>CM070874.1:199572462-200866629 GCA_036365515.1 Torymus aiolomorphi
TACACTCATGTGTTTTCCTTTGTTCTTGCGCTTACCATGCGCTAAACTTAAAATCCCTTTTCCTTGTCGTGGAATTTAAAGTGTGTTACTGCTCTCACAAGGAGAAACAGTACCGCAACTAAAAATAACGACAACAACCAAGCACTCTGCTACCATGTTGAAATAATAGGTGAGGATGGATGGGACACAGGGCTTGTTCAAATAAGCCACTCTGGATTAACTATAACAACCTTTATTGTGCAGCTCTCTCCATAATACATCTGCTCTCGGCAGAGGACGGCGAACGAGTGAGTGCCCGCTTCGGCCGCTCGCTCTCGCTAGCTCTCCAGCTATGCTCGCGTGATGGCGCCACGCATGCGCTCTCTATTTCGCACGCTGACATAAATGTACACGTATTCTAACACACATACATCGGTATGAGTAAACGAAAATTAACGAAACGTGTGTACGAACATAAAAGAGCAGTCAAATTAGGCTCTGAAAATTCTGCACTCGCTGGCCATACGCAGGACACAGGACATTCCATAAATTTTGATAAGATCAGAATACTAGACAAAGAATCGAACTATTTTAAACGCACTTTTTCTGAAATAATGCACATACACTTCTACAATAATACACTCAACCATATAGAAGATACCCATTTCTTAAAAAACGCATATAAAAAGACAATAGATACTATCAAGAAGCAACACATCTAAATTCATAATATTTACAATTGCTTTCTACGTGTTTTCAACCTCTTTTCTCCATTACTTTACTGTCTTGTTTCGTACTGTAGGATCAGGTGAGCATGCGATTAGAGAGGTGGCACACCTAATACGCTAGAGTTTCCGCATTCTTATCGTGTGGGTCTCGTCCACTACTCCTCATCGCTTGCGCTCCTGTTCCAACGGTGTGACCGAGGCAACCGCTATCCCTCACTATTTTCCTTTCCCGACCCCCACCACCTCTTTCCTGTCTATCCTAACAGTTATTCATTACTCCTTAATTTTAATTTATCGTTAGTGCCATTTTGGAGTTATCCTAATACAGTTGGGCATTTCCAAAATTGACTATGTTTGCAGAACGTCATAAACTTTGTAAGTTCTTACCAGTACTTCATTTTTAAACAAACATTCTTTCATACACGTATTGTATTTCAATTCCTTAATGTTATTAAAAACTGTAATTGTATTTAATAGGGAATTGGCGACGTTGCGTTCATGAGGAGAAATTTAAACTCCTCGTAGACGAACTTAATATGTGTTAATATTGTTTTTATGGTATGTTTTTTATATATTATGTTTAATATTGTTTTTTGTTTATAAATCTACATGTTTTATAACTATGCTTTCGCAGCCTTGATGAAGAAAGTTAAAAACACTTCGAAACGTTGGCGAAATAAATTCATCAAACAAAATTGATTCGTCTCGAGTCCGTTTTTAACTCCTTAAAATTATTAAAACCTACGAACGTATTGCAAACACTTCAAAAAAGATAAATTTAATACAATTATGAAATTATGCGACTTCTGAGTTTTATAGCACATAAGGTAAGTCTTAGCTAATACTGAAAAGACACATAACTTTATTTTTTTATTAAATGATACCTACTTGCAGAAAGATGAAGATAGCTTAAAAAGATACATAAAATATCAAAAATACGTTACAGGAGTGGCTGTCCTTAATTTTCGGCTATTCTACTTTAAATATTAAAATAACCCCAGTAAATTTTCCTGGTGCCTTTTAGTATGACTTCAATTTAGTAGATACGTCCCAAATGACTCACCATAATAATTTGTTGCTCGAACTTGATCTGTTGGCCTGTATAACATTGATATGGCACAAGATGTTTCTTGCTTTTTCTGATACTGCTTTTACTGAAGCTTCTATGTGGCAGATTGTATCATACAAAGCACAGATATGCGTAGAGCCCAGTGTCCACGTCACAATCCGCGTCACCTTCAGAAACATCCATTTCACTGACACACACACAGATTTTTCATCTTCTACAGAATGATTTGAATTTTAATTTAGATTGGAATCATTATTTAATTTGCTTTCACTATTCTCATTTGTACTGTTTCTCGCTTTTTTCACTAACATTCTTTTCATCTTTTATTTTCTCTTCAATAATAGAGCTTTCACTTATTTCTTTATCGGAGTCTTTGACATTACTGGATGCACTAATTTCACCACTGTGACTATGTTTATCACTTGTTTCACACAAACTATCAATATTCTCATCAACTTCCATTGATTTTTCACACCTATCTTTTTCTAAAGTATTTCCATTATGTGATGCTACTTCTGCAATTTTTACGCTTTCACTAGATACTTCACTTTCAGCAGAGTTTTTTAATTCCACACTATTAGATGAAGAGCAACAATCACTACTAATTGGAAAGCTTTGAATCAGTGGGATATATATGCACTTATATAAAAGGTATATTTCAACGTTTAAAAAATTCATTACATTTCATTCCATCAAAGTTATCTTCTATATCGATGTCTGGATTTAATAAATCAGCTCCATATACACTTAAATCTAATTGATCTAGTATTAAATTTTCACACATCTCTTCTAAATTTGTATCACCAATGAGAACGGCTCCATGTAGTTTACCATCAACAAGTATGAGTTTTATGTACTCAAGTCCTTTAGTTACTCTCAATAATATTTCATAGTTATTTTCCAGATTTTGTCCATTGTATAATCCTAATAGCACGACTTTATAGCCAAAAAATTTGGTGACATGTGTAAAAAGCTCAAAACAAAAATCTTGAAGGAACTCTTCATTTTTCAAAGTGGATACCATAGATTTAGCAGCATAACGACCCATTTGATGTGCTTGTATCCAGAGTCTCATTTGAAACCAGTGTTGAGCAATGTCCCAGTCTGCTGTACAAATATCTCCTGCAGCAAAAACTTCTTTTTCAGAAGTTTCTAATTTCTAATCAACTATATAGCCGCCATCTGTTCCTTTATTGGGACACTCTAGTCCTGTTAAATTACTATTTGGTACAACTCTGGCTGCAGAAATAATAAAATCACATCGTATAATCTTTTCATTAGTTAATTTTATGTAAATTGACCATTCTTCTTTTTCTTTGTTTATTATTTCTGAAGGATCCATGATTTGAATAACCTCACACTGATACTCAATTTCAACAGAGGATAAAGCATTATTATTTTTAAGTTTGAAATTATTGTGCCAGTCTGGTCCAAGTGCTGGTCTTCCTTTGTTTGTTTTACCACTTGTAATGGTGTATTTCATTCTTTTTACGGGTTGTTTTTCTGTATCTGAATCTTTTCTCAGTAATTTCTCTTGTGGAAAAATTCTGCCGCTCCAGGATCTACAAAAGTTGCAGAAATATGCTTATCTTTTATTACCCATACAACATCAACTCCATTAATTTCGTGAACAAGTTGCTATTCCTCCATTACCAATCACTGCAATTTTTTTAGAACCTTTCAATTTCTCTAATGACTTTTCAACTTATTCAGTATCACGAATTCCCATGACTCTACTATTATTTTTGCAAACCAATCTTCGTTGTGCTCCTGTACAAATACATAATTTTTTATATGATATTGTTTTGCCTCCTTCTCTTACAATGTTCTTGTTGTTTTTATCGACTCTTACTACAACATCATTAACAACATTAATATAAGGAAATAATTCAATTAATGAGTTTGTTGAGCATTCTTCTACGTCAAATTTCATTACAGTTTTTCCAAGTGGTACAATATTAGTAACAGCCTTGATTAATGGACTGGCTGTTATTAAAATAATGCTTTCGATAGGAGCAAGAAATGCAATGCTTTCAGCACAAGATACTCGAGAAATGCCTCCACCTATTATTACAAAAGTGGCTTCCATCGTTACTTCTGTTTGTGCTTTCTAATAAGTATTTACTTGTTTCTCTATTGTTTCTCTTTAGATTGATCTTCTGGATTATACCAGTCAGAGTAATCGTATTCTTTGAAAGGGACATCAAAGGCTATGGTTCCAAAATCTTTAGCTCTATGAATAGCAACAAGAAGATTTCTATGTTGCATTTGACATAATCTTGTTTATCTGGAACCAAAAAAATATATATTTAAGAAAAATTTGACGTAAAAACAGTTTCGATTTGACACGATAAATTAAATTTCTTACCTAAAACTAATTACTTCGCAGTTGTATGGAGAAATAAATTGATTGATTAAATAAGTATTCCTATGATCTAATACTAAATATTCATCTCTATATCCCTTTCGCATACAAGCGACCTTGTACGTGCCTACTTGCTCGCAGCTGAGACCCGTAAAATTGAGGTTAGAGAGCTGAGGCGTCCGATTCACTAATCACCCGTCTTCTTCTTCCCACGATGCTCTTGGTGAACATCCGAAACACTTACGAGTTATAACGTTGTTGGCAGCGTGTCATCTGTGCACGACCACCGACCAGTGACCACGACGACAAACCAGCTGTGGCGCATGCGCTTGGCCGTTTACAAGACTGGCTGAAAAGAAGCAGCACGCAGCACCATGCCGGATCGCGGAACGATTCTCCGGCACATACCGTCACCCGAGTAGAAATAAATCCGGCATGTGACAAGGCACGGGTCAAGCCCTGATAATGCCGGATAAGGCCTGAGCCGGACCTGATCCGTGCCTTGTCACATGCCGGATTCATTTCTACTCGGGCAGTAGGTCAGTACCCCCTCTCTCCTCTCTCGTCGCCGTAACTGACGGAGCTTTCATTTAGGCCCTAGACACATAAGCGCGTTTGCTTGCCTTTGGCTGCGGTCAGCCGCGGTCGGCCGTGGTAATCCGACGACTCCGGCCCGTGCCGTGCGTGTGCCGTTCACTATTCGCGATCGCACATTATTAGCACGCCATCTGTAAAATACCGTGCGGTGGCTTTAAGAACTGACCAAGAGGGAGAATAGTTCTTATGGGCCGACCGCACGGTATATACAGATGGCGCACTAACGTGTGATCGCGAATACAGTGTGGCAGTGCCCGACTGCTCGGCTGCCTGCCTGCTAGGTATGTCAGAATAGAATCATATAAGAATGATAGATATCTGCTTCAATAATGCATCTCAGACGTCTTATGTACTTTTGAGTTGACTTTTTCTTTCTGAAAGTACAGATAATTGAATAAAAAAAAATGAAAATATGTATTTTTTCAGTTTGAAAGTTTTATATTAAAAATATTACTTATCTCGACTGCAATTTACTATCAAAATTCTTATCAGTTGAAAGTTTTATAAAAAATAAACAAGCATTGCCTCAGCTAAATATGAAAAATTGCATCACTTATTTCTTTTTTATTAAAAAAATTATACCTGTAACGAAGGCAATAATGCCTCGTTACTAACCTGCAATTACACGCCACGACCCGCGCACCAGAAATAGGTTAAGTCCGCGCCGCGTGCTCTAGGTGTCCACGAACATGCGCGCGCGCGCGCGCTCACGCCGCCTCATGTAAGTTCGCTTTGTCCACGAACGTGCGCGCGCGCGCACTCACGTCGCTCTATGTAAAGCCGCCTTGTCCCGAGATTGCCGCGACTCCACACCAGCACGCGCACACCGCGACCGACGCGACTTCAGACCGGCGCGCGCATCTTATCACCGAATCTATACTATATAAGCAGCTCACACACCGACGACGAGACGAGACCGTGACCGACCGTCCCAGGGACTGGAACTACCGCCTTCCTTTCGTGAGCACACGTGAGGAATTCGGTATCGCCAGCCATCGGACAACACCAATCACCAGGACACCTGCTATTACTACCGTCGTGGGCACACGAGGTAGTCACAGGCCGTGTACCCAGATTCGCTGTTCCTTAGTCCTCGTGCGCACACGTGACTAGGGGAACACGAACATACGTTTCCTCGCCTGCTGACCCCCGGCACACCTGCTGTCACTACCGTCGTGGGCACACGAGGTAGTCACAGGCCGCGTAGCCGGATTCGCTGTTCCTTAGTCTTCGTGCGCACACGTGACTAAGGGAACACGAACATACGTTTCCTCGCCTACTGACCCTCGGCACACCTGCTGTCACTACCGTCGTGGGCACACGAGGTAGTCACAGGCCGTATACCCGGATTAGCTGTACCTTAGTCCTCGTGCGCACCCGTGACTAGGGGAACACGAACATACGTTTCCTCGCCTACTGACCCCCGGTACAGCTGCTGTTACTGCTATCGTGGGCACACGAGGTAGTCACAGGCCGTGTACCTGGAATCGCTGTTCCTTAGTCGGCGTGCGCACACGTGACTAGGGGAACACGAACTACTCCTATCTGTACCTGGAACACCGGAACAACCCCGCCCCTACCATCGTGAGCACACGAGGTAGTCGCGAGGCGTGTTCGTAGAGTCGCTGGGACACTAGTCTGCGTGAGCACACGTGACTAGCGGAACGCGGACTAATTGAACTGGCACCAGGGAAGCCGGAACGAACCCTGATCCTACCTCGTGAGCACACGCGGTAGGCACAGACCTAGTTCTCGAGGCTGCCAACCCCCCTTAATCGGCGTGTGCACACGCGACTTTGGGTAAGGGGGCATTCAAGTACCGTAGACACCGGAACAGGACCCCGGACTTTACGACTTTGACGCCGACTCACCGCGCTGACGGCACCGTGACTCGACGTACGCGTTGTAGCAAAGCTTAGCATAACCAAGGCCCTCCTGCGAGAGGGCGCTGCGATAGCATTTAGTCTGTAAGTTCCGCGGACTTGGTCGTACGCCGAAGTAAGCACGTTTGTTTTGATTTACATGTTTCTGGTGGCGAACTAAGGCTATTGCGGCCAGTGGTGGCGAATATTTTTGTTTCAGTTTCTCATTTATTTTCATTATTTAGTATTTTTCATCTTTGTTAATTAGTATTTTTAATTAGTCAAATAAACTAGCCTTTCTATATTCAAATATATATCTGTGCATTTCGTCTCTTAAGCCACCTGACTTCTTTCTCCCCCTTCCACACCCTGGTACACTCCTAAGCGTCCGGCAGGGGAGAAGCAACCGTTACATACCTACTTACAGAAAGATAAAATCAGCTTATAATAAAATTCACTGCCTGAAATATATTATAGAAACGGATTTCTATCATACTTTATACTCTTTTAAATTAAGTAGTAAAACATATTACCTCAAAGTAAACATTAACAATAATTAATGATGAGGACACCTGTTAAATCTGCCCCGCTACTTTTATATTACATCAGCAGGATTAATTTGTCTTTTTAAGTTGTAAATTTCCGCCTATTTATATGTTTTCTCTTATGAAATCTGAAGTTCCGTATAGTGTGTCTGTCCGAAAGATCTATAGATTTATAGGCCTGCTTGCAATATGGAATTTAATTTTTTCTTTAAGAGAGTATGATTGAATAATAAATCTAGGTACCTGTCAGAATTATGAAAAGTTGACTAAAACCTGTAATAGTCAATAAATGTTAATTAATTATTTATCAATTACTACAATGAAACTGAATTTTACAGATTAAAAATCTTTTTCACAATCTTTACATGCACTTAGATTTATTGCTCAACTATGCAATCTTAAATTGAATATTGGATTCCTTTCATTGTGAACATAGCTGTAACAGCAGAGCAAACTATAGATCTGTAGAACTTTTAGACACGCTCACACTACACTCACTAAATGGGCCAAAACTTAAAACTTGAAAAGATCATTCATCCTGCTCCTACAATATAAAAGCCACCTGTCTGATTTAGCAGGTGTATTGGCCATTCAATGGTATCGATATTTACTTTCAGGTGATGTGTCCGTACTTAATCCAAAGAAAATAAGAATGATAGATATCCGCCTCAGTAATGCATCTCAGACATCTCATGTACTTTGGAGTTGACTTTATCTTTCTCAAAGTACATATAATTTAAAAAAAAATGAAAATATGTATTTTTTCATTTCTGACAGTTCTAAAAAATACACAAGCAGTGTCTTAGCTAAATCTGAAAAATTCCATAATTTAATTTTTTTTAATGAAATTACATCTACTTACAAAAAGATATTGGCTTGAAAATATACATAATTAGCTTAAAAATACATGCAATGCATGAAATGCATTATAGAAGCAGATTTCTATCATTCTTATACTTTTTTTAATTAAGTTCGAAAACACATATCTTTAAAGTAAATATCAACAACACTTAATCATGAGTACACCTGTTAAATTTAACAGGTGGCCTCTTATAGTTGCTACTTTTTCTGGAAGGAAAATGAAAATCCTGTAACAAAAAATGAAGCTATAGCAATGGTCGAAAGTAAAATAATTATTCAAAGAAGAGATCACAAAGTGGTCTCAGTGTATTAAAATCAATACAGACTAGATGAGGTTCCATGGACAACCTGGAAGAAGATGAAGCTGTCAAGATGTGCGTATCAGGAAGCTCTTCACTCAAGGTTACCCACTGTGACGCCGTTGTTGAGTTTTTCAAAGTTGCAGTTCCCATGAATTTGGTTGATAGTTAATCGATGCTGAAAAACCGTACTGGGAAAAAAAATTTGATTTAGTAAATAATCGTTGTTATTTTAGATTTGAATACCCTGACTCGTGTAGAAAAGAAAAAGGAAAATCAAAAATTTTCTATGAACATGGTCTCTTTTGCGGGGAAAGGAAAACAATAATAGAAACTTTTTTTATTCTGCTTAAAATAAATTATTACACGGTCACCTGTGGGTTGGTACTATAACCATAAACTTTGATACCTCTACACATAACTGACTGCTAGAATCAATGGAAACATAGCTGTCATCACAATAGTAAATACTATGATTTCTAATTTCTTTATACGCCGTTTCTCAATTGATTTTTGTATTTTTGCACTCTAAAGTAGATTTGAAAGTAAAGATTTAGTATATTATATTTAATAAAGTACATTCATTTAATAAGTTTGTGAAAATGTTTAATAAAAGTAAGTAGTGCACAATGAGTATTTTGTTGAAGTTTCAAATTAGCTTGACAACGAGACAGTATTGTCAATCACACTCTCTATAAATAGAAATATATTTATTTCAAGATTCTGTTTAATTATCAAATTATCAATAATGATCAAATCTACAGTTACATCTACCTTTATAGGGTATAAGTTGGTCCAGACATATGAGGTACGTCTTGAACTTAACTATGTACTCTGGTTGAAATAAATAAATAAATTAATTTTTGCATGACTTACTTTTCTGTCATCTCCTCAAAGGTCAGTTGCATATCGAATTTGGAGGCTGAGCATCAAACAGCAGTAAAATGCTGCACAAATTGTAGTCAAAAAATTTTTTTGATAGTCAACAATGGCTATAAAACTGATTTCTTGTCACAGTTGTCCTTATCACTGTTTCACAAGCAAGATTGGCATCTGGATCTTGTTTGCAGTTCTCCTTCAATATAGCATCACTAATCTACTCTCACATTTTGTCTGGATGTCCTCGCCGACGGACTCAAAGGTGAAGAGGAAGATCATTTCTTAAATAGTTTACTGTAATTTGACCAGTAAGACCAGCATTTCTCTACTGATCACCAATGATGAAAAAACCACATGGCTTTACGTGAAAATTTGTTTTTTCATTCAGACACGTTAAGGGAATAACTTCCTTGATCACTTTCTTCACAAACCTTTGCATAATTCTTCAATTGTAACTTTTTCACTATGCTGCAAAGAAACAACAACTGTATAAATACTAATATAGGAATGCAGGAGTATTGGAGTAGGAGCGAGCTCACCACAATTCACTGCTTCGTCTTAGTTCAGCTATCTTTTGGATTAGTTCATGTGCAAGAATTACATTATTTAGTTTTGATCAGTTGTATATCCAAACATTAAACACTGATCGCCAGCACCAACTTCTTCATTGCTATGATTCTTGTATACTCTTGCTGCAAATTTGGAGGCTCAGCATCAAACAGCAATATAATGCTGCTTAACTTATAGTCAAAACAATAGCTATAAAACTGATTTTTTGTCACTGTGTTCTTTGTTACTGTTTCACAAGCAACTTTGGCATCTGGAGCAAACCTCATCCTGATTACTTTTTTGAAACGGTGGAAAGCAAATTCTGATTCTATGAGAACCACAGAATAATCATACAGTTTTGGTTAAGTATGGCTTCTCCTTTTTAAATTCTCTTGGAATCCATAAATTTTCTACATTGGATGCTAAAACAGTTGGTGGTGACCATATATATATGATACTTCTGTGTTTTCAACCCAGTGATTTCGCTAAACCATACGAAGCTTTGCTGAGACATTTAACGAAAATGTTTCTGATGGCATATTGTCATCTACAATTTCAATACCATTGTTATTTATGGTTGTCAAACTGGCACTAACGAGACACGCTGGATGAGGTAAAAGGCTGCTTATATCTATGGCTTGTATCATAACTAATTCAATCAATGAATTGGCACAGAAGACTAATAACTCTAATAAGAGACTCTTCAAAACATTTAACAATAGAGTTTTATGTAATTTTCTCTGTACTTTTGCAAGCATCCTTGCAAGCACTTTTGAAAAACGATGAGAACACATGGCTTGAAGCACCAGACAATCTTGCTCGATTCAATTCCAAAACAATTTCCTCTCTGATGCACCCGATGCCACTGCACATAACAATAGCATTCTAGAGTACTTAACCTACTTAGCCGGTACTGGCGTACCCGGGGCACCTTGCCGTCGGCGGTTAGGGGTACTTAGCGGCCGCGCGTACCGACCGAGGTTAGGATTCTGGACGAGCAACGTGGAAGCGCAGCTGCGCAGCGTTGCCGTGCCGCCCGCAGAGTACCGATACTTTATGTAGTCTATAGCGCTTTCGCACTAGAAATTACAGACCTTCTTGCTTACGGCGGCAGTATGTACTTATAGCGCGCGCGTTCAAACGGCGAGTGCACGAGTAGGCGAGTGACGCGAGGTCCACACATACAACGGAGTTACGTAGATATGGAATAATAAGGTAGAGGATTATTTAAATAATGTTTAAACCCATTTAGCCGGGGGACACGAGGTACATGCATACAAGGAAGTCACATAGACCTGCAACAATAAGCAAAACGATTATTTTAATAATTTTTAAATCCAAGTATAGCCGGGGGGTCCGAGGCCCACGAATATGACGGAGTCATACAGATGATTACCGAATCGTCATAATTTCATTAATTAAGTTGTTTACATAGAAAACGAAAACTATTTATTTTCTATCAAAGAATTTTGTTATCTTTGCTTCATTTAAAAAAATGCTGTTTGAAAAAATTATGAATTTTGCAAATTCAATGTTGCAGCTTAAAAACTACCTAATTTTAAAAATAAATAATACATGTATTTATTGAAAATTGTTGGTGATTTTTTGCTAAATTAGAGGAGTCCCGGTATTTTTGGAAGCGGTATTTTTTACCATCGTTTTTAGACGGTGTGTTTTATCAAATATTAAGAATGCCGCCATCCTCTCGAGAAGTCGATTTCAGACCTTCGTTGACTGGCCTAAGAAGCATTTGCTCATCATTATTATCTAGAAAGTTGCTTTTCAACGTAATTTTCAGATAAGTATACCATAATGTAAACAATTTAAAATGTATAATAAAAATCGATACTATGTGTTTTTTTTTTTATTTTGTTTCAGGTCATTGCTAATCGTAATTAAAGGAATAATTTGATCAGATTTGGTCGACGTTTTTGCTCGAAGTATTCGATGATTTAGGGACATTATGGAGGCCCGAGCGAGAGAGCCGAAAGAGGCTATTCACTTTCTCGTAGACTTCTTAATGAGATAACAAATTTTTTATCAGTTAGGTTATGGGTCTTTATACGCTTTTCCAAGACCTTGGAATCTATAATTAATAAAACGCCGCGAAATTGACCGCGTACAAGGTTGGTTTTCATTGACGTCGGTAAAGTAGAAAGGTGCCGTACAGAGATTAATTGCTTGATTTATATATTAATTTCCCCAGAAAACGCAGTCGGGCAGTTCAATCTGAAATAAATTTGGCCATAAATACATGAAGCTTGTTAAAAAAGTTTATTACAAAATTTGAATATAAAATGTGAGTATGAAGTATGAATATAAAATGTGAATATAAAATGTGAATACAAATTTTAGTACAATATCTTAACATAAAACTTTTTTTTAAAAATTGGCCGTTCCGCCATGGACCATTTGCAGGTGGAAATGGTGAAGCCCACTGCTGTGGTACGTATACAGGCTGCTGTGAAGCTACGTACGCTGCCTGCGGATGGGGATACACTGCAGGTAATTGGTATCCGGGCAGCTGCGGGGTCCCGGGTATTTGTGGTTGACCAAGTTGTAATAACCCGGGCTGGTGCAGGTATCCGGATTGTTGTAGATACCCGGGCACTTGCTGATACCCTGATGCCTGAGGATAGCTAACCATATGGGGCCACCCTAGCCCAGCCACTGGAAAATGGGGGACCACTGGTGGCTGTGCCACTGTTACCATTGGTGGCTGTGCCACTGTTGCCATCGGTGGCTGTGCTACTGTTGCCATTGGTGGCCACACAGCTAGGACCTGTGGCTGAGGCGCTGAAGGCTCTTCAATTTTCCAAATTTGGTACATCGTCTGTAAATAGATAAAAATGTTAACTTTCAAAGCACTTTCTTAAACATACATGTGTGTATATATATAAGAAAGTTGATTTGGTCCTCTCGTATAAGAGATCTACAATATTATTTAGTTCATTGGATCCAAATATTTCCTACGCTAAAGACATCCAAGTCTTAAATATATCAACGTACAACTGAATTGTAAATCTCCTATTCAAAGGGACCAAAATCAACATTCAAAATATGAAAATTATAGCTAAAGACTGTACCTATAAGTATACAGTATTTACTGATGAAAAAATAAATAAATTATTTAAAAAATTTTCAAATAGTAAAATATACATTACACTATAACACAGTGGTGGACAAAAACTTTAATTATAATAAATAATAATGAATGCACATACAATTGTTTAAAAATCTATTAAAATTAATAACTAATAAACTAATAAAAATTAAAACTCTATCAAAAGTTTACATATTCTCAAATGAAAGAAAAATACAATCAAAATTATACTCACACGCTCCACATTTTTAACCTTAACGGCGAGATCGCCGTTATCTTCCGAATAGGTCTGGGTCATTGTCCGCTGCTGTGTGTACTGCTGGTTCTAAAAAAATATAATTATGAAGACATGTCGAAAGAAGGAGAGTGTATGAGAGTGAGTGAGTGAGTGAGTGAGTGAGTAAGTGAGAGAGTGATTGAGTGAGAGAGAAAGACAGTGAGAGATCTAACCTGATTATATTGAAGGGGCGGACGGTCGTTGTCGCCGCGATGTGCATTGTATGATTGAGCATTGCGCGCACCACCTCGCCCTCTGCTGTTTCGCTTGCGGACAGCTCCTAGTGCTTGGCCAACCCCAGCCGCAGGGACGATGATGGGGCGACTGGGCCAACGTCACCTGTCGCTACTGGGTCCGTAGCAGCATTCACTGGTTCAGCCTCGGGTTTAGCAGTATCAGGTACACCCGCAACAGGGCCGACGATAGAAATAACGGGATCACCCGCACCTGGACCTTCAGCTGCCGTGGCTACCGCTACTTGGCCCATAGCTGCGCCAATCGCTGCGCCGTCAACCGCGACGGCATCATTATGTGTACCTTGCTGTGTCTATGCACCATTAGATAGTGCATCAGTGCCATTCATTAACTCGGCATGAGAACCAGGTGGAGGCGCAATAGGCTCGACGATGGCTGCATCATCGGATGCCGGTTGATATTCTTCTGCTTGGTTAAGGAGCTGGCCGATCATGGGTATGATCTGACCACCCGCACCTTCACCTTCAACAGCATTGGCTGCCGCTACTTGGCCCGTAGCAGGGCGATAATAATTTGGTCCGGCAGAACCACCTACAGCCATAGCTGCATCTATGGCAACTGCTACACTCTGTGCCGTAATAACATTATTTATTTCACGAGTGTTGTCGTTTTGCCGAGTGCGTCGTCCCAGCTTACGCTCGCCATTATTATTGCCACTCTTCTCAGCATTTAATTTGCGCTTTCGTTCTGAAACAATAATGCAATAATAATTAACTAGTAGATTATACACCTAGGGAGTGAAGTCGGAGAGACTTGACGGCGTTCATAGCTCTCATTACTCCCGAGAGCAATATAACATTTTTTTGCATGCTCGGCGGGAAGTTATTTGTGCTTCATCCCTGATTTCAGGGTCGAAAACGTCACTCATTCCTAGAAACTGCGACACTTAGGCTCGAGTGTCTACTTTTTCTCCTGCGTAGCAGTTTCTAGGAGGGAGTACATGTGACGTTTTACTCCCTGACAACAGGGGCTGGATTCTAAAAATGTCTCACACTCGAGACAAACAAATCCGAGAACAAATTTGTCTCGGGAAACGCGAAATCGAGACGAAATTGTTCTCGGGCGAGACAAAAGTGTTCTCGGACGAGAACAACTTTGTCTCGATTTCGCGTTTCCCAAGACAAATTTGTTATTGGATTTCGTTTGCCTCGAGCGATTTTTAGAATCTAGCACCTGCAGGGAATAAACACAATACTTTACGCGTCGTATGTGAAAAATATATAGGAGCGTCCAGCAGAAATGGGCCACCGAGCGCGCGTGGTGCCTTTTTTCGCGTAAAAGGCGCTCTGTTTAACTTGCTCATAATCGTATGCTGCGTCTTTGAAGAAAAAACCAAGGACCTATATCGATAGATTTTTTCTGCTCTTTCCAATTGCGCCATTGTTTATATTGCGAAACGCGTTCTTCCGGACGAAAACTTGAGTTGAATATTGAAAGCCATTTTTCTCAAAGTATATCATGTTTTTTTTCAAAATAAACTACACCATTGGAACGTACAACTCTTGAGCTTCAAAACTCTATCTTGGAGAAGTTGGAGAAATAAAGGGTTTAAAAGTAACAACATGAAAAAGACAGCGCCGAGGGTCCGCGTGAGCCCCTCGCGCCCGTGCGTACGGCACGTTTAAGTGCACGCTCTATTCAATTCGCTAATAATCGTGTACCAAGTCTCTGAAAAAAGAACTAAGCACATAGATCGATAGATTTTTTCCTGCTCTTTCCAATGGTGCTATTATTTTTATTCCGAAATGCTTCCTTCTAGTTGAAAATTCCATTTGAATGTTTAAACTCTATTTTTTCAATAAAATATCAGTCTTTTCTTCAAAATGAATTATATTCTTCAAAAGTACAAGTCTTAAACTATAAAATATTATATTTTTAAGTTGAAACATGAAAAGTTCGAAAATAGTAAGATCAAAAAGACAGCGGCTGCCCGAACTTTTTACGCTATGCTCAAGGGCGGATTAATACATGCGATGTGCTATTTCGCCCTTTCTTTTTTGTAAATATAAAATGTTTTGTAACTTACAATGCCAATGCGTGGACATAATTTTGTGGATCTAGTTGTAACAGTTAATATAATATTACGATGAACTTTGTTCATTTATATAACAAAATTTGAAAAACATAATATATTAAACATAAAAATATCCATGAACGCACTGAAAGCAGTGAAACAGAAATTTAAAATAACCTTATAGATTGTTTAATCTGGCATAACAATATTACCTTTTCCTTTAAATTCTAATTTTTTTACATTTTTTTGATTTTATAAGAATTGCCCTTTTTGCGACATCCGCTTCTTTCTTTGTTTGAGTTTTAAGTACTTTTTCTTTTTTGATCGGTGGATATAATTGAGAATCTTCTGACGCTGAAAATCTTTTAAGTTCTAACTTTTTGGCATCATTTAATAATTTAATAGAATGAAACAATTGAGTTCCAGGTATTGTCTTAGCTGAGGCTAGCCTGTTTTGTAGCTTTTCTGTAGCCTTTAAGTAATCGTCTTTTGATGAAAAAAGGTACTCAATATTTTTGAAATTCTCAGTTGCCTATTTGTATAAATCATGGGGCGTCAATATATAATTGTCGGATACTTTCCGTAAACTTTCTCGTCTGGCATTGCTTTTCACGGAAGCACCTATTCCATCACATGCATTTTTTCCGTGGGCTGTTGCATGAAAATGCCACTCAGCATCAACACCAAAATGATTTGGTACACGATTATTAGCAAATTGAATAGAGCGTGCACTTAAACGTGCCGTACGCATAGGCGCGAGGGGCTCGCGCGGACCCTCGGCGCTGTCTTTTTCATGTTGTTACTTTTAAACCCTTTATTTCTCCAACTTCTCCAAGATAGGGTTTTGAAGCTTAAGAGTTATACTTTCCAATGGTGTAGTTTATTTTGAAAAAAAAACATGATATACTTTGAGAAAAATAGCTTTCAATATTCAACTCGAGTTTTCGTCCGGAAGAAAACGTTTTGCAATAAAAACAATTGCACCATTGGAAAGAGCAGGAAAAAATCTATCGATATAGGTCCTTGTTTTTTTTTCAAAGACGCAGCATACGATTATGAACGAGTTAAACAGAGCGCCTTTTACGCGAAAAAAGGCACCGCGCGCGCTCGGTGGCCCGTTTCTGCTGGGCGCTCCCATATATACATACGTAACAACTGTTAACCGTTCAACGACCAAATAAATTCGTATAGTCGCGTACGTGTTACCTATACCGTATAACCTAATACGCAACGTGCGCATTAGAATCAAAATGAAATTCCATTTTGATTTTGTGCATAACAACAGCCTTTTTTTATTTTTGAAAAATGAAATATTATTGTATTAGTACTGAAAGTATTCACTTACTCGTCATTTCGATGATATCTGATTCGAAAAAGATTCAGAAAATCAGATTAGCGATTCGGCCGATCACGATGGTAGACAAAGCCGGAATGAATCGTTCTTATTCCATATCCGGTATGGATGTTACATTACGGGCTACGGCGACTTTGACGTCACTGACGTCATGATGAGACTTTTCCTTTTACCAATTTTCTGACAGGCAGTAACGTAAAAATTACTATATCTAACATCGGATTAAAATTATTATTATTAATTTTATTAATAAATATTGTTAAGCGAACGTTTACCGACATTAATGACATTTTTTTCGTTATTTCCATTTTATTTTATAACAATTTTTTCTTTGCGTATCACATATTATTTGAATTATACCCAGGCGGAAATGATTTTCTATAATAAAAGTTTAAAAAAGTTTATAACTGATATTGGCAGATTTTAAAGTCAGGATTTGAGACATTTATAAAAGTTGGAAACTATTATAAATAGTTATAAATAGTTATTTACTTTCATAATTTTTTGGATCGTCATCAAAATTTGAATATTTGATCAGTAAAAAAAAGTTAATATCTGTTAATAACTATTATAAATTTTTAATAATTGAAAATAATGATTTTAAAGTTAAAATTTATAATTATTTAATATAATAATGATTTAAGAATGATTTTAAAATTTAATTTCGTTCAAAACTATTTAAAACTATTAAAAACTATTATTATAAAGTAAAAAAAGTTTAAAACTGATAATAACTTTTTACAGACTGATTGTATGGTTATGCACCACAGCCCAAAAAAGTAAATAAAAGTTTAGTAATGTTATAAATTTTTTTAGCTGTGCATAACAGAATAAAACTGTTAATAACTTTTATAAACTGTTACTATAGTCTCAAATCATATCTTTATAAACAGTTATTAAAAGTTATAAACTTTTTTTAAAAATTATATATTCTTATTAATAATTATTTGCTAAGTTTTATTTCCGCCTGGGTAGTAAATTATATCTTAACATAGTTGAATCAGAAATAATCGATAAACAAATATTTAGATATAAAGAATAAGTTCTTTTGGTTTAATTGATCACAATAATTGCAAGGTTCATTAGCAGATTTTAATGACTTGTGTTATTTATGAAATATAATTAAAACGAAATAGAAGCAACAACAGTTTCAGTTTTTCAAATGTTAAAAAAAGTCAGAGCACTCATACTAACCCGACTGACAGACACTTATGATTCTGATGATAGAAGAAAAGAGCCTTCACATTAGTTAATATTTAAAAAACTGAAACTGTCGTTGATGCCACCACTTCATGACTCCAATTTATGTTTCACAAATAATATATAAGTCAATTCTAGTAACATGTGCTAACTATAAGCTTGCAATGATTATGAATTCAATTATATCCTGAAAGGAATGTTTTCATTATATCTGAATATTTTTTCAACAATCATTTCCAATTCAATTACATTCAGATAGACTTTGACATAATTAATGATAGATAGTACAAGTACCAAATAGCAGTAGGACTTAAATTAGGAAATTTATTTGTTAAACATAAATGCAGATAAAAAGAAGGGTGACCACTAGTCATTTAAAATGTAAAGGTTTTTTTGTGCTGCCTTCGGAATTCTAACCATATATGACTAACAAGGAATGTATCTCAGATCCAGGTAATGGATTGTCACCAACTCGCTGGATCTTTCTTCTTTGAGGATTCTGAGATACAAGCCGTTGAATTATCTAAAAATTAAATGATATTTTCCATTAAAATTACGGCCTTGGCAGATGAACCTTCCTCTAATACATATAAACAAGCATAGATACATGATTATTTTCTTGATTATGGTATTAATCATCATATGCTAAAATGTATAAAAATCTGGTATGAAAGTATCCTTAATTAATTTTTATTACCTTATTTAACGACGTAAAATCCCTTTACGGTATTGCTTATTTGTCGATAAACCTTGCATTCATACCTATAAATAAGCATTTGGACATTATTACCATTTAACTTATGATTTTATATGGTAAAATATACTATAATTTAAAAAAAATACTATTATTATATTTAAATTACCTTGTTTGAAGTCATACAATGCCTTCTTTCTCAATATTTTTTAATTTGAATAACAATATAAGTGATTGTCGCCTTGGAGCCTGGCTTTATATTTCCAGTCCATCCTTAGCTTTCCAACTCAAAGAATAATTAAGGTATTCATGTTCCAATGAGTCCACTTTATCCATAGATCACTATAGAAAATAGTTGTGACAATAATCTATAATGTCTACAATGGAAAAATGTTGATGTTGCCGTGACGCACTATAATAAGCTGTCACCCGAACATAAGCTGCAACAAAGCACAAAAAAACAAAAAAAAAGTACCAAATTTTTTTTTAAAGAATTATGTTATATAAATAAAGAGGTTATATGTATCTAATGCATAATTGAAGTCCTCTTGATGGTACACTTTGCCTTTTGCTCCTTGCATCATCCTTGAAAAAGTTTTCTTCGACCTCAGTTTCCTGTCTTCTTTTCACTTGTTCGCCTTATCATAAATACCAGTAGCTGAAAGTACACTTGTAAAAACAATAAGAGAGAAACAAGAGTTGATATTACCAAAAAAGAGAAGATAGACTGCACACTTTTGCTGTCTGCTCCGTGTGTTTTGACAGCCCATGGCTCGTCGCGAGCACCTTGAGCAGAATAATTCGTTACACAGCACTACACCAGTGGCATCAATATCAAATCAATATAAGAATCAATACTTATGAACAAATAAAATTTTGAAGAATTAAAATTTAAAACATTATTCAATTATAAAAAGATTGTACTATAATTTTAAAAGATAAAATTTTAAATTACTTTATATGCAAATCTTTCAAAATCATTTAAAATTATAGTACAATCGTTTTGAAATTGAATAATGTTTTAAATTTTAATTGTTATAATTAATTTAATTCTTATTTAAGCAAATATTACGTTCATAGTTTGCCACCTTGTACGGACTTGATAATTATTCATTCTTATATTGATTTGATATTGATGCCACTGGTGTAGTGCTGTGTAAGCAATTATTCAGCTCAACGTGCTCGCGACGAGCCATGGGCTGTCAAAACACACGTAGCAGACAGCAAAAGTGTGCGGTCTATCTTCTCTTTTTTGGTAATATCAACTCTTGTTTCTCTCTTATTGTTTTTAGAAGTGTACTTTCAGTTACTGGTATTTATGATAAGGTGTAGGCGAACAAGTGAAAAGAAGAAAAAAAAAGAAGACAGGAAACTGAGGTCGAAGAAAACTTTTTCAAGGATGATGCAAGGAGCAAGAGGCAAAGTGTACCATCAAGAGGACTTCAATTATGCATTAGATACATATAACCTCTTTATTTATATAACATAATTCTTTAAAAAAAAATTTGGTACTTTTTTTTTGTTTTTTTGTGCTTTGTTGCAGCTTATGTTCGGGTGACAGCTTATTATAGTGCGTCACGGCAACATCAACATTTTTCCATTGTAGACATTACAGATTATTGTCACAGCTATTCTCTACAGTGATCTATGGATAAAGTGGACTCATTGGAACATGAATACCTTAATTATTCTTTGAGTTGGAAAGCTAAGGATGGACTGGAAATATAAAGTCATGCTCCAAGGCGACAATCACTTATATTGTTATTTAAATTAAAAAATATTGAGAAAGAAGGCATTGTATGACTTCAAACAAGGTAATTTAAATATAATAATAGTATTCTTTTTAAATTATAGTATATTTTACCATATAAAATCATAAGTTAAATGGTAATAATGTCTAAATGCTTATTTATAGGTATGAATGCAAGGTTTATCGACAAATAAGCAATACCGAAAAGGGATTTTACGTCGTTAAATAAGGTAATAAAAATTAATTAAGGATACTTTCACACCAGATTTTTATACATTTTAGCATGTGATGATGTGATACCATAATCAAGAAAATAATCATGTATCTATGCTTGTTTATATGTATTAGAGGAAGGTTCATCTGCCAAGACCGTAATTTTAATGGAAAATATCATTTAATTTTTAGATAATTCAACGGCTTGTATCTTAGAATCCTCAAAGAAGAAAGATCCTGCGAGTTGGTGACAATCCATTACCTGGATCTGAGATACACTCCTTGTTAGTCACATATGGTTAGAATTCCGAGGGCAGCACAAAAAAAACCTTTACATTTTAAATGACTAGTGGTCACCCTTCTTTTTATCTGCATTTATGTTTAACAAATAAATTTCCTAATTTAAGTCCTACTGCTATTTGGTACTTGTACTATCTATCATTAATTATGTCAAAGTCTATCTGAATGTAATTGAATTGGAAATGATTGTTGAAAAAATATTCAGATATAATGAAAACATTCCTTTCAGGATATAATTGAATTCATAATCATTGCAAGCATAGTTAGCACATGTTACTAGGATTGACTTATATATTATTTGTGAAACATAAATTGGAGTCATGAAGTGGTGGCATCAACGACAGTTTCAGTTTTTTAAATATTAACTAATGTGAAGGCTCTTTTCTTCTATCATCAGAATCATAAGTATCTGTCACTCGGGTTAGTATGAGTGCTCTGACTTTTTTTAACATTTGAAAAACTGAAACTATCAACAATCATTATACAGATAAAAAAACATCAATACAGATAAAAACAAAGGCCACCACTAGGCCTTTAAAATGTAAGGGTATTTTTTTGTATTGCCATCGGAATCATAACCATATCTGACTAAGCTATATTTAAGAATGCAGGACATTTTATTCGAATAATGATAATTATATTTAGGCTTATTTTCCAACAGTACATCAGTTTGAGAAAATTAATCAAAGTAAATAAAAGTTTTTTCGTTGCAATAAAATAAGGAGTTTATATGATTGGTGCAATTTTACATATTTTGATAAAACGGGCTAAAGTATGTATAAGCATTGGAATTTGCACAAGTGTTGGGTTATGAAACTGTCCATGTTAAACTTTTCCATAGTACTATTCATGTTTTCTAAATGATAATAAAACAAGTGCAAGTTATTGTACAACTGAAAACCAAGAGGAAAATAATGTAATAATAACAAATGTGACAATTTTTTCATTATAATTTTTGAAAGCAGTTTTAAAAAACAGTTTTAAAATACAACCATACTTATACAGGCTTTACTCTGGCTGTAAACTACGTAATAATAATTTATTTGCATTTGTCTAATTGTCACTTACGGAACATAAATAGTAATATAAAAAATACCAGCATGGATAGTTTTAACCCAACCCAACACTTGTACTGATGCCAATACTCTTACAAGCCAGTTTTGTAAAAATATGTAAAATGCAACATTAACATATGCTCCTTTTTTTATTGCAATGACAGAACCTATATTAAGATTTTTTCCTACAATCCACGTATCGCAGGAAAATTAGTCTAAATATAATTAACATTATGAGAAAAAATTACCTGCAGCATCGTTCACTTATAGCTATTAGTCTTAATTAAAACTCGTTTAATTAAGAATTAAATTTTTAATCTTTAATTAAACAAGCGTTTAATTAAAGTTTAAATTTGTAATTCTTCATTAATCGAGTTTTAATTGAAAATTAAAAATTTAATTATTACTTAAAAAATTACTAATTTAATATTTTTAGAACCCTGGTTTGAGCTTGTGAGACATCACGAGTGCCAATAGAGTACTTAAGGGTAACGTGCGCTGCGATGATCCGTGTACTAAAACCGGGTAAGCACGGCCCGAATCGCGGAACGATTATATATGCGGCAGGCTCTGTCAGTTATACCCCCTCTCTCTGACGCCCCGCCATAACTGACGGAGCTCTCATCGAAACATGCACATAGCTCTACTTATAGACCTGAACTTGAAATTTACCAGCAGAGGTTTTGAGGCTGTGCCGCCGCTCTTTTCTCAGTCTGTCCTTTTTTAACTTGCTGTCGTTTAATGGAATAGAAGATAGAACCAATGGTTGGGTTCTTACAGCGCTATCTACTCACTTTTTAATTGCCCAATTGATGGTCCTACTTGCAGATAAACTCTTTGAAATATGGATCTGTAAAATTAATGGACAACAAAGAATCTTTTTGTTCATATACAATACAAAATTCAAAATTTACAAAGATAAATTATAGTATACTCTGATTATTTTCTGCTCCTTGTGTTGTAGTAATTTCTGAATAATACATTTCAATACTAGTGCAAGAGTTTATAGATTTATTTATAGTTTATTTATTTTATTTTCCCGTACGAGCGTGTTTAATTAATTGCACGAGTCGAGGTTCATTTCTCGCACGTGTATCGAACAATATTTTTCTAAACGTGTGTGCAAATCAATTTTCAATGTGTATTTAGAACTCACAGTGTGCAAAGTGCTTGCTTTGCTCACACGTATCGTAATATACTATTGGTTGCAGTTTAACAAAATAAATAACGTGTATTAATTATTTGTTAATGATGGCCAGAAGTAGAAAAATATTTCAAAAGACAATAAGTTATTGAATTATAAGATAAAATTCAAAACAATAAACAACATTTTAATCTTAGAAGAATTAATTATGTTAATATTAGAATAAATTATGTCAATATTATGTTCAGATTGTATTCTTCATTTAATACTTCACGGAAAAAGAATATTCGAGTATAAACTTATAGTTTCTAGCCTCAAAATGTTGTATAAGAGTAAATGTACTACAGTATTATATCAATTATTAAAGATGCATCAACATTAAAAGAAAAAGATTTCCGGCTTATAAGGAATAAATTATTCTTTGCATGTTTAATAAAAAAAAATACATAGATCGCGCGCAGCGCGCATGGATTTGACTAGATCTATAAAATCATTAAAACGAGAACAAGCAAGGAATATTGTGTAGATGTAGGATTAATAATTTATGTTTTCTGTCATGCTTGTTCTACTTTGTAAAATTCCTATATCCAATTGAAATAAATATAGTCTCAATGAGAAAAGGTTATAAAAGGTTAATAAAAGGTTACGATTATAACTACAGAGGAGAAAGACTAATATGGATGTTATACTTGCATTCGACAACATCATCACACCGTCCAATTCTCTACAGAAGGTAGATTACAGATAGGTATGTTTAGGTAAAGTATTTTTTCCTCACACCGGGCCGAAAGTGTCTCATTCCTGCCCGGCTCCGAAACGGAAATATGCCATTTTCGGCCTCGATGTGAGGAAAAATAGTATACGCACCTCGGGAGGAAATAAAGAATGCCTCAGATCGCATGTAAATTGTCACCCGAGCCGAAGGCGAGGGACATTCTTTATTTTTCCTCCCATGGTACGTAATGTACTATTTCTCCTATAATGGGGTATTTCGATAATGTGGACGTGGTGTATTATAAAAAGTCAGTATATAAATTCAAGCATGCTACCTTAACAAGAAATATGCTTCCTTTTTTTATGTAAGGTTAAATAGGCTTGTTAAAACTTTTCCGCATAGTTCGCATGGAATCAAGCAGTTATTTTCATGCTTCTGCAAAGCCATTGCATTAAATAATTTTGTACTTTGAACACTGTTTTTGTGTGCTATGTGTTCTTCGTATGTGCAATTTTAATCTCAAGACATACTTACCACATACTTTACATTGTTGTTGAGGTTCAGGATCATGCATTTTCAAATGCCTTTGCAATTCCTTCTTTCTATTATATTGCTTCTGACAGTGGGTGCACGTATGCATTTTCATGTGTACCTTGCCTCGGTGTACTTCCAATTTTTGGCGGGTTGTAAACGTATTTTGGCAACCTTCTTCATTACACTTATACAATCACTTCTTCAATTCTTTTCGAGCAATGACAATGGTATTGTCTTGTTCAACATCATTTTTTCTACACTCCGTACAATCACAAACTAAAACTTCGTAATCACTTACCCATTCGTCACATCCGTAATTTACTGCTTCTGCAAAGTTTTTACCTAAGTTGATGACAGCATGGTAAGTGCCTTGTTTAATAAAAAAACAATCTCCCGATCTTTGAACTACAAAAGAGTATGGAATTTTCCATTCATCTAGCAGTATTGGAGTTATAAAGTAGATTTTATGCTTCAGTGCTTGCATACATATTTTTTCTTTCCGACATTTTTCACGCAAATACTGGGTAAACCTCTTTTCTACTTCTGCCCGAAATTTATGGCTTATAATAAACCATACCTTAGGACTTCCATTTCTTAATATATTCAGGCTACTTAGTCCACCGTCTTCGACGCGATGAGTGGCGTAGCTTAGTTTTCCACCAACATAATACATAGGTATATTTATACTAGGCATTTCGAAGACATTGTTCCCTTCAGCCATGCTAATGTGAGACGTAAACGAAGATAATAAGGACCTATTCTCTAATGGTATATTTTCTATGTCTCTAAAATAGACTTTGCCATCTGATCGTTCTTGTAACAACTTCTTCAGAGCATTAGCACCAATTTTCCAATCGGTTTCACCATCTGCAAATTCTTCGGGTTCTTCTCGTAAGAATCGTTGTAGGTGTTGCTTTTTTTCGGCATCGTCTAAATGAATCTCTTCATTATAAAAAATTCCTTGAGCTTTCTCAGACAATCATTCAAAGGAAATATTTTTATGTTTCAGGAGATTTTCATAATCAATTTGTTCAGGTATTATTACACCACGAAACTGCAAAATAAAGTTTTGTTGTAATATCGAAAAATATTTATGTTTACAATAGTCTCAAAGCATTTGTGAGTTAATAAAATTTGTTTCTTCGTCAATGATCGATCGAAGGGAACAATTTTCGCGTAAAAATTGAAGCTATTGCAACAACATTGCTACTATATTTGAAATTAATATCGCTGATGTATTGGGAATACAGATTTACAACAATTGCAAGGCTATTGGCGCTATTTGCCTTGGGTTTTATTTCCAATGTATTGCCAATTTTAACAATACAATTTTTCTAGTCCTTTTAATTCTTCTAGTCTAATCTATTCAATAAGCTCTCTATACAAATGATAATAATTTTTTTCATGACTACAAATAATAATTTTTGTTAGTATAAAACTTTCTACGAAAGTATAAAATAAGGCAAGTATAAACATTTTTCCTTTATAATCTACTCTCCCTCCCACTCTTCGCCCGCCCTCTCTCGCCCTCTACCCCCCCCCCGCTCTCTCTCTCTCTCTCTCCCCCTCTCTCTCAATATCCGTCAAACTCTGTATCAAAAACTTTAATGAGAGCTTAAATATTTTTTTAATACAATTAACACGTTTAAAAAAAAATTCTTTTTTAAGTACGTTTTAACAACACAATTTTTGTCTAATCTTTTTATTTCTTCCAATCTCATCTATTCAATAAGCACTCTCTGCAAATGATAATAATTTTTTTCATGACTGTACAAATAATAATATTGTTAATATAAAACTTTCTACGAAAGTATAAAATAAGGCAAGTATAGACGTTTTTTCTGTATAATATCTATTAAATAATAATATTTATGATTTTGTAAAAGAAATAAAAAAAATACCAGTGAAAAAGTCTTTTACTTCTTAGAGTCATTGTATAATGAACAAATTATATGTAAGTAAGTACATTCAAATTGTTCACTGCAAATCAGACAAATGAAAGTTGTGAAATCAATTATCGATAGTCAAGTAATGCAAACCACTCTCGGAAACTACTGTATGACTGTTCTCAGAAATGTATTCAAATTTGTTAATCTTTCTGTATAAATTAAACACAAGAAAGTACTGAAATCAATTTATTGTAGTCAAGTACCCATAAGTTAACTTGACTGACATAATACAACTTTTCGTACCCACTCATCAAACATATTCAGCCAGCGAGCATAAATTACTACTTAACGCCCAAGGGGCGTAATAGCTCATATATACAGCTCTTACAAAACTTTATAGAACCTACGCACTTTACGTCCATGTGGGAAAAATTATTTGAATTGTATAATATTATATATAAGTACATTCAAATTATTCATTGTAAATCAAACAAACGAAAGTTGTGAAATCAATTACCGATAGTCAAGTAATGCAAACAACTCTGCGAAACAATTGTATAACTGTTCTCAGAAATGTATTCAAATTTGTTCATTCTTCTATACAAATTAAACACAAGGAAGTTCTGGAATCAGTTTATTGTAGTCAAGTACCCATAGGTTAACTTGACTGACATAATACAACTTTTAGTACCTACTCATCAAACATATTCAGCCAGCGAGGATAAAGTACTACTTAACGCTTAACAGGCGCAATAGCTCACATACTCCTACAAAACTTTATAGAACCTACGCACTTTACGCCCATATGGGCGAAAATTATTTTAATCATATAACTACTATGCCTTCTTTTTATTTCTAAAATTCATAAGAATTCAGATATTTACGAAAAGTCAAAGCCTATATAAAAAAATTACATAGTTACCACCATATCACCATTTTTCATTATTCTTTCTCAATTTTGAAATTTCTATAATATTACGCATCTTGGGAGGGCAATAGAAGTCTATAGAGCTGCTCTAGCAGGGGTGGTCTTCCAATCTCCCATACATACTTGGCGGGCCCGACGGTTTGCAGTTTACCGGTGGGCTTTGTAAATGTAGAATACTATATTATTGCATAAATTCATTAACAATGTTTATACTTATAAGTCCACTATAAATAATTACATTGGCTCTAATTTTGAATTGATACCGTTTAAATATAATATCCCTACATGTGCAAAATCTCATGATGTACTTCCATTACCCAAAATATTTTTCCTTGTGTCCGTTTTTTTTAAGCGGGAATCTGATATAAAAAATACATCAAATTTATAGTCTACTCAAAAGTGCTTTAGATTTTACTAACCATTGTATAAGCCACTAATTTTTTATCCTTTTCCAACGTGTAAATATCATGTGTGATTTTATATGAGTATTTCAGACATCAGATCTCATATGAGGTATGATATATGTGATGTCATCTGCAATTTTACATATTATGGGATCTCATGAGATCTTATATGAGATCTCATATGATATTTTCATGCGGGTTTGCATTTTCTATTTAAAAACAGAGTAATACATTCAATACGTATTAGTATTTAATATGTAGAAGCAATCTATTTATTCATTTTATCTGATCTGTAAACATATGAATATTTATATGAAAATGATCATGTCTACACCTTAAACTGCAAACCGTCGGGCCCGCCAAGTATGTATGGGAGATTGGAAGACCACCCCTGCTAGAGCAGCTCTATAGACTTCTATTGCCCTCCCAAGATGCGTAATATTATAGAAATTTCAAAATTGAGAAAGAATAATGAAAAATGGTGATATGGTGGTAACTATGTAATTTTTTATATAGGCTTTGACTTTTCGTAAATATCTGAATTCTTATGAATTTTAGAAATAAAAAGAAGGCATAGTAGTTATATGATTAAAATAATTTTCGCCCATATGGGCGTAAAGTGCGTAGGTTCTATAAAGTTTTGTAGGAGTATGTGAGCTATTGCGCCTGTTAAGCGTTAAGTAGTACTTTATCCTCGCTGGCTGAATATGTTTGATGAGTAGGTACTAAAAGTTGTATTATGTCAGTCAAGTTAACCTATGGGTACTTGACTACAATAAACTGATTCCAGAACTTCCTTGTGTTTAATTTGTATAGAAGAATGAACAAATTTGAATACATTTCTGAGAACAGTTATACAATTGTTTCGCAGAGTTGTTTGCATTACTTGACTATCGGTAATTGATTTCACAACTTTCGTTTGTTTGATTTACAATGAATAATTTGAATGTACTTATATATAATATTATACAATTCAAATAATTTTTCCCACATGGACGTAAAGTGCGTAGGTTCTATAAAGTTTTGTAAGAGCTGTATATATGAGCTTTTACGCCCCTTGGGCGTTAAGTAGTAATTTATGCTCGCTGGCTGAATATGTTTGATGAGTAGGTACGAAAAGTTGTATTATGTCAGTCAAGTTAACTTATGGGTACTTGACTACAATAAATTGTTTTCAGTACTTTCTTGTGTTTAATTTATACAGAAAGATTAAGAAATTTGAATACATTTCTGAGAACAGTCATACAGTAGTTTCCGAGAGTGGTTTGCATTACTTGACTATCGATAATTGATTTCACAACTTTCATTTGTCTGATTTGCAGTGAACAATTTGAATGTACTTACTTACATATAATTTGTTCATTATACAATGACTCTAAGAAGTAAAAGACTTTTTCACTGATATTTTTTTGATTTCTTTTACAAAATCATAAATATTATTATTTAATAGATATTATACAGAAAAAACGTCTATACTTGCCTTATTTTATACTTTCGTAGAAAGTTTTATATTAACAATATTATTATTTGTACAGTCATGAAAAAAATTATTATCATTTGCAGAGAGTGCTTATTGAATAGATGAGATTAGAAGAAAAAAAAGACTAGACAAAAATTGTGTTGTTAAAACGTACTTAAAAAGAATTTTTTTTAAACGTGTTAATTGTATTAAAAAAATATTTAAGCTCTCATTAAAGTTTTTGATACAGAGTTTGACGGATATTGAGAGAGAGGGGGAGAGAGAGAGAGAGAGAGAGAGAGAGAGAGAGAGAGAGAGAGAGAGAGAGCGGGGGGTAGAGGGCGAGAGAGGGCGGGCGAAGAGTGGGAGGGAGAGTAGATTATAAAGGAAAAATGTTTATACTTGCCTTATTTTATACTTTCGTAGAAAGTTTTATACTAACAAAAATTATTATTTGTAGTCATGAAAAAATTATTATCATTTGTATAGAGAGCTTATTGAATAGATTAGACTAGAAGAATTAAAAGGACTAGAAAAATTGTATTGTTAAAACGTACTTAAGAAATTAGATTTTAAAAAACGTGTTGATTGTTTTAAAAAAATATTTAAGCTCTCATTAAAGTTATTTCTACTTTAATTTAAAGAAATTTATAAATTAAATACTTTCGAGGAAAAATATTAATGCTTTCTTTTTAAAGAAAACATTTTTCGAAGATTCCGTAGATATTTCAAAATAAAGTTTGTTATTGTATTATTCTTGTACAGAATGTCTTGAGGGCTGTTTTAAAAAATATTCAACATTTTTCATGGAGTTATTATACATAGTTGTTAAGTAAAAATAGATGAGAGAGATAGGGGTGGGGATTTTTTTACAAAGCAACTTAACAGTGGTTTAGAGAAATAGTAAAAATAATTTAGTTTTGTTAGCATATAAGTTTTGCATGAACTTTTCATTTTTCTTCTTGTTTTTTTTTGTAATTAATTTTTTCGAAAAGAAAGTTTTCAGTTATTAAGATTATTTGTACAGTCATGAAAAAATTATTACCATTTGTAGAGAGTGCTTATTGAATAGATGAGACTAGAAGAATTAAAAGGACTAGACAAATTGTTATTAAAACGTACTTAAAAAATAGCTTTTAAAAAACGTGTTCATTGTTTTAACAAAATATTTAAGCTCTCATTAAAGTTTTTGTTACTCAGTTTGACAGATGTTATGTGCGCGAGGAAGAGAGAGGGGAGGGAAAGAGAGAGAGGTGGAGAGAGACAGGGGAGAAAGAGAGGGAGGGAGAGAGAGAAAAGGAGGGAGAGAGGGGGAGGGAGAGAGAGACTAATACTTGCCTTAGTTTAAACTTTTGTAAAAAGCTTTTTTAGATAGATTTCACAATTTTTGAAGAGAAAATAATAATTACATAGTGTGATAACATTACGAGAGTTTATTATAGTATATTTTTAATATCATTATTTTATAAATATAAATATAAATAAATAAATGGTATTATTTATTTGTACAGTCATGAAAAAAATTATGACCATTTGTACAGAGTGCTTATTGAATAGATAAGACTAGAAGAATTAGAAGGACTAGACAAATTGTTGTTAGAACGTACTTAAAAAGTTAGCTTTTAAAAAACGTGTTGATTGTTTTAAAAAAATATTTAAGCTCTCATTAAAGATTTTGGTACTTAGTTTAACAGATGTTGAGAGAGGGAGAGGGAGAGAGAGGTGAGGGAGAGAGAGACTAATACTTGCCTTAGTTTAAAATTTTGTAAAAAGTTTTTTTAGATAGATTTCACAACTTTTGGAGAGAAAATAATAATTACATAGTGTGATAACGTTACGAGAGTTTATTATAGGATATTTTTAATATCATTATTAAATGGTAGTATTGTTATTCACAAAAGTTTTAAATTTGAATGTTTCTTCAAGGAGCTCGATAAAGTGATTACATCGTAAAATTTTTTGAAATAATATAATCAAACGTGTATTTTCTTAGGTATGATGATTAACTAACAATACTATTAATTGTAAAGTTATATGATTAATAAATTAAAGAATTTGCAATGAATGATAATGTACACTTGCCTATAAGTTATGAATTTCGTAGTTAATTATAATTATATTTAATAAAACTTTCTAATGTAGCATACTTGTTCGATTTAATTTTGACAAATTCATGAAAATAACCCATAAACATAAAAATATCAATAAAAATGTTGTTCGGAATATGTATTTTAAAAAATATTTAAACTTCTATTTCACTTTGACGAGCAATCTTATTGTATTTATCTTTATTATTTTCAATCATCTGTTTCAAATCTTTTAAAAAATTATCATGATAAAATAAAATATATGGCAGTCTTATTTCATATTTGAGATTATTTTCAACTGATCAGACTGATTTCAAACTTTTAACACATTTTTAAATCATTATTCTTCTCATGTTTTATTCAAATATTATAATAATGGCATATATCATATATTCTAATTCTATTTAATATTATGTTCCTCTGATCAGCCGTTCCAAATACACTACGTGCACTTGTGACATAAAGTTAATATAAAATATCTAGACTTCTATTCGACTTTGACAACTGTATTAGAAATGAATTTCATACGCCATAATTCATCTTTAGCATTGTACAATTCACTTTTTTTTTTTTCCATAACCAGTACTTCTGTTCTTCAATAACAATATCTTGCTCATATATTCACAGAACAGATGGCTCCACTGAAACATTTGGCGCCCCTCACCATAAGCCAATCATTAGTTATAAAATAATAATTTTCAAAACTTGGATTCGTTGAAGTTTTCAATATAAACCACTTGAATTAAGAACCGATCAGACACATCTTACAAAATTAAAAACAAAAGTTTATGAACTAAGAATCATTGAGCCAAAAAAGGTTTCTCGACATTCTTTTATAGTAGAAAATGTAAAACATCTTAATATAATTATTCATTGAATTATCCATGATTGCCACACATCTTGTAAAATTAAAAACAATCAGTTTATGAACTAAGAATTGCTGAGAACTTCTCTGAAACATTTTGACGTCTCCCATCGTGAGATAATTATAACATTAGATTAACTGAGCATTTTTCTTTGTTGAAATTTTCACAACAATAACCTATTATTTTTTCTTTTTTTTGTATTTTAATGTTCATTTGGCATAATCTTTTAATTGGTGTTTAAGTAAATATTTACAACAGAACAGCACTAATATCGACTAAGTTTCTTGAAGTATAGACAAAAATCCTGTTTTTTTAACCAAGGCTTTGACCAATATTTTAAATTCTGATTTTAAGTAGAGGTTCTAAATTACACACTTCATTTAACACATCATACCGCTACTATATTTTAACATAATCTTGTAAAATTAAAAACAAACACAACCAGTTGATGAATTAAGCATTATTATTATCTGAATCTTGTATAGAAAAAATAAATATATACTAAAACGTCTCTGAAACATTTTGACATCTCCTACCGTGAGAAAATCATAAAACAGATTAACTGAGCACTTTCATTCCTTGAAATTTTCACAATAACACATCATTTTTACCCTTTTTCGTATTTCCATGTTCATTAGACATAATTTTTTCATTGGCACTTGAATAAATATGCACAACACTGATATCGGCTAAGTTTTTTAAAGATGACACGATGCTTTCTAAACCAACGCTCAGACCAATATTTCAAATCGGCATCATAAATTATATTGTAGTATATAATTTCAAATCGGCATCATAAATTATATTGTAGTATATATATAAAAAATATATATCTACTATACTTCTACTCCATTGAAAACTGTATTTTTTATATATTTCATTTAGAAATTTCGTAGGCCATAATTCATCTTTCGCATTTACTATTCTTTTTTCTATAACCAGTACTTCTGTTCTTCAATAACTCTTGCTCTTTGTATTTCAATAAAATCACTGTTTCTGTAATTGGTATAGTAATATTAATGGCACAGTCCTATTCTATTTCACTTAGATTTATATAAATAACACAACCTAACCTAGAATAAAAAAAATAAAATTAACTTTATAATTTTAATTAAACAAAAAAAATTGTTGACATAATGCTGTTTTACCTTACCTTATAAGATTAAATTTTTCTCCTCATAGTTTGATACATCAGCTGCTCATCAAATTTGAATGACTCCGAAAAAATTTTCTTGACTACTTATCTGTAAATAAAAATTTTCACAAAGTATCAATTCTTTAAAAAAATTACTATTTAACATTTAGTCATTTTAATACTTATCTAAAAAATGTTGTTGCCTCATTGATGCTCGTAAATAAATCTTTTATTCTTTTCGTCAGTCGACTTCCTCAGATCTTTGATGATTATTGAAACGAATATATATATATATATATATATATATATATATAGACACACACACACACACACACACACACACACACACACACACACACACACACACACACACACACACACACACACACACACACACACACACACACACACACACACACACACCTATTACTATAGAGTCATTCTCTACGGTATGCCTGACACCGATACGACACCGAAATACTATAGGGATGTATATCTATAATGTGTGTGTGTGTGTGTGTGTGTGTGTGTGTGTGTGTGTGTGTGTAGGTCACGTGACAGGAAGTCGCAACACCGGATGAGAGTCTGAAACTATGGAGAAAATTTAGAATCGGAAAGTGGACATAAAAAAATTCAGCTCTCTATATCTTTTAAACGAGATAAACTTTTTAAATAAAATCTTTTGATTTGTGTAGAGTAATGAAATGGCTTTCGATTAAGAGGGATATGTTATATAGTTGAAACTAACGCAATAGGTATATAAGTGCATTGATTTTCTCGTACATCCATTTCAATGTATATCATCGCGCGGTCACTCCTAAGGCTCTTCTATACTTGCCTTCGGAGCGCTCCCGCGCTCCTTGATATCTTAAGATTTCATTTTCTAAAAAAAAAAAAATTCTTGGGTGGATTCGAACTAGGAATCTTCGGATTACTAGACTTGCTCGCTACCCACCGAGCTAATTCGTTGTTTCTGTCAATGAACGAAATGGAGGTTAAAAGTTGAAACAAGTGATCACTTGTTTTGAATTAGATTTAACCTCTATTTCGTTTATTGACAGAAACAACGGATTAGCTTGGTGGGTAGCGAGCAAGTCTAATAATCCGAAGATTCCTAGTTCGAATCCACTCAAGAATCTTTTTTTTTAGAAAATTAAATCTTAAGATATTGGCAATACATTGGAAATAACACTCAAGGCAAATAGCGCCAATAGCCTTGCAATTGTTGTACATCTGTATTGCTAATACATCAGCGATATTAATTACCAATATAGTAGCAATGTTGTTGCAATAGTTTCAATTTTTACGCGAGTTATTACATATTATATATAAATAGTCTAGTTGAATTAGATTATAAACCCCTGAAAACATAAAATAAATATTAAAAGACATTTTATTGCACTTTATGACGATGAAAGATATGTACAATGATAATATCAAAAAACTACCTCTAACAATAAGTGGCAAAATTACGTGTTTTCACTTTTTTTACTGTCCAGAAAATCTAGCCGACCTATTTGAAAATTGTTTATTTTATGTTGAAAGGCAATTAAATTACCTGAAATTTAAGGTACCTTAAGGGGGTCGGACACCTTTAGAATGATGAAAAATCAATTTTTTTTTTATTACATATTTTACTAAGAAAACACTTGTAGAATATGTCCCAATTAGTTTTAAAGCATTATCTATTTTTGTTTTAAGAATATACACAAAACACTGATAAAGTTTTTTATTTGTTTTTGTTCAAATTACATTTTTCTCCTTGTATACATAATTATATAATCATATATTATTTCTACTAATTTTTTTTTAATTTCACTGTTCTTCATATATTTAAAATTCTCACTCTAAATATCTGTATGTACTTTAAAAGATCCAAAAATAATATTTTAAACATTAATATAAAGATAAAAAATAAATAATATAATTTATGGACGGTATTTTTGACAAAAATAAAAATTTGATTTTAAAACTTATATAGCAGTTAAGTTGGCACCGTAACAACCTGACTTATCAACGACAGCCTCTCACAGGCTCACAGCTCATTCCTTTATTGTAACAGAGCTGATTTTAATCTATGTAAAAGTCCGCAAGCAATGTAAACATGCACAGCTGTCATTTCATATAAACACTGTGATATCAGCATCAGCACCTTTTCTATACAAAATGTTGTTCTTAATTTTCATTGTTTCCAACGAATTTGGGAATAAACATTTAGTGTATTATAATACGTAAAGGTATTTTAAATCAGTTTTTAAAACTGTTTGAATAATACGCGTGACAGTTGAATTAAAGTTTTAGAAATAGCTTTTGGTACTTGAACTTCTATTGAAAACTTTATACTTAAAATAACAAGGATTGATACTAAAGAAAAATTAAGTCTATGCTGACTATTACAAAAAACATTTAGTGAACATATTTAAATCAACTTTTAGAGGAAGCGAAAGATATGCTATTGTGCAGAAAAATGTAATGGAACCTTCGCTTCTGCCAGAAAGCTACCATTATCAGCCATTGCCTGAATCTCACTACCCATACAGCATGAAAGAAAACTGAAATAATTACATGAAATAATTCATGAATTAATACATTGAAATGATTTAGAAAGAATTTTAAAAGGAAAAAAAATTAATTTTAAATTAATTTTTAAAATAATATATGGAATCCTTACAAAATACTTTCAAAAATCTTCCAAAAAAATAAAAAAAGTGTTACCAAAAAATAATTACACGAATTAATTCTGAAAGGACTTTGAAAAGATTTTTTGAAAGAATACATAAAATAATTTCGAAATTATTGCAAGTATTCTTTCATGCAATAATTCAGAAATAATTTCAGAAAGATACAAATTAATCATTCACAAAAATAATTCAATATCTATTCAAAAATCTTACATGAATTATTTCATGAAATCTTCTGGGAAACTCGTGTGAATTAATACAAGAAATAATTTTGAATTCTTTTGAAAAAGATTTTTAGAATAAAATTTTTTAAAACAAAATAGCAAAAAAAATAATTACACGAATTAATTCTGAAAGGACTTTGAAAAGATTTTTTGAAAGAATACATAAAATAATTTCGAAATTATTGCAAGTATTCTTTCATGCAATAATTCAGAAATAATTTTAGAAAGATACAAATTAATCATTCACAAAAATAATTCAGTATCTATTCAAAAATCTTACATGAATTATTTCATGAAATCTTCTGGGAAACTCGTGTGAATTAATACAAGAAATAATTTTGAATTCTTTTGAAAAAGATTTTTAAAATAAAATTTTTTAAAACAAAATAGCAAAAAAAATAATTACACGAATTAATAATGAAAGGACTTTGAAAAGATTTTTTGAAAGAATACATAAAATAATTTCGAAATTATTACAAGTATTCTTTCATGCAATAATTCAGAAATAATTTCAGAAAGATACAAATTAATCATTCACAAAAATAATTCAATATCTATTCAAAAATCTTACATGAATTATTTCATGAAATCTTCTGGGAAACTCGTGTGAATTAATACAAGAAATAATTTTGAATTCTTTTGAAAAAGATTTTTAGAATAAAATTTTTTAAAACAAAATAGCAAAAAAAAATAATTACACGAATTAATTCTGAAAGGACTTTGAAAAGATTTTTTGAAAGAATACATAAAATAATTTCGAAATTATTGCAAGTATTCTTTCATGCAATAATTCAGAAATAATTTTAGAAAGATACAAATTAATCATTCACAAAAATAATTCAGTATCTATTCAAAAATCTTACATGAATTATTTGATGAAATCTTCTGGAAAACTCGTGTGAATTAATACAAGAAATAATTTTGAATTGTTTTGAAAAAGATTTTTAGAATAAAATTTTTTAAAACAAAATAGCAAAAAAATAATTACACGAATTAATTCTGAAAGGACTTTGAAAAGATTTTTAGAATAAAATTTTTTAAAACAAAATAGCAAAAAGAATAATTACACGAATTAATTCTGAAAGGACTTTGAAAAGATTTTTTGAAAGAATACATAAAATAATTTCGAAATTATTGCAAGTATTCTTTCATGCAATAATTCAAAAATAATTTCAGAAAGATACAAATTAATCATTCACAAAAATAATTCAGTATCTATTCAAAAATCTTACATGAATTATTTCATGAAATCTTCTGGGAAACTCGTCTGAATTAATACAAGAAATAATTTTGAATTCTTTTGAAAAAGATTTTTAAAATAAAATTTTTTAAAACAAAATACCAAAAAAAATAATTACACGAATTAATTCTGAAAGGACTTTGAAAAGATTTTTTGAAAGAATACATAAAATAATTTCGAAATTATTGCAAGTATTCTTTCATGCAATAATTCAGAAATAATTTCAGAAAGATACAAATTAATCATTCACAAAAATAATTCAATATCTATTCAAAAATCTTACATGAATTATTTCATGAAATCTTCTGGGAAACTCGTGTGAATTAATACAAGAAATAATTTTGAATTCTTTTGAAAAAGATTTTTAAAATAAAATTGTTTAAAACAAAATAGCAAAAAAAATAATTACACGAATTAATACTGAAAGGACTTTGAAAAGATTTTTTGAAAGAATACATAAAATAATTTCGAAATTATTGCAAGTATTCTTTCATGCAATAATTCAGAAATAATTTCAGAAAGATACAAATTAATCATTCACAAAAATAATTCAATATCTATTCAAAAATCTTACATGAATTATTTCATGAAATCTTCCGGGAAACTCGTGTGAATTAATAGATTTTTTAAAGAAAACATAACAATTCAGCAATCATGTCAAGAATTATATCACGAAATAATTCAGAAATAATTTCAGAATGATAAAAATTAATCATTCACAAAGATAATTCAATATCTATTGAAAATAATTTCATGAATTATTTCATGAAATGTTGCGGGAAACTCACGTGAATTAATACAAGAAATAATTTAGAATTCGTTTGAAAAAGATTGTTACAATAAAATTTTTTAAAACACAATAGCAAAAAAGATATTTACACGAATTCTTCCTGAAAGAACCTTGAAAAGATTTTTTGAAAGAAAACATAAAATAGTTCAGAAATTATTGCAATTATTCAACACGAAAAGGGCAGCGTCCGTATATAAGAGGCATCGTATAATGTATTTATTTTGTTTTTAATTCGAATTTGTTTCAATCAAATAAGTCCTAATTAATACAATATTTAATAAACAAAACTTACTAAATAAGTATATACTAATTAAACAAAGTTAATATTAAAAAATAAAGAAATATTAGAAATAAATATTCTAATTTATTTTGTCAGTCATTTTGCACTATATAATGAAAAAAATGAAATGATTGGATAATGATCGGATTTAGTCGTCCATTGTTTTCTACATTCGTATGATCCTATTAAAGAACGTATTAAAATGTGTGGGGGTATATAATTTTTCGTTTTTGTGAACTAAGATAGATTGAAACATTTACTAATTGCGAAAAATATTAATTTGAAAAGTTAATGTAAGAATATAAAAACTTAAAATAAAAGGAAAAAAAACATTTAAAGATGAATAATATAGGTACTTAAAATAAGCAATATTTTTTATTATTATTCATAATAGTATTCTTTCAGTATGACAATGTTTAGAAGTCGCCTCAAAATCGACAGAAATATTATTTATACGTCTGCCAAGAGTAAAGAGCCTTTGACTCTAAAAGTTGATTCTAAATTGAAAACACTACAAATAATAATAACGTCGGTAAGGTAGAGCTCATTCTATTCATCTCTGCATTATATGCAATTATCATTTTTTTATTTTTATCGAATTTCGGGAAAAGAGCTCTTTATTGCCCTTCGTAATGACAAAAAGACACTATGTGTAAATTTTCAAGTTATTGCTCGTTATAGATTTTACAGGAAGCGGGTTGAAAAATTTTCTACCAGTTTTTTATGAAAAATAATGAACAGAATTACTGAAAAATTTATAGGTGTATTATTTATGCAATTACGGAGTGCAGTGAAGAGCTTCATTCATCAAAAGTTGAATCTAAGATCAAAAAAATGTAAAAACTCATAACGTCGGTAAGGAAGAGCTCCCTTTATACACACACATTTCACATCGACTTAATACAATATTTAATAAACTAAAAGTATTAAATAACTATGAATTAATTGATCAAAGTTAATATTAAAAAATAAAGTAATATTAAGAATAATTTTTCTAATGTATCGTATCACTCATATTGCAGTATATAATGAAAAAAATGAAATGATCTAACAAGCGAGCGATAGCGTAATGGATAGCGTATTTGCGTAGTACCCAAGCGACCCGGGTTCGAATCTCCATCATGTAAAAAATTTTTCTGCGTTTTTTTTGCGATAAAATAGTGTAAAATTATTAACAATGTAAATATATGTAAAAATAGTTAGAATATTATTTAAATAATATTCTAAATTATAAAAATGTACCTTCAAATACGGGATTATATATACCCTTCGAAATTTATTGTTAGTAATATTTACTAAATATTTTCTAATTAATTCACAATATTTATTCCTGAATCCTTCCAAAAATCTTTCATTGAAAGGATTCTGCAATAATACATGATTTTATAACCTTCGAAATTTTTTGTTAGTAATATTTCCATTATATTTTCGAATTAATTCACAAAATTAATTCCTGAATCCTTTCAGACATCCTTCATTGGAAGGATTCTGTAATAATACAGGATTTAATCTTTTCAAATTTCTTGTTAGTAATATTTCCATAATATTTTCTAATTAATTCACAATATTAATTCCTGAATCCTTTCATACATCTTTCATTGAAAGGATTCAGGAATTAATTTTGTGAATTAATTCGAAAATATTATGGAAATATTACTAAAAAGAAATTTCAAAAATATAAATAACGTATTATTGCAGAATCCTTCCAATGAAAGATGTCTGAAAGGATTCAGAATTAATTTTGTGAATTAATTCGAAAATATTATGGAAATATTACTAAAAAGAAATTTCGAACAGTATAAATCACGTATTATTACAGAATCCTTTCAATGAAAGATGTCTGAAAGGATTCAGGAATTAATTCACAAATTAATTCCTGAATCCTTTGAGACATCTTTCATTGGAAGGATTCTGTAATAATACGGGATTTATCCGTCTTCCAAATTTCTTGTTAGTAATATTTTCATAATATTTTCGAATTAATTCACAAAATTAATTCCTGAATCCTTTCAGACATCTTTCATTGAAAGGATTCTGCAATAATATGTGATATTAATTCTGAAAGGATTCTGAAAGATTCTTTCAGAAATCATTCAGTGAAAGGATTCTGTAATGATGCTATGTCCGGGGTATTTTCCTTTCAGAATTATTTCAGGAAATAATTTTGAAATATCTTTTAGTAACCTTTTGGTAATAATCCATGAATCCTTTCAGAAATCTTCTATTGAATAAATTTTGCAATGATATTATAAATTATTTTTGAATTATTCCATTGAATTAATTCTGAAAGGAAAATACCCCGGACATAGCATTATTACAGAATCCTTTCACTGAATGATTTCTGAAAGAATAAAATTATTTCATGCATTCTTTCAGAATCCTTTCAGAATTAATACATGCTGTGTGGGTATGATATAATTGACATTTTATTTTCTGAAGTAAAAACAGTTATGCACTGCAATAAATATGTATCAGTCGTATTCTTTTTATTAAGTAATAATATTATATGTGAAAAAGAATAATGAAGGACAAGTAAAGAAGTTCAACTTATCAGACATTAAAAGAAGATCAATATAGGAGTGTTGCTGCTATAAACATTTTTTCCAAGCATTTGGCTATGGCAATACTGCCTTCATAACATGCATGAAGGATTTTGGATTTCTCAACACATTCTTTATTTACCTCAGTATATGTATAAAAATCTAATATGCGATAAAGATTATTAAAAACATATGGATTTAAAAGCACCAAAGGATCTACATGTTAAACCACTTAACAAACTTGGCTGATTGATGTGGATATGACTGTTACGTGTGCTCATAGCTTACAAGTCTGATAGATTGTATACTGAGATACCAGAATATTTGTTCTAAATGTAAAATATTTTGAGCTAAAAACAATACTTCTTTGTATTTCATGGCAGAGATGGAGTTAAGAAATAAAGAAGAAGAAATAAAGAAGTATTTTAGTAATTTTATCTTTAAAGCTGTTTTCTACATAATGTAAAATTTTGAGCTCTGTCGTCGACTCCAGATTCAGGAACTGCATATATTTTAATGGGAGAGGTCCTAAAATGTTGGTATTTTATGTGTCTATTGACTGAAGAGTTGTTTGTATCCAATTTATGTGATTAAATAATTATTTACGGTCAAAGATTGCTAAAAAATCTGAATTTCACTTAAATTTAAGTTCAAAAATCTTTCACTTAAATTTCACTTAAAAAATCTGAATTTCACTTAAATTTAAGATTTTTTAGCAATTTTTGACCGTAAAAAATGATTTAATCAAATAAATTGGATACGTACAACTCTTCAATCAATAGTCGTATAAAATACCAAAATTTTAGGACCTCCCCATTAAAATATATGCAGTTCCTGAATCTGGAGTCGACGGCAGAGCAAAAATTTTGAAATGGCCATATATTCGGTTAAAATCGATCAAAATTTTTTTTTTGGTCTCATTTTATCATAAATTGAATATATTTTTAGGATATTACTTCTAAATATTTCTAATTATGAAAATTAATTTTTTTCAAGTCATTTTATGAAGAAAATTGTAAAGGTGTCTGACCCCGTTAACTCATAAATTGGTAGCGGAGAGAGCACAGAGAAGCTACGCTTCTGTCAAAGGAAAGAGAAATTTTTGAGTTGACTTTATCTTTCTGAAAGTATACATAATATAATTTTATAAAAACATGAAAGTATATTACTTTTCAGTCTGACAGTTCTAAAAAATACACGAGCAGTGCCTTAACTCAATGTGAAAAATTGCATAACTAAATTTTTTTTTTCATTAAATTATACCTACTTAAAGAAAGATGAAATCAGCTTAAAAATACATGCGATGCCTGAAATGCATTATAGAAGCGAATTTCTATCATTCTAATACATAATACTTTTGCTTCCTCCTAGAGGAAGCTTTGTGATAGTAAATTTTTGAGTTGTTGTAAAAACATGTTATAATTGTTTTCCGAGGTGTTAGGAATCAAAATACATGGTTTTTGAAAAATGTCTGTATGGATGTATATATGTGTGTGTGTGTGTGTGTGTGCGTGCGTGCGTGCGTGCGTGCGTGCGTGCGTGCGTGCGTGTGTGTGTATACGCCTGGATCTCAGTTTCTACTCGGTCGTTTTTTACCGGACAGGTCTCATTTTTTTTGTTTTTTTTTGCGTGATGGCGGGTCAAAAATCCGTTTTTTGATTGGGGCGATCCGTTTTTGTTTTTTCTCAAATTTTCGATTTTCTCGAAACTGTTTTTTGATTTTTTTTAATGATAGGATCGAGTTATTCGAATCTGATGGGTAGCGTTCGAAAGAGAATTAAAATACCTATATTTTCTAAAAAAAAAAGTTTCTAGCTATCACGGTTCTTTTGTTATTAACAAAAACGTGTTTTTTATTTAGAAGCTTATAACTCCTAAACTTAACGGTCAATTTTTTTGAGAAAAATCGTGATAATACAGAATATAAGTAGCTATAATCTGTTAAAATTTTAATATATTCTGTAGGCTAGATTTTGAGTAAAAAATTGAAAAATGAAAAAAATCAGTTTTGTATGTCCAACGATTACAAGAGTAAAATTGACTTAATGGCTTCAAAATTCCTTTTAGAGGTAGATTTTTTATAGTTCTCGGTCGAGTTCTTTGGGCAAAATGATTGGCCCATAAATTTCAGAGATATTTGAGGTTAAAATATTTTTGACATTTGAATGGGGTGGGTGGCATTCGAAAGACAATTAAAATACCTATATTTTCTAAAAAAATTAATTTTCTATCTATCACGGTTCTTTAGTTATCAACAAAAACAAAAACGTGTTTTTTTTTAAAAACTCATAACTCCATTTTATGCGTTTTTGAACCTAAAAAGCAAGGCTAAATTCATTTTCGCGATTTTATATAATTTTAGAGCAGAGGGAGAGAATGAATTTCTTTACACGATAGGTAAAATAAGTCACTTTTTAGAACATATTTTTATGTAGGAAAACGCAGAAAATCATTCATGTGTTACAAAAAATAATTTAATCTCTAAATTAAAAAAGATTTATATTTTATTTTAAAAAAACACGCAGTAATATCTACAGCTAGGTGGTGTGGAATGAGGAAACGTCTGTGGGGACACAGAAGCCTCATGCGTAGCCTGCCATGCGCAGGAGAAAACAAGCGCTGCTGTCGCGCGACTGGCAGGAAGACGAGGCGAACGGGACTTCCGCCCTCGTCCAGTCTGGTAATGGACATAGCACGGAGCACACGTGCGCCGCTTCGCTCTACGAACCTTGTACAGCCATCACATGGCCACCTCTCTTTGCATTGGCCTAGTGCCCCAATAAATAGGAAATTCTTGTACTCATCGTCTACCACTCTCATTTCACTCCCGTCCTCGCGCCATACCAAAGATCAGCTGAAGTGGTGACCCGACGTGATCTGGCGCAGACGGTGAGTTCACGCAACAACGTGGCAGACGCCGGGAGATGCCGGAAAACGGCTCAAACATCAACCAGGATGGTGACTCAGCAGGGGCAATCACCCATCGCCCATGGACGCAGTCCACAAGTGCAAGCTGCCCACGTTCTGGAGAGCGTCGCCGGAGGCATGGTTCATCCAAGTGGAAGCGGTTTTTGCCAGTCACCAGATACGGAGTACCACCTCGCGCTACAACCTCGCTCTCGCTGCGCTTGACGGCGAGACCGTCCAAGAGTTGCTCGACGTGCTGCGCTCTCCGCCCGAAACCGACAAATATAACCAGCTGAAGAGCCACGCTTTGAAGCGTTTCGCGGACACCGAGGAACAGCGGCTACAGAAGGTCCTCTCTGCGACAGGCACGGAGGGTCGGAAGCCTTCACAAGTTCTGCGCCACATGCGCACGCTTGCCGGCAACATGGCGACCGACGAGCTTTTACGAGTCAAGTGGCTGAACGTGCTTCCGCTCTCAGCGCGCGGCATCCTGAGCGTTCTCGACACCGCCTCGCTCGATAATCTCGCCGAAGTAGCCGACAAGTTAGTAGACGCAGTGCCTACAGTGCTCGCGGCCGGTCCCATGCAGTAGGCTAACGTCGAGGCCGTGAGGAGGAGCTTGCGCACCCCATCGCCGTTGCGCACCAGCCCTCCGGTCCTAACCTCAAAATCGCCCGCGTGCTCGGCGAGCGCCATGGACTCCCTTGTGAGCGAGATTGCAGCACTGCGCGCGGGCATCGATCAACTCGTCTCAACTAACCGCCTGTTGCTCGATAGGGTCTCAGAGCCCACGCAGCAGCGGCATCAGGGTCGTGGACGCACTCGCTCTCCGCCTGCACGACGAGGCTCGCCAGCCAGGAGCGGTCTCTGCTATTATCACCGCAGATTCGGCAACGACGCGCGCCATTGTGTGCCTCCTTGCGCGTACGCGTGCCCGTCTGCTCCGGGAAACTAACCCCGCTGCCAAGAGTACAGGCGACTCTTGGCTGCGACGGCTCTGATGAAAATCGCCTCCACGTCACTGACCGGCGCACGGGGATGCGCTTCCTCATCGACTCCGGCTCGGTCATTTCCCTGCTGCCACGCACCGCCATCTCACAGCCGCTCGCTGTCCAGCCTCTACAGTTGGCAGCCGCCAACCTCTCACCTATACGAACCTACGGCCGCCGAATGATGACGATCAACCTAGGCCTCAAGAGGGCCTTCTCATGGCCTTTCACCGTCGTAGACGTGAGCGGTGCAATCATCGGCGCGGACTTCCTCGCGCACTCCGGGTTGCTGCTGGACCTGCAGAAGCGGCGCCTGGTTGAGGTGCCTGCACGGACCTCGGCATCGATGGCGAGATGTGTGCCGCCACTGTACACAGCGTTGCTGCGCTGGACACACACGCGGATGACCCGGCCAGTCGAGCTGCCTACGACGTGCTCCTGGCCGAGTTCGCTGACCTCACCCACCGCAGAGACACCAGCGCAATGCTGAACGGGGCGCCCGTCAGACACCACATACACACCACGGGGGCACCAGTGTACGAGCGTCCTCGCCGCGTCTATGGGGACCGCCTCCTCGCTGCACAGCGCATCTTCAGGGACCTACAGGACCAGGGTGCGGTACGTCCCTCGTCTAGCCAGTGGGACAGCCCACTGCACCTGGTCGATAAGGAGGGAGGTGACTGTCGTGCAACAGGTGACTACCGCCGACTCAACGCAGTCACTGAGCCGGATCGCTACCCGATCCCCGTCATAGAGGATATCATCTACAAGTGTCATGGAGCAGCTGTTTTTTCCACCATCGACTTGGAGAAGGCGTTTTACCAGATCCCGATGGCAGAGGAGGACATCCCCAAAACGGCTGTCACTACACCGTTTGGCCTCTTCGAGTTCACCAGGATGCCATTGGGCCTGCGGAACGCCACCCAAACGTTCCAACGTTTCATGGACCAGCTGCTCAGAGATTTACCCTTCTCTCATTGCTACTTAGATGACATCATCATCGCGTCAAAGGATCATCAACAGCATCGGGAACACTTGCACGCACTGTTCCAGGTACTACTAAAAGCAGGACTTAGCATTAAACTCGCTAAATGCTCTGTGGGGCAGCAAGAGGTGGATTTCCTCGGATACACGATTTCCAGCAAGGGTTTCCACCCACCGAAGCACAAGGTTGAGGCCATCCTGGGGTTTCCCAAGCCGGAAACCAGCACACAGATGCGTCGATTCCTCGGCCTAATAAACCACTTCAGACGCTGCATCCCCAGAGCAGCTCACACGCAGGCACCACTACACGGGCTGGTCTCAGGCAAGGGCCGCAAACGACGTTTCCCCCTTGTCTGGACGCCCCTAGCCGAGGACGTCTTTTTGACATGCAAGCAGGCCCTCGCTGAGGCCACCACAAACACCTTCCTGGCACCAGAGGAGCCCCTCATGCTTGAAACCGACGCCTCCAGCACAGACATCGGCGGCTCCCTGCAGCAACAATAAGGAGGGTTCTGGCGGCCAGTCGCCTTCTTCTCCAAGGAGCTATCTCCAGCAGAACAGAAGTACAGTACGTATGACAGGGAGCTGCTGGCGGCGTACTCGGCAGTCAAGCACTTCCAGCGCTTTCTGGAGGGACGCTGTTTCACCCTGCGCACTGACCACAAGCCCCTGGTCTACGCAGGTCTGCAGCCCTCACATAAGGCATCACCACGACAACAGAGGCAGCTTGATTACTTACTACAATTCACCCTCACATTGGAGCACGTAAAAGGGGAGGCCAACGTCGTCGCTGACGTGCTCTCGCGCTCGTGCGCCATCAGCATGCCCTCCGGACTACGAGCATCCGACATCCGCACGGCACAGCTGCAAGATGAGGAGCTCGCGCACCTCATGGGTAAAGGCATTCTCAACTTACAGATTCTCACAGTTGAGGACGCCGACATCGCCTGCAACGTCACGGATGGTACTGTCAGGCCTTACCTGCCCAGCACCTTGCGAAGCAAGGCCTTCCAAGTAATACACTCACCGGCACATCCGAGCTTGAGATCCACCGTCAAGCAACTCACACAAAAATTCGTGTGGCCAAGCATACGCAAGGACGCTTCCCGCTGGGCTCAGAGCTGTGAGCGTTGCCAGCGTGCCAAGGTTGGCCGGCACAATCGTGCTGCGCTCGCCTCCTTCAACGTGCCTGACAACCGCTTTGAGCACATTCACCTAGACCTCATCACCATGCCGCAAGTGGGAGAGCTGAGGTACTGCCTCACCATCATCGACCGCTTCATCAGGTGGCCCGTGGCCGTGCCGCTGTCGAACATCAGAGCCGACACCGTGGCTGCAGCGCTGGTCTCACACTGGATCGCGCACTACGGCTGCCCACTCACGATCACCACGGACCAGGGCACCCAGTTCGAGTCCTCCCTCTTCAATTCGCTCGTGCGCTTGGCAGGCGCTGAGCACGTTCACACGACTCCGTACCACCCTCAAGCCAACGGGATAGTGGAACGCTTCCACCGCACATTGAAAGCGGTGCTCATGTGCGAGCCGCAATCGCAATGGCCAGAGCGGCTACCCATCACGCTGCTCGGACTGCGCTGGAAGGAAGACATGGAGGCCACACCAGCGGAGATGCTCTACGGGACGACGCTGCGCTAGCCAGGAGAATTTTTTGTGGCCGACAGCGTTACCGCTTTCGTAGGGAGACTCAGAACAATGTTCAGAAGCATCCGTGCCACACCAGCGTCCAATCACGCCAAGTACCGTGCCTTTAAGCACAGCAACCTGGACTCATGTACGCACGTTTTTCTGCGCAACGACGCTGTGCGTAAACCGCTCCAGCCGCCATATACCGGCCCGCACCAGGTGCTACGACGTGTGGACGACAAGGTTTACATAATCTCGATCAACGGGACCGAGAAGGCCGTCACCGCGGATGCCCTCAAACCAGCCTACGTAGACGCAGCAGACGAGGCGTCCGGAGCAGCGAACGAGCAACCGCCGGACGCACTCTGGCCCTTCATGGGCACACAGCCCAGCAGTCAGCAGCCAATCACACAGCCCAGCAGCCAATCAACCACACAGCCCAGACAACCGCCAGCAACCAGCCAGTCTAGCGACCAACTAACCACCGACCAGCCCCGCAACCGTTCAGCTCCGCCAGCAATCCTAAAGAAGAGGGTTCCGTTCCCTTCGCCGCTCACGAAGGTCACTCAGGGGGGGAGTGCCTGTGGGGACACAGAAGCCTCATGCGCAGCCCGCCATGCGCAGGAGGAAACAAGCGCTGCTGTGCGCGACTGGCAGGAAGACGAGGCGAACGGGACTTCCGCCCTCGTCCAGTCTGGTAATGGACATAGCACGGAGCACACGTACTCCGCTTCGCTCCACGAACCTTGTACAGCCATCACGTGGCCACCTCTCTTTGCATTGGCCTAGTGCCCCAATAAATAGGAAATTCTTGTACTCATCGTCTACCACTCTCATTTCACTCCCGTCCTCGCGCCATACCAAAGATCAGCTAAACGTCATTGAGTAGGTATTCGATGATTTTTTTTAATTTTTAAAAACCAACCAACAAAATGAATTAAAATGTTTAAAAATTATATCTATTATAATCTGTTATAATTATGAATTATGCATTATGAATGCATTATATTCTGCATTATTATAATTTATTTGTGAGTTATGAAATTTTTTAAAAAAACACGTTTTTGTTAATAACAAAAGAACAATGATAGCTATAAATTTTTTTTTTCTTAAAAAATATGAATTATGAAATATAAAAAAAACACGTTTTTGTTAATAACAAAACAACCGTGATAGCTATTTCTTTTATTATAAAATATAGATATTTTACTTCTATTTCAAATGATAACTTTATTTATCAGCTCAAAATTTATATAAATTTGATATAAATAAATAATAAATAAATAAATAAATTTAAAAATGAACAATTTTTAATATTCATAAATGAATTTAATTATAATTATGCAATAAATTTTTTTAAAAATTATAAATTTTGTTATAAAAATTAATTAAAGGAATCAACAAATTACGGTTGAGGAAGCTACGTGCCAATGAATTGGCAGCGGTTTTTAAATTAAGTACTAAAACACAGCACCCTATAGTAAACATCAACAACACTGAATAATGAGTACACCGGCTAAACCTGACAGTTAGCTTCTATATTATAGGAGAATGATTAATTTGTCTTTTTAAGTTGTAAATTTCAGCCTAATTAATTAAATTTGTTTTCTTTTATGTAATCTAAACTTTCGTGTAGTATAAGTCAGCTGTCCGAAAGATCTATAAATCTGTAGACCTCCTTGTAATATGACATTTAATAATTACTTTAAGCGTGTATATTTGAATAATAAATCTGGAAATGTGTCTGAATTATAAAAGTTCACTATAACCTCAAAAAATCAATAAATAGTGGTAGTTGATAATGGGTAAGCCATTTCATTATTCATTAAGGCGGTCTTACACCTAAAACTGTTCAAAACATCAAAATTATTTTGATTGAATTTTTTAATTAAATATGTTATTCTGAACCTAAAAAAATTGCTTTGGATCAGAAAATCAAAAAAATTTACGTGATATTCCTGAAAAGGCTTGTTATTGTAAAAATAACGAAAAATTGGTTTTCATTTTTTTGTATTTTTTTTCGTTTATAGACACCGATAGAAAAATATTTACCACAATGTTTTTTAAAACATCAAAAAATATTATCTAAGTTATATGAGCAAGAAGATAAGTAGAAAGTAATGAAATTTATTTTCGGAATTGCATAAAAATAAAATAAAGTATTCTCTAGAATTTGAAATGAACTCGTATTGTGACAACTTAGTTCTCGTAAAGTGACTGTTAATGATAGAGTTTGTGATGAACATACTATGTTAATATACACATTTTGGATTTATACTCCATGCTCCTATACATGTATACAAATATGTTGCTGGCTGGCAATACAGTGCACTGCAGCACTACAACAATGTAAACAACTAACAGCTTATACTGGAAGGATATACATAACAATGTTATTTGAAAAGTTTATTATACAGTTTTTTGCTTTATTATACAGCTTTTTTCATTCCCTAGCGGAAATCGAAAATATTAAAAAAGTGTAATAAACTGTAAAAAAAACGTAAGAAATCGTAAGAAAATGTAAGTAACCGTATATTTATATTGGATTTCGGACGTTTTTTACACTTTCTTACATTTTCTTACATATTTTTACAGTTTCTTACATTTTCTTACCTTTTTTACTTTTTTAAAATTTGGCATTTTTTCATTTATTTTAACGTAACGTAAAAAAGTGTAAAAAAAATGTAAAAAAAGGAATGAAAAGATATAATAAAATGTAAGAAAGTGTAGCACTTTACAGTTTCTTACAGAAACTTATATTTTTTTACATAATTTTACAGTTCTATACAATTTATTACATTTTTTCACATTTTATTACATATTATATTTTTTATTTCGTTACAACAAAAATATGAATAAGTGTAAAAAAATGTCAAAAAAGAACAAAAAAATGTAATAAAATGTGAGAAAGTGTAACACTTCACAGTTTTTACAGAAACTTACATTCTCTTACTTAATTTTACCTTTCTATACAATATATTACATTTTTTCACATTTTATTACATATTTTATTTTTTATTTCGTTAGAACCAAAATATGAAAAACTGTAAATAAGTGTCAAAAAAGAACGAAAAAATGTAATCAAACATGAGAAAGTGTAACACTTTATAGTTTTTTACAGAAACTTACATTTTTTACATAATTTTACATTTCTATATAATTTATTACATTTTTTCCGCCTTTTATTATGTATTATATTTTTTATCACCTTGGAACCAAAACATAAAAAAATGTGAAAAAAAATAATACAAGAAAATTTAAGAACGTGGATCACTTTATAGTTTGTTACAGAAACTTACATTTTTTTACATCATTTTACATTTCTATACAAATTATTACATTTTTTGTCTTTTATTATATATTTAATTTTTTAATTCGTTAGAACTAACATATCTAACTAGGGGGGCTGCGCCCCTCTATATAGATATGTACAATCTCAATTACAAAAAAATACTCGCGGCATATATGCACATATACACTAATACCGCGAAAAGGAGAAAAACAGAAGGAGAAAGCTAAATACTGATCTGGCTTAGCCCTGCGACCTGCGTGTATGAGTACTATTGCAGCAGTCGTAACGGCTACCTCGGCTAGGCTACGTTCGCACACTAAGTACCAACAGCGGAAAAACACACGCGACTCGCGCGACCGCGAGTGCTCCCTGTGTATAAGATATATCTATAGGATAAGATGTGGACCCCGCGCGCTTTCTGCTACTCTATAGCGAGTAGTGCTAGTGCGGCATGTCGTTGAGCGCATGTGTCAATGGTGTATTGCTATGTGTGATGTCAACAATCGCATCGCTAGTGAATGTCATCCCTTTCATCGTGTCCGCCGATTAACGATGATTCGGAGATGGGAAGGCAGTGTTTCAACGTCGAGAGTAGATTTAGTAAGCCCTTTCACGTTCCTAACCTCTCTGATGGGTGAGCTGATGGTACTTTCTCTTGTTGAAGGTATCTGTGGCAGGGAGAGTAGTGTAAACGACGGGCACTGCTGCAGACTGTTTCTTGGGTGTGGAAATGTTGTCTGGGTCATCTATTTATTAATTAATGTGTGGTTTCTAGGAGCTCAACTTTCCTTGTTTGGCTCTGATACTAGTGACTATGTGTACAGTTAATCTGTTGCTTGTGTCTTCAGCGACTCTCAGGGAAGAGCTGTTTTCAACAGTGAAACAACGGTTGAAGGTCTCCACCAATCCTTCCCCTTTAGTGGTTACAGGTAGCTGGTACAGCGAGTGAACAACATCCATTGCTGAAGACTTTTTATTTGTACGGTATGTTTTTTGTATCCTCTATTTATTAGTCATATGCAATTTTTAGGAGCTCAACTCTCCTCGGTTGTCCCCCAGAATAGGGACTGATCTACTGCTCATGTATTTTGTTGATCTCTAGGCTGAGGCAGTCCCTGATATTGATACCCAATTGACGGTCTCTGTCAGTACCTTCCTCCTAGATGGCGTGGTTACTGACGTACCACAGACTGGCATCCATGAAATAGTGCCAGCCTAGACCGTCCAGCCCTATTTTGCTGCTTCTGCAGCTCTAAATGATCTTCGAGTGTTAGTGCTTTAGAGTGTGAGGGGATAGGTAATAGGAACTGGGGGATATAAAAGTGCTGTGTGTGTGATTCAATGCAATACGGGTAGCTAGTTGTCCCTGGTAATATTAGCTCGTCTAGTTAATTTCCAAGTTTAGTCAGGGTGTAAGAACTCGTTTCAGGATATCTGTTGTATTAAAATACATCACTATGTATTTCGCAGACTTCTACCCAGTGAGACTTACCTATTTAATAGTTTCCTACACAGTGTAAGACTGACAGAGTCAGCTAGAACATTGCATTTTTTATGCATTGAAATTTATCATATTACAAAATTGATATAGCACATACATTACACAGACGTTTTCTCTTGTAATTATGATTGGTTGATGCAGTTCAAAATGAAAAATTTATAATAAAAAATGCAATAAATAAAAATAGCATGTTTAAAAATATAAAAATGTAAGAAAACATAAAAAATAGTTGATAATACATAATAAAATGTAAAAAATTGTAAATAAATGAAAAAATTCGTAATAGAACGTATAGAAATATAAATAAACAAAAAATACGCAATAAAATGTAAAAGAAAGTAAAAAGACGTGAGAAAGTTTAATAAAATATAATAAAGCGTTGGAATATGTAAAATAATGTAAAAAGAGGTGAAAAAGTGTAATAAAATATAATAAAGCGTAGGAATATGTAAAAAAATGTAAAAAGACGTGAAAAAGTATAACAAAATATAAAAAACCGTAAAAAAGTATAAAAAAGGTATAATAAAGTGTAGGAATATGTGATAAAAAGTAAAAAAATGTAAAAAAATGTAAAAAGTCGTCAAAAAGTATAACAAAATATAAAAAGCCGTAAAAAAGTATAATTATGTGTAGGAATATGTAATAAAAAGTAAAAAAATATAAAACGATGTGAAAAAATTGTAACAAAATATAATAATGTATAAGAATTTGTAAAAAGTTGTAAAAAACTGTAAAGTACTTTATAATTAAGGATAAAAATGAAAAAGTAATAAAATGTAAATAAATGTAAGGAAATGTAAGATACTAAAAAAAAGTTAAAAATTGTAATAAAATGTAAGAAAGTGTACGAAAACGTAAAAAGTGTCCGAAATCCAACAAAAAAGTACACTTACTTACGTTTGTTTACATTGTCTTACATTTTCTTACACTAATTTACATGTTCACACTTTTCCTTACATTTACTTACGGTTTTTTACATTTTATAATTTCCGCCAGGGTTGTTTTATAATTTATATTAAGTAAAATTGTGAGTGAAAAATCTGATTGTACGTGTGGTAGTAATTTGAAAAGTTATTATAAGTGATTTAAGTAAGAGTGCAGTGGCAGTTTTGTTGAAATTTGGCTAAATTACAAAACAAAAATAAAAGTATCTACAATTCAAAACAATATTATGTGAAAATCAAACACATATTCTGACAAGATTTTACTCAATCTAGTACAAGAGAAAGCAGTTACAAAATAAAGTATTTATTAGAAAGATAAAAGTAAAATCATTGAGTTTATCTTGCTACAAGAAAACTATATTTGATTCCAAGGAGTTGCATGTTGTGTATCAAAATCGACTTAAACATTTCAGTGGCAAGCTTGCCTGCAACATACAAGAAGTGTGGAATACAGAATTAAATTCAAGATAGTTATTGTGTACAATATATATGCTCAAGTGGTCAATGAGAAAGTGGTTCAACGGCTTCTATATACTTTTGACCATGAAAGTGATCTTTTCAAGTTTTAATTGTGATTTTATATTTCATAACATCTGCTACATATTCTTTTTAATTCTGAGCATTATAAATAATAATATAACAAATTACAATGTCTGAAATAGTTATTCAACATTAGATGGTTTAGAAATAAAAACATGAAGAACAGATTGTTAGAATTAAATGACTTGAATCGAAGGAATATCATTCGGATAAGAGTATAGACTAATACATGCAAGATGCTAGAGTTTCTAATATGACAATTTCTTGTAGAGAAACTGATCTCAGATATAGGAAAGTAAGTTTTTAAAAGAAGAAAAAATGAGGGACTTAATGGCTGATCATTTTTAAAATTTTATGATGTGTTTCTTTTAAAGCTTTATTTCAGAAAACATTAAAATTTCAACTTTGGCGTAGCTTTTCTCTGAGACAGCATGATGGATTTTCATGGCATGAAGTGCAAATTGTTAGTAATTTATGTAGTTATGGCAGTAAGAGATGCAATTTTAAGGTTTTTATGTATAAGTATTTTTTTTCATCGCAAAAATCCTAAAAATTCAAAAAAATCCACAAAATTATTGCAAAAAAATCAGTTTTTGCCATGAAAAAAATACTTATACATAAAAACTTTAAAATTGCAACTCTTACTGCCATAACTACATAAATTAGAAACAATTTTCACTTTATCCTATGAAAATCCATTATGCAGTCTCAGGGAAAAGCTACGCCAAACTTTCTTTTTTGAAAATGCTATAATTAAGGATAAAATGAGTTTATGGACCACTGCCTTGGCTCATTTTATTCAAAATAAGTTATATTTACAATATCTTTTCATTATTTTATTATAATAATATTTTTTATCATTTTTTTAGGTAATTTTGGCCAGAAAGGCCTATAGGTGTAAGATCGACTTAACTACTACAATCAACCCAAATTTCACGGTTTAGACGACACAGCGCGTGGCCTTGTGTGCGTGTAAACAAACGACGGCGCTCTGCGTGCAGTGTGTCTACGCAGAATCAGCACACCTGTACACAGAATCACAGATGAAATGGCGCTATGTGTGCGTGGACAGTGTCCCATGTATAAAAATTATGCGTGCCAAGCGCGCGTGATCTTGCTCTTGGAATTATTACATATGCAACGACACTCGTAAGAAAACATCATAAGAAAACATCATAATTTAAAATTACCATTAACAATGAATGCGGTTGGTACTTTGCTGGAATAGAACCAACTGTGCGTTTGGCTTCCTCCAAGTTGTTGAAGAAAATATCAACTGCGATATCTTCAGTTCCTCCAAATGCCGAACAAATTCAGTTGACCTGTAATCAAGACAAATTATCCAGTAATCAGTAATATTTATTTAACTTCTATCTCCTCCATGAAGGATAGTATTAAACCGTCAACCACTTACTTCAACACTGAAAAAAATTTTACGTTGTGAGAACTGAAAGTACGGCTCTGACAACGACACTTTTCGGCTGATTTTCTTTTCGCTGAATTTTTTAGGTACAGTAATAGTATCCGTACAGCTGTGAGAGCCGTACAAGATACACTGAAAGCACTAATGTATAGAGTTCTTTTGTCGAAGCATTAAATAAGTTATGATTCGACATACGTATATATTTTTATTAAAGTAATCTCAATTGATAAATACACTGGATTACAGATGAAATAGGTAAAAGCGGATTGCGAACACGTGGTTGGTCGGCGGATTTTATAACTTTTTGAGGTTATAACATAAACGTTGGCTTCACATTGTAGCGTTGTCAACTAAATCGTACCGTTGTCAGAGCTGTACAAATACATTTTGCGCATCTGACCAATAGTGCCGTTACATTATACAAATAAATAATGCTGCTTCATCCATCTGTAAGGGTAAATGATCAGTATAAATAGTGCTAGTACAGCAAATCGAAACTATGCTTTCTACAGCCCAAAATTTTTTTCAGTAAAGGAAAGTACCCGAACTGTCAAATTCAAAAAAATTCCAAACCCATATTAAAAAGTAGACCTCCATGCGAGATTCACGAAACCATTTTTTTTATCGGCTGAGAAGCGCTTTATAAGGGCTAAAATCACCCCTAAAGTTTACCCCCAAGAAACGTTTTTTTTATATATCTCGGCTTCTACTTAACTTTTCTTAACGAAACAAAATGGAAAGAGTTTCTTATTAAAAAGCCAAGAAATCCGTGGTAGTATGAACATTAAGGGTTGCATGCCTTATTTTTTAGAGGGTGAAATTGTGTTTTTTTAAGAATAATTTTTGTTGTGAGAATTCATAAAATAATTAAAAATAGGTCAAAACATTATTTTTACCAACTACAATAAATAACAGTTGGTGTTTTTGGGCATTCTTCACGAAACAACCCCTTAAGAGGTGGTAAACCACCCCTAACACATATGAATTAGGTATATTGTTTTGGCAATTATTTTTTTCCTTAAAATGGGTTCTTGAAGTCGTTAATCGGAATCCACAGTTAGATCCACAATAAAAATTTGAAAATAGTGAATTCAATATGGCGAAAAATTTTTTAGAAATATTTTAATTTCCACGAAAAATAGTATGTAGACCCCCTAGCGGAAATTATATTATGTAAATAAGTGTATAATAATGTAACAATGTTTTGTTATGTTATTCTATTATTTATTTTTTTTTTATCAAACACTTGTTTATCGTACGATAAACAAGTGTATAATAATGTAGTTGTTTGTAAAAAACTATAAGAAAACGTAACAAATTGTACTTTTCTACTGGATTTCGGACGCTTTTACATTTTACCACAGTTTATACCATTTTTTAATAATTTCTTACTTTTCCTTACATTTGTCTACATTTTATTACTTTTTAATTTGTACACTTAATTCAAATTTTATAGGCATTCTTACACTTTCGTACATCTTTTTATATTTTATTATATATTTGTACTTTTAATTACATCTTTTGACGTTTATATACAAATTTTGATACACATTTTACATCGTATCACATATTTGTACACTTTTTTCAAATAGTTCATAATTATACTTTTATAATAATTTATAATTGTAATTTTATTTAAATAAAGCTATAAATAAAATATTTTCAAAGATGTAAAGAAAAAATACTAAAACGTAAAAAAATGTAAATTATTATGTATTAGAAATATAATTAATATATGTTACAAAATGTAAGTTACTGTATAAAAGTTTAAATTTTTACAAATTCTTACAGATTTTTACAATTTATTATCTTTTAATACAAATTCTTATACAATTCTACCAATTTCTAAGCAGCACAACGACCAATTTTAAATCCTACGGGTCAGCCAACAGCAGACGGCAAGCTAGCTAATTATTCTGACGATCATGGATTATATGTTTTACAATAATGATATTCATGAAAAAAATGTTGTAAACATAGCGATTTTTTGCACCATGAACATGTTATAAACGCTCGTTTACCACAAATATCGCATGTAATAAAATTAGAATTGAAGCAAAATTTTTTTGGGTTTTCAGTTTTTTCTGGCCTTTCATCAATGTAACCGGCGGCGTACCAAGCATATGTAAATAAATTTTGAAACCTGGGACTTGATAATTGATTATGTACTAATGAATGCATTTTGATTATATTATTTCTATCGTGTAAGTTGAGATCCTCATTTGTTAGAAATATCATATCCGAAAACGTTCGAACGAAGTTCTTCCACATTCGAAAATCGTAAATATCAAGCGGTTGAAGTTCACTTGTTGTTCTTTGTGGAATTTGTAGAATCGTTAAGGTTTTATGTTCCGGTTTTACTTTATAAATTATATCTAGGCAGTGACCTCTCCATGAATCAAGCAATAGGGTATTTGTTATGGTAGTTGATGGAAAATATACATCTTGCGCCCAAGTTTCAACATGTTCTTTAGTCAATTTACATGATTTCGATGCCATTACATAAACATTTTCTGCTGCAAATAATTTTTTTCTGACTACAGTTCCAAACTGTCCCTTTGGTTCTTGCATGACTAAAAAGAAGGGTGATAGAAGTTTTCCTTCAGCAGATACAGTAGGTTGGATAGTATAAGAATGAGTTGTCGAATGCACTGATTGCACTATACTCTCTACACTTTTATCTCCTCTAAGATGGAGGGTTCGACCACTGTGTATTTCGTAATTAAAACCACTTTGGTCGGAGTTATAAACACGTTTTGCATCATATTTTATGATGGCATTTTTTACTCTATTGCGAAATTTCTGTTTTTGTGCTGACCATTCTTCTGAATCATCTATATGTTCATTTTTTAGTAATAATTTTTGTTATTTTTCGAGAAACGATATTAAATCGCCGTTTAAATTCATTTAACCAGTGTCTAGAACCTTCAAATTCATTGAAGTTTAACTCTAATGCTTTTTCTTTTGCCATACGTCTTACATCAATGTCATGAATGGGTATTCTATTCGATCTGGCTACGTTAAATTTTTGTAAACAATACTCCTCAATTTTTTTTAATTTATCGATCCTACTTCCTCCTATTGCCACTTGATCTCTCCATCTACACAGCTGACGTACTGTTTTTACTTTTTTGAATCGATTTTGAACTCTTTCAAATTTTAACTTGTTTTTACTACTTAACCAATACTCCACAGCTTGCTTTTTGTAGTCAAAATTAATACTCTCTGATTCGGTCCTACATTGATTTTCAGTTTCGGGTGTTATCATATCTTCTGCATCGATATCTTCATGTAAATCATCTGCAGTTATGTCATCGTAAGGTTCGTAGGTATCATCATAATATAGAAATACTTCCGTTTCTTCGTAAATACTACGATCATTTATACTTGATATTATAACATTATACACTATATTAGCAACATTTCTTTCAGCGTCATTAACAGGTAATTTCTTTTTTTGATCTTGAAACATACTGTTTAAAATAAATAAAACATTCATCGCATTTACCAAATTCATATTTATGGAAAATATTTTCTTTCTTCTTTTAGATACGTTGAGTCGCAGTGTAAACCTGTAAAAGTTTTAGTTATTATAGCCTTTTTATAGCCATAACCGTATAGGAATGTACAATAGTATGAATGTACAGTAAGTGTAAAAAGTATTCAGACATCCAAAACTATTGAGGAAAGCATTTTACTAAATTCCTTTGTACGTGCATGGGAATTCGTTATTGTTTGTCAATGTTTTGTCTACAAGATACACTATTTTATTAGCATTAAATAGTTGCTAAACGTTATTATTATAAATAAAGTACTACTTCTATTCACTCGTATGAATATTTTTTTACACTTAACTTAACTGATTAAATCGTCAGTATGTCATATTTTATATATTAGAATAACAGTAATGTAACAGTAATTCTAAAAATTAAAATCAAAACATAATTTTTACTATCATAAAATAATTCAATGCATGTATTAAGAGTAAAGTTTCACTAACAAAATATTTACAATTGGTACAATAAAGATTCTATAATAGATTTTTACTGAATTTGACTTTCTTAATTTCGGCCACTTGTTCAAAAGTTATTGTATATTTTAACGAGTTTTATATTTAAAAATGCTGCATTTTATTTAACTTTTCAATATTATATCTATTATATCCTTCTATTAGAAATATTTTGAATAATTATGTAGAAGATAGAAATTCTAATTATATGGTTACTTACGACTATTATTATTGTTGTTATCATTCAATTCAAATAGGATTTCGTACTCGTAAAATGTTTACTTGCCATTAAAAAATATGATGCAAGTACCTCCAGACACTTATATTTTCAATTAATACCCATAAAATAATGTTGACATTGAATATTAATTTAACACGAGCGTAGAAAAACGTTCAGTAACGTATATTTGTTTTCGACTGACCGATGTTTCACTTATTTATGAATAAAAGAGGAGGAATCGAGAGATAAGCCATATCAATGCAAGTGTACGTAATCTTGTATATTGCGCAATAACCATGAATTGCTATAATTATCATTATATTAAAAATTTTGTTCATATTAATTTATATTAATAAATCATAAATAAACTTTTCTTATTAAAACCTATCATAATTTTAACAAGCATGACAATCTCTTGTAGCTGAAATTATAAAATATCAAAGAAAATAAGAAAATACTTATAAAATGGAATAAATTGTCGAAAAATGTAAGAAATCATACGATACTGGATTTCGGGCATTTTTAACAAGTTGTTAAAGTTTCTTACATTTTCTTTCAATTCCTTACGTTTTCTAAATATTTTCTTGTGTAGCTTATTTTTATGAAATTATAAGGAAGTATTTGTTAGAAAAATCTGTAAGAATTTGTAAAAATTTAAACTTTTATACAGTAACTTACATTTTGTAACATATATTAATTATATTTCTAATACATAATAATTTACATTTTATTACGTTTTAGTATTTCTTCTTTACATCTTTGAAAATATTTTATTTATAGCTTTATTTAAATAAAAGTACAATTATAAATTATTATAAAAGTATAATTATGAACTATTTGAAAGAAGTGTACAAATATGTGATACGGTGTAAAATGTGTATCAAAATTTGTATATAAACGTAAAAATATGTAATTAAAAGTACAAATATATAATAAAATGTAAAAAGATGTACGAACGTGTAAGAATGCCTATAAAAGGACCCCGCACACAATGTATGAAAAATAATCATTCGGTCAAATTGGATCAAACTTGGGGAAAAGATAGATCTTGAGGTCCTGAACAAAAGTTCTCATGGGCAAAACCCCCCAAAATTTGACCGAATGATTTTTTACCATACATTATGTGCGGGGTCCTTTGAATTAAGAGTACAAATTAAAAAGTAATAAAACGTAGACAAATGTAAGGAAAAGTAAGAAATTATTAAAAAATGGTATAAACTGTGGTAAAATGTAAAAGCGTCCGAAATCCAGTAGAAAAGTACAATTGGTTACGTTTTCTTACACTTTTTTACAAACAACTACATTATCATACACTTGTTTATCGTACGATAAACAAGTGTTTGATAAAAAAAAATAAATAATAGAATAACATAACAAAACATTGTTACATTATTATACACTTATTTACATAATATAATTTCCGCTAGGGGGTCTACATACTATTTTTCGTGGAAATTAAAATATTTCTAAAAAATTTTTCGCCATATTGAATTCACTATTTTCAAATTTTTATTGTGGATCTAACTGTGGATTCCGATTAACGACTTCAAGAACCCATTTTAAGGAAAAAAATAATTGCCAAAAAAATATACCTAATTCATTTGTGTTAGGGGTGGTTTACCACCTCTTAAGGGGTTGTTTCGTGAAGAATGACCAAAAACAAGCTGTTATTTATTGTAGTTGGTAAAAATAATGTTTTGACCTATTTTTAATTATTTTATGAATTCTCACAACAAAAATTATTCTTAAAAAAACACAATTTCACCCTCTAAAAAATAAGGAATGCAACCCTTAATGTTCATACTACCACGGATTTCTTGGCTTTTTAATAAGAAACTCTTTCCATTTTGTTTCGTTAAGAAAAGTTAAGTAGAAGCCGAGATATATAAAAAAACGTTTCTTGGGGGTAAACTTTAGGGGTGATTTTAACCCTTATAAAGCGCTTCTCAGCCGATAAAAAAAATGGTTTCGTGAATCCCGCATGGAGGTCTACTTTTTAATATGGGTTTGGAATTTTTTTGAATTTGACAGTTCGGGTACTGTCCTTGTTAGTTTTTTTGTTTGCTTTCTGCATTGTACGTAAAAGCTTGATAAAGATTATTCACGAACACTTAACGCATGAATAACTCTTATTTATTGAAACGTTATATCTACATTGAGAGAAAAAAAGACTAACGTAGCTAGTTAAGTAACACACACCGGAATAGCCCAACTGTGCTTAATCAAAACAGCCGAAACGTTCAGCAGTTTTCTACAGAGATAAATAGGGAGATTACCGGCGTCCCGGAAAAAAGTAAGGCGAGTTTCTGCGTGCCGTGCGCTGCTGCCTGTCGCGGTCACTTCCTGATTGGTTGTTGGAAAGTGCGCACGGAACGGGGTGGGAGAAGCGGGAGAAGACGGGTCGGCGGCTCGGTGCATGCCGCGCATGCTTTCCGGCTCTGTTTACTTCTCCCAACAACCCGACAATGGCCGAGCAGCATGACAATCGTCGCTCGGTCGAAAGTTTTTACTACACGCAAATAAATGGAATTTTAAACTGAAAACTACAAAAACCAAATTCTAAGCCACAGCTCAAGCCCGTATCATAGCGGTAGCCGTGCTGGCTAAAGCGCGCAGCTCCTTTTGTTCTAATCTTTTAGAACGAAGTTCAATCCCTGCTCGCAACAATTTTTTTCTAATTTTTTTATTTTTTTATTTCTTTTTAACATGTGTAGAATTACTTTCATTTATATTATGTTACCTCTAGATACATTACGTACAAATATGAAAGAACGAAATAAGCAAGGCGTCCGATTGCAATATGACGCCGATTAGCAGAAAGCCGCGCGGTGACGACCGTGGCTTGATGGTAGCGTTGGCCGTGGCTTGATCCCAGGGTCCGTCACTTTTATTACAAAAAGTTTCGATAGCTCACTCGTAACAATTATTATACAACACACATTATTTTACTTCAATTTTTATTCTCTAGTAGAATTGAAATTTTACTTGTAATTGAGTTATTTTTTCCAGAAAACATTGCAAGTAAAATTTTCTCTTTTTAAAATTATTTTATTGAATGCGCTAATTTTATTGAAATACTGTGATATTTTGGGTAACATTTGTACGTTAAGAATATTTTGTATTCTGAATAAATTAATTCATCACCCTGGTAGACAATAGACCAACTGCGTTGGTTAACATGTTAATCAAATGGAAGCATTTCTACTAAAGATTAACATCGAAATTTAATTAAAACTATTTAAAACTATCACTATATTTTAAAACATCTACAATATAATATTTCCACATCTATAAATAGTTATTCTTCGTCGAAAATGGGAACATAATCATGGTGCGACAGAAAGGAAATATTTCGATAGAATTGCCTTTCATCATCGTATATGACGGATGCTCGTCAATAACAAAACATTCCGCAGAATAGAAGTTCTCAGATAGAAATTAGAAATTGAAAAATAATTATAAGCAACATCTCGTTCGGCGAAAACCATCCTCGTTATTATAGGGGTCAATGCGGTATTTACTTGCATCACGGTAGAAGAAACGTATAGCACGCCGCGACTCCCGTAGCCTCGCCCGCGCTACGCAATAACTAAACGTTTAGTTGAATAATAAGTAATTACGAATATTTATTTATTTATTTATTTAACAACATTAAAAGGGCTTAGGTCCTCAATGGATTTTTGCATGATTAGCAGAATACTCAATTAATTTAAATGACCTAACTAACGGTAAAAATCAATAATTTTTCAAAATAAGTAACTATTCAATTCAAATATTATATCCTATAATATCTCTCTCATAAAAAATTATTATTTTTTAAAATAATGTAGTATAGAAAAGAAAAAGGACATTTTTTTGTAATTAATATAATTCGGAAATTTTATTAAGTTTTATAGTAAATGTATTCGAATGATATTCACCTGTAGTATATTAATATTTTTGTTATTGAATAAGTGCAACTTTATTTTGTAGATAAAATTATGTTAACTGATGAAATAAGTAAATTTTGACACTGATTTAAAAAATGAACTACTTTTTACTTATCGAATAAGTGAAATAGTTTTTAATTTCCAAATTAGTGAATGTTATCATGTACACATATGGAAAAAATCAGTGTTGGAAATTGGAATAAACTATATGAAACTTTAGCAAATCGTAGCAAACCGTAGCAAACCGTAAGAAATCGTACGAAACCGTACAAGTATGTCTTTTCGGACAGTTTGTATGGTTAATTTATACGGTGATCTGTGATTTTGTAAAGTTTCCCACGTTTATTATTTCGACACGAAAAATTTATTATACAAGCGAAAAATTTACGAATCGTAATAAAAAATTTGAAAATAGTGAATTCAATATGGCGAAAAATTTTTTAGAAATATTTTAAATTCCACGAAAAATAGTATGTTGACCCCCTAGCGGAAATTATATTATGTAAATAAGTGTATAATAATGTAACAATGTTTTGTTATGTTATTCTATTATTTATTATTATTTTATCATACACTTGTTTATCGTACGATAAACAAGTGTATGATAATGTAGTTGTTTGTAAAAAAGTGTAAGAAAACGTAACCAATTGTACTTTTCTACTGGATTTCGGACGCTTTTACATTTTACCACAGTTTATACCATTTTTTAATAATTTCTTACTTTTCCTTACATTTGTCTACGTTTTATTACTTTTTAATTTGTACTCTTAATTCAAAGGACCCCGCACATAATGTATGGGAAAAAATCATTCGGTCAAATTTTGGGGGGTTTTGCCCATGAGAACTTTTGTTCAGGACCTCAAGATCTATCTTTTCCCCAAGTTTGATCCAATTTGACCGAATGATTAATTTTCATACATTGTGTGCGGGGTCCTTTTATAGGCATTCTTACACTTTCGTACATCTTTTTACATTTTATTATATATTTGTACTTTTAATTACATATTTTTACGTTTATATACAAATTTTGATACACATTTTACACCGTATCACATATTTGTACACTTCTTTCAAATAGTTCATAATTATACTTTTATAATAATTTATAATTGTACTTTTATTTAAATAAAGCTATAAATAAAATATTTTCAAAGATGTAAAGAAGAAATACTAAAACGTAATAAAGTGTAAATTATTATGTATTAGAAATATAATTAATATATGTTACAAAATGTAAGTTACTGTATAAAAGTTTAAATTTTTACAAATTCTTACAGATTTTTCTAACAAATATTTCCTTATAATTTCATAAAAATAAGCTACACAAGGAAATATTTAGAAAACGTAAGGAATTGAAAGAAAATGTAAGAAACTTTAACAACTTGTTAAATATGCCCGAAATCCAGTATCGTATGATTTCTTACATTTTTCGACAATTTATTCCATTTTATAAGTATTTTCTTATTTTCTTTGATATTTTATAATTTCAGCAAGAAGAGATTGTCATGCTTGTTGAAATTATGATAGGTTTTAATAAGAAAAGTTTATTTATGATTTATTAATATAAATTAATATGAACAAAATTTTTAATATAATGATAATTATAGCAATTCATGGTTATTGCGCAATATACAAGATTACGTACACTTGCATTGATATGGCTTATCTCCCGATTCATCCTCTTTTATTCATAAATAAGTGAAACATCGGTCAGTCGAAAACAAATATACGTTACTGAACGTTTTTCTACGCTCGTGTTAAATTAATATTCAATGTCAACATTATTTTATGGGTATTAATTGAAAATATAAGTGTCTGGAGGTACTTGCATCATATTTTTTAATGGCAAGTAAACATTTTACGAGTACGAAATCCTATTTGAATTGAATGATAACAACAATAATAATAGTCGTAAGTAACCATATAATTAAAATTTCTATCTTCTACATAATTATTCAAAATATTTCTAATAGAAGGATATAATAGATATAATATTGAAAAGTTAAATAAAATGCAGCATTTTTAAATATAAAACTCGTTAAAATATACAATAACTTTTGAACAAGTGGCCGAAATTAAGAAAGCCAAATTCAGTAAAAATCTATTATAGAATCTTTATTGTACCAATTGTAAATATTTTGATAGTGAAACTTTACTCTTAATACATGCATTGAATTATTTTATGATAGTAAAAATTATGTTTTGATTTTAATTTTTAGAATTACTGTTACATTACTGTTATTCTAATATATAAAATATGACATACTGACGATTTAATCAGTTAAGTTAAGTGTAAAAAAATATTCGTACGGGTGAATAGAAGTAGTACTTTATTTATAATAATAACGTTTAGCAACTATTTAATGCTAATAAAATAGTGTATCTTGTAGACAAAACATTGACAAACAATAACGAATTCCCATGCACTTACAAAGGAATTTAGTAAAATGCTTTCCTCAATAGTTTTGGATGTCTGAATACTTTTTACACTTACTGTACATTCATACTATTGTACATTCCTATACGGTTCTGGCTATAAAAAGGCTATAATAACTAAAACTTTTACAGGTTTATACTGCGACTCAACGTATCTAAAAGAAGAAAGAAAATATTTTCCATAAATATGAATTTGGTAAATGCGATGAATGTTTTATTTATTTTAAACAGTATGTTTCAAGATCAAGAAAAGAAATTAGCTGTTAATGACGCTGAAAGAAATGTTGCTAATATAGTGTATAATATTATAATATCAAGTATAAATGATCGTAGTATTTACGAAGAAACGGAAGTATTTCTATATTATGATGATACCTACGAACCTTACGATGACATACCTGCAGATGATTTACATGAAGATATCGATGCAGAAGATATGATAACACCCGAAACTGAAAATCAATGTAGGACTGAATCAGAGAGTATTAATTTTGACTACAAAAAGCAAGCTGTGGAGTATTGGTTAAGTAGGAAAAACAAGTTAAAATTTGAAAGAGTCCAAAATCGATTCAAAAAATTAAAAACAGTACGTCAGCTGTATAGATGGAGAGATCAAGTGGCAATAGGAGGAAGTAGGATCGATAAATAAAAAAAATTGAGGAATATTGTTTACAAAAATGTAACGTAGCCAGGTCGTATAGAATACCCATTCATGACATTGATGTAAGACGTATGGCAAAAGAAAAAGCATTAGAGTTAAACTTCAATGAATTTGAAGGTTCTAGACACTGGTTAAATGAATTTAAACGGCGATTTAATATCGTTTCTCGAAAAATAACAAAAATTATTACTAAATAGTATATTACGATACGTGGGCCGGAAATTGGATTTCCGGGCCGTGCGTGGTATGACGCCCGAGGCGAAGCCGAGGGCGTCATAACGCACGGCCAGGGCATCCAATTTCCGGTCCAAGTATTGTATACTATTTTTCTTACTCCCCGGCCGAAAGTACGTTCTGTAATTGTTAAATAATTGATAAAATTGCGTTGTCGTCTGCTAGCTGTGTTTGAGTGTTAGTTTTTCTTTCGGCCCGCTCGATAGTAGTGCCTCTGTCGGCCGCTTTGGGTAGCTCGGTCGATATTACCGACTGTTTTTTCTTTCGGCCCGGCGTAGAGAGCTGGTTTTTGGGCGTCTGCTACTTTCGCTATTGTACAGATGGTCTGATGCCCGCCCGACATTTGCAAGACCGAGGCGAAGCCGAGGTTTTGCTGGTCGGGGCGGGCATCAGAAACACATTCATTAAAAAAGACAACACCACTTTTTATTTCAACTAACTCTTTTTCTCATCACACGTGCACTTTCCTCTGTCTATTTCGTTCGTGTCTAACCTTCACACCGCACAAACATATTTTCCTCGGACGCTCCCGTCCATACGTTTAGTTAATTGTTTCTACACGACTCGAAAGTACGTGTAGAAAACAAGAGGAAAAAACAATAACCACGATCAAACAAAACCACTTTTTATTTCAACTAACTTTTTTCTCATCACCCGTGCACTTTCCTCTGTTTATTTCGTACGTGTCTAACCTTCACACCGCACAAACATCTTTCCTCGGACATGCGCGCGGGCGCTGAAGCGCCGCGGGTCAGGAAATTTCGGCAGCCAATCAGAGCGCGCGGTTGGTCTAAAATAGGATGCGAAAGTTTCTCTTTCGGCCCGGAGATGCGGGCCGAAAGTACGTACTTTCGGGTGGGCGAGTAAGAAAAAATCTATAGATGATTCAGAAGAATGGTCAGCACAAAAACAGGAATTTCGCAATAGAGTAAAAAATGCCATCATAAAATATGATGCAAAACGTGTTTATAACTCCTACCAAAGTGGTTTTAATTACGAAATACACAGTGGTCGAACCCTCAATCTTAGAGGAGATAAAAGTGTAGAGAGTATAGTGCAATCAGTGCATTCGACAACTCATTCTTATACTATCCAACCTACTGTATCTGCTGAAGGAAAACTTCTATCATCCTTCTTTTTAGTCATGCAAGAACCAAAGGGAGAGTTTGGAACTGTAGTCAGAAAAAAATTATTTGCAGCAGAAAATGTTTATGTAATGGCATCGAAATCAGGTAAATTGACTAAAGAACATGTTGAAACTTGGGCGCAAGATGTATATTTTCCATCAACTACCATAACAAGTACCCTATTGCTTGATTCATGGAGAGGTCACTGCCTAGATATAATTTATAAAGTAAAACCGGAACATAAAACCTTAACGATTCTACAAATTCCACAAAGAACAACAAGTGAACTTCAACCGCTTGATATTTACGATTTTCGAATGTGGAAGAACTTCGTTCGAACGTTTTCGGATATGATATATCTAACAAATGAGGATCTCAACTTACACAATAGAAATAATATAATCAAAATGCATTCATTAGTACATAATCAATTATCAAGTCCCAGGTTTCAAAATTTATTTACATATGCTTGGTACGCCGCCGGTTACATTGATGAAAGGCCAGAAAAAATTGAAAACCCAAAAAAATTTTGCTTCAATTCTAATTTTATTACATGCGATATTTGTGGTAAACGAGCGATTATAACATGTTCATGGTGCAAAAAATCGCTATGTTTACAACATTTTTTTCATGAATATCATTATTGTAAAACATATAATCCATGATCGTCAGAATAATTAGCTAGCTTGCCGTCTGCTGTTGGCTGACCCGTAGGATTTAAAATTGGTCGTTGTGCTGCTTAGAAATGGGTAGAATTGTATAAGAATTTGTATTAAAAGATAATAAATTGTAAAAATCTGTAAGAATTTGTAAAAATTTAAACTTTTATACAGTAACTTACATTTTGTAACATATATTAATTATATTTCTAATACATAATAATTTACATTTTTTTACGTTTTAGTATTTTTTCTTTACATCTTTGAAAATATTTTATTTATAGCTTTATTTAAATAAAAGTACAATTATAAATTATTATAAAAGTATAATTATGAACTATTTGAAAAAAGTGTACAAATATGTGATACGATGTAAAATGTGTATCAAAATTTGTATATAAACGTCAAAAGATGTCATTAAAAGTATAAATATATAATAAAATATAAAAAGATGTACGAAAGTGTAAGAATGCCTATAAAATTTGAATTAAGAGTACAAATTAAAAAGTAATAAAACGTAGACAAATGTAAGGAAAAGTAAGAAATTATTAAAAAATGGTATAAACTGTGGTAAAATGTAAAAGCGTCCGAAATCCAGTAGAAAAGTACAATTTGTTACGTTTTCTTACAGTTTTTTACAAACAACGACATTATTATACACTTGTTTAACGTACGATAAACAAGTGTTTGATAAAAAAAAAATAAATAATAGAATAACATAACAAAACATTGTTACATTATTATACCCTTATTTACATAATATAATTTCCGCTAGGGGGTCTACATACTATTTTTCGTGGAAATTAAAATATTTCTAAAAAATTTTTCGCCATATTGAATTCACTATTTTCAAATTTTTATTGTGGATCTAACTGTGGATTCCGATTAACGACTTCAAGAACCCATTTTAAGGAAAAAAATAATTGCCAAAAAAATATACCTAATTCATTTGTGTTAGGGGTGGTTTACCACCTCTTAAGGGGTTGTTTCGTGAAGAATGCCCAAAAAAACCCACTGTTATTTATTGTAGTTGGTAAAAATAATGTTTTGACCTATTTTTAATTATTTTATGAATTCTCACAACAAAAATTATTCTTAAAAAACACAATTTCACCCTCTAAAAAGTAAGGGATGCAACCCTTAATGTTCATACTACCACGGATTTCTTGGCTTTTTAATAAGAAACTCTTTCCATTTTGTTTAGTTAAGAAAAGTTAAGTAGAAGCCGAGATATATAAAAAAAACGTTTCTTGGGGGTAAACTTTAGGGGTGATTTTAACCCTTATAAAGCGCTTCTCAGCCGATAAAAAAAATGGTTTCGTGAATCTCGCATGGAGGTCTACTTTTTAATATGGGTTTGGAATTTTTTTGAATTTGACAGTTCGGATACTTTCCTTGTTAGTTTTTTTGTTTGCTTTCTGCATTGTACGTAAAAGCTTGATAAAGATTATTCACGAACACTTAACGCACGAATAACTCTTATTTATTGAAACGTTATATCTACATTGAGAGAAGAAAAGACTAACGTAGCTAGTTAAGTAACACACACCGGAATAGCCCAACTGTGCTTAATCAAAACAGCCGAAACGTTCAGCAGTTTTCTACAGAGATGAATAGGGAGATTACCGGCGCCCCGGAAAAAAGTAAGGCGAGTTTCAGCGTGCCGTACGCTGCTGCCTGTCGCGGTCACTTCCTGATTGGTTGTTGGAAAGTGCGCACGGAACGGGGTGGGAGAAGCGGGAGAAGACGGGTCGGCGGCTCGGTGCATGCCGCGCATGCTTTCCGGCTCTGTTTACTTCAACCAACAACCCGACAATGGCCGAGCAGCATGACAATCGTCGCTCGGTCGAAAGTTTTTACTACACGCAAATAAATGGAATTTTAAACTGAAAACTACAAAAACCAAATTCTAAGCCACAGCTCAAGCCCGTATTATAGCGGTAGTCGTGCTGGCTAAAGCGCGCAGCTCCTTTTGTTCTAATCTTTTAGAACGAAGTTCAATCCCTGCTCGCAACAATTTTTTTATAATTTTATTTTTTTATTTTTTTTTAACATGTTTAGAATTACTTTCATTTATATTATGTTACCTCTGGATACATTACGTACAAATATGAAAGAACGAAATAAGCAAGGCGTCCGATTGCAATATGACGCCGATTAGCAGAAAGCCGCGCGGTGACGGCCGTGGCTTGATGGTAGCGTTGGCCGTGGCTTGATCCCAGGGTCCGTCACTTTTATTACAAAAAGTTTCGATAGCTCACTCGTAACAATTATTATACAACACACATTATTTTACTTCAATTTTTATTCTGTAGTAGAATTGAAATTTTACTTGTAATTGAGTTATTTTTTCCAGAAAACATTGCAAGTAAAATTTTCTCTTTTTAAAATTATTTTATTGAATGCGCTAATTTTATTGAAATACTGTGATATTTTGGGTAACATTTGTACGTTAAGAATATTTTGTATTCTGAATAAATTAATTCATCACCCTGGTAGACAATAGACCAACTGCGTTGGTTAACATGTTAATCAAATGGAAGCATTTCTACTAAAGATTAACATCGAAATTTAATTAAAACTATTTAAAACTATCACTATATTTTAAAACATCTACAATATAATATTTCCACATCTATAAATAGTTATTCTTCGTCGAAAATGGGAACATAATCATGGTGCGACAGAAAGGAAATATTTCGATAGAATTGCCTTTCATCATCGTATATGACGGATGCTCGTCAATAACAAAACATTCCGCAGAATAGAAGTTCTCAGATAGAAATTAGAAATTGAAAAATAATTATAAGCAACATCTCGTTCGGTGAAAACCATCCTCGTTATTATAGGGGTCAATGCGGTATTTACTTGCATCACGGTAGAAGAAACGTATAGCACGCCGCGACTCCCGTAGCCTCGCCCGCGCTACGCAATAACTAAACGTTTAGTTGAGTAATAAGTAATTACGAATATTTATTTATTTATTTATTTAACAACATTAAAAGGGCTTAGGTCCTCAATGGATTTTTGCATGATTAGCAGAATACTCAATTAATCTAAATGCTCTAACTAACGGTAAAAATCAATAATTTTTCAAAGTAAGTAACTATTCAATTCAAATATTATATCCTATAATATCTCTCTCATAAAAAATTATTATTTTTTAAAATAATGTAGTATAGAAAAGAAAAAGGACATTTTTTTGTAATTAATATAATTCGGAAATTTTATTAAGTTTTATAGTAAATGTATTCGAATGATATTCACCTGTAGTATATTAATATTTTTGTTATTGAATAAGTGCAACTTTATTTTGTAGATAAAATTATGTTAACTGATGAAATAAGTAAATTTTGACACTGATTTAAAAAATGAACTTCTTTTTACTTATCGAATAAGTGAAATAGTTTTTAATTTCCAAATTAGTGAATGTTATCATGTACACATATGGAAAAAATCAGTGTTGGAAATTGTAATAAACTATATGAAACTTTAGCAAATCGTAGCAAACCGTAGCAAACCGTAAGAAATCGTACGAAACCGTACAAGTATGTCTTTTCGGACAGTTTGTATGGTTAATTTATACGGTGATCTGTGATTTTGTAAAGTTTCCCACGTTTATTATTTCGACACGAAAAATTTATTATACAAGCGAAAAATTTACGAATCGTACACTGAGAAAACTGTCGTAGGAAAATTTACTGAAAAGCTAATAAAAATTACTATTTTTTATAGCAACGATGGGATATCATGGAAATTTAGGTACTTTTGCTAACTAATATAGTAATTTTTGTAGCCAAGCTTAAACTTAAAAAAAATTGATTTTCATGATTTTATATCTATAGGATACCTAATATTTATACAATATTTAATATATTATTAATTAAATTTAGCTATACAAGAAATAAATAAGGAAATAAAAATTTTTTTTTTACGGTGGTTGTGTATTCGAACCCTGGACCCTCCGCACGCTAGGCAGACGCGCTAACCTCTTACCCACGTGAGCTTCTTGAGTACAAAATTTTGGAACTGATACATTGGCTACCTTCGCTTACGAGAGAACTTTGATGATTATTTGATAGCAATAAATAACTATGATAATATAAAGAAATAACTCATAGCTCACCTGCACAACGTAAAAATAAAACAACTGAATCGATATTGTCGATGTTTTTGATAACTTAAAAGGAAGATAATCTCAAATTGCGGGAGAAACATAACCTCAATCAGACACGTGCTCCCGGCGTGCACGCAATAAGTACTACATGTAGAGGGCACTTTTTGCTATGTGTAGTAGTAAAAATTATTAAGATACCTTGTAAATATTCCTGAACTATAGCAAAATTTTTTATAATTTGCTTATATCCCCGCGTTGCTATCAAATATAGTAATTTTTGTTAGTTTTTCAGTAAATTTTCCTACGACAGTTTTCTCAGTGTAATAAAATGTATGAAAGTATATAAACCCGCATTAATCTGTACAAAAAGGTATAATAAAACAGACAATCGTAATGAGATTCATTAAAACTTACGGTAATGTACGTTTTTGTACATTTAAAGTAAAATTTGTAAGGAAGGTTAGTAATAATTACCGTGACATCAATCAAAACTCCCAGGCAATTCGGTTGTTCCCTGATTGACGTAAATTTTACGGTAACTTTTCCTGAAAAATTCTATCCGTGTAGTTAAATGAAGTATTTGTGTTAGAAGGATATCCAGTTCAAAGTATTCAATTTTTTCTTTAATAAGATGATTCAAGATTGATATTAATTATTCTTTGAAGTCATATCGAATACTAATAAGAATATAAGGTATCTTTTTTAGCATTATGAGTATCTCAACAAGAGACTGATGACTGAGCTTGATAGTATATTTTTTTAAACCATCTTCAGAACTTGGAAATCAATAATGAAATGAATACATACAATGTCATAATGTTCAAAAATACATTACATTATTAAAAATGTTGTAAATGAGTTGATTGTATACGTAATATCAATGTTAATTGATGTTGTGTAAGTAAAAATGTAAATTCCTCAACTTTTAATTTAATAACGGCCGTTCTTTTAACTTGATCCAGTCTATAAATCCATATTGGATAAACATATAGTGTAAAATAATATTTTTAAAAAGCATACACTAAATCAAGGTTGTATCGGCTACCTTCTCAATATACTGTTGACATAAAACAGTTACTTGTGCTGGAATACTGATGAATATAATTGTAGCCTCCTGCTCACAACTATAACATATAATAAAAACAAGTAAACATTTTTATCATTTTACATAAAAAACGTAGATAGTATATCTTACCTAATTAAGTTATCGATGCATTAAAAAAGCAATATTTGAATTCCCTGGAAGTGGTCGACGACAGCAAATGAATCCATTTCTATTAGTAACGTAAATTTATGGAATAAAATTTTAAATTTCAAAATTTTTTTGAGCCAGTACCGGTCTCCATTTTTATATAGCAGTATATAAATTCTATCATGCATATCAATGGAGTTATTTTAGTATTGTGTTTATCGTTCATATTTTCTGGTTTATGCGGCAATAAGAAAGTGAGTAAAGTCATGCATTTTAAGACAACACAAGAAAACACAAATTATTTGACATCATATTTAACATAGTCCCATCTTGCTATGATGGAATGTGATTGTTAAATAAAATAATAGTATTTTCGATTAGGATAACAAGTTTTTAATTAATTTTTATTATTTGAATATAAAAACCCTCCTTCACCCCTGTACTAGACAGGCTTCTTCTTACACATGCAGATATAGTATGATTGCCATAATGGATATCTGTAAAGTTCTTTTAGTATTATTTTTTGTTCATATTTTTTTATTTTTTGCATGCAGTAATAAAGTTAAACGATGCATTTCTAGACAGCATAGGAAAACATAAATGGTTTGGCACATTATTTGTTGTGGCGATATTTCACGGTAAAATGTGATTGTTATATTATGATTATCATGCATGACTTTAATAGAAAAGCCCTCCTCCATCCCTGTAAAAGGCAGGCTACTTCCATTTTAACTTTGTTAATATTTTCTGATTTTTGTCATGCAGTAATCAAGTTAAACGATTCATTTCCAGACAACGTAGGAAAGCATAAGTGGTTTGGCATATTATTTGTGGTGATATGTCACGGTAAAATGTGATTGTTATATTATGATCATAATGCATGATTTTAATAGAAAAACCCTCCTCCACCCCTGCAAAAGGCAGGCTACTTACATTTCTACTTCATTAAAAAAATTAATTAATGCTTGTATCATTATGTTAATGGTACTTAATAGTTACAGAAAAGTAATTAAAAAACTGTCATGCTGTAAAAAAAAGTTATATGAAAAACATGCCATAATAATATATCTCATGCTCGAGGAAAACGTTGCGATGTACGTTCGCTTATTATCTTAACTAAGTGTTGTCTCATTAGAGAAGCATTTAGAGAATAATTTACCGTCGAAGGGTCAGTACCGAAAGCTATTGCGGTAACAAATGCAGCCGAATAAACGCCACAACTGACGGAATCTGGTTGTTTGGTGACTGGTAAGAATATAATATCATCTGAATTAACGTAGTCATATCGTGTTCGTAAATATTTTTTTTCTTGTTCATGCAGAAATTTATCTTCTAAGCGATTAAGACTATCGTAAATAAACAAATCCCATCCATTAAAAAATACACACATCCAATGTTGAAATTGGTTACCTCCCACTATTTGTATATGTTTTATTTGATTTGGAGGTTTCAGTAACTGTACATGTACAAAATGTTGAACAACATGAATTTCATAATCAGGTAAATGTCGTCGAAAAATTTTCATAAATGTTTCTATAACATCGTCAAGTAAAAAATCATTAATAGCCATTATATTGGAAATGACTTGATTAATATTTATTGCTGAATTACATACATCAAGTGTTTCTTGACATTCTTCATAACTTAAAGCAGAATATATTTCTTTTCCGGGATCCAATAGCAGACATTTTTTGCAACTGCTTTCTCATTTTTGTAAGTATGGAATTTTTCTTTATTGCAGATTGAGAAGACTTCAAATCTACATTAGTATGAGTTTCTTCAACACCATCGATATAGTACGATTCATACATATTTACATTATCAATAACAGTCAAATCGATTTTCGTAGGCTCAGATATCTTTTTCTGTGCTGCCTGTTTGACCTTGTTATTGTTTTCTAATTCTTTTTTAGCAACTCAAGCTGCAGCTCGACTTTCTTTTTCATTTTTAGCTTTTTGATGATAAGTGGGCTCTTTGATAGGCATATTTCTACGTACTCGACTATCAACAATTTCTGGTAATAAACATTCCATATAAAATCTTGTCAACTTTGGTTCCATTTTAATCTCCCAAAATTGACTGTCATACTCTCCCCTAACAATATGAATGCCTTTTGGTGTATATATAATGAACAAGCAATAATTCCTTTGACTTATGTGCAGCGATCCTTCAACTTGATAATAATATGAATATTTTCTATTTAATTTTTTAACATTTGTTGGATGAAAAATATCTCTAACATGCTTAATTTGTTTAATTGCTTGTATGGGTGTCAAGTCTCGGGCAGTATATGGGGATTTTATTTCAATCATTCCATCTTCTCCTATTTTCCCATCTAAACTTGCAGCTAAGTATGGTTTTTCACTGTCGATTAATAAGCCAGCTGGTTCGATTTTAACATTCATTTTCTATTCTACTAAAGGAATAGCAACTTTCCCCTTCTCATGGCCATATTTTAGTTGAAGTAAACCTAATGGGATTGGGTATAATATGCTCGTAACAGTCCCTGCACAGGATGTAGAATCTCGTAATTTGCAAATTATACCAAATTTAGATGCTGTCAACAGCTTTCGTCTTCTTTCATACCACTCATCTGATTCGCTTTGTTTAATAGTATTTTTTTCAATTTCATCTCGATTGTCTTTGTCCGTTGCTAACTGTTGAAAGTGATTACGGACTAACTCATCATATACTTCCTTTGAAACATCAGGCTCCTGATGGTTATCTCCATATTTTTTCGCGTCGTCTTTAAACGCTACTGTCTTTTTTTCCTTACCTTTTGACTGAGATAATAATTTATTTTGTAATATTTTAACTTGATGCTGTACCTCTACGTCAATAGCAACGTCAAAATCTTCATCGATAAAGCCATTTAATGTTCCATATACAGATCCAGTATTATATTGAATTGCTCCAACGAGAGACCTAATATAATAAGAATCTGCGAAAGCGTGATTAGTACGTTTACCATCGATATATTTGGCAATTCGAGAATTGAAGTTTTCTGCATCATTCGTTATCACTTTACGCAACAAACTTTCAGTATAGCAACTTTCTTTTTTAACTGCTTCTTCTATACTGTCATAAATACGGCAAGCCTTTAAAACAGGAATCAAGTTCTTTTCGTTTTTGCGTTTAGTGCAATTCAAACCTCGACTCTTGCAATATTTATGTTGCCCATAAACGTGATTGACAACATTTAAAATATCTCGTTGGAGCTCTTTTATTTTCTCTTTTTGTGGACAATTTTGTTTTATACGTTGATATGTGTGAAATATTATTGCTTTACGAACTCTAAAAGCTGATTTTTTAATATGTTCTCTAAAATTTAATATGTTACCAGTTACTGCATATCGATTGATTTTACTTTTAGAAGCATCTACAATCTTATTGCACATATTTCTAAATAAATGATTGTAACAATATAATCTACCAACACGTACACCGTATTTTCCATACACGTCATTTTTTATCAAAGCATTGTATGTAGCACTGTCTCCATTACCAATGTATGTTTTATAAATTAAATTGTGCGTTTCCACACTCTTCTGAAAATTTTTTAAAATACAATCGGTTTCCATGCTAGAAGAACTTTTTTTATAGCTCCAATTTTTGAAGCACCTATGTGCTCATGGTTTTCTTTGTAATTTTGCGGCTTTGAAACACGTTAAACAGAACTTCTGTCGGATTTCAACACTAAATACTTTCTTTGTTTCAACGCCAATAATAACGCCAACACAGAGTAAAGAGTCATGTTTCCCAGATCTATAACTTTGTTTACCATAGCCACCGTCTCCTTCAACTTCTATCCATGGAATTCCATTAATAATATGCCCTTTTTCGATAGCAATCTGCCTCTCTATTTCTCCAGCTTTCTTCATTTCATCGTTTGCTGCTTGTTCTATAATAGGCACCAGTGATTTTCTAAGCTTTATATAAGTTGATGGCGACATATGAAATATGTTCATTCCCGCACAGAGTTGTTTAAGGCCTTCATAACCTGTCCCAGTAACGACAGTTGCTAATACGCTCATTTTATTGATAGGGAAACTCTTATGTTTCTCTTGCTCGGAGGAAATCCACTGTTGAAATTTGCAATTAGTGCATTCAAAAAAAATTTTTTTTTCTAAACCTTTTTCTGTTGATTCTGTAGCATTAATATTAGCTGCAGAACAATTAGTGAAGGAATGTTTTTTGTAAAGATCAATGAATGACTGCAAAAAATAATTAATATCGACAATTCTCCTGCCTTTTAAGTGTAAGCCATTCAAAATATTAGTGCTTATACTAGAAATCGCAGCTGTTTCATGTTCAGCAGTATAATCTTCTGCAGAGTTGCAAACAACGTTCTTGACATATAGAGTATCTTCGTTTTCAACCTCTGCAATTTCATTCTGAACATTAACATTTGTTGCTGTATCGAATATTTGCTTATTTGGATTATTACAATCACTAGAAATCGCAGCTCTTTCTTTAAAGAAATATAGAGTTTCTTCGTTTTCAAAGTCTGCAATTTCATTCTCAACATGAGCATTTGTCGCTGTATCTAATACTTGGTTATTTTGATTAGTGCAGTCACTATTAGCATTATTGTCATTTTGAAATTGATCAGAAAAAATATCGTGACCGATGTTATTCACAGAACTTTCCTCATTATTGCAGTCTTGAAATATTTCTATAATTTCTGTGATGTTATCATTTGGAGTTAACTCTTGACTTGCACATCTTTTTGCCAATAAACTCTTTCGTCTGAAAACAAATTTTGTAATTTTCAAATATAACATCAAAGTCGAGTAGATATATTGTGAAGCTTTGTTATAAAGCAATCATAATCATCCAACTGTAGGGGAAGGCGGAGAACAATGGGCACCTAATCTTTAAGAGGCCAGACAAAAAAACATATCGACTTTTATAAGATCTACAAGAAACAGAGTTCTAGTATATATCTCAAGAATCTATTATAATAAGTATATATACTTTATGCAATTATTTTGTCACGACAAATAAAAAATAGAATATTTGATTTTAACCTACTGGCGGGGCATACCAAACACACCGGGGGCAAGACTGGGGACACAGAAAACCGCGGTAGACTTGTCTCGATACACGCTGCAAAATTCGTTTATATACTAAGTTGTTTAAAATTTTATTTAAAATTGACAAGGTATCAGTATCAATCCGTCCAAGCTATTATTAATACAAATTTGTATGAAATAATTAAAAAATATTAAAATTTTACAATAACAAAAAATATTTGTTTTTTAAATCTCTGTTACAAATATATTAATTTGTAAAGCAGAAATGTAAATAATGAAGTAAAAGTAACAGTAAACTAAACGACTGGATCAACGTCTTTGGGGGTTATGATACCGCTCCGATTTGCATGTGGCCTGTTTGTCCCACTAAGGGTGCCCCCAGTGCCCCGTTTATAAAAAATAAAAAATATAAATCGAAAGGAAAAAATCTAACATTTTGAATAGTACCACTCTCAAAACATGAAAATCTCATTTTCCTGTTTAATTTCGAGTAGAGAAATACAGCAATACACGACATTCTTTGCTCCAAAAATTGTATGCTAAGTTTCTCCTCGGTTCTTTTACTATTAAAATACTTCAGATCCTTTTTCTTTACATATTACACACATTTTGCCTTATAAGGACCATTTTAAATAAAAAAAGATCAGATGCTCAATTGACCACCTGGCCCAATGTGCTCCGCTCTATTCTACTAGAAAAACATATCGATATACTTCGTACAAGTATTTGTTTGTGTTTCATCCTTCTGTTCAGGGTTAAAACCGTCTCATAATACCATTTCTAGAAACTGCGACTCTATGCTTGCTTTTAATTTATATTTAAGTAGTGACACCTGCAGTAAATTGCGACCGACCCCAGCAAAGTGAGGGCTGCAATACGCGATCGGCGCGTAACATGAAAAAATTCGATAAACAAGAATGTGCGTGGTAGTTTCCAGACGGAAGGAAATGTGGCGTTTTGTACCCTAAAGTTATAGAGTAAACACAATATTTTCAGACAGGATATGATATAAAAGATAATTTTCTTATAATGATTCCATCCAAATAAATAAAAAATTAATAAATTAATAAAAAGTTAATATTTATTTAAGGAGGCCAGCCTGAGTTAAAATCACGAAAAAATCGAATTTATTTTTTTCATTGTAATAATAGTGAAATCCAAAAAATGTTCGCTGACAACAGCTCTCACAAGAAACACAACTTAGCAGATGTATATTAAAAACGCATTTCCCGGAAAGTCAGAGGTAGTTCGTTAATGACGATATTAAATTTTTACTGTATCATTGTATATTTATGTTAGTATTTGCAATTTACACCATCACATTTCTTTCTTCCCGCTCCCCTTCCGTCTCGCGTCGCTAACCATATTCGTACTTTTCTGTTTTCGCTACATAGATGTCGCGCTTTTACTTTCCCTGTTAAGACGGCTTCCCGCCTACTCTCTCAGTCTCGGTCTAGCCGTCGCACTATCAAGATCAAATAAACACTAATTATATTTGTACAATTGTTTGCTCTTCTGATTTCGGACTTACCCTCAACAGGTTATGGGCCCAGCCCACGCGAACGGCAAACTAAAAAGTCCAATCGCGATATAAGTGCGAGTCTTAGCCCAAAAAGACGAAAGGCCGACCGATCAAGTTAACCTAAGAAAATGGCAGTAAACACGACACACACTACGAGGCTTGAAATGCTCTCCCGTGACAACTACGACACGTGGAAAATTCAAGCCGAAGCCCTTCTTGTGAAAAATGACGCCTGGTTGTACGTATCGGGAGACACCCCAAAACCCGAAGCACCCGCCGCAGGCAACGCCGCATCCAACAAGCTATACAATGACTGGATCAAGGTGGACCAAAAGGCAAAGGCGGACCTGATCCTCGCAATCAAGCCATCGGAACTACACCACGTTCGAGGATGCACGACGTCGCGAGATGTGTGGTTGAGATTGGAATCAGTTTACGCATCGAAAGGGCCTGCGCGAAAGGCAACTCTCTTGAAACGATTGACGCAGCACAAAATGAACGAAGGGGATGACCTGAAGAACCACATTTCTGGTTTCTTCGAAGCAGTGGACAAACTGCGTGACATGAACGTCGAGATAAACGGCGATCTATTGTCAATTATGCTGCTCTACAGCCTCACCAGCTCATCTGAAAATTTTCGATGTGCAATCGAATCGAGGGACAACTTGCCGGATGTGGAGTCGTTAAAGATAAAAATCATAGAGGAATTTCATGCCAGACGAAAAGACGCCGGAAGTGACAACGGAGCCATGTTCGCGAACTCGAACCAAAAACCGTTCCAAGGCGGAAGTCACTCCGGGCAGACACGTAACGAAAAGCCGAACGACCAACGCAAGCCGAAGTCGTTCAAGTGCGGATATTGCCGAAAGAAAGGGCACAAGGAGTCTGAGTGTTACGCAAAGAAGAAACTTCTCGCCGAAAAGAAAGACGGCGGTAACAGCGCCAACTACTGTTTCTTTACCGACCGAGGCACATCTAAGACGGAAGATTTGTGGTGTATAGACAGCGGATGCACCGCCCATATATGCAGCGACCGAAAATCCTTTTCGAGCGTGAAGGATATCAACTCTAACCTCAAACTGGCAAATCACACATCGACCGACATAAAAGGCAAAGGCGATGTAGTTATACATACGGCGCGAAACTCGAGTGACACCGTTACACTCAAAGACACTCTATACGTATCGGACGTACGAACAAATCTGATCTCGGTGGCAAAAATCGTCGATAAAGGGAACGCAGTTACGTTCACGAAAAACGGGGCATTTGTCAAAGACGGTGACGGAAACGTCAAGATTGCTGCAGACCGTGTCGGAGATCTATTTTATATCCGTGGCAAAAACGAAGTGTGTGTCATCGCCGAAGAAAGCGCAGCCAAGAACGAAAGTGAATCGTGGCACGCTCGTCTCGGAGATTTGAATGCGAGCGACATGTTGCAAATGCAGAGGAGCAGATGCGTGAAAGGACTAGAGTGCACCAGGCCGATAGACTTGCGGGAATGCAAGACGTGTCTGGCCGGAAAAATCACGAGCACGCCCTTCCCGACGCGTGAGTCTTCTGCATCAGACCTTCTGGAGATTGTTCACACCGACGTTTGCGGGCCGATGCGCCGTAGCTCCCTCGGTGGCGCTCGCTATTTTGTCGTGTTCATCGACGAGCACAGCAGATGGTGCCAAGTCTATTTTATGAAGAACAAGAGCGAGGTAATCGATAAGTTTATTGAAATTAAATGCATGGCCGAAAATCAAACCGGGCGTAAAATCAAGGCGCTACAGTCCGACAACGGACGAGAGTTCTGCAATGGAAAAATGGATTCATTTCTGAAAAGCGCCGGGATCAATCGCCGGTTGACGGTGCCGCACACGCCGCAGCAGAACGGAGTCGCAGAGAGGAAAAACCGTACGCTCCTCGAGTCCGCGCGATGCCTACTCATTGACGCAGGCCTACCTCCATCCTTCTGAGCCGAGGCAATAGCCACAGCAAACCACGTCCGGAACAGGTGCATTACTAAGTCTTTCCCGAAGGGTACGCCGTATCAGGTATGGTTCAACAGGCGCCCGGACATCTTACACTTGAATGTATTCGGAAGCAAGGTTTTTGTACTAAATAAGGACCCCACTAAAGGAAAATTCGACCCAAAGGGAATAGAAGGAATCTTCGTGGGTTACTCCGAACAGTCAAAGGCCTATCGCGTCTGGATTCCGAGTCAACGGAAGGTTTCGAGAGACGTCAAATTTTTAACCGAATCAAATTTTTCCAGCTCATACGAAGAATTCTACGACACCACCACGAACAAGGCGGATCCTAACGTCTCGTTAGAGGACAGTTCAGCAACGGACATAGCCGTAATTCATGGCCCGAACACGATCGACACAGAAGCCGCAGCCAGCACGAGCCAGTCTACAACCGACGAGAGCATCGCCGCCACCCGGCGACTGCAGCAACCGATGTCACCCGCTTCGCCGGCTGGCGAGCCTGAGCATGCAGAAAGCGACGCATCGGACCCTCTTGGATCACCGTTCTTGGGCTTCAAGGAGTACGAACCCATTGTGTCGGACTGCGACAGCCCGTACCTCGGGTTTGAGAATCTGAGCAAAACGCACAGCGTAAAAGCCATCGACGGCGACACTTCGCTAAGCAGTGATGAGAATTTTCATGACGCTTCGTGCGCCGTGGCCACTTCGGAGATACCGCTAAGAGAGGCGTTAAGCGGTGCTGATCGTGACGAGTGGATGCAAGCGGTCTGCGAAGAATTTCGAAGCCTTATCAGCAACGACACCTGGGAGTTAACGGACAAACCCAAAGGTGCTAAAATAGTAGGATGCAGAACGATTCTACGTAATAAATACGATGGCGATGGCAAAATGATTCGGAGAAAGGCGAGAGTAGTGGCGCAAGGTTTCTCGCAGCGTCCCGGAGTCGATTTCGAAGAAACGTTCGCACCTGTGGCACGTATCGAGTCGCTACGAATGCTGGCCGCACTGGCCGTACAGTTCGACCTCGACATATCTCAACTGGACATCGTCACCGCCTACCTCAACGGGGATATCGACACCGAAATCTATATGAGGACGCCTGCTCTGCTCGAAGAGTGCTTAGCCGAGATAGGACGCACCGAGAAGGACAGCCACCTCAAGTCCAAGATAGAGAACATGCTCGAAGCCTTATCCCAGGGCGAAAAGGTGTGCAAATTACGGAAAGCTTTGTACGGCCTGCGCCAAGCAGGATGCCTGTGGCACGCAAAAATTAGCCACACGCTGAAGGAAATCGGAATGCATCCAACGAACGCAGATACCTGCGTATATGTGGACTCTTCACCGAATGAGCGTACGTACCTCCTGCTCTACGTCGACGACATCCTGATCGCTTCACGAAACCCTAAGAGAGTCGAGGAGATCAAGGAGCGGCTCGGCAAAGAATTCGAAGTCAAGGACATTGGAAAGGTCAACTACTGCCTAGGAATTGAGGTTCACCAATCGTCAGGAAGAGTCGTCCTGTCCCAACGTGGATTCGTAAAGAAAATCTTAATGCGATTTGGAATGGTCGACTGCAAACCCGCGAGGACGCCGATGGCTCTAGGAGGAAAACTCGAGGTGAGTTCGGGCATGCGTGAAAAGGAACAACCTCCCTATAGAGAACTCATTGGAGCTCTAATGTACTTGAGCGTCGGAACTCGTCCCGACATCGCTCACGCTGTGAACTACCTGAGCCAATTCAACAATTGCTACGACGTTCAGCATTGGAAAGCAGCGAAAAGGGTACTGCGGTACCTCTAGGGGACCACGGACAAGGGATTAATCTTCAAGAAGGATAGCAAAAGTCTAATCGGTGTGGCTGACGCTGACTGGGGTAACTCAGAATTGGACCGAAGGTCGTACACCGGGTACGCTTTTATTCTATCCGGCGCAGCGATATCGTGGTGCAGCAGGAAGCAGCGAACGGTAGCCCTCTCGTCCACGGAGGCCGAATACATGTACCTTTCTGAAGCTGCTAAGGAAGCAACTTTTTGCATAAACTTTTTAAAGGAGCTAGGTTGCCATGATCTCGCCAAGGTAAATCTATTCAACGACAACCAGTCAGCGGGTAAACTCGCAAGGAACCCTGTGTTTCACTCAAGGTCGAAACACATAGATATTAGGCACCACTATATTCGACAAGCCATGCAGGAGCTTCCAATCTACTTGCAGTATATGCCTACAGAAGAGATGACAGCGGACATTCTAACGAAGCCACTTTCTGTCGCGAAACACGTAAAATGCACTGTCGGGCTTGGATTGTATGATTCTATGTAATACTTCAATTGAGGGGGAGTGTTAGTATTTGCAATTTACACCATCACATTTCTTTCTTCCCGCTCCCCTTCCGTCTCGCGTCGCGAACCATATTCGTACTTTTCTGTTTTCGCTACATAGATGTCGCGCTTTTACTTTCCCTGTTAAGACGGCTTCCCGCCTACTCTCTCAGTCTCGGTCTAGCCGTCGCACTATCAAGATCAAATAAACACTAATTATATTTGTACAATTGTTTGCTCTTTTGATTTCGGACTTACCCTCAACAATTTATATTTACTGTTTTAGCAAAGCACGTGTAAAAGAGTACATAGGAAAATTGATAGAACTTGTGGGCAATTAACATTTAGTTGGCATAGACAGAAAGAGTGGGACGACTGGTATAACCTTAGCCCGCATTCTTGCTCTGTCTTTCTCGCTTACACACACCGGCTCTGTCGAACTAGCGACGTACGGCCGTATGTAGACTAAAACCGATAGTCCATCTGATTTTTTACTACAATGTTCTAAATACCTCCCTTAATAACATATTGTTTTTTTAAAGAATTTTCCCGTATATTCTTTATTTAATCGATGAAAATGTCATTTCCACTACACCTCATCTAATAACCAACGTATAAGCCCAAACTTTGAGAATTAATATTATGAAAACGGCTCCGCTGAGTTCTTTGAAATTTTAACCGCTGGTGAAGAATAATACAATTAACGAACAGTTAAAATTTAAAAAAAATCCCCAGAGTACAGTTTACTCGTGAAGTAACTTAATGCAGCTTTAATTGATTACGATCTCGGAAACGGCTAACATAACCTAATATATGACTACAGCAATCGTGTGTCGAAGGATGGGAATTCCTATCACATCATCAATAATGGTTACTCTACAGATTTGACAGCTCCTAACTTAGGCTGGTTTCCTTAAATTAGCTAAGTACTTACGCATTTTTCATAAAAAATATCCTTGAACGTGTACGTTTGTTTTTCTTGTTAGCCATGATGAATTATCATACACAATAAAGACCAACGTCAAGTAATAAAATGTTTTTGCTCTTGTATATTAGTTGGCACTCAATAGTAGTTTAATAAACTAAGATGCTACATTTTCTGAATAAACAGTTCGAAATTACAAGGCTACCTAACGAATATAATACGTTTATAAAAAATTTCGATTTCTCATCTCCAAAATAATGTACTTGCCGTTCTATGACTTTGTAAAGGTATCAGGAACGCACACATGTAGGAGGTATGACTACACAGCGTGGAAGTTGGCTTAGTCCGTTTATTAGAACATCGATAGCGCCATCTCCTCCTGTGTGTGTCGCCCTGTTACCTCTCTCCGTCTACGAGCTCTGTCACCGACGCCTCTCCCACCGTTTCTACTTCACGTCACCATTTATATGTAGTAGATATATCTGTGATAAAGTATATTTTCGAATACACACACATTAGGGTAGTATATAAGCGGAAATTTTGTAAAATCTAGTTATTGACGAGTGGGTTGTTCTCTGCGTAACTAGATTGACACTGTCTCATTGTAAGTTTTTGTTCATATATTTAATGTGATTTAGTTATTTACGTTTAACATACTTGTAATAATTTATGTAAAAACATTTTTTTGAATAGAATCCTGACGAGGGACACAAAGAAAAGTGTCCGAAACGTCGAAAGACGACTAATGTTGTTTTATATTTACAAAAACATTACCTGGTAGATAAGCCATTAGGATCACTATATAGTAATAAGATGCTACAGTTTATTGTAATATTTTGCAAAATTGATGTACAAATGAACAATACTATCATTGACTACCAGTGTATACTGATAAGAGGCACGTTCATACGCAGCGTTGGCCCCGCGAGGATTCTCCCGATGAAACGGAATCATTTGATTAACTTCAGAGCGAACCAGAACGGAATCATTTGACTAAGTTAAGAGCGCTGCTCCGGCAGACCGCGGCGAAGAGAGCAGATACTATAGCAAAGAATCAAGTGTTCTGTTGAGTTTTCCTTTTTACAAGAGTAAATTTGTGGAAATTATGATGTTAACATACAAGAACATATTTTAGCAGCGATGAAGAGAATTCAGATATGTATTATATACTTATTATATTCTAATAATTTTTTAGTTTTTGCCTTAGCGGAAATATTTTTGTTCTATAAAGTTTTAAAAACTGTTGGTAAGAGTTTACTATAAACTGTTAATTACCAATTATTAATTCATTTTAAATGTCATTAAAAATTATTTGAAAGTGTTTCAAACTCGTATAAACTATTTGAAACTGCGTTCAAAATCCTATATTTCGTAACATTTATAAACAGTTACAAATAGTTTTAAGTAATTGTTGACAATTATTAACTGTTATTGACATTAATAATTTAGTACAAGGTGAATAAAAATTATTCGAATAGATACTTTGTGAGTTTTATTTTTCATTTCAGAAAAACGTGTACATTGCAATGCCAGCCATAGGACTAAATTTTGGAGCTGAGAACTGATTGAAAATGATTAATGGCAATCATATCTGGACTGGTGCAAATAACTTTGATCAAGATAAAAGTTATTATGTTTAAGGGAGGTGAATAATTATGTGTTATCGGGTTTATAAACTTTATGGAACTTTATGTAAAAGCTTTTGGATAGAAGAAAATATTGATGAGTGACCCGTGAGCATAAATAAATAATATAATTTATGATGCTGATTTGACATATTGGTCTGAGCTTTGGTTTGACATCTTCAACGACATTAGTTGATATCAGTGCTGGGCTATTGTCCACATTTACTGAAGCACCCGTTAAAAGATTGTGTTAAATGAATATTGATATACTGAAAAAGAGAAAATGATGTGTTATTGTGAAAAATGTAGTGAATAAAAGTGTTCAGTTAATCTAATTTATGATTTTGTCAAGGTGGGAGACGTCAAAATGTTTCAGAGGAGATCTTTGTAAATATTTTTCTACACAAACTTTAAAAATTCTCAGTGATTCTTAGTTCCTAAACTGGTTGTGATTCTTAATTTTACTAGATTATGTGTGACAATTATGGGTTATTAATTTAAGTTGATTCAATCAATAATAATTTCATATGTACTCTATAGTGTTTGCAACTGAATAATTTTTTCACGAATTGTGGATTTAGAATGATGTTTTACAAATGGCTATAATATCTGGGCTGTTGCGAATAACTTTGATCAAGATAAAAGTTATTATGTTTAAAGGAGGTGAATAATTATGTGTTATGAGGTTCATATACTTTATAATAAGCTTTTGCATAACAGAAAATATTGGTGACACGTGAGCATAAATATACCATATAATTTATGACGCTCATTTGAAATATTGGTCTGAGACTTAAATTGGTTTAAAAAGAATTTGTCATCTTCAACAAAATTAGTTGATATCAGTGCGCTGTGCCATTGTACATATTTACTCAAGCACCAGTTAAAAGAATATGTTAAATGAATATTGAAATATTTTAAAAAGCGAAAATGATGTGTTATTGTGAAAATTTTAGTGAATAAAAGTGCTCAGTTAATCTAATTTATAATTTTATCACAGTGGGAGACGTCAAAATGTTTCAGAGGAGTTCTTAGTAAATATTTTTCTACACAAGATTCAGATAATAATTTCAAAAAGTGATATCAATTCAAGAATGTCAAGAAAGCTTTAATAATTCTCAGTGATTCTTAGTTCATAAACTGGTTGTGTTTCTTAATTTTACTAGATTATTTGTGACAATTATGGGTTATTAATTTAAGTTGTGAAACTTAAAGTTGTGAAATCCATAATAATTTCAAAAGTTCTCTATAGTGTTCACAACTGAATGATTTTCTCAAGAATTGAGGATTTAAAGTGATGTTTTATGTACATAAATGGCAATCATATCTGGACTCTAGGGAATAACTTTGACCAAGATAAAAGTTATCATGTTTAACGGAAGTGAATAATTATGTGTTATGAGGTTCATATACTTTATAATAACCTTTTGCACACAAGAAAATATTAGTGAGTATAGTGACACGCAAGCATAAATATTATGAGGTACATAAACTTTATAATAAGCTTTTGCATAGAAGAAAATATTGGTGAGTGACACGTGAGTATAAATATACAATATAATTTATCACGCTGATTTGAAATATTGGTCTGAGACTTAAATTGGTTTAAAAAGAATTTGTCATCTTCAACAAAATTTGTTGATATCAGTGCGCTGTGCCATTGTACATATTTACTCAAGCACCAGTTAAAAGAATATGTTAAATGAATATTGAAATATTTTAAAAAGCGAAAATGATGTGTTATTGTGAAAATTTTAGTGAATAAAAGTGCTCAGTTAATCTAATTTATAATTTTATCACAGTGGGAGACGTCAAAATGTTTCAGAGGAGTTTTTAGTAAATATTTTTCTACACAAGATTCAGATAATAATTTCAAAAAGTGATATCAATTCAAGAATGTCAAGAAAGCTTTAATAATTCTCAGTGATTCTTAGTTCATAAACTGGTTGTGTTTCTTAATTTTACTAGATTATTTGTGACAATTATGGGTTATTAATTTAAGTTGTTTCAATCCATAATAATTTCAAAAGTTCTCTATAGTGTTCACAACTGAACGATTTTCTTAAGAATTGAGGATTTAAAGTGATGTTTTATGTACATAAATGGCAATCATATCTGGACTCTTGGGAATAACTTTGACCAAGATAAAAGTTATCATGTTTAACGGAAGTGAATAATTATGTGTTATGAGGTTCATATACTTTATAATAACCTTTTGCACACAAGAAAATATTAGTGAGTATAGTGACACGCAAGCATAAATATTATGAGGTACATAAACTTTATAATAAGCTTTTGCATAGAAGAAAATATTGGTGACTGACACGTGAGCATAAATATACAATATAATTTATCACGCTGATTTGAAATATTGGTCTGAGACTTAAATTGGTTTAAAAAGAATTTGTCCTCTTCAACAAAATTAGTTGATATCAGTGCGCTGTGCCATTGTACATATTTACTCAAGCACCAGTTAAAAGAATATGTTAAATGAATATTGAAATATTTTAAAAAGCGAAAATGATGTGTTATTGTGAAAATTTTAGTGAATAAAAGTGCTCAGTTAATCTAATTTATAATTTTATCACAGTGGGAGACGTCAAAATGTTTCAGAGGAGTTCTTAGTAAATATTTTTCCACACAAGATTCAGATAATAATTTCAAAAAGTGATATCAATTCAAGAATGTCAAGAAAGCTTTAATACAAATGATAATCATATCTGGACTGGTGCGAATAACTTTGATTAAGATAAAAGTTATTATTAAATATTTTCGATTTAAATTGGTTCCTAGATTGGAGAAATATTAGAAATTTGGAGCAAGGGATTTCTCAATTGAAAATGACCAAAGCTGAGGTTTTTGTCAAAAATAGCTAAATATGAGGCAATTGGAATTGGTGGCTTGGGCTTAAACGAGAAATAAATTGATTACAACACTCAAAAGCTCTGTTAGCATCTAAAGAAGGTCACTTAAGGTCTCAAGTAGAATCAGTTTAAATGTTTAAATAAAATTGGAAGGTATGAAACAACGTCATGAAGAACGAAAAAAGACACTTACAGATACAAATAACTCGCATGACAGAATATCTAGATTTATAAATAGGCTACAGAAAAAGATGCAACTTGTGACAAGAGAAAGCAACATGTACAGGCAACAACTAGATACATATGAAATAGAAATATCTGGATACCAAAATAATAGTTAAGAACGAAAGCAAGTTAGTAAAGAAAAGCAAGAAAGTTAACTAACGAGAATGGTAAGAATTCTGAATAAATGGTTGACGTGAATGAAGCTCCTTAATATAATACAAAATAAGGAACATTAAAATTTCATTTACTATTTTGGTCATGGCACTTGTAAATTAAATATTAATAATTTTAAGTATAAATAAATTTCTACAAAAAGTTGCATAAATTTGTTCCTTTTTCTAATTTTAATTTTTCTATTCTTACATAGTCTCTTAAAAAGTTGTGGACTCCACAAGTATTCTACGAAAGTCATAACTTATAGACAAGTGTATATTATCATTCCTTGCCAATTCTTTAATTTATTAATAAGAATTAAAAGTTCGCGCAAAACCTACGTGTTTGGAAAATAAATTATTGTTATTATCTCTCTTAACAACTGCAAAGTTTCTTTTCGAAAAACAATAATTACATAAAACATATTTAAATAAGAAAAATGAAAAGTTTATGGAAAACTTATATGCTACCCAAAATAAATTATTTTTATTATCTCTCTAAACCACCGTTAAGTCGCTTTGTAAACAAAAATTCAGCACCCCCGTCCCCTCCTTTTCTCTCATCTTTTCTTACTTAACAACTGTATAACGACACCACGAAAAACTTTCAGAAGAGCCTAAATATTTTTTTGAAACAGCCCACAAGACATTCTGTACAAGAATAATATACTAACAAACTTTATTTGGAAATTAGAACTACAGAATGTTTGAAAAATGTTTTTTCTAAAAAGAAAGCATTAACATTTTTTTCTCGAAAATAATTTTTGATATATTCATTTATCTAAATTAAAGTAGAAATAATAAAACTTTCTGCGAAAGTATAAAATAAGGCACGTATAAGGTTTTCCTGGAATCTATAAAAATAAAAAGAAATATATTTTCATATGACTTTACAAATTAATAGTATTGAAAATTTATTATCGTACATAAAATACAGGTTTGATTATATTATTTCAAGAAACGTTACTAATGTAATCATTGTATCGAGCTCCTTATAGAAACATTCAAATTTAAAACTTTTATTGTGACTAACAATACTTCTATTTAATAATAATATTAAAAATGTACTATATAATAAACTCTCATAACATTATACAAATGTTTAAACTAAGGCAAGTATTAGCCTCTCTCTCTCTCTCTCTCTCTCTCTCTCTCTCTCCCCCTCTCTCAACCAACATTCGTCAAACTGAATACCAAAAACTTTAATAAGAGCTTAAATATTTTTTTTAAACAATCAACACGTTTTTAAGAAGAAGAAATTTTTTAAGTAAGTTTTAACAACACAATTTTTAAGCAGTCCTTTTATTTCTTCGAATCTTATCAAGTCAATAAGCACACTTTGCAAATGGTGATAATTTTTTCATAACTCTTCAAATAATAATATTGTTAATATAAAACTTTCTATGAAAGTATAAAATGGGGCAAGTATAGTATATTATCCTACGCCTAAATCGATTTTTCTGCTATACCCGTTTCCGAGAAACGTGCTATCTGCTAGCTTATAAAATTAAGCTAGCAGACCGCTTTCGGGTAACTTTGCGAGTATTCGATTTGGCGATTATGGAAAAAGGACATATTTTTGTGCTTATTTTCTGCTGTCAGATAGCCGAAACTAAAAATCACAAAATCATTTGGGAGTCCCAGTACGAGACATTATGCTTCGTGTCTCGTTCTCGAGATCACTAGGTAGTAGTACCGCCAGTGTACACAGATGTCGCCACAAACTTCAGCTATCCCCACTTCTAAAACTCGGCTGCTGGCTCGCCTCGCCAGGCCGGCCGGTCTCTCTCGTCATAACGCTTTTTGTGCGCGTAGAGTGTGCCACGCTTTAGCTACATGGCGGTAGAAGAGAAGCCTTCGTTTTTCATCCTTTACGGAAGGATTATTGATGAAGATTTCCCGACCGCCGTATTCAACTGTGGAAACAGATAAATAGTGCTTAACCTTTCGGACGATGTCTCAGATTCAGAATCGGCATTATTTGGATTAATAAGTAAGTATACGTTCCAGGACGTTTTTGTGCGGCGGCGTGTTAACACGAGAAGTTATAGACATGCCGCCCAAATCTCAATGGACTGTAATTATGCATGTGTAAGAGAAAAGAAAAAATATACTTCTCTTATAAACTGCATAAACTATAGATCTTTATTGTGTTCTTTTTAAGCCGTTAGACGGTTTGGGTTGTAGTCTTCGTTTTACGGCGAGCTCACACGAGAGGTGAAACAGGTCGTATGTTTGACATAACCTGTATTATCATGACTACATAATCCTTTGTTTGGCAGTGAGCTCACACGAGAGGTGAGACAAACTGTACATAACCTGTATTAACATGATCTTTTGTTGGCAGTGAGCTCACACGAGAGGTGAGACAAACTGTACAATTTGACTAGAGTAATGTAATGCGTCTGGCTACAGACAGCACATAACCTAGATCTGCATATTGCTCTTCCAGATTCGCAAGTGAGTTGATAGATGGCGGCGGGGTAAACAAGAATCACAATCTCGCAACGCTAATGCAGCTTATGCTTACAAGAATCTGGTAGAGACAGAGTCTGAAAAGACAAATTAATTTTCAGAAAAACAAGGAAATGCTCGGAATTTAGTTACCGGTAATTTTCCTTATCTCATTTATAATGAGTAAAAATAAATGATAGGCTTTTTCATTGAGTAAAAGACTATCGGTTTTATGCGATTACATTGCCAACTTATTCAAGGAAGAAACTGCCGAACATTTCGACGGTTTTTTCGCTTAAGCGCACTTAGATGGCTATGCCGGAATGTACGATTAAAGGAATATAATCTTCCTCCTAATTTCCTCAATGAGTAAGAGGCCGAGAACCATCTCAAGCGAGATACATAAATACGAAGGGAGATAAAAAGACCCAGCAACAGAGAGAGCAGGATCGATTCCCAAATCAGGATCGATTTTACTGCAGCAATACACAGTTCTCGATCTACTGTTTGTCTCGCTGAATACGAACGATAGGCGCATGCAGCTAGTGCTATATAACTCATGTACTGAATGGTCATGAAGTTTAACCTTAATGCTGCGCCATTGGAGTGTTACATTTTAAAGCATATTCTTAATATATAAAAATATATAGAAATATAAAAATGCTATTCTTGGACTGTCGTCTTATCGATCATGTAAGCAATCGAATAAAATTTTCGAGGAAAAGACAAACACAGGTGTGCGTAGCGCGCCAGTTAACGTTAGCCATTATAAAAAAAAAAAAAAAAAAAAAAAAAAAAAAAAAAAAAAAAGCCGTAAGGACTGGTTCGTCTAAAGAAAATTTTATTTCTAATTTGAAAGCATTTGGCAAGAGAAACATTGGCGCGTGAAGCGTGCATGGATCTTTCTAGCCTGATCAAAGAATTGATAGAATAAAGTATAAAGGGTGCTTTGCGACCCCGCTCACTTCCTTTTCAATTTCTTATATATATTGCCAAGCAGTGCGCTGTCATGTTTTTGATGATCGTTAATTCTTTTTTTTCATAAAATAGTACGATTCAAGATTATATCAATCGATTGCGAAATAAATTATTGAAAACAAAAAATAAATAAATAAATAAATAAACATTTGTGTGCATAGCACTCCAATTAACGCAAAATTATATAATAATTACTATGATTATAATATTGTAATAAAAAGGTAATTGTAAATGCATAGCATCAGATTCTTTAGAACGTTTTGAAAACAGGCTGACGTTCGTTGGTTATTATACTGGTCGTACATATGTAAATCAAAATATGTCAAAATTTTAATTTTAAGTTAATTAACGATAATTATCGTGGTTTGATTTCGAGTCTTTCAATATGGATTTCTTGCGGGTATAAAAGTTACTCTTCAAGAATTACGAGATATCGAATTCAAACATTTCTGTTACTAAATTTTGTCAACGCAATTATCAACTTACAAATAATAATTATATTATTATAAAGAGTATAATTTATTCTTTACTCATATGTATTACTGATAATGTTTTTAGTCAATTCTGACTAGATCCGTTGGGAGCGAGGAAGAAAATAAATCTCTCAAGATGTTAAATATTTGCGACGTTTCGTCGACGGATTTGTCGACCGTGAATACGATTAACAACTTAGATCATATTTATTACTCATTAGCTAAGGCTATATACATTTAAGGTTATTTATATATTTTTCATATTTATTAATCAACCAAGGTATCATAATCTTAAATTTTTGACTTTAAGTATTTGTTACGCTACTTAAAGTATATATACTGCCTAATTTCTTACTGACCTATGATATGGGTTCGAGTAATCGATGAATATTCAATTGTAGTTGATGTCTAGGTCTTATAAAGGCGTTTTTAACAACCCCTTCACGATTCTTACAAAGTGATATGGATAAACTATTATTTGAATCAAGTAACTGGTGGTCTCAGTCAACACCAAATCTATATCAAAATTTTATTTCGATGCTTTAGTGCGTCTAAATTTTTCTATAAAGGTAAAATATCAGGTGAATTACCGTAGATTATTCGTTTATACACTGAAAAAAAAAAAAAATTTCCAATTGAATCATTTAAATACATTTTATTGAAAGAAAAAGTAATTGAAAGAATTGAGGCGTCATTGAAGTTATTACACGACTCATTAATTCAAATATATATAATGATTGTCTTAATATTATATTATAATTCTCTTCATTTAATATTTGAATTGGAACTTTTCCTTCTTATTCAAGTAAAATAGAACGATAGTAGTGTCTATCCGTAATCTGACTTTAGTATTACTAAATACTTAGTATTTTGTGTATTTAATCAATATATATTTATATAAGAAAAAATCTCGCGAGTTTGTTGTAATAATTTAACATAATTATAATTCTTTTTTTTTATTACAAAATTCTAAAGAAATATCGTACATAGTCTTAGAGAACAAAGATATTCTACAAGAGTATGAGGTATGGTTGATTTCAGTTGGGTTAATCAAATTATTAAGTGAATAATAATAATAATAATAATAATAATAATAATAATAATAATAATAATAATAATAATAATAATAATAATAACAACAAGTTTTGAGAGACTCTAGTGATTGAATAATAATAATAGTCGTTTACTGTATATGTAAAAGATTTAAAAAGTTTTAGAACATTGCGTATAATAATAACATCTTTTTCAATACGAGAAAATTACATAAAAACATAAGAAATACACAATATCCCTTCTTAAAATGATGAGCGGCCATGTTGAAGCATCAAAAGGCTTGATTTTGATTGGTCGATAAGAAGAAGGCGCGAAAAATTTACTGTCTGGAATTTAATGTTTGAATTTTTTAATGGAATTTTTACATTTAGGGTAGTATAAAAATGATTAAGTTCTGAATTTGAAAAATACTTAAATACGTTAAAAGTAAAACGTAATGAAGATAGCATACATAACCTCAAAACAGAAAAGTACGCGCGAAGCGCGTTTGATTATCGCTTGTACATTGAGATTTCAATGTGTCAACGACTAATTTTCAGTCTCCTCAATATCGTATCTATGTTATAATATCACAGTCAAAACCTAGAAACTAAAATGTTAGGTTTGAAAGTGTTTTAGTTCAAATGATTTAATTATTAAGATAAACAGTGGGATGTAGTTCGATTTTATAAACATAACTATTACATGTGGTAGATTCTGATAAAGCTAGCCCAGTAGCTGATTCTGATACTTAAAGTACTTAAGTTAAATAATTTTCTTTTTCAAACGAAGTTCGTAATTGTCTAGAATTTAGAATTGCTGAAATAAAAGACTGAATAGTCACTCTGAACATCTACCTAGTGATCTCGAGAACGAGACACGAAGCATAATTGGACGATCGAGCGAGCCCGCCGAAGGCGGGCGAAGCTCGATCATAATTATGCAGAGGGTCTCGTTCGAGAAGATCACATCCCACCCTTAAATAAATTTTAATAAAAATTTATAACATAAAAATACATATAATAACATATATTATTCATTTAACATTATCTTAAGAACGTTCCCACCCATTGATAACATATGGACAACATAGCAACTGTAAACTATATGACGAGAGAGACCGGCCGGCCTGGCGAGGCGAGCCAGCAGCCGAGTTTTAGAAGTGGGGATAGCTGAAGTTTGTGGCGACATCTGTGTACACTGGCGGTACTACTACCTAGTGATCTTCTCGAACGAGACCCTCTGCATAATTATGATCGAGCTTCGCCCGCCTTCGGCGGGCTCGCTCGATCGTCCAATATAAGGGAGTTATGTAGACGTCGAATAATTAGGAAAGATAATTATTAAAATAATTCTTAATCGCAAGTAGCAGGGAAAAGCAAGGTCCCCGCGTATAAGGGAGTTACGTAGATGAGTCAAATTAGGCTACAAAATTATTTAAATAATTATTAATTCTAAGTAGCGGGGGGGGGCGTACGTGTGCCCAATTAGTCAAGAAAATTATTTAAATGATCCTAAAATCCAAATAGCCGGGGGAAGCGAGGTCCACGCGTATAATGAAGTTAGGTAGACGTGCAAAATTAGGCAAGATTATTATTTAAATAATTCTTAATCGCAAGTAGCCTGGGGGAACAAGGTCCTCGGGTACAAGGGAGTTACGTACTCGTGCAAAACTAGGCACAATCATTATTAAAAAATTCTCAAACCCAATTAACCGGGGAAGCAAGGTTTACGCATATAAGGAAGTTACCTAGACGTGCTAAATTAGAGAACACAATTATTTAAATAGTTTTGAAACCCAAGTTGATGGGGAAAGCAAGGTCCACGCTTATAAGAAAGTTACGTAGACATGCATAATTAGGAAAGACAATTATTTAAGTATGTTGAATGTATAACGCCATCCATTTTTATATTAAATAGTTGAGGACGATAGTAGTAGGGGCAGCGCGGCTACCGCGCCAGCGCGGCTACCGCGCCAGAGCGGCTCCCGCGCCACTTACCCACCGAGCACTACTTACCGTCCGTCGGTAAGGTAGGGTGCAAAGTCACCATGCGAGAGGCCCGGTAGAGGGCGCATTGAACATTTACTCCATCGATAAAATGCGTACGTATGTCATGTTGCAGGGGGCATGGGGCCCTCATGTGATGTTATGTTGTAAGTGAATATAGAATATTTGTATAATATTCATATAGTGTTTAAATTTGTTAATTATAAGTAGTCTTATATTCCGCGCCAGCGCGGCTACCGCGCCACTTACCCACCGAGCACTACTTACCGTCCGTCGGTAAGGTAGGGTGCAAAGTCACCATGCGAGAGGCCCGGTAGAGGGCGCATTGAACATTTACTCCATCGATAAAATGCGTACGTATGTCATGTTGCAGGGGGCATGGGGCCCTCATGTGATGTTATGTTGTAAGTGAATATAGAATATTTTTATAATATTCATATAGTGTTTAAATTTGTTAATTATAAGTAGTCTTATATTCCGCGCCAGCGCGGCTACCGCGCCACTTACCCACCGAGCACTACTTACCGTCCGTCGATAAGGTAGGGTGCAAAGTCACCATGCGAGAGGCCCGGTAGAGGGCGCATTGAACATTTACTCCATCGATAAAATGCATACGTATGTCATGTTGCAGGGGGCATGGGGCCCTCATGTGATGTTATGTTGTAAGTGAATATAGAATATTTTTATAATATTCATATAGTGTTTAAATTTGTTAATTATAAGTAGTCTTATATTTTATAAGTATATTTTATCTTAGTATATTCAATCAGTATATTTTATATTGTATAAGATTCTACAAAGATATTTTATAAGTTCATAGAAATTTTAAAAAGTTAATGATGAGCAATTCAATGAAATTTATATTAACAATATCAAATGACTATTTTTAAATTCAAAAGAAACTTTAAAATATTTAAACAAGTTAGTTTTTAAGGAAAATTTTCTATTATAAGAATAAATATTTCATAGAGGACATTGGGATGTGGAAACTTTAAGGGAAAATAAAAAAGATATGTAAGATTATTTCATATTTATTAAAAAAGTTTTTTCATATTTATTTAAAAAAGCTTAAAAGTAATACATAGTAGAATACATCTTAATCTACGAGTATAAAAAGTTTCAAATTAATCTTTCAATTTTACTATAAAAATATATTTAGAAACTAGTGAACATCTTAATTAAAAAGTATTACAATTTAGCAAATAACTTCGAAAATTTAAAATTAAAGTTAAAGAGAAAATTATCTAAAAACTTATAATTATATAAATTCTAGAAGGCATCCACCTAAAGATTTGACGAAGACTTCTCTATTAACTAATTCTGACTCTATGTTGAGAAGCGCCTCTGGCTTCTCCAGTAATAAAGAATTAACTTTACTTGGAAGGAAAATGTCAAAACTACTGTCTAATTCAAGAACAATTTTTAAGCCGTATTTAGTGGATACCTTTTTTTTTTAATGAGGTTATCTTATACTGTTTATTTAGCTCCAAGTCCCGTAGTCGTTTTGTGGGCAGGTATGATGGACTTCTCGCTGCTTCATTTATGAGGTCCATGACTGAAAAAAGAAATGATAAATTATTATTTATATTTTTTTTTATAGAATTACTTACTTATTTATTCTGACGTATCAGAACTTTCAGGGGTTGAATATTGCTCTCTCAAGTCTTCCACCCAGCGGTATAAAGCGCAAACTATTTCAACTGAACAATTCTGTTTCCACCCGGGACAATGATTAATGCAGGCTAGCGGTCGTATAAATCCAGGAGTTCTTATAGATGGACAACCCAAATCCTCCAAGTTTCTTATATTATCGAAATAGGGTTGCAGCCAGTGTTTTTTGTGTTCACCTTTGACCCAAATTGTTAATAACGACCCCTGCGCTTTTTCTTTCAATTTGTCGAAAGCCGTTGACAGGTATGAATACGGCACCTCTCCGTGTTCCCAATGAATTCCGTGCAGATTGGATTGTAAATATCTATTTAAAATTTTTACATTCTGGTCTAAATCACTCCAATCACAGGGTGGTTGAAATGTCGCAACGTACGGCACCGGATTTAACGCATTAGGATCTATATAAGCAATTTCTTTAAATATAAAATTGCCGTTGTTATCTTTAAAACCTTGTGTATCTACAATTAGTTCCATGATAAGTTATATACTGGAAATGTAGATAACATTATTTGAATATTATTCAAGAAAAAAGTAGAGTTAATATAATAGTGTTAAAAGTTAGAGTGAAAGATGTGATAATAACTTATTAATTCATAATACATGCAATGTAAAAATTAAAGTCCCTACGGAGAGATTGAAAAGTTAAAGTACAATAGCTGAGAAAATCTTAGAAAAAAAAAATATGAACTCATTATATGTGAAAAAGTTAAAGTAAGAGATGTGAAAATAAATTATAAATTCATGATACGTGCTATGTAAAAAATTAAAGTCCCTAAGAAGAGACTGAAAAGTTAAAGTTCAACAGCTGAGAATATCTTAGAAAAAAATATGAATTCATTAAAGTAAGAAATTTTAAAGTAACTTATAAATTCATGATACGTGCTGTGAAAAAATTAAAGTCCCTACAAAGAGACTGAAAAGTTAAAGTTTAATAGCTGAGAATGTCTTAGAAAAAATTAATAATTTATAAATTCACGATACGTGCTATGTAAAAAATTAAAGTTCCTAAGAAGAGACTGAAAAGTTAAAGTTCAACAGCTGAGAATATCTTAGAAAAAAATATGAATTCATTAAAGTAAGAAATTTTAAAGTAACTTATAAATTCATGATACGTGTTATGAAAAAAATTAAAGTCCCTACAAAGAGACTGAAAAGTTAAAGTTTAATAGCTGAGAATGTCTTAGAAAAATGAATAACTTATAAATTCGTGATACGTGCTATGTAAAAAATTAAAGTCCCTACGAGGTGACTGAAAAGTTAAAGTACAACAGCTGAGAATATCTCAGAAAAAATATGAATTCATTAAAGAAAGTGATTTGAAAATAACTTATAAATTCATGATACGTGCTGTGAAAAAAAATTAAAGTCCCTACAGAGAGACTGAAAAGTTAAAGTTCAATAGCTGAGAATATCTTAGAAAAAGGAATAACTTATAAATTCGTTATACGTGCTATGTAAAAAATTAAAGTCCCTACGAAGAGACTGAAAAGTTAAAGTTCAACAGCTGAGAATATCTTAGAAAAAATATGAATTCATTATACGTAAAAAGTTAAAGTATCTGAAAGTTTAAAATAGTAAGTATAAGATGCCTAAGGGACTTATAATATGAATAGTGTGAAAAAGTTTAAGTATGAGACGTGAAAATAACTTAGAATTAATTCGACAAATGAATTTACCTTTTATAACTGTAAGAAAAGTGTTGTATTAAGATTCAAGACTTTAAAACTTTTAAATTATAAGTCCTGAAAGAAGAAATTATTAAAGACCTGTAAGAATGCTATATTAAAAGTATTAGAGCTGAAATAAGAAAAAGAAACGAGTGGCTAGGACCCAGCTCGCCTAACCTTTATAGTAAGGAAATGTTTGTAAATACTTTTTATCAGCCCAAACTTAAAAGTTTCTCGGTCATGCGCAGTTCGTCACCTACCAATCTTTCCTCACTCATCTATGAATCTTTTACGTTACCACGCATGTGCATACGATCATCTATAGATCTTTCTTCTTTAATCTAAAATGAATAACTATACCGTGCAGGTGCACTGCCATCTATCAATCTTTAAACTGTCGCGCATGCGCACCTATATACCGACAGTGGATAAAAGGCTGCGCGTCAGTCCCATGAGGCTTAGTCTCCTTACCAAACGTAAGTATTTCATATAATTACTTTTGATTTTCAGCTTATTAATATACAATCCTTACAGCTTATTGATCTATAGTTTAACTTATAATGATTCAGTTTTTCTCTTCATTATATTAATGTAACTTAAAGTTTTCGATTATAATAACTTCGTCTTTTCAACGTATTAACATATATAATTTTCAATTCTCTAATACTTTATCATTTATAGTTCTATAAAATTAAATTTTTTTTTAATGCTTTGCTATTAGTTTATAATACTTGAACATTTTTTAGATACATCTCATTATTTCAAGTTGACAAGTGCTACTGAGCTTTGAGAGTATTTTTTCGTTACCGTCTGAAAATAGCTTGAAAGATTTTCATCTAATATACCGATAGTTGCTGCAGAAGTCTATCTTTTCACTAGTTAAGTTCAAAACGAATTGGTAAGTTAATATAAATTAATTTAAACCTTTTTTTTTTCTCAAGTTCATTATTCTTTTTCCACTTAAATTTTTTCAATATTTCACAAATATTCCTTTTCAATTAAGTGTTTATTTTATTTAAAATTTTTTATTCAAATGTATAATACTAGAACTTAGCAAACTATAATTAACTTTGATAATTATAAATGAAACAGTACATTCTATTATGTATTATTATATATTTCTACATAACAATAAAGTAAAACTATTCTGTAAAATAAAAAATGAGCCAAAAATATGTAATACTTTTCGACTAAATGAAAGGGCTTCATTCAAATAACAATTGATTAAATAAAATATCATTAATATTGTTAGTTCGCGAAGCAACCGATAAAGAATTAGTTTAGAAGTAAAATTCAAGAAAATTTCGGAAAGGCAGTTTAGCGAGCCAGCACATGTGTGAACGATATCGTCCACCCGCGCGTCACTCTCGAAGCGTTCATAAAACAAAGGACCCTAAGTGCTCCATTGAAAATCTTTCCAAAATCCAAATTTTTTCTATAAAGGGCATTATATATTGAAAGCGTTGCTTTTCTCGCTACGTATAATATACAAGATTCAGTCTTTAGGAAGTGTTCACGCAAGCAACTTCGTCCGATTTGGAAAATTTTTAAAGTTAAAAATGTATAAAAGTACAGAGATCTATGTGACGGAAATCAGAAGAATCATTGTAAATAGTGTACAACATAAATGTGAGTGGGAAAAGTTAAAGGAAAAAACTATAGATCTTCCTGAAATATGTCCATTTGCAGAAGATCATAGAAAGGACCCGAGAATTGTAAGAAATCTACCAACGCTATGTTATGAAGTTTTGAATGAGTGTGAAGACTATCAGGTAAGTTTAAAAACTATTATTAGTTTCAAAATAAATTATTATTATTTTAGCGAATTGCGAAATTGTAGCTTTTATGAAAATATTGCAATTTTCTCTATCATTTTAACGTAAATTTATAATTTTTTTATTTATTTTTTCAAAACTACCTAAAAATTAGTCATAGATTTTATCGTATTTGAAAAAATTTTATGATTTGATAGATACCATAACAGTGTTTTATTATAATGTAATATTTTATCTTTTTATAAAGTAATGCATAATTTTTCTAATTAAATTATATTAAAAAAGTATGCTTATTTGTAGGAAGAATCACCGCAATCACCTGTAGTGTATAGTATACGCAGAAATGAAGTGGTAAGCAATATAGTATTTTTTATGATACATATGCTATATATTTTATTATAAATATATATTTTTTATTTTCAGCTCAATTCATCACAAAACCATGTGGAAAGTAGTGAAAATGTTTTTCTAGTCCAAAACCAGGAGCAAGAAAAAACATCCAATATATTTAAAAAACTTCTTCCAATAGTTAGACCTCTACCCGAAGTAATTTCACCAATAGATCAACCCTCGGAGTTATTCAATATCATAGAAGAAATACCTTTACCACCTTCTCCGCTAAGGGAGAGCTATACGCCAGAATCGTTTACGTTTGAATTTGGTAGCTGGTCAACGCCACCGTTAGAGCCATACAGTCCACAATCATTCGATTTAAATTTATTGAATTCTCCACCGCCCACGAAGCTAATAACAATTCCGAATCCTGCGCATAATCCTACCATAGACTATAAAGTTCGTGCAGAAATGAAAAAAATATTAAATATAGAAGAACCTAAAACGGATAGGCAAACATTAAAAAATGAAATTCTCCCTAAAAAAAAGAGAAAAACGGATAAGCAAACATTAAAAAATGAAATTCTCCTTAAAAAAAGAGAAAAACGGATAAGCGAACATTAAAAAATGAAATTCGCGAGTTAGTTAAGTTTAATTAAGTTTATATAGTATTTTATGTATAATTTTTTTATAGTATTTCACTATTTATAGTATATAAATAATTTTTATAATATTTACACTATATTTGGCATAATCATTATTGTATTAAAACTATTAATTAATTTTGTATGATTTCAATGATCTACCTTGTCAACGTTTCAGGCATTCAATTACGCCTCTTCTCTCAATATATTTAATAAAATATATTTAATAAAATAATTACCACGCATCATTTCTTATACCCTACGGGGGCATATATGAACTCTTCGAGTAGATAGTATCCCCCTCCCCTCCCACTCTACATTCTCACTATGTACCTCTCACTCACGCGTCCCTCACTTGTGGCCCACTGCCACGTCGTCTGCTAAGATTTTAAAAGTATTGCATAAGGCTTTATACCAATCATTTAATCTTTAATTTTATTATAATGTAGTTAAATCTTATAAAATACTATCTAATTATAACTGCCTAATACAACTAAACTGTTTCTATATTATCAAATGCTGATCTAATATTATACAAAATCATTGATTATTTTAATTTCTCTTCACCTTTTTTTTTTATCAATAATTATTTAAAATTATAACATAATTTTTTAATTTTCAGAATACACTTACGAAAAAAAAGTCTTTTTTAATTTGAAAAAATGGAAGAAGTTAAAGATCTTTGTCAGGAACATGTGAAAATTTTTGAAGAGGTGGAAAATATTTTAATATATAAATCTATGGATTCCGAAGTTATTGAACAATGGGTAGAACAATGTGTTTTATCATTAGATAGTCTTCGGGAATTATTGAGAAAAAGAACGCTGACAACAGCTCAAAAACAATCTATTTTATACGCCATAGCAAGGATTGAGAGTATCAAAGCAAAGCTTGATGCTATAGGAAAAACTGGTTATGGAATAGTACCAGATTTAAAAACGGATGAAATCGAGCATCGAGTTCGTTGGATTGATATTGAAAGTGCTTTTAATAAAAGGGTGAGAACTAGTATAATTGCAAATCTTGTACATATAGATATATCAACCTTTTTAAAGGACGCCTCAGTATTGTTCTGCCAACAAGTGAAGAAAATTTTGAAAGATATTCGATGTGCCATAAAAATTAACACTGTACTATCTTGTTCATTCAAGAAACTTTCTTCTGATGTAAATGATGATTCACAGGAAAGTATTGAAACGAAACATTTCAATACGCCAAACGCTGAAGTGGTTTTAGGTACATCTTTAAGTGAATGGTTTGATAATCATGTTTTAAATAAACTTTTGGCTGAGGTAGAAGAATTTCAAGAAAAAGATTCTGGATGGACTTTAAATTCTATTATTAATATTCAAATTAATATGAATAAGTTCAATCCATTGCGCAGTGGTAATTCATATTTACCTTTACCACCATTTTTAGATAAAAAAAATGCCTGCATTAATATTCAAAACAAAGATAATCAATGCTTTAAATGGGCAATATTATCTGCTTTGTATCCAGTAAACCGTAAAAATCATCCTAACAGGGTTAGCAATTATCTTCAGTATGAAAATAATTTAAATATGACAGGTATAGAATTCCCTGTTACGATAAAAAAAATTTTCAAGTTTGAAAAACAAAACCCTTTAATATCGGTTAATGTCTTCGGATTGCATGAGAAAAATGTGATTCCCTTTTATTTAACACATGAAAAAAAAGAAAATCATGTAAATCTTCTTTTATTAGAAAAAACAATTAAGGGACAGCTGAAATCACATTACATATATATAAAAAATTTATCACGTCTAGTAGGAGGAAGTTTATCACATAGAAAAAAGAAGCGATATATATGTGATAGATGTTTAAATTTTTTCTTTAATGAAAATAATTTAAAAGAGCATGAAAGAATATGTAAGAATATTAATGATTGCAAGGTGAAACTTCCTATAAAAGGTAAAGATATCATCTATTTTAAAAATTTTAATTATAAAGAAAGATTACCATTCACAATATATGCAGATTGTGAATGTCTGTTAAAGCCTGTACTAGAAAACCAGGAAGATGAAGGTTTGGCTAATACTTTATCGTTTCAAAAACATGAAATGTTTAGTATAGGATATTATTTGAAGTGCAGTTTTGATGACTCTTTATCTGAATATAGATTTTATCGTGGGGTTAAACCAGCTATGTGGTTTGCTAGTGAATTGAAGGTAATACATGACCGTATTACTAATTTATATACAAACCCACGATCTATGCCAATTTTAACACCGATAGAAATGATTAATTATTTCAATTCAAAAATTTGTCACATTTGTAACAAATTATTAGAAAACAGTGATAAGGTAAGAGATCATTGTCATCTCTCAGGAAAATATCGCGGTCCTGCTCATGCTAACTGTAATTTGAATTATCAAGATTCAAGAACGATTCCTGTGATATTTCATAACTTAAGTGGTTATGATGCTCACTTTATAATTAATGATATATCGAATTATATGAAAGGTGATGTTGATTTACTTCCATTGACTAAGGAGAAGTATATTTCTTTTACAAAACATGTTGAGAAAAGTGATATTAAATTTCGCTTTGTAGATTCATTTAGATTTATGCCATCTTCTTTAGAAAAATTAGCTTCATATTTAAGTGAATATAAAATTGTTTCAAAGGAGTTTTCATCTTTAGAAAAAGAAAAATCAGTCTTTTAACGAAGAAAGGCGTTCTGCCTTACGAGTACCTGGATTCGTGGGAAAAGTTGGATGAAACTGAGTTACCTGAAAAAACAAAATTTTTCAGTGTGCTAAATGGTTCAACCATATCTGATGAAGATTATGAACATGCACAAAAAGTATGGAATACCTTTAGTATTCATACCCTTGGAGAATATTCAGATCTTTATATGAAGACAGATGTTTTATTATTAGCTGATGTTTTTGAAAATTTTCGTGATCAAAGTATAAACGTATATGGTTTAGATCCAGCTCATTATTATACTACTCCAGGATTTGCATGGGATGCAATGCTAAAGTATACTGGCATACAATTAAAATTATTAACTGATATAGATATGATTTTATTCATAGAAAGAGGTATAAGAGGTGGATTAAGTCAGTGCTCTCATCGCTACGCAGCTGCAAATCATAAATATATGACTGAAAATTATGATAAAAATAAAGAAAATACATATCTAATATATTTAGATGCTAATAATTTATATGGTTGGGCAATGACTCAATGTCTCCCTTATGATTCCTTTGAGTGGATAGACGACTGTGAAAATTTAGATTTTTTCATAGATGATGATGCACCTTACGGGTACATTTTAGAAGTAGATTTAGAATATCCTTCAGAAATACATGACATTCATAACGACTTACCTTTTTGTCCTGAGCAAGCAAAACCACCGGGATCAAAACAGGAAAAACTTTTGGCTACACTTTCGTATAAAAAAAATTATGTTATACACTATCGATCACTTAAACAAGCTGTCAAAAATGGACTTCAGCTTGTTAAAATTCATAAAGTATTGAAATTTAAACAATCTCCATGGCTTAAGTCTTACATCAATTTAAATAGTAATATGAGGGCGTTAGCAAGAACTGATTTTGAAAAAAACTTTTTCAAATTGATGAATAATGCTGTATATGGTAAAACTATGGAGAATGTAAGAAAACGTGTTGATGTCAAGCTATCAACTAAATGGGCTGGAAGGTATGGCGTAGAAGCACAAATATCAAGTCCCCTTTTTCATAGTATTAGTATTTTTGATGAAAATTTAGTAGCTATCCAGCTTAAAAAAGTTGAAGTTTTGTTAGATAAACCAATTTACGTTGGACTTTCAGTTTTAGACATTTCTAAAACTCTGATTTATGATTTTCATTATAGTTATATGAAAAAAATGTATAAAGAAAATTGTAAGCTTCTTTATACAGACACAGACAGCTTGATTTATGCTGTTGAATGTGATGATTTTTATGCTGATATGAAAAAAAATCTCTCAAAGTTTGATACTTCAGACTATCCCAGTGAAAACATCTTTAATATGCCTCATGCAAATAAAAAATTGTTGGTCTTATGAAAGATGAGTGTAATGGTCAGATTCTTACAGAATTCGTTGGCTTAAGAAGTAAAATGTACAGTACTCGCGTTTATGGTCAAGATCATATGAAAAAATAAAAGGTATTAAGGTTTCAGTTGTTAAAAAAACTATAAAGTTTGATGATTTTGTAGATTGTTTGCAAAATTTATCTATTAAAAAACGACAACAGTATTCCATAAGATCCCGACTCCATAATGTAGAAACTATAAAGCAGTTAAAGATTGCCTTAAGTCCATATGATGATAAAAGATATGTTCAAGACAATAATATAGATACTTTAGCATGGGGTCATTATAAAATAAATAATAAGTGAGTATATTTTTTTGTATAATAGTAATTTATATATTAATTTATAGTAAATATTCTACATATGTAATATAGAAATTTATTATTTTAGGTGTCCAATGCGTGTTAAAAAGAATGTACATTTTGATGAAAAGCTAACTGTTCATGTAATGCATGCGTGGAGGTTTGCATATCATAAGGCTCGGTGTGGAGAATGGGAACAAATTGCTCGTGACAGAGAACGTTTTAGGAGAAGAATTGATAAAGTTAATGAAATTTTGCATCCAATTCTTGTAAAAAAATGTAAGGAAATAGGTATTAAATAAAAACAATTAGTTCATCTTATTTACAATTTTATTTATTCATAAATCACTTTTTTTATCCAACTATTATGAGACTTATCAAAACCTAACCATTTTACATAAATTTTATCGCCATGTTTTTTTATAATTTTTTCTACTAAGTAAATATCAGGATATTTAGTCTTCATAAGTTCTTCTTCATAGAATCCGCCAGCGATTGGTTTATCTTGATAATCTTTCAAATGATATGTAAATGGTGATGTAGGTAATACTTTATTTATTGTAAAAATTTCTGTAGATCAGTTTGGTGTATATCCTTTCTCGAAAACAGTTTTATTTTTACTTATTCGAACTTTATCACCAAGTTTAAATTTTGCACGCCTACAAGGACGTTTAGAGGTTTTCTGATGAATGCATAAACGATTATAAACTTTATTAACTGTTGTAGAATTAACATCTGCGGGCTTCATACCAATCGTTCGGTGCTTAGTATTATTATACTGTAAAGTTAGGTCTTGCAAAATATCTATCCATTAATAACTGCCTTGTAAACTAAAGTTTTTCCACATTTTGTTTTTTAATGTACGATTAAAACGTTCACAAATTGAGGCTTTGAGTTTGCTATAGGATGAATATAGATTTATATTATATTTTAGCATTAAACTTTCAAATTCTTTATTATAAAATTCTAATTTTTTACATAGCACGTATCACGAATTTATAAGTTATTCATTTTTCTAAGACATTCTCAGCTATTGAACTTTAACTTTTCAGTCTCTCTGTAGGGACTTTAATTTTTTTCATAACACGTATCATGAATTTATAAGTTACTTTAAAATTTCTTACTTTAATGAATTCATATTTTTTTCTAGGATATTCTCAGCTGTTGAACTTTAACTTTTCAGTCTCTTCTTAGGGAATTTAATTTTTTACATAGCACGTATCGTGAATTTATAAATTATTAATTTTTCTAAGACATTCTCAGCTATTAAACTTTAACTTTTCAGTCTCTTTGTAGGGACTTTAATTTTTTTCATAACACGTATCATGAATTTATAAGTTACTTTAAAATTTCTTACTTTAATGAGTTCATATTTTTTCTAAGATATTCTCAGCTGTTGAACTTTAACTTTTCAGTCTCTTCTTAGGAACTTTAATTTTTTGCATAGCACGTATCGTGAATTTATAAATTATTAATTTTTTCTAAGACATTCTCAGCTATTAAACTTTAACTTTTCAGTCTCTTTGTAGGGACTTTAATTTTTTCACAGCACGTATCATGAATTTATAAGTTACTTTAAAATTTCTTACTTTAATGAATTCATATTTTTTTCTAAGATATTCTCAGCTGTTGAACTTTAACTTTTCAGTCTCTTCTTAGGGACTTTAATTTTTTACATAGCACGTATCATGAATTTATAATTTATTTTCACATCTCTTACTTTAACTTTTTCACATATAATGAGTTCATATTTTTTTCTAAGATTTTCTCAGCTATTGTACTTTAACTTTTCAATCTCTCCGTAGGGACTTTAATTTTTACATTGCATGTATTATGAATTAATAAGTTATTATCACATCTTTCACTCTAACTTTTAACACTATTATATTAACTCTACTTTTTTCTTGAATAATATTCAAATAATGTTATCTACATTTCCAGTATATAACTTATCATGGAACTAATTGTAGATACACAAGGTTTTAAAGATAACAACGGCAATTTTATATTTAAAGAAATTGCTTATATAGATCCTAATGCGTTAAATCCGGTGCCGTACGTTGCGACATTTCAACCACCCTGTGATTGGAGTGATTTAGACCAGAATGTAAAAATTTTAAATAGATATTTACAATCCAATCTGCACGGAATTCATTGGGAACACGGAGAGGTGCCGTATTCATACCTGTCAACGGCTTTCGACAAATTGAAAGAAAAAGCGCAGGGGTCGTTATTAACAATTTGGGTCAAAGGTGAACACAAAAAACACTGGCTGCAACCCTATTTCGATAATATAAGAAACTTGGAGGATTTGGGTTGTCCATCTATAAGAACTCCTGGATTTATACGACCGCTAGCCTGCATTAATCATTGTCCCGGGTGGAAACAGAATTGTTCAGTTGAAATAGTTTGCGCTTTATACCGCTGGGTGGAAGACTTGAGAGAGCAATATTCAACCCCTGAAAGTTCTGATACGTCAGAATAAATAAGTAAGTAATTCTATAAAAAAATATAAATAATAATTTATCATTTCTTTTTCAGTCATGGACCTCATAAATGAAGCAGCGAGAAGTCCATCATACCTGCCCACAAAACGACTACGGGACTTGGAGCTAAATAAACAGTATAAGATAACCTCATTAAAAAAAAAAGGTATCCACTAAATACGGCTTAAAAATTGTTCTTGAATTAGACAGTAGTTTTGACATTTTCCTTCCAAGTAAAGTTAATTCTTTATTACTGGAGAAGCCAGAGGCGCTTCTCAACATAGAGTCAGAATTAGTTAATAGAGAAATCTTCGTCAAATCTTTAGGTGGATGCCTTCTAGAATTTATATAATTATAAGTTTTTAGATAATTTTCTCTTTAACTTTAATTTTAAATTTTCGAAGTTATTTGCTAAATTGTAATACTTTTTAATTAAGATGTTCACTAGTTTCTAAATATATTTTTATAGTAAAATTGAAAGATTAATTTGAAACTTTTTATACTCGTAGATTAAGATGTATTCTACTATGTATTACTTTTAAGCTTTTTTAAATAAATATGAAAAAACTTTTTTAATAAATATGAAATAATCTTACATATCTTTTTTATTTTCCCTTAAAGTTTCCACATCCCAATGTCCTCTATGAAATATTTATTCTTATAATAGAAAATTTTCCTTAAAAACTAACTTGTTTAAATATTTTAAAGTTTCTTTTGAATTTAAAAATAGTCATTTGATATTGTTAATATAAATTTCATTGAATTGCTCATCATTAACTTTTTAAAATTTCTATGAACTTATAAAATATCTTTGTAGAATCTTATACAATATAAAATATACTGATTGAATATACTAAGATAAAATATACTTATAAAATATAAGACTACTTATAATTAACAAATTTAAACACTATATGAATATTATAAAAATATTCTATATTCACTTACAACATAACATCACATGAGGGCCCCATGCCCCCTGCAACATGACATACGTACGCATTTTATCGATGGAGTAAATGTTCAATGCGCCCTCTACCGGGCCTCTCGCATGGTGACTTTGCACCCTACCTTACCGACGGACGGTAAGTAGTGCTCGGTGGGTAAGTGGCGCGGGAGCCGCTCTGGCGCGGAATATAAGACTACTTATAATTAACAAATTTAAACACTATATGAATATTATAAAAATATTCTATATTCACTTACAACATAACATCACATGAGGGCCCCATGCCCCCTGCAACATGACATACGTACGCATTTTATCGATGGAGTAAATGTTCAATGCGCCCTCTACCGGGCCTCTCGCATGTTGAATTTGCACCCTACCATACCGACGGACGGTAAGTAGTGCTCGGTGGGTAAGTGGCGCGGGAGCCGCTCTGGCGCGGAATATAAGACTACTTATAATTAACAAATTTAAACACTATATGAATATTATAAAAATATTCTATATTCACTTACAACATAACATCACATGAGGGCCCCATGCCCCCTGCAACATGACATACGTACGCATTTTATCGATGGAGTAAATGTTCAATGCGCCCTCTACCGGGCCTCTCGCATGGTGACTTTGCACCCTACCTTACCGACGGACGGTAAGTAGTGCTCGGTGGGTAAGTGGCGCGGGAGCCGCTCTGGCGCGGTAGCCGCGCTGCCCCTACTACTGACGATCTTTGGAGGCAAAATGAAATGATCTTATTTCTTTATGGCAACGTTTCGTTGGCTTATAGTACGCCAACCTCATTGAGTCGAGAATAACATCTGATCGACGTATGATATATACGTTTATAATTTCGACCTGATGAGGTTGGCATACTAAGCCAACGGAACGTTGCCATAAAGAAATAAGATCATTTCATTTTGCCTCCAAAGATCGTCCTCAACTATTTAAATTATTTAAATAGCTCTAAGACCTAAGTAGTCGGGGGAGGCGAAGTCCACACGTACAAGGGAGTTACGTAGATGTGCCATATTTGACAAGACAATTATTTAAATAATTCCAAAATCCAAGTAGAGGGGAAAGCAAGGTCCGCGCGTATAAGGAAGTTACGTAGACGTGCAAAACTAAGCAACATCATTATTGAAATTATTCTAATACACAAGTAACCGGGGAAGCAAATGCACCGCGCAGAGCAAAGTTACGTAGATGGACCAAATTAGGCAAGGTCATAATTTAAATAATTCTAAAACCCAAGTAGCTGGGAAAGCTAGGTCCACGCGTATAAGGAAGTTACCTAGACGAGCTAAATTAGGGAAGACAATTATTTAAACAGTTCCAAAACCCGAGTTGCGGGGAGAGCAAGGTCCACGCGTATAAGGAAGTTACCTAGACTTGTAAAATTAGGCAAGATCATTACTTAAATAATTCTAAAACTCAAGAAACCGCGGGAAGCGAGGTCGTCCCGTATAAGGAAGTTACCTAGACGTACTAAATTAGCGAAGACAATTATTTAAATAGTTCCAAAGCCAAGTTTCGGGGAAAACAAGGTCCACGCGTTTAAGGGAGTTACGTAGATGTGCATAATTAGGAAAGATTATTATTTAAATAATTCTTAATCGCAAGTAGCCTGGTGAAACAAGGTCCTCACGTACAAGGGTGTTACGTAGACGTGCAAACATAGGCAACATCATTAATGAAATTATGCTAATGCACAAGTAACCGGGGTAGCAAAGGCAACGCGCACAGCGGAGTTACGTGGACGTACTAAATTAGGCAAGGTCATAATTTAAATAATTCTAAAACCCAAGTAGCCGGGAAAGCAAGGCCCACGCGTATAAGGAAGTTACCTAGACGTGTAAAATTAGGCAAGCTCATTACTTATATAATTCTAAAACTCATGAAACCGGGGGAAGCGAGGTCACCCCGTATAAGGAAGTTACCTAGACGTGCTAAATTAGCGAAAACAATTATTTAAATAGTTCCAAAGCCAAGTTTCGGGGAAAACAAGGTCCACGCGTATAAGGGAGTTACGTAGATGTGCGTAATTAGGCAAGATTATTATTTAAATAATTCTTAATCGCAAGTAGCCTGGTGAAAGAAGGTCCTCACGGTAAGGGTGTTACGTAGACGTGCAAAACTAAGCAACATCATTATTGAAATTATTCTAAAACACAAGTAACCGGGGATGCAAAGGCAGCGCACAGCGGAGTTACATAGACGTACTAAATTAGGCAAGGTCATAATTTAGATAATTCAAAAACCCAAGTAGCCGGGAAAGCAAGGCCCAAGCGTATAAGGAAGTTACCTAGACGAGCTAAATTAGAGAAGACAATTATTTAAACAGTTCCAGAACCCAAGTTGGCGGGGAAAGCAAGGTCCGCGCATATAAGGGAGTTACGCAGACATGCATAATTATAGGCAAAATAATTATTTAAATTATTCTAAAATCCAAGTTGCCGGGAGAGCAAGGTCCAAGCGTATAAGGAAGTTACCTAGACTTGTAAAATTAGGCAATATCATTACTTAAATAATACTAAAACTCAAGAAACCGAGGGAAGCGAGGTCGTCCCGTATAAGGAAGTTTCCTAGACGTGCTAAATTAGCGAAGACAATTATTTAAATAGTTCCAAAGCCAAGTTTCGGGGAAAACAAGTTCCACGCGTATAAGGGAGTTACGTAGATGTGCGTAATTAGGCAAGATTATTATTTAAATAATTATTAATCGCAAGTAGCCTGGTGAAACAAGGTCCTCACGTATAAGGGTGTTACGTAGACGTGTAAAACTAGGCAACATCATTATTGAAATTATTCTAAAACACAAGTAACCGGGGAGGCAAAGGCAACGCGCACAGCGGAGTTACGTAGACGTACTAAATTAGGCAAGGTCATAATTTAAATAATTCTAATACCCATGTAGCCGGGAAAGCAAGGCCCACGCGTATAAGGTAGTTACCAAGACACGCTAAATTAGGGAATACAATTATTTAAATAGTTCCAAAACCCAAGTTGGCGGGGAAAACAAGGTCCACGCATATAAGGGAGTTACGTGGACGTGTATAATTAGGCAAGACCATTATTTAAATAATTCTAAAGCCCAAGTAGCCAAGGGAAGCCAGGTAGGTACTTGGGTATAAAGAAGTTAGGTGGACATATTCAATTAGGCATGATTATTATTTAAATAATTCTTAGTCGCAAGTAGCAGTGGAAAGCAAGGTCCACGCGTATAAGGAAGTTACGTAGACGTGAATAATGTGGCAAAACAATTATTTAAATAGCTCTGTAAAACCCAAATAGCCAGTTGAAGTGAGGTATACTTGCGTATAAGAGAGTACGTATGTGTGTAAAATTAGGCTAGATCATTATTTAAATAGCTCCAAAATCCAAGTTTCCGGGGTAGCAATAGGGCAACGCGTACGGCGTATTTTCGTAGGCGTACTAAATTAGATGAGGTCATTTTTTAAATAATTCTAAAATCCAAGTAGCCAGACAAAAAGGTCCACGCGTATAAGGATATTACCTAAACGTGCTAAACTAGGCAAGGTCATTACTTAAATATTTCTAAAGCTCAAGTAACCGGGAGAAGCTGGTTCCTCGTGTATAAGAAAGTTACTTAGACGTGCAAAATTGTCGCAAGATTATTATTTAAATAATGCTTAATCTTAAGCAGCCGGGGGAAGCAAGGTCCACGCGCATAAGGGAGTTACTTAGACGTTCAAAACTAGGGAAGACAATTATTTAAATAGTTCCAACACCCAAGTTGCCGGGAAAGCAAGGCCCACGCATATAAAGGAGTTACGTGGACGTGCATACTTAGGCAATACCGTTATTTAAATAATTCTAAAACCCAAGTAGCCAGTGGAAGCGAGATACTTGCGTATAAAGAAGTTACCTTGACGTGCTGAATTAAGTAACAAAATTATGTAAATAATACTAAAAACATTCTAATGCCCTCCTTTACGTGGACCCGCCGTCCTTCGGCTACTTGGTTTTTAAAATTATCTAAGTAATTATTTTGCCTGATTTTGCATGTCAACATAAGGGGATTTTGTGCGTGGATCTTGTATTCCCCGAATATTTAGGTTGTAGAATTATTTAAATAATGATTTTGCCTAATTTTGCACGACTATAAATGCCTTATACGCGTGGACCTTGCTCACCTCAGTTAGTTTAGTTTGTTAGACGTAGAAAATTAAGCAAGATCATTATTTAAATAATTCTAACTTTAAATAAAGTGAAGCGACCTTCATTTGTAATGATGGGGAGTCGGAGAGGTGGCTGCGAGAGGCAGTGCCGTCCGTCAATCTCGGTGTCGTGACTCTGGCGAGGATTGTCGTCCCGGAGGAACTCATCAAGAGAGTCAATGTGACGGCACTGGTACCGCCGCCAAGAAGAGAAGCCTCCCAGTTGGTCAAGCTCCTGGGGCGCCAGAACCCGGTGTTGGATACGTCAAAGTGGAGGATTCTCCAGTGCTTGGAGGGGGCCCGGCTTGCCTCCTTCGCCTGGGGGTTGACGGGGCCCCTCTGGGTGTTCTAGAGGCCAGGGTTGGCAAGGCCTTCCTGGGGACAAGCGAGATCACCTTTAGCTGGTCTTCGAAGAATCCGGTTGGCGAGGACGCGAAAGGGAAGCAGGATGATGTAGGGGTGGATCAGCATTGAAATGGTTGATACGCAAGTGGACATCCTGCAAATTAACTTGCATCACAGTAAAAGCGCCTCAGTGGTATTAACCAGGTGCATGACTGTCAGACACACATGCCCAGCTATTGCGCTGGTGCAAGAATCCTGGCTGGTCAGGAACGAGATAAAGGGACTATCGGTCACGGGGCGTGTCTACGCGAGTGGGGAGCATGTCGGGCAAAGAGCGTGCGTGGTCGTGAAAGGGCTGGAGGCGACGCTCATGCAGGAATTCTCAACGAGAGACCTAGCGGTGGTAAGAATTCGTGGGAAGTACGGCGTCAACAGGGGCAAAGAGTTCACCGTAGCATCTGCTTACTGTGCGCATGAGAGAAAATCTCCCCCAGAGGAGGTTAAAAGGTTAACCAGGTACTGTAGGAAGGAAGGACTCGGGCTCATTGTTGAATGTGATGCCAACGCCCACAATGAGGCGTGGGGTAGCACGGACACAAATGAGCGGGGAGAGGAACTCCTGGAGTACCCGATTGAGAAAAACCTCATGGTTTTAAACACAGGTGCGGAACCGAACTTTGTCACGTCTAACAGAAGCGAGGTACTCGATACCACCTTCTGTTTCGGACTGCTGAAGGGATGGGTTTTACGACTGGAGAGTCTCTGAGGAGCCCTCCATGTCGGACCATAGGATTATCAGAGAGCCACCTTAAGGGGCATTGTCCCCAACGTGGTCTGGTATAGGGATCCCAAACAAACAGACTGGGATGGCTTTAGAGCCTCAATACGGCGATGCACAGTCGGATTCAGGGGGCGAGATATGGTACACCGAACGAGCTGGAACGCACCGAAGCCTTTATCAGGACGGTGATCATAATCGTGTTCGAGGAAAATTGTCCCATCACTCAAAAAACCACTGGACGCAGCAGGCGGAGTGGAGTAAAGAGTCGGAGGCAAGGCGGAAGGAAGCAGGTAGGCTCTTTAATAGAGCGAGGAAAAAGAACACGATAGAGATTTGGGAAGCCTACAAGCTTAGTCAAAGACTATAAGAGCCTCATTAGAGAGGAAAATCGTGACTCTTGGAGGAAATGGTGCTCAGAGTGTAGCACAATAAGCGACACGGCTAGACTTTTCAATGTCCTAGCGGGGACTCCAAATGGGAAACTAAGGCTAATAAGGAAGGCTGATGGGAGTTTTACTAGGACACCGGAAGAGACCCGGCAGTGCTGCTGGAGACCAATATCCCTGACTTCAGGCGGACGGGTGGGGCGGACGAGCCCCCCTCCCTCCCGGAGGGCTGGTAGAAAGGCGGATTGGAGCATAGCAGAGCAGGTAGTCACAGCGCAAAGGGTCAAAGAGGCTATCATGTCCTTACAGCCATACAAAGCACCATGCCTGCAGGCATGGATAACATCACCCCAGTGCTGCTGCAACAGGACCTGGAGGAGATTACGGGACTGCCGACAGGGGTACTGAGGGGCTGCATAGCCCTTGGGTACACATCCAGGCAGTGGCTTAAAACAAAGGTGAATGTCATCCCCAAGCCAGGGAAGAAGAGTTACACGGATGTGAAAGATTACAGGCCCATTAGCCCACGTCATTTCTTTTGAAGACGCGATTGAAAAGCTTGTGGATGGCTATCTTAAAGAAGGTCCTCTGAAGATCTGTCCGCTTCACGAGGAACAACACGCGTATCGCACGGGCAGACTGACCTGGGAAACAGCGCTCCTTTCGGTGGTCAACTACGTTGAAGAACAGCTTGAGCTGAAAGGAGTATGCATAGGAGCCTTTCTGAACGTTGAAGGAGCGTTCAATCGGACCTCTAGAGAGACGATCCGGAAGGATGCGGTAGAACATGGTATCCCTAAGAGCATCATTGACTGGATCATGAGCTCCTTCATGGTGAGTAGGGAATGGTGAGTAGGGAATCTTGGATGGGACACTCGATCGGTGGGCGAGTATCCGAAGGCTGTCCCCAGGTTTTGTCCCCCCTACTGTAGAGCCTGGTGGTAGACAGCCTACTACGAGTACTAAACGGGGTGGGAGTCAAGGCGGTAGGATATGTGGACGATATAGCTATCCTAGCGAAGGAAGCTTATGAAGAAGTTCTTAGGGACTTGGTTCAAGGAGCCCTCAAGGCAACGAAGGAGTGGTGCAGTAGCAAAGCATAGCGAATTCATGGGGATAAATCGGTAGCCCTTATCTTCACAAAGCGCTATAAAATTAGAAAGCTGAGGAAGATGAAGGCGGGGAACTTAGAGATTCCTTTCGCGGAGGAAACCAAATATCTGGGAGTTATCCTCGATAGAAAGTTACTCTGGCGCAGGTACCTCGAGGAGAAATGTAGAAAAACAATCTCCACTTTCTGGCAATACAGAGGAGCATTGGGTTCAAGGTGGGGAGTGGATCCGCGGCAAATGCACTGGATCTACTCTGCCATTATTGTGCCGAGGTTAACGTTTGCCTCAGTAGTCTGGTGGAGCAGAACACTGCGGAGCACGGATTGCGCGAAGCTGAATCGGGTACAGGCGCTTTTCTTAAGGAGCATAACTGTCACTAGGAGGAGTACGCCCTGTGCCGCTATGAGGACCATGCTGAACCTACCGTCTCTGGCACTGCACATCAAGTCTGAGGCAATGAATACGGCATACCGGTTAGGTTGCGTCGGTCTGTGGAAAACGGACAGCAAGAGGCATAAACGGCTGTTCGGGGATTCACTGAGGGAGCTCCGGAAAGAACCGCAGGATATAATACCACCTCAACCGGTAAGGAAGGGGAGATGCAAAATCCACATTCCGGAGAGGATGAGGTGGGAGGAATATAGACCCAAACACGGCGAAATTTGGTTCACGGACGGGTCTAGGGCAAAGGAAGGGGTGGGAGCTGGCTTCTGTGGACCTAGGCAGCAGGACAGCTTCTGCTTTAAAATGGAAAGCTACAACACGGTTTTCCAGGCCGAGGTACTCGCGATCAAGTCATACGCGGAGGGACTAACAAGGGCTGGCAAGTCGGGCTAGATTATTTGGATCTGCTCGGACAGCCAGACGGCATTAAGAGCCATCGAGAAGACCGTTACTTGCTCTAAGTTAGTAATGGAAACAAAGACCTCGTTGGATGCACTAGGTATGGTTAACCTTCTCAACTTAACCTGGATTCCGGGTCACTCCGGGTGGAAAGGTAATGAAAGGGCGGATACTCTTGCTAAACAAGGGGGTCGCACTCACGGCCCCATTAGACAGCAAGCTGGCATGACGGCGCAAGAAGGCCGGAGCAGAATAGCTGCTCACATCATGAGCCTATGCGAAATGAAGTGGCTCGCGACTGAGCGTTGCAGCAAATCCAAGGCCATGTGGGGAGTAACGGGTGACCAATGGGGCCGAGAACTTCTCTCCCTCGGCAGGTGGCAACTCAGAAGGGCAGTAAAACTGATAACAGAGCACTGCGACCTGCGGGGTTTCCAACACCCAGGTGCGGGGAAGACTGTGAGAAAACGCCAATCCGCGTGATCTGTGAGTGCCCTGCACTGGCGGAATCCAGAAGGAAGTGGTTTGGCAGGGCGGTGTCAATACCAGAAGAGATCAGGGAGCACAGAATTAGGGGGGTCCTTGACTACTGCTCTGCAGTTGGCCTCCCCTAAGGTGGGACCCGAGGTAGGTGGGGAATAGCGTACAATGACAAGCAAGCTAAGAGCGCTACACCGTTATGGTCCCCGCGAGTTTGCAATCTAATCTAATCTAATGAGGGAGTTACGTAGGCGTGCAAAAAATAAGCAATGTCATTATTTAAATAATTCTTAAACCCAAGTTGCCACGGGTAGCGAGGCACTTGCGTATAAGGGAGTACATAGGCATGGACAATTGGGCAATATCATTATTTAAATTATTCTAAAAATGAAGTAACCGGGGGTGTAAAGACAGTCCGAATAAGGAAGTTACGTAGACGTTCAAAATAAACCAAGATTATTATTTAGATAATTTTTAATCATAAGTTGCCGGGGGAAACGAAGTACACGTGTTTCAGGTAGTAACAGAGACGTGCAAAATTAGGCAAAATCATTATTTAAATAATTCAAATACACAAGTAGCTAGGGAAGGCAACGTCCATGCGTATAAGGGAGTTACGTAGACGTACAAATTAGGCATGATTATTATTTCAATATTAGAAAACTCCGGTTGCCGATGGGAGGGAGGTCCACACGTATAAGGGAGATACGTAGATATGAAAAATTATGCAAGATCATTCTTCAAATAATTTTGAAACCTAACTATCCGTGGGAAGCGAGGTCCACGCGTATAAGGGAGAGATAGGCGTTCAAAATTAGGCAATTATATGATTGAAAAAGTTCTTAAACATATGTAGCCGGGGGAAGCGAGGTTCTCGTCTATAAAATGGTTACGTTGACATGCACAATCAGGCAAAACAATTACTTAAATAATTTTGAAACCCAAGTTGCGGGAGGATGGGAGGTCCACGTAAACTAGGGCATTAGTTTTCCAAATTATTTACATAATTTTGTTGCTTAATTCAGCGCGTCTGTGTAACTTCCTTATTCGCGAGGACCTGGCTTCCCCCGGCTACTTGGGTTTTAAAACTATTTAAATAATTTACATCCCTAATTTTGCACGTCTAGGTAATTAACCTAATACGCGTCGACCTCGCTGTCTCCGACAACTTGGGTTTCAAAACTATTTAAATAATTGTCTTCGTTAATTTAGCACGTCTACGTAACTTATTCCTTATACGCGAGGACCTCGCTTCTCCCGGTTACTTGTTGTAGAATTATTTAAGTAATGATCTTGTCTAATTTTACACGTCTAGGAAACTTCCTTATATGCGTGAAACTTGCTCTCCCCGCAACTTGGATTTGAGAATTATTTAAATAAGTGTTTTGCATATAATTTAGCATGTCTAGGTAACTTCCTTATACGCGTGGACCTTGCTTTCCCGGCTACTTGGGTTTTAGAATTATTTAAATAATAGTCGTACTTGGCTTTGCACGTCTATGTACTCCATTATACGCAAGGACCTCGCTTCCCCCGGCTACTTGGGTTTTAGAATTTATTTACTTTGGTTTATATAATTGTCTTGCCTCATGGTGCACGTCTATCCAACGACGTCATACGCATGGATTTTGCTTTCCCAGGCTACTAGCGATTAAGAATAATTTACATAATAATCTTTCCTAACTTTGCTCGTCTACGTATTTCCCTTATACGCGTGGAGCTCCCCACCCCCGTCTACTTGGGTTTTAGATTTATTTAAATAATGATCTTGCCTAATTTTCCACATCTAGGTAACTCCTTTATCTGAAAAATCTCAGGTGAGATCTTAGGTGATTTCTCAGGTGAAATCTCATGTAAAATCTCTCGCCAAAATCTCACCTGAGATTCTGCTCCAGATGCTGCAGAAAACTTACGTTAATTAAAAATCAGCTTCTTCAGTATTGGGAATCGCCTTTTAGGACGTTTTACCCCCCAGATGAGCTCAAAAATACATGTTTAAAAGCATTTTACACAATTTTTCAATTTTTAAAATTGATACATGATATCTCACCTGAGATCTCACATGATATATCACCTGAGAAATCACCTGAGATCTCATGTATCAAATTTTAAAAATTGAAAAATTGTGTAAAATGCTTTTAAACATGTATTTTTGAGCTCATCTGGGGTAAAACATCCTAAAAGGCGATTCCCAATACTGAAGAAGCTGATTTTTAATTAACGTAAGTTTTCTGCAGCATCTGGAGCAGAATCTCAGGTGAGATTTTGGCGTGAGATTTTACATGAGATCTCACCTGAGAAATCACCTGAGATCTCACCTGAGATTTTTCAATAGGGGTTGCTTTCCCCGGCTACTTGGGTTTTAGAACTAGTTAAATAATGACCTTGCCTAATTTAGCACGTCGATTAAGAATAATTTAAATAATAATCTAGACTAACTTTCCACGTTTACGTAACTCCCTTATACGCGTGGACGTTTCCTTCCCTGGATACCTGGGTTTTTGAGTTATTAAAATAATTGTCTTGCCCAATTTACGGCGTATACGTATCTCCCTTATATTCGTGCAGTGGACCTCGCCTCCCCCGTCTACTTGGATTTTAGAATTATTAAAATAATGATCTTGCCTAATTTTCTACGTCTAACAAACTAAAGTAATTAGGCAAAATCATTATTTAAATAATTCTGCAACCTAAATATCCGGGGGACACAAGATCCACGCACAAAATCGCCTTACGTTGACATGCAAAATCAGGCAAAACAATTACTTAGATAACTTTGAAAACCAAGTAGCCGTAGGACGGGGGGTCCACGTAAAGAAAGGTATTAGAATGTTTTTAGTATTATTTACATAATTTTGTTACTTAATTCAGCACGTCCAGGTAACTTCTTTATACGCAAGTATCTCGCTTCTACTGACTACTTGGGTTTAGAATTATTTAAATAATGGTATTGCCTATTATGCACGACCACGTAACTCCCTTATATGCGTGAACCTTGTTTTCCCGGCAACTTGGGTTTTGGAACTATTTAAATAATTGTTTTCCATAGTTTTGGACGTCTAAGTAACTCCCTTATGCGCGTGGACCTTGCTTCCCCGGCTACTTGAGATTAAGGATTATTTAAATAATAATCATGCCATAATTTTGCACGTCCACGTAACTTTCTTTTACGCGAGGACCTCGCTTACCCCGGTTACTTGAGTTTTAGAATTATTTAAGTAATTACCTTGCCTAGTTTAGCACATTTAGGAAACGTCCTTATACGCGTGGACCTTTTTTTCTGGTTACTTGGATTTTAGAATTATTTAAAAAATGACCTCGCCTAATTTAGTACGCCTACGAAACTACGCCGTACGCGTTGCCATTGCTACCCCAGTAACCTGGGTTTTAGAAGTCATTAAGTAATGATCTAGCCTAATTCTTTCTCCGGAAACTTGGGTTTTGGAGCTATTTAAATAATTATCTTGCCTAATTTTATACGCATACGTAGTCTCTTGTACGCAAGTATACCTCACTTCCACTGGCTATTTGGATTTTAGAATCATTTAAATAATTATCTTGCCTAATATGGCACATAATCTACGCAAGTCCTTTGTACGTGTGAACCTCGCCTCCCCCGGCTACTTAGGTTTTAGAGCTATTTAAATAATTGTTTTGCCAAATTATTCACGTCTACGTAACTTCCTTATACGCGTGGATCTTGCTTTCCACTGCTGCTTGCGACTAAGAATTATTTAAATAATAATCATGCCTAATTGAGCACGTCCACCTAACTTCTTTATACGCAAGTACCTAGCTCGCTTCCACTGACTACTTTGGTTTTAGAATTATTTAAATAATGGTCTTACCTAATTATGCACGCCCGCGTGAAAATGTAATATGAGATCTCATATGAGATTGTAATTGAGATCTCATATAGATTTCACATGAGATCTATATGAGTTCTCATATGAGATCTCATATGAGATCCTTATACGAATTTCAGACATTATATAACTCATGTGAGATCTCATATGAGATCTCATCAGTCATTTTCTATTAAGTAAAAAAATTTGAGACATTAGATCTCATCTGCGATCTCATATGAGACCTCGTCTGCAATTTTCCTTAGTTAATAAATAATTTATTTTTGCAATAAATTTATTTTTTATAATATTTATTTTTTTAATAAATGTTATATTTTATGGAATATTTAGAAATAGAAAGAAATAAAATATTAACATTAGTAAAACGTATTGATAAAACTTTATTGCTTTTTTTTAAGATTCATTAAAATATACTGTTTATTCATACTTTTACATTAACAATAAATAATTTATTAATTAATTAAAATTGCAGAGATCTGAGATCTCATATGAGATCTCATATTAGATTTTACATGAGTTCTAAGGTCTGAAATTTTTTTATTAATTATAAAATTGCAGATGAGATCTCATATGAGATCTCAGATAAGATCTAACGTCTCAAATTTTTTTACTTAATAGAAAATGGCTGATGAGATCTCATATGAGATCTCACATGAGATATAATGTCCGAAATTCGTATAAGGATCTCATATGATATCTCATATGAGAACTCATATAGATCTCATATGAAATCTATATGAGATCTCAATTACAATCTCACATAAGATCTCATATTATATTTTCACGTGGACGTCCACGTAACTCCCTTATGCGCGTGGATCTTGTTTTCCCCGCCAACTTGAATTTGGAACTATTTAAATAATTGTCTTTCCTAATTTAGCACGTCTAGGTAACTTCCTTATACGCACAGATCATGCTTTCCCCTCTACTTGGGTTTTGGAATTATTTAAATAATTGTCTTGCCTAATATGGCACATCTACGTCCCTACTGAAAAATCTCAGGTGAGATCTCAGGTGATTTCTCAGGTGAGATCTCATGTAAAATCTCACGCCAAAATCTCACCTGAGATTCTGCTCCAGATGCTCCAGAAAACTTACGTTAATTAAAAATCAGCTTCTTCAGTATTGGAAATTGCCTTTTAGGATGTTTTACCCCCCGGAAGAGCTCAAAAATACATGTTTAAAAGCATTTTATACAATTTTTCAATTTTCAAAAATTGATACATGAGATCTCAGGTGATTTCTCAGGTGATATATCATGTGAGATCTCAGGTGAGATATCATGTATCAATTTTAAAAATTGAAAAATTGTGTAAAATGCTTTTAAACATGTATTTTTGAGCTCATCTGGGGGGTAAAACATCCTAAAAGGCGATTCCCAATACTGAAGAAGCTGATTTTTAATTAACGTAAGTTTTCTGCAGCATCTGGAGCAGAATCTCAGGTGAGATTTTGGCGAGAGATTTTACATGAGATCTCACCTGAGAAATCACCAAGATCTCACCTGAGATTTTTCAGATAAAGGAGTTACCTAGATGTGGAAAATTAGGCAAGATCATTATTTAAATAAATCTAAAACCCAAGTAGACTGGGGTGGGGAGCTCCACGCGTATAAGGGAAATACGTAGACGAGCAAAGTTAGGAAAGATTATTATGTAAATTATTCTTAATCGCTAGTAGCCTGGGAAAGCAAAATCCATGCGTATGACGTCGTTGGATAGACGTGCACCATGAGGCAAGACAATTATATAAACCAAAGTAAATAAATTCTAAAACCCAAGTAGTCGTGGGAAGTGAGGTCCTTGCGTATAATGGAGTACATAGACGTTCAAAGCCAAGTACGACTATTATTTAAATAATTCTAAAACCCAAGTAGCCGGGAAAGCAGGGTCCACGCGTATAAGGAAGTTACCTAGACATGCTAAATTATATGCAAAACACTTATTTAAATAATTCTCAAATCCAAGTTGCGGGAGAGCAAGTTTCACGCATATAAGGAAGTTTCCTAGACGTGTAAAATTAGACAAGATCATTACTTAAATAATTCTACAACAAGTAACCGGGAGAAGCGAGGTCCTCGCGTATAAGGAATAAGTTACGTAGACGTGCTAAATTAACGAAGACAATTATTTAAATAGTTTTGAAACCCAAGTTGTCGGAGACAGCGAGGTCGACGCGTATTAGGTTAATTACCTAGACGTGCAAAATTAGGGATGTAAATTATTTAAATAGTTTTAAAACCCAAGTAGCGGGGGGAAGCCAGGTCCTCGCGAATAAGGAAGTTACACAGACGCGCTGAATTAAGCAACAAAATTATGTAAATAATTTGGAAAACTAATGCCCTAGTTTACGTGGACCTCCCATCCTCCCGCAACTTGGGTTTCAAAATTATTTAAGTAATTGTTTTGCCTGATTGTGCATGTCAACGTAACCATTTTATAGACGAGAACCTCGCTTCTCGCGGCTACATATGTTTAAGAACTTTTTCAATCATATAATTGCCTAATTTTGAACGCCTATCTCTCCCTTATACGCGTGGACCTCGCTTCCCACGGATAGTTAGGTTTCAAAATTATTTGAAGAATGATCTTGCATAATTTTTCATATCTACGTATCTCCCTTATACGTGTGGACCTCCCTCCCATCGGCAACCGGAGTTTTCTAATATTGAAATAATAATCATGCCTAATTTGCACGTCTACGTAACTCCCTTATACGCATGGACGTTGCCTTCCTAGCTACTTGTGTATTTGAATTATTTAAATAATGATTTTGCCTAATTTTGCACGTCTCTGTTACTACCTGAAACACGTGTACTTCGTTTCCCCGGCAACTTATGATTAAAAATTATCTAAATAATAATCTTGGTTTATTTTGAACGTCTACGTAACTTCCTTATTCGGACTGTCTTTACACCCCCGGTTACTTCATTTTTAGAATAATTTAAATAATCATATTGCCCAATTGTCCATGCCTATGTACTCCCTTATACGCAAGTGCCTCGCTACCCGTGGCAACTTGGGTTTAAGAATTATTTAAATAATGACATTGCTTATTTTTTGCACGCCTACGTAACTCCCTCATTAGATTAGATTAGATTGTAAACTCGCGGGGACCATAACGGTGTAGCGCTCTTAGCTTGCTTGCCATTGTACGCTATTCCCCACATAGCTCGGCTCCCCCCTTACGGGAGGCCAACTGCAGAGCAGTAGTCAAGGACCCCCCTAATTCTGTGCTCCCTGATCTCTTCTGGTATTGACACCGCCCTGCCAAACCACTTCCTTCTGGATTCCGCCAGTGCAGGGCACTCACAGATCACGTGGACTGGCGTCTTCTCACAGTCTTCCCCGCACCTGGGTGTTGGAAACCCCGCAGGTCGCAGTGCTCTGTTATCAGTTTTACTGCCCTTCTGAGTTGCCACCTGCCGAGGGAGAGCAGTTCTCGGCCCCATTGGTCACCCGTTACTCCCCACATGGCCTTGGATTTGCTGCAACGCTCAGTCGCGAGCCACTTCATTTCGCATAGGCTCATGATGTGAGCAGCTATTCTGCTCCGGCCTTCTTGCGCCGACATGCCAGCTTGCTGTCTAATGGGGCCGTGAGTGCGACCCCTTGTTTAGCAAGAGTATCCGCCCTTTCATTACCTTTCCACCCGGAGTGACCCGGAATCCAGGTTAAGTTGAGAAGGTTAACCATACCTAGTGCATCCAACGAGGTCTTTGTTTCCATTACTAACTTAGAGCAAGTAACGGTCTTCTCGATGGCTCTTAATGCCGTCTGGCTGTCCGAGCAGATCCAAATAATCTAGCCCGACTTGCCAGCCCTTGTTAGTCCCTCCGCGTATGACTTGATCGCGAGTACCTCGGCCTGGAAAACCGTGTTGTAGCTTTCCATTTTAAAGCAGAAGCTGTCCTGCTGCCTAGGTCCACAGAAGCCAGCTCCCACCCCTTCCTTTGCCCTAGACCCGTCCGTGAACCAAATTTCGCCGTGTTTGGGTCTATATTCCTCCCACCTCACCCTCTCCGGAATGTGGATTTTGCATCTCCCCTTCCTTACCGGTTGAGGTGGTATTATATCCTGCGGTTCTTTCCAGAGCTCCCTCAGTGAATCCCCGAACAGCCGTTTATGCCTCTTGCTGTCCGTTTTCCACAGACCGACGCAACCTAACCGGTATGCCGTATTCATTGCCTCAGACTTGATGTGCAGTGCCAGAGACGGTAGGTTCAGCATGGTCCTCATAGCGGCACAGGGCGTACTCCTCCTAGTGACAGTTATGCTCCTTAAGAAAAGCGCCTGTACCCGATTCAGCTTCGCGCAATCCGTGCTCCGCAGTGTTCTGCTCCACCAGACTACTGAGGCAAACGTTAACCTCGGCACAATAATGGCAGAGTAGATCCAGTGCATTTGCCGCGGATCCACTCCCCACCTTGAACCCAATGCTCCTCTGTATTGCCAGAAAGTGGAGATTGTTTTTCTACATTTCTCCTCGAGGTACCTGCGCCAGAGTAACTTTCTATCGAGGATAACTCCCAGATATTTGGTTTCCTCCGCGAAAGGAATCTCTAAGTTCCCCGCCTTCATCTTCCTCAGCTTTCTAATTTTATAGCGCTTTGTGAAGATAAGGGCTACCGATTTATCCCCATGAATTCGCTATGCTTTGCTACTGCACCACTCCTTCGTTGCCTTGAGGGCTCCTTGAACCAAGTCCCTAAGAACTTCTTCATAAGCTTCCCTCGCTAGGATAGCTATATCGTCCACATATCCTACCGCCTTGACTCCCACCCCGTTTAGTACTCGTAGTGGGCTGTCTACCACCAGGCTCTACAGTAGGGGGGACAAAACCTGGGGACAGCCTTCGGATACTCGCCCACCGATCGAGTGTCCCATCCAAGATTCCCTACTCACCATTCCCTACTCACCATGAAGGAGCTCATGATCCAGTCAATGATGCTCTTAGGGATACCATGTTCTACCGCATCCTCCCGGATCGCCTCTCTAGAGGTCCGATTGAACGCTCCTTCAACGTTCAGAAAGGCTCCTATGCATACTCCTTTCAGCTCAAGCTGTTCTTCAACGTAGTTGACCACCGAAAGGAGCGCTGTTTCCACTGACCTGCCCGTGCGATACGCGTGTTGTTCCTCGTGAAGCGGACAGATCTTCAGAGGACCTTCTTTAAGATAGCCATCCACAAGCTTTTCAATCGGGTCTTCAAAAGAAATGACGTGGGCTAATGGGCCTGTAATCTTTCACATCCGTGTAACTCTTCTTCCCTGGCTTGGGGATGACATTCACCTTTGTTTTAAGCCACTGCCTGGATGTGTACCCAAGGGCTATGCAGCCCCTCAGTACCCTGTCGGCAGTCCCGTAATCTCCTCCAGGTCCTGTTGCAGCAGCACTGGGGTGATGTTATCCATGCCTGCAGGCATGGTGCTTTGTATGGCTGTAAGGACATGATAGCCTCTTTGACCCTTTGCGCTGTGACTACCTGCTCTGCTATGCTCCAATCCGCCTTTCTACCAGCCCTCCGGGAGGGAGGGGGGCTTGTCCGCCCCACCCGTCCGCCTGAAGTCAGGGATATTGGTCTCCAGCAGCACTGCCGGGTCTCTTCCGGTGTCCTAGTAAAACTCCCATCAGCCTTCCTTATTAGCCTTAGTTTCCCATTTGGAGTCCCCGCTAGGACATTGAGAAGTCTAGCCGTGTCGCTTATTGTGCTACACTCTGAGCACCATTTCCTCCAAGAGTCACGATTTTCCTCTCTAATGAGGCTCTTATAGTCTTTGACTAAGCTTGTAGGCTTCCCAAATCTCTATCGTGTTCTTTTTCCTCGCTCTATTAAAGAGCCTACCTGCTTCCTTCCGCCTTGCCTGCGACTCTTTACTCCACTCCGCCTGCTGCGTCCAGTGGTTTTTTGAGTGATGGGACAATTTTCCTCGAACACGATTATGATCACCGTCCTGATAAAGGCTTCGGTGCGTTCCAGCTCGTTCGGTGTACCATATCTCGCCCCCTGAATCCGACTGTGCATCGCCGTATTGAGGCTCTAAAGCCATCCCAGTCTGTTTGTTTGGGATCCCTATACCAGACCACGTTGGGGACAATGCCCCTTAAGGTGGCGCTCTGATAATCCTATGGTCCGACATGGAGGGCTCCTCAGAGACTCTCCAGTCGTAAAACCCATCCCTTCAGCAGTCCGAAACAGAAGGTGGTATCGAGTACCTCGCTTCTGTTAGACGTGACAAAGATCGGTTCCGCACCTGTGTTTAAAACCATGAGGTTTTTCTCAATCGGGTACTCCAGGAGTTCCTCTCCCCGCTCATTTGTGTCCGTGCTACCCCACGCCTCATTGTGGGCGTTGGCATCACATTCAACAATGAGCCCGAGTCCTTCCTTCCTACAGTACCTGGTTAACCTTTTAACCTCCTCTGGGGGAGATTTTCTCTCATGCGCACAGTAAGCAGATGCTACGGTGAACTCTTTGCCCCTGTTGACGCCGTACTTCCCACGAATTCTTACCACCGCTAGGTCTCTCGTTGAGAATTCCTGCATGAGCGTCGCCTCCAGCCCTTTCACGACCACGCACGCTCTTTGCCCGACATGCTCCCCACTCGCGTAGATCCGCCCCGTGACCGATAGTCCCTTTATCTCGTTCCTGACCAGCCAGGATTCTTGCACCAGCGCAATAGCTGGGCATGTGTGTCTGACAGTCATGCACCTGGTTAATACCACTGAGGCGCTTTTACTGTGATGCAAGTTAATTTGCAGGATGTCCACTTGCGTATCAACCATTTCAATGCTGATCCACCCCTACATCATCCTGCTTCCCTTTCGCGTCCTCGCCAACCGGATTCTTCGAAGACCAGCTAAAGGTGATCTCGCTTGTCCCCAGGAAGGTCTTGCCAACCCTGGCCTCTAGAACACCCAGAGGGGCCTCGTCAACCCCAGGCGAAGGAGGCAAGCCGGGCCCCCTCCAAGCACTGGAGAATCCTCCACTTTGACGTATCCAACACCGGGTTCTGGCGCCCCAGGAGCTTGACCAACTGGGAGGCTTCTCTTCTTGGCGGTGGTACCAGTGCCGTCACATTGACTCTCTTGATGAGTTCCTCCGGGACGACAATCCTCGCCAGAGTCACGACACCGAGATTGACGGACGGCACTGCCTCTCGCAGCCACCTCTCCGACTCCCCATCATTACAAATGAAGGTCGCTTCACTTTATTTAAAGTTAGAATTATTTAAATAATGATCTTGCTTAATTTTCTACGTCTAACAAACTAAACTAACTGAGGTGAGCAAGGTCCACGCGTATAAGGCATTTATAGTCGTGCAAAATTAGGCAAAATCATTATTTAAATAATTCTACAACCTAAATATTCGGGGATACAAGATCCACGCACAAAATCCCCTTATGTTGACATGCAAAATCAGGCAAAATAATTACTTAGATAATTTTAAAAACCAAGTAGCCGAAGGACGGCGGGTCCACGTAAAGGAGGGCATTAGAATGTTTTTAGTATTATTTACATAATTTTGTTACTTAATTCAGCACGTCAAGGTAACTTCTTTATACGCAAGTATCTCGCTTCCACTGGCTACTTGGGTTTTAGAATTATTTAAATAACGGTATTGCCTAATTATGCACGTCCACGTAACTCCTTTATATGCGTGGGCCTTGCTTTCCCGGCAACTTGGGTGTTGGAACTATTTAAATAATTGTCTTCCCTAGTTTTGAACGTCTAAGTAACTCCCTTATGCGCGTGGACCTTGTTTCCCCCGGCTGCTTAAGATTAAGCATTATTTAAATAATAATCTTGCGACAATTTTGCACGTCTAAGTAACTTTCTTATACACGAGGAACCCGCTTCTCCCGGTTACTTGAGCTTTAGAAATATTTAAGTAATGACCTTGCCTAGTTTAGCACGTTTAGGTAATATCCTTATACGCGTGGACCTTTTTTTCTGGCTACTTGGATTTTAGAATTATTTAAAAAATGACCTCATCTAATTTAGTACGCCTACGAAAATACGCCATACGCGTTGCCCTATTGCTACCCCGGAAACTTGGATTTTGGAGCTATTTAAATAATGATCTAGCCTAATTTTACACACATACGTACTCTCTTATACGCAAGTATACCTCACTTCAACTGGCTATTTTGGTTTTATAGAGCTATTTAAATAATTGTTTTGCCACATTATTCACGTCTACGTGACTTCCTTATACGCGTGGACCTTGCTTTCCACTGCTACTTGCGACTAAGAATTATTTAAATAATAATCATGCCTAATTGAATATGTCCAGCTAACTTCTTTATACGCAAGTACCTACCTGGCTTCCCTTGGCTACTTGCGCTTTAGAATTATTTAAATAATGGTCTTGCCTAATTATACACGTCCATGTAACTCCCTTATATGCGTGGACCTTGTTTTCCCCGCCAACTTGGGTTTTGGAACTATTTAAATAATTGTATTCCCTAATTTAGCGTGTCTTGGTAACTACCTTATACGCGTGGGCCTTGCTTTCCCGGCTACATGGGTATTAGAATTATTTAAATTATGACCTTGCCTAATTTAGTACGTCTACGTAACTCCGCTGTGCGCGTTGCCTTTGCCTCCCCGGTTACTTGTGTTTTAGAATAATTTCAATAATGATGTTGCCTAGTTTTACACGTCTACGTAACACCCTTATACGTGAGGACCTTGTTTCACCAGGCTACTTGCGATTAATAATTATTTAAATAATAATCTTTCCTAATTATGCACATCTACGTAACTCCCTTAAACGCGTGGACCTTGTTTTCCCCGAAACTTGGCTTTGGAACTATTTAAATAATTGTCTTCGCTAATTTAGTACGTCTAGGTAACTTCCTTATACGGGACGACCTCGCTTCCCCCGGTTTCTTGAGTTTTAGAATTATTTAAGTAATGATCTTGCCTAATTTTACAAGTCTAGGTAACTTCCTTATACGCGTGGACCTTGCTCTCCCCGCAACTCGGGTTTTGGAACTGTTTAAATAATTGTCTTCCCTAATTTAGCTCGTCTAGGTAACTTCCTTATACGCGTGGACCTAGCTTTCCAGCTACTTGGGTTTTAGAATTATTTAAATTATGACCTTGCCTAATTTGGTCCATCTACGTAACTTTGCTCTGCGCGGTGCCTTTGCTTCCCCGGTTACTTGTGTATTAGAATAATTTCAATAATGATGTTGCTTAGTTTTGCACGTCTACGTAACTTCCTTATACGCGCGGACCTTGCTTTCCCCTCTACTTGGATTTTGGAATTATTTAAATAATTGTCTTGTCAAATATGGCACATCTACGTAACTCCCTTGTACGTGTGGACTTCGCCTCCTCCGACTACTTAGGTCTTAGAGCTATTTAAATAATTTAAATAGTTGAGGACGATCTTTGGAGGCAAAATGAAATGATCTTATTTCTTTATGGCAACGTTCCGTTGGCTTAGTACGCCAACCTCATCAGGTCGAAATTATAAACGTATATATCATACGTCGATCAGATGTTATTCTCCACTCAATGAGGTTGGCGTACTATAAGCCAACGAAACGTTGCCATAAAGAAATAAGATCATTTCATTTTGCCTCCAAAGATCGTCCTCAACTATTTAATATAAAAATGGATGGCGTTATACATTCAACATACTTAAATAATTGTCTTTCCTAATTATGCATGTCTACGTAACTTTCTTATAAGCGTGGACCTTGCTTTCCCCATCAACTTGGGTTTCAAAACTATTTAAATAATTGTGTTCACTAATTTAGCACGTCTAGGTAACTTCCTTATATGCGTAAACCTTGCTTCCCCGGTTAATTGGGTTTGAGAATTTTTTAATAATGATTGTGCCTAGTTTTGCACGAGTACGTAACTCCCTTGTACCCGAGGACCTTGTTCCCCCAGGCTACTTGCGATTAAGAATTATTTAAATAATAATCTTGCCTAATTTTGCACGTCTACCTAACTTCATTATACGCGTGGACCTCGCTTCCCCCGGCTATTTGGATTTTAGGATCATTTAAATAATTTTCTTGACTAATTGGGCACACGTACGCCCCGCCCCCCCCCCCTTAGAATTAATAATTATTTAAATAATTTTGTAGCCTAATTTGACTCATCTACGTAACTCCGTTATACGCGGGGACCTTGCTTTTCCCTGCTACTTGCGATTAAAAATTATTTTAATAATTATCTTTCCTAATTATTCGACGTCTACATAACTCCCTTATATGTCTCGTACTGGGACTCCCAAATGATTTTGTGATTTTTAGTTTCGGCTATCTGACAGCAGAAAATAAGCACAAAAATATGTCCTTTTTCCATAATCGCCAAATCGAATACTCGCAAAGTTACCCGAAAGCGGTCTGCTAGCTTAATTTTATAAGCTAGCAGATAGCACGTTTCTCGGAAACGGGTATAGCAGAAAAATCGATTTAGGCGTAGGATAATATACTATACTTGCCTCATTTTATACTTTCATAGAAAGTTTTATATTAACAATATTATTATTTGAAGAGTTATGAAAAAATTATCACCATTTGCAAAGTGTGCTTATTGACTTGATAAGATTCGAAGAAATAAAAGGACTGCTTAAAAATTGTGTTGTTAAAACTTACTTAAAAAATTTCTTCTTCTTAAAAACGTGTTGATTGTTTAAAAAAAAATATTTAAGCTCTTATTAAAGTTTTTGGTATTCAGTTTGACGAATGTTGGTTGAGAGAGGGGGAGAGAGAGAGAGAGAGAGAGAGAGAGAGAGAGAGAGAGAGAGAGAGAGAGAGAGAGAGAGAGAGAGAGGCTAATACTTGCCTTAGTTTAAACTTTTGTATAATGTTATGAGAGTTTATTATATAGTACATTTTTAATATTATTATTAAATAGAAGTATTGTTAGTCACAATAAAAGTTTTAAATTTGAATGTTTCTATAAGGAGCTCGATACAATGATTATATTAGTAACGTTTCTTGAAATAATATAATCAAACCTGTATTTTATGTACGATAATAAATTTTCAATACTATTAATTTGTAAAGTCATATGAAAATATATTTCTTTTTATTTTTATAGATTCCAGGAAAACCTTATACGTGCCTTATTTTATACTTTCGCAGAAAGTTTTATTATTTCTACTTTAATTTAGATAAATGAATATATCAAAAATTATTTTCGAGAAAAAAATGTTAATGCTTTCTTTTTACAATAAACATTTTTCAAACATTCTGTAGTTCTAATTTCCAAATAAAGTTTGTTAGTATATTATTCTTGTACAGAATGTCTTGTTGGCTGTTTCAAAAAAATATTTAGGCTCTTCTGAAAGTTTTTCGTGGTGTCGTTATACAGTTGTTAAGTAAGAAAAGATGAGAGAAAAGGAGGGGACGGGGGTGCTGAATTTTTGTTTACAAAGCGACTTAACGGTGGTTTAGAGAGATAATAAAAATAATTTATTTTGGGTAGCATATAAGTTTTCCATAAACTTTTCATTTTTCTTATTTAAATATGTTTTATGTAATTATTGTTTTTCGAAAAGAAACTTTGCAGTTGTTAAGAGAGATAATAACAATAATTTATTTTCAAAACACGTAGGTTTTGCGTGAACTTTTAATTCTTATTAATAAATTAAAAAATTGGCAAGGAATGATAATATACACTTGTCTATAAGTTATGACTTTCGTAGAATACTTGTGGATTCCACAACTTTTTAAGAGACTATGTAAGAATAGAAAAATTAAAATTAGAAAAAGGAAAAAATTTATGCAACTTTTTGTAGAAATTTATTTATACTTAAAATTATTAATATTTAATTTACAAGTGCCATGATCAAAATAGTAAATGAAATTTTAATGTTCCTTATTTTGTATTATATTAAGGAGCTTCATTCACGTCAACCATTTATTCAGAATTCTTACCATTCTCGTTAGTTAACTTTCTTGCTTTTCTTTACTAACTTGCTTTCGTTCTTAACTATTATTTTGGTATCCAGATATTTCTATTTCATATGTATCTAGTTGTTGCCTGTACATGTTGCTTTCTCTTGTCACAAGTTGCATCTTTTTCTGTAGCCTATTTATAAATCTAGATATTCTCTCATGCGAGTTATTTGTATCTGCAAGTGTCTTTTTTCGTTCTTCATGACGTTGTTTCATACCTTCCAATTTTATTTAAACATTTAAACTGATTCTACTTGAGACCTTAAGTGACCTTCTTTAGATGCTAACAGAGCGTTTGAGTGTTGTAATCAATTTATTTCTCGTTTAAGCCCAAGCCACCAATTCCAATTGCCTCATATTTAGCTATTTTTGACAAAAAGCTCAGCTTTGGTCATTTTCAATTGAGAAATCCCTTGCTCCAAATTTCTAATATTTCTCCAATCTAGGAACTAATTTAAATCGAAAATATTTAATAATAACTTTTATCTTAATCAAAGTTATTCGCACCAGTCCAGATATGATTATCATTTGTATTAAAGCTTTCTTGACATTCTTGAATTGATATCACTTTTTGAAATTATTATCTGAATCTTGTGTAGAAAAATATTTACTAAGAACTCCTCTGAAACATTTTGACGTCTCCCACTGTGATAAAATTATAAATTAGATTAACTGAGCACTTTTATTCACTAAAATTTTCACAATAACACATCATTTTCGCTTTTTAAAATATTTCAATATTCATTTAACATATTCTTTTAACTGGTGCTTGAGTAAATATGTACAATGGCACAGCGCACTGATATCAACTAATTTTGTTGAAGAGGACAAATTCTTTTTAAACCAATTTAAGTCTCAGACCAATATTTCAAATCAGCGTGATAAATTATATTGTATATTTATGCTCACGTGTCACTCACCAATATTTTCTTCTATGCAAAAGCTTATTATAAAGTTTATGTACCTCATAATATTTATGCTTGCGTGTCACTATACTCACTAATATTTTCTTGTGTGCAAAAGGTTATTATAAAGTATATGAACCTCATAACACATAATTATTCACTTCCGTTAAACATGATAACTTTTATCTTGGTCAAAGTTATTCCCAAGAGTCCAGATATGATTGCCATTTATGTACATAAAACATCACTTTAAATCCTCAATTCTTGAGAAAATCATTCAGTTGTGAACACTATAGAGAACTTTTGAAATTATTATGGATTGAAACAACTTAAATTAATAACCCATAATTGTCACAAATAATCTAGTAAAATTAAGAAACACAACCAGTTTATGAACTAAGAATCACTGAGAATTATTAAAGCTTTCTTGACATTCTTGAATTGATATCACTTTTTGAAATTATTATCTGAATCTTGTGTAGAAAAATATTTACTAAAAACTCCTCTGAAACATTTTGACGTCTCCCACTGTGATAAAATTATAAATTAGATTAACTGAGCACTTTTATTCACTAAAATTTTCACAATAACACATCATTTTCGCTTTTTAAAATATTTCAATATTCATTTAACATATTCTTTTAACTGGTGCTTGAGTAAATATGTACAATGGCACAGCGCACTGATATCAACTAATTTTGTTGAAGATGACAAATTCTTTTTAAACCAATTTAAGTCTCAGACCAATATTTCAAATCAGCGTGATAAATTATATTGTATATTTATGCTCACGTGTCACTCACCAATATTTTCTTCTATGTAAAAGCTTATTATAAAGTTTATGTACCTCATAATATTTATGCTTGCGTGTCACTATACTCACTAATATTTTCTTGTGTGCAAAAGGTTATTATAAAGTATATGAACCTCATAACACATAATTATTCACTTCCGTTAAACATGATAACTTTTATCTTGGTCAAAGTTATTCCCAAGAGTCCAGATATGATTGCCATTTATGTACATAAAACATCACTTTAAATCCTCAATTCTTGAGAAAATCATTCAGTTGTGAACACTATAGAGAACTTTTGAAATTATTATGGATTTCACAACTTTAAGTTTCACAACTTAAATTAATAACCCATAATTGTCACAAATAATCTAGTAAAATTAAGAAACACAACCAGTTTATGAACTAAGAATCACTGAGAATTATTAAAGCTTTCTTGACATTCTTGAATTGATATCACTTTTTGAAATTATTATCTGAATCTTGTGTAGAAAAATATTTACTAAGAACTCCTCTGAAACATTTTGACGTCTCCCACTGTGATAAAATTATAAATTAGATTAACTGAGCACTTTTATTCACTAAAATTTTCACAATAACACATCATTTTCGCTTTTTAAAATATTTCAATATTCATTTAACATATTCTTTTAACTGGTGCTTGAGTAAATATGTACAATGGCACAGCGCACTGATATCAACTAATTTTGTTGAAGATGACAAATTCTTTTTAAACTAATTTAAGTCTCAGACCAATATTTCAAATGAGCGTCATAAATTATATTGTATATTTATGCTCACGTGTCACCAATATTTTCTGTTATGCAAAAGCTTATTACAAAGTATATGAACCTCATAACACATAATTATTCACCTCCTTTAAACATAATAACTTTTATCTTGATCAAAGTTATTCGCAACAGCCCAGATATTATAGCCATTTGTAAAACATCATTCTAAATCCACAATTCGTGAAAAAATTATTCAGTTGCAAACACTATAGAGTACATATGAAATTATTATTGATTGAATCAACTTAAATTAATAACCCATAATTGTCACACATAATCTAGTAAAATTAAGAATCACAACCAGTTTAGGAACTAAGAATCACTGAGAATTTTTAAAGTTTGTGTAGAAAAATATTTACAAAGATCTCCTCTGAAACATTTTGACGTCTCCCACCTTGACAAAATCATAAATTAGATTAACTGAACACTTTTATTCACTACATTTTTCACAATAACTCATCATTTTCTCTTTTTTCAGTATATCAAAATTCATTTAACACAATCTTTTAACGGGTGCTTCAGTAAATGTGGACAATAGCCCAGCACTGATATCAACTAATGTCGTTGAAGATGTCAAACCAAAGCTCAGACCAATATGTCAAATCAGCATCATAAATTATATTATTTATTTATGCTCACGGGTCACTCATCAATATTTTCTTCTATCCAAAAGCTTTTACATAAAGTTCCATAAAGTTTATGAACCCGATAACACATAATTATTCACCTCCCTTAAACATAATAACTTTTATCTTGATCAAAGTTATTTGCACCAGTCCAGATATGATTGCCATTAATCATTTTCAATCAGTTCTCAGCTCCAAAATTTAGTCCTATGGCTGGCATTGCAACGTACACGTTTTTCTGAAATGAAAAATAAAACTCACAAAGTATCTATTCGAATAATTTTTATTCACCTTGTACTAAATTATTAATGTCAATAACAGTTAATAATTGTCAACAATTACTTAAAACTATTTGTAACTGTTTATAAATGTTACGAAATATAGGATTTTGAACGCAGTTTCAAATAGTTTATACGAGTTTGAAACACTTTCAAATAATTTTTAATGACATTTAAAATGAATTAATAATTGGTAATTAACAGTTTATAGTAAACTCTTACCAACAGTTTTTAAAACTTTATAGAACAAAAATATTTCCGCTAAGGCAAAAACTAAAAAATTATTAGAATATAATAAGTATATAATACATATCTGAATTCTCTTCATCGCTGCTAAAATATGTTCTTGTATGTTAACATCATAATTTCCACAAATTTACTCTTGTAAAAAGGAAAACTCAACAGAACACTTGATTCTTTGCTATAGTATCTGCTCTCTTCGCCGCGGTCTGCCGGAGCAGCGCTCTGAACTTAGTCAAATGATTCCGTTCTGGTTCGCTCTGAAGTTAATCAAATGATTCCGTTTCATCGGGAGAATCCTCGCGGGGCCAACGCTGTTCATACGTGAAAAATTATTTTTCACAGATGGCGCTAGCCTAGTTATTTTTATTTGTATATGCCTGATATACCGTATATCTATATACGGGAGAGAGAAAAAAGGGAAAGGCTCGGTACTAAGGCAGTGGGGAATATGGCTATTATCTGGCTATATTCTTTTCGGTCTCCGCGCCTTGACATTAGCGCCACGTGCATGAGCGTCCGTGCGAAGTACTATTGCCACAGCACGGCCCGACAGCATCGACGCCCCGACGGCCGGCCGCCGGCGCTACCGTGCTCGCATATGACAATTATAGTTACCTACCTACTGTATACAATCGAGTCGTCTGGCTCCCGGTATTTTCAACTGCAGCTGTTGAAGTGCGAGGTTTCAGTCCAGGATATCGTTTCCCTCGTCGTATCCGTCGGCTGGTGGTGGTGCCTCGGGGATAGTGAAGCAGCAGGGTCAGCGATGAGAGAGGATTTGGTAAGCCCTTTTATGTTCCTAACCTCTTTGATAAGTGGGCTGAGGATACTTCTTTTTGTTGCAGGTAGCTGGTGTAGCGAGGGTAGTGAAAAACAACCATTGCTGCAGACTCTCCTTTCTTATGGTAATGTTTTTTAGTGTCATCTATTTATTATTCATATGTGGTTTGTAGGTGCTCAACTCTCCTCACTTGGCTCCCAGAGTAGTGGCTGCTGCTTATGTTTTGTCGATACATAGGCTGAAGCTGTCCCTGGCAGTGAGAGATGAGTGAAGGTCTCTGCCAGTCCTTCCCTCCCAGATGGTGCAGCTGCTCACCTAGCAGATGGCTGTTAGTTAGATGGTCCTGAGTAGACACGTCATAGAGTTTGTTGCCTTTGCCCCACTTTGTTGCCTTTGCAGCTTGATCAGTGATCTTCGAGTGTGAGTGCTTTAGCATGTGAGGAAATAGGTTATGAGGAACTGGGGTATGCGATACGGGTAGGTAGTTGTCATTGGTAAGATTAGATCGGCTGGTTAATTTCTAAGTTTGACCAGGGTATAATTACTTGCCTCAGGGGATCTGTTGTATTAACATACATTATTATGTATTTCGCAGACTACCCAGTGAGACCTGTCTATCTAATAGTTTTCTACCACACTGTAAGACTGACAGAATCAGCTAGAAAATTGCATTTTTATACATGGAAATTTGTCATGTTACAAAATTTATAGCACATACTTACAGAAGAGTTTTTTTTTTTTGTAAACATGATATTATTTTAACATATGGGTAAAGTTTGTAAATTGTGAGTAGAATTCAATAGAATTTTTACAAATTGATCAAACAAATTTTTGTCTTTGAAGTTGAATAGGCATCAGAAAAAAGTTATGGACTTTTTAAGGCCATGTGAAACCGTGAATTTCAATATTTTTTAAATCAACATTCAAGCGTTTATTCGGAAAACAAATTTGTCAAGCGCTCCGTACACATAAACACTATATCCAGGAGTTTTTTTGAGTGATTCTATTAGCATTTTCGTTAGATATGCTTGTTTGAGAAGTAGGTCAATTGCAGATTCCTACTTACCGACAGTACGGTTTTTATTTAATTAAATAAATTCTCATATTTTTTTTTTAAAAAACACGTTTGTCAAGCGCTCCGTATATGTTAATAATATACTCAGATTTTTTTTTGATGATTCTATTGGTATTTTCATGAGATGTACCCGTTTGAAAATTATGTCGGTATTTAACATCACCTTAAGGAGTGAAAAAGGCAAAAGACGCATTTTTTGGTCATTTTTTGGCACATCCAATATGATTATAGTCATATTACAGCTAATGCCATTTCACAAAATTTTATAGGTTAGGCTGTTGCTTTTTCTACAAAATATCTACTATGTAATATAAGTCCATCCTAGAAAGTATTGTTTTGACATGAAGTAATACTGACATATATCATATTCGATGTTAAAAACTAGTACGTGTGCCAAATACTTTTGCTTATGCTACTTGTGTTGCCTATCGTTAGTCATTCAACATTATTTACAGTATAACTACTAAAAATAGTTTTACTATACGAAAGTAATAAATATGTTTAATAATCAATAATATTAAAATATTACATTTAATAATATTATAATATTCAAATAATGAAGAGCGGATCTTCTATATTCCAGTTTTGGTTTTACTCATTTTCTGTATAATGCATACATAAAAAATTATATAATCACATATTTCTGTTCTATAAGAAATCTTTCAAAAACTGAATATATAATGTTTAATTATTGGGTATACAAATAAATTTCTGCCGTTTTCAAGAGATGGCTCCACCGACAAAATTACTTTGAAATCGTCAGATGTAAAATGTCACATAGAAAGTTTGGACACCTGGCAACAACATAACCTTATAATACTATTGACTTTGTATTGGCAGTATACATATTTTTTTGTTCGAAAATGTCGAGTTTTGTACCGAATAAGCGTCATTTGCGGGAAGTTTTGATTTATTTATTTCATTTAAAGAAATCTACTGCTGAGGCGCATAGGTCGCTTGTAGAAGTTTACGGTGATGCTGCTTTAAGTGAGAGAAGTTGCCCTGAGTGGTTTCAAAAGTTTAAAAACGGCGAGTTTGACATGGAAGATAAAGAACGCGAAGGAAGGCCAGTCAAGTTTGAAGACTCTGAGTTAGAGGCATTATTGGACCAAGACTCATGCCAAGCTGAAGAGCAGCTCGCAGAAAGCTTGGGAGTGACTCAACAAGCCATTTCATACCGTCTCAAGACCATTGGTATGGTACAAAAGCAAGGAAATTGGGATCCGCATGAACTGAAACCCAGAGACGTCGAGCGCCGTCTTTTCACGTGCGAACAACTTCTCCAAAGACAAAGTCGAAAGGGTTTTTTGCATTGAATAGTGACGGGGGATGAAAAGTGGATCTACTACGACAACCCAAAGCGTAGAAAATCATGGGGTAAGCTCGGCCATGTACCAACTTCAACGGCTAAACCGAATATTTATGGCAAAAAGTTAATGTTGTGCATTTGGTGGGATCAGCTCGGAGTAATCTATTACGAGCTACTCCAGCCTAACGAAACTATCACTGGAGAACGTTATCAACAGCAACTGTTGCAATTTAGCAGAGAATTGAAGCTTAAACGCCCCCAATATGCCAAAAGATATGATAAAGTGATTTTTCAGCACGACAACGCTCGGCCACATGTTGCAAAAGTCGTCAAGGATACTTTGGAAGTTTTACAATGCGATGTCTTACCCGACCCGCCGTATTGTCCAGACATTGCTCCTTCGGACTACCACTTGTTCCGATCGATGGCTCACGCCCTGGTCAAGCAGCACTTTACTTCTTACGAAGAAGCCAAAAATTGGGTCGATTCATGGGTAGCCTCAAAAGATGAGTTTTTTTGACGTGGCATCCGAATGCTGCCAGAAATATGGCAAAAAGTAGTAGTCAATGACGGACAATATTTTGAATAAAATGTAACGTATATTTTTTTTACAATAAATTGATAATTTTTATAAGAAAACGGCGGAAACTTATTTGTATTTACTATATTAAATGCTTATTACTTATAATGCTTTCTTATTAAAATATTTGTTTTATTTGATCATCTGTATTTGTATAGCTGAAACAGCTAATTATCAGTAAGACGCTTGAATGTATTTTGTCAGTTTTTGAAAGCTTTTTTATGGAACAGAAATATGTAATTATATAATTTTTTATGTATGCCATATACCGAAAATGAGTAAAACAAAAACTGGAATATAGAAGATCCGCTCTTCATTATTAGAATATTATCATATTGATTATTAAACATATTTATTACTTTTGCATAGTAAAACTATTTTTAGTAGTTATTATTATACTGTAAGTAATGTTGAATGAATGACGATAGGCATATAAGTAGCATGAGCAAAAGTATTTGACACGCATAATAGTTATACATCGAATATGATATATATCATAATTATTTCATTTCAATGCTATACTTTCTATGATGGGATTCTATTGCATAGTAGATATTTTGTAGAAAAAGCAACAGTATAACCTATAAAATTTTGTGAAATGACATTATAGCTGTAATATGACTATAATCATATTGGATGTACCAAAAAGTGACAGAAAAATCTGCTTTTTGCCTTTTTTCACTCCTTAAAAAGTCCATTGATTTTTTCTGTGGTCTTCTACCATCAAAAACAAAATCTTTTTTTAAATATAATAAATTAAATACTTTTTTGCTTTGCTACAAAAAATAGGTTTAGTCGTGTTCACATTTCACATAAAGTGACGAAATGTTATTCAACTATCAAAGACCAAAAGTTGTTTGATTAATTTGTACAAATATTCTATCTAATTCTACTCACAATTTACAAACTTTTTCCTATTTAATGTACTACACAAAAAGTTTCAAGTTTTTAAGTTAAAAAATCATGAAAATTAAAGATTTAAATTATGAAAAAAATTAAAATTTTCAAATTTTCAATTAATTATAACTTTAGAACGATTGCATATTTTGCTCTAAAATTGCATATTTGTGTTTTGAGGATAATTTGGATCCAGTAACAAAAATGTTGGGCAATTTTAAAATGTCAAAAGTTGACATGACGTTACCCATATACTTATATAATATTGCACCATTTTAAATATTTTAGTTCAATTTACATTTATTTATTTATTTATTGAAATCAGAAATTTACAAAGTAAATCCTACATAGGTAAATCAATTATCTGAGCATAGGTTCGGTAGATAAAAGAAAATTTACTAAGTAACTTACGTACTAATTTTACAGCCATTATTCATCTGTATCTCAGAAAGAAAAAACAGCGAAAACAGTAGTGTGTGTAATCATAACTAATGTGAATAATTTGTTTATATGGCTTAGATACTGTGAACATAGTTAACAGGTTAAACTGTGCAATCTTATAGAAAATTTGTTATCAAAACAGTAACATAACAATTATATATTTTTAGCAACCTAATTTTTTAAAATTTTCTTAATTGTAATTCTACTACATTCTAAGTTCTCAAGATAATTTGGCGAAGAATTAAGTTCTGACAGCTTCTATGTAGCATTTTTTGTTAGTTATTTATTTGTTTACATTTTTATACTTTTATTTCTTGTATTAATTGTTTGTCTCTGATATCTACTTTTTAGTTCCTCATAATGATAGAAAATGAACTCAAAATAAAATAATTGTTCAATGAAGGACATCTTCCAATCGTAAAAGAATTTTTGTATATAATTATAAAGATTCTATTTTGTAGATTTTATAATAGTTTTAGACTATTCATATATAAACCACCTATTAACTGCCTATTATCCAAGCTATTATCTCATAATTTATTATGTTATTAAATACACCATAATATAGTATCAACAATGTTTTAGTTTGCATGATATTTGCCATTTTGTAAAAAATGAAAATCAGATATTTCGTTTTTATTTTATTATGCTTTCAATGTGCTTATCCCATATTGAAAATTGTAATGAAAAGTAATTTTGTATCTTATTATTATATTTTTATAAATATATCATCTTTGAAATGTTATATTCCGATCTTATTTATAGCTATTATATTTAACATTTCTGTGTCAAATCCAATTCTGTTAAATAATAAGCGAAAATTGACTATGTAAAGTGCATTGAGGCGTTCAAAATCGTGTTTGTAGGTTTCGATTATTGATTACATGAAAATGTTAATTGGGAAAAAGTTTTATTTAGATGTTACCTATATCTTCTGTATCTCACATTTTTGTGTAAACTTAAATAATTGAACAATAAGCGAAAATCATCCAATTATAACTCTCTAAACGAAAAACTCTTCACATTGTTCTTTACACAAAAAGTCGCGAGCACGTATTTCCAGAAAAAAGCGCGGAAAGAATTGTTTATATTATTTTAAATTGGCAGTTATTATAAGGTATAATAAAACTTTGTTGATTCACTTTGATTTTATCATTTATTTAATAACCATTACCTACACTAAAACCCCTTCATGTGATTTTTACAAAAAATTTCGCGCCCCCGTATTCACGGGAAATAATGCGATAAAAATTATTTCTTTACGAAAAATGTTGCGGACCTACATTTCCAGAAAATTATATTGAAAAGAATTTTTTATTATAAATTAATAGTTATTATAAGGTGTAATCAAAATTTGTTGATAAGCTTTGATTTCATCTGAAAATCGTTTAACAATAACAACGAATTACGTAATTACGTTGAAATAGCAAAACTTTTTGAACGAAGAAAATGTAATAAATAATTAATAAAATTTTTATTTATTTATTTCTATTAATTTACTATCCAGTGAAAATCTTTCTGTACAGTGATAATATTTATATTCAAAGCCCAATTAAATTTTGTTTTTGAGGTTAGAATGCAATTCATCGCTACTATATCGTTCTGATTAATTTATATCATAATACAGTTACATAATTTGCAAAACTGAAGTTTTTTTAAGTCTATTTCACTTCAATTATTATTTAATAATATAATTTATAAATTTATTCTATATAAGTATTGTCATAGCGCTATCTAGCGTCATTTACGAGAACTATACAACGTAAACAAATATAAAGCGTCCAAAAAGGTTGGTACGACTTACTTTGCACCATGCACAACCATTTTACGTTAGTGGTGAGTAGTTTTGCCAACCTCACAACTTATTGTCGAAAGTTTATATATGGAAAAAAATAAAATAATACTTTTTGACGAATTTAAAAAAAAGAAGAGTGTCAGGCGCTCGGCAATGCTACGGTGAGCATATGTGTAAAATTTCAGGCAGATCCGATGTATATTCGAGCTTATGTTGAAGTTTTCGTTAGAAAATGTTACTAAAACATGCATAACTCGATAACAGTTATCTTTTTTGTTCTGAAAATTTAACATGATCATCTCCAAAGAATTGCCGAGCGCCTGACAATGCGTTTTTGTCATAAAACTCATTGTAAATTTAATTATTATTTAATATATAGTATGTTACCGACATATCGGTAACGTAGGGATTTTCACTTGAGTATCACATCGCCTTAAGACGTTTCTATATGTACAAAAATATTTTAATCAATCACATTATTTTTATTCATTGAATCACTTAGTAAATAAGATAAATGATCATTTTTGTTTAAATAAAGGTAATAAAGCATATTTTTTATTAAATAATAGACTTAAAATAATACAATATAATATTTTACATAAGTCTTAATTAGATGGCGCATTATCGGCATAATTTTACATTTTTATGTAATCCAATAAAATATACACCAAATCAAATCATTTTCATATTATGTTCAATTTTGTATAACTTGCTAATTAATTTGCAGAGAATGCTTGTTTAATAATGTATTTAATGCGATTTAACTGTGTCTAATTTTAAAAGACGCTAGATGTCGCACTACTGACAATTTTGTAGGGACTGCGATCTTCCCTCTCGCTCTCTTTGCGATAGTGGGGGAAGCGGCCATGTTGAGTAAGGCGAGAAGCCGCCTGCGTGCGGCAGCCGTTGCTCAGAGTGAAGAGCGTGCGGACGTGAGTCCACTGTACATCTGATTACTTCAATAAACCTCCTTGTTATCGTTGACTCCACGACTCTCTTCATTCTTTCTCCCTTCCTTCCTGGAACCTGGAGAAAGTGGGTGCATAAACCCCACATTGGTGACCCCGACAAAAAGCCGCCGAGGAGGAGCGACAGGCGTGGACCCGTCGCGGCGTATCTTTGCTGCCACCGCGTTTGTTTGCGGCACTTCGTCGCCAAAGAGATTTCTTGCCTTTTTTCCGTATGCGCGCTGGCACGCCGGCGCATACGGGAAACCTTGACTTTTGTCGACTTACGTCGTGTGTGCGCTGGCACGCCGGCGCACACGCATAAATTGCCAACCTCGGCAACGGTTGCGGCATTTTGCCGCCGAGGAAATTGAAAGTAGCTGCCGTCGTCAGCGCGGGTAGCCGTGTAGGCGCCCGCCTCGCCGTAGCCGTTGTACCTCGTCGAGTTTTCTCCGAGGCACTTTTGACGACTTGAAGCAGATCTCCGGGTGCGTTGACGCGTGAAGCCATCGTCACCGGCGCCTTTCAACGCACTCGTCGAGCAACGTTTGGCCAGCTCATCTCTTCGAAGCAGATCTCCGGGTGTGGCGCGTGAAGCCACCGTCACCGGCGTCTTTTTCTACCGCACGCGTCGAGCACCGGAAGGTCAGCCACGGCAGTCGTAGCATCTCATCGAGTCTTCACCGAGGTGGCTAGTCTTCAGCGTAATTCTTGAGGTATGCGTGCGTGACCTGCGGAGTTAGTGAAAATCACGTGCGCGCGCGTTTTTGAATTCTGAGAATTGTTCTCGTTCGGCGCGTGTTTACTCGCGAGATTTGAATTCGCGGAATCCGCGCGCAACGGTCACGCGCTCCAAGGACTTGTCGGTCATCTTGGCGGTCATTTTGACTTTTACGTGCTGTTGTGTTTTCAAGCTCGCTCTTGTGCAGGGTTACTCGAAAAGTCATTTTGGTATTTCTTGAAATTCGCGTGCTACTTTTTACGACTTTTATCAATTTATGCGCCATCTAGTAATGTTATTTGATAAATCTTTTAAGAAAAAGTCTTCACAGAGTTGTTGTGTTTGCTCAATCGCTGGCGCAGAAGAGACAGTCGTTTTCCACTCCAGAACGGTGATTCACGCAGAGGAAACGGCGCCCCTCTTGCTATAGAGCATTATATAGTTCTAAGTTGTAGCATAGGCTTAGTTTTAAAAATTATTGTTTGTGCCTGTGAGCACTAACTAGGTAACTTGTGATACGCTGTGGCGTAAGGTAATTTAGGCTTTAGACTCGCGCACATTCTTGTTCATCAAGATGCCATACAACACAGAGATCACTCTGGAGGCACTGCAGCAGCGGCTTCAACAGTTAGGCATTCCGTCATACGCAGATCACTGCAGACTCCACTAAAGTAGATTACCTCTGCCTATCATTAGGCGCTGAAGGCATGTCGGCTATCAGGGACATAATTAGGCAGATCCTGCTCCTGCAGAGATTTATAAGTTAGTAAAAGAACGTTTAATTGCGACCCTTGCCACCTTGCCAGCTCTACAGAGCACAACCTGCGAAAACATCTAAATGGGAAAGTGTTGACTGATGGCAAGCCTACGAGAGTTCTTCAGAGACTTCGTGCTCTCAATCAAGGCTCTTGTGACGACAAGATTATCCAGACTGTTTTTCTCGATCAACTTCCACCACAACAACGTTCGATTCTTATCGCTACTGGTGCTACGAACCTGAATAAATTAGCTGAAGCGGCCGACAGACTCACTGAGACTTCCGGCAGTTCTGACCATCAGGTTAGTGCCGTTTCTTCAAATAGACCCAGTTCTTTCAATGCTGACGCCGCTTTCAAGCGCCTCGAGCGGAAGGTCAATGCGTCAGCTAACATGGTTGAGGGTGGCCAAGGTTCTTCTAATAACTCAGAAGTTCACTGAGTGACAGAAACAGAACCCTCACCAAAAAAACTAATTCAACATTCTGTTGAGGAGATGACTTCAGAGGGCCCTCGCGTGTCCAAACGTCTCCATGTACGTGATCGCATCTCGGATAGGTCCTTCCTTATCGATACTGGTGCGGACATTTCGCTCGTTCCAGAAAATCCTAAGGGATGCGGGAAAAGCCCAGCTCCTTTAAGCTTTTCGCAGCGAATAATTCATTAATAAGTACCTATGGCGAATCGATGCTCACACTTAATCTGGGTATTCGACGCCCCATTCGCTGGAGCTTTTTCATCGCGGATGTTCCTCATCCCATTATAGGTGCTGATCTACTATCTCATTATGGCCTTCTGGTCGACCTTAAAAGGAATCGTCTTGTCGATTCGTCTACCAATATTTATACTCTTGCAGTGGTAAAAGAAATTTCGGTGGACTCTGTCCTCATAGTAGTTCCCGGCTCAAAATGCGTAGAGATCCTCGCTGATTTTCCAGAGATCACGGCCGTTTCTAAGCCCATAGTCCCCAGAAATAGTGATGTGTTTCATCACATTTTAACCTCTGGTCCTCCAGTCTCGGAGCGTCCTCGTAGACTTGCTCCGGACAAACTTAAAGCGGCAAAGGCCGAATTTGATGCTTGGATTGAGGCAGGAATTTGCCGCTCCTACAGCAGCCCTTGGGCAAGCCCTCTCCATATGAAATTAAAAAACGACAATTCATGGAGACCGTGTGGTGACTAGAGGCGTTTAAACGCTGCCACGGTCCCTGATAAATACCCGACTGAACACATTCATGACTGCACAAACAACTTTCATGATAAGAAGATCTTTTCGGCGCTTGATCTTCATAGAGCGTTCAATCAGATCCCTGTTGCACCCAAGGATATACCGAAAACGGCTATTATAATCCCTTTCGGTTTTTTTGAAGTCATGCATATGACCTTCGAGCTTCGTAACGCGAGCCAAACCTTTCAGCGTTACATTAACAGCACGCTAGACGACCTCGATTTCGTTTATCTGTATCAATATGACGATATTTTGATTACATCTTCGTCTGAAGAAGAACATTATGCTCACCTTCGTATGGTCTTTGAACGACGTAAGAAGTTTCATCCACGCTTAAACGTCGAAAAATGTACCTTTGCTGCTGAAGAGTTAGAGCTTTTAGGCTATCTGGTGAATGGTGAAGGCATTCGCCCCATTCCCAGTAGGGTTGAAGCTATTCTAAACTTCCCCAAATCTCAGACTATAGCGGAACTTCGTAGGTTTGTCGGCACCGTAAATTTTTACCGCCGCAACATGCCTCGTGCTGCGACTTTCCAGGCTCCTCTCAACGCTCTTTTTAGCGATTCTCGCAATAATGATAAACGTCCCGTTCCGTGGACAACTGAAGCGGAAGAAGCCTTTATTCGGGTTAAGGAGGAGTTGTCAGCAGCAGCTCTGCTTTCTCACCCCCGCATTGGTGCGGAAATACGCATTATTTCTGATGCTACCGATTCTGGAATGGAGCTGCCCTTGAACAGCTTTCCCTTGTCGGAATCTGGGAACCTTTAGCTTTCTTCTCGAAGAAGTTCTCTCCTTCATAGCGGAAGTACAGCGCTTATGACCGCGAGCTCACGGCCATATACGAAGTTGTTAAATACTTCTCGTTTCTTGTTGAAGGCAGAGACTTCAGGATCCTAACAGATCACAAACCACTCATTTATGCTTTCATGCAAAAGTCTGATAAGGCGTCACCACGTCAAACGCGTCAGTTGTCCGTTATCGCCCAGTATACTACTCACATTGAATACCCACATAGCATGAAAGCTTCCGAGTGAAAGATTCAAGAAATATTCCAATGGAAGCTTTCATCAACCTTTTTAAAAGATAACTGAAACTTTCAGATAGATTCCATTGTAAGGTTTCTTGTAAGCTTTACGGAAGGTTAAAGCAATATTACAATCAAGATTGCCAAATGTCCTTTCGACGAATATTACATGAAAGCTTCTAGAAAGCTTTCGGGAATCTTACGTGAAATATTCCAAGAATTAATACAGGAAACATTCACGAAAGGAAACAGCAATATTACAGTAAGCTTTTAGAAAGATTACACTGTTATCTTTTTTGAAAGCTTACGCTAAGATTACCAAAGCGATTCCCAAATCCTTGCAGGGATCAATACAGGAATCTTTCATGAAAGGAAAATGCAATATTACAGTAAGCTTTTGGGAATATTACACTGTTATCTTTGTTGAAAGCTAACGCTAAGATTGAAAAAGAGCTTCCCAAATCCTTGCAGGGATCAATACAGGAATCTTTCAAAAAAGGAAACAGCAATATTACTGTAAGCTTTTGGGAAGATTATACTGTTATCTTTGTTGAAAGCTTACGCTAAGATTGCAGAAAATATTACCAAATTCTTGCAGGGATCAATACAGGAATCGTTCACAAAAGGAAACAGCAATATTACGGTAAGCTTTTAGAAATATTACACTGTTATCTTTTTTGAAAGCTTACGCTAAGATTACCAAAGAGATTCCCAAATCCTTGCAGAGATCAATACAGGAATCTTTCACGAAAGGAAAAGGAAATATTACAGTATGCTTTTGGGAATATTACTCTGTTAGCTTTGTTGAAAGCTTACGCTAAGATTGAAAAAGAGCTTCCCAAATCCTTGCAGGGATCAATACAGGAATCTTTCAAAAAAGGAAACAGCAATATTACAGTAAGCTTTTGGGAAGATTATACTGTTATCTTTGTTGAAAGCTTACGCTAAGATTGCAGAAAAGATTACCAAATCCTTGCAGGGATTGATACAGGAATCTTTCACGAAATGAAACTACAATATTACAGTAAGCTTTTGGGAAGATTAGACTGTTACCTTTGTTGAAAGCTTACTGTAAGATTGCAAAAGAGATTCGCAAATCCTTGCAGGTATCAATACAGGAATCGTTCACAAAAAGAAACAACAATATTACGGTAAGCTTTCGGAAGATTACACTGTTATCTTTCTTGAAAGATTATGCTAAGATTACCAAAGAGATTCCCAAATACTTGCAGGAGAAATTCCACTAAACATAAATAGAACCTTTCATGAAAGATTGCAATAAGCATGAATGCAATATTATCGAAAAATAATGCGAAAAGCTTAATGGAAGGTTCCCGCGAAACATTCCAGTAGCGTTAACTTCCAATGTTCCACAAAAGCTTTCCGTAAGTTTAAGCGAACCAACCGAAAAAATTCCAACTATGCGATTCCGTAACATTCCATGAAAGTTTTTGAAAGGTTGCCAACATCGACCATGAATCATTCTAAGAATCGATACTGCAATTTTTCATGAAAGATAACTAGAAAGGTTAAAGTAAGCTTACTGAAAGATTGAACTGGTACATTTCTTGCAAATCTTCCGAAAAACTTTTGAAAAAGATTGATGAATACTTTCAGGAAAGATTGCACTAAACATAAATGGAACCTTTCACTAAAGATTGCAATAAGCATGAATGCAACATTACCAAAAAATAATGCGAAAAACTTAATGGAAGGTTCCCGCGAAACATTCCAGTAGCATTACCTTGCAATGTTCCACGAAAGCTTCTCGTACATCTTCGGAAACCCACCAAAAAATTCCAACTATGAGATCCCGTAACATTCTATTAATGTTTTTGAAAGTTTGCTGACACCCACCATGAAAAATTCTAAGAATCAATACTGAAATCTTTCCGCACATAGCATGAAAGCTTCCCTGTGAAAGATTCAAGAAATATTCCAATGGAAGCTTTCCTCAACCTTTCTAAAAGATAACTGAAACTTTCAGATTGATTTCATTGTAAGCTTTCTTGTAAGCTTCCCGGAAGGTTAAAGCAATATTACAATCAAGATTGCCAAATGTCCTTTCGACGAATATTACACGTAAGCTTCTGGAAAGCCTACGGGAATCTTACGTGAAATATTTCAGGAATCAATTCAGGAATCTTTCACGAAAGGAAACAGCAATATTACAGTAAGTTTTTAGAAAGATTACACTGTTATCTTTGTTGAAAGCTTACGCTAAGATTGTAAAAGAGATTCCCAAGACCTTGCAGGGATCAATCCAGGAATCCTTCACGAAAGGAAACAAAAATATTACGGCAAGCTTTTGGGAAGATTACACCGTTATCTTTGTTGAAAGCTTATGCTAAGATTGCAAAAGAGATTCCCAAATCCTTGCAGTAAAGATTCCACTGAACATAAATAGAACCTTTCATGAAAGGTGTCAGTAAGCATGAATGAAAGATTACCGAAAAATAATGCAAAGAGCTTAAAGGAAGGTTCCGGCAAAACTTACCAGTAGCGTTACCTTGCAATGCTCCACGAAAGCTTCCCGTAAGTTTTCGGAAACCAACCAAAAAAATTCCAGCTATGCGATTCCGTAAAATTCCATGAAAGTTTTAGAAAGGTTATCGACATCCACCATGAAACATTCTAAGAATCGATACTGGAGTCTTCCATGAAAGATAACTAGAAAGATTACAGTAAGCTTACTGAAAGATTGAACATTTCTTGCAAATCTTCCGAAAAACTTTTGAGAAAGATTGATGAATGCGTTCCGGGAACATTTGACTAAACAAAAATGGAACTTCTCATGAAAGATTGCAGTAAGCATGAACAAAAGATTAGCGAAAAATAATGCGAAAAGATTAATGGAAGGCTCCAGCTGAAGCTCTCAGTAGCAATACCTGGAAATGTTTCACGAAAGCTTTCCGTAAGTTTGACGGAATCAACAAAAAAGATTCCAACTATAAGACTCGCGTAACATTCCATGAAAGGTTTTGAAAGGTTCCCGGATCCTTACATGTAACCTTCTCAGAATCGATACGGACTCTTTCATGATAAGTAATGAGAAAGGTTACAGTAAGCTTACTGAAAGATTAGAATGGAACATTTCTTGCAAATCTTCCGAAAAACTTTTGAAAAAGATTCATTAATACTTTCGGGGAAGATTCCACTATACATAAGTGGAACCTTTCACGGAAGATTACAGTAAGCATGAACAAAATATTACCGAAAAATAATGCGTAAAGCCAATAGCGTTACGTTGCAATGTTCCACGAAAGCTTCCCGTAAGATTCGCAAAAACAACCAAATGATTCTAACTATTCACCAGAGTAACATTACACGAAAGCTTTTGAAAAGCTGACAGAATCTTTCATGAAACATTCTAATAATTGATACTGGAATCTTTCATGAAAGAGAACTATAAAGGTTACAGTAAGCTTTCTGAAAGATTAAACTGGAATATTGATTTCAAATTTTCCGAAACCTTTTGAAAAAGATTTATAAATACTTTCAGGGAAGATTCCATTATACCTAAATGAAATCTGCCATGAAAGATTGCAGTGAGCATGAATAAAAGATTATCGAAAAATAATGCGTAAAGCTTAATGGAAGGTTCCCACGGAACTTTCCAGTAGCGTTACCTTGCAATGTTCCACGAAAGCTTCCCGTAAGTTTTAGGGAACCAACCGAAAAAATTCCAACTATGCGAATCCGTAACATTCCTACCCACATAGTATGAAACCTTCCCAAAGAAAGGTTCAAGAAATATTCCAGCTGAAGCTTTCTTTAATCTTTTAAAATGTTAACTGAAACAATCAGAAAGATTACATTTTAAGGTTTCTTGTATGCTTTCAGAAAGGTTAAAGCAATATTCCAATCAAGATTGCAAATGACCAATCGACGAATATTACATGTAAGCTTCTGGTAAGCTTACGGGAATTTTACATGAAATATTCCATGAATCAATACACGAATCTTTCACGAAAGGAAATAACAATATTACAGTAAGCTTTTGGAAAGATTACACTGTTATCTTTGTTGAAAGCTTACGCTAAGCTTGCAAAACAGATTACAAAATCCTTGCAGGAAAGATTCCACTAAACCTAAACAGAACCTTTCATGAAAGATTACAGGAAGCATGAACAAAAGATTACAGGAATTTTTTACGAAAGAAAATAACAATATTACAGTAAGCTTTTGAGATGATTACATTTTTATCTTTGTTGAAAGCTTACGGTAAGATTGCAAAACAGATTTCAAAATCCTTGCAGGGAAGATTACACTGATCATAAATGGAAACTTTTATGAAAGATTGCAGTAAGCATGGATAAAAGATTAGCGAAAAATAATGCGATATGCTTAATGGAAGGTTCCGCCGAAACTTTCCAGTACCGTTACCTTGCAATGTTACACGAAAGCTTCGCGTAAGTTTAACGGAATCAACAAAAAAGATTCGAACTATAAGACTCGACCATATACAATGAAAGCTTTTGAAAGGGTTCCGGAACCTTACATGAAACATTCTCAGAATTGATACTGGAATCTTTCATGAAAGATAACTAGAAAAGTTACAGTAAGCTTACTGAAAGATTAAACTGGAAAATTGATTGAAAATCTTCCAAAAGCCTTTTGAAAGAGATTACTGAATACTTTCAGGGAAGATTCTACTAAACATCAATAAAATCTTGCATGAAAGATTGCAGTTTGCATGATTACCGAAAAATAATGGAAAAGCCTAATGGAAGGTTCCGGCGAAACTCCCCAGTCGCGTTCCCTTGCAATGTTCATGAAAGCTTCCCGTAAGTTTTGTGGAACCAGCCAAAAAAATTCCAAATGTGCGATTCAGTAACATTCCATGAAAGCTTTTGAAAGGTTTCCAGAATCTTCCATGAAACATTCTAATAATAGATACTTGAATTTTTCATGGAAGATAACTAGAAAGGTAACAGTAAGGTTACTGAAAGATAAACTGGAACATAAATTGCAAATCTTCTGAAAAATTTTTGAGAAAGATTCATGAATACTGGAATCTATCATGAAAGGTAACCAGAAGGGTTACAGTAAGCTTAGTGAAAGATCGAACTATAACATTCATTGCAAATCTTCCGAAAAACTTTTAAAAAAGATTTATGAATACCCCCAGGGAAGATTCTACTCAACATAAATAGAACCTTTCATAAAAGATTGCAGTGACAATAAGTCAAAGATTACTGGAACCGTAACATATTCTGGTAAGGTTCCACGAAAGCTTGCCGTAAGTTTAATGGAATAACAAAAAATTCCACCTATGCAACTGAGCAACATTTCATGAAAGCTTTAGAAAGATTTCGGGAACCCTTAATAAAATATTCCAAAAATGAATGCTTTAAGGAGATGTTGGATACCGACATCATCTTCCAACGAGTATACTTTATCAAAATTATAGTAGAATGGCTATAAAATAATTCTATGTATAGTATTTAAATATAAGGAGGGCGTTAAAATTGTGGTTTTCCAAAAAACTGTTTAAAAACTTTTTAATTAAAAATAATTTTAATGTTGATAAGTAGGAATCTGCATTTTTGTCATTTTGATCCAATTTTTCAACAATTATCTCTCATAATAGTACTCTCATAAGAATTGCCAAATGAATTCTGAGTATTGTATTTGCATAAAAGGAAGACGTGTTTTTCCAAATGAATGTTTAAAATTAATAATTAAAGTTAATATTTTCTTTGTTTAGAAATAGTACAGTTTGATACTAACGCGTGCACCTTTTCGCTTGTGTATCGAACAGTATCTTTTGACACAATGTGTACAAAGCTTGATTTAGCGTATGCTTTTTCATTCCAAAAACAAGCGTGCGCGAAATCGCGCTTTGCGCACGGAGAGTCAAAATAATACAGATAAATTTCGATGCTAGTGCGTCAAAGTGATTTTATCCTAGTGTGGACGTTTGCACCTGAGCGAAGCTAGGGTGAAGAGGTCACACAAGGTTAAAATCACCTTCTCGCTCGCGTATCGAACCGTATTTTTGTATACGACGTGTACAAAGCTTGATTTAGCATATGCTTTTTTATTTGAGCGTGTGCGAAGTCGAGCTTTGCGCACGGAGTGTTAAAATATATTCAGTATACGAATTTTATTTCTCCCTATTGACACTATATTTATTTCTCAAAGAGAAAGCGTTGTAATAGTGAAAATTTTCAAAACAGAGATTTTGATGAATTTCGATGTTTTTGAGGTTTCTGAGTCAGAATAATAGGTTTTAAAAAATGTATGTATGTATGAATTTATGAAACGAAATTTTGTCCCCGGCATAACCCTTGAACGGATAGACGTAATGAGCTGAACTTTTGCATGTTACGTATGTCTTAACTCAGAACTGATTAAATTTTGGAGTCAAATGAATGACAATAAGGTCTTATTTTGATAAAATAACAATTTTGCCAAAATTTGTTTCAGAAATAATTTTCTTTTTAATTGGTTCTTCAGGTATAGAAAATGGATACCGATATTCTTAAAGTACAGTTAATTTCATTATAAATTATGTATTTATAACTACTCACGAGTTATTTTGGTCTTAAAAATGTGATTTGAAAAAGTAACAACTTTTTCTAAATACATAATAGTTATATGAATTGTAAATAACTTTTTCGCCATTTCATCTTAAACATGCATCTAATATAAACACATATTCTTGCAATATGTTTAATCCCCTCTCTTTTCATCTCTTTTGAGACTATTTTGAAGTTATTTTTGAGTTGAAAATATAGATTTGAAGATTTCATCAACTTAGAACAAAATTATGCTTTTTTAATGAATTGAAAAATTTCTTTATCCATTTATATTAAACATATATAGAATATAAGCAAATATAAATAAAGTAAATTTGATAATATTTTAATACATTTATAATTGATCTTATAATGTTTTAATTGAAACTTGATTTTATAATACCGTTTTAACTTTGAGGCCATGTTCAACTCAAACGTAGATCCCTAGCTTATCGGCACCAAAATTTTATTTTTTTTATTACATCTAAACACAAACTTTAGGAAAAAGCGTTGGATTTCCATAAAAGAGCGCTTTTCTCTGAAATTTTTGTTTAAATACGATAAAAATAAAACTTAGGTGCCGGTAAGGTAGGTATCGTTTCGGTATTTTACATGGCCATTTTAAAGCCATTAATATTTTAGATGAATAATCGAAATAATAACATGTATGTTAGGTATGTATGTATGATATTATTTAATAACAATTAAATAATCGTAGATAGTGCACCTTATTTGGATGAAAATGTTCCAACTCCTTCAAGCGAGCAATAGCGTAACATAGCATGCGTGCGTAGTAACCCAAGGATTGTAGGTTCGATTCCCGGTTAGGTCAAAAATTTTTATGTAAAATTTTTTCTGCGATGAAAAAATTGCGATTAATATAGTAATAAATTCTAAATAATATGCGGGAATTGTAATAGTTATACTTTAGAGTATTGTAGTGAAATGATAACACAGCAAATGTGGGAGGACAACCCAAGGCTTAAATAAAAACTCCTCTAGTTAATTTTTTTCCATAAATACCGGCAACGTTTCGTCCCTGGTATGGGACCTCTTCAGGCCTTTATTAAAAAATAATAAAAATTATAATTGTATAGTAATGTTTTCACAATAAATATGGAAGTTATAAACTTTGTTATTGTATAAAAATCAAAAAATTAATGGTCATACCATAATACTTAAATAACTAATATCACATCAGAGACGAATACGTCTCTATCGTCGTACGCGTTTTCAGTCTATGGCAGTCATATAATAGATGTAAGTATGTAACAGAGTCAACGCAGGTGGAGATACCCGAAGGTACCCGAACTTACTTATTCACGTATACATAGAAAGCCATAATAGAACACCTTCACACAAACAAAGAGAAATTTCAAACAGAGAATAGTTATACTTAGGAATCTGATTTATTTAAATATCTATTTAATTTATTATATTGTTTACTAATAGTGTTAAAGTCTTCTTGTTTATTAATGTTATTATTATTGATATTAATAAAAATATTTTCCGCAATTAATCTTTTAAAATTATTTGGTTCTTTATCTAAAATTTTAACATTATCATAATCAAAACTATGTGAAAAATTATTTACATGAGTCGGAATTGGTAATATTTTGTCTAACGGGGTTTTTTTGTGCTCATATATTCTCTTTTTTAAACATCTCTTTGTTTGGCCAACATAAGTGGCATTACAATCCTTACACGCAATCTCGTATACCACATTGGTCTCATACCATTTTTCCAGCTTATCTTTACCTAACTAAATAATGCTATTTAATTTGTTTGACATACAAGGAACTATAGTAAAACCATACTTTTTGAAGGAAGACTTACATGTAAAAAATAATTTATCATAAAACGGAATCGATATAACATTTTTGATTGTAGACATATTATTATTAAGTTTTGAATTGCCATAAGTGTGATATCTCACGCGATAACGAATACAACTATCAATAAAATTATCAGGGTAGCTATTTTTGGCGAGTATTTTTTTAACCATAATCAAATTTTCATTATGAAATTGTTGGTGCGAAAGAAGAAGATTTTAAAATGTAACGTAATATTAAAAGTTGGGGGGTTGGCGTTATATAAACGCGTGATAATAGCGTGATAGTTCATTATTTTCATAATGAAAATTTGATTATGGTTAAAAAAATACTCGCCAAAAATAGCTACCCTGATAATTTTATTGATAGTTGTATTCGTTATCGCGTGAGATATCACACTTATGGCAATTCAAAACTTAATAATAATATGTCTACAATCAAAAATGTTATATCGATTCCGTTTCATGATAAATTATTTTTTACATGTAAGTCTTCCTTCAAAAAGTATGGTTTTACTATAGTTCCTTGTATGTCAAACAAATTAAATAGCATTATTAAGTTAGGTAAAGATAAGCTGGAAAAATGGTGTGAGACCAATGTGGTATACGAGATTGCGTGTAAGGATTGTAATGCCACTTATGTTGCCCAAACAAAGAGATGTTTAAAAAGAGAATATATGAGCACAAAAAAACCCCGTTAGACAAAATATTACCAATTCCGACTCATGTAAATAATTTTTCACATAGTTTTGATTATGATAATGTTAAAATTTTAGATAAAGAACCAAATAATTTTAAAAGATTAATTGCGGAAAATATTTTTATTAATATCAATAATAATAACATTAATAAACAAGAAGACTTTAACACTATTAGTAAACAATATAATAAATTAAATAGATATTTAAATAAATCAGATTCCTAAGTATAACTATTCTCTGTTTGAAATTTCTCTTTGTTTGTGTGAAGGTGTTCTATTATGGCTTTCTATGTATACGTGAATAAGTAAGTTTGGGTACCTTCGGGTATCTCCGCCTGCGTTGACTCTGTTACATACTTACATCTATTATATGACTGCCATAGACTGAAAACGCGTACGACGATAGAGACGTATTCGTCTCTGATGTGATATTAGTTATTTAAGTATTATGGTATGACCATTAATTTTTTGATTTTTATACAATAACAAAGTTTATAACTTCCATATTTATTGTGAAAACATTACTATACAATTATAATTTTTATTATTTTTTAATAAAGGCCTGAAGAGGTCCCATACCAGGGACGAAACGTTGCCGGTATTTATGGAAAAAAATTAACTAAAGGAGTTTTTATTTAAGCCTTGGGTTGTCCTCCCACATTTGCTGTGTTATCATTTCACTACTTGTTAATATGGAGAGGAATATCAATACTTTTAGAGTATTGTATGTAATATGTATGGCTTTAAGTTCCAAAGTAAACTTTCAAGAACTTGAAAAAAGGTTCGTGAAAGGTTTCTTGAAAGATTACTAGAATGTTTCGTAGAATCTTTCTGAAAGATTGACAAATCTTTTACAAAGCTTCCAGTTACTCTTTAAAAACTTGATAAAAGGTCCTGGAAAGTTTTCCGGAAATATTAATAGATTTTTTAAAGCTTTTGCCAGTAAATTGGGCAGAATTTTAAGCTTACAGGAATCTTTTATGTAAGCTTTCTGAAAGATTTCAATAAATCTATCAAAAACCTTACAAGGATCTTTACAGCTACCTTACTAAAGTCTTATTGGAAGATTTCCTGTAAACTTACCGTATCCTTTCGAGAAAGAATTGGGCGGAATTTTAAGCTTACAGGAATCTTTCATGTAAGCTTTCTGAAAGATTTTAATAAATCTATCAAAAACCTTACAAGGATCTTTACAGCTACCTCACTAAAGTCTTGCTGTAAGATTCTCTGTAAACTTACCGTATTCTTTCAAGAAAGCTTCCATAAAGATTGACAAATCTTTCACAAAGCTACCAGTTACTCTTTTAAAAGTTTGATGAAAGATCCCGGAAAGCTTTCTGGAAAGATTAATAGAATCTTTCCTGAAAGCTTTTTGTGAGAAAAAAGGGCGGACATTTTGAGCTTTCAGGAATCTTCCATGTAAGCTTTCTGAAAGATTTAAATAAAACTATCAAAAACCTTACAAAGATATTTACAGCTATCTTACTAAAGTCTTCCTGAAAGATTCTCTGTAAACTTACCGTATTCTTTCAAGAAAGCTTCCAGAAAGATTGACAAATCTTTCACAAAGCTTCCAGTTACTCTTTTAAAAGTTTGATGAAAGATCCCGGAAAGCTTTCTGGGAAGATTAATAGAATCTTTCTTGAAAGCTTTTTGTGAGAAAAAAGGGCGGACATTTTGAGCTTTCAGGAATCTTCCATGTAAGCTTCCTGTAAGATTCTGAATCTTTCTTGGAAGCTTTCATAAAACTTCGAGGAAGCTTTCATGCTATGTGGATATATCAAAGGTGCAGAAAATATAGTAGCTGATTCACTCTCTCGTGTAGAGTCCATCAGGCTCCCTGTAGAAATTAACCTGGACGGTCTCGCTCAAAAGCAGGAGGCTGATGAGGAGCTCAAGGCCCTCCGCAAATCTCCGGACTATCCGCTATCTTTAAAGTGTATTCAATGGAATCCTGCACATACTACTATCTACTGCAAAATCACTGGTGAAGCCATTCGCTCTTACATTCCTGAGTCTCTTCGTGAAACGGTGTTTAACATATTCCATAGACCTGCTCACTAGGTCCCAAGGTCACCGACCGACTCATAAGGCAACGTTATGTATGGCCCAATATGCACCGTGATATTCCGCATATGTGTAAAAATTGTTTAGACTGCCAATAGTCAAAAGTATCTCGCCATGTAAAACTTGTACCTGATAAATTCCTCGCACCCGATGGTCGATTTGACCACGTGCACTTTGATCTAGTTGGTCCTTTTCCAAATCGTAATGGTTTTCAGTATATACTCACCATGATCGATCGCTTTTCGTGCTGGGTCGAAGCGGTTCCGCTACGTGAAATGTCAGCGCAGACAGTTGCCAGAGCGTTTTTTGACACCTGGGTCTCTCGATATGGCACTCCAAAGGTGATCACTTCCGATCAGGGTTCACAAATCGAATCGCGCTTATTTACGGCTCTTTTGTCCCTTATAGGTTGCAAACGTGTACACACTACGGCGTATCACCCAGCGGCGAACGGCCTTATCGAACGCTGGCACCGTACCTTTAAAGCGGCGATTATGTGTCACATGGACAAGGACTGGACCCGTACCTTAAGTACAGTATTATTAGGATTACGTAGTCACCTTCGTCAGGACACGAATGTGTCTCCTGCGGAGTTTGTATTTGCACCACCTTGCGTCTTCCAGGTGAGCTTTTTCTCCCTGAAGACTTTACTCCGGGTCCAAATTTTTTATAGAAGAATTCCGCGAATATATGCGTGATGTCCGCCCAGTCTCTGTCACACATAACTATAAAAAGCGTGCGTTTTGTTTCAAGGATCTTTACACTTATACACATGTTTTTATGCGTAACATGGCTAAAAAGTTATTAGAGACGCCTTATACTGGTCCTTACAAAGTATTAAAGCATCCCTCCGACCGTGTATTTGATATCGAAGTCAACGGTGCGTTACGCAGTGTATCCGTTGAACTTCTTAAACCCGCGTACATGATCTCAGATAGTCTTCCCAAGATGCCTACTGGTGGTGACTTAAATGGCGATCAGCCCACCACCGTTGATCGTCCAGTATTAAAGACTTATGCTAGAAAAAAGGTAGCTTTTGCTCCTGCGACCAAAGCATGACTTAACTGTGATGTACAGTGATTCATTTAGCTTGTAAGTGCTATCTACCACAACATATTTAAGCTAAAATTAATATTTATTTTCATATTTATGTACTTCGTTGGCACTGGGGAGTGCGCACGATTTCTTTTCATGTTAGCGGTTTCCAATAAAGTTGTTTTGTTGGATAATTTATTATGTACTCGCTAATTTGACTTTAGAGAAACTTTCTTTTTAATTTTAAGCTGACAAACTTAACAATAAATTATTCTACAAAATTTTACTACGCAACTTTTTCTATTTGAGTAAAATTCGTATTTGTTTTAGTTTTCATGTCATTTATAACAAATTAACTCGCTGCAGTTCTAGCAACTTTTTATATTTATCAATGAAAATACAATTAAACATGTTTTTTTTTTATTAAAATAAATATATCTATGAAAATTTATCTTTTTTTTTCAATTACAAAAGATGAATTTCAAAGTTTCGAATTTCTAACTTTTACACACACTAAAATTGTAAAGATTTGTAATTATGAAAAAGTAGTAGTTTACAAGATATTTTTTCGAAAATTTTAAAAACTATGTTTAATAGTTGAAATAGTTTTTGAAAGTTTTCGCTATATATTAAAATTCGTCAAATGCCTTAAAGAATATTATTTTATATTCGTGTGAAACGAAGTTTTTCATTAATAACTATAACACTAAAAATGATACGAATTTAAACAAAAGCATTTTGCAATTCTCATATACAAAATTTAGTTATTAAAAAAATAATCTAATAACTTTCAAATAATAACTTGAAAAATATTAAAAATACACAAAAATATACTGGAATCAAATGCGTTCAATCTGAATCTACGGTAATGGAAATTTTTTAAAAAATTTCTTAAAATTTTTCAAGTGTTAAAATAATTTATCAATTATCTCTCTACTACATTAAAATTGAAATTCGCAAAAAATGGTTATTTTTAAAATGATTGAAATATTGATTGTTGATAAATTATTTGAAAAACGCTAACATTGACACATTTTACTTTTAATAAATCTTAATGAACTATTAATTGTTAAAAAATCAACTACTCTATTACAATTAGCCAGTGCATTACGATTACAAGTTTTCAAACTATTTTGAAAACAATAACTAGATTATTATAATTTTCCCATATCTTCATTATAGTAAATTAAAACTATTTTATCAATTAAAGGAAACGCCCGACGATTTATGTTAATTTAATAAGTGAATCGAACGGCTATTCAGGGCGAAACATAATAGATCAGGAAGGTAACTAACTTATCAATCACTTTTTTCTATATATGTGTTTAAATACATATTTAAATTTTTAGAAGCTATTTGACACAATAAATAGCAGTTCGGCTGAAAATAATGCAGACGGGGGGGGGGGGGGGATTTGGGAAATAAAAATTGAGAACGATTAAGTAGCGGTTAGCGTCTGGAAAGGATTGTCAGCCCAGTGGCGCAAATGGTAGCGTAGCTGCCCGGTAAGCAGAAGGTTGTCGGTTCGACCCCGGCCTGGGCCGTTATTTTTTCGTTCTCATTTTTTCTCTTATACGTTTACCTTCCCTTTCCATATCCTTTAAAAATTCTTGACTGCACTTTAATTATTATAATATTGTGCATAATTCTTTGACTGCTATTTATTGTGTCAAATAGCTTCTAAAAATTTAAATATGTATTTAAACACATATATAGAAAAAAGTGATTGATAAGTTAGTTACCTTCCTTATCTATTATGTTTCGCCCTGAATAGCCGCTAGATTCACTTATTAAATTAAATTAAAACTAGTTAACTGGACTCATCTGCTTCTTCGCTTTCAAGTGTACTATTAACTAATAGAGATAGGGTTGGATTTTTTCTTTCTTGTTCTTCTCTCTTCTTCTTCATTAACGTTTTTCCTTTATTAACTTGAGATTTATTGTCTTTCCTTTTTTTACATTCCCATTTTCTTGGTCTGTAATAAAAATTTATTAAATAATATCTGTACAATATCAATTAGTTAAATAAGTGGATTTGATCCCTATTGAAAAAAATCACGTAAGAAAATTACGTGAATTTGTTACGTAACAATCAAGTAATTAATCACGTAATATTTTGTTCCAATATGATACGTGATTTTCCAAAAATTACGTAACATATGTTAATGGTTTTATCGGAAAATCATGTGACGTTTGCGTAATTGCGTGTTTTTTTACCGAATGTAAAAAATTTTAGACATTAAAAATCACGTAATTTTTTACAATATCACGTAATTATCGGCAAAATGGTTTTATTCGAAAATTACATGACGTTTGGGTAATTACGTGATTATTACCGAATGCAAAAAATTTTAGACATTGAAAATCACGTAATTTTTGACAAAATCAAGTAATTTTTAACAATATCACGTAATTATCGGCAAAATCGAGTAATTTTTCGATATATTGCTTGTGGGCTACTAAATTTTAACATTCAAAGTTTTCTTTATGATACAAGTGTTTTCGTATACAATATAAAATAATTATGTACACCAAATCTGGTATTCTATATTTAGTGAAAAAAAATATAACTTTATTTTGTAGTGTTTTTTATTTGAATAAATAAACGGATTAAGAATTTGTGTTGGGGGTTTTTTATATAAAAGAAAAAAATAGAAATAATACAGAACGAGAAAATGTATACACGGAAAAAAAATTTCCAGTAAAATGACTGCTTCAATGACTAAAATTTAGTATACTGTATAGAAAAACGGTCACATACTCGAAATGTATTGAATTTTACAATCGACTTTACCAAATTATAGTATTTCGGAAACTGTTTAGCGTTCGCATTGAAAATTATAGTCTTTTCGACAGAGGGACTGTAATTTTGAATATTCAATCATGCAATTGAATATTTGAGCGCCACTGCTCTTTGTTGAGTTTTTCGTCGCTGAGGGAACTCGGGCCGTATTCATTTGGAAAATTAATGAGATGTACTTAATGACATTTTGAGGGGCGTGAAAGAACGTTCTTTCCTAAAACTATTCTTTAGATCTGATAAAAAAAATAAAATTTAGGTGTCGATAAGGTAGGACTCTACGCGTGAGTTGAAGATGGCCTTGATAGACTCAACTAATTACTTCATTGAATACGTACTCTTGACGATAAAGCATTTATTTGATTTAACTTTATATTTCCTAGGACCAGTAATTATTTTATTATTTTATTATGATTCAATGAAAGTTCAATAAAATAAGTAGTCAATTTAAGTATTTAGTTATTTCAAATAAACATTTTGTTTATGCGATTAATTACGTAGTATAATATACTAAATAGTTTAGTTTGTACCAATAAATGTGAAAATGCATCTAATTTTAATTCATAGTAATTAAAAGTAGAGTATATATATTAATTTACGGAAATGAAGAAAACAATGAACACTTAATCATATAATTGACTGCTTTGTTTAAAAATACTTTTTATTCTAAAATAATACATTTTGGAAGTGCCAATGTTGTCATATTTACTAAATATTTACTTGTTTTGAAAAAACATTTTATTAAACCAACAAGGCATTTAGTACTGCAACTAACAGGTTTTGCGATCTGAACGAAAATGATTCGTTAATTTTCTTCTCTCGTCAATCAAACGTTTCCTTGATTTGACTTAATATTTTTTAGATTACAAAAAAAACAATAAATTTAACTAAATGTTTAGTAAAACCAGCACTATGACAATATAAAACTATGTAGTTAATTTGACTACATGTTTCTTGGTTTCAAATAAATTTTTGGTTAAAACAAGTAACTACATAGTTCTATCTACAAAACCATTAACTTACCACATCCAAAATTTAGTTAAAAAATTTCTCTCCCGATTACTATATTACAATTAGTCGACTTGAATAAATGTTTGTTAGGTCTGACTAAAAAATTAGTTGAAATGCCAATGTGTATGTAATAAAATACGTCGTCATTCTGACTAAATTTTACCTGCTGAAACAAACATTTTATTAAACCAACAAGATATTTAGTAACTGCGCCTAACAGGTTTTGCAATCTGAACGAAAGTTATATGTTCCTCTCGTCAATCAAGTATTTCCTTGATTTGACTAAATATTTCTTAGATTACAATAAATATTAATTAGATTTAACTAAATGTTTAGTTAAACAAGCACTATGACAATATAAACGTATGTAGTCAATTAGACTACATATTTCTTCGTTTCAAATAAATTTTTTGTTAAAAGGAGTAATTACGTAGTTCTATCTACAAAACTATTTACTTACCCCAACCAAAATTTAGTTAAAAAATTTCTCTTACGCTTATTAAGTTACATTTAGTGAATTTGAATAAATATTTGATATGTTTGACTAAAAAACTAGTTGAAATGCAAATTTAATAGTTATTTATTGTAATCTAAGAAATATTTAGTCAAATCAAGGAAACGTTTGGTTGACAAGAGAAGAAAATTAATGAATCATTTTCGTTCAGATTGCAAAACCTGTTAGTTGCAGTTACTAGATATCTTGTCGGTTTAATAAAACGTTTGTTTAAATCAAGTAAATATTTAGTAACAACGACAACATAATTTGATACAAAAACATTGGCATTTCAACTAATTTTTTAGTCAGACCGAACAAACATTTATTCAAGTCAACTAATTGTAACTTAGTAATCGCTAGAGAAATTTTTACCCAATATTTTGTTGGGATAAGGAAATAGTTTTGTAGATAGTAGTACGCAGTTACTCCTTTTAACAAAAGATTTATTTGAAACCAAGAAATATGTAGTCAAATTAACTACATACTTTTATGTTGTCATAGTGCTTATTTAACTAAACATTTAGTTAAATCTTATTAATATTTATTGTAATCTAAGAAATATTTAGTGAAATCAATGAAACGTTTGATTGACGAGAGAAGAAAATTAACGAATCTTTTTCGTTCAGATAGCAAAACGTGTTAGTTGCAATTACTAAATATCTTGTTGGTTTAATTAAATGTTTTTTTTTTAACAAGTAAATATTTAGTAAGAATGACAACCTATGTGGATATACAGACATTGGCACTTCAAATAATTTTTTAATTAGACCTAACAAACATTTATTCAAGTTGACTAATTGTCACTTAGTAATCGCGAGAGAAATTTTTACCCAATATTTTGTTGGGGTAAGGTAATAGTTTTGTAGATAGAAGTACGCAGTTACTCCTTTCAACAAAAGATTTATTTGAAACGAAGAAATGTGTAGTGATATTAACTACATACCTTTATATTGTCATAGTGCTTGTTTAACTAAAGATTTAGTTAAATCTAATTAATATTTAGTATCATCTAAGAAATATTTAGTTAAATCAAGGAAACATTTGATTGACAAGAGAAGAAAATTAACGAATCATTTTCGTCCAGATTGCAAAACCTGTTAGTTGCAGTTACTAAATATCTTGTCGGTTTAATAAAACGTTTGTTTAAATCAAGTAAATATTTAGTAACAATGACAACATAATTTGATACAAAAACATTGGCATTTCAACGAATTTTTTAGTCAGAACGAACAAACATTTATTCAAGTCAACTAATTGTAACTTATGTTGTTATTTGTTGTTATTGTTACTAAATATTTACTTGATTTAAACAAACGTTTTATTAAACCGACCAGATATTTAGTAACTGCAACTAACAGGTTTTGCAATCTGAACGAAAATGATTCTTTAATTTTCTTCTCTTGTCAATCAAACGTTTCCTTGATTTAACTAAATATTTCTTAGATGACACTAAATATTAATTAGATTTAACTAAATCTTTAGTTAAACAAGCACTATGACAATATAAAGGTATGTAGTTAATTTCACTACACATTTCTTCGTTTCAAATAAATCTTTTGTTGAAAGGAGTAACTGCGTACTTCAATCTACAAAACTATTTCCTTACCCCAACAAAATATTGGGTAAAAATTTCTCTCGCGAATACTAAGTTACAATTAGTTAACTTGAATAAATGTTTGTTCGGTCTGACTAAAAAATTAGTTGAAATGCCAATGTTTTTGTATCAAATTATGTTGTTATTGTTACTAAATATTTACTTCATTTGAAATGCCAATGTGTATGTAATAAAATACGTCGTCATTCTGACTAAATTTTACCTGCTGAAACAAACATTTTATTAAACCAACAAGATATTTAGTAACTGCGCCTAACAGGTTTTGCAATCTGAACGAAAGTTATATGTTCCTCTCGTCAATCAAGTATTTCCTTGATTTGACTAAATATTTCTTAGATTACAATAAATATTAATTAGATTTAACTAAATGTTTAGTTAAACAAGCACTATGACAATATAAACGTATGTAGTCAATTAGACTACATATTTCTTCGTTTCAAATAAATTTTTTGTTAAAAGGAGTAATTACGTAGTTCTATCTACAAAACTATTTACTTACCCCAACCAAAATTTAGTTAAAAAATTTCTCTTACGCTTATTAAGTTACATTTAGTGAATTTGAATAAATATTTGATATGTTTGACTAAAAAACTAGTTGAAATGCAAATTTAATAGTTATTTATTGTAATCTAAGAAATATTTAGTCAAATCAAGGAAACGTTTGGTTGACAAGAGAAGAAAATTAACGAATCATTTTCGTTCAGATTGCGAAACCTGTTAGTTGCAGTTACTAAATATCTTGTCGGTTTAATAAAACATTTGTTTAAATCAAGTAAATATTTGGTAACAATGACAACATATTTGGGTACAAAAACATTGGCATTTCAACTAATCTTTTAGTCAGACCGAAGAAACATTTATTCAAGTCAACTAATTGTAACTTAGTAATCGGGAGAGACATTTTTTAACCAATATTTTGTTGGGGTAAGGTAATAATTTTGTAGATAGAAGTACGCAGTTACTCCTTTTAACAGAAAATTTATTTGAAACCAAGAAATATGTAGTCAAATTAACTACATACTTATGTTGTTATAGTGCTGTTTATATATGTTGTTATAGTGCTTATTTAACTAAACATTTAGTTAAATCTAATTAATATTTATTGTAATCTAAGTTTACTTGCAGTTACTAAATATCTTGTCAGTTTAATAAAATGTTTGTTTAAAACAACTAAGTATTTAGTAAGAATAACAACGTATTTGGATACAATGACACTGGCATTTCAACTAATTTTTTAGTCAAACCGAACAAACATTTATTCAAGTCAATTAATTGTAACTTAATAAGCGTAAGAGAAATTGTTTAACTAAATTTTGTTAGGGTAAGAAAATAGTTTTGTAGATAGAAGCACGCTATTATTCCTTTTAACAAAAGATTTATTCGAAACCAAGAAATATGTAGTCAAATTAACTACATTCTTTTACATTGACATAGTGCTTGTTTAACTAAACATTTAGTTAAATCTAATTAATATTTATTATCATCTAAGAAATATTTAGTCAAATCAAGGAAACGTTTGATTGACGAGAGAAGAAAATTAACGAATCATTTTCGTTCAGATTACAAAACCCTGTTAGGTGGAGTTACTAAATATCTTGTCGGTTTAATAGAATGTTTGTTTTAAACAAGTAAACATTTAGTAAAAATGACAACATATTTGGATACAAAGACATTGGCATTTCAACCAATTTATTAGTCAGACCTAACAAACTTTTATTTAAGTTGACTAATTGTAACTTAGTAATCGCGAGACAAATTTTTTAACCAATGTTTTGTTGCGGTATGAAAATAATTTTGTAAATAGAAGTACGCAGTTACTCCTTTAACAAAAGATTTATTTGAAACGAAGAAATATGTAGTTAAATTAACTACATACCTTTATATTGTCATAGTGCTTGTTTAACTTAACATTTAGTTAAATCTAATTAATATTTATTGTCATCTAAGTAATATTTAGTTAAATCAAGGAAACGTTTGATTGACGAGAAAAGAAAATGAACGAATCATTTTCGTTCAGATTGCAAAACCTGTTACTTGCAATTACTAAATATCTTGTCAGTTTAATAAAATGTTTGTTTAAAACAACTAAGTATTTAGTAAGAATGTCAACGTATTTGGATACAATGACACTGGTATTTCAACTACTTTTTTAGTCAAACCGAACAAACATTTATTCAAGTCAACTAATTGTAACTTAATAAGCGTAAGAGAAATTGTTTAACTAAATTTTGTTGGGGTAAGGAAATAGTTTTGTAGATAGAAACACGCTATTATTCCTTTTAACAAAAGATTTATTCGGAACCAAGAAATATGTAGTCAAATTAACTACATTCTTTTACATTGTCATAGTGCTTGTTTAACTAAACATTTAGTTAAATCTAATTAATATTTATTATCTTCTAAGAAATATTTAGTCAAATCAAGAAAACGTTTGATTGACGAGAGAAGAAAATTAACGAATCATTTTCGTTCAGATTGCAAAACCCTGTTAGGTGGAGTTACTAAATATCTTGTCGGTTTAATAGAATGTTTGTTTTAAACAAGTAAACATTTAGTAAGAATGACAACATATTTGGATACAAAAACATTGGCATTTCAACTAATTTTTTTGTCAGGCCGAACAAACTTTTATTCAAGTCAACTAATTGTAACTTAGTAATCGGGAGAGAAATTTTTTAACCAATATTTTGTTGAGGTAAGGAAATAGTTTTATAGATAGAAGCACGCAATTACTCCTTTTAACAAAAGATTTATTTGAAACCAAGAAATATGTAGTCAAATTAACTACATTCTTTTATATTGTCATAGTGGTTGTTTAACTAAACATTAATTAAATCTAATTAATATTTATTATCGTCTAAGAAATATTTAGTCAAATCGAGGAAACGTTTGATTGTCGAGAGAAGAAAATTATCGAATCACTTTCGTCCAGATTGCAAAACCTGTTAGTTGCAGTTACTGAATATCTTGTCAGTTTAATAAAATGTTTGTTTAAAACAACTAAGTATTTAGTAAGAATGACAACGTATTTGGATACAATGACACTGGCATTTGAACTAATTTTTCTAGTCAAACCGAACAAACATTTATTCAAGTCAACTAATTGTAACTTAATAAGCGTAAGAGAAATTTTTTAACTAAATTTTGGTTGGGGTAAGCAAAGAGTTTTTTAGATTGAAGTACGGAGTTTGTCCTTTTAACAAAAGATTTATTTGAAACCAAAAATATGTAGTCAAATTAACTATATACTTTTTTATTGTCGTAGTGCTTGTTTAACTAAACATTTTGTTAAACCTAATTAATATTTATTGTAATCTAAAAAATATTTAGTCAAATCAAGGAAACGTTTGATTGACGAGAGAAGAAAATTAACGAATCATTTTTGTTCATATTGCAAAACCTGTTAGTTGTAGTCAATAAATATCTTGTGGGTTAAATAAAAGTTTTCTTCAAAACCAGTAAGTATTTAGTAAGAATGACAACATATTTGGATATACAGATATTGGCACTTCAACTAATTTATTTATTTGAATCTATGAAATAGTTAGTAGTAACAAGTAAAGATTTTGTAAATTAGGATTTGATTCTTTAACAAATCCTTTAGCTAGTTGAACAAAATCATGCTGTCAAAGTTACTAAATAAATAGTTGAGTTAACAAAATATTTGTTAAAGGAATGAATGGTTTAGTTAATGCGTAGGAGATATTTCTTTGTTTTTAATTGTTTAAATCAACCAAATATGTAGTTGTTTCAAACAAACATTTATTTATTTTTAGAAATTGGGTTCATGCATATTTCAGTTATTTGATTTAAGTAAATATTTCGTTAACTCTACCAATTGGTTTTGCTAAAAACAATAAATATTTATTTGAAGTTATTTTCTTCTTTCAAGAAAATGAATTTAGTTCTTTCAATGAAACCTTTTAATTGAATCAACCATACCATATTTGAAGTAACTAAATGTTTAATTAAATTTGCTAATTATTTTTTTAACTAAATAATTTAGTTGATTTTACTCTTTATGTAGTTGTTTCAGAGATATATTTAGTTGATTTAACTAAAGATAACTTTACTAACTATTTTACTAAATATTTAGTTGAAACAACTAATCTTTTTTTTCAGTGTACAAAGAAGCGAAGTTCCTTACTTTTTTCAAGTTGCTCCCTTTCCTTGATCGCTATGGAAGACCTAGCGGATGCGCTAACACTCTCGAAGCATTCAGCGAGCGCACCTCCTAGAGTTCAGGGGAGTCTAAAAGGTTAATAGAAATCAAAGTGGAAATTTACAGTTAAAAAACCGCTGCCAATTCATTGGCAAGATGCTTCCTCAAACTAATTTATCGATTCCATTTTTTAAACTTAAAAAAGAAAAGTAAATTTTTCACAACTAAACTTTATTAATAAATCAAACTGTTTTCTTTGTGGTTCTTTGTTGTTTGTTAAACAATGTGACTGAGTATAAAAAATATTTATGTTTTTTCATTTATGTATCCCATACAAACACTTAATTATTGTTATAAAAAATGTTAAAGAAATACATTAGTTTGAGAAAGAAAAGTATGTATTGGCAATAATCTAATAAATATTTGTTTTGAAACAGGTATTTAACTACTATCCTGCTCGACTTAGCGGTTTAAAGTTAATCCATCATTGTAACAATCATACAAATATAATAACTAAGTTATACTTCTTAAATAATGACAATGAATCGTTTTGAAATTTAACTGAGAGGTAGTTTTTTTCATATTTAAGAATCGATATTTTCATGAAATATTTTTATGAAATTTTTACGAAATTCATATTTTGAAAGTCAATTATTATCGTTGCCCTAGTACACGTTGCCGCGGGACTCAATCTGAAATTACTTTCTCGGGGATATGCCCTAGTACACAATAATTATTTCATTTATATATGATATACAAATTAAATAGAAGTATTGCATATTTTGCTCTAAAACTTTATATTTGTGTTTTGGGGCTAATTTGGAATGAGTAAAAAAATTTTGACCAACATAACCTCTCTCAATTTTAACACAATGTTGTCCTCGATAAGTGTAATAAGTGGTAACAATTTTGAGTCAATCAATCGAATATCCTTTTTAAAAATGCAAATATAAGAAATTTATAAAAAAATTTTAATCTCAAATATCTTTGGTCACAACGGTCAGATTTTTTTCGGCAAAGGACTGAATCCTTAGATATAAAAAAGCTAATTATTTGCGAAATTTCAAAACGATTCATTGACTTTTACTCCTGATATCGTTAACGAAAAAAAACGCACTTGTTTTCAAAAATAATTTTTTTCTCGGAAACAAATCAACATAACCTCTTCAAATTTTAACACAGTTTTCTACTCGATAAGTGTAATAAGTGGTAAAAATTTTGAGTGAAAAAATGAAAAACTTTTTGAGATATTAATTAAAGAAATATAAACCATATTTTCATTAATAACAAATGACAGGCTAGAGATAATTTAAATTTAAAAAAAAGAAATTGTAGGTAATTTAAAGAACTTTTAATAAAAATTTAGTTAATTAGATAATACTGGTTGAAACAAATTAAAAAATCAAAAAAAAAACGAAAAATTCAAAATCGTTTTTTGGTTATAAAAAAAATCGGTAAAATCAAAAAGTAGGTTATGCTCTCTCTATTCTTCTCCGAAAGGAAGAGAATAAGCCTTTTACAATGTAAATCGGTCGATCGGTTCAAAAATTGTCGCCTGTACACACACACACACACACTCACACACACACACACACACACACACACACACACACACACACACACACACACACGCGCGCGCGCGAAATTTTTTTTTATCAAAACCAACGGATTTTAGCGCCAAACGTCTTAGAACATCTTTTTGAACATTTTTTGTTTCAAAAATTTTTTTCACCGTTACAAAACTTCCTCTTTGAGGAAGCAAAAAATTTTTTTCGCAATCTATATTACTGATGTTATATTTTAGATTATGAATGAATATTAAATAGAAGATATAAATAATTTTTTGTATTTGAAAAAAAAAACGCAGAGAGCTGGGATCGAACCCGAGCCCGCCGCGCGAGGAGCCGCAGTCTTACCGCAACGCCAACGTACACTTACACGAAAGACATTTCGACTCGTTTACATATGCTACAGCTTATGTAGTTCCACAATAAGACAAATTCGATACCTTAATAAGTTAATTAACTATTTGTTTCGCGAAGGATGTAGTACACTAGTTTCTAAATTAATAAATATTTGTAAAAATATGCAGGTTATATTTTATAATTAATTTTATAGAAGAAAAGGTGATAAGTAAATCTCTTTTGAGGTTATGTCGACTAGTTGATGTTGTCGTTAGCAGAAAGTCTCGTAATTTTTGGTAAAGTGACTCGTAGAAATTGCTACAATTCTATCAAATTTTAGTAAACTGGCTCGTAAAAATTACTGCGTCTTCTATCAAATATTGGTGTTTTGAAAATTTAGTATAGTAAGTACTAAATTTTATATAAGTAATGTCGCAAATTTTATAACCATATTTATTTATATTTAAAAAGGTGTATACCATTAATTGCTACAAATGTATTAAATATTTTGACAATTTGAGTATGTCCTCAAATTAGTAAAGAAAATAGTAATTTTTAATGGAAACGTTTTTCCGTGTTCAATTATATCTTTTAAGATCGCTTTTTCATTCAGTCATTCATTCATTGATTCCGCGCCATTTAGATCAAAGATACACCTTTGTTCGTCAATAATTCGGAATTTCTCTCTTTTTCTTTATTAAAAATACTTATCACGTTCTATTTGTTTTTCTTTTTATCTCTACGACTAACTGCGTTGTCGAGGTTGTGATTGCACTGGATGCCAGGATCCTGGATTTGATAATTGGAGCTGAGACTTGACGTACTCCTGTCGTCCAGCCAATACAGTGTGGTTATGCTGCAGAATTGGTGTCGCCAAAACGAGTGGATAATCGCATATGCATATAAAACTTTAAAACAAGAATATATAATATAGAATACCAGATTTTGCTGTAAATAATTATTTTACATTGTATACGAAAACACTTATCATAAAGAACCTTGAATATTAAAATTTAGTAGCCCACGAGCAATATGTCAAAAAATTACGTGATTTTTAATGTATAAAATTTTTTACATTCGGTAAAAATCACGTAATTACGCAAACGTCACGTGATTTTCGAATAAAACCATTAACATATGTTACGTAATTTTTGGAAAATCACGTACCATAATGAAACAAAATATTACGTAATCAATTACCTGATTTTGTTACGTAAGAAAATCACGTAATTTTGTTACGTGATTTCCTTCAATAGGGATTTGAAATTATAATAAACACCTAAACGATTCTTGGCGTGTTTTAAAAAGTCGCTGACACATGTCTGTACTTGCTTAGCATTTGCACGATAGTTTTTGGTATGTGTTTTGTTGTAGCCACTAAAAAAATTATAAACATTTTCAACAAAATTTATTATAATTATATAACTGAAATAATGAAGTATATTTGATGAACATTATATAATTATTATGAATGAAAATTACCCTCAATAATCTCGTATAAAAATGTTTCTTTGAAAGGTAATTTTTCCTTCTATCCAAGACAACTATATATTTGCAATCCATCGCACATTACTTGTTCAATCATCTTACGCACAGTGTCTTTCCAATTTTCATTATTAATGTGACTTTGAACATATTGCCACAAAATTTGTAGGATAAGGTAATAAATAATATCAAGAAAAATAAGTGTGCATAGAATACATTTTTTCAAAAAAGTTTAATAATTTTGCAGAAATAAAATATTCAGTAATTAAGGATAAATATTATATATCATGGAGGACAATATACTGCTATATCTTTTTTATGGAATGTATTTTTCGTTATATTATATAAGTAAGTATTTTTAAAAAAGTTTTCTTTATTTACAGAGCTCTTTATTTAATTTTATTTCAACAATTTTTACCATTTTATATTTACAATATTCTAATTTTTTCTATTGTATATCTTTTATAAATTTAAAAAATACATCATTCAATTAATTCAAATGTTGAAATAGTATATTACGCACCTAGGGAGAAAAAACTTGGACAGTCCACATCGTGTAAATTGACACCCGAGCCGAGGATGAGGGTGGCAAACACGAGATGTGGGCTGGCCAATTTTACTCCCGTGGAGCGTATTTTTCCTCACACCAAAGCCGAAAATGCCGAAAATGCGAACGTGACACTTTCCGCCAGGGTATGGTGAAAAAAACATTGCATGATACAGCGTAGTTTCAACTTACCCACTAGTGAAAATATTTTAAATCAAAATATGATAAGCAAAAACACTTACTACTTTCTCTCTGAAGGACTTATCATTGCGGAAATTATTGTCAAAAGATTTAAACACGTGAGGGTCTTCTATCGATAAATACTGTTTAAATAACAAGGTCTCATTTAAAGTTAAACCATTTTCTATACTAGCAGTCTCATTTTTTTTTCATATCAATCGCGACGGCTAACTTAGACTGTGTAACGGGATGACTTCTGGGGTAAGATCCAAAAAGCTACAGGCCAGCGATGCCCTAGAACACGGTGCCGCGGGTGTCAGACTAACATGACTTGCCCGGGGATCTGCTCCTGGAATCCCGAAAACAACGCGAAGATCGCACGCGAACTTCGCTTTCCAACTAATTGGATCGCTGAGTTAAAAGCGCGCGCTCGAGGAGTAAAGCGCGCGGCCGCTAGACTCAGATATGAAAACGACCAGTGGAGTCGTTTTCCCGCGGAGGCGGCGGTATCCGGGAGAAGGTTAGGTTAAGGTCGATAAATGAAGAATAGCCTCAATTATTTCACAGCACAATAACAAGGTCTATTCAAAATAATCATTTACATCAAAAACGCGTCGCGTTGCGCGTCGACAAGAAGACGGGATCCGCCGCTCGGCGCGGGCGGATCAAGGTATCTATTTTCGCTGGGCCGGTGAACGCACCACCGGCCACTCGCCGCTGCGAGTCGAAAATACACAAATAAATCGCTGCGCGGGAAGTACAAAGAGGCTTACCGGGAGAGGAGTGCACTCCTCTCGTCGCTCGCTCACGAATCCGCTCCTGCGTCAGGCCTTATCCTCCGGTCGGCTTCGGAGTGTTCAGGCCGAGTCCTAACGTCCAGCGTTCACCTACAGACGCTTCGGACCCCAGGAGTGGCTCGGATTGCTCACGTGCGCTGCTCTTCATGGTCGGTACGTGTACGGGCGCTGCTCTGCACCGCTGAGGACGCACGATACCGTTTTCTTCGCGGACGATCAAATTAACTCGCGTACGCGCGGTTTGACAGCCCGAGAGAATCTGATTCAAAAATGAATCGAGCGCGACTTTGCAACCGCCAAAGTCGCGCAGTCCCCGCGTGCAGCTCGCGAATACCTCGTTCGAGCGATGTCAACAAACGCTCGAGATGCGTGAATTCGCGGGAACGAGAGTCAAACGAGTCCAATAGAATACGGAAAACCGAGATTCTTATTTTCTCCGTATTTTATCCTGGAACTCCGTTATAACTGATTAGCTATTATTTGTTGTTGTTGCACTAAAAATTTTATAAAAAGTTTTATCATATTCTAATGATTATAATATTTTAAAATTACAATTTACTTACATCTAAGTACATTTAATTTTTCATTCACTGTTAACTGGACATACTCTTCCGGTTTAAATCTGCTCTCAGCTGCAAAAACATTTTAGGAATTAAATTCACAGTGTAATTTTGCTTCCTACAGGAAGCTTTGTGATAGTGAATTTTTTCAATTCTAAAAAATTATTATAGAAGTTGTTTTGAAATCTCAAGAATATGCGCGTGCGCGCGCGCGCGCGTGTGTGTGTGTATGTGTGTGTTTGTGTGTGTGTGGGTGGGTGGGTGGGTGGGTGCGTGCGTGCGTGCGCAAGGACACACCCTTTTTTTTCTGGATATGTCCATTATTGTAGTACATCTAAAGTATTCGATAACGTACGATCCTTTCTCTACAAAATATACAAATTATAATGAACTTTCTACACCTGAAAAATTAACTACTAGAAGACAAAGGTCAACATTGCAAGTATTAAAACAACTTAATCATATCAATCAACAACAAAAATAATCATCAGATAAGTAATAAATATTAAATGTCTAAATATTTATTTCAAATTTATTAATTTTCGTTGAGAAAAGAACATCGACTCTTTGTGTTGATTTCAACAAATTTTTTTTCAGATTTACATAACAAGAATCTACAATAAATATCGCGGATCACCGATACTCGTGCATTCAATAGACCTAAAAAACATAAACTTTCTACATCTGAAAAATTAACTACTAATAGAAGACAAAGATCAACATTGCAAGTATTAAAACAGCTTAATCATATCAATCAACAACAAAAATAATCATGAGACAAGTATTAAATGTCGAAATATTTATTTCAAATTTTTTTAATTTTCGTTGAGAAAAGAACATCGACTCTTTGTGTCGATTTCAACAAATTTTTTTTCAGACTTAGATAACAAGACGAATGATCTGTATTTATACATGATTGTACAAAAGAAGGAAACATCATTAGTTAAAGTTATATTTTTTAAATTAAATTGGCTAAGGTGAAAAGTCTACACAAGAACTAGAAGGACAGAAAATTTTTAAACAACAAAAAGATTAAATTATCAGATCAGATATAAGTCCAATTATTAAAACATGGAAATATTGACTTGTAAGTTATATAAAATGTACGATGAGTACAAGTATATTTATATTTTTTGTATATTTTATTTCATAACATTTATAAATAGAATACGAAAATTTTTGTGTTTAGTAGAATAGTAGTGTAGATATCAAAGATTCCAATAATAATTTTTGGTGGGACTTTGTGTGATTTTTTACTTTTACAGATACAGATATTACACAAGAAGAGTTTTTCAAGTAATTTTGGAGATGTAGCCAAACATATTAAGAAGTTCTAATTTTTACAGATATTACGTAACAATATTTTTTCGAGTCATTTTGGTGATATAGCCAATAATGTTGAAGAGTTCTGATTATGTACTTTCTGAAAAATCTAATTTTGAATTAGAAGAAATGAACGATTGTTCTCATGACCCTGGTGGTTATATTATTAATGGAAAAGCATTTGTCATCTTCAAGAAGCTTAGTCGATATCAGTGCTGTGCTGTTGTACATACTTACTCAATCACCAATTAAAAGATTATGTCAAATGAAAAAAGTGAAAAGCATATGTTATTGTGAAAATTTCAACAATAAAAGTGCTCAGTTAATCTCATGTATGGTTTTCCCAGGGTGTGAGACGTCAAAAGTTTTTTCTATACAAGAATATCAAGAAAGCTTTGATTGTCAGTGATTATCAGTTCATAAACTGGTTATGTTTTTTTAACAAGATTATGCGTAGGTAATGCTGAGTTAATAATTTACCTAGTTTCAATCAATAATAATTTCAAGAACTTATATCTAACTTATTATCTCATAAAAGATTATTTCAAATGAAAAAAGCGAAAAGGATGTGTTATTGTGTATTTTCAACAAATAAAAGTGCTCAGTTATCCTCATGTATGATTTTCCCAGGGTGGGAGATGTCAAAAGTTTTATCTATACAAAAACACTGTATCAACCAATCATGTTTGAAGTTACAGCAAGCTCTAGTAATTTTTGGGTGCACGCACAGTTTTTGCGTGAGGTTGTAGAAGGGGTATAAAAAGAAAGCATTAACATTTTTTTACGAAAATATTTTTTGATTTATACATTTATCTAAATTAAAGTAGAAATAAATATTAAAATAGAAATAACTCCCTCCCTTTCTCCCCCTGTCACTCGCCCTCTCTCTCTCCCGCTCTCTCAACATTCGTCAAATTGAGTACCAAAAACTTTAATGAGAGCTTAAATATTTTTTAAAAACAATCAACACGTTTTTTAAAAGCTAATTTTTTAAGTACGTTCTGACAACACAATTTGTCTAGTTCTTTTAAGGACTACCTGATTACAATAAATTGATTTGTGTACTTTCTTGTGTTTAATTTGTATTGAAGGATGAACAAATTTTTATACATTTCTGAAAACAGTCATACAGTTGTTTCCGAGAGTTGTTTGCATTACTTGACTATAGATAATTGATTTCACAACTTTCGTTTGTTTGATTTGCAGTGAACAATTTGAATGTACTTACATACATATAATTTGTTCAGCATATAATGACTTAATGAAGTGAAAGACTTTTTGACTGGTATTTATTTGATTTATTTAAAAAAATCATAAATATTATTATTTTATAGATTATACAGAAAAAACGTCTATACTTGCCTTATTTTATACTTACGTAGAAAGTTTTATATTAACAATATTATTATTTATACAGTCATGAACAAAATTATTACCATTTGTAAAAAGTGCTTATTGAATAGATGAGACTAGAAGAATTAAGGTAGTTCTCTAACGCGTTATAGTTTGTGCGCTCAGCGAGAGCACAAACTATACCATACGCATGCCATACGCGTCGTTCTGTCTCTCTCGCTCCATGCATGTCGTCTGCTATTTGTGTTTATAACCATTCATATCTTTTTAAAAAGGTCGGCTTGACACATATTTGACAAACTTAAAAGAAAGAGATGAATTTTATCTTTCTTAAGCTATGTTTTTCTTTTTGAAAACCCACTTTTTTTATCAAGTAATACTATTACTTCCTGTTATGCGTTATATGGCGTCATTTACTCTCAATGAAAAGTAACCATTTTCAATAATTTTTTTCTTGAAAAATAGGTCGGCAACCTACATTTTTAGATATACGGGCCTGGCTAAGCTGCCCTCTGTCTCTCCAGAGCGCGCGCTCTTTGTTTCTCCCCTCTCACCCCTCTTGTCTGTGTACGGTGCGAGCGGCGCCCGCCGGCGCGTTTAGTGCTCAATCAGAGCTGCCGGCGGCAACATCGCTATCGATGTGCTAAGCAATTAGAATTATAAAAGTATATTTTGTACCAGAGAGTGGCTGAGAGTGATTAGTCGAAATAAATAAAAGTATTAAAGTGTAAAGTGCGTGTAGTGCTTTCTCCACCCGCTCCTTCTTCCACAATAATTATACTAATAGGTTATGGACCCAGGAGGAGAGGAAGAGATGGACGCACACGGGCGGGCGACAGAAAAAGAGGCGACAGACATGGAGGCGACTGTTCAGAATCACACTGGTATGTGAGAGTTATGTTGGTTTAAAAGACAGTGCGCGACGGATTTATTTAGGCGAGAGTTGTATGTCGACGGGCGATATAGAAGCGCAATACCGGTGATTAGAGTGCGTCCGCGTTACATGTATCATGCGGCTGTGCAAATTGTGAGTGATTGAGTAGAGTCAGTGAACGTCGAATTTCTGTGAAAAATGAGGGACGGACGCGTGCCGTGTCCTGGCGTGGCGTGCGAACCCGCGCTACAGGTTGCGACGAGCACGTGTACCTCCGGCGAGCCATCATGGCTGTTGCAGCGCGCTGATGGTTTTTCTGTGTGCCGGCGAGAGAGAGAGAGAGAGAGAGAGAGAGAGAGAGAGAGAGAGAGAGAGAGAGAGAGAGAGAGAGAGAGAGAGAGAGAGCAAGCCTCGAACAGGCATGATGACGGCGCGTGCCGTGTGTGTGCATGTCGGCGCTATAGAGTGAGAGAGAGACAAAGCGTGAGCCTGCCGGCAACACCTATACCGCGTGCGCGCGATGGGAGGAAGAGCGGCATCGATCCGTCTTCCGCATGAAGGCGCGTGAGGGGAGGCAGTGACTGATCTCCCGCATGCGACCATGAGAGGGGAAGAGGAGTCGAAGGCGCGCCGCACAGTGGGCTGAGATTACAAAAAAATGCATGAAATGCTTGATTCACTCGAATTTCGGCCAAAAAGAATTGTATACCGATGGATCCCTTCGTTTTAACCTACATTTCGAGAGAGCATTTCCCTCGAATGGTCGACATGTGTTTATGAACATGTTGTGGTTACAGTTTTACCGTGTGGTCGCGAATTCGAAATCTTTAGCGTTTTATTATGTACGGAAATGATCAAGAATACTTCATATTGACAGATATTTTGTTATTTATGAAATTTTTAGTGTAATTCGCCCTTCATAATGCTTGAAATTTTTTTACTAAAACTAGTATATCATAATATATCACTTAGCTGTTATATAAAAAATTCTTTTAACGTTTTAAGGAGGGTTTTCGCAAAATCAAAACCAATATTTTTAAATAAAATTGAAAGACGTGATAAATAATGATTATTCCAATCTCTATGCGAAATTTCAATTTAGTTTGATGAAGAATAAAATGAGTATGACATTAATAAAAATCGAGTTTTGAGGTTATATTGCTACAGAGCCTTATGCGATAGCGCGATTTTATTTTGTATGTTTGCATAATTTCGTTACTGATTCATCTGATTATTCAGACTCAGAGTAATATACTGCTCAAGAGTATATATTTATTTATTTAGATATTTATAATAATATCATTGAAAATATCTATTAAATAAAATATGTTTGATATTTATTGACGTATTGATGTGAGCTTTTTATTTTTCCTTATAATCAAACAGTTCTAGTTAATTATCACTTTTTTGAAAATATCATGTTAATGTTTTAGTTATGTATATAGGAACATAATCCTATTTAATACATCAGACTATACATAATATTATACATATATTATAAGGCTTAAAACGTTGAAAGAATTTTTTTATATAACAGCTAAGTGATATATTATGATATACTAGCTTTAGTAAAAAAATTTCACGCATTATGAAGGGCCAGTAACACTAAAAATTGCAAAAATAACAAAATATCTGTCAATATGAAGTATTCTTGATCATTTCCGTACATAATAAAACGCTAAAGATTTCGAATTCGCGACCACACGGTAAAACTACAACCACAACATGTTCATAAACACATGTCGACCATTCGAGAGAAATGCTATCTCAAAAAGTAGGTTAAAACGAAGGGATCCATCGGTATACAATTCTTTTTTGTACGAAATTCGAGTGAATCAAGCATTTCGTGCATTTTTTTGTACTCTCAGCCCACTGTGCGCCGCACTGCTATGTATAGACGAACGCGCGGAATGGTAGCGTTTGTCGACTGATTCCGGGAAAAGCACGCGGCGACTTTACGTGTCGGGGAAATTACGTATAGATATACGACGAATTTGAAAGCGAACGGAAAAATAATGAAATATGCACAGCGGCCGATTGTGTCTCGTGGATAAACTTTAATAATTAATCAAAGATGCATATATTAATTCGAATTAAACATTCTGTATACAGACGAGGTAAATCTCGAACTCTTCCTGCGAACGCAAGGAGAAATTTTCGAGTTCCGGAAGATTTATGAGGACGAGAAGATGAGCGTAGTACTTGCGGAGAATTAAGTGATTTTCGTGTCAGAGACCGGAAAAACACACGAACTTAGTACGTCAAAATCTTGTTCTTATTTGAATATCGTATAGACTCGTAGTGCTTGTGTTCGGCACAGTTTGTCTATTAGAGTTTTGAATTTTAAATGTAACATTGACATTCGATTGAAATTCTATATTTGGCCGTTTTGTAAATCTCAAATAAACTCGTGATGTCTGTGTTCGGCATGTCTTGTTTATTAAAAGATTTCATTACAGCAACGACTTTTGTGACGGATGAGGAGCGGCGCATCTTACATGATGCAGTTACTAAGGCCGTGTCAGAAGGAAGGTCACTGTTGATGCCGTATTGTAGAGAGAACAAGAAGGCCTCTCGTGAAATCGAAGCGATAGCGACCGAAGTGAGCGAGCGAGCGAATTCAGTCCGGTACCGGAGACGACTGGAGACAAGGGAAAGCGACAGAGAAAAGAAACGCATAGCGACCGTGATGGGCGACAGAAGGCAAGCGATGGTGATTTAGCGACAGGAGTTGATAACGATATGATGAAAGGTAAACCATACATAATTGACGTAAAATCCGTAAATCCAAAAATATATGTTAATAGAAAAATGATATCTATATATAATCTTGAAAAAGAGAACCTAGCTAGTAAAAATAATGAAAACAATTGTTTTACAGTGATTCAGGAACAACTCCGAAACATTGCAATACAGATGCAAGCGTTTGGCACAGAGTTGAAAGAATTGAAAAACGAAATGAAAAGCGACGGCAAAGCGAGAGATGAACTACTGGAGCGAATGGAAAGTCAAATAAAAGAGACTGAGAATCATGTTGGAAAAATAATAACCGACTAATAGACAGTAGCGACCTTTTCGATAATTTATGTTTCTGTAATTCAACAACAGTAGCTCCAGACTTAAATAAAATCAGTAAAGATGACATCTCGAGCTTGATACGAAAAGAAATTAAAAAGCTCAATTTAGAATCTAGTAGAGACAAAAGTATATCGACTGATATATCGCGAGATGTGAGAAACACGATTGGGACCGAGTTTGCGACAAAAGATTCGAATGTGAGCCAAGAATATAAATTAACAAATCAGACTAAACTCGAGCACTTTATGGATTTTCTAAGGTCTGAATTGAGCATTGTTGATCTGTTGTACGTGATAGATTCGACTGTAAAAGCGACCTTAGATTTGGATGAAGATGTCATCAAAAGACATAAATGTAAAGTTCGTGATATTATTATAAATAGAATAGATCAGACATATCACGCAAAGGTAGTGGATACTCAAGATCAAAAAGAAATTCTTAAAATAATTAGAGAAATTAAAGTAAATGAGACCAATGTTACGTCTATGACACTGCGTAGACAGCTATACGGCATGCAATATAATCCTTCGAAAGAAAAAGCGACTGTATTTATCGACAGATTCGAAGATGTGATTAGAGCATATAGTAATCTATCTGAAGTAGATAATTTACCCGAAAACGAGAAAAAGGATGCATTTTTTAGCGCGGTTGTAAACGCAGTGCCACAGATATTAAATATTGAATTTATGTCAAAAAGTATGGCCGGAAAACAATTAACATATGATAATTTAAAATTATATATTATGCAGGTGGAGAGTACCAAGGTGCAAGCAGCGCCGGTAGCGACAGAACCAAAAACAGCACACTTGACCTCCATGGAAAAGGTGAGGTGCTTTAGATGCGATGGTTTCGGACATATGTCTAATAACTGCCCTCGTCAAGGGACTGGACAGAAAATATGCTTTGAGTGTAAAGAGTTGACCACCCACATTGCCGCGAATTGCCCGCTGCGACTGACGCGACAGAGAGGCGAAAGTTCAAGGTACGACAGATCTCAATTTAAACCTAGTAATCGCGGAGGTAGAGGTGGTTACGGTCGTTACAGCGGTAACAAGCGCAAAAGTGGCAGCGTTGATAGTCACAGCGATTATAAAAGACCGAAGTTAGACTCAGACAAAGCGCGGGGAAATAGGTGGAACAGGAGAGGACGTAGAAGAGGTGGAGGAAAAGACGACTGCACCAACCCGAGAGATAAAGAGAGTGATTGTGGATCGGGAAACAGTATAGACACCAGTAAGTATTTAAAAACAGACAGTCCGAAAATATATGTTCAGAACGCCAATCTCGTTACCGATACGTTTGCATTACATAGCGACAGGAATAAAAGCAATATAATATCTCAGTTTTTAACAGATACAGGTGCGACGGAACATTTAACTAATTCTAGACTGATTTTTTAAAATTTTGATAGACAGTCGGATGAGATTAAATGTGCTAACAGAAACATTAATGCAAACTTGAAATCGGAGGGAGTTGGCTTGATTAAAGTATTAGCGAACAATAATAAAATATTAAAATTTGATAATGTAATCTATGCGGAGAATTTATCGGAAAATCTCCTGTCATTGCGAAAGTTTACAGATTTGGGATTATGTATCTATTTAGATAATAAATAAATCAATATTTATAATCCGATATCAAAAGAAAGTTTTCTGTCAGGAATTTACCAGAAACCTTACTGGATAATAGAATTCGAAATAAATAAAGCGAGCGTTAGTTTTGACAGAGGTAAAAATAAAATTGTAGCATACGTAACTACGAGAAACATGACTAGACTAAAAGCGACTGAGACAGTAGAAGCGAGTGAGAACGAAAGTGAGACTGAAAATAGAGACTGTGAAACTAATACTGTAATCTGCTCAGACTTCGAAAATACCATACGCGACCGAGAATTAAGCGACGTAAATGAAGCAATGGAAAACGAAAAACCAACATGCGACGTAGAGTTGGAAGAGAAATCGAATGAGCGACAGATTAATAATCAAGCCATTTTATGGCACATTCGTTTGGGTCATGCGTCTGTTAATTATTTAAAAGAATTACAAAAGAAAATGCCGGAGATTAAAGAACTTAGAGGGATTGTTTTCGATGACTCTGTACAAAAGTGTGAAATATACATGATTTCTAAAATTAAAACATTGCCATTCAAGACGACGAGACAGCGAGCGACAGAGCCGTTGTAGATTATACATGCAGACGTCATGGGCATGATAAGTCCTGCTACATATCCAAGGGATACAAATACATTTCTGTATTTATAGATGATTTCTCGCGGTTGGCTATGGCTTACGCAATGAAAAGCAAAGATGAGACTGGTCATTGTTTGGAATCTTTTGTAAAGAGCGCTCGAAATTTGTTAGGCAAAGATGCGAAAGTGTGTTATTTGCGAACCGATCAGGGAACTGAATTTACGGGTGGTTGTACGACTGAGGCTTTAAAGCGACTGAATGCCGAACTGCAGTTAGCATGTCCTGATACGCCTCAACACAATGGTGTGGCTGAAAGGTTCATCCAGACAATCCAGAGGAAGGTGCGAGCGCTGATGTATGATTCTGGACTTCCCGAGAACATGTGGGATCTGGCTTTGAACGCAGCAGTGTATGCGTACAATAGAACACCGCATAAATTGAATGATATGACATCACCTATTCAAGTATTCAATCCAAATCGTAGAGTGTACATTACACAGTTAAAACGTTTTGGATGTTTGGCCTATATGAAGGTACAACGTAAAAAGGGGCCGAAATTCAGATTTATAGGAAGGAGAGTTATACTGGTGGGATATAAGGAGACTGGATATATATTTCTCAAACCAGAGGAAGGCAAATTTTATGAAAACCATGATGCTGGGTTCAACGAAAACTAGTATTTGGTAATAAATATAAAAAGACTGAGATAAGCGACTGGGAGACAGATGAACTTGGAATTAATCCAGATACTTGGTTTGTTGAATTTAAATCGGAAGCGACAGAGAAAATCGAATCGGAGGATTATTTATTAAATGTTAAAAAATAAGATGTAAGTGAGCTAATCCCAGAAACTTTTAACTTTTTATAAACTGCAAAATTTAAGATTTAAGGTGGTTCTTCGTGAGTCCCTAGTCAAAGCAGTGCTAAATGAAGAGGATACCTAAAATTAAAAAAACCATAGTTGCAATGTGATTTATTTATTTAAAATGATAGAAATAGTCAATGTATTGTAAACAAAGTGTATTTTACATGACTAAGATACCTTTTTTTAACAAAATGTCGATATTTTAGAAATAGCACAAACAATTACTGATAAAATATCTCAATCTTTTTTTTTTCTTAACCGAATTTAATTTTTAAGGTCTCAGTTTATTCCTTAAGTAATTTCATGGTGACTTGCAGAAGGAAAAATTTTAAATTATTCAAAACCAAGAAAGTTATAGCCAATTGTTTATAAATTCATGCACGGGGTTAAAAAAATATTTCTTTTTAATTGGCTATAACTTTCTTGGTTTTGAGTAATTTAAAATTTTTCCTTCGGCACGTCCCCATGAAATTACTTAAGGAACAAAATGAGACCTTGAAAATTAAAATCGGTTAAGAAACAAAAAAGATTAAGATGTTCTATCAATAATTGTTTGTGCTGTTTCTAAAATATCGACATTTTGTTAAAAAAAGCTATCTTAGTCATGTAAAATACACTTTTTTTACAATCCATTAACTATTTCTATCATTTTAAATACATAAATCACATTTCAGCTATGGTTTTTTTAATTTTAGATACCCTGTTCATTAAGCACTGCTTTGACTAGGGACTCATGAAAGAACCATCTTAAAAGACTACAACTCAAGTTCCTTACGAAGCACATGACTGAACCAAAAAAGAAAATTTTTATTTTTAAATAGAGAAATAAAAAGAACGTCGAACTCTATGGTAGAGGGAGACTTTTTTGTGAAAAATTACAAAAAGAGCAATAAAAGATCTGAGTTTAATTCAATCTAGAAAAAAAAATCACTTACTGTCATTGTAAAATTTTATTGAATTTTATCCTTATTAAACGTTTTTTTATATGGTAATCTATTATGTCCTGTGGATAGTCATTGTTTTTTAATAACAGTTTTATAAAAGAGATGTTTTTTTACTGAAAGCTACTATGTGACAATTTTATTGCTCGGTCAACTAAACAATAGATCATAGCGATTTTATTACTTAGGGGGTGATGAGAATTGTAATTTAAATATCGTCCTGAAAAAGTTGGTTTTTTATATCAATTTTTGATAATATTCCTTTGCTCATTTGTAATAATTTCAATGTCTAAAAAGCTAATGCTATTGTTTTTTGGTCGTTCGGCAGTAAATTGTAAATTCGTATCATATGAATTAAATATTTTTAATGTGTCATCAATGTTATTCTTGTGTATACAAGGTACAATGTTATCATAATGATAGTAGAATATTAGTTTAGATTGTAATTTATTTATACAATACGATTCTAAATCCTCCATGACTATATCTGACAAAATCGGACTTATAGGATTACCCATGGCTGATCCGAACGTCTGTCTATAAAATTTTTCATTAAATTGAAAGAAATTATTGTTTAAGACGGACTTGATAACATGGAGAAATTCAGAGCAGTTAATGTTAATTTTATTGTATAATTGATGCCACCTTTTTTCGATGGCATTGCAAATTAAATATTCCGGGACATTCGTAAACAAACTGACAACCTCGAAACTAATAATCTCATGATCTGATAGAATATGAATATTATGAATTTTTTCTCTTAGTTTTAAGCTGTTGTGACACTTTGGTGTTTTAAGATTATTTTGCAGGAATTTCGCAAAGAACTTTGATAAAAAATACGTCGGAGAGTTTACAGTGGAAATTATAGGCCTTACGGGGAAATCAGTTTTATGTATTTTTACTAATCCGTATGCTTTTGATATGTTAAATTTTTGTAGAATTGGATGTAACTTTTTACCCATAAAATCTATTTTATTTAGCCATTTAATTAAATCATTCGTTTTTCTTTCATGACTGGGCAATGGATTCTTTTTAATTTTTTCATAATGTTTTTCATCACGAAATAATGATTTTGTTTTTTCTAAATATATGGACCTTTTTATTATGACAGTTGGGTTGCCCTTATCAGCTCTAGTTATTAAAATAACTGGGTGATGTTTTATGAACTTCTTTGTTTTTTCTAGGTCTATTTTAAACTTTTTATCAACGTATAAATTTGTAGCTAGATTCTTATTGTAAAATTTATTAATCGTGTTGACGAAGGTTCCTCTTACAAGAAAGGGTATCGAACCCGAACTCACCGATTTCAAAAATTTCGATATATGTTGTAGATCATGAAAAAATATGAGACACGTGTTTTTTCTTATCTGCGGAAAAACATATTTAGGGGGTGACAACCACCCCTAAAGATAACCCCCAAAAACGATTTTTTAAATATATCTCGGCTTCTACTGCGTATTTCAGAATAAAACAAAATAGAAATTACTTCTTATAAAAAAACAAAGATAACTGAAGCAATTTTGACCCTAAGGGTTGCAACCCTTATTTTTTATTTTCAAAAAGCTAATTTTTTGATCATTTATATTGAAAATAAAAAATAAGGGTTGCAACCCTTAGGGTCAAAATTGCTTCAGTTATCTTTGTTTTTTTCTAAGAAGTAATTTCTATTTTGTTTTACTCTGAAATACGCAGTAGAAGCCGAGATATATTTAAAAAACCGTTTTTGGGGGTTATCTTTAGGGGTGGTTTTCACCCCCTAAATATGTTTTTCCGCAGATAAGAAAAAACACGTATCTCATATTTTTTCATGATCTACAACATATATCGAAATTTTTGAAATCGGTGAGTTCGGGTTCAATACCCTTCCTTGTTAGTTTTAGAATATTTTCTTCATCAATGTCGTTTTTTTTTAAAGTTTCAAAGTTCTTTATGTAATTTAATGCCAACTTATTGTCAAATCTATTATTGAAATTAAACTTTTCCCCCAACTTTAGTATATCAATTACATAGTTGGGAGTTGAATCCCCGAGACATTTACACACCATTTACTTGCTATGCAAGGGTCGGCGACCTGTGTATTATTGTTGGGGAGATTGACACCACTAATATTGCTAATGTCATCATCTCTATATCTATCTTTATCTATATTCTTTCTTATATTTTCTAAAATACATAATATCGTGTTTTTCTCTAATTTCATTGAAACTTTAATCATAACAAATGTGAGTTTAGTAGTGCAGTAATCTATAAACAACGAAAGAATATCTATACCTACAAAGTTCTCCAAATCTTTCGACATTTTATCAATTAATTTATTAACTTGTGCAATTTTTATGTGAAGATCTATAATCTCAATATTTAACAGTTGGACAATAATACTATCGATCATTTTGTTTTGTTTAATTTTGCACTTATTTGAGAACATGTGATTATTTATTACGTTCTTAGTAATAAAATTCAAATAACTAGGAACCAAACTATAAAATCCGTACTTGATTAAAAATTTTACATGTTCTCTATAGTATTTTAAATTGTATAATGTTTTTGTTAGTTTATAAATTTTTTTTCCTATAATAAAGCCGAATATTGTAAGGACTAAATGTAAAATTAAGTTTAAATTTAAGTCTTTTCGATTTACTAAATAATGTTTTAATAGTTCACGCTGTGGGTTGTTGGTTTACCATGTGTGGTTTAACATTTTACAATGATTATGAATTTTTTTTCTAGATCGAATTAAACTCAAAATGATAACTTTTATCGCTCTTTTTCCAATTTTTCATAAAAAAAGTTTTCCTCTACCATAGAATTAGATGCTTTTTTTATTTCTCTATTTAAAAATAACCATTTTCTTTTTTGGTTCAGTCATGTGCTTCGTAAAGAACTTAAGTTATAGTCTTTAAATCTAAAATTTTGCAGTTTACAAAAAGTTGAAAGTTTTTGGGATTTTCTCAAGTATATGTTTTGAATACGTTACCTATATTTTTCATGAAATCTAAATCATTGTTATCTCTAGTCATAGATGATAGTGTATCCTTTAGTGTCGCCAACGGACCGATAACCTGAGGTTCGACATCATTTATTTTTTCTACTCTTGGTGTCGAGTTTTCATCTTTATTACTAACTGCTTTGACCAATGTAATTTTATTTTGTAAAATAACATTTGACGTTATTTTGGGTTTGTTGTCACCTTTTTGATCAAATTTATCCAATTTTTTCAAACCTGTAAGTAAGAATAATTTTTTTTGTTATTTCTATTTTTATTGTAAATTTATTTTTTTATTACCTGTTTTATCAACTGTTTCAACATGTGAATCGCTCAATACTTTATCTTCTTGCCTTAAGAAAATATAGAAATAAATTATATTTTTTTAACTTATATTAATAAATTGTAAAATGTTGTTTAAGGCGGTCTTATACCTAATGGCTCCTGCGTCAAGCAAGTTTTCTTGGCAATCATTCGATGGATTTTGATGAGAAAAGTCGCAAATTACTTGAAAAATGTGTACCTATGGCATGAAGCTCTGAAATTAAAAATATCGAGACTAAGTATTTTTTTAATTGAAAAACGGTAAAAATTAATAAAAATTGCTAAAATTAAGACAAAAACCGCTGCCAATTCATTGGCACGTAGCTTCCTTAAACTTAATTTCCTGATTCCTTTAATTAATTTTTAATTCCAATATTTAAAATTTAATACTTCAGAAAGACAGAAATAACAAAACTCCAACATAATTTATTCAAATTTTTATAGATTATACATTTCCACAAAATTTCACATACATAAAATATATATCACAATTGCCTATAAATTTGCAACTGATATTTAGAGCTCTATGTATTTGAATGTAATTTATAGCATTCGAAACATAATTAAATTACCTATATTTTCTAAAAAAAATTAATTTTCTAGCTATCACGGTTCTTTTGTTATTAACAGAAATGTAAAAATTTAAAAATTAAAAAAAAAATGAGTTTTGGATGTTCAACTATTACGATAGTAAAATTGTCTTATTCGCTTCAAAATTCATTGTACAGGTATATTATTGATAGTTCTCGGCAGAGTTTTTTTGGCAAAATGATTGGTTCATAATTTTCAGAAATATTATAAACTAAAATTATCTTTTTATAAATTAAATTAAATTTAATTATAAACTAAATTAAAAAAAAAAATTATAAATTAATCCTCAAGAAATAGATTTTAAAAATATCTAGAAAAATTTTAACCTCAAATATCTCTGAAATTTATGAACCAATCACTTTGCCAAAAGAACTCATCCGAGAACTATCAATAATATACCTCTACAATGAATTTTGAAGCGAATAAGACAATTTTACTCTTGTAATAGTTGAACATATAAACTCATTTTTTTTTATTTTTCAATTTTTATGTTTTTGTTAATAACAAAAGAACCGTGATAGCTAGAGAATTAATTTTTTTAAGAAAATATAGGTAATTTAATTCTCTTTCGAACACCACCCACCCCATTTAGATACATAGAGCCGTTCTCGAGAAATTACGATTTAAAAAAAGTTGAAAAAAATTTTAACCTCAAATATCTTCGAAATTTATGGATCAATTCTTTTGCCCAAAGAACTCACTCGATTGGTATACAAAATCTACCTCTACAAATAATTTCAAAGTGATTAAGCCAATTTAACTATAGTTATTGAACGTAAAAAAATCACGTTTTTTATAAATTATTTTTTTTCTCAAAAAATAATGAATAAAAAAACCTAAAAATTTAGTAAGTTATAGTACTTAATATCCTTTATAACCAAAAAAATATTCATGTTAATATCTTTTTTTAATTTCGAAATATAACCTATTTACAAAAAATTACGTTTTCATTAATAACTTATGACGAAATATAGCTACCGACTTTTTTTTTTTTAAATTGTAGATAATTTTATCCTACATACAGAGAATTCATGATATATAAACATGATATATAAAATTTGTTCTAAATATTAAAAAAATCGAAAAAAAAATTTTGAAAATTAAAAAATGGCTATAAAAAAAAAAAAATTAAATTAAAAAAAAATAGAATATTGACCCCAATTGTGGAAGCAAAATCTAAAAAAATGATCACTCTCCCTTTAAAATCGGTCGAGTAGATCATGAGATATCAGCGTGTACGGACACACACACACACACACACACACACACACACACACACACACACACACACACACACACACACACACACACACACACACACACACACACACACACACACACACACACACACACACACACACACATACACACACACACACATACACACACACACACACACACACACACACACACACACACACATCCATACGGACATTTTCTAAAAATAGTGTATTTCGATTCCAAATTTGCTAAATAACATTTCTAACACATTATCTCATAAACTTTTTGTTTTACTATCACAAAGCTTCCTCTATGAGGAAGCAAAAGTAGTTTTTTCAATTAGAAAAATACTTAGTCACGATATTTCTTAATTCCAGAGCTTGATGCTATAGGTACACATTTTCCAAGTAATTTGCGACTTCTCTCGTCAAAATCCATCGAGTGATTGTCAAGAAAACTTGCTCACCAGTTGATTTTTCTAAAATGACATAATTCTGCATAAAGTGGATTAGGAGATCTATCTCTTGAAATTTTGTATTAGAAATAAGTTATATTAGTGACACATATCTTTTATTTTATAATAATTATATTTTAGTTCAATTTTTTATGTAATTTTGGCCTCAGGGGTCATTAGGTATAAGACCACCTTAATTCCATGTTTTATTACCTGTATCATTGACTTTTGCAGTAATTGAATCCCTACACAGCTGATCTATTTTAAATGAAAGAAACGTCAATTGTAATGTTTATATTAACAAACCGTAAAATATCACGAATAAAGTTATGAGTACCTGTACCATCCTCTGTTTTGGCAAGTTCATTGTTTACGATTATTTGATCAGGGTTACAATTATTTTCACCTATATTTTCTGGTGGTGGCGTTGATCACCTTTCCTTATTTATTTGTGAGTGTTGGTCCGTTAAAAGTTCTGGCAGTGTTTTCGTCAATTTAGATGTAGTCGCTAAAATACCTTTATTTTGTTCCTTTTCTGAGTTCTGTGTTTTATTTTCTACTTTTTCTTTTTTGATAAGTTTTTTAGACCATCATCATCACTATCATAATTTTTTTGACATCTTAATTTTCTCTTTTTTGAGTCTTATAGATCATGCCATTTCTGTTGAATGCTTTCCTCACTTGAAGTTTCTTCAGCAATTGACAGTTTCATAACAGTATCTTGATAAATATTTGTAGCTATAAAATAAACAAAAATTATAGTGTTTATTTCAACAAGAAAACAAATGAAGTACTACATATCATTTTTTAAGAACTGCTATTGTTTAACTGCTATAACGTAAAGGCCCCTGTTTTGCGCCATCTGATGATACGATGTTGAGAATAAAGGATTTCAGGAAATTACGGTTACAAGAATTTAATGCAAAATGTTAAGACCTTTAATTTTAACATTTATGCGCAGATATTGAGTTATTTGCAAAATTTATCATTAAATCGGTCATAACTTGAAATGGCTACAATATGAAGAAGTGTATATATCCCTATTCTATATAGTTATTTAAAAAATTCTGACCGATCAGCCCCCCTCGCCCCCCCAGCCCCCCTCAATACACCGTTGAAATCCGTCTCTATCTATGAGTACGCCCCCTCAATTGCCCCCCCCCCCTCAATGGCCGCCCAGTAGAGACGTAAAAATAGAGTCGGTGAGACAGAGACGTAGAGACAAAGACGTAGACACAGAAAGTAGAGCCAGAGGCGTAGAGACATAGATATAGTGACAGAGACGGGGAGACAGAAACGTAAAGTCAAAGATCGATAGATAGAGACAGAGGCGTACACACAGACACGTAGAGACTGAGTCAGAGATAGAGACGTACAGACAGAGACGTAGAGATAGAGACACAGAGACAGAGACGTAGAGATAAAGGTGTAGGGACAGAGACGTAGAGACAGAAATGAGGAGATAGAGATGTGGAGACAGAGACGTAAAGACAGCGGCATAGAGACAGAGACGTGGAGACAGAAAGAATTAAGTGGTTGGAATTATTTTATTTGAACATTATTTTAAGGAGGGGTTATAAAATTAAAGAGGGACTGATGACAGTAGTAAAAATCTTTTATAAGTTTAGAAAGATATAAAAAGTCTATCTTTTTCACGCCACCCAGGAGATAGATAGAAAGGCGCGTTTTTTAGAGGTATTCCTTTCTGTAATAATTTTATAAACCACGATTGTGTAAAATTATCACAAAAAGGCCTAATCTGTTTAACAAAATTTTGAAGATAATAAAAAATAATAAGAGAATTATATACGTATGTATATTATGAATTGTTTCAGTAAACTTTAATTAACTACATGAGTACATGCTGTGGGTGTTGAAATAAACTGTGTCACACACATAAGTAAAGTTAAGTTCATTGTATATTGTATAAAACATAACTGTACAATAATTACTTATTTCATTAACAGTCTTTAGTTTAAGCTAACTTGAGTTTAACAATTTAATATTATTTCAATCAATTTGTGTAACTACTAAAAGGAAAACGTTTAGTTTCACAATGTTAACGCTAGTCTTACAAGAGAATTACAATCTGAGTTTTCTGAAAATTTTGAGTGTTCAATAATTAAATAGTTGAGTTTTGACATCTTGTTCTGTGTACGCAACGTGAGTTATAATTAATAATCATGGTGTTGAATTGAATATAAATCTCGCACTAGAGATAACTGACCTGGTGAGATATGAATTTGTTGCTGTATTAGAGATGAGTTTGGCCGCTGTTGAATGTGGAGTTTTGTCAAAAACTTTCTCCTCGATTCATGTACAATGAAGCTGATTAAATACAAAATAGCAAACAAATGTTGTTGATTTGATGCATGTGAAAATTACTGACAATCAAATGGTAATGCAGCTCCTGTGCCAACACGTGGTTGGTAACTTAACCTCGCGTGGAGTGAGTTTTGCTACCTTGCAGCCGAAGCGATTCTACTAATCGTCGATGCACTTTGAGTTGATGCGTGAACGATTGTGAGAAGTGCCGGTGAGCGTGTCCGATGTCAGTGAGTGGAGCCCGTGAATATAAGTTGAGTGTGACCGATGAAAATTGCAGTAGCTGATGCCGAGAGATGGCATCTTGTGGCGAGCTGATTGCAGAGAGCGAGGCCTTGACCCCGCTGGCTGGTAAAATAATAAAACACTTATAAGAATAATCGCATACAGAAATAGTATCTTTACAACACGCATATGGAAGCGTCCTCCAGAAACCAGCCAGCGGGCGTGCGCGACGCATTTCTCGTGCAAAGCACAATCTGTTCAACTCGCTCGTAATCGTATTCTGAGTCTCTCAGAAAAAAATAAAAGACACATATCGATAGATTTTTTCCTGCTCTTTCCAATGGTGCTATTGTTTTTTCTCCGGAACTCTTTCTTCTGGTCGAAAATTTGAGTTGAAAGTTCAGAGCAATTTTTCTCAAAGTATGTCATGTTTTTTTCAAAATTCATAACACCATTCTAAAGTATAAGTCTTAAGCTACAAAACCCTAAATTTTCAAATTGGAGAAATAAAGGGCTCAAAAGTAACAAGATTAAAAAGACAGCGGTGAGTGACCGCGCGAGTTCTTTGCGCTGCGCTCGGACGCGCCCCACATTCGGGCTTTGCATAATGATCTCGTAATCGTATTTTGAGTCTCTCAAAAAACAAGAGGCATACATCAATAGACTTTTTCCTACTCTTTCCAATGCTGCTATTCTTTTTTACTCCCAAACACTTTTCGAGTGGAAAGTTCAGAACCATTTTTCTTAAAGTATAACACGTTGTTCTTCAAAATGCATAGCACCATTCGAAAGTACAAGTTATAAGCTACAAAATCCTAAATTTTCAAGTTGGAGAAACATAGAGCTCAAAAGTAATAAGATTAAAAAGACAGCGGCGAGCGGTTGCGCAAGCTTTCTGCGCTGGGCCCGAGTGTGCTTTTATAAACGTATTGCATATTTTCCTTGTTTCCTATTCAAAAACATTACACAATGTTTATCAGTGAATCATATATATTACGTTTTAAATATATTAATTTTTTATTTAATCAAGGAGCGCGTGAGTGCTCCGAAGGCAAGTATAGAAGGAGCCTGAGGATCGACCGCGCTACGTATACTTTGAAATGAGTGCCCGAGAAATTGAAATATTTACTACAATTTTCAATCGCTTTTATATTAACTCAAATTAAAATAACAACGTGCTATTGGGTTATACTATGCTGCACAAAAAGTTTCATGTAAAAAGATGTTCTCATATTAGAGATATTAAATAGTGAAAAATTTTATGTCTTGTTTCCCTTTTTCTAAATTCTTCATTCGAGATTCGTTTTCTTCCCACTTCCGGTTTCCTGTTTCAGTTTTATTTTTTATATATATATACTAGGGGGTACCCCCCTACTCGCTCCGCCCGTCTACCCCCGACGCTGAATATCAACGATTTGATTTAAAATTTCAAAGCATCCTACGAAAATTAATGTACTCATTAATATTTTATTTTATAAAATAATTATTATACTTTATTTTATAAAAAAATTATTATACTCCGAGAAAAATGGCTCTGAACTTTCAATTCAAATTTTCGACCAGAAGAAAGAGTTCCGGAGAAAAAACAATAGTACCATTGGAAAGAGCAGGAAAAAATCTATCGATATGTGTCTTTTGTTTTTTTCTGAGAGACTTATAATACGATTACGAGCTAGTTGAACAGATTGTGCTTTGCACGAGAAATGCGTCGCGCACGCCCGCTGGCTGGTTTCTGGAGGACGCTTCCATATGTGTGTTGTAAAGATACCATTTCTGTATGCGATTATTCTTATAAGTGTTTTATTATTTTAGCCCTCAAAATGATAATTAATCCTCTGAATGTTATTAATTTGCTGCTTGCCTATTTCCAAACATTTGATATTAAAGAAAGCCCTTATAATATTAGAGAAATAGAAATAAAAGACCATTTCCAAATAATACTGTTAGATTTAATAGAATCGTCTAATAGCATAAATGTTATAATGAAAAATCATTGGATTTTCAAGAAGAATATAAATAATGAGATGCACGTATTGTGGAAGATGTTGATTTACATACATTTCCTTACGGTCCTGAATTACCTACGTATCGATGTATGAGAGATCAAGAACCATTGAGTTTTGAATACAAAAAAAAGGCTCTAGAATATTGGAGAAGTGGAAAAACAAAAAGTATTTATCGTTTAAAATTGTTCAAAATAGATTCAGGAAAGTTAGTTCTGAAACACAGTTACATCGCTGGGCTCACCAAATCAATCAAGGTGGAACTTACCGAGAAAAAATTGGAAGCATTTGCGATTTCACACTAGAAAATTTTAAAGCTGCTATTGAAACTGGATTAATAATTCATGACAACGATTTAAGAAGATGGGATCTACAAGCACAAAAATTAATCGGAAATGAGGACGTAATATTTGCAGCTTCAAAACGTTGGCTTACAACATTTAAAAACTCCCATAGAATTGTTTCTCGAAAAATTAATAAATTGATCACAAAAAAAGTATAGAAAAGCGAAATGATTTGCATAAAAAGGAAGTAGAATTCGTAATAGAAGTCAAACAATTGATTAATGAAATAGGCGCTGACAATACGTATAATTCCAACCAGAGTGGTTTTCATTTGGCAAATGCATTCTAATCGGTCTCTTGCTTTTGAAGGAGGAAAGAAAGTACAGTGCCTTGTACAGTCAGTCACATCAACAACTCATAGCTATATTGTACAGCCTACAGTTTCAGTCAAAGGAAAGTTACTATCGCCATTATTTTTAGTATTAAAGGAACGAAGCGGAGAATTCGGATCAATTGTCTCACAAAATTTGTTTGTACCTACAAAGGTATATGTTACATCCTCGACATCTGGAAAACTGAATTCAGGTAAAATCATGTTTTATTAATTTCTAATGATAAAACGTTAATTATTTCGCAAGACATACAAATAATCAAAATTTGTAGAACTCTTTAAGGCGTGGTTAAAAGAGGTATATTTCCTCAAGTTGGACCTACAAGCATGCTGCTAATTGATTCGTGGAGTGGTCATTGTCCAACGGTTGTACAGGAAGTTATGCCACAGGATAAAACACTACATCTCAAGATGCTACCTACAGGAACGACTGGAAACATCCAGCCGTTAGATTTATATAGATTCCGCACATGGAAGAACTATGTTAAACATTTTTCAGACTATATTATGCTCATAGACGAAGACTTAAATTTACATTTGAGAAATAATATAATTAAATTACAGTCTTTGGTTCATAACCAATTTTAATCTCCACGATATGAAAATATATTTAAATATTCGTGGTATAAAAGTTGGTAACTTGTGAATCGACCAGGAGATTTCAATGACCCAGTAAGTTTCAGTTTCGGAGATTCCTATGCAATGCATTGTGAGATCAATGGTTGTAATAATGTTGAAATTGTTAGGTGTAAAAAATCTTTATGCTTAAAACACTTTTTTGAAGAATATCGTTATTGTAAAACTTACAATCCATAATGTCTCGAGCTATTCGTCATAATATATAATAAACTGTTTTGGAGGAGGGATAAACTTCCGGGGATGATTTTTATCACTTCAAAATGTATTATTCACAGATAAAAAATGTAAATATTTCTCGCTTTTTGGTTCACTACAACATAAAGTTTAAATAAACATGTTATTGTTCATGTGGGACTTGACTAAAAATTAGTTTTTCGAAAAAAACTTTACAATCATTCGTTTAAACAAATAGTTTAATCAAACTATTTTTGCAAAATTAATGATAAATTAGTATTTCGTATTGCCCGAAAGCACTAAAATTACATATCGTTTGTCTGTGTTATTGGTCAAAATTTCATGGTCATTAACTGCGAGAATGTTATGTTATGTAGGGGTGATTTTTACCAGTTAAGAATGTCTATTTTACTTTTTAAAGAATGCATGTGACCGTAAAAAACATTTAGAGAAAAAACTTTCTAAAAAAAGAATTATATTTAATATATTATATTATATATTTTATTATATTATATTATTTTTCTCCAATGCTTAGTTAGGAACAAAAGGGGATGTAGTACCCCCCAAAAAGATATATTTTGGCCAAAACCACGAGAGAAATCAACTTCGTATTTTAATATTCTTTTAAGTGGAATAATTTTTAAGGAGATATACACGACGACCCATTTTAATCACGACACCCGGATTTCTCGGAACCTAAGCCAGATAGAGAAAAATGGTTCAGACAAAAGTTATAGGGGACAAAGGGGGCCAAATAATGGCGCTAACGTCTTTGACCTTGAACTTGACCTTTGAGATTATTTCAAGGTCAAAGTGGTTTTTTCATATGGAAACACCTAGTTTTGACCCCGCATTCGGAAAGAGCGGGAAATTTTACGTTCAAAATCATATTGAGAAATTCTTTCCATGGTCATTTCAAGGTCAAATCTAGGTCAAACTCAGAAAAGTCCGTTTAAAATCGTTTTTTTCCATGAACCACAGGCTAAGCTGGTTCAAATTGATCGTAGGGTTAATAGATGAAACCACACACCCCAAACCCACACACCCAAAACTTACACATCCTAGTAAACAAAACTCAAACTCGCACATCCTAACGCCATACACTTCATGCCCTCACATGCTGAACTATTACACGCCGGTCCCACAACCATACCCGACACCCCTCAGTCCCACACATACCTATTCCACGCATGCTAATCCCATACACCCCAAACCCACACATCCTGAACCGTGAAAAATTTTTCTCAAGGGCAAAATTATTTTTTAACGGAAACTTTAAGATCGTTGAAGCTTCTGTTATAAATGTATTAACCTTACTTTTTGCGCTACCCAAAAACAACGACGTGGACGTAGTAACGATTGTTTCCTCTGGGGTGCTTAATTAAAGTGAATCCCCTTGCCTCTCACTGGTCGGGGTGCTTCATTATAATGAGTCCCCTTGCCTCTCACTATTCGGGGTGCTTGATTATAATGAGTCCTCTCGCCTCTCATTAATGTAAATAAATTTTTATTTAACCTCGAAGCAAGTGTTCGAAATGACGACCATTTGCTTCAAGGCACATAGTCAAACGCCTTTGGAAATGGCGAACTGTGTTCTGCAAAGTTTGTCTCGGAATGGCAGCGCATGCTCGACGAATCCTATCCTGCATATCTGCTCTTGTAGTGGGTTGTTGCTCAAAAACAGCATTTTTTAAATATCCCTATAAATAGAAATCTGGTGATGTAAGATCGGGTGAGCAAGCAGGCCAGTTAACCGGACCTCCTCGACCAATCCATCTATTACCATAGTGCTCATTCAAAAAAGCCCTTACAATTCGAACGAAATGTGGTGCTGTGCCGTTCTGTTGGAGCCACATTCTTCGTCGCGTTTCTAAATCAACATCTTCCATCAATCCAGGTAGTTCATCTCTTATTAGCGTCAAATAGGTATGTTGATTTACATTTGCTTCAAAAAAATAAGGGCCAATCAAATATCCATTGGTAATCCCGCACAATACCATAATACTTTTTGATGGTTTACAGTTCTGATCCAATGAGGATCACATCAGACCAATAATGGCAATTATGCCTATTCAGTTCCCCATCACTTTGAAATTGTGTCTCATCAGAAAAAAGAACAAAGTTAAAAAAGTCTGGATCTTTTTCTATCATTGTAAAGCCCAACGGCAAAACACAATACGCTGTTGGAAATGCTGAAATTGTAGCTCTTGAACCAAAGTAATATGATACGCGTTATGTAGGAGCACCTTCATAATTCTTAAAAAAGTATTTCTTGGAATACCAATTTCTCTTTCGACTTGACGAGCGCTAATGTGTGGGTCAAGATGAATTATTGCAAGGGTAGTTACAACTCGATTATTATTTTCATCATACTCATGGCGCCTACGTTGGCGAACCATGTGTCCACCACGAGCTCTTTGAGTTAAACGTCTGATATCTCTATCGTCAGGATGTCGTCTGTCAGGATAGCGTTCAGTATAAAGTCTTGCCGCACCACGATAATTATTTTGGCTTGCTCCTAAAACCAAAATCATATCAACGATCTCGTTGGGCGCATAGTCAGTCATTTCAGAGCCAGCTATTAATTACTATTAAATTTAAATAGTAAAATGGTATCAAAAATATTAATAATTATAAGGCTCGCCCGTATACGGTCGCGCCTAAAAAGGAAAAACGTTGGAAAATTACGGTAACTTTAATTAGCTAACTGTAATTGCCATAAGTACTTCGTTTGTCACACTTTTTTAATTTTAAATTTTAAAATAAAATAATCGTTAAAACATTAAAGGTATTCAATTCAATAAAGCATTATTTCTTATTTTAATTGCAAATAAAACTAAAACTTCCTTTTATTTTTTTGGTTTATGTAAATAATGTGAATTAGTAGCGTTCGAATTTCAGAAATACTAATTTTGATAATGTAATCATTAAAAACACATCTACGAAGAAAATAGGTTCCGTCAATGGTTCTTTTAAATTTATTTTTCAGGTTCTAGCAGGATAGTGGAGCACCACATTTCACACTCATAATAACAGCATTTTTTAATAAACACTTTAGTATTAGATGGATTGGTTGAGGAGGTCCGGTGAAATGGCTTGATTCTTCATCCCATACTTCACCATCAGACTTTTGTTTATGGGGGTATTTGAAAATGCTATTTTTGAGCAACAACCCACTACAAGAGCAGATATGCAGGATAGGATTCGTCGAGCATCCGCTGCCATTCCGAGACAAACTTTGCAGAACACAGTTCGCGATTTTCAAAGGCGTTTGACTATGTGCCTTGAAGCAAATGGTCGTAATTTCGAACACTTGCTTCGAGATTAAATAAAAATTTATTTACATTAGTGAGAGGCGAGGGGACTCACTATAATCAAGCACCCCGAACATGAAAAGCAAGGCGACTCACTATAATCAAGCACCCCGAACAGTGGGAGGCAAGGGGACTCACTATAATCAAGTACCCCAACCAGTGAGAGGCAAGGGGACTCACTTTAATTAAGCACACCAAAGGAGACAATCCTTACTACGTCAACGTCGTTGTTTCTGGGTAGCCCGAAAAGTAAGGTTAATACATTTATAACAGAAGCTTCAATGATTTTAAAGTTTCCGTTAAAAAATCATTTTGCCCTTGAGAAAAATTTTTCAGGGTTCAGGATGTGTGGGTTTGGGGTGTATGGGATTAGCATGCGTGATGTAGGGATGTGTGGGACTGGGGGGTGTGGGGTATGATTGTGGGACCGGGGTGTAACAGTTCAGCATGTGAGGGCATGAAGTGTATGGGGTTAGGATGTGCGAGCTTGAGTTTTGTTTACTAGGATGTGTAAGTTTTGGGTGTGTGAGTTCCTCTGATAAGCCTACGATCAATTTGAACCAGCTTAGCCTGCGGTTCATGGAAAAAAACGATTTTAAACGGACTTTTCTGAGTTTGACCTAGATTTGACCTTGAAATGACCTGGAAAAAATTTCTCAATATGATTTTGAACGTAAAATTTCCCGCTCTTTCCGAATCCGGCGTCAAAACTAGGTGTTTCCATATGAAAAAACCACTTTGACCTTGAAATAACCTCAAAGGTCAAGTTCAAGGTCGAAGACGTTAGCGCCATTATGTGGCCCCCTTTGTCCCCTATAACTTTTGTCTCAACAATTTTTCTCTATCTGGTTTAGGTTTCGAGAAATCCGGGTACGGCGATTAAAATAGCTCACCGTGTATACTTTATTGTAATTTTTATAGCCGAAAAACGATGAAAAAAGCTTGTTCTCTTGGGAAAAAATAGGGGTTGCTACCCTTAAAATTCAAAACGATTCTATTTTGAAGCCTTTTTTATTCTTCAATTTTTGGCGTCGGTTTCATTAAGCTAGCTTGATTTGTTTTTGAAATATTAGAAAAAACTGTTTTTGAGCGTAAACATTAGGGGTAGATTTCACCCTCTTAAAGTGTCTATCATCACGTAGAAAAAAATACGTGTCACTTATTTTTTTAATGTACTACAACATATTGCAATATCATCCAAATCGTCGACTTACACTTGGGATACCTTCCTTGTTTACTCCGCTGATTTTCCCTCTCACACTATAATTTACTCACAAGGAAGGGTATCGAACCCGAACTCACCGATTTCAAAAATTTCGATATATGTTGTAGATCATGAAAAAATATGAGACACGTGTTCTTTCTTATCTGCGGAAAAACATATTTAGGGGGTGAAAACCACCCCTAAAGATAACCCCCAAAAACGATTTTTTAAATATATCTCGGCTTCTACTGCGTATTTCAGAATAAAACAAAATAGAAATTACTTCTTATAAAAAAACAAAGATAACTGAAGCAATTTTGACCCTAAGGGTTGCAACCCTTATTTTTTATTTTCAAAAAGCTAATTTTTTGATCATGTATATTGAAAATAAAAAATAAGGGTTGCAACCCTTAGGGTCAAAATTGCTTCAGTTATCTTTGTTTTTTTATAAGAAGTTATTTCTATTTTGTTTTACTCTGAAATACGCAGTAGAAGCCGAGATATATTTAAAAAACCGTTTTTGGGGGTTATCTTTAGGGGTGGTTTTCACCCCCTAAATATGTCTTTCCGCAGATAAGAAAAAACACGTGTCTCATATTTTTTCATGATCTACAACATATATCGAAATTTTTGAAATCGGTGAGTTCGGGTTCGATACCCTTCCTTGTCAGAGGTTCAACTACTATAACTATAATTTATTACTTAATTTTTACCACAATAGCTGCACTCAAAAAAGCAATCTAATCAGTAAATCAGAGCAAGTAAAAAAAAAACAATAGAGAAAAGCAAGCCAAGCAGCTCAGGTAACTCGGGAATTAACTGCGTTAATTACGCACTTGTTCCTCGCAACGAAAAGAATATCCATAAAAGCCGAAAGCAAATTCCCCCTCCACGCTTCTCATAGAAAATCTATTACGGAGTCTTGGGAAATTTGTGGGATTTGCAGAAGGAGTATTAAGCGAGCGAATCTCGAATATTTATATAAAAAAATAAAACAATAGTCCAACAGAAATGATTCTGTCGTGCAATAGTGTTCAGGAAGTTTACTCTTAATCTTAAATGACTTCCTGAAGACGATGCAATTCTACGCACCAAGTGGTTAAAGCTGCAGCAAGTTGAGTTTTCGAGGTTTTCAACGGGAGGGCGGGCGCGCACATGTGTACTTGTGTGTGTTTGTACGACGTCGTGCGTTGAGGCGTCGCTCACCGTGGCTGCAGTGCACACGATACTCGCGTTCATCATGCAACGTGCAACTTGCCGCTTTACATTGTATACATTAGTTATTGCAATTAATCATATAATTTATAAAATTAATTGTCGTAAACTCAACTTGAACTGTTGTGAAAATAACTTAGGTAAGGTATAGGCACAGCCTCTAGGGCTAGAGGAAAAATACTTTATTAGGAGCAAAGCTTACACGGGCAGCGTGAAGGCATACTGAACTTACGTACCAATGCAGCGGTCCTTGTTATACATGCAGAAACAATAGAAAACGTGCTTACAGCACTTAAAAATGTCATATCAATCGGTCTTCGACCGTACAATGCAGCTCACATGTCTGTAAAACGATACATTAGCATTCCCGAGTGCGAACGCGATCGGAAATGCAACGGATCAATAAATCAATAAATTCTTAATTTCGATGTTCTTCTCATTTTGCCTGACACCTTTCGCCTTAGAAAAGTTTTTGATTAGGAGGAAAATCAGAAACTATATTTGTTGATTCAGCCCCTACGTTGTAATCAATTGTTGGTTGACTGGCGACAGTACTTGGTTCGTGTATATGTACTGAACTCTGTGGTTGATGTATTGGATTAACACAATTAATAAAAACTGCTGGACGGCATTTCTCTCATACCCATTTTAAAATATGCCATAATACATGGGAAAATCGAATTCTATACAATATATAAATTATAGCAAATCCAGCCAGACTGTAAACAATTTTATTTAAAATCGAATACCCTGTATTTAACCAACGATTTTCTGTATGATTTTGAGAGATGATTTCAAGCTTTTGACGTAGATCATCAAGACTATCAGCTGCGGAAATTATTTCGTGAGGATCTATATGATAAGAATTGAATTCCGGCAAAGTTATTTCGGGCATGCTAAGTGCATGTTTTTCTAAAGACGTAAAAGATACATTGATTTTAAATTCACAAATTTCAGATGAGTTCCGAGCGTCCGCGACAATGTCGTGCAATTTCAAGGGTAACTTCTCTTTTAATAGTAAAAGTTATTTCAAAATTAATTCCACATGACAGAGTAATATATACCAACTGTACCAATTTTCAAGGGCTAGAATAAAATTGTTATTTAGATCAAAATATTTTTTTGTGCAATCTGTATCTTGTTTTTCTCTGAGTAAGTGAGAATAGCAAATGGATTCTGTCACACGCCTATGTACTGGATTTACTATTTCACATATTTTAACAAAATCTAAAGAAGTACATTTTTCAATATTGATAATTGTATATTCAGTCGAATCTGAATTCATTGCAATAGGTTTTGGGGAAATATTGTCATAAATATAATATTTCGTCCAACCCTTCATGGGTATTGATGTAAACTTAAAAACATCATACAGATGGAAAAAAGCGAATTTCGTGTGTTTATTGAACATTATTTTCTATGCGGAAAATCGATCAAGGAAACTAAAGAAAAGCTCGCAAAATATTATAAGGAGTCTGCTCCATCGCATGGCATGGTTCATAAGTGGTTCACTGAATTTCGTTGTGGCCGTATTAGCACAAGTGACGCTGAATGTCAAAAGAGGTGACTTCTCAAGAAATGATCGATAAAATCCGCGACATTGTACTCAACGATCGTCGATTGAAAGTGCGTGAGATTAGTGAGACTGTAAACATTTCAGTAGGGCGCGCATGGTATATTTTGCATGAATGTTTGGGCATGAGGAAGCTGTCTGCAAGATGGGTGCCGCGTTTGCTCACAGCTAATCACAAGCGGGCTCGTGTGGTTTCGTCTGAGCAATGTTTGGGCATGTTTCAACGTAATTCAAGGAATTTTTGCAACGTTATGTAACTGTTGATGAAACATGGATTTATTATTATACGCCAGAAACGAAAAATCAGTCTAAAATGTGGACTGGGCCTGGGGAATCTGCGCCGAAAAAAGCGAAAACGGTTCCATCAGCCGGTAAGGTCATGGCCACAATTTTTTGGAACTCACGTGGTATAATATTAATCGATTACCTTCAGAACGGAAGAACTATTACAGGAGAGTATTATGCCCCATTATTAGATCGCTTTGATGCCATACTGAAGGAAAAACGGCCCCATCTGGCGGAAAAAAGTGCTTTTCCACTACGACAATGCACCAGCTCACACGAGTGCCATTGCAACGGCCAAATTATTTAGTTTACGCTAGGGAATACTTCCTCATCCACCTTATTCCCCAGATTTGTCTCCTTCCGATTATTTTTTGTTTCCTAACATGAAAGCTTGACTTAGAGGTAAAAGATTTCCGTCGAACGAAGAGATCATTGCTGCGACAAATGGGTATTTTGAGGAGTTTGATAAAAATTACTTTTTAGAGGGCATAAATAAACTTGAGTACCGCTATAATAAATATTTGCGGTTAAAAGTAGACTATGTTGAAAAATAAATTGAAATTGTTATAAATAGTATTTTTCATTTCAAAGTCACGGACTTATTGAACCGCCCACGTATTTACCGGTTAGTTCACCAGCTCTATAGTCTGTACGCTTGTCTTGTTTCGCTTTCTTTGCACAATAAAGCTTCTCTGATGTTTTGGAATATGTCAATACTCTCTTTGATCTGTTTCATTCTCCTTTATTAAAAAAGAACCATGATGAAGAACCCTTTGGACATCTGCTGCAGCTCTTTGGTCTGTCGACGAACAACGGTATAAACTAGCTTGAAGGGCATCTTGCATACTCTTCAAATCATATGTATTATTGACAATTGCTCTTCTGTAATATTTCTGCAACTCATTAATTTTAGTAACTGTAAGCATTCCATCTGACTTTCTACCAAACTTTTCTTTAGTAGCAAATTCTTTGAGGCCTATAATTACCCATTCGATTTTGTACATGGCTGCTGCATTCTTCTTATTATATTAAAATAGATTTTCCATAAGGTGCCACTTCATTAAGCCGAGTCCGAGTTTTTGCATCTCCATCAGACAGAAGTGTTAAATACCTCATACCATTCTTTCGAACCAAGCGACTCCAAATGTTCACAGCAGTCTGGACTTCCATACTACCAGAAGCACCCTCATAATTGTCATTACACTCTTGACTACTCTTGTGAGCTTCAAACCAAAGTTATATTCTGGATATCATTGGTAGATTCTACAGCTTTTCGATTCACCACAAATGCTGCTTGTCTATTATCTGTAGATTCTATTCGTGCACCTGTAAAATTTTCTCTGATAACAGTTTCACAAATTTTCCAGTATAACACTAGTTTTACACACAATCCATTTCTCTCAGTTATTGAAGCACTATCACATTTTCTAGAACAAGCACTACAAATTGTTTTTTTTTTTTAAATTAGAAAAGAAACTTGTGTAACCCAGAATGAATTCATCACTTTGACTTAATGAATCAATTTTTTCGTTTATCCATCATCATCTGCATTTGTTTTTTCTTTTTTTTTAGAAACATATTTGCTTTCTGGCACATGCTACTTACTGGATAAATGTGCATTTTCAAAACAAAATTGAATATTTACAAAAATTAAACACTTTTTATTAATGATTTTTTATTATTATTTAATTATTAATTAAATATTAATATTGTGTGATAAGTGTTATTTAACTTTTTCAATGGATTTTAATTACAATTTTACTGCAGCAAAACTAAACAAATTTTTAAGGATAATATATACGATTTTTTTGTCAACAATAAACGTGAAGTTAGACCCGCTATGTACAAAAAGGAACAGAACAGATAGAGCAAGTAACATAGGTTACTTATCTATATATGTATATAACTATATCTATATATGTATATGAGGAGCAGCACTTGTATCTTATGTATATAGATAGAGTACCCATGTACTATACCTGTTCCCTATTCCTTATTGCGTGCAACGAACGGGCCGTAGTCGACAAGACGGTCGATATAGATGGCTCGATTCAAATGGAGTTTATTATAACAGCTGAACGATTTATTTATAAAATTATATGAGCAAACTAGCGACGTAGAAATTAGCGACGTAGAAAGGTATAATTGTACATGAACTGGATTTGTCAAAAAGAGAAAAGTATTATAAAAAATGCAAAAAACGTTAAATTGTGTTTTTAACGATAAATGTTAAAATAAATCAAATTAAATAATTATATGAAAATTATGACATTAGGTGTAAGTTTTCGGGTAGAAAAATGGCTAAAAAATAGTTTAAAACGATAAAAAAATCGATTTTTTGGCCAAAAATCGGTACCTTCTTCCCGTAAATTGTGAAGATCTATGTAGTGGATGGTGATCCAGACTTCATGGTACATACTAGCTTGAAATAGTTCTTCCCGAAGTATGGGTGTTATATGTTTTATTACATAATGATCTCCATGGCTATGTCCGTGTACTACTCAAACAAAAAGTATTATAACTATCAGCATCTGGAACAAACAATTAATTATTAAACGGTTTTGTATCGTTTATATGTCTCCTGTGATTCTTGTTTCTGACTTTGTAAATTATAGTGTACGTGTCAGTGTTTATGTTTGTAATTGTATAAGATCCCAGCCACGTTTTTGAAATAGGGGCCTGCTGTAAATTTTTGACCATTATTCTGTCTCCAATTTGATATAAAGGTGTTGGTCCTTTTCTTCTTGCTGTAACCTCTTGTTCATATTTTTCTTTACTTGTTAAGTTCTCTTTTACCTGTTTTAACAATTCTAAATGATTTTCTTGAAACTCATTTATATATATTGCAGCATCTTGAGATTTGAATTCTAGTGGTGGTATTTTAGTTTCCAAATGACTTTTCTTGAAATACAATCCCCCCCCCCCCCCCCCCCCATTGCTTTCAAAGGAGCGAACCCTATTCCTTTATTTATCACGTTATTAAAAATAAATTGAACTTTTATCATTAACTAATATTTCCAGTTGATCTTTTACAGTTACATGTGCTCGTTCTAGAGACCCATTAGAGTGAGGATATCCTGCTGCTATGACAATTGGTTTATCTTTAAGATGTTTCATTAACATTTTCATTATTTCTGATTTAAATCCGGTTGCATTGTCCATAATAATTTCAGCAGGAATTCCATTAATATATGTAATTTTTTAGAAGGGCTTCCGCAGTCTCAATAGCTTGTTGACTTAACAGCTATAAGAGAGTTCAAATTTTTGTCAATTGATCTTGAATAGTTAAGATGTATTTGAAACCTTGGTTGATGCTGGCAATGGTCCCACGTAGTCTATAGCAATCTTTTCACCTAATGTCCTAGGTGGATGTATTAAAACTCCATAAGCTTGATTATTATGTTGTGCTCTCTTAGTAAGCTGACAATCTTTACAGCTTTTAATATAATCCTATATATCTTTCTTCTATTTATCCCAATAAAACTTCTGGCTTATTTTTTCATATGTTTTACTTATCCCAAAATGTCCACTTTCGGGTCCAACTTAACTTCGGGTTTAACTTCCGTTACCGACAATACTATTATTTCAATGATTTTAGTTTCATCAAAATACTTTGTATTTAGATATTTTAAAATTCATACTAATTTTATTTTAATATTCTTGTCTAATTTCCTTAAATCATAACAAACCTGCATAAAATCTGATGTTACATCTCCTTTTAATTTTGCAGAAGTTTCCTTTGGCTCAGTCTCTGCTGCAATAATAATGTCATCATCGTTTCTTTTTGGTCCTATGGTAATTATTGGTAATTTTGTTCTCAATACTTCTTCTAAAGGTTTTAACTGTGTATGTCTGTACAAAGCTTTCTGTTTGCTTACTAGTCCATTTGAATTTTTCACCATTCTTTAACAGTTGAGTAAGAGGTTTTGCGAGTTTACTAAAGTCTTTAATAAATCTTCTGTAATATCCTACAAGACGCAAAAATGATGTTATTTCCTTAGCATTTTTCGGAGCTGATAAAGATCGAATTGTTAGAATTTTATTGACATTCGTTACTCTTAACACCGATACTTGTAATAATGACCCAGATATTCTAATTCTGGTCGAAGATATTCACATTTGCCGGGCTGCAGCTTCATGCCGTCCTCCTTTAACCTCTATAAAAGTAGACTTAAATTTTGATTATGTTCTTCTAGAGGCCTTCCATAAATAATTATGTCATCTAAAAATACAAAACAAATTACTCAAACGAGTCCTCTGAAAACATAATTCATTGCTCGTTGAAAGGTAGCTGGTGCATTTTTCAGTCCCATTGGCATCCTTTTGAAGTGAAAATGTCCATCAGGAGTTGAGAAAGCAGTCTTTTTTTTTTAATCTTCTTCTAGCATTATTTCGTAAAATCCTAAAGCCAAATCAAATGCAGAGAAGTAATGTGCTCCTCCGAGTCTTTCGAGAATTTCCTCGACATTTGGTATAGGATGATTATCTTGTGGCGTGTGTTCATTGATTTTCCTAAAATCGACCACAATTCGCCATTTTTGTCTTCCAGAAGCATCTTTCTTTTTGGGGACCAGCCATAAAGGACTGCCATAAGGGCTACAAGATTCCTCAATTGTATCCTTTTGCAACATTTCTTTTGTTTGTTTCTTAATCTCTTCTTGGGGTTGAGATGGATATCGATACTGTTTAGTAAAAGTTGTTACAGCTGTATCTAAATTCATTTTATGTGCCAACCCATTTAAGCTAGGTATTGGGACCTTGAATAAGTTCTCGCTGTTTTTTTGTGAAAATTGATGCTTTATTTAAAGTATGTAGTAAAAAGCATGTCACTCAAAATATTGCCCATCGCTAGTCACTACTTTCTCCCATCTTTTTGGAAATTTACGGATTCCATCTGGGAAGAACTGCTCGTTTTTTGAAGCTATCGAAGAATCGAAGCATTTTTTGGCATCTTCATAAGAATGGAAGTGCTGCTCAGCCAAGCCATGAGCCATCGACCGGAATAAGTGGTAGTCGGAAGGAGCAATGTCTGGACTATACGGCGGGTGAGGTAGAACATCCCATTGAAACGTCTCCAAAGTTTCTTTGACGACTTTTGCAACATGTGGCCGAGCATTGTCATGTAACAAAATCACGTTGTCGTGTCTCTGCTCGTACAGCGGCCGTTTTTCCTTTAGGGCTCGGCTCAAACACATCAATTGCAGTCTATAGCGATCTCCCATGATAGTTTCGTTCGGTTTCCGTAGTTCATAATAAATTACACCCTGCTGATTTCACCAAATGCAGAGGAGAAGCTTCGAACAATGGATATTTGGCTTTGCGGACGATGTTGATGCATGGCCGTGCTTACCCCACGATTTTTTACGCTTAAGATTATCGTACTGTATCCACTTTTCATCGCCAGTCACGGTACGATGCAAAAAACCTTTCCTTTTCTGCCGTTGAAGCAGCACTTCACACGTGAGAAAACGCCGTTCGACGTCTCTCGGCTTCAACTCATACGGCACCCAATGTCCTTGCTTCTGGATCATTCCTAACGTTCTCAAACGTTTGGAAACTGTTGTCTCATCTACTCGTAATGATTTTTCAAGTTCAGCTAGCATCTGACATGAGTCTTCATTTAGTAATTCCTTCAATTCTTCGTTTTCAAACTTTTTTGGTGCACCAGCACGTTCTTTATCTCCAAGATCAAAATCGTTATTTTTGAAGCGTCGAAACCAGTCTCTGCATGTCGTTTCCGACAGAGCATGCTCACCGTAAGTTTTAACAAGAATTCTGTGCGCTTCAGCTGCAGATTCTTTTTTAATAAAATAGTGCAATAAAATTCCCCGCAAATACTCTTTACTTGGCACAAAACTTGACATTTTTAGTAGTAAGAACAAAAAACGCTGTTTACACTATGGCGAACTAACATACACTTAAGTTCATGCTTACCCACAGTACTTCTTTATAGATGCGTTAGCATCTGAAATTACATACACTTAGTTCTGGTAACACCATCTGTTAGAAAACAGTGAGAACTTATTCAAGTACCCAATAATTGGTCACCTGGCAAATAAAATACATCTGCAAATTTTTCTAAAATATTCATTACTTTTTCAGCTTCGTTCTTCGATATATGACTTAGACATGTATTTTCTTTTAGTAAATTTTTCCTTTCATATTCGTCATTGCTACCTCTGATATTATTTATTTTCGGAATCTCCTTGCTCACTTGTCATTTTATTTCCGAAATTTCTATTTGACTCTTAAAAACATGCATATAATTGCCTGTTCCATTGCAAGTCACGAACGTTACCGTTGGTTTACTTTTCACAATTCCGGGTGTTATATTTTCCCCTGTAATAAGAAAATGTTTATCTTTACTAGGTAAATTTTTCATTTGATAGATTTTACTCTCATGAGGTGCCACTTCCATTGGCTTTTCATTTATGGGAATCTCTTTTCCATTGAGAGTCAAAATATTTTTCCCGACGTCGTTCACAGCATTGTGTGTCTTCATAACATTGATTCCTAACATTCCATCGAAGACCCTAGCAAAACCATTTCTTTCGACTAAATATTCATCTTTTTTATTTAAAAGAGTTAACTTTGATGTTCCCAACAAAGATATTTTGTCATTTCCCATAATAACATTTTTGGTGTAATCCTTGCGTGGTTCACAATTTTGCTTCCTCATAGAGGAAGCTTTGTAATGGTGAAAAAAATTTTCGAAAAAAAAAATGTTCAAAAAGATGTTTCAAGGCGATATATGTGGGAGCGTCCGCCAGAAACCAGCTAGCGGGCGCGCGGGACGCATTTTTCATGCAAAGCGCGCTCTGTTCAACTCGCTCGTAATGGTATTCTGAGTCTCTCAGAAAAAAACAAAAGATATATATCGATAGATTTTTTTCTGCTCTTTCCAATGGTGCTATTGTTTTTACTCCGAAACTTTTTTTTTCTGGTCGAAAATTCAAGTTGAAAGTTTAGAGACATTTTTCTCGAAGTATATCATGTTTTTTTTCAAAATGCATATGACCATTCGAAAGTACAAGTCTTAAGCTACAAAAACCTAAATTTTCAAATTGGAGAAACGAAGGGCTCAAAAGTGACAAAATTAAAAAGACAGCGGTGAGTGGCCGCGCGTGCTCTTCGCGCTGCGCTCGGACGCGCCGCACGCTCGGGCTTGGTATAATGAGCTCGTAATCGTATTTTGAGTCTCTCAGAAAAAAACAAAACTGGACCTGAGTGTGCTTTTATAAACGTAGTGCATATTTTCGTTGTTTCCTATTTAAAAGCATTACACAATGTTTTATCAGTGCATCATATGTTAGGTTTTAAATATATTAATTTTTTATTTAAATCTTAATTCTTTTATTTTTATTTGCGATTATTTTTATTGGTCTTTTCACGATACTCATGTTTTTCTTAATTCGAGTTTTAGGGGGTTCGGCTTTTTTAACTGGTGGATATAATTGAGAATCTTTGGATGTTGAAAATCGTTTTAGTTCTAACTTTTTAGTGTTAGCTAATAATCTAACACAGTGAAACGATTGAGTTCCAGGCACTGTTTTCGCGGAATCTAGCCTTTGTCTTAATTTATCTGTAGCCTTAGCATATTCATCTTTTGATGAAAAAAGCACAAAATATTTTTAAAGTATTTAGTCGCCCACTGGTAAAGATCTTGCGGCGTCAATATATAATTATCGGATATTTTCCGCAAACTTGCTCACCTAGCATTACTTTTTATAGAAGCACCGATTCCATCGCATGCATTTTTTCCGTGAGCAGTCGCATGAAAGTGCCATTCAGCTTCAACGGAAAAATCTTCATAATGATGAAAAAGATTCTGAAAATTATGTTTATTTTTAAAATGTTGTGCAGCTCCATCAGTAAAGTAAATGATTTTCTTAACGAAATCAAAAGATTTTTTAAGGTAATCGATTATAATTTCTTGAATTAGGTAAACTGCCACAGTATCATGAATTAAGTTGTCTGAAAAAACCGCCATACTTTTGTGTTCAATTTTAGAATCTGAAACTTTGTAGTAAATAACTATTGTTGCCAAACTACATTGATTATTATTATTATAGTGAAATGATTGTGCCGCATCTTGTGCAATGAACGCATAGTTTTCCGAAAAATCTAGGGAAATTAAAAATTCTCCTTTGCTTAAGGATTCTCGTAAGATTTGAAAATAAGATGACTGCTGTTTGGAAATGAAAGAATGAGTTTTGAGTTTATGTAAAAGAGGAAAAAAGATATCAGTAAATAAAGAACTAGAAACAATTTCAGTTTGCAATGTTGATCTATTAGTAGTTTTCCACATTTGAAATTTTATTTCATTAACCCCGGACCTTTCAAGAAATAGTTCAAGTTCCGTTTTTAGAGGTTCAATACCAGGACAATTTTAACACATATTTAAGTAACATTTCACTGTTGGTGATTTACAAACTATTTCAACTATACAATCTTTGTAAGTAACCATTTTATCAAAAGAAACTCCTGAATTTCTTAAACCAGCTAAGAGGAGTTTGACGTTTTGATGATAAATGCACACACACACACACTGAATGCGTACCACTAGCACCAGCTAAAACACAATATTTAGGGCGACATTGGACAAATGTAGTGAATCCTATTTTTGATTCGGGATACTGTTGTTTATACTTTAAATATAACTCTCTAAGATTGTACAAAAGAAGTCGTTTCTGAACATAGGTCTTTGTGCCATCATGATTTCGTATACACTTATTATCTTTATAACCTGGCATAATTCTACTATTATCGTCATTTTGATAGAAAAGTTTTACTTCGTTTACAGTATCACATGATATTTTTCGGTTTTCCCTTTTATCAACTAAAAGGGATTGACTATCTGACAAACATTTTGTTACAAGCCAACGGGATGAATTAGAAAAATTAGCAACTTTACGAGAACTCCAGTTTTTTGGGAGTAATTTTAAAAGCAACATTTTTCATTTTTCGACAAATTATCATCGTTAAACAATTTTTGTAATGTAGGGTTTTGTAGCTTATAACTTGTACTTTCGAATGGTGCTATGCATTTTGAAGAACAACATGTTATACTTTAAGAAAAATGATTCTGAACTTTCCACTCGAATTTCCGACCAGAAGAAAGTGTTTGGGAGTAAAAGGAATAGCACCATTGGAAAGAGCAGGAAAAAATCTATCGATATATGTCTTTTGTTTTTTTCTGAAAGACTCAAAATACGATTACGAGCTCATTATACCAAGCCCGGGCGTGCGACGCGTCCGAGCGCAGCGCGAAGAGCACGCGCGGCCACTCACCGCTGTCTTTTTAATCTTGTTACTTTTGAGCCCTTCATTTCTCCAATTTGAAAATTTAGGGTTTCGTAGCTTAAGACTTGTACTTTCGAATGGTCATATGCATTTTAAAAAAAACATGATATACTTTGAGAAAAATGTCTCTAAACTTTCAACTTGAATTTTCGACCAGAAGAAAAAGTTTCGGAGTAAAAACAATAGCACCATTGGAAAGAGCAGGAAAAAATCTATCGATATGTGTCTTTTGTTTTTCTCTGAGAGACTCAGAATACGATTACGAGTGAGTTGAACAGAGCGTGTTTTGCATGAAAAATGCGTTCCGCGCGCCCGCTGGCTGGTTTCTGGCGGACGCTCCAATGTGTATATTAGTTGATTTTGATCATTTTTGTTTTCGTGGATGTATGTGTGTGTGTGTGTGTGTGTGTGTGTGTGTTTGTGTGTGTGTGTGTGTGTGTGTGTGTGTGTGTGTGTGTGTGTGTGTGTGTGTGTGTGTGTGTGTGTGTGTGTGTGTGTGTGTGTGTGTGTGTGTGTGTGTGTGTGTGTGTGTGTGTGTGTGTGTGTGTGTGTGTGTGTGTGTGTGTGTGTATATTTGTACTCTTCATATCTCCGAAACGAATCGACCTATTTTCGTCGGGTAAAGCTTATTCTCTTCGTCTTGCGGGAAAAGAAAGGTACCCTAATGGATTTGAGTTTTTATTGATTTTCTTTTGTTTTATAACCAAAAAACGATTTTGAATTTTTATTTTTTTTTATTTTTTCATATCTTACAGTCATTATTACATAATATAATAAACTTTTCTTGAAAGGTATTTAAATTACCCATATTTTCTTTTTTTTAAATTTAAAATATCTTCACTCTGTCAATTGTTATTAAGGAAAACATTTTTATATTTCATAAATCCATTTCTCAAAAAATATTTTGTTTATCGACTTGAAATATTAACCAGTTATTACACTAATTTAAGGCTAAGGTTTTTTCGAAAAAAATTATTTTAGAAAAAATTTCTGTTTTCGTTGTCGCACGATAACTAGAGTAAAAATTATCCATTCGTCCTGAAATTTGGCCCAGATGTAGCTTTTATATACCTTCAGATCGAGTTCGTTGCCCAAAAAAATCGGTCCATTACGAAAAAAGATATTTGGGGTTAAAATTTGTTTAAAGAAATTTTTGAATCGCATTTTCTGAGAGATTACTTGATTTACCGACTTAAAATTTTAACAACTTATTAAACTTATAGAAGACTATATGTGGTTAAAATTTCAAGAGGTGATGTTCATTTGTTTTTTAGAAAAGAATTATTTTAGAAAAAATTTGCGTTTTCGTTGTCGCACGATAAGAAGAGCAAAAATTACCTAATCGTCCTGAAATTTGGCACAGATGTAGCTTTTATACACGGTGTCTCATTTTAATCTATGAAGCCAAATATCTCCGAATGCAGGCCAGATACAGAAAAATGGTTCAGATGAAAATTGTTCGTGACGATGGGGGCCAACTTTTGGTCACCTTCAATTTGACCTTGAGATCATTTTTCAAGGACATTTCAAGGTTAAGATCATTTTTTCAAATTAGAACCCCTATTTCTGACGTCGGAATCGGATAGAGCGGGAAATTTTACGTCCAAAACCGTTCTTTAAACATTTTTTTGTGACCTCCACAAGGTTAAATCAAGGTCAAATGCTTAAAAATTCGTCGGAACGCGAAATTTCATAGTTGTCTCAAGCAGAACAAGCCTTGATAAATCCAACCAAATAAGAAATGTTTGTGGTCGCCAATTGTGAATATGATGTTAGGTTTCTGTGGGGTGCAATGCGATGGTACCGCATGGAGGCTGAAATATCCCAAATGAGGTCATTTTGAATCACTATGAAAATCACTAAAAACACATTCTGAGAGCTTCAGGGGTCGCTGATTATAAATTCGAAGTCAGATGCGACGCCGGAGTACCACATAGAGATTGAATCGCTTTAAGTGGGGTCAATTTTCCAATTTCCGTGAAAATCGCTAAAAGTACTATCCTGTGAGTTTTCGCGGTCACTTATCTACAGAACTTCCAGCAACATTGCTCTTTTGGCTTTAAGCTCTTTTTGATAATACTGGGTCCTTACTTTTAGCGTTACCCAGAAACAACGACGCGGACGTAGTAAGGCCTGTTTCCTTTGGGGTGCTTGTTTACGTGAGTCCCCTTGCCTCTCACTGGGGTGCTTGTTTAACGTGAGTCCCCTTGCCTCTCACTGGGGTGCTTTTTTAACATGAGTCCCCTTGCCTCTCACTGGGGTGCTTTTTTAACGTGAGTCCCCTTGACTCTCACTGGGGTGCTTGTTTAACGCGAGCCCCCTTGCCTCTCACCATTATTACTGCAGTTGACATTATCTATCCACGGAGTACATGTTCAAAGTTACCTCCGGTGGCTTCCAGGCACAGGCGTAATCGCCGTTGGAAATGATCCACAGTCCTGAGCAACGTTGCTCTAGAAATGGATTCGCAAGCTCTACGAATTCTATCCATAAAATCTTCCCTTGTTGTAGGTCGTTGAGCAAAAACTACATTTTTTACGTACCCCCACAAGAAAAAATCTGGTGACGTCATAACTGGTGAATTAGCAGGCCAGTTAACTGGACCTTCTCGTCCAATCCACCTGTCATTGTAGTTGTTATTTAAAAATTCTCGAACGATTCGTGCAAAATGTGGTGCTGCACCATCTTGCTGAAGCCACATTCTTTGTCTTGTAGCTAGGTCAACGTTTTTCAAAAGTACTGGCAAATGATCTCTTATCAGCTCTAAATAGCTGTTTCTATCGACATTTCGCTCAAAGAAATACGGACCTATCAAGTAACGATTGACTATTCCGCACCACACCATTATGCTCCACCGATTTGGTGATGCATCGCTGTGTGCCAGTGAGGGTTCACATCTGACCAATAATGGCAATTGTGCCTGTTCAGTCGCCCATCGCTACAAAAGTTTGCCTCATCCGAAAAAAGGACGTATTTGAAAAAGTCTGGATCATTTTCTATCATTCTTAAAGCCCAGTGACAAAATCCAATGCGCAATTGAATATGGTTCTGCCTTAGTTCCTGAACTAAAGTTATATGGTAGGCATGATAGTCAATAATTCTCAGAATCCTTGAAACCGTCTGACGGGAAATACCGATTTCACTTTCAATTTGGCGTGTGCTAATATGCAGGCCGAGATGAACAATTGCTAAAATAGTAACGACACGAGCATCGTTTTCATCGTATTCGTGGTGCCTGCGCTGACGAATAAGGTGGCCACCGCGCGCTCTTTGGGTTAAAGTTAGTTCGAGCAGCTGATCAAATAGTTGACATGATAATGGTTTTAGAGCAATGTAATGGCAATTATCGTGCAGCAGCTAGGCGGCATGGTGAGCTGTATCTACAAAGAAAACATCCTTTGATTGGTTGGGTTTATTAAGGCTTGTTCTGCTTGAGACAACTATGAAATTTCGCGTGCTGACCAATTTTTAAGCATTTGACCTTGATATAACCTTGTGGAAGTCACAAAAAAATGTTTATAGAACGGTTTTGGACTTAAAATTTCCCGCTCTATCCGATTCCGACGTCAGAAATAGGGGTTCTAATTTGAAAAAATGGTCTTAACCTTGAAATGACCTTGAAAAATGATCTCAAGGTCAAATTGAAGGTGACCAAAAGTTGACCCCCATCGTCACGAACAATTTTCATTGGAACTATTTTTCTGTATTTGGCCTGCATTCGGAGATATTTGGCTGCATAGATTAAAATGAGACACCGTGTATATCTTCAGATCAAGTTCGATGCCCAAAAAAATCGGTCCATTACGAAAAAAGATATAACGCAAAGTTTAAGCTGAATGGACCCATCACCCTCTCCTAGTTAGTCTAACCGTACAAAATAAAGTATTAAATTTTAAATATTAGAAGTAAAAATTAATTAAAGGGATCAATAAATTAAGTTTGATGAAGCTACGTGCTAATGAATTGGCAGCGGTTTTTAAAATCTACAGCATTATGCTTTATTATACCTACCTCTGCCCCGGAGTCCACTAATTATTTGATTGTTCGTTTTACTCCGATTGGTCTGACATGGATGACTTGTTTGTTTGCTCTTGTTGTTCAAATGAAAACAGGTTGTCTAATCCTTCTTGTGCCTCTTCGGATACATATGTATCGTATCCTTCTTCTGTCTTTTCCTCTAGTGTTCTCACTGGATGGTCCTGACGAAAACCCTGTTTCTTTCGAGCAGCTTGTTGCTTAGAAAAACACTGTTCTTCTGTGTACTCTAATCGTTTGCAATGATTGCAAAATAAATCCGACCACTTTGATTCATGTTTAGCATCTTCAGATTTTTCAAGTTTTCTTTGATTTCCATCAAAAGAACTTCCTGAATCTTTTTACCTGCTCGATTGTCTATATGGGCTTGTGACATTTTTCTGCACAGTTAACTTTCTCGTATAATACTTTCAACATTAAGTAATATCGATATAGCTTGCTTCAATGACTTAGGGTTTTTATTTTCGACTCGTTCATTTAACTTGTCTGTTAAACCAACGATGAATCTCCAAGCTCCTTATCTTTTTCTCTTTCCTGAGAAAATTTTGCTTTGGCTGGATCTGTTTTGTCCCCAGCAGCTTTCATCACTTTTCTATGCACATCCAAAAATCTTCTTGAATATGTAGATACTGTTTGTCCATAGTTCTGTAAAATCTTGTTCCTTTGCTATTTTGAATAAGCATAAGGCGTATCCTGAATATAGCAATAGTGATGTAGTAACTCCTTTATATCTTCCCAATTGCCAGCCTCCTGTGATGCTATAAGATCCTTAGCTTGTCCTGTAATTTTACTGGCGATAATCATTCGTAAAACACATTTTTTATCTAACCAATTATTCATTGGTTCAATGCGTCTTGCACTTCTCTTAAAAATATTCTGACGTTTCCAGAACCATCAAAACTCGAAACCCATGATATGACGTCTTTAAGTCTTAAAATTCTTTCTGACTACGCGGGCGGCGCTCTTGGAGCAGGTATACTTGACGCGGGCGTACTCGGTGATACGCTACCTGCTACACCCGCTGCGACTGTTCGCAGGAAAAACATTTAATAAGGCAGCGTCTAATATGCAGCCAGATTCTTCCAACTGTTTTCTTGTTTCGTCCGCTAACATCCTTTTCCTACGTATTTCCTCTAAGGCCAATAAATATTCTTTTGAAAAATGATGTCCCGTTTGCTTTAGGAGAACCACAAATATCTTCTTATGTGCTTCTTCCTCTTCATGCGTCATTAGGCTGTAATCCTGAGTTTCACTTGTGTTTTCACTTAAATGTTCTAGGCTACGTGCAAGGGCTCCAAGTTTGCCCAACATTATCTTTGGTTTAATTTCTTCTGGCTCGTTACAAAGAACCGTATAACATTCGGCAGAATTATAGGAATAAACACTTCATTCACTGTTCGTTTCACTGTTATAATGCGAAGGTGTATTGCGGTAAATATAATTTACCGCAATACACTCACCTTATTTTCTGCAGTGTAGCCCTCCAATATAGACCCCTTGAGTCCTTCTGTTCTGTGGTATTCCTTTTACAAGAAAAATACGATTCTCCCTGTCCACGAATTTCGTCTCCACAATCTTCGAAACCGCTTTCGATTTTTTGACTGCCTACCCCAGACCTAGCACCAAGATATGTCGTAAACTCAACTTGAACTGTTGTGAAAATAACTTAAGTAAGGTATAAGCACAGACTCTAGGGCTGGAGGAATTATTAGGAGCAAAACTTACACGGGCAGCGTGACGGCTTACTGAACTCACGGACTAGCGCAGCAGTCCTTCTTATACATGCAGAAACAATAAAAATCGTGGTTACAGCAATTAACAATGGCATATCGATCGGTCGTTGACCGCGCGATGCGGCTCACATGCCTGTAATACGATATATTAGCATTTCCGAGTGCGAACGTGCTCGCAACTGCAATCGATCAATAAATCAATAAATTCTTAATTTTGATGTTCTTCTCATTTTGCCTGACAAACTTTATTTTGAAGTGACATCTATTATAATATTAAAAAGCCAAAATGCCACCCGTTCGTCCGTCCGTCTGTCCGTCCGGCCAGCCCCCCTGCCTTTTACCCAGTAGTTTATGTGTATAAAGGGTTAAGTAAAGTGTTAAAAAAAGGGTTCAAAAAGGTTAAAAAAGGTTAAAAAGGAGGTTAAAAAAGCGTTAAAAATGTAGTTAAAAATATAAAGTTAAATGAAGGTTGTTATTATTAAGACTATTCTTAGTATATCAATGTCTATTTTTTTCAAAAAATTCCTCTCTGCGTTTACACAGAGTTGAGACTGTCACATTGCTCGCATTAAAATTTTTTGAATTTTCTTTAAACAATAAATATATACTTATTAAATATAGTATTTATATATATTTATAATAACCAATTATTTTATGCGCTACTTACTCCAATTACTTATTTCCAGTAATTATGTCAGCTTGTATTACATATTCACCTAAAGATCTCACAATTAATCTCGTTCAATTACAGAGACCATCTTCCAAATTTAAATTTCTTCATAAAATTATAACAGCTCCTATCTTTAAAATTAGTTTATGTGGTAGTAGGCCGTTTGGAGTTATCGAATTAACAAATACAATTGGTATAGAGTTTTGCAAACATTCATATTCATCATCTACAATAGTATTTATCCTTAAATATTCCTTGCTGTCACCATTAAATCGACTTAACATGTCATTGTTCATTTTATGGCGATGTGAAGTTCAAAATCAACCCAATTTCATTATTTAATAAATTAACATTCGAACGTTTATTTGAAGAAACAACAACGCCAGGTGCTTCGTATATGTAAATACCATGCTCTAATTTTTTTGCGTGATTCTATCAGCATTTCCATGAGATATGCCCGTTTCAAAATTAGATCCAAATTCTAAAAATAAAGATTCCTACTTCCCGGCGTTGAGGTTTTTATTTAATTAAATAAGTTTTGGTCAGATTTTTGGAAAAACTACAAAATCAGGCGCTCCGTATATGTAAATACTGCACTCAAAATTTTGCTCAAAAAGAAATTTTTGTATCGGTGAAACAAATTTTTGAAACAAAAAATGTTCAAAAACATGTTTTAAGACTTTTGGTGCTAAAATCCGTTGTTTTTGATCAAAACATATGTTGGCGCGCGCGCGCGCGCGCGTGTGTGTGTGTCTCTGTGTGTGTGTGTGTGTGTGTGTGTGTGTGTGTGTGTGTGTGTGTGTGTGCGCGTGCGCGCGTGTGTGTGTGTGTGTGTGTGTGTGTGTGTGTGTGTGTGTGTTTATACGCCTGGATCTCAGCTTCTACTCGATCGATTTTGACCGGACAGATCTCATTTTTTTGTTTTTTTTGTGTGATGGCGGGACAAAAACTCGTTTTTTGATTCGCCGATGCGTTTTTGTTTTATTTCGAATTTTCGACTTTCTCAAAATTGATTTTTGCTTTTTCTTAATGATAAGATCGAGATATTTGAAGCGATCAGATAGCATTCGAAAGAGCATTAAAATACCTATATTTTCTAAAAAAAAAATTTCTCTAGCTATCACGGTTCTTTTTTTATTAACAAAAACGTGTTTTTTTTTTTAAAGCTTATAACTCCTAAACTAAACGGTCTATTTTCTTGAGAAAAATCATGATAATGCAGAATATAAATAGCTATAATTTGTAAAAATTTGAATTCATTTTGTCGACTAGATTTGGGAAAAAAATTGAAATGTGAAAAAAATGAGTTTTGTATGTCCGACTATTACGGGAGTAAAATTGACTTAATCGCTTTGAAATTCCTTATAGAGGTAGATTTTCAATAGCTCTCAGACGAGTTCTTTGGGCAAAGTGATTAGTCCAGAAATTTCATAAATGTTTGAGGTTAAAATTTTTTTAACCTTCTTTTCAAATCGTAATTTCTCGAGAACGGCTCCATGTATCAGCTCAAAATTTATAGACACTTTTGTATGTGACATAGATAATAAGTGTACGAATTTTCATCAAAATCGTACGATTAATTTTTGAGAATTTGATTTTGAAAATGTTGGTATTTTATAAAGTTATTTTCTATGTCGCATGATAACTAGAGAAAACAAAAATTGGTTTAATCATGATGAAATTTTGTGGAAAGGTAGAGTCTATATATTATCGTATAAGTCCTTTAGATAAAAGAATTGTCTCATGATTTTTTGAGATATTTAAGGTTAAAGTTCTTTTACGTTTTTTTTCAAAATCGTAATTTCTCAATGACGACTTCATGTATCAGCTTGAAATTTATAGACTATTTTGTATGCGATATAGGCAAGACATGTGTAAAATTTCATCCAAATTATACGGTTATTTTTTGAGATGTTTGAGATTTTAAATTTTAGTATTTTTGAAATGACTTTCTTTGTTGTCACACAATATAACTACATTAAAATTGTTTTAATTTTTTTTAAACTTGGTGGAGATGTAAATTTTGTATATTATATACTAGAAGAATTCTTAGGGTAAAAGAATCCGTTTATGAATTTCAGAGATATTTGAGGTTAAAACTATTTTAGCCTTCTTTTAAAATCGTAATTATTCGAGACGTATTTATGTATACTAGAACATGGAAATGACATGTGTTATGCGCTTTGCGCCGATGCGCGCGTGTTGTATACCTGATTTTCTTTTATAATAGCCATTTATTATTTTTAAGGTTAGAACCTTTTTCTTAGATCGGAAATTGCAGAAAGAGCACACAAATATGGACAGCATACTACTAGAGACACTTTCCCTATGTGTGAAATTTCACAAAGAAAATATAATTTGAAGTAAAGGTTATTTAGGAATTTTAAAACGTTTTGCCGATAATATTACAATCAAGTATTTTATTTATTTTTCAGACATAATTAAAAAAAAAATCAGACTTATTATTTTATTCATATTTCATACATATTTAAAAATTAATTCTTTTTAATCTTCATAAATGAATTTATTTATAATTATGTCATAAATTATTGCAAAAATTATAAATTTTGTTATTAAAAATTCATTAAAGGAATGAGCAAATTAAGTTTGAGGAAGCCACGTGCCAATGAATTGGCAGCGGTTTTTTTAACGACGGCATGACCGGGCCTTTTTTACGTGAGTCGGAAAGAGAATTGGGCATTTTTAGTCATACACAACGCAGTTGGAAATCAAATTAATGCAAAATGAATACACAAAAAATATAGACTATTAAATATATAATTAAATCTCAATTATATTTATTTGACCGAAAATACATATTAAATAACAAAAATGGATATTTTGTTTAATAACGTAAAATTAAATTACATAAATAATATACCATATTTAATTTAATGATTATACTGAAACTAATTATATCCCCTAAAGAAAGGCAGAAATTTTCATTTCTCACTAGTTTTTCGTTTCTCACCTGTTTTAGGGTAGAAATAGATATTTCTTACCACTTTCACAAAATACGCTTGAAATGCGAAATTTTCTGTCCTATTTTCGCACGTGAAAAAGGCCCTATTTCATGCCTGAGTTGAGACAAACTATTTTTTATTGACGGCCCTGGTGGAACTGGAAAAAGTTATTTATTAAATACTTTGATCATGTTTTTAAACAATAAAACTTATCAAGGATTAGCAGTTACTTGGACTGGTATTGCTGCTTATTTGTTAATCAATGGGAAAATGGCTCATGCTGCATTTAAATTACCTCTTAATATAAACGAACGATCAACATGTAATTAATGTTTCGCAAAATTCAACGTATGCAAATTATATTAAAGTATGGATGTATTTATCTGGGATGAAATTTCTATGACTAACAAAATGTGCGATTGATACTGTAGATAGGTTGTTTAAAGATTTATGTCAAAAAAGCAAACCATTTGGTGATAAATTAATAATTGTTTCTGGAGATTTTAGACAAACATTAGCAATTGTGTGCCATGGTAGTCGAGCTCAAATAGTAGAATCTTCCGTAAAAAGTTGTAAAATATGGCAATAATTTCATTATTTAAAGCACAAAATAATATGAGAATATCTAACGATGACATATTTTTACAAAATGGCTTTTAAATGTTGGAGAAGGGCAATATTCTACAAAATTTGAAAGAAATAATAGTCTTTTAAAATTACCACAATTTTTTATCTAATGGTGATTTAATCCGTCTGACATTTCTATAGAAAATAAAGTAATTTTATTCCCAACAAATAACAATGGTACTTAAGGTAATGTGAAATACCGACATAATTTTGGAATGTCTACATCTTTTGCAAATATTAATAGAATCACTAAGAAAATACCGCTGCCAATTCATTGGCAAGATGCTTCCTCAAACTAATTTATCGATTCCACTTTTTAAATTTAAAAAACAAAAGTAAATTTTTCACAACAAAACTTTATTAATAAATAGAACTGTTTTCTTTGTGGATCTTTGATGTTTGTTAAACAATTTGACTGAATATAAAAAATATCTTTTTTGTTTTTTCATTTATGTATCCTATAAAAACAATTAATTATTGTTATAAAAAATTTTAAAGAAATACATTAGTTTGAGAAACAAAAGTAGGTATTGGCAATAATCTAATAAATATTTGTTTTGAAACAGGTATTTAACCACTATTCTGCTCGACTTAGTGATTTAAAGTTAATCCATCATTGTAACAATCATAAAAATATAATAACTAAGTTATACTTCTTAACAAAAGACAATAAATCGTTTTGAAATTTAACAGAGAGTTAGTTTTTTTCATATTTAAGTATCGATATTTTTATGAAATATTTTTATGAAATTTTTACGAAATTCATATTTTGAAAGTCAATTGTTATCGTTGTCCTTTTTGATTCTATTGATTTTTTTTTTTTATAACCAAAAAACGATTTTGAATTTTTTGTTTTTTTGATGTTTTAATTTGTTTCAGCCAGTATTACTTAATAAACTAAATTTTTATTAAAAGGTCTTTATATTACCTACAATTTCTTTTATTAAAATTTAAATTATCTCTAGCCTGTCATTTGTTATTAATGAAAATATGGTTTATATTTCTTTAATTAATATCTCAAAAACTTTTCCTTCTTTCCACTCAAAATTTTTGCCACTTATTACACTTATCGAGTACAAAATTATGTTAAAATTTCAAGAAGTTATGTTGATTTGGTTCGGAGAAAAAAATTATTTTTGAAAACAGGTTCGTTTTCTTTCGTTGAGGATATCAGGAGTAAAAGTTAATGAATCGTTTTGAAATTTGGCAAAGAATTAACTTTTTTATATCTAAGGATTCAGTTCTTTGCCGAAAAAAATCTGAACGTTGTGACCAAAGATATTTGAGGTTAAAATTTTTTTATAAATTTCTTATATTTGCATTTCTAAAAAGAATATTCGATTGATTGATTCAAAATTTTTACCACTTATTACACGTATCGAGTACAACATTGTGTTAAAATTTCAAGAGGTTATGTTGGTCAAAATTTTTGCTCATTCCAAATTAGCCCCGAAACACAAATATAAAGTTTTAGAGCAAAATATGTAATAGTTCTATTTAATTTGTATATCATATATAAATAAAATAATTATTGTGTACTAGGACATATCCCCGAGAAAGTAATTTCAGATTGAGTCCCGCGGTAACGTGTACTAGAGCAACGATAATAATTGACCTTCAAAATATGAATTTCGTAAAAATTTCATAAAAATATTTCATAAAAGTATCGATTCTTAAATATGAAAAAAACTACCTCTCTGCTAAATTTCAAAACGATTTATTGTCTTTTGTTAAGAAGTATAACTTAATTATTATATTTTTATGATTGTTACAATGACGCTTTAACTTTAAATCACTAAGTCGAGCAGAATAGTAGTTAAATACCTGTTTCAAAACAAATATTTATTAGATTATTGCCAATACTTACTTTTCTTTCTCAAACTAATGTATTTCTTTAAAATTTTTTATAACAATAATGAATTGTTTGTATAGGATACATAAATGAAAAAACAAAAAAGATATTTTTTATATTCAGTCAAATTGTTTAACAAACATCAAAGATCACCAAAGAAAACAGTTTTATTTATTAATAAAGTTTTGTTGTGAAAAATTTACTTTTGTTTTTTAAATTTAAAAAATGAAATCGATAAATTAGTTTGAGGAAGCATCTTGCCAATGAATTGGCAGCGGTATTTTCTTAGTGATTCTATTAATATTTGCAAAAGATGTAGACATTCCAAAATTATGTCGGTATTTCACATTACCTTAAGTACCATTGTTATTTGTTGGGCATAAAATTACTTTATTTTTTATAGAAATGTCAGACGAATTAATTTCATTTTCAAACATTTCATTAATTAAATCACCATTAGATAAAAAATTGTGGTATTTTTAAAAGGCTATTATTTCTTTCAAATTTTGTAGAATATTGCCCTTCTCCAACATTTAAAAGCCATTTTGTAAAAATATGTCATCGTTAGATATTCTCATATTCTTTTGTAGCTTTAAATAATGAAATTATTGCCATATTTTACAACTTTTTACGGAAGATTCTACTATTTGAGAACTTTTTTTAGTTCCACCAGGACCGTCAATAAAAAATAGTTTTTCTCAACTCAGGTATGAAATAGGGCCTTTTTCATGTGCGAAAGTAGGACAGAAAATTTCACATTTCAAGCGTATTTTGCAAAAGTGGTAAGAAATATCTATTTCTACCCTAAAACAGATGGGAAACGAAAAACTAGTGAGAAATGAAAATTTCTGCCTTTCTTTAGGGGATATAATTAGTTTAAGTATAATCATTAAATTAAATATGGTATATTATTTATGTAATTTAATATGGTATATTATTTATGTAATTTAATTTTACGTTATTAAACAAAATAAAGATTTTTGTTGTTCAATATGTATTTTCAGTCAAATAAATGTAATTGAGATTTAATTATATATTTAATAGACTATATTTTTTGTGTATTCATTTCGAATTAATTTGATTTTCAACTGCGTTGTGTACGACTAAAAATGCCCAATTCTCTCTCCGACTCATTGGCACGTGGCTTCCTCAAACTTAACTTTCTCAGTCCTTTAATGAATTTTTAATAACAAAATTTATAATTTTTGCAACAATTTATGACATAATTATAAATAAATTCATTTATGAAGATTAAAAAGTATTAATTTTTAAATTATGTATGAAATATGAATAAAATAATAAGTCTGATGTTTTTTTTTAAATTAAGTCTGAAAAATAAATAAAATACTTGATTGTAATATTATCGTCAAAACCTTTTAAAATTCCTAAATAACCTTTACATCAAATTATATTTTCTTTGTGAAATTTCACACATAGGGAAAGTGTCTCTAGTAGTATGCTGTCCATATTTGTGTGCTCTTTCTGCAATTTCCGATCTAAGAAAAAGGTTCTAACCTTAAAAATAATAAATGGCTATTATAAAAGAAAATCAGGTATACAACACGCGCGCATCGGCGCAAAGCGCATAGCACATGTCATTTCCATGTTCTAGTATACATAAATACGTCCCGAATAATTACGATTTTAAAAGAAGGCTAAAATAGTTTTAACCTCAAATATCTCTGAAATTCACAAACGGATTCTTTTACCCTAAGAATTCTTCTAATAAATAATATACAAAATTTACATCTCTACCAAATTTCAAAAAAATTAAAACAATTTTAATGTAGTTATATTGTGCGACAACAAAGAAAGTCATTTTCAAAAATACTAAAATTTTAAATCTCTAACATCTCAAAAAATAACCGTATAATTTGGATGAAATTTTACACATGTCTTGCCTATATCGCATACAAAATAGTCTACAAATTTCAAGCTGATACATGAAGTCGTCATTGAGGAATTACCATTTTGAAAAGAAACGTAAAAGAATTTTAACCCTAAATATCTCAAAAAATCATGAGACAATTCTTTTATCTAAAGCACTTATACGATAATATATAGACTCTACCTTTCCACAAAAATTCATCATGTTTAAACCAATTTTTGTTTTCTCTAGTTATCATGCGACAAAGAAAATGACTTTGTAAAATACCAAAATTTTCAAAACCAAATTCTCAAAAAGTAATCGTACGATCTTGATGAAAATTCGCACACATATTATCTATATCACATACAAAAGTGTCTATAAATTTTGAGATGATATATGGAGCCGTTCTCGAGAAATTACGATTTGAAAAGAAGGTTAAAAAAATTTTAACCTCAAACATTTATGAAATTTCTGGACTAATCACTTTGCCCAAAGAACTCGACCGAGAGCTATTGAAAATCTACTTCTATAAGGAATTTCAAAGCGATTAAGTCAATTTTACTCCCGTAATCGTTGGACATACAAAACTCATTTTTTTCACATTTCAATTTTTTTCCCAAATCTAGTCAACAAAATGAATACAAATTTTTTCAAATTATAGCTATTTATATTCTGCATTATCATGATTTTTCTCAAGAAAATAGACCGTTTAGTTTAGGAGTTATAAGCTTAAAAAAAAAAAAAACACGTTTTTGTTAATAAAAAAAGAACCGTGATAGCTAGAGAAATTTTTTTTTTAGAAAATATAGGTATTTTAATGCTGTTTCGAATGCTATCTGTTCGATTCAAATATCTCGATCTTATCATTAAAAAAAAGGAAAAATCCATTTTGAGAAAATCGAAAATTCGAAATAAAAAGAAAACGCATCGGCAAATCAAAAAACGAGTTTTTGACCCGCTATCACACAAAGAAAACAAAAAAATCAGACCTGTCCGGTCAAAATCGATCGAGTAGAAGCTGAGATCCAGGCGTATTAACACACACACACACACACACACACACACACACACACACACACACACACACACACACACACACACACACACACACACACACACACACACACACACACACACACACACACACACACACACACACACACACACACACACACACACCCACACACACACACACACCCACACACACACACACATCCATACAGACATTTTTCAAAAATCATGCATTTTGATTCCTAACGCCTCGAAAAACTATTATAACATGTTTTTACAATAACTAAAAAAATTACTATCACAAAGCTTCCTCTAGGAGGAAGTAGTAATTTATTCATTTCTCCTAAATAATTTTCAGTAATATTGTATTCACCAAAATCATTATTTGCAATGAGGCCAATTTGGCAATGGCTTCCTCCTTCGGGAAGCTTTATGATAGTTATTTTGCTTCCTCCTAGAGGAAGCTTTGTGATAGTAATTTTTTGAGTTATTGTAAAAACATGTTATAATTGTTTTTCGAGGAGTTAGGAATCAAAATACATGATTTTCGAAAAATGTCTGTGTAAGTGAATGTTTTTTTTTTTTTTTTTTATTTAGGGGGAAATGCGTTATGCACCGTAGGTATTAAGTACCCGTGTGTTGGACTGTACTGGATGTACCGACTAAAACCCTAACCATTGGCCTTTCTTTGCCCTCGCGGAACCGCCGCTAAGCATTACTTCGCGGGAGCCGCCTCAGCTGTTCAGCTCTTTCACATTTTCTATTTCCTCATTGTTTGTTACGGGGAACCGTTATTGTTGGTCTCCTCGTCTTTCTGCGCTTCTGCTCCTCATCTCGAAGTCTCTTCATAACGGCTGTGGCGAAATCGCTGATCGTAGACCACTTTTGCTCCGTCGTCAACATCAATTTCACGAGAGTTTCTGGCTCAGGTGTTGATCCTAGCGTGTCTTCCAGTTCCTTTCTCTCGTCAGTGTAGCGCTTGCAGCAGAAGAATACATGTTCCGCATCCTCAGTCACTCCGCACCCTGCCGGGCACTGTGGTGTCTCCTCATGTTTAAACCGGTGAAGGTAGGCCCTAAAGCATCCGTGATTTGAGAGCATCTGAGTCAGGGAATAGTTGACTTCCCCGTGTTTACGGTTAACCCAGTCATTAATCTGAGGGATGAGACGATGTGTCCACCTCGCCTTCTCAGATGCGTCCCATTTCTCTTGCCATCGTTGGAGGCTGTCCTGTCTCATGATCTTCTTTAGTTCCTCTTGTTCTCCTAGAATGCTGCTTCGTTGCTCATATAGCTGTTTCCTCTCCACTGTCAGTATCTCAATGGGCATCAGGCCTGCCATGATACACATTGCATCATCTGACACCGTTCGGAAGGTGATGGATACCCTGAGAGCGCTGAGCCGGTGACTGCTGCCATCTTGCGTCGATATTTCTCAATCTTGAGGGCTTTGCCGCAGATAGCTATTCCATATGTGAGTATCGAAGTCACCACTAAAGCTAAAAGTTTCCTTCGAGGTTGACGAGGTCCACCTATGTTTGGCATGAGCTTCGCTAATACATTGGCCACTCTCGCTGCCTTGGCTGCAGCGTATTTTACATGAGCCTTAAAGTTCAGTCTTGTGTCTAACATCACTCCCAAATACCTAACATTCGGCTGAGAGGTAATGGTGCATTGTCCCACGTCAAGGGTAATGGTTTCTACTTTCTTCCGACTCGTAAACAGCACAGTTTCGGTTTTATGGTCAGCTAGTTCGAGCCCAACTGATTTCATCCACCATTGCACTTCTTCGTAATAGTCTCCGAAGATGCGTCGAATTTCCTCCAAGTCCTTTCCAGTGACAATCAGCCCCGCATCGTCTGCAAAGGTCACCATCTCTGCTCCTCGTGGTAGCTGGATCTTGAGTAGATCATCATATACAATATTCTACAAAGAAGATCCTAACACCGAGCCCTGTGGGACTCCCCCAGTGATTTGATATTCTTTTGGACCGTCTTCTGTGTCATACACTAGTAGCCGGTTGGTCAAGTAGCTTTTGATCATGTTCTTCAGATATGCCGGTATGTCTAGCGTATCCAGCGCCTGGCAGATGTTCTTCTACCTGGCTGAATTGAAGGCATTCCTCACATCCAAGGTTACGAGCAGACAATACTTCTTGCTCCCGCCTTTCCACCGCTTTCCAGAGCTAGCCTCATTTCCTTTACCAACTACTAGGTTGATGGCGTCGATTATTGATCTTCCCTTCCTGAAACTGTTCTGGTTGTCTGCTATGATATCTCCAATAGCGGCTTCGATCCGGTTGAAAATGAAACGTTCCAGCGTTTTTTCGGATGAATCTAGCATGCATAATAGGCGATAGGATGACGGTTCCTTTGGTGGTTTGTTGTACATATCTAGAAACGTCTCAGGTATCGTCTTCAATGCCACGTTAGGGATGTTGTCCATTCCAAGCGCCTTGCTGTTTCCGATTCTCTTATTCGTTCGAAGTAACTCCTCTCGGGTGGTCGGAGACATGTGCTCATTTTCTTGCTTCACTTGATAGCTGAAGGGTTCTTACTCAGGGAACAGAGTGCTGACGATCTTGTCGAGTTGTTCGGGGCATGTGGGTTGTTGTCTTGACTGACTCGTGAGCCGTGCTCTCCACTCCAGACGATTGGACCGAGTTACCCTTGGTCTCTGGTGAGAGTGCTGGGGACGGGTGTGTGGTCGTATTTGCCTGCCCCCTGACCGTTTCCCTGTTGGTTTCCGGCAGCATTGGGCTTGTTGCCTCCCTTCTGCTCATATCCGGGTTCTCTTTGGTACTCTGGCCTTTGTGGAGGTCCGTTATTTCTTGGACTTCGCGGCCTAGCCTGGTGGGTCGAGCTACTACCCCCACTAGGCTGGTTCGTAACTTGCCCGCCCCCCCGCCGCCTATTTTCCCAGTTACCCTTCTTCTTAGGTTTTCTGGTTAGCAGCGGGCTAGACTTTTGTCCCTTGTTCTCGTCGGTGCTTTTCTTTGTCAAGGCCGATAAGCATTCGGCCATGATCCGACGGAACATAGCCTCGAGGCTCTCCCGAGGCTCGTGCTGGTGTCCCACCACCGCCACGCTTGGATTCTGCTTCTTCCGCTGATCCGTGGGCGGCTCAGTTGGCAAGTAGGCAAATTCTGGCATGTACGTGCGCTCGGGCGGTGGTGAAGAGTGATACACCTTATCTGCCGTGAGCGCTAATTCGGCTTCTCGGGCCAGGTCCAGTAGCCCTCGGTAATCCGTAATTTGATTTCGCATTACCATCTTTTGCAGTCCTGGCCGCATGTTCGGGTGCAACACGTCTAACTATTGAACAATGCTAGGCACCGGAACCAACTTGAGGACCATGGCTTGTAGATTTACTACGTAATCACGAGTAAGTTCATTTCTGCCTTGAGTCCTCGCATTTATTTCCGCCAGGACGTGCTGCAGATGTCCCCTGTTCCCGCCATACATGTGCGTTATGGCCTCATTGAAATCTGGCCACGATCGCCATGAATGGCGATTACTCCGGTACCAGGTGGCTGCTACCCCCCTTAGGAGTTCTGACAACAACGAAAGTACCTCGTCGTGTGTCAGATTAGCTAGAGTTCTGCGTTCCTCTATTCTCGTGAGGAATAACTCAACGCTCTGCTTCTTTGAGGACCCTGAGAACTTGATGTGCCATTTTCGGACTATCTGGCCCACATCACGGTTCGTCTGCTGAGGCAAACACGTATGCCTCTCAGCCGGGTCCTGGGTCGCGCCATTCCTTGTCTGGCGCTGAGAAGAATTTCTGGTATCATTCCTCCCAGCCTCTATTGGGGACTGGAGACTCGGGCTGCTGCGCTTAAACTCCGCATACGTGAACGTGTCTTGGAAATTCACATGCGGTGATCCTCGTCTACGGCCCGTGCTTGGGGGTTGAACTCCCTCCAAGTGCGTACTTGAGGTTGGATGTCGCTCTCCTTGAAGTATTCGTACATTCTCTTTAAGCTCTACAAGCTCCTCGACGAGTGCTTTGATCACCGCCAGTAGCTGCTCCGATAATATGCTGCCTCCAACTGCTATCCCGGCGGTTCGCGACTCACGCTGTCGCGGCCACTCCAGGTTTTACGACTGCGGCTGGTTTCGCGATTGCTGCCAGAACCCGTGCTGCCCATTTCGTGCTAACGACTCTTCTTCGTAGTTGCGCTGGCATTGTCGTTGCCTGCACTGCTCTTCCAGGAGCACTTGCAGCCGCTGCTGCTGCTCCTGCTGTTGTTGCTGTTGCTGCCGTCGCTGCTGCTCCAACTGCTGTTGCTGCATTTGCTGCTCCTGCATTTGCTGCTACTGCAGTTGTTACTGTTGGAGCTGTTGCTGTTGAAGCTGTCCCTCGGCTACGGCTGAAAATGTCCCGGTGGGTGCTGCAGAGCTCAATATCTCTGTCCCGGAAACCTCCTGGCCGTTGGCCTCTTCCGCTGGCTCCACCACTGCATTATGTGCTTGTTGTGGATCGTTCCTCCTCCGAGACTCTGAGAGTTTCTTCATCACTATCGGGTCATTAAGGAGCGTTATGAACGGGTGCCGGTGGTCTGGGTCAGTATTGGAATCCACAATAGTCGACCCAGACTTGTTCATCAACGTTAAGTCGATGAACGCCCTTCGGGACTGCTCGCGTTTAGCAAACGCTTGCTGCTCCAACAGCTCCGGGTCTGGCACGAAATCGGCGGCACTATAATCGCCCATAAGCCACTTGATCGCTGTCAGCATAATTACTGACTGCAAATCTGACTGCTGTAGACCAAGGGCTTGCATGGTCTCGTTTATTTCCTCTTCGGGCTGTGCATAGGCCCAATTGAGTATCGCAGATTCCGAAAACTGCGATGATCGGGCCATGGTGTCAATTGGCTGTGCGCTTCCCCACGAACTTATTTTACTAGCGTGAGTAGTATCTGTATAGATGGCAGAGAGAGTTTGCCTATTCAACCCGTGAGCTAGCTTTTTAACGCGAACCCGGGTTATTTTCTAAGAGCTACGGCGGTTGCTCTTAACCTTGATAACTGTAATGGACGAGTTTTTCGTCCATTTACTTAAAATAATTATAAAAAGACTTGTAAAATAAAATCAATCCAAGCGGTGATGTTTGTAAACCTTTGGGCATGCGCGCGAACTGGAAAAACGCCGATACCGAACGCCAAGTGCAAAAGCCAGAAAACTAGAAGAGTACGAGGGATGAAAATTATATCAATGGATTCGTCTTTTTATGAAGAATAAGATTATAGTATTCGCAACAGTAAATATGACAATGAACATCCACGCCGAGGCAGTTTATAAAAATTAAACGCTTACTGAGAACGCCGAATTCAAGAGCACAGCGAAGAGGAGACCGGAGGAAGGGAGGAGCGAGTAAAACGCCATACCCAATCTGTTTGCTAGAGCCGAGAGAGAGAGAGACAGCGAGAGGGAAGGCACAACATGAGAGCAAGAAAAGAGAGAGATAGAGAACGAGAAAACGCGGCGCATGCGTGAGAGAGGTCTGGCGTTTGTCAAGACCAACGCGGCTCCGATTTTCCCGTACGGAGGCGAAAAAGCTGACAGATCGTAAAGAGCCAAAATTATGAGTCCAGCTAAGGGGAAGGTGACAGCCGCACTTTTCGGCTGGTGGGAGCGATCGGATACCTACCAAATGTGTGTGTAAATAGATACATTGGAAGAGGCTCGATCTAGGCCATTTGACCTTTGCGGGAAGCTTTTCTCGGGAACGGCGCGGGGTCTCCAAAGAAATTCAGGAGACATCTTTATGGCTTTGTTTTTAACCCTATAGATCAACCACGACTATGCTGTATATGAATCTATGCATAGCACAGGAGCTTTTTATAGATAATAGTCGAGAAGCTTCTGTGTACGTGAAAATTCGGGTATAAAAAGGCCGAATAATGAGAGCACGGCGCGCAGTCCACCACAGCAATTTGAAGAGGGCGAATCTCTGCTCGAGACCTCCGACGGAACGTAGAAGGAGTTCAGCTACATAGACATAGAAAAAGAAGCTCTCTCGCTGCGCCCACCAACTGAGCCTTCACCACATTCATCGTCGCCGGTCTACGAGGCAACAATCATCGCACCTGATGCAAGAGTAGAGAACTGAAGAGGGTCGATCATCACGCACTGGAAGAGGAGCTGAACCACCGATCTCAACCAGCAAAGCGGGGTGCGAAGCCCAAGGTATTATTAATTAAAATTGTACTCAAAATGTATTTCGTCGCGGATTGAATAAAATCATTGTTCTATACATTTTTATAAAATTTCTGTTTATTCCGGGATTCCGCATCCTGGTTACGCATAGCGCTTTCGGGCGTTGGCGAAAAGACAGGAATCCGAATACGCATGGGCTTGCTCAGTGCCTATTCAAATAATTTAATTATAAGGTGTGTAATCTCGACATAACATAACGCACGAGGGTTTCCCGTATGCGACTCTAAAAAAACAAAAGCTATTTTTGTAATTAATTACTATTTGTAATTAATTACGCTCAACTACTCGCACTTGTAATTTTAAAATAAATATATGTGAATATATATATATATATATATATATATATGTGTGTGTGTGTGTGTGTCATAACGGACAATATCACCAAGAAACACAAAAAATAAATACAATTTTCATCTAAAAAATTAAAAAACAATTTTAAAGTTCGAGAGGATTTTTGCGCTCGAGTTTTTACTCAGGCGCACAGTCAACTTTTTGTTCCGAGAGTGCCAGCCGACTTTCTCTCGATTTTCTACTAAAAGCACGAGAAAAGAAAAAAAAATTTATTTTTCGTCCACTAAAAAATAATTCGTATCGAAAATACGAGGAGAAAAGAAATTTTCGAGACGAGAAAAAAATTAATTAAAAAAAAATGAATTATCGCTTAAAAAAATGTTTGTCGTCAAAAAAAATTTAATTGTTATTAAAAAAACTTTTTAATTGTTAAAAACAATTATCCAACGTACAAAAATTTCGCGATCGAGATCTCTCCTCGCCGGTACGCTAGGTCGGGGGTTATTGGCTATCGCTCGCCTAACCTCTCGACCGCACTCTCGCAACAGCACAGTTGTGTCACACACACGCACACACGCGCCTACGAGCTGCGGCCCAAAGAGCCTTTCTTTGCAGCTTACGCTCAGCTACGCTGCTGAGCTTCTTCGCGCCAAGCTTCGCCGCAAATTACGTACGCGCCGCGGGTCCTTCTCCACCCCCAAAACGTTGTAGCGCCAGTTGTAACGGGATGGCTAGTGGGGGAAAATCCCAACAAGCCACAGGCCAGTGATGCCCTAGAACACGGTGCCGCGGGTGTCAGACTAAAATGACTTGCCCGGAGATCTGCCCCTGGAATCCCGAAAACAACGCGAAGATCGCATACGAACTTCGCTTTCCAACTAATTGGATCGCTGAGTGAAAAGCGCGCGCTCGAAGTGTAAAGCGCGCGGCCGCTACGCTCAGTTATGAAAACGACCGGCGGAGTCGTTTTCCCGCGGAGGCGGCGGTACCCGGGAGAAGGACAGGTTGTAATGAACAACGCGGCGAGTAACTAGATATCACAGTATATTCAAATCTCTAATAACTACAAGCACAACGCACGTGCTGATTAGAACAATGAGTTAGTTCGCGCGCGACAGTTAGTATTCAAACGCGCGAACGATACGGCGCGCGGCGAAGCTGCTAATCTCGCGCGCGGTGTTAAAGTACGGCGGGCTGCCACACACCCGCACGAACACGGTACAAAAAGCTTGCACGGGGCGATTTCCGTGCGAGCCTTTACAATAAACCCGCGAGAGGAGAGTAGAAAACTTACGTTAGGAAGGAGGAGCCGGTGCACTCGGCTCTCTCTCGCTCTCTGTCGCTCGCACAGCAGTTGCGCTCTCTTTCTCTCTCTCTCTCTCTCTTACTCGCTGTATTGGGTCGGCAGGCGGGCTGGCTGCCGGCTCCTCGCTCGCTGTCTCGTGTGGCTCACGCGGCTCGGGGTCGCTCTCTGTCTCTCTTTCACACGCATACACTCTGCTCGGCGCCTTCACTACACTCGCGGTAACTATAAAAAGCTAGGACAGCGCGGACGAGGTAACTTTTGAGAGACACGCTGGAAAGAAGTTCTCGGCACGATGGCAGACACGAAGATGGCTGCCGTGACTCGCATAAAGCCGTAGCAGCTTCGCGGGTACGCGACGAGCATATTACGCGTCGCGAGACCGTTCTAATCCGGTCAGAATGCTCGCGCTCGCGCCCCCAGTGAGCATGCCTGCTCGGCGCGGGTAATTCGAATCTCGAATTACCTAACTCGCGCACGCGTTACACTGCGAAAGTTTTCATTTGAATAATTATTAATTCTGTTGCCATGTATTTTGTTATAAACTATTGGAAATATTTGTATTTCTTTTGTTTTGAATATAATTATTAAATGATATCTCAGTTTTGTCTCATCAAAAATAAGATTACAAGGACAAATTCCTTTGGAAATTGATATTGCAAATGCAATTGAAAACAAATCAAAATTATATGGTTGTTGTAATTGAACTGATTCATAAATGACATTTAATGACTGATGATTGGAAATAATCTATTTATATATTTTTTATGATCATCATATAAACCTTCACTTAAACTATCATAGACTCTTATAACTGTCGTATCGTACCATGTACATATCCAATGTCCTGTATTATTAAGACCACGCAATAAAATTTGTATAAACATTATACCTCGCTATTTATACCTCGCTCCTCACGTTGCTCGGTAATACAAAAAAACGTGTCCTATTAATTACTAAATAAGATAACTCTTTAAGTAAGGTAACTATTAATTTAATAGTAAAATTAATCGACATCTATTTATGTAAAATATAAATATATGTATAAATATATGTCGATTAATTTAACTATAAAATCTATTATCTATTATCTATCTATATATTATTATAATATTAAAAAGCCAAAATGTCCGTCCGACCGTCCGTCCGTCCGTCCGACCATTCGTTTTCTATCCAGTAGTTTAATACCTCTTAAAATATATCTATTTCTATCTATTAGAATATTAAAAAGTCAAAATGTCTGTCCGACATCAGTCTGTCCGCCCGACCACCCGTTTTCTACCCAGTAGTTTAATACCTCTTAAAATATATCTATTATAATATTAAAAGGCTAAAATGTCCGTCCATCCGTCCGTGCGACCACCCAGTAGTTTAATACCTCTTAAAATATATGTCAATTAATTTTCGTATAAAATAGTGATAGTTACATTATTTAGTAATTAATAGGACACGTTGTTTTGTATTACCGGGCGACGTGAGGAGCGAGGTATAAATAGCTAGTAATATATTATTTCAAAAAAGATAATTTTTTAAGTACGTTTTACAAACACAATTTTTGTCTAGTCCTTTTATTTCTTCGAATCTCATCTATTCAATAAGCACTCTCTGCAAATGGTAATAATTTTTTTCATAACTATACAAATAATAATATTGTTATTATAAAACTTTCTACGAAAGTATAAAATAAGGCAAGTATAGACGTTTTTTCTGTATAATCTATAAAATAAAAATATTTATGAATAATCTATAAAATAAAAATATTTCTGTATAATCTATAAAATAAAAATTTTACTTCTTTGAATCATTGTATGATGAACAAGCTATAACGTCGCCTGAGAGGAAGAAACTTCCAACTCAGCTCGGCGCGTAAGAACGTGCCAACTCGGCTTGGCGCGTAAGAACGTGCCAACTCGGCTTGGCGCGTAAGAACGTGCCAAATCAGCTCGGCGTGTAAGAATGTGCCAACTCGGCTCGGCGCGTAAGAACGTGCCAATTCAGCTCGGCGCGTAAAAACGTGCCAACTCGGCCAAGAACGTAAGAACATGCCAACTCGCCGTACGCCGTTTAAAAATTTTGGAGTTGACTGTACTAAACTACTAATATATGTATTTAGTAGACTTGTTTTAATTAGCTAAACTCGATTCTGAGATCTATATTATTGTATGACTGTACGTGTTGTGTTTACGTGTCACAATTAGTATGGAATAATGTTTATTTTAGATTCAATAGAATCTACACACGGCGAAATAATTTTATATAGACATGCATATATTTTCATAGAAAATTACCTTAACTGTTGTTCAATCGAGAGAAAAACTTCTACTTCATTTTAGTATAGCTTCACAAGTGTTTTCATCTACATATTTCACAATTATATTTTTGCTACCGTTATTATAATTAAATTATAAAAACAATTTTTTCCAAAAATTTCTACCTATGTACAATATGTACATAAATAGTTACGTTTAATTAATTTTATGTAAATGTTAATCTAGTAAATTATAATAGAATTTGAAACTAGCTGTAAAGAAAAAGGTTTATTTATTATTATTTATATTTATTTATATACATTATAAAAATGTTTGTTTGAAAATTATTGTAATGCTCATCATTAGTATTCGGATACAAACTCGTATTATAGAGATTGTTTAGTATATTTTCATCAATTATATTGGTATAATTATATCAAAAGTAGATAAAAGTATAACAATTATTGATAGTATAAAAAATCACGTGATCACCAACTGATTAAGATGCAGCATATGTAGACGAGACAAAGTATCTCTCAATATAAAGTGTGGCGTGGTGTTGTATAAGACTGTGGTTCATGAATTAGTTGCTCGGGTTCGATTCCAGGTCTCGGCGTTTTTCATATTCATATAAAAAATTATTCCTAATTCAGTTTCATAATGGAACTATGTGTCAGTAATGTAGGTGTGACAAAAATATTATTCATAGTGAATTTCTCTTACTATTCAGTAAAGTAAAAACTTGTGAAGTTATACTAAAATGAAGTAGAAGTTTTTCTCTCGATTGAACAACAGTTAAGGTAATTTTCTGTGAAAATATATACATGTCTATATAAAATTTTTTCGCCGTGTGTAGATCCTATTAAATCTAAAATAAACATTATTCCATACTAATTGTGACAGTCATACAATAAAATAGATCTCAAAATCGAGTTTAGCTAATCAAAACTCGTCTACTAAATACATATATTAGTAGTTTAGTACAGTCAACTCCAAAATTTTTAAACGACCTGCGGCGAGTTGGCATGTTCTTACGCGCCGAGCCGAGCTGGCACGTTCTTACACGCCGAGCCGAGCTGGCACGTTCTTACGCGTCGAGCTGAGTTGGAAGGTTCTTCCTCTCAGGCGACGATATGTAAGTAAGTACATTCAAATTGTTTACTGCAAATCAAACAATCGAAAGTTGTGAAAACAATTATGATAGCCAAGTAATGTATACAACTCTCGGAAACAACTGTATGACTGTTCTCAGAAATGTATTAAAATTTCTTCATCCTTCTATACAAATTAAACACAAGAAAGCATGTCTACACCTTAAACTACAAACCGTCAGGCCCGCCAAGTATGTATGGGAGATTGGAGGACCACCCCTGCTAGAGCAGCTCTATAGACTTCTATTGTCCTCCCAAGATGCGTAATATTATAAAAATTTCAAAATTGAGAAAGAATAATGAAAAATGGGGATGTGGTGGTAACTATGTAATTTTTTATATAGGCTTTGTATTTGAGAATGCCATAATTTTTAATGAGGACATGCTGTGGGTGTTTACAAATAAATTGAGAGCCAAACACTTTAATAAATTAAATTTTAGTATATTATAAAACTGTCTATAAACTTAACTCTATTACATAAATTGGTTGAATATTACAAAGCTTGGTTGAGTATCTGAGTTTTACAAGTTTATGTTTGAGTGTATGAGTGTTACAAAGATTATGTTTGAGTGTTTCTATGTGAGTGAGATTTCAGAGAATTGCTGAGTTTGAATTAGTAACTTCCGTTGAGTTTACTGCTAGCATAAATACACACAATGAATGTTATTGATTTCTTGTGGTTGAGACTTGACAAGAATTATATGTGCAGAGTACTTCATATGAGATTACTGCTTGCTTGAGTCATCAAAATGGCTGTGTGTAGATGTGTGTGTGAGTTTACCTTAGCTTCATAGAAATTATATTAATTTGGAGAAGAATGAGGAAGCCGGTTGAATCACACAGTCCATAGAGATGAAGCCAATTGAGTTGTAACCGCAGATGAGTTATAGCCAGTGAGAGGAGCCAGTGAAACAGGAGAGTTGGTAAAGCCAGTTGAGCACCGCCAGTTGAGTCTTGCGTAACGGTTACCGAGAGTGGTTGCCTCATGGCTAGCTAGAGGCAGCGAGCCGGTGAGATTATGCCATGTCAGAAGCTGCCGCGTGAGAAGCACCGCCGTATGAAAGCACTGCCATATGAGAAGTTCCGTTTGAGAGATACAGCTGACCGAGAGTATGCCGTGCAAAAGTCCATGCGGCCTCGTTGCGAGCACGCCGTATGTACGTTGAGAGAGTGAGAGAGAGCGGCCTCGTGTCGAGCACGCTTCACTACCGAACAGTGAGCCGCTTTGTATGAGTAGATGCCGTGTGAGATGATCCGCTGAATGAGACGAGAGTCCGAGTATGAGGCACCATACTAGTCACCATGCAGCCTCGCAGCGAGCACACTGTAGACTATACCGGGTCTGGGTGAGAACTGCTGCCGTTTTAGTAGCAGCCGCAGACTGAGTTTTTCAAAGAGTGAGCACTTCCGTCTTCTCGGCCTTCACGATTCACTTCGCGAATCAAATCACAATCTCTCTCACATTTGCATGTGAGAGAGCGAGAGAGACCGAAAAAGCGCGAATTCACCTTGTGAATCAGTGTAGTGTCTCGGCTGTTCCGCCGAGAGGCCGCGAGGTGCTGCCGCGTCGTGGCAGCGCCGTGAGTCGTACCGAGCTGAGCATAACCGCGGGAATTCAAATTACTGAATTCCCAAACATTCCGCCCGCCATCAACCGCCAGGTTGATTTAAATTCCGATTGGCACTGGCAAGATGGCGAGTTTTGCAATTGGGCGGGTGAGTTGAGTGGTGGCCGTCTTTATTGTTACAACTCTGGTGAGATTGTCAGTTCCAGGGTGAAGTTGAGTGACTCTTGCGAGTGGCCATTTGCTTGGGGGTGAGTGTTCATCCGTGAGTAGTACCATGGAACCCACTTTTATCTCATGAGAGGGATGATGCCATTTTGAAATTGATTGAAGCCGTTGAAGGTATTGAGTTGACCAATGCTTCCAAAATTGCTGAGTGATCCGTTGAATGAGTTGCCATTTGGAAAGCCTTGATTCCTTGAAGGTGAGTAAGCTTGGTTCAGGCACTGAGTTCAATGCCTTGCCGATGAGAAAGTTCCTTGATGATGTAGTCCTGCATCTTCTGAGAGTAGCCATATACTATGTGAGGATTATCCGTATTGAGTACCATGAATTCCACTTGGTTTCGTAAGATGAGTGATGCCTTCTTGATGTTGATGAAGACCGTTGTTGAGAAGACTTTCTGCCAGAGTTACTGAGTCATCCATGATGGAGTTTCCCAACTGGACAGCTGAAATGCATTGACAGTTAGAACCCAAGTAAAACATTGAGTTTAATACCTTGATGATGAGAACAAAGCCAAAGTGAGTGTATCTTCTGAATCCTTTTGGAGTGGTTGTGACGGCTTTGAGTTGAGCAAACCTTCCATTGAGTCAGCAAGGATGATGAAATTCCAATTTGAGAATAATGTTGTCCATGGTCTGTTAGCGATGAAATATTATTGAATTCACCACTGCTTTCCACTTACATTATACGAAATGCTGCAGGTGGGTTGAGTATCCATGGAGTGCCATCATTGATGTGAGTTGTACCAAGTTGAGTTTGTTGTAGAGAATGTTGCGAAGGTAGTTCTCCATTTGAAATAAACCATATGTATGCCGTATTGATACCATTCGGATGAGTAGCCACTGACCATGTATAGATGAACAGCTGATGACAATGCTGTGAGAGAGAGCGCACAAATACAAATCCAGCACTTGTATGTTTTTGGATTCACGTCCCTTCGATGAGTTGATGAGTGGTCCTGCTAAATTGATCCCAGTGTGAGTGAAGGGTTGTGATGGGGTGTTCCAGTGCACTGGATAGTTGCCCCATGAGTTGCTGAGTCCGATGAGTCCGATACCTTGCACAAGTTACAGAATCTTGAGTAAATAACTTGGCCGGAACTCTGCTTCCAATAATCCAAATTTCCTGCCTGATGTGTGCAGAGTGAGTTTTCTCGGTGCCACCGAGAAATATTGGTATGTGAGAATTCCGAATGATCAGTGATGAGTTGACTGCACCGTAATAATGTTACTGGATGTTGAGTGATATTCCAGTTGAGTTTTGTAAAACCGATCTCCTACCATGATGATTTCATCTGAGTCTATACAGTCAATCTATTGAGTAGATGAATCCGTGGGACTTGAGATATTTCAGCATATTGAGTTCAGTATTGAAAACGAACTTGCTGAGTTTTCTTGATCCAGAAGATTTTTTCTTTGCTGATTATATCAGCTGTGAATCTCGTCTTTGTTGAACTTTGCCGTTTGCCTTGGAATGATCACCAGCTAGCATTAGCTAGCCAGTAATTTTGAGTAATCTAATGAGTAATGAGTGTGTATTGACGAGATCCCATGAAATTTCCTTATGTGATGTGGCTGCAGTGAGTGTGACCTTTGCCTCTTTCTGGAAAGTGTTCCCCTTTTGTGAGTCAGCTTGAGATGTCCATGATGATTGTCTTCCCTTGGTTGTTGGAACTATTCCTTGACTGAGTGTTACCCTCGTTCCAACAGATTCTTTCCATCGTGAGGCACGTGAGATTATGAGTGTGCATACCATATTCTGATCTGTCCATAAATGAACATCAGCGCTTGGCAGTTGAACTTTGTCCAAACATACCTTGAGTAAACCTTGCCGCTCTGAACTCCAACCTTGATATGGAGTCTGGGTTGAGTGTTGCCTTCCGTCTTGATGAGACTATAAATAATAATCCAATCGTGAGAAATGTGGATATAATATTGAGTGCTGTAGCTGTTGCCTGTTGCGAAGCATTCGAAAAGCCATTAGTTTTGAGACCCGAATCCAGTTGAGTGAAATCTTCTCGAAGGTGCAGCCATTCTTCGCAATTGAGTTGAACTTGTTTGTCCCATGAGTACTTGAGTAGCCACAGCTCTTGTAGGAGAATTTGGAAGAATATCCACCGATGAGATTGTCCATGCGGGATCGAGTAGTGGTGAGTTTTGAGAAAGAGTTATCCGGTTGTGAATTTTTCTTGAGTGAGCGGCAATATAATTCTGATTTGAATTTATTCGAAGTGAAATCCGTTATAATTTGAGTAATCTCGTGACGCAATCATCATAATCTATAAATTGAGTTGCTGGTGAGGAATTCCTTGAGAAACATCGACAAATCGAATTTACAATTTGGCTCATGGATAGCCGCCCGCCGTGCAGAATCCTGATAACTGCATGGCCCTTGTGAGGTTGCTGACCGACGTGTGTGAGTTGGTCCGGTTTATTTATCCATGAAATGAGTAGTACCATTTTTATAGATGCTGTCATGAGTGAAATTGACAGTAACTGCTTGAGGTACGCTTGAGCTTTGCCAAATGAGTTGTTCAGTGCATCAGCCGATGTTTGAGATAACCTTACTTGATGGTTTCATTGTGTGAACAAAGTGCTGCTTACACAATGCTTCTTTCTTCTTGAGTTTGCCTCTAGTTGTTGAGAGTGGTTCTTCTTAACCCAGAAGCGTGTGAGTAATTTCCTTAATTCTTCTGCGTTAAGTCCAATCCGATCTTGATGTATTGATTTCCATTGAACAGATGATTTGAATTGTTTGAGTAATGCCCAGCCAAAATTGATGATCCTGCGATAGGTTCTATCACACTGCTCTAGATGAGGTTAGATTGATAATTAGATCATAGCATTCAGCACCAATGAGTACATCCACAGGTTGAGGTTTACAAAATGGTAGGATCTGCCAAGAATAATTTCTGCACATGGTTACACATAAGCTGCTCACATTTCTCTGATGTCAGAGTTGATGAGAATTGGCGTATAATGTGAGCAATGATCCTAACCTTGAGATTTTGTGGATGGGCTGTAAGTCTGTTTGAACCTTTCCTAATGTGTGAGTTGATTGTGTACCTCCAATTCCAATCATTGGGATAGATGAGAGTTGCCGTGGAGCGTTGAGTCTTCGAATAGCATCTTTTGAGATAAATCATAATTCTGATATTAAATAGACTCATGATCCAAGTTTATGAGATGTTACCGGTGTGTCGTATCATTCCAATGCAGTTGCAAGTAATGAACATTAAGTAAGTGAGTGTTGCATCTGAGTTGACCTTGAGTGTGAGTGATTGCGCCGAAATCCAATTTTGATTGATTTTATCCACGTGATCCATCTTGAGTGAAAATTCCATGGTCTTATACCTATGTGTAATATGCAGTTATTGATGCACAAATCCATCCTCTGAAGCACAGCAGTGTAGTTGCATCTCTTCATCTCGATACATCTGTTGACTATTGTGACCGCCACAATAAAATGATATTACTTGAGATTATTTCCAATAGGTGCAAGAGAGATGAGTAATGCACATTCAATGTATCAATTCGACTGAGATGTTCTTGTAGTAGTCCGGTGAAGCATCTTGCTGAGTAAGCTGCCAAGGCAGCGATGAATTTGTACACCGACACAGGTGTGTGCATATGTACATCCACATGTAGTAAGAGTTTGTCCGTTCCTTCCTTGAGGTTGTCCGTTTGAATATTGAGCGTGTCCAAGTCACTGGTGAGAATCACATCCATGAGTATGTCAATCTCCTTGGCCCCAGCATCCTCTCGAGTTTTTCCGACGTGGATCCAATGCATGAAAACAGTTTAATAATGAGTAAAGTTCACTGGCTCTAATACACACCACAGCATGTTTAATCCGGCTCGAAGGACCAAAATGTTTGAGAATGCCATAATTTTTAATGAGGACATGCTGTGGGTGTTTACAAATAAATTGAGAGCCAAACACTTTAATAAATTAAATTTCAGTATATTATAAAACTGTCTATAAACTTAACTCTATTACATAAATTGGTTGAATATTACAAAGCTTGGTTGAGTATCTGAGTTTTACAAGTTTATGTTTGAGTGTATGAGTGTTACAAAGATTATGTTTGAGTGTTTCTATGTGAGTGAGATTTCAGAGAATTGCTGAGTTTGAATTAGTAACTTCCGTTGAGTTTACTGCTAGCATAAATACACACAATGAATGTTATTGATTTCTTGTGGTTGAGACTTGACAAGAATTATATGTGCAGAGTACTTCATATGAGATTACTGCTTGCTTGAGTCATCAAAATGGCTGTGTGTAGGTGTGTGTGTGAGTTTACCTTAGCTTCATAGAAATTATATTAATTTGGAGAAGAATGAGGAAGCCGGTTGAATCACACAGTCCATAGAGATGAAGCCAATTGAGTTGTAACCGCAGATGAGTTATAGCCAGTGAGAGGAGCCAGTGAAACAGGAGAGTTGGTAAAGCCAGTTGAGCACCGCCAGTTGAGTCTTACGTAACGGTTACCGAGAGTGGTTGCCTCATGGCTAGCTAGAGGCAGCGAGCCGGTGAGATTATGCCATGTCAGAAGCTGCCGCGTGAGAAGCACCGCCGTATGAAAGCACTGCCGTATGAGAAGTTCCGTTTGAGAGATACAGCTGACCGAGAGTATGCCGTGCAAAAGTCCATGCGGCCTCGTTGCGAGCACGCCGTATGTACGTTGAGAGAGTGAGAGAGAGCGGCCTCGTGTCGAGCACGCTTCACTACCGAACAGTGAACCGCTTTGTATGAGTAGATACCGTGTGAGATGATCCGCTGAATGAGACGAGAGTCCGAGTATGAGGCACCATACTAGTCACCATGCAGCCTCGCAGCGAGCACACTGTAGACTATACCGGGTCTGGGTGAGAACTGCTGCCGTTTTAGTAGCAGCCGCAGACTGAGTTTTTCAAAGAGTGAGCACTTCCGTCTTCTCGGCCTTCACGATTCACTTCGCGAATCAAATCACAATCACTCTCACATTTGCATGTGAGAGAGCGAGAGAGACCGAAAAAGCGCGAATTCACCTTGTGAATCAGTGTAGTGTCTCGGCTGTTCCGCCGAGAGGCCGCGAGGTGCTGCCGCGCCGTGGCAGCGCCGTGAGTCGTACCGAGCTGAGCATAACCGCGGGAATTCAAATTACTGAATTCCCAAACACTTTGACTTTTCGTAAATATCTAATAAAATTCTTATGAATTTTAGAAATAAAAAGAAGGCATAATAGTTATATAAATAAAATAATTTTCGCCCACACGGGCGTAAAGTGCGTAGGTTCCATAAAGTTTTGTAGGAGTATGTGAGCTATTACGCCTGTTAGGCGTTAAGTAGCACTTTATGCCCGCTGGCTCAATATTTTTGAAGTTAGAACGTGGGCGTAAAATATAATTTTACAAGCAAGGTTCTAAAAGTTCTATTATGTTAGTCAAGTTAACTTATGTGTACTTGACTACAGTAAATTGATTTCAGTACTTTTTTGTGTTTAATTTGTATAGAAGAATGAACAAATTTGTTCTGAGAACAGTTTCTGAGAACAGTCATACAGTTGTACTTGACTATCGGTAATTGATTTCACAACTTTCGTTTGTTTGATTTACAATGAACAATTTGGATGTACTTACATATTATATAATTAAAATAATTTTTGCCCACACGGGCGTAAAGTGCGTACGTTCTATAAAGTTGCGTTGGAGTACGGGAGCTATTACGTCTCTTGGGCGTTATGTAGTACTTTATGCTCGCTGTCTGTATATTTTAAAGTAGGTACAAGAAGTTGATTATTCAGTCAAGTTAACTTATGGGTACTTGACTAAAATAAATTGATTTCAGTACTTTCTTATGTTTAATTTGTATAGAAGGATGAACAAATTTTAATACATTTCTGAGAACAATCGTACAGTTGTTTCCAAGAGTTAGTTGCATTACTTGACTATCAATAATTGATTTCACAACTTTTCATTTGTTTGATTTGCAGTAAACAATTTGAATGTATTTTATTACATATAATTTGTTCATCATACAATGATTCCAAGAAGTAAAATAGTTTTTCATTGAAATTTATTTTATTTCTTTTAAAAAATCATAAATATTTTTATTTTATAGATTATACCGAAAAAACGTCTATACTTGCCTTATTTTATACTTTCCTAGAAAGTTTTATATTAACAATATTATTATTTGTATAGTCATGAAAAAAATTATTACTATTTGCAGAGAGAGCTTATTGAATAGATGAGATTCGAAGAAATGAAAGGACTAGACAAAAATTGTGTTATTAAAACGTACTTAAAAAATTATTTTTTTTAAAAACATGTTGATTTTATTAAAAAAATATTTAAGCTCTCATTAAAGTTTTTGGTTCACAGTTTGACGGATATTGAGAGAGAGGGAGAAATAGAAAGAGAGAGGGCGGGGAAGAGAGGGTGGGAGAGTAGATAGTATTTAAATGCATTATAAAGAAAGAACTTCTATACTTGCCTTATTTTATACTTTCGTAGAAAGTTTTATATTAACAATATTATTATTTGTAGTCATGAAAAAAATTTTTACCATTTGTAGAGAGTGCTTATTGAATAGATGTTTCTAGAAAAATTAAAAGGACTAGACAAATTGTGGTGTTAGAACGTATTTAAAAAATTATCTTTTAAAAAACGTATTGATTGTTTTAAAAAAATATTTAAGCTCTCATTAAAGTTTTTGGTACTCAGTTTGACGGATGTTGAGGGAGAGGGGAGGGAAAGAGAGATTCGAATGTCTTTAAAGTTAAAGTAAAGTGAAACGCCTTAACGTGACAATTTACTTAATTGTGTCTGACGGGCGTATATGTATATTAGAAAATAATTTTCAATTAGGTCATGCAAATTTCTAGGTGACCGCGTATATAATTATCATAATCATCGAAAGACTTATAATAATTGATTTGGCAGAGGCGTGAAAATTGAGGTCACGAGGGATCAGTTGTTACGTGGAAAAAGTATTAAGATACCAAATTTGAAAAGTTCCCAATGTATATTTTTACGTTCGGGAATAATATATCTTTGTAACCGTCTCCATATTGTGATAAAATTTTGATTTTTATAAATTGATTAGATAGAGTTTGCAAGAAATTATAAAACTAGAAGCTCAAAGGCGGTCCAGAACTTAAGTTCTCATGTCACCTACCATTTCCATAGCAGTAGCTCATAATAAGTTTTTTCACGAAATACTCCTGAATCCATTTGCTCTTGTTTTTTTTGCCAAATTATTATTGTTACATAATTTTTCATTGTACACAGGTACAATAACACTGACATTCAATGTTTATAAATTATAACCAGGGTCTGGCTTAATATTACATTGTAATACTTTTATTAAGGATCTTGCACTTCTATATCCGACAGATTGATAAAACCTCCTTCATAACTAAACTCACAGATCCTGGGCCAACTTCCTTTGGTATAGTTGCCAGTTCGAAGTCATAGAGCCAGTAAAGCATTGATAACTAAAACACCGTAAAGTATAGAACAAGGCTTTGCTAGTGGAATATCTACAACAGTATTTCTCTTGGTCTCTACTACAAGAGGTTGCGTGCTTTGACAGACTTGAACATTATCTTTTGGTGGCCCTAATGCATAATGATTTGATTCATACCATCCAACAAGAACAATTTGTAACGAATCCATGTGTACTATATGTCAACTCTTATCAAAAACAATGTAACTTCAACCACAATAAGTTAAGTTATTTATGAAAATAAGATACAGCCTAAACAGTTAGCTAATATATAATACTCGTGTTCCAGGGTTCAATTACATATAGACCCTACTCCATATAGATCACACAGTAAAAATATTTTTAAATGCATTTTTTAAATTCACTTATTTATTCACCCCTTTTATTTTAATAATTTATGTTTTTCACTTTACAACACTTTTATCAAAATATACAAAACGACGTATATTTCACTGATATAAAAGCTTACAAATGTATTTCACTGGGAGGCATCATGTTTTTATATTACAAAAAACAAGTTATTTCACAAATACCAGATGTGTATTTCTCTGTGCTAATTTTCATTGTTTATTTCAAACAAATATTTTTCTGACACACACACACATACACACATATAACAAACTCGTGTTCCAAGATTCACTTACATATTTATACACTTACTTGGATCCATAGATCACCTAATAAACACATTTTTATTTCCTTTTTTTACTTGACTTATTTATCCACTTCATTTATTTTAATCATTTATGCTTTTTGCCGCACAACTCATTTTTTAAAATATATGAAAAAAAACCGCTGCCAATTCAGTGACACGTAGCTTCCTCAAACTTAATTTACTGATTCCTTTAATTAATTTTTAATTCCAATTTTAAAATTTAATACTTTATTTTGTATGATGAGACTATGTTAAACGGGTTGTGACTTTTTATTTTTACTCTTTCTACTTTTTATCATAAAAAAGAAATTATTATTATACAATTTTATATTTTACAAAAAAAAATTCATTGCCCACAAAAAACAAAAAAAAAATAGCTAGTGCTAACTGTGTGAAAAAAACTGCGAAATGAGATACATTGTGAGGTTACATTGCCTTACAAAACTCTTTTCGCATGTTTCTCCCGCAGTTGGATATGGCTAAGGTATACCTATATATAGTGGCCACGCACTCATGTCATATCTTAATACTTATATGGGAGCGTCCAGCAGAAACGGGCCACCGAGCGCGCGCGGTGCCTTTTTTCGCGTAAAAGGCGCTCTGTTTAACTCGCTCATAATCGTATGCTGCGTCTTTGAAAAAAAAACCAAGGACCTATATCGATAGATTTTTTTCTGCTCTTTCCAATTGCGCCATTGTTTTTATTGCGAAATGCGTTCTTCCGGACGAAAACTCGAGTTGAATATTGAAAGGCATTTTTCTCAAAGTATATCATGTTTTTTTTTTTCAAAATAAACTACACCATTGGAAAGTACAACTCTTAAGCTTCAAAACCCTATCTTGGAGAAGTTGGAGAAATAAAGGGTTTAAAAGTAACAACATGAAAAAGACAGCGCCGAGGGTCCGCGTGAGCCCCTCGCGCCCGTGCGTACGGCACGTTTAAGTGTACGCTCTATTCAATTCGCTAATAATCGTGTACCAAGTCTCTGAAAAAAGAACTAAGGACATATATCGATAGATTTTTTCCTGCTCTTTCCAATGGTGCTATTATTTTTATTCCGAAATGCTTCCTTCTAGTTGAAAATTCCATTTGAATGTTTAAACTCTATTTTTTCAATAAAATATCAGTCTTTTCTTCAAAATGAATTATATTCTTCAAAAGTACAAGTCTTAAACTATAAAATATTATATTTTTAAGTTGAAACAAGAAAAGTTCAAAAATAGTAAGATCAAAAAGACAGCGGCTGCCCGAACTTTTTACGCTATGCTCAAGGGCGGATTAATACACGCCATGTGCTATTTCGCCCTTTCTTTTTTGTAAATATAAAATGTTTTGTAACTTACAATGCCCATGCGTGGACATAATTTTGTGGATCTAGTTGTAACAGTTAGTATAATATTACAATGAACTTTGTTCATTTATATACAAAATTTGAAAAACATAATATATTAAACATAAAAATATCCATGAACGCATTGAAAACAGTGAAACAGAAATTTAAAATAACCTTATAGATTGTTTAATCTGGCATAACAATATTACCTTTCGGAAGCATTTCGGAATAAAAATAATAGCACCATTGGAAAGAGCAGGAAAAAATCTATCGACATATGTCCTTAGTTCTTTTTTCAGAGATTTGGTACACGATTGTTAGCGAATTGAATAGAGCGTGCACTTAAACGTGCCGTACGCACGGGCGCGAGGGGCTCGCGCGGACCCTCAGCGCTGTCTTTTCCATGTTGTTACTTTTAAACCCTTTATTTCTCCAACTTCTCCAAGATAGAGTTTTGAAGCGTAAGAGTTGTACTTTCCAATGGTGTAGTTTATTTTGAAAAAAAACATGATATACTTTGCGAAAAATGGCTTTCAATATTCAACTCGAGTTTTCGTCCGGAAGAAAGCGTTTCGCAATAAAAACAATGGCACCATTGGAAAGAGCAGGAAAAAATCTATCGATATAGGTCCTTTGGTTTTTTTTTTCAAAGACGCAGCATACGATTATGAACGAGTTAAACAGAGCGCCTTTTACGCGAAAAAAGGCACCGCGCGCGCTCGGTGGCCCGTTTCTGCTGGACGCTCCCATATACGTTATCGCCTGGCGCCTTTTATGTTGTATATTCGGTTGTAACCACATGGACACGTGGTTTCTCTTCAAAACTAAATGAATACTTTTTATTATTAATTTAAGTTATTTTTATTAATATGTATTTTTTTATACGTAATCAACGGGGACACTAAAGATGCTAAACGCTCTTTTTTAAATCTGATAATTTAATACGTTTTCTGTTCTACTTACTTCCTTTTAGGTTAGAATAAACTAAGTATACTTTTTAATTTATTTTGTAAATATTTTATTTTATAAATGATTTTCATACTACTCTATTAATAGTATACCTCTTTTCTCTATTAATAGTATATCCTAAAGCATAAGTTATTCATTTCGCAATTCCTGTATTAAAATCCAAAATCATTCATTTTTTTTAATCATCAATCGTAGAATAAAAAGTGTCCGGCAGCTAATCTTAGGTGTTCGATCATTGGTGGCGTTACCCTATCAGATTTACTATTTATTATCGAAGTTAATTTACTGCCGATGATATTTTGATTAATTCGTTGTAGATCCAAGAGACAACATTTTTATTAAAATAATAAAAACAAAAGAATATGATTTATTAAAATAATAAAAACAAAAGAAAATGATTAACACTAAGAATTGATGAACGAAAATATTACCGATAATAGAGAATGCATTACGTATAAACCAGATGCTGAATATCCAAATACATCCGACTTAATCGACACAAATATTATATCTGGTAACATATATAACTTATAACTATTACAGCCTCGAACTCGTTAAAAATCAAAATTTATATGTACAACTTTGATGTTAATTTTTAGTACGCAGTTACGCAAAAATTCCCAATGCTTTCGTACTTACCAGCGCTCCGATTATGTTGACTTTTCTCTGCGTCACATTTCCGCATCATCTGCAGATTTTCGCGAAAACTTAGCAGAATTTCTTTTTATGGAGTACTTTGAAGTAAGTGTAAAATATATTAAATCTATAATAATATTTTCAAACTTAAAAATAAGTTCATGCGAATTACGAAACTCTATTACAAATATGTATCTAATATTTTTATAAGAAATTCAGTAACTATAAACAAATTATAGCAAAAATGTATATTGTGAAACAATGGTAAAAGAATTGTTGATTTACTCATATATTATAAAATTCTGACACAGTAGACCCAAGTGATAGGACATGTTGATAAATACATTACTTTTCTATATCTATATGTTTGAGTTTCGCGTGTAAATATAAATATGGTCTATCATTAGAATAACACATAGGGTAGATGTAGGTATTACTGCAGATGTATGTATTATTGTGTTTGTATTACTGCTGTAGAATCTTATGAAAAATCGCAGTAATACCAGCGACGCACTTTTTGGGGTTCTGCGCATGCGCCAGCACTCTCCCTATGCTTTAGCATGGCACCGTAATACCAACGCAGTAGTAGCAGCAGCTTCGCAGCTACACCCGCAGAGAGATGTTGTTTTCAAAGTCATTTTATAAATTTATTTATCAGTTTTTGTTCTAAAATTGTACTTTAATCGATAGATATGATACCTAAGTTCCGTTATTCAAAAGAATAAGCATATTTTTTTGCATGGAGACGAAATATATTCGGTTGAAACTAACCTGAAAAAAATACCGCCTTAGTACCCACACTTACCCCAGACGTTTCAACTTTAAAATTTTTTATCTCGAAATTAAGTAGAAGAAAATCTTACTATATTCACTTTTTAGATAGCAATTATTAAAAAAATCAGTTTAAACACAAATATAATGCAATTTCGTTATTTCTTACGTTGTCAGAAACAAGATCCAAACATTGTATACGCAGAGAAAGTATAGAATCTGCTACACGTACATTAGTATCCTTCGAAGACGGTATTGAAAGAACATCACCATTGCAACATCTAAGAGTAAACGAATATGACAAACAACTAACGGTATACGAACGAAGAGCAGAACGGCATAGAGCAGCTGTAGTTATTGATACAAAAAGTAAAAATAAAAACCGGAAAAAGGATTAGATAAAATGTACACTCTCAAATGCATATGTCACACCTATTACAGGCTTTGTTTAAATAAAAGAAGTACATGTAGTTAATTGTCGCAAATGGCAGTCATAGTAGAAAGTTAAGTAAGTTAGGAAGCTGATGGTTCTACTGCCTAGGTAGTAATTAAATAAAAACAAAAGTTTTTAAAAAATTTTTTCCGACGTTTCGGACGGTTTATTTCCGTCCCTTTTCAAGGTCTGTGAAAATACACACGAAATACAAGTTTATTAACATAAAAAAAGACACTAAAATTGATAAACACTCGCTTAACAACACTTACCAAAAAACTATATATACAAAAATAAATAAGTGGACACAATAAGAGACCACTAGTCAAAGTGAGACGGTGCACGCAATTTCCCAGTATTTATCATCTCTAGAGTATGTATAGGAGGGGTAAGAACTACGAAACACTTTAGCCATAAATACACAACAAGATATGTAAACCTATAATAGTAAGCCTTGTTTATATCAACTTATTATTATTAATAAAAATTTTATAATCTGACTTCAAAAAATTAGTGTCAAACTGTCTATTCAAACTATTACATTGGGAATGGATATATAGCATTTCAGATAGTAATCTTTTCTGTAAATTAGGCTCTTGATCTAAAATTTTAATATTTTTGAAATCGATTTTATGATTAGTATTCGCTATATGTCCGTGTAAAACTGACTTGTCTCTCTTAAATTTACAATCGCTAACATGTTCTTTGCTTCTTACAATCAATTTTCGAGAAGTTTGTCCCACGTACGATGCATCACAATCGCAACAATTAATTTTGTATACAACTTGAGATTTTTCATTTTTATGGTATCTATCTTTTCCTAGTCTAATTATATGATTGAATTTATTGGAGATTGAATTAATCATAATTAAGTTGTAACACTTACAGATATTTTTTAATTCCGGGTTAATATATTTAATAAATGGGAAAACTAAAATGCTATTAAAATTTATGTTCTTAGAATTACAAGTATTTTTATTATTATTTTTAATATGTAATATACGTTTATTGATATGTTTATTAATGAAATCCATAGGATAATCATTCTCCAATAATAAATCTCTAATTAGATTAAGATTCTTATCATGGAAGTGTGTATCAGCTAAATTAATACATTTGTCAACTAAAGAACATATTATACCAATCTTATTACTAATCGGGTGGTGAGAATTAAAATTTAGAAATCTACCAGAAAAAGTTGGTTTCCTATACCAATCCGTGGAAATTTTTTGTTCGTTATGAATAATAAGAAGATCTAGAAAACTTATTTTATTGTTGCTTGGTGTCTCGACTGTAAATTGTAAATTCTTATCAAAACTATTAAATAAATTTGCTGTATAATCTATCATGTTCACAGGAACACATACAATAAGATCATCAACATATCTATAGTAAAACGGTACAGGAAAGCAAATTTTTGATAAGGCTTGATTTTCTAAGTCTTCCATGACAATATCAGCTAAGATTAGACTTAAGGGGTTGCCCTTATAAAAAACCTAAGACAAATAACATTTTTTCAAAAACTACAACCTATTTCGAATAAATGTACAATAGCCAGAGCTTACGGTCTCGTTGAAATACATAAGATCAATTTTCCTGTTAGACCGATAATCTCTGCTATTAACACTCCTACATATTATTTATCCAAAATGCTTGCTAAGTTTCTCTTTAACAATTTAAAAAGGCCTAATTCACACGTTACTAATAGTTTAGACTTAAAACAAAAAACTGAAAACATAGTTATACCGGCTGGATATACCATTATCAGCTTAGACGTTGTTAGTTTGTTTACAAATGTTGCGGATTATTTAATTTTCGACTCAATAGAAAAACGTTGGAATCAATTGTATAATCTTTGCGAGCTTAACTGTAGCGAATTCATAAATGTTCTTAGGTTTATCCTATACAACAATTACTTTGTATTTAATCACACTTTTTACAAACAAATATTTGGAGCTGCCATGGGCAACCCCTTAAGTCCAATCTTAGCTGATATTGTCATGGAAGACTTAGAAAATCAAGCCTTATCAAAAATTTGCTTTCCTGTACCATTTTACTATAGATATGTTGATGATATTATTGTATGTGTTCCTGTGAACATGATAGATTATACAGCAAATTTATTTAATAGTTTTGATAAGGATTTACAATTTACAGTCGAGACACCAAGCAACAATAAAATAAGTTTTCTAGATCTTCTTATTATTCATAACGAACAAAAAATTTCCACGGATTGGTATAGGAAACCAACTTTTTCTGGTAGATTTCTAAATTTTAATTCTCACCCCCCGATTAGTAATAAGATTGGTATAATATGTTCTTTAGTTGACAAATGTATTAATTTAGCTGATACACACTTCCATGATAAGAATCTTAATCTAATTAGAGATTTATTATTGGAGAATGATTATCCTATGGATTTCATTAATAAACATATCAATAAACGTATATTACATATTAAAAATAATAATAAAAATACTTGTAATTCTAAGAACATAAATTTTAATAGCATTTTAGTTTTCCCATTTATTAAATATATTAACCCGGAATTAAAAAATATCTGTAAGTGTTACAACTTAATTATGATTAATTCAATCTCCAATAAATTCAATCATATAATTAGACTAGGAAAAGATAGATACCATAAAAATGAAAAATCTCAAGTTGTATACAAAATTAATTGTTGCGATTGTGATGCGTCGTACGTGGGACAAACTTCTCGAAAATTGATTGTAAGAAGCAAAGAACATGTTAGCGATTGTAAATTTAAGAGAGACAAGTCAGTTTTACACGGACATATAGCGAATACTAATCATAAAATCGATTTCAAAAATATTAAAATTTTAGATCAAGAGGCTAATTTACAGAAAAGATTACTATCTGAAATGCTATATATCCATTCCCAATGTAATAGTTTGAATAGACAGTTTGACACTAATTTTTTGAAGTCAGATTATAAAATTTTTATTAATAATAATAAGTTGATATAAACAAGGCTTACTATTATAGGTTTACATATCTTGTTGTGTATTTATGGCTAAAGTGTTTCGTAGTTCTTACCCCTCCTATACATACTCTAGAGATGATAAATACTGGGAAATTGCGTGCGCCGTCTCACTTTGACTAGTGGTCTCTTATTGTGTCCACTTATTTATATTTGTATATATAGTTTTTTGGTAAGTGTTGTTAAGCGAGTGTTTATCAATTTTAGTGTCTTTTTTTATGTTAATAAACTTGTATTTCGTGTGTATTTTCACAGACCTTGAAAAGGGACGGAAATAAACCGTCCGAAACGTCGGAAAAAATTTTTTAAAAACTTTTGTTTTTATTTAATTACTACCTAGGCAGTAGAACCATCAGCTTCCTAACTTACTTAAATAAAAGAAGCTAGTGTTTAACAGCATGTATATAGTTACAATTTGTTTTCTACAATTTGTTGTTCTGAAATAAATTATTTCAAAATGAAAACAAAAATATACACGTCTGATTGATTTGTATAACGTGGCCCATTGTTAAATTTTAAGCATCCTTCTACCTTCGGAACACGAAAATCGCCGAGGGTATCGGGCTTACCAGCGCTCTTTTTCTATTTACTTTTCTCTGCGTCGCATTTCCGCATCGTCTGTAGATTAGTGCGAAATCAAATAGCAGAATAAAAAAAAATTCATTGCCCACAAAAAAAAAATAGCTAGTGCCAACTGCTGGAAAAGAAACTGCGAAAAGAGATACGTTGAGAAAAGCGCGCTGTAAATTAACTTTAATAAAAAATAAAATCAAGTAAACAACACGTATGCAAGCAGGCGTCATTTCCATTTTCTAGTATATATTGTGACATGGCAAATTGCATGCCACATAAAAGGCAGGAAGAGGCGTGCACGGCGGCCACGGCGAGAAACGCCACAACATACGACGCACACACATGCACCCGCCCGTCCCTCCCCGCTGCCTTCTCCGAGCACTAGTCCCTTCCTTCCCGTATCCAGCAGGCCAGGAGACCGAGGAACCAGCAGCAGCTACAGCGAGGACAAGCTGTAGCTAGAGCATGAGCGACCTCGCTCTCCCAGGCCGCTGACAGGAGCAGCCAACGCGCGGGAGCAGAGAGAGAGAGAGAAGCACTGTGCCGTAGCGCTGTCGGCCGTCCATGGAAGACACCGCGCGCGAGCAGCAGGAGTCAAGTGGACTGCTCGCTCGCGCCGCGGTGAAGAAGACGGCCGATCGGCGAACTGGAGCGGCAAGCCCCCATTTCTCTCTCGCGAGGACCGGTTTAGCCGCTCTGCGTGTGCCCTGTGCAGGGAAATTGAGCGACTAGCAGTTGTTCTTCGGCTCGCGCCAAGGGTGTGAGGGGTGCCAGCCAGCCGTCGTCGCCGAGGGTCCCCTTCTGGTGCCGTCGCCGCCGTCTCGTCGGCCGCATCGCCGCGACGAGAGCGCGCGATAGCCAAGGCTGCCGAAAAAGACTGGGAGAGAGAGAGAGAGAGAGAGAACGAAGAGAGTAAGCTGCAGCATCGCCTGGTCGAGGTTTGTTCCCCTGCCTTTCCTTCTGGGTTCCCTCGCGTGTGTGTGCGCGCGTTGTGTCAGGAGTCACGTGTATTCGAGCTCGCGTAGAAGCTACAGCCCGAGCTGTAGCTGTAGTAGATAAGATAGAGTTTGCTCTGGATTGCGCTAGTCGGCGAAAAGTGTTCGGTGCGATTGACGCGTGCACCTGGCGCCCATATTGTTGTGTAAATTAACCTAGTTAGTACACAATAAAGTACTTAGTGATTTTACCCGATTGTTGTTGTGATTTGGTAATTACCCGCGAACCTCTGCCTTGATCCCCGGAAGAGCGTTGTACATCCACTCACGAAAAAATACGATTTGAAAAGAGTGCTAAAATAGTTTTAACCTCAAATATCTCTGAAATTCATAAACGAATTTTCTTACCTTAAGGCCATGTGAGCACGAAAAATTGACTCTACCTTACCGACATACTGATTTTTCATCATTTTAATTTTTTCAGTCATTAAAGACTAAATATTTCGACAAAACAACTCTGGTACATTGTAAGTTAGTAAATAAGGAATAATTTAAATAAATTAACAACCAGATCTGTTAATTATTGTCAAAGATTTTCAGTTCCCCAAATTGGGGAATTGAAAATCTTCAAGGATAATGAACAGTTTTGCCCCAAAATTGAATGGAATGTTTGTTTTGCACTAACTTACGGTGTACCAGAGTTCTTTTTTCGAAAACTTGCAAAAAGTATAATTTTATATTGTATGCTAATATAGCCAGCTACATATGTATACGTAACCTATATGCAGAGTGTAAGTGTGTAACATGTGTTCATTTCTCGGTGCAATAGATGGCGCTACCATGAACAGATGTAGCTGTCGCGGTTATAAAGTGTGGTTGTTTATGGTTTATCCACTCCTTACAGATTACTTATTTGCACACGTTTTACATGAAATTTGTGACACGTACTTATTCAGAGTACTACTACTCTGTAATATAAGTTTTTACGGGATCGCCGAAATCAATGTACTTATAAATGGGAGGTGGTACTGTATTCGCAATAATACGATATTCCCTTCTTGAGGTGAAAAGTGATGAGCGGCGATGTTGAAGCATCTAAAGGCTTGACTTTGATTGGTCGATAAGAAGAAGGCGCGAGAAATTTACTGTTTGGAATTTAAAGTTTGAATGTTTTTTAAATGTAATTTTTACATTTAGAGTAGTATAAAAATGATTAAGTTCTGACTTTGAAAAAATACTTAAATAAGTTAAAAGTAAAACATAATGAAGATAGCATGCATAACCTCAAAAACAGAAAAGTACGCGCGAAGCGTGTTTGAATATCGCTTATAAGATATGAATTACATACGGAATTCTCAACATTTAGAATTACGCAGATTTGTGTGCATTCGGTCAGTAACTTTTAATTATTTCCCCAATTTCAATTGAAATGATCAATGAATTTGCAAAAAAACCCTAGAAAAGCTTTGTGGGTCACATAACCTAATAATCATCGACATAATACTTGTCCGCAATTTGCATACAATTTTCTCCTGAAATTTCAATAAAATAGGTTAATTATTGACAGTGAAAACGTTTACTACGTGTGATTTCTTCGCAATAAAAACTTCTCTCCTGCATAATTTCTTGAAAATCCGTGCTTGATATATTTTTTGTAAAGAGCATGCGAAGGGTTTTTCCTAATTTCAGTATTTACTAATGACCAATTTCCAGAAGAAATTTTAAGTAATCGAAGAATTTCATTATTCGCTATAATAATTCTCAATTCATACAAGTTTAAACAATTTTTTTCGACTTCATTAAGGGGTATTCTGGGCGCGTGACATATTTTGTAAAGAGACTTTGAAGGGGTTTTTTGTAAAGAGTTTCTACCGGTGGACGATTCGACGGTGAAATATAAACTAGTAAGCAAATTTGCATTTAACAAACCGATAATTACCAACTTATAGCAGTTGAAACCATTGTAACTCGCATTATTTGCACGACATTTTCTGTAAAGAGCATTTTCTGTAAATAAACAATCATTTTGACAATAGATGAATACATTCATTTAAAACAATCACAGCTGCCGTATATTCCAAGTATGGCAAAAGTTGTTTTCTCGCAGAACTAAAAATCTGCCTCCCGTTCCGTATCTGCCGGTAGTACAGCGCTTCTGATGTAGCCTACGGCTGGGGAGCACGCTCGAGCGCTGAGCGTGCCCCCACCCGTAAGCCTTAACCCGGAATTAGACGTCGATTGGTGGTTCTTTTCATACGAAAATGATTCTATCCATGAATGCTGTATTTATTAGATTAATTTGATAAAGAACCTTAATATCAACTCTTGATGATGGAAAAGATTTTTATTTCCAATAAATAAATAAACAGTTTGGGATTGCATATAGCGTATTCTGTGATAGGACGGAGATTTCTTTTCGAATAAATAAGTAAATCGGGATAGATTATTCAAATTTTCAAATTGTAGTAATGCCATATTATTATAATACTTAATTTGCCAGAATTCGGAATTATTCATTCGTGGCATTTCAATTATTCACCCGGCTAACTGCGAAGGCAAGCGGCTGAGAGCGGAATTGATTTATTACGACAATAAACGATCCTATTGATAAATAAATGAAGATATTCATAATCACAGCTGCCGTCTGTTCCAAGTGGAAAAGGTGTTTAGTCGCAGAACGGAAAATCTGCCTCGCTTTCCGTATCTGCCGGTAGTGCAGCGCTTCTGATGTAGCCTACGGGTGGGGAGCACGCTCGAGCGCTGAGCGTGCTCCCCACCCGTACGCCTCAACCCACAATTAGACGTCGATTGGTGGTTCTTTTCATACGAAAATGATAGTATCCTTGAATCCTGTATTTACTAGATTAATTTGATAAACAACCTTAATATCAACTCTTGATGATGGAAAAGATTTTTATTTCCAATAAATAAATAAAAAATTTGGAATTGCATATAGCGTATCCTGTGATACGACGGAGATTTCTTTTCGAATAAATAAGTAATTTGGCATTAATTATTCAAATTTTCTAATTGTAGTAATGCCATATTATTATAAGTTTACTGTATTGGCCAGAATTCGGGAATTATTCACTCGTGGCATTTCAATTATTCACCCGGCAAACTGCGAAGGCAAGTCGCTGAGAGCGGTATTGATTTATTTCGACAATAAACAATCCTATTGACAAATAAATGAAGATATTCATAATCACAGCTGCCGTCTGTTCCAAGTAGAAAAGGTGTTTAGTCGCAGAACGGAATATCTGCCTCGCTTTCCGCATCTGCCGGTAGTGCAGCGCTTCTGATGTAGTCTACGGGTGGGGAGCACGCTCGAGCGCTCACCGTGCTCCCCACCCGTAGGCCTCAACCCTGAATTAGACGTCGATTGGTGGTTCATTTCATACGAAAATGACTCTATCCTTGAATCCTGTATTTATTAGATTAATTTGAAAAACAACCTTAATATCAACTCCTGATAATGAAAAAGATTTTTATTTCCAATAAATAAATAAGTAATTTGGTATTGCATATAGCGTATCCTGTGATAGGACGGAGATTTCCTTTCGAATAAATAAGTAAATCGGGATTGATTATTCAAATTTTTTAATTGTAGTTATGCCATATTATTATAAGTTTACTTAATTTGCCAGAATTCGGGAATTATTCATTCGTGGCATTTCAATTATTCCCCCGGCAAACTGCCAAGGCAAGCGGCTGAGAGCGGAATTGATTTATTTCGACAATAAACGATCCTATTGACAAATAAATGAAGATATTCATAATACAGCTGCCGTCTGTTTCAAGTGGAAAAGGTGTTTAGTCGCAGAATTGAAAATGTGCCTCGCTTTCTGTATGAGCCGGTAGTATCGCGCTTCTGATGTAGCCTACGGGTGGGGAGCACGCTCGAGCACTCATGGGCCTCAACCCGGAATCAGACATCGAATGGTGGTTCTTTTTATACGAAAATGATTCTGTCCTTGAATCCTGTATTTATTAGATTCATTTGATAAACCACCTTAATATCAACTCTTGATGATGGAAAAGATTTTTATTTCTAATAAGTAAATAATTATTTGGGATTGCATATAGCGTATTCTGTGATAGGACGGAGATTTCTTTTCGAATAAATAAGTAAATCGGGATTGATTATTCAAATTTTCTAATTGTAGTAACGCCATATTATTATAATACTTAATTTGCCAGAATTCGGGAATTATTCATTCGTGGCATTTCAATTATTCACCCGGCAAACTGCGAAGGCAATTCGCTGAGAGCGGCATTGATTTACTTCGACAATAAACAATCCTATTGACAAATAAATGAAGATATTCATAATCACAGCTGCCGTCTGTTCCAAGTGGAAAAGGTGTTTAGTCGCAGAACGGAAAATCTGCCTCGCTTTCCGTATCTGCCGGTAGTGCAGCGCTTCTGATGTAGCCTACGGGTGGGGAGCACGCTCGAGCACTGAGCGTGCTCCCCACCCGTAGGCCTCAACCCGCAATTAGACGTCGATTGGTGATTCTTTTTATACGAAAATGATTCTATCCTTGAATCCTGTATTTACTAGATTAATTTGATAAACAACCTTAATATCAACTCTTGATGATGGAAAAGATTTTTATTTCCAATAAATAAATAAATAATTTGGGATTTCATATAGCGAATCCTGTGATAGGAGGAAGTTTTCTTTTCCAATATATAAGTAATTTGGACTTGCATTTATCGTATCCTGTGATAGGACGAAATTTTCTTTTCCAATAAACAAGTAATTCGGAATTGATTATTCAAATAAACCCTTCTGTGTTAGACCCTAGGGCTCAGAATGTTTTCTTTTTATGCTGAAAGAATGTGCTACGCAAGAATACAAAAACTATGTATGATTTTTTCTGGTATCTAAAAAGTTTAGTATTAATTTCGTGTTTACGCCGTTAACACGTTATCTTATGGGTCATCACTTTTTCCACGGTTTTACTTAAGAAAGTGTTGAAAATGGTCTGACTTTGATCAAACTTTAAGTAATGTATATTTAATAACCGATACATATTATGCATCCATTCAAATGTTGATTCACTAACTTTTAGAGTGAATATAAGCAAATGAATAAAATGCTTTAGGCTCAGCCGATCATTGCACACAAGATTTGGCATCGTGGCAAAGAGATTAGGAATTTTGCGCGATTTGTTGTATCAACAGGTGGCAAAAATATTAAGTTAATAGCTTCTGAAAATTCAAAAACGCCCGGTACAGCTAGAAGTGAATCAAAAGGAAAATGTTTAAAAGCAAAAATCAAAACAGAACCTGTGTTCGGCATTGAGTTCAAAACTAAACCCGGTTTAGACATAACTGAGAATGGTCTGAAAATGATCATGATTATGAAATATCTGACAGTGATATCAATAAATTGCTCAGCGTTACACAGCCTGCTTCTTCGAGAATTTTGAAATATGAAGGACATGATCATACTTGTGATTGGACTATATGAGTAAAAATGACACAAGATCTTGTGCAAGCTATTAATGATGGATACTACTTACTATGAAGAAGACCTTTGGGGAGATGTCAGAAAAGTAAGTCATTTAAAAATGAATCTTTTTTCATATTTAATGTGAAAAATAATATATTTTATATTAATAACATATACGACGAACTACGTGATGAAAAATTTCTATTTCTGTCTTCTTTTCCCGACAGAAAAGACAAGACCATTAATATTGCAGCCAGGAGGCTTTCAAAAAAATAGTACCAAAAGTTCCTCACAAAGCCAATCCAGAAGTGCTATCACCTCCCCTGGTGTCTATGGAGAATACGCATGTCCTGGAGTCTGCTGGTGCCATACAAGACTCAAGAGATTTTTAGTCATGCTTTAGTGCATGTGTGGGTACACATATGTATCTATATTTTGGTGCTCTCCCCGGTGATGACAAAAAAAAGACTTCCCGCTGAGGAACAGCTCATACATATTATCTACCAGTGATAACGAAGAAAGAGGTTGCAAAGGACGACTACTGATGGGAACAAGAAGAGGTTATGTTGATATCTCCAGTACTTCAGCCTCTAGGTAAGATCAGTGATTATTAGTATTTCTTTTACTAAGCAATTAATCACATTACTTGTTTTCTTGCACATCACAAGTGTATGAGGATGGCTTCCAGACTGTGTGAATTTTTCAGTTAACTGTGAAGGTGACAGCGAGATTTAGAATATGTACATGCTGTTTTCTTTAGTTGACCCACTCTCTAATAGGAATACTTGTGCACGGTAAATCATCTACAAGCTGAAACTAGGTTGGTCGGCTTCCAATCATTTTCTTCATACGTCTAGATGGTACATAAATTTGTATTTCAGGTGTTTTCCAAATGCTTTAAGAGTTCAAAGGAACTTGCAAACAATGTTTCCATCTAATCTTCAATGGCAGCTGCGTACAAGATAGCTGATGAAGGACAAGCATGGCTTCAAGGCTGTGACGATGACCCTTGTGATTTCTCCAGAAAAAAGTATTGTTCCAAAAGCTGTTATGGTACTGCTGCTGGTCTTCACTGCTGTCATTGCACAGTGCAACTTTTACAAAGTCTACAAGGGCATCAAAAGGTAACCTTGACTGAAAGCCAGAAAATATAAATGGTAATTTGAAGAATTATTGGCATGGATAATCTTCGCCAAATACTCATTAGATTTATTTTTTAATCATTTTCTTCAAATTCAAAATGTAAATTAAATTTGCCTCTGATTTTTTGTATGATTATTATTAATTTGTAGATCATTTCAAGTCATTACACAAAATTTGAAAGCATTACCTTTGCTAATTTAGGAGAAAAAGGCTAAAACAGTTTTGCATTTTCATATTTTAGACAACGCGTTGGATGAAATATGAGATTGCACTAAATGTTTTCGCATTTTCTCCTAAGTTCAGGAAGGTAAAGCTTTGAAATTTCTTATTGTGGTTTGAAATTAGCTGTAAATTCTTAATAATCATCAAAAACCAGAGACAAATTTAATTTCACTTTTTTATTGTCAAGAGTTGACAGGGAGTTAATTAAAAAAACTCTAATGTTACATTACAGAAAATGTAATTGCTTGGTAATTAGTTCGTAAGTAACTCGCAGTTCTTTTGACTTTTAATGAACCCTTTAAACTACGCAATTAAAGATGCGCAGATTTTTTTAAAACTAGTTTTTGACTTTTCTTAAAAAATTCTAAATTACTTTATTACTTAATAATTAATAATAATTCTAATAATAATTAAAAAAACGTATTAAAAGCTTTACTCAATTTTTACCGACCGAGTGGATTCAACGGTTTGAAGCTAATAAAAAAGAAAATACACCGAATTATGCAAAATCAAGAGAACATTGCTCTAAGTTTCACAATATTCTACCTTCCTGCCAAATTTCAAGTCAAAATATCAATTCGTTTTTGCATAAACTTTGAACAAAATTTCGAGGTAGACGGAGCGTGATGTCAAAATTTTGTTCAATGTAGCGCAAAAACGAATTAATATTTTGACTTGAAACTTTTCAGAAGGGTATAATATTATGAAACTTAGAGGAATGTTCTCTTGATTTTACATAATTTGCAAAAAAAAAAATAGATTATTACCTATTATCATATGGGTAATGTTTAACATCGCCTCAGAGCGATGGCAATGGCGGCAACACTGTTGGCCTTGCCCGTGTGCGTGTACGCCCAAGCGCATGCGCTACAGGCTGCAGCACAGCTGCGCGCGCGTCGTCGAGTCACGTACATCGCGTCGCGGACTGCCGTATATCCTAACCCCAAACGTAAATAACCGAGTGCGTCAACACCCGATCGTCCTGCCGACGATCGTTCACGATAAAGACCCTCCTGGAACAGCAGCGCCGGCTGCACGAGGAGCGCGAACGTCTAACCGACGCGATGGTCAAGGAGAAGTTGCACAAAAAATCGAGCCATCGGGAAACCATAAACTCGGAGCATCGGCTGAAAATGCTGCTTAATCAGTTTATGGATAGCAGTAGTCTAGAAACCAGGACCTTTCCCTGTTGGAAACAGGCAGTGCTTTAATCAATGTTGGAGCTCACTTAGATTTGTGTGCTTTCTCATTTTAGGATAGATTGAGTCTGCTTTCATGGCTGTTGGTTTGAAATGCAGTGATACTTTGGAAGAAAAAGATCAAAGATTATTGAGCACAAAGGCAGAGGCACTTGGTCCTATTTTATTGGCAAAGAAGAATAAAAGGAAACCAGGCAGGGGTAAGAATGTAGAACAGCAAAAGGAAGAAGCAAGATTGCTCAAATAGTATCTAATCAGAGAGTAGCCACAAAAGAAAATGTACAGAGGAAGCAAGCTAGAACTGAAGGCGAACGTGGAGATTCTGATTCTGCGGCAAGTGCAAGTGAATCTAAGGAAAATGATTACAATGAGATGCCCTGTAATCTTAAGAATTTGCCCCTTGGTTGGGATTCTTTAAAAATTACAAAACAAGATGGACATGATCGTATTGGTAATTGGACTACAAAAGTAAAAATGACAAAGGATCTGGATGATGAATTATATTACTATAAAGAAGACCTTTGAGGAGATTACAGAAAAGTAAGTCATACAAAAATTAATTAAATTATTTATTTCAACCAGGGTACAGTACATAGTTAAGTTCAAGACTTACCTCATATGTCTGAACCAACTTATACCCTATAAAGGTAGATGTAACTGTAGATTTGATGATTATAAATTAAACTGAATCTTGAAATAAATATATTTCTATTCATAGAGAGTGTGCTTGACAATACTGTCTCATTGTCAAACTATTTTGAAACTTCAACAAAACACTCATTGTACACTACTTGTATTAAACACTTTCACAAACTTATTAAATGAATGTAATTTATCAAATATGATATACTAAATCTTTACTTTTAAATCTACTTTATAGTGCAAAAAGTAAAAAATCAATTGAGAAACGCCGTATAAAGAAATTAGAAATCATAGTATTTACTATTGTGATGACAGCTGTGTTTCCATTGATGCTAGCAGTTAGTTATATGTGTAGAGGTATTATAGTTTATGGTTATGGTACCATGTAATAATTTATTCTAAGCAGAATGTTTTAAAACATATTATTATTAATCTAATTCTTTAGTTATTTCTTATTTAATATAATTACTTTTCATATTGAATATAACAAATTTCTATTATTGTTTTCCTTTCCCGGCAAAAGAGACCATAGAAAATTTTTGATTTTCCTTTTTCTTTTCTACACGAGTCAGGGTATTCAAATCTAAAATAACAAACATTATTTACTAAACCAAAATTTTTTTTCCCAGTACGGTTCTTCAGTATCGATTGGAATAACTATGAGACTATCAATATGAGCATTAACATCACCATCATAAGGCAGGAGACTTATGAGAAAATAGCACAAAATTGGGAACTGCAATTTTGACAAACTCAACAACGGCCATGGGTACCCTACTGAAAAAACCCTCGTGTGAACCCAAATGTGTACCCACATGGGTTCTTACAAGAGTTCCCATAAGCGTTTCCCAATGAGTTCCCACGTGGTTTCCCACATGGGAAACCATCTGGCTAATTGACTGGGGATCCCATGTGGGGACCTGTATGAGATCCCCGAAGAGTTGACGAAAATTAGTTTGCACAGTATTTAAATTATGTATTGTTTAGTAATGCATTAAATATTGTATAATACATTTTCGGATACCATTTTATGCTTTATTAGATAACAAATTTTTAGTTCCCATTGTAAAGGGGATATCAAAAACAAGGCAAGCCTTGTAATTCGGACTCTTCGTAAAGAGTCATTTGCACGTTTGAATTACACGGCTTATATACTCTAGGCCATCCCGTGTATCCACAGAAAGCACTACCGAAGCGCAGCATAGCAGCAACAAAGGAGAACTTGTGATAGGCGGCTCTCGGTAAAGAAGCTTCGGCTATTTATCCGCTATGTGGCGCTTCGGTAGTGCTTTCTGTGGATGCACGGGATGGCCGAGAGTATATAAGCCGTGTAATTCACACGTGCAAATGACTCTTTACGAAGAGTCCGAATTACAAGGCTTGCCTTGTTTTTGATATCCCCTTTACAATGGGAACTAAAAATTTGTTATCTAATAAAGCATAAAATGGTATCCGAAAATTTATTATTATACAATATTTAATGCATGACTAAATAATACTTAATTTAAATAAATTGTGTGCAAACTAATTTTCATCAACTCTCCGGGGATCCCATACAGGTCCCCACATGGGATCCCTAGTGAATTAGCCAGATGGTTTCCCATGTGGGGAACCACGTGGGAACTCATTGGGAAACGCTTATGGGAACTCTTGTAAGAACCCATGTGGGTTCACACAAGGGGTTTTTCAGTAGGGTAACCTTGAGTGAAGGGCTTCCTGATATGCACGTCTTGACAGCTTCATCTTCTTCCAGATTGTCCATGGAACCTGATCTAGTCTGTATTTCTTTTTTTACACTGTGACCACTTTGTGGCCTTCTCTTTGAATAGTTAATATTTTAGTAATTTACTGCTTTCCACCATTACTATAGCTTCATTTTTTTGTTTCAGGGTTTTTATTTTGCTTCCAGGAAAAGCAGCAACTATAAGAGGCCACCTGTCAGATTTAACAGGTGTACATAATCTTAATGATGATTAAGTGTTGTTGGTAGGTATATAAGTGTGTTTTCGAACTTAATCTAAAAGCGTATAAGACTGACAGAAATCTGCTTCTATAATGCATTTCATGCATTTCATGTATTTTTAAGCTGATTATGAATATTTTTAAGCCGATATATTTTTAAGCAAATATCTTTTCGTATGTAGGTATAATTTAATAAAAAAAAATGAAATTATGTAATTTTCCAGATTTAGCTAAGACACTGCTTGTGTATTTTTTATAGAACTGTCAAAATGAAAAAATACATATTTTCATTTTTTTATTAAATTATATCTACTTAAAGAAAGATAAAGTCAACTCAAACATACATGACATGTCTGAGATGCATTATTGAAGCGGATATCAATCATTCTTATATTCTTTGGATATAAGTACGGACACATCACCTGAAAGTAAATATCGATAACATTGAATGGCCAATACACCTGCTAAATCTGACAGGTGGGTTTTATATTGTTGGAGCAGGAATCATTATCTTTTAAAGTTTTAAGTTTTGGACCAATTAGTGTAGTGTAGTGTGAGTGTATCTGAAAGTTCTGTACATCTATAGTGTGCCCTGCTGTAACAGCTATGTTCACAAAATGAAGGGAATCCAATATTCAATTTAAGATTGCATGGTTGAGCAATAAATCTAAGTGCATGTAAAATTGTGAAAAAGTTATTTTAATCTGTAAAATTCAGTTTCATTGTAGTAATTAATGAATAATTAATGAATATTAATTGATTTTTACAGGTTATAGTTAACTTTTCATAATTCTGTAAGGTACCTAGATTTATTATTCAATCGTACTCTCTTAAAGAAAAAATTAATTATCATATTACAAGCAGGCTTATAAATCTATAGATCTTTCGGGCAGATTCACACTACACGGAACCTCAGATTTCATAAGAGAAAACATATTTAAATAAATAGACTGAAATTTACAACTTGAAAAGACGAATTAATCCCGCTCCTGTAATATAAAAGCCACCTGTCAGATGTAGCAGATGTACTCATCATTAAGTGTTGTCGATGTTTACTTTGAGGTGATGTGTTGTAGTACTTAATCCAAAAGAATATAAGAATGATAGAAATTTGCTTCTATAATGTATTTCAGGCATCGCATGTATTTCTTAGCTGATTTTATCTTTCTGTAAGTAGGTATAATTTAATAAAAAAAATGAAATTATGCAATTTTCCAGATTTAGCTAACACACTGCTTGTGTATTTTTTTAGAACTGTTAAAACTGAAAAATTACATATTTTCATTTCAGAAAGATAAAGTTAACTCCAAATAACATGAGATGTCTGAAATGCATTACTAAAGCGGATATCTATCATTCTTATATTCTTTGGATTAAGTACGAACACATCACCTGAAAGTAAATATCGATAACATTGAATGGCCAATCCAACTGCTAAATCTGATAGGTGGCTTTTATATTGTAGGAGCCGGATGAATTTTCTTGTCAAGTTTTGAATTTTGGCGCTCTTCATATGTAGTGTAGTATGAGTCTGTCCGAAAGATCTATTGATCTATAGGCCTGCTGTAACAGCTATGTTCACAAAATGAAAGGAATCCAATATTCAATTTAAGATTGCATGGTTGAGCAATAAATCTAAGTGCATGTAAGATTGTGAAAAAGTTATTTTAATCTGTAAAATTCAGTTTCATTGTAGTAATTAATGAATATTAATTGACTTTTACAAGTTATAATCAACTTTTCATAATTCTGACAGGTACCTAGATTTATTATTCAATCATACTCTCTTAAAGAAAAAATTAATTATCACATTACAAGCAGGTCTATAAATCTATAGATCTTTCGGACAAATTCACACTACACGGAATCTCAGATTTCATAAGAGAAAACATATTTAAATAAATAGAGTGATATTTACAACTTGAAAAGACGAATTAATCCCGCTCCTGTAATATAAAAGCCACCTGTCAGATGTAGCAGATGTACTCATCATTAAGTGTTGTCGATATTTACTTTGAGGTGATGTCTTTTAATACTTAATCCAAAAGAATATAAGAATGATAGAAATTTGCCTCTATAATGTATTTCAGGCATCGCATGTATTTCTTAGCTGATTTTATCTTTCTGTAAGTAGGTATAATTTAATAAAAAAAATGAAATTATGCAATTTTCCAGATTTAGCTAAGACACTGCTTGTGTATTTTTTAGAACTGTCAAAAATGAAAAATTAGATATTTTCATTTTTTTATTAAATTACATGTACTTTCAGAAAGATAAAGTCAACTCCAAAGTACATGAGATATCTGAGATGCATTACTGAAGCGGATATCTATCATTCTTATATTCTTTGGATTAAGTACGGACACATCACCTGAAAGTTAATATTGATAACATTGAATGGCCAATCCAACTGGTAAATCTGACAGGTGGCTTTTATATTGTAGAAGCCGGCTGAATTTTCTTGTCAAGTTTTGAATTTTGACCCTTTTCATGTAGTGTAGTGTGAGTCTGTCCGAAAGATCTATAGGTCTGCTGTAACAGCTATGTTGACAAGATGCAAGGCATAGAATATTTAATTTAAGGGGACATGGTTGAGCCATAAATCTGAGAGCATGTAAAAATTATGAAAAATTTATATTAATCTGTAAAAGTCAGTTTGATTGATTGACTTTTAAGGGGGTGCCATGCTCAATTTTTACATCGATAAAAATAGGATCTGGGTTTACTCCAAAAATTTTAGATTTAAATTCTTAATTTTTATCCACATATTTGTAACAAGCAATTTTATTTTTGAAATACCGTTTTAATACTTTTATAATGATTGTAAGACTCTGTTTTTATTAATTTGTGAATTTGAACAAAGATGTTATATTTAATTAAATGTTATCAGTTTTTAATTTGTAATAACAAATAATTTCTTCTTTTCAGTTAAAATCTAGAATATTGTTTAACAACATCAGTAAACTTCTGCAATAAACATGGCAAAATACTCAAGAGATTTGAAAAGACTAAACACACATAGGAAATTATAGATTTTTGTTTCCAGTGAGCAAACCAAGTTACTGCCTGCCAAAACAATAGGATACCTACGCACAGTTTCCAACTGACATAATGAATGCTGCAATAATAGTTTGCAAGTTAATCTTTTTTTAAATTTCCGAAAATCGCGTTTTTTTCGACTTCTAGAGTGGCGTTACCCCTTAAGGTGGTTCTGCTCGACTCCCTAGTCAAAATAAGTGCTAAATGATGAAATTACCTAAAATAAAAAAAAACCATAGTTGTAATGTGATTTATTTATTATAAAGTGTATTTAACATGACTAAGATAACTTTTTTCACAAAATGTCGATATTGTAGAAATTAGATGTTGTCACTACAAACAACTATTGATACGAGGGTCATTTGACAAGTACCTAGCCTCACCGCCAGATGGTGTCACTATCGCACCAGAAATACACTACAGTGCAGTATCTTCCTGTAAACGGTTACAGACGAAATTTCGGCCGGATCGGAGTTGTAGTTTATTTTTGAGACCGTGTGAAAGCAAATGTGTCCGTTGATTTTTGAAAAACTGGAGAAAGAACAATATCGGTCGGTGATTCGATTCTTGTTTTTGGAAGGGAAATCGCGCAGTGAAATTAAAGAACGCTTGGATGCAGTGTATGGGGATGCTTCTCCTTCGATGGCGACCGTTAAATTTTGGTATAACGAGTTTCAACGTGGACGTACGTCGGTTTTTGATGATCCACGCCCAGGTGCTCCGAAAACAGCCACTACGGAGGAGAACGTGACAAAAATACACGATATCGTTTTGTCAGACCGCCAATTAAAGGTGCACGAGATAGCTGCGATAGTAGGCATCTCAGAAGAATGCGTGTGGCATATCGTACATGAGATTTTAGGCATGAGGAAGCTGTCAGCAAGGTGGGTGCCGCGTTTGCTGACTGCAGACAACAAGCGCATCCGTGTGACCAGTTCAGAGCAGTGTTTGGAGCTGTCTAATCGCAATCCAAAAGAGTTTTTGCGTCGTTACGTGACCATCGACGAAACATGGATTCATTACTACACTCCAGAGACCAAGGAGCAGTCAAAACAGTGGACCTTACCCGGTGAACCTGCTCCGAAGAAGGCGAAGACGGTCCCGTCGGCCGGAAAGGTGATGGCCACTGTTTTCTGGGATTCTCAAGGTGTGATTTTTATTGACTATCTGGAGAAGGGCAAAACGATCACAGGACAGTACTACGCCGAACTATTGAGCCGATTTGACGCCGTGTTAGAAGAAAAACGGCCCCATTTGTCTAAAAAGAAAGTGCTTTTCCACGACGATAATGCACCGGCTCACACTTCTGCACTCGCCACGGCTAAATTGGTCGAATTACGAACTGCTGCCCCATCCACCGTATTCTCCAGATTTGGCTCCGTGCGACTTTTTGTTGTTTCTGAACCTAAAAAGTTCGCTCGCCGGGAAAAGATTCCACTCCAATAACGAAATAATCGCCGCCACGGAGGCCTATTTTGCAAACCAAGAGAAAACATTTTTTTTAACGGGGTTAAAAAAATTGGAACACCGCTGGACCAAGTGTATTCAACTAAAAGGAGACTACATTGAAAAATAAACTTTATTTTTTGCAAAATTTTGGTGTTTTCATTTGTAGGCTAGGTACTTATCAAATGACCCTCGTAAATCACCGGAAATTTTTTTGTTTCTATGCTAATTTTAGATTTAGGATGGAAACCCTTCATGAGTCTCTATACATTACTCCAAAAATAATAAAAAATGTAGTGACGATATCTAGTTTCCGAAATATCGCCATTTTATAGAAAGTTACTTTAGTCATGTTAAATACACTTTATTTATAATACATTGACTATCTCTACCATTTGAATTAAATAAATCACATTACAACTGTTGTTTTTTTTAACTTTAGCTAACTTCTATATTTAGCACTGCTTTGACTAGAGAGTCCGAGGAGAACCACCTTAATAAAAAAAAAAAAAACAATTTTTTTGTGTCTCAGTTAATTTAAAGAAGAAGCAAAACAAATTTAAAATTTTTGTGCAAATAATTGTATGAGTAAATTCATAACTAATAAAATGCAAAATTTTCAGGTTTTACGTCTGGTTACCTGTGGTCAGACAGCAGATTTCCCATGGATCCGCAGTTCCTTAATCTACTTCAATCGCTTTATACATCAACCGCATGATAAGGAGTATCCGGATCTCTGCCAGCTGCCGATTTATCACCGGCAATATTTATACTTACGTTGGCAGCATACTCATCGCCCGGAACTCCTTCAAATTCTATTCGATTTATAATCCGAAGTATATGAATCTTTATCAGAATCAAAGGCTTGGTTCGGATATATCGCCGCACATATCCGCGATAGCCGACGCGGCATATCACTGCGTGCTCAAGAAGAAGAAGAATCAGTGCATTGTGATAAGTGGCGAGAGCGGTTCCGGTAAGACCGAGTCAACGAATTTTCTGCTCCATCAGCTCTCCACCCTGAGCCAGAAGGGCTCGCCCGTTTGTGAGGTCAAGCAACGATTCTCAGCGCCGGACCTGTGCTCGAGGACTTTGGTAACGCGAAAACTGTACACAAAAGATGAGACTACTTTGCTTGTATATTCAAGTGTACTTACTTAGTGTTATCAAGAGGACTGCCAATCAAGAGGACTGTAAGCAAGAGGACTATCAATCAAGAGGACTGTAAGCAAGAGGACTGTCAATCAAGAGGACTGTAAGCAAGAGGACTGCTAATCAAGAGGACTGTAAGCAAGAGGACTGTCAATCAAGAGGACTGTAAGCAAGGGGACTGTCAATCAAGAAGATTTTGCCAATCAAGAGGATTTTACCAATCAAGAGGATTGTAAATCAAAAGGACTTTGCCAATCAAGACGATTTTATCAATCAAAAGGATTGTAAATCAAGAGGACTTTGACAACCAAGAGGATTTTTTCGTTTAAGAGGATTTTATTAATCAAGAGGATTTTTTCATAATTTTTTGATTAAGACAAGTATATAAACCAAGAGGATTATTTTAGTCGAGAGGATATAGTAGATCATGTAAAAAAAAATTTCAAGAATAACAGGAATTAATTCTCAGCTCAGCTTCTCACATTAGTAGGCAATTAGTTTCAGTGCTGAGGGAGCTCTGTCTAAGCATCTGGAATTGCCTCGGTAATCAAACGTTCTTCTACGTATTTTTAGGCGCAGAATTTGGATTTGTCTTAAAGCTAAAAATATAGCAAATATGCTATATTCATTAATAAGTAATTTAAGATGTACTAATTATTGTCTTATTCTTTTTAGAAATGTCTTTACATTAGTATATTTTTTAATTCTAGGCGGTGAGTGACTAGATTGTCATCATAAAGATGACAAGTTCGCTGGTTATACAGTTTGTACAGCGGCTCAAATCAAAACATGAAGATGTCAGGAATAAGGCAGCTCACGAGCTCTGTCTTTATGTCAACACAGAGTTACGCGAAGTCACGCAAGAAGAGATCACAGCCTTCATGGATGAATTCAATCACCACATATTTGAAATGGTATCCGGCTCAGATATAAATGAGAAAAAGGGAGGAATACTGGAAATTGCCTGCCTTATTGGAGCAGACGTAGGAAACATCAATACTCGCACTATAAGATTTGCCAATTACCTCCGATCATGTTGGAGTTATGAAAGTAGCTGCCAAGACAGTTGGGAAGTTAGCTCTGGTATCTGCTACCTTTACTGCAGAATATGTGGAATTTGAAGTCAAGAGAGCTTTTGAGTGGCTCAGCGGTGACAGACATGAAAACAAACGACACACATCTGTCCTTGTTCTCAAGGAACTTGCAGTTTCCATGCCTACATACTTCTTCCAACAGGTGACACAGTTCTTCGAGCGCATATTCAATGCTGTACGAGATTCTAAGCCCGTGATCAGAGAAGGAGCAGTCGAGGCTCTCAGGGCAGCTCTAGTGGTGACGGCCCAGGGCGAGACTGCCAAGCAGATGCACAAATCCCAGTGGTGCAAACAATGCTACGACGAGATAGTGGCTGGCTTAGTCGTGAGAAGGATTTTAACCGAGAAAAACGTATTCACGTATCGCTTCTAGTCTCTGAATGAGCTGCTACGTTGCAGTAATCTCCAATGGGAACGACTTTACGAGGATCTAATGGATCGACTAAACTGCTCCTCGCAAACGAACGAAAACGATATTCTATCGTTGATGCCCAGATTGAGGACGAGCCTCGTATCGAAATGGTCGCATCACAGAACGCATCGAGTGTCCAGCATAGCCTCTATCCAATTCATGAGGTAGCCGTCTATCGCAATCTCATGCTCGAGAAGCTCGACGACATCAACAGCGACGTGATCAACCAGTGACACAGTCGCAATCGGCACATCCAGAATGCCCTCATGACGTTACTGCCCCGACTTGGCGCCTTCAACAAAGAAAAGTTTGTTGCCGACAATCTGCGCGAGGTTCTAAACTACCTGCTGTTGAGCTTGCGGGGCAGAGAAAAGGACAGAGCGGCGGCATTCACAACTATCGGATTGATCGCCGTTGCCGTAGACGAAGCAATCAAACCCTATCTGCCAAAGATCATGGAGGTGATAAAAAGCTCGCTGCCGTCCAAAGAAACCCCGAACAAGAAGAGGAGCTCGACACTCGAGCCCGCCGTCTTTGTCTGCATCACTCTGCTCAGCCATGCGGTAAAGCAAACAATAACAGCCGACGTCCGCGACCTACTAGAACCCATGCTGGCAACCGGACTCTCGCCCATACTAACGACGTCCCTACGAGACCTGGCCCACAGCGTACCGTCTCTGAAGCCAGATATATCGCTGGGTCTCCTACGCATGCTCTCACAGGTGCTGATGTACAAACCTTTACGTCACCCAGGCGCTCCGTGGACAGCTGCCAGTCCAGTCTCTGCTCCACCGACGGAAATCGACGTTGCCTCAACAGTCCTGAGTCTGCGGACCCTCGGCACCTTCAATTTCAACGGCAATTCTCTGCTCCAGTTTCTAAGACGCTGCGCTGATTAGTTCCTTAGGTGGGAAGAGCCAGAAGTACGGCTCGAGGCTGTCAAGATCTGTTCGCGGTTGCTGCGACTTGCTCTCGTCCAGCCTAGACCCACTGTTACCAGCACAATGTCTAGTGTGCTAGGCAAGCTTCTCGTCGTCGGTATTACAGATACCGATCCAGACGTGCGATACTGGATGCTGGCCTCGCTCGATAAACCTTTCGATATACATCTCACCCAGACGGAGAGTCTGTCGTGCCTTTTTATCGCTATGAACGATGAAGTTTTCGAGATACGTGAATTGGGTAAGGAAACCATTATTTTTTGTCTGTTTATTCATTTACCATGTTAAATGAACTCTTGTAATAAAGAATTTTTCGATTTTTCGAACAGAAACTGGAATATAGAAGATCCGCTCTTGATAAATACAATATTAGAATATTGAATTTTAAACATATTTATTACTTTTGAATAGTAAAACTATTTTTAGTAGTTATTATTACACTATAAATAATGTCGAATGACTGTCGATGGACATACAAGTAGGATGAAGAAAAGTATTTGACTGGCGTAATAGTTTTTATACCACTCTAATCTCAAAATCAAAACAGAATAGAAAAGAAAAAAGAATACGAAAAAAAACAGAATAGAAAAGAAAAAGGAATACGAAAAAAACAGAATAGAAAAGAAAAAAGAATACGAAAAAGAAAACGAAAATTAATATAGGTATTACTAATATTAACATATTACATTCTCATAAAACATGACGAATGAGTAGTTGCATGTGTATAATTATGTAGTTAGTGCATGTATTGTTTATTTAACTTAGTACATTTGTGGACTAGCAAAAATTGATAATATTCAAAATGTATGAAAATAATGCTTATAATTTTATAATGCATAATGTGATTATATTGCAAATGAAAGAATACACTATAAAAGAAAAAGAAAATTGTTTGCGACAATAACAATATCTAAAATGAATATAATATAAATAACAACGAATATTTAAAATGAGCATAATCTAAATGCTAAAATGAATAGCTAGCATATGACCGGTATCTAAAATTGATACTTTAGATACTACAATGTCATAATATATGATGAACGAGTATGAGTAGTATAAAAGTAGTGTGTAATTATGTAGTTAGTGCATGCATTGTAGTTGATTTAATTTAGTATTTATATACAAAAAATGACAATATTTTTCAGAGTTACACTTTTATAATAGGTAAAATAATTTATTATACTAAAAAAAAATATTTTTAGTATAATAAATATGATAGGGTGACTATACCAGTATTGGAACAATCACCAGTGAATGAACATTTTCTTTCTATATATGAAAATATCAAGCTTTCTAAGTATTGTTTATCTAACACGACGATAATTTTCGAATCCTTGAAAATTTTTATTTCATTGTATATAAGGATTCTGCACAAAAAAAATTATTTTGTGGAGAATAAAATCATAAAATCGCCGCTATTAAGTGTTCCTTCACTGGCGCTGTATTCCTTCACTGGTGACACTTATTTAGATACTAAGATTGCGTGTTCCTTTATTGGTGTTCCTTATTCGTTCCTTCACTGGTGCAGTCACCCTACAAATTATAAAAAACAATAGTATATGCTTGACATCTAAAAGTGTCATCTAAAAGCTTTATAGCTCAGCATGTTATATTCTCATACCATGATGATTTCACATCATAATTTACAAATCATTATTTTGATATATAATTTACAAATCATGATTTATTATATATATAATACGCTTGAGCGTTTAAAATATATCATTTATTATTCTAAATTACAATGTGATCAATATAATTGTAATTTGATTTTAACTAGCAAGTTCAGGCGTGCTGCGCACGCTCTCCTTTACCTTCATTATACCTACACAATTAATATTGGAATATTATGAATTTAAAATTTATTTGATTTGTTTACATCAGGCGCAAATTTATCCAATATTTTTTATTGAAACTTGGATTATATTTATTTTAGTTTCCTAGGAATTTTAGCGCGCTACGCGCGCAGAGGCCCTAATTTGGGTCGACCAATCATATTTTTTGATCAGCAATATGGCTGCCTCCTCAAACCCATCTCCCTTTTTAATATAGGAGGAATTTCTACAATACAAAAATTTGAAGGTTTGAACTTTAACTGTTATCAAAACAGTATTCATAATCCTTCATTGCTAACTACAGATAAAATTTGAATACTTTTTTCTTATACAAAACAAAATTTTAAGTCATTAATAATATTTATGACTTATATTTTTAGTTTAAATATTTCATAATTCCAAACTTTTTATTGGTTTTATTTGGACCAATCAGCTTGTTTTTCTTATTTTAAAATAAATATTTCGATGCTATTTTGATTTAGTTATATTTTAAAAAATATAAATATCAATTTCATTTTTAAAAATTCAAACCTCTCAATGTCAAACAATTTATGAAGCAAATCTTGGCGCCAATTCTATATAGACCAATCAAAATCAAGCCTTTAGGTGCTTCAACATGGCCGCTCATCACTTTTTTAAGAAGGGAAAAATCAATTTCATTTTTTAAAATTCAAACCTCTTAATCTCAAGCAATTTATAAAGCAAATCTTGGCGCCTATTCTATATAGACCAATCAAAATGAAGCCTTTAGGTGCTTTAACATGGCCGCTCATCACTTTTTTAAAAAGGGATTAAAAATTAATTTGCAGAATGTTATGGATGGACTATAACGGTTTCATTTTTTCTGGTTATTAGCCAATGGGTTTCTCGAAAAGAAAAAATCCCAAAAATATTAGATAATAATAAAGTATATATAATATATAATAATAAAAAATATATAATATATAATAATAAAAAATATATAATATATAATAATAAAATACATCATTTATACATAAAAAGGTAATATTACAAAAAGAAGCCGGCAACAAACTAATTAAGCTATGATGCGCTATTATTTCAATATATTATTTCAATTATTATTCAAACTATTATTTCAATGTATTATTCTTATTGAGTATTAGTTTATTTACGTAATACTTTAAATAAACTTTAATTCATTAACGAATAAGAAATGAAAACTAGAATACAGTGAAAACATTTTTACTAGTGCATTATCATGAGCATTGCCTTAATTTATTGTGTACATAAAATTGAGGTAAAGCTCACAGTATATTATGACACAGGTGTGGAAAGTGATTATTTACCGCATAAGACGTTTTTCGCACAAGCGAAGCGAGAACTTAAAAATCTAACTTAAAAAACTATATGCGGCGCCATCTATGAGCAATTTCCGCACTTAAATATGTATAGGGTAGAGAGCGCTCTCGCCATCTATCGGGGATTATACATAACTTGCCAATATCTGCTTTACCATGTGAGATTTATTACCAGATTTTTCGTGCTCACATGGCCTTAAGAACATACATAATACATAACATACATACTCTACATTAGCACCAAATTTCAAAGAAATTATAACAATTTCTGTAGTTATCATGTAACAACGAAAATAACTTTGTAAAATACGAAAATTTTGAATATCAAATATCTCAAATAGGAATCGTATGATGTTGATAAAAATTCACATACATAATATCTATATCACACAAAAAATTGTCTATAAATTTGTAGCTGATTCATCAAGCCGTTCTCGAGAAATTACAATTTGGAAAAAAATTTTTAAAATCTTAACCTCAAATATCTCTGAAATTTATGGACCCATCATTTTGCGCAAAGAACTCAACCGAAAACTATTCAAAATCTACCTCTACAAGGAATTTTGAAGCAATTAAGTAAATTTTACTCCAGTAATCGTTGGACATACAAAACTCACTTTTTTCATTTTTCAATTTTTGTTTCAAAAACTAACCAAAAGAATCGATTCAAATTTTTACAGATTATAGTTATTTATATCTGCATTATCACGATTTTTCTCGAAAAAATTAACCGTTTAGTTTGGGAGTTATAAGCTTTTAAAAAAGAAACCGTTTTTGTTAATAACAAATGAACCATGATAGCTAGAGAATTCTTTTTTAATATAGGTTTTTTCATGCTCTTTCGAATGCTTCCCATCCGACTCAGATACATAGAGCCGTTCTCGAGAAATTACGATTTGAAAAAAGGTTAAAAAAATTTTAACCTCAAATATCTCTGAAATTTATGGACCAATCATTTTGTACAACGAACTCGACTGAGAACTATTCAAAATCTACGTCTACAAGAAATTTTGAAGCGATTAAGTTAATTTTACTTCCGTAATCGTTCGACATACAAAACGCATTTTTTTCATTTTTCAATTTTTTTTTCAAAAACTAACCAAAAGAATCGATCCAAATGTTTACAGATTATAGTTATTTATATCTGCATTATCATGATTTTTCTCGAAAAAATTGACCGTTTAATTTGGGAGTTATAAGCTTTTAAAAAAGAAACCGTTTTTGTTAATAACAAACGAACCGTGATAGCTAGAGAATTTTTTTTTTAATATAGGTTTTTTCATGCTCTTTCGAATGCTACATATCCGACTCAAAAATTTAAATCCAATAACTAAAAAAATTCAAAAATAAATTTTTTGAAAATCAAAAATTCGACATAAAACAAAAACGAATCAGTGAATCATAAAAAATTATTATCTTCTCGAATTCGGAATAAAAACAAAAAAAATGAGCCCTGTTCGGTTAAAATCGACCGCGTAGATCCGGAGATAAAAAAGCGGTACACACACACACACACACACACACACACACACGCACGCACGCACACGCACACACACCCACACCCACACCCACACCCTCATCTATACAGACATTTTCTAAAATCATGTGATACAAACTTCTAACACCTCTAGTCGTGTTTCTAGATCGATTTAACGATACTTAAAATTTTACTATAACAAAGGTTCCTCTAGGAGGAAGCAATATATTTCACTGATACATTATATTTCAGTAAAATATAATGTATATTTCACTGATACAAAAGTTCACAGATGTATTTCACTATGAAGCATCATGGTTTTATGTTACAAAACTAACAATAAGTTATTTCATAATTATCCGATGTTTCATTTTCTCTCACATACATTATACACTTGCTGCAGGGATTCTTTTCACATTGATTCTGGATCCATGGATTACCTAAATAATTCACTTATCATACAACGCGAGTTTGTTTTAATTATTTATGCCCTGTATTACTGATCACATAAAGTTCAATATTTGTGATGGAGCAACTAAGCACTTAAACATAATAACTTTTATCTTGATCACAGTTTTTCTCATCAGTCCAGATTTGCCATTTGTACATGTCCATTGAGTGTACATAAAACATCACTTTAAGTCCACAATTCTTGAGAAAATTATTCAGTTGTGAACCCTATAGAGAACTTCTGCGTAGATCTTTTACCATCTTTTATTCTATCACTATAGTAGGAAATTTCTTTTTATTAAATCTGGAATTTGTTCACTAAGTAAATTGAGAGTTTCATTAGTTTGGTTAATAAACACTTGAGGTACTCTCAAAATATTTCAAACTGATTTTAAGTAGAAGTTGTAAAATTTAATTAGAAACACTTCATGTAACACATCATACTGGTACTTAATTTTATTTATTACACAAAACACTGATTAGATGTCACTTATTTTAATAATACAATAATATATTTGTATCGGGCAGATCACTGCGTTATTTGTTATCAGTACTATACTGTCTAAAACATCTTAGTTGTTGCTTCCTAACAGCTTTAGACACATTTTGAGAATCTATTGGATCCTGTATACACATATGAGAAACCAATCAGGATATTTCTATGTTATTTTCCTGTAGATGACGCTTGTAGATTTCCATTTCTTCAGGCAGTTGCTTATATTATGCAAAAGTATACAAATCTTGCAGTTAATATATAAACTTGTGTTTACAAGTGCTACAAAAATAAAAAATGTTTCAGAAAAACCACATTCACAACCTAAAAATAAGTAGAATATATTAGTGTGTTTTTTTTATTCTCACTTTCACTTGTACTTTCATCCTCTTCTACCACACCACCATTATATTCGTCACTTTCATGAACTTATTCATACATAGAATCATCAGCATGTTCATTATAGTTACCTTTTATAATTTTTGAGGTGTACCAAATAATTAGTCTTTTAAATTTTTTGCAGATCCTTTTCCGGTGTTGTAGACTTACCAGGTATTCTACTCAAAGCTTTTGATATGGTATACATGATCATGACACTTATAGCTACACAATAACATACCATATTTTTATAAAATTCATTCACAACTGCTTATTCTCAAAAGAAAATCACATGAAGTTAGACCTTCTTTAAGAAACTAATCACTCAGTCCATCCAGTACATAATATTATAGGTCTATTAATTATTAATTTCATTTTATCCTTATAACACTTTTAACAGAACAAATATTTTTAGTTTACTGGTTTTATCTATATACACGGTGACCCATTTTAATCGCCGCACCCGAATTTCTCGGAACCTAAGCCAGATAGAGAAAAATGGTTCAGACAAAAGTTATAGGGGACAAAGGGAGCCACATAATGGCGCTAACGCCATTAACATTGAACTTGACCTTTGAGGTTATTTCAAGGTCAAAGTGGTTTTTTCATATGGAAGCACCTAGTTTTGACCCCGGATTCGGAAAGAGCGGGAAATTTTACGTTCAAAATCATAATGAGAAATTTTTCCCAAGGTCATTTCAAGGTCAAATCTAGGTCAAACTCAGAAAAGTCCGTTTAAAATCGTTTTTTTCCATGAACCACGGGCTAAGCTGGTTCAAATTCATCGTAGGCTTAATAGAGGAACCCAAAACGTACACATCCTAGTAAACAAAACTCAAACTCGCACATCCTAACCCAAAACACTTCATGCCCTCACATGCTGAACTGTTACACCCCGGTCCCACAACCATACCCCACACCCTCCAGTCCCACACATCCCTACCCCACGCATGCTAATCCCACACATCCTGAACCCTGAAAAATTTTCCTTAAGGGCAAAATGATTTTTTAAAGGAAACTTTAAGATCGTTGAAGCTTCTGTTATAACCTTACTTTTTGCGCTACCCAGAAACAACGACGTGGACGTAGTAAGGATTGTTTCCTTTGGGGTGCTTAATTAAAGTGAGTCCCCTTGCCTCTCACTGTTCGGGGTGCTTGATTAAAGTGAGTCCCCTTGCCTCTCTCTGTTCGGGGTGCTTGATTATAGTGAGTCCCCTTGCCTCTCACTGTTCGGGGTGCTTGATTATAGTGAGTCCCCTCGCCTCTCACTAATGTAAATTAATTTTTATTTAACCTCGAAGCAAGTGTTCGAAATTACGACCATTTTCTTCAAGGCACATAGTCAAACGCCTTAGAAAATGGCGAACTGTTTTCTGCAAAGTTTGTCTCGGAATGGCAGCGCATGCTCGACGAATCCTATCCTGCATATCTGCTCTTGTAGTGCGTAGTTGCTCAAAAATAGCATTTTTGAAATACCCCCATAAACAAAAGTCTGATGGTGAAGTATGGGATGAAGAAGCAAGCCATTTCACCGGATCTCCTCAACAAATCCATCTAATACTAAAGTGTTTATTAAAAAATGCTGTTATTATGAGCGTGAAATGTGGTGCTCCACTATCCTGCTGGAACCTGAAAAATAAATTAAAAAAAACCATTGACGGAACCTATTTTCTTCGTAGATGTGTTTTTAATGATTACATTATCAAAATTAGTATTTCTGAAATTCGAACACTACTAATTCACATCATTTACATAAAACAAAAAAATAAAAGGAAGTTTTAGTTTTATTTGCAATTAAAATAAGAAATAATGCTTTATTGAATTGAATACCTTTAATGTTCTAACGATTATTTTATTTTAAAATTTAAAATTAAAAAAGTGTGACAAACGAAGTATTTATGGCAATTACAGTTAGCTAATTAAAGTTACCGTAATTTTCCAACGTTTTTCCTTTTTAGGCGCGACCGTATACGGGCGAGCCTTCTAATTATTAATATTTTTGATACCATCTTACTATTTAAATTTAATAGTAATTAATAGCTGGCTCTGAAATGGCTGACTATCCGCCTAACGAGATCGTTGATACGATTTTGGTTTTAGGAGCAAGCCAAAATAATTATCGTGGTACGGCAAGACTTTATGCTGAACGCTATCCTGACAGACGACATCCTGACGATAGAGCTATCAGACGTTTAACTCAAAGAGCTCGTGGTGGACACATGGTTCGCCAACGTAGGCGCCATGAGTATGATGAAAATGATAATCGAGTTGTAACTATCCTTGCAATAATTCATCTTGACCCGCACATTAGCGCTCGTCGAGTCGAAATGCAAATTGGTATTCCAAGAAATACTTTTTTAAGAATTATGAAGGTGCTTCAACATAACGCGTATCATACTACTTTGGTTCAAGAGCTACAGTTTTAGCATTTCCAACAGCGTATTGTGTTTTGCCAATGGGCTTAACAAATGATAGAAAATGATCCAGACTTTTTTAACTTTGTTCTTTTTTCTGATGAGGCACAATTTCAAAGTCATGGGGAACTGAATAGGCATAATTTCCATTATTGGTCTGATGTGAATCCTCATTGGGTCAGAACTGTAAACCATCAAAGACGTTGAAGTATTATGGTATGATGCGGGATTATCAATGGATATTTGATTGGCCCTTATTTTTTTGAAGCAAATGTAAATCAACATACCTATTTGACGCTAATAAGAGATGAACTACCTGGATTGATGGAAGATGTTGATTTGGAAACGCGACGAAGAATGTTGCTCCAACAGGACGGCGCAGCACCAAATTTCGCTCAAATTGTAAGGGCTTTTTTAAATGAGCACTATGGTAACAGATGGATTGTTCAAGGAGGTCCGGTTAACTGGCCTGCTTGCTCACCCGCTCTTACATCACCAGATTTCTATTTATGGGGGTATTTAAAAAATGCTGTTTTTGAGCAACAACCCACTACAAGAGCAGATATGAAGGATAGGATTCGTCGAGCATGCGCTGCCATTCCGAGACAAACTTTGCAGAACACAGTTCGCCATTTTCAAAGGCGTTTGACTATGTGCCTTGAAGCAAATGGTCGTCATTTCAAACACTTGCTTCGAGGTTAAATAAAAATTTATTTACATTAGTGAGAGGCGAGGGGACTCACTGTAATCAAGCACCCCGACCAGTGAGAGGCAAGGGGACTCACGTTAATTAAGCACCCCAAAGGAAACAATCCTTACTACGTCCACGTCGTTGTTTCTGGGTAACGCAAAAAGTAAGGTTAATACATTTATAACAGAAGCTTCAACGATCTTAAAGTTTCCGTAAAAAATCATTTTGCCCGTGAGAAAAATTTTTCAGGGTTCAGGATGTGTGGGTTTGGGGTGTATGGGATTTGCATGCGTGGGGTAGGGATGTGTGGGACTGGGGGGTGTGGGGTATAGTTGTGGGACCGGGGTGTAACAGTTCAGCATGTGAGGGCATGAAGTGTATGGGGTTAGGATGTGTGAGTTTGAGTTTTGATTACTAGGATTTGTAAGTTTTGGGTTCCTCTATTAAGCCTACGATCAATTTGAACCAGCTTAGCCTGTGATTCATGGAAAAAAACGATTTTAAACGGACTTTTCTGAGTTTGACCTAGATTTGACCTTGAAATGACCTTGGAAAAAATTTCTCAATATGATTTTGAACGTAAAATTTCCCGCTCTTTCCGAATCCGGGGTCAAAACTAGGTGTTTCCATATGAAAAAACCACTTTTACCTTGAAATAACCTCAAAGGTCAAGTTCAAGGTCAAAGACGTTAGCGCTATTATATGGCCACTTCTGTCCCCTATAACTTTTGTCTGAACCATTTTTCTCTATCTGGCTTAGGTTCCGAGAAATCCGGGTGCGGCGATTAAAATGGGTCACCGTGTATATCTATAAAGGCCTTTATTGTTGTCTTTTGCATAAGCTAAGGAAAAATTGGATCCTTGCAGCATTTGTCTACTGTATATAAAACCATCCAATCCAATTCAAAAGAGAATATGAAAAGAGCTTTCAGCATTACTTTATGTGGTATAACCATCCAAGTCATTTCCAAACGAATCGAGTTTTAGTGATGTAAAAAATCTTGAATAATCTGTAAATAAAAAACCGCTGCCAATTCATTGGCAAGATGCTTCCTCAAACGAATTTATCGATTCCATTTTTTAAATTTAAAAACAAAAGTAAATTTTTCACAACAAAACTTTATTAATAAATAAAACTGTTTCCTTTCTGGATCGTTGTTGTTTGTTAAACAATTTGACTGTATATAAAAAATTCCTTTTTTGTTTTTTCATTTATGTATCCTATACAAACAATTAATTATTGTTATAAAAAATTTTAAAGAAATACATTAGTTTGAGAAAGAAAAGTATGTATTGGCAATAATCTAATAAATATTTGTTTTGAAACAGGTATTTAATTACTATCCTGCTCGACTTAATGGTTTAAAGTTAATCCATCATTGTAACAATCATACAAATATAATAACTAAGTTATACTTCTTAACAAAAGACAAGGAATCGTTTTGAAATTTAACAGAGAGGTAGTTTTTTAGGCACGACCGCTTCTCGGGAGAACCTTATAATTTTACAAGAGTGAAAATTGTTTGACTTCAAAAACTAATAATTTGATACAAGAAAAGTCTTTTCCAGTCAAAAAGAGTGCATTTTAAACGTTTTCTGTGATGTATGTATGTCTGTACGCCAGTATGTACGCAAGTTCCTCGATTCTCTCAATGAATTTTCAACTGATTCCATTGGGATGGCGGGAAAATACTCCTCTAATTATACCTAAGTGCTGGTTCTCAATTGAGATAGATGAAGAATTAAAGAAATGCGAGCACAAAGAAATATTTCAAAATATCGATTTTTAAGCTTAATGACTAGAAAAATTAATTTTAAGCTTATATTTATAGGTCTATCTGCTAAAACTAATTAAAATATACCTTTTTTCTGTTGGACACTTTTTTCTACGAGCAATATTTGCAAAGATAACTGCGAAAAACGACAAAAAAGGTAAAAAATGGACGATTTTCGGCTATAACTTGACAGGATTTGATTTTACATAAAAATGTTGAATGTAAAAGTTGTAGATTATAACAAAACAAAACTTTTTTGCATTTAACATTTTCATATAAAATCAACTCCTGATGAGTTAGGCTTATAAAAACGATTTTAAACGCTAAAATATACATAAAATGGACGATTTTCGGCTATAACTTGACAGAATCTTTCTTCACACAACTTATAAATATAACAATTGTAGACTATAATAAAACAAAACGTTTTTCTGTTTAAGATTTCATGTACAATCAATTCCTAATGAGATAATGCGATAAAATCAATTTCAAACGCCTAAATATACAAAAAAACAACATGATGAAGTATTTTCGGCTATAGCATCTCAAGATGTAACTTAGCGGAAATATGGTAATGTAAAAATGTAAAAGCTGTTAATTATAATGTAAAACAAAACTTTTTTCCATTTAACATTTTCATGTACAATTATTTCTGAATCATCTAAACGTATAATCATGATTTTTTAAAGCTTCAATACACTTAATATAGTCAAGTTTCGCTTATTATTTAACAGAATATGATTTAACACAAATATTAAATACAGTAGCTATAAATACGATGGAAAAAATTAATAAAACATTCGAAAGTTCATATAATTATAAACAAGGATTTGACTTCCAATAAAACTGTGTAACGTTGCACTTCACTTTTCCCTGGCAACAACGCACAAGTTATTTATTTAGCAGGACCGGAGGCTGAAGCTCCGACGGCTGCGGAGTCGATGGGAGGCCGACTCCTGTGCTGAGAGGAAAGGTGGAAAAAAGGGTGCTCACAAGTACTCACTTCTCGTTCACAAATACTATTTCTTTATTTATCCTTTTAACATATAAACCCGACAATTCCGCGCCGGTAATGATAGCGATACGCGCACTACATGTCAACGCCGCAGCGTGACCTCGCAATCGGGGTTTTCTCGGCCCCGCACTCTAAGTCGAGAGTGATCGTTGTGCGCTGCCGATTTCTCGGCGCTCAACGGCGATACAAACCCTCCCTCTCACTATCGCACGCGCGCACTGGCCGAACGCAAGGCCGAAACCACGGCTACTCGCCTTGCTCGCCGAAGAGTCGTGCTCGCTGCTCCCTGCGGTGCTGCTGCCCGATGATAACGTGCAGCGGTGATGCAGGAGGCAGCTGACCAAAGACGGAGGAGAGCATCTCTCTCTCTCTCCGCACCAGCAGCTTCTCAAGTGCTTCTCTCTCTCTCTCTCTCTCTCTCTCTCTCTCTCTCTCTCTCTCTCTCTCTCTCTCTCCCTCTCTCTCTCTCTCTCTCTCTCTCTCTCTCTCTCTCTCTCTCTCTCTCCCTCTCTCTCTCTCTCTCTCTCTCTCTCTCTCTCTCTCTCTCTCTCTCTCTGTTGGTCGGCGCGAGGGGAACTTTGCGTGCGCGCACTTCAACTAATTACTTGGTACTAGCTGCTCGCGGCTCCTGTTCTCGCTGCGGCAGCCGCGCTCCTTCGGCCGCTCTCTCCCTCTCCAGCGCTCTTCATGTGTGTGTGTCTTTCCACACACCTCGCATCGCTGCCGAATCATCAAAACAAGAGAGAGCCCGTGTAAATATATGAACACTTACTTGTGCGAACACGGGCTCTGGCCAGCGCGGGCAACGAGGAATGCGAGGCGACGAGGGCACAGCTATCATGCGTGCTCCTCGTCACAGCCCCTCCCAAGCCGCGAATCTCCCCGAGACAAGCGGCTTCCAAATTCCCACACCCACAATTGGCCATCGCCTCGTGCGCACGCTAAACAAGTACATTATCATCATTAAATTATCAGAAAGAATTCTTTTCTCCACCAACGGAGCTCTAAGATGCTTCGCTCGTGTGCGCGTGCAACTCAGCTATCCGCGATCATCAACTTTACGTCATCACAAGTCATCTTCAAGTCACCTTTCCAAACGTAACATTGCACATGCTTATCCCACACTCTCTCGCCGTCTGATAAGCCAGAGGAAAGAACCAGGATGAAAATACGCGCAATTTTCTCCTTTCTTTTCTCTCTCATCACGGCAGGAGAGATTATCGTCGTCCATACATCCACGAACTTAAACTACCCATCACCAACATATACACATTCACTCATCCATTCTCTATCCTGACGCGCGCCCAACTGACTCATCAGCGTCTCACGGTCAGGCTCACTATTTCAGATCTTCCGATCTTCTCTCTATGCTGAGCGCTCTACGCTAGACGCGGTACATTTAGCCTCATGGTCCTGAACGCCTGGAGTCCTTCTCTCTAGCGTTAGGAAACAATGTGCAGGAGGGTAGCCTCTATGCTCGCACCCTATCCCATTGCCATCACTGCTCCGCGATGCACCGCTTATGGTGAGAGCGTTTCGAACCGCTCACGTCTTTGGTTGCGGTCGCAGTCGCCGCATGCCAACCGATCAAATCGCGCAGCGCCCACCCCCTCCTCTACTTTGCACAACGTCCCTGTTACATTACTCGCAGATCACTCTCCGCGAGTCAGCGGTGCTCCCTCAGGAGACTCCCTATGTGCAGCCAGCAGCGATCTACCAGGCCGGCCTCAGCCTGCTCCGGTACGCAGCTGCTGCTGCACCTCTCTACTGCTCGTACCCTCGGGTACGTTAGCAGGCACCATACATGTTGTTTGCAACCACCATCACCTCATTCCCTCCGACGCGATACTCTGGCACCGAACTTCCCTCTCTCCGTACTTGACGCGACGTTCTCTGCATTCTCTACCGACGGAAAGTCGCGGCCGGTACTCGCGACTTACCTCAACTGTCCAGCCCATGTCCGCATCCGACGTTCTACCCGGAACGTCTAGAAATCCGCGAAGTTTTTCCTCGCGAACGGAACAAGCAGAATAGTTGCAGCATGCAGCCCGTCAAAGCGCAAAGGCTGGCCCGGGAAGATCGACATCACGCACACGGTGACAGTCTTTACCGGTGGTACTGTCTGCCATCGGTTCGATCTATCCACCTCCCCGATGCCAAACCATACAAAGCGACGCGCCCGGCCCGCTCGCTGCAACCTATCGCCCTATTTCGACCCCAAAACTCGCGGATTCCGGCTTCCGAATGTCACGCGACGGACTCGCTGACAACTCTCTATTCGATCTTCGATCACACCATGACTGGCGCAAGAGGATCGACTCTCTATGCATCTCTAACGCTCGCATCGACCTCGACAGAGCAATGGATCTGGCAGCGCCTCAGCACTCCACGTGCGTGGCGGTGGTTGCCCATGTAGGTGCGACTCGATCACCTCCGCCGGCTCACTCGAAGCAAGGGCCCTTGCTTCGAAGTGCACAGCAGTGGCGCTCTCTATGACTTCTCGCGTCATCTGGCATTGCTCCCAGGCTGCAAGAAGTCGATCTTCTCGCGAAAGGCTTGCGTCTTAGCAACACGGCCGTAGTCACATGCAAGCACTTTCCAAGCAAGAAAATCGTCATCGTAACTCGGCAAATCTAAACCCGGACCGCCTCGTCCCGTTAAGGTGGCTCATGCGTTTGGTGCCGTATCAAGTCAGGGCCCCGCAAGGGGCTTCTTTATTATTGCCAAATTAAGTTAACGTATTTTACGTAAATTTATTGTAAATAACTTCTTAATGTTCAAACAAAAATGATTTTATAAATAAGTAAAAACTTTGCTAATTTGTCGCTACATTTATATGACTGGTCGCAGTGCGCATGCGCAGTAGCACATTTGTAACGTTTATTGTTAATATCTTTTGTTTGGTCGTTAAACTATAATTCTGATGATATCATTAGATTCTTCACAAAAACATCTTTAATTTCATATATTGTACATTAAAAACTGCTTTTTTACAAGTTACTACGAAGCAATAAACTATTCAATCCCATAAGGTTATGTGTTAAACGTACCTATTTATAAACTCAGTTTTTTCGATAATTTGGTCGTTGACCAACAATTTTCTTAGTACAGATCGAAATTTTAATGTCTAAAGAACATATTTGTTAAGTTTAAGATGTATCTGCTTTTTTATAAGAAATCGCATGAGCCACATTAAATCGCCACCTTCGATCGCGCAACTCCTCAAACGTCCCTTCGGTGTTCAACTCGTCCAGAACGAGCCATAACACGAACACGCGCGGTTCGCTTGGTCGCGATCACCTCTCACGTCCGCAGACCCGAAAACAACAATGTTCACGTACTTTCCCCCCGCGTGATAGATACTGCCATCTCGCCTAAGTCACCCCGGACGCTAATAAAATTGTAATGTAACCGAACGCGAATCTATCAATTCATCCCTACATTCCCAATTTTATCTGAATATCCGGCTCTACACGCCGAATATCGCGTAATGGATAAATACGAAATCGACAGAAACTGCGGGCAGCTACTGTGGCCGAGGAGCGATCACACCTCCTTCGGCCAGTCGTCTAAATTCGTGTGCACGCACGGTACACCGCGAACCTCACCATCGGCACGCTTACGCGCTACCGCTCTCTATGCTCGCGCGTTCAATCGAACGCACAGCGCGAGCCTCAACAAGCTTACCTTAGTAAGCACCATCACGATCCATGATCATTCAACACTAACATCACATTCACACCTCATCATACTCAATACATTACAACTACACAACTACCATACACACGCAAAACCTCGCCATCCAGGATAGTCACACTCCTACCAAGCAGCACTGCCGCCTATACTTGGCAAAGTTACGCTGTGTCCGCGTGCACGCACTGTACACCGCGGATCTCGCAATCGACATGCTTGCGCGCTGCCACTCTCTAGACTCGCGCGTGCAATTGAACGCACGGCGCGAGTCGCATAAATACTAGCTTTAGCTAGCACGACACAAAATAGTATGATAAATTAATTAACATACAATCAATCAATAAATTAATTAAAATTGATAAATATGATAATAAGTTAGCACACAATACATACATCACACTTAAAACTACACGTGACTCCCTTCCACTAAGTAGCGCCGCCGCCGACTTAGAAGAGTCACACTATTTCCGCGTGTGCACCTGCACACCGTGGACCTCTCTACATACTCGCGCGTGCAATTTAACGCACGGCGCGAGCCTCACAACGCTAACTTTAGTTAGCACACTCACACTATTTATCCACCGTCTCATCAATTGCAATAAAATTAACGTCACACACACCGAGAAATGCAACCATAAAAATCTAACTCGAGTTGTCTAAATGACGTCACACACAATACTCGCGCGCAGCACACTCACTCTCATACCAAACTCAGCCTACACGCCGAACCGACTCGCAGCAATTTCTGTCTCCCCTCGCCTCGAAAATAATATTTCAAAATTATTTCCTAAAGTGTTATATTCTAACTTTGAGTCGAACCACAGCTATGCTTCGAGTCGCTCGCCTGCCCGATTAAACAACACGACGATAATCCCTCGCCGTAAACACTCGCTGGTAGCTGAGTATGCCCGCGCAACAATAACAAGGTCGCCGAATTTCGACCAACCTTCTCGTTATGCGAAACAAGAGTCTCAGCTCTGTTCGCCTCACAAAATCGCGGCGTCCCTAAAAATTTCAAAATTCGGCAATTTTGACTCGCGACCGAATTTATCAACGGCAAATTTTTTTATTTGAACGAGTCCAATTTCAAAAATCCGCCATTTTCCGAGCGAATTTCGGCGCGATTCACGGACACCGCGAACTTTATACGCCAATTGTCGTTTTTATGTCTCCTTTTTTTTTTCTTGCCCTCAGCACAGCCGCAATCCTGGCAGGATCGCCATTTGTAACGTTGCACCTCACTTTTCCCTGGCAACAACGCACAAGTTATTTATTTAGCAGAACCGGAGGCTGAAGCTCCGACGGCTGCGGAGTCGGTGGGAGGCCGACTCCTGTGCTGAGAGGAAAGGCGGAAAAAAGAGTGCACACAAGTATTCAATTCTCGTTCACAAATACTATTTCTTTATTTATCCTTTTAACATATAAACCCGACAATTCACTTCCGATGATTTGAGTACCCGGCGAACCGCGCCGGTAATGATAGCGATACGCGCACTACATGTCAACGCCGCAACGTGACCTCGCAATCGGGGTTTTCTCGGCCCCGCACTCTAAGTCGAGGGTGATCGCCGTGCGCTGACGATTTCTCGGCGCTCAACGGTGATACAAATCCTCGCTCTCACTATCGCACGCGCGCGCTGGCCAAGGCAAGGCCCAAACCACGGCTACGCGCCTTGCTAGCCGAAGAGTCGTGCTCGCTGCTCTCTGTGGTGCTGCTGGCCGATGATAACGTGCAGCGGTGATGCAGGGGGCAGCTGACCAAAGACGGAGGAGAGCACCTCTCTCTCTCCGCACCAGCAGCTTCTAAAGTGCCTCTCTCTCTCTCTCTCTCTCTCTCTCTCTCTCTCTATCTCTCTCTGTCTCTCTTTGTCTCTGTCTTTCTCTTTCTGTCTCTCTCTCTCTCTGTCTCTCTCTGTCTTTCGCTGTCTCTGTCTCTCTCTATCTCTCTCTCTCTGTCTGTCTCTCTCTCTCACTCTGTCTCTGTCTCTCTCTCTCTCTGTGTATATTTCTCGGCGCGAGGGGAACTTTGCGTGCGCGCACTTCAACTAATTACTTGGTACTAACTGCTCGCGGCTCCTGTTCTCGCCGCGGCAGCCGCGCTCCTTCGGCCGCTTTCTCCCTAGTAGTAGAATTAACATTTGAAAAATGTATAAAAATTGAGTTAGTAAATATATATAATTATGTTGTCTTACTGTTTTGATAACAAATTTGAGAAATTTCATATAAGATTACACAGCTTAATCTGTTAACTATGTTCACAGGATCTAAGCGATTCAAATAAAAGAATCAAAATTGTCTAATATTATATAAGAACATGTTAAAGTAATATCATATTTACAAAAAAAAAACTTGTGTAATGTATGTGCTATAGATTTTGTCACATGATAAATTTTAATGTATAAAGAATGCAATGTATCTAGCTGATTCTGTCAGTCTTAGTGTGGTAGAAAACTATTAAATAGGCAAGTGTCACTGAGAAGTCTGCGAAATACATAATGATGTATTTTAATACAACAGACATCCTGAGGCGAGTTCTTACACCCTGACCAAACTTAGAAATTAATCAGACAGCTAATATTACCAGCGCCAACTACCTACCCGTATCACATTTAACCATATATTTAACACATTTAAAACATTTATCGCATTTAACAACACCCAGCCCTTTCATGATATCCCCCAGTTCCTTATTACCTATACCTATCCCCTCACACTCTGGAGCACTAACACCCGAAGGTCACTGATAGAGCTGCAGAAGTAGCAAAATATGACTGGACGGTCTAAGCTGGCACTACTCCACGGATGCCAGTCTGCTGAGAATCATCTAACTAGCAGCCATCCACTATATCGTCACAGAGATCGTCAATTGCGTCTCAAGGTCAGAGACTGCCTCAGCCTACGAAGCACATTAATAGCAGATCAGCCACTACTCTGGAAGGTAAGTGAGAAGAGTTGTCAGCTAAAAACCACATATGACTAGTAAATAGATGACACATTACCATAAAACATTACCATAAAAAAGAAACGTCTACAGAAATGGTTGTAGTTCACTCGCTGCACCAGCTATCTGTAACAACCAGAGGGGAAGGACTAGTGGAAACCTTCACTCGTTTCACTGCTGGAAATAGCCCCAGCCTGAGAGTCGCGGAAGACACAAGCAGCAAATTCACTGTACACATAGTCATCCGAATAAAAGCCAAACATGGAAAGTTGAGCACCTAAACACCACATATTGCTAATAAATAGATGAGCCAGACAACATTTCCACACCCAAGAAATAGTCTGTATCAGTGCTCGTTGTTTATACTCCTCCTGCTGCCAGATATCTGCAACAAAAGAAAGTACTATCAGCTCACCCATCAGAGAGGTTAGGAACAAGAAAAGGCTTACTAATAAATCTGCTCTGGCTGTTGACACACTGCCTTCCTCTTTCCGACAAATTATCACCAACCGGCGATTGGCGAACATGATGAAAGGGACGAAATTCACCATGGCGGCATACTACAGCAGCCGCTGTCATCGCTGGGAACGCCGGGAACTAGACGACGCGATTGTTACATCACACACGTACCATGGACACACGCACGCACGAGCCACGCCGCAGTCCGCACTACTTACTATAGGGCTAGAGCAGTATCAGAAAGCGCGCGCGATCCATTATACCTATAGGTATAAATATGTCAATATATATCTTAGGTATATACACAGGGAGCGCTCGCGGTCAAGCGGGTCGCATGCGTTTTTCCAATGTCGCGCAGCCTATATCGTCGCGGTAGCCGTTATGGCTGCTGCAATAATACTCATGCACGCTGTGCTATATGCCAGGCTGCCGTTGCCGAATGCATGAGTGATGAGCTTTTTTCTTCTGTTTTTCTCCTTTTCGCGGTATTAGTGTATGTGTGCATGATATGCCGCGAGTATTTTTTCGTAATTGAGATTTTAAAGGTATATGCAGTTAGGAACACCCGCGAGCAGCTATAAGAGGCCCCACCTTCCGTTAGAACTGTATGAAATTCAATTTTAACGTTTTGTTTCCTCCTAGAGGAAGCTTTGTGATAGTAAAAAAAAAGTTTATGAGATAATGTGTTAGAAATGTTATTTAGGAAATTTGGAATCGAAATACACTATTTTTAGAAAATGTCCGTATGGATGTGTGTGCGTGCGTGTGTGTGTGTCTGCGTGTGTGCGTGCGTGCGTGCGTGCGTGCGTGCGTGCGTGCGTGCGTGCGTGTGTGTGTGTGTGTGTGTGTGTGTGTGTGTGTGTGTGTGTGTGTGTGTGTGTGTGTGTGTGTGTGCGGGCGGGCGGGCGGGCGGGCGGGCGCGCGCGCGTATACGCTGATATCTCATGATCTATTCGACCGATTTTAACAGGAGAGTGATCATTTTTTTAGATTTTGCTTCCACAATTGGGGTCAATATTCTATTTTTGTAAAAATTTTTTTTATAGCCATCTTTTAATTTTCAAAATTTTTATTTTCGTTTTTTTTAATTTTTAAAACAAATATTGTTTATATATCATGAATTCTCTTTTGTAGGATAAAATTATCTACAATTTAAAAAAAAAAAAGTCGGTAGCTATATTTCGTCATAAGTTATTGATCAAACCGTAATTTTTTGTATATTAGTTATATTTCAAAATTAAGAAAAGATAATAACATGAATATTTTTTTGGTTATAAAGGATATTAAGTACTATAACTTACTAAATTTTTAGGTTTTTTTATTCATTATTTTTTGAGAAAAAAATAATTTATAAAAAAAAGTGATTTTTTTTTCGTTCAATAACTATAGTAAAATTGGCTTAATCACTTTGAAATTCTTTGTAGGGGTAGATTTTGTATACCAGTCGAGTGAGTTCTTTGGACAAAAGGATTGATCCACAAATTTCGGAAATATTAGAGGTTAAAATTTTTTTCAATTTTTTTTTAAATCGTTATTTCTCGAGAACGGCTCTATGTATCTAAATGGGGTGGGTGGCATTCGAAAGAGAATTAAATTATCTATATTCTCTAAAAAAATTAATTCTCTTGCTATCACGGTTCTTTTGTTATTAACAAAAACGTAAAAATTGAAAAATGAAAAAAATGAGTTTTATATGTTCAACTATTACAAGAGTAAAATTGTCTTATTCGCTTCAAAATTCATTGTAGTGGTATATTATTGATAGTTCTCTGGTGAATTCTTTTGGCGAAATGATTGGTTCATAAATTTCAGTGATATTTGAGGTTAAAATTTTTCTAGACATTTTTAAAATGTATTTCTTGAGGATGTCTTTGTGTATATGAATGGGATGGGTAGCATTTGAAAGGGAATTAAAATATTTATATTTTCTAATAAGAAAAATTTTTTAGTTATCACGGTTTTTTATTATTAACAAAAATGTAAAACTTGAAAAATTGAAAAATGAAAAAAAAAATCTGTCTTTATCAAATTTTTTAAAATACATCATTTAAAGTTGAAAGTACATTTAAAATACGCACACATATCCGAAGAACAATCGAACAGACGACGACATGCGTGAGTAACTGAAGAAGACGAATATTCAGCACAGAGAAGTCGATTGAATCGTCAAACCATAGTTATTAAAAAACGATGATCTTGTACGAGATGTAGAATAATTCTCTGGATATTAAAAGAAACAAGCCTACTCTCTAGCACGACACTAGACGAATCCACAACCTTCGATGTTATTTATTTTATAGTTTAAAAATATGAATTTTTCTTATGAAATTTTTTGTATTCAATCTCAAAATGTAATAATAGCAAAATATTAAATAAAATGAATATATTGAACTAACATATGAATAATATTTATATATAAAAATTTATTTATAAAATCCGAATACAACATTTTTTATGGAATAATATATAATTATATTATAATTTTTACAGAAATATAATACAAAATAAAATTGCTTTACTGTATTGCATGCTTTGCCGCATGGGCGTTATGTCTCCCATACAATAATTTTTCTAATTTTTCTTGTAAACACAATCAAAGAACAACTTTAGAATATTTTTTTTATTTCAAACCAATGTACGACGAGAAGCCGTTGACAGTGGACTTGAAGAAAAAAAATTTGATGAAGAAGAGAACTTGAAGAAGATTGTTTTCCATTCATATAAGAATTAAAATCACAAATAAATAAATTACAAATGGAACCTCACTGAATAGCCATGAAAAAATTACAAGTTAATATTTTCCATAAAATTTTTCAAATTTTTTTCGTGAAAAATTTATTTTTCGAATTTGAATTTAATAAAAGGAATCAAAAAATTATTTTGAGGAAGCTACGTGCCAATGAATTGGCAGCGGTTTTTTTATTAATCGAGAGCAATGAAACAATAGTTTTCCTCATATAACTCAACAGGATTTGACTATACACAAAAATTTCAAATACATAAGTTGGGGATAACATTGAAAAAAACTTTTCTTCTATTTAACGTTTTCAGAAATAAAAATAAAAAGAATTTTATAATTTCGATATAAATTATGAAAACAATGTTTTTTAATTTTAAATATACCTGCAATCATGATACTTATATTCAATATTTCTATGAACACTTTAATCATATCAATTAGTACAGATTAAATTTATACACATCTTAGACTATATTTAAAAATTTATCTAAATATACTTATACATGCAGAATTAAAACACAAACCTTCTACAAAATAGAAGAAATAAATGTGTAAAAGTAAATGGACAATTTTTATTTAAACTTTACTGTAGATGTATTTAATTTAATGATGAAAATGATAAATAAAGTATTACAATTTTTGCAATAATGAAAGTATAAGGTTCTTCTGAGCACTGCGATCGTGCCTATTATGTAAAAACGAAGTTTTTACATAGGGAGGGGGCGGACGACGAGCGAAGCGAGGAGCAGGTGTGTGTGGGGGCGGGGGGATGGCGTGCCGAAGGCACGCTGGGGGGCGCAGCCCCCCTAGTTTCATATGTAAAAATCGATATATTTATGAAATATTTCTATGAAATTTTTACGAAATTCACATTTTGAAAGTCAATTATTATCGTTGCCCTAGTACACGTTGCCGCGGGACTCAATCTGAAATTACTTTCTCGCGGATATGCCCTAGTACACAATATTTATTTTATTTATATATGATATACAATTTAAATAGAACTATTGCATATTTTGCTCTAAAACTTTATATTTGTGTTTTGGTGCTAAATTGGAATGAGTAAAAAAATTTTGACCAAAATAACCTCTTGAAATTTTAACACAATGTTGTACTCGATAAGTGTAATAAGTGGTAAAAATTTTGAGTCAATCAATCGAATATTCTTTTAAAAAATGCAAATATAAGGAATTTATAAAAAAATTTTAACCTCAAATATCTTTGGTCACAACAGTCAGATTTTTTTGAGCAAAGAACTGACTCCTTAGATATAAAAAAGGTAATTCTCTGCCAAATTTAAAAACGATTCATTGACTTTTACTCCTGTCATCGTAAAGGGAAGAAAACGCGCATTTTTTCAAAAATAATTGTTTTCTCGGATACAAATCAGCATAACCTCTTCAAATTTTAACACAATGTTGTACCCAATAAGTGTAATAAGTGGTAAAAATTTTGAGTGGAAAAATTAAAAAGTTTTTGAAATATTAATTAAAAAAAAAAAAACCATATTTTCATTAATAACAAAAGACAGGCTAGAGAGAATTTAGATTAAAAAAAATTAATTGTAGGTAATTTAAAGACCTTTTAATAAAAATTTAGTTTATTAAGTAATACTGGCTGAAACAAATTAAACTAGAGGGGCTGCGCCTCCCACGTGCCTTCGGCACGTCATCCCCCCGCCCCCACACACACCCTGGTGAATTTCGTCCCTTTCATCATGTTCGCCAATCGCCGGTTGGAGATAATTTGTCGGAAACAGGAAGGCAGTGTGTCAACAGCCAGAGCAGATTTATTAGTAAGCCTTTTCTTGTTCCTAACTTCTCTGATGGGTGAGCTGATAGTACTTTCTCTTGTTGCAGATATCTGGCAGCAGGAGGAGTATAAACAACGAGCATTGATACAGACTATTTCTTGGGTGTGGAAATGTTGTCTGGCTCATCTATTTATTAGCAATATGTGGTTTTTAGGTGCTCAACTTTCCATGCTTGGCTTTTATTCGGATGCCTATGTGTACAGTGAGTTTGCTGCTGGTGTCTTCAGCGACTCTCAGGCTGGAGCTATTTCCAGCAGTGAAACGACTGAAGCTTTCCACTAGTCCTTCCCCTCTGGTTGTTACAGATAGCTGGTGCAGCGAGTGAACTACAACCATTTCTGCAGACGTTTCTTTTTTATGGTAATGTTTTATGGTATGGTATCATCTATTTACTAGTCATGTGTTGTTTTTAGGTGCCAACTCTGCTCACTTGCCATCCAGAGTAGTGGCTGATCTGCTATTAATGTGCTTCGTAGGCTGAGGCAGTCCCTGACATTGAGACGCAATTGACGGTCTCTGTCAGTACTTTCCTCTCAGATGGTGGAGTTACTGATATAGTGGATGGCTGTTAGTTAGATGATTTTCAGCAGACTGGCATCCGTGGAGTAGTGACAGCCTAGAGCGTCCAGTCATATTTTGCTACTTCTGCAGCTCTATCAGTGCCCTTCGAGTGTTAGTGCTCTAGAGTGTGAGGGGATAGGTATAGGTAATAAGGAACTGAGGGATATCATAAAAGGGCTGGGTGTGGTTAAATGTGATACATGTGTTAAATGTGTTAAATGTGTGGTTAAATGTGATACGGATAGGTAGTTGTCGCTGGTAATATTAGCTGTCTGATTAATTTCTAAGTTTGGTCAGGGTGTAAGAACTCGCCTCTGGGTGTCTGTTGTATTAAAATACATCATTATGTATTTCGCAGACTTCTCAGTGACACTTACCTATTTAATAGTTTTCTACCATACTAAGACTGACAGAGTTAGCAAGATACATTGCATTCTTTATACATTGAAATTTACCATATTACAAAATCTATAGCACATACATTACACAAGTTTTTTTTTGTAAATATGATATTACTTTAACATGTTCTTATATGATATTAGACAATTTTGATTCTTTTAGTTTAATCGCTTAGGTCCTGTGAACATAGTTAACAGGTTAAGTTGCACAATCTTATATCAAATTTCTCAAATTTGTTATCAAAACAGTAAGATAACGTAATTATATATATTTACTAACCGAATTTTTATACATTTTTCTAATTTTAATTCTAATACATACTAAGTTCTCTAAATCAATTTGACAAGGAATTATAAGTTCTGAGAGCTTCTATGTAGAAGTTTTTGTTAGTTATTGTTTTATTTTTGTTTATTGGTATCTGTATAATTTCATTTTTGACATTAATTATTAGTCTCTGATATCTGATACTTTTTATTTTTCATAATCATAGAAAACGGACTCATCGCAAAATAATTATTCAATATTAGAGCATTTTTCAATCGCAAAAGTATTTTTTTTTTTATTTAATTTTAAATATTCTATTTTTGTAAATTTTGTAATGGTCTTACTTAGATTATTCATGTATAAACCACCCTAAGCTATTGTCACATAATTTTTAATGTTATTCAAAAGAGTGTAATATGGTATCAAGAACGTTTTAATTTGCATAATATTTTCCTCTTCTGTAAAACAAGGAAAGTAGATCTTTCGTTTCTTCAGTTATTCTTCCAATGTGTTGATCCCATTGAATATTGTAATCAAATGTAATTTTGTATCTTATTATTATGTTTTTGTAATTATATTATCTTCGGAATGTCATGTCGATTTTTCCGATCTTATTTACAGCTATTGTGTCGTATATTTCCGTGTCAAATCGAATTCTGTTAAATAATAAGCGAAAATTCACTATACTAGTTGTATTGAGGCCTTAAAAATCGTGTTTATAGGTTTACATGATACAGATATGACTGCATAAAAATATCAATTGGGAATAAGTTTTGTTTAAACGTTATCTATATCCTTCGTATTTAACAGTTTTATTGAAAGTCAAATCCTTGTTTATAATTATATGAACTTTCGAATGTTTTATCGATTTTTTCGATCTTATTTACAGCTACTGTATTTAATATTTGTGTCAAATCGTATTCTGTTAAATAATAAGCGAAATTTGACTATATTAAGTGTATTGAAACTTAAAAAAATCATGTTTATACGTTTAGATGATTCAGAAATAATTGTACATGAAAATGTTAAATGGGAAAAAGTTTTGTTTTACATTATAATTAACAGTTTTTACATTTTTACATTACCATATTTCCGTTAAGTTACATCCTGAGACGCTATAGCCGAAATTCTTCATCATGTTGATTTTATGTATATTTAGGCGTTTAAAATTGATTTTATCGTATTATCTCATTAGGAATTGATTGTACATGAAATGTTAAACAGGAAAACGTTTTGTTTTGTTATAGTCTACAATTGTTACATTTATAATTTGTGTGAAGATAGATTCAGTCAAGTTATAGCCGAAAATCGTCCATTTTATGTAACTTTTAGCGTTTAAAATCGTTTTTGTAAGTGTAACTCATCAGGAGTTGATTTTATATGAAAATATTAAATGGGAAAAAGTTATGTTTTATTATAATCTACAACTTTTACATTCAACATTTTTGTGTAAAATCAAATCCTGTCAAGTTATAGCTGAAAATCGTCCATTTTATGTATATTTTAGCGTTTAAAATCGTTTTTATAAGTGTAACTCATCAGGAGTTCATTTTATATGAAAATGTTAAGTGGGAAAAAGTTTTGTTTTATTATAATCTACAACTTTTATATTTAACATTTTTGTGTAAAATCAAATCCTGTCAAGTTATAGCCGAAAATCGTCCATTTTTGACCTTTTTTGTCGTTTTTCGCAGTTATCTTTGCAAATATTGCTCGTAGAAAAAAGTGTCCAACAGAAAAAGGTGTATTTTAATTAGTTTTAGCAGATAGACCTGCAGATATAAGCTTAAAATTAATTTTTCTAGTCATTAAGCTTAAAAATCGATATTTTGAAATATTTCTTTGTGCTCGTATTTTTTTAATTTTTCATCGATCTATCTCAATTGAGAACCAGCACTTAGGTATAATTAGAGGAGTATTTTCCCGATGGAATCGGTTGAATATTCATTGAGATAATCGAGGAACTTGCGTACATACGGGCGTACAGACATACATACATCACAGAAAACGCTTAAAACGCATTCATTTTGACTGGAAAAGACTTTTCTTGTATCAAATTATTAGTTTTTGAAGTCAAACAATTTTCGCTCTGGTGAAATTATAAGGCTCTCCCGAGAAGCGGTCGTGCCTAAAAATCAAAAAAACGAAAAATTCAAACTTGTTTTTTGGTTATAAAAAAAAATCGGTAAAATCAAAAAGTAGATTATGCCCTCTCTATTCTCCTCTGAAACGAAGAGAATAACACACACACACGCGCACACGCATATGGACACACAGACACACACACACACACACACACACACACACACACACACACACACACACACACACACACACACACACATACACACACACACACATACGAAAATACTTTTTATCAAAAACAATAGATTTTAGCGCCAAAAGTCTTAAAACATGTTTTTGAACATTTTTTGTTTCAAAATTTTTTTCACCGTTACAAAGCTTCCTCTTTGAGGAAGCAAAATTCACACAAAGTATCAATTTTTAAATTTAAAAATAGAAATGATTTTAGACATTTAACATTTAGTCAATTAATATTGGGACCTTGAATAAGTTCTCGCCGTTTGTTTGTGAAAATTGATGTTTTATTTAAAGTATGTGGTAAAAAGCATGTTACTCAAAATATTGCCCATTACTAGTCACTACTTTCTCCCACCTTTCTGGCAATTTACGGATTCCACCTCGGAAGAACTGCTCGTCTTTTGAAACTATCCAAGAATCGACCCATTTTTTGGCATCTTCATAAGAATGGAAGTGCTGCTCAGCCAAGCCATGAGCCATCGACCGAAACAAGTGGTAGTCGGAAGGAGCAATGTCTGGGCTATACAGCGGATGAGGTAGGACATCCCATTGAAGCGCTTCCAGAGTTTCTTTGACGACTTTTGCAACATGTGGCCGGGCATTGTCATGTAACAAAATTACCTTGTCGTGTCTCTACTCATACAGAGGACGTTTTTCCTTTAGGGTTCGGCTAAAACACCTCAATTGCAGTCGATAGCGATCGCTCGTAATAGTTTCGTTCGGTATCGGTAGTTCAGAATAAATTATACCCTGCTAATCCCACCAAATGCAGAGGAGAAGCTTCGAACCATGGATATTTGGCTTTGCGGACGATGTTGATGCATGGTCGGGCTTTCCCCACAATTTTTTAAGCTTAGGATTATCGTACTGTATCCACATTTCATCGCCAGTCACGATACGATGCAAAAAACCTTTCCTTTTCTGCCATTGAAGCAGCACTTCACACGTGAGAGAACGCCGTTCGACGTCTCTCGGCTTCAACTCATACGGTACCCAATGTCCTTGCTTCTGGATCATTCCTAACGTTTTCAAACGTTTCGAAACTGTTGTCTTATTTACTTGTAATGATTTTGTAAGTTCAGCTAGCGTCTGACGTGAGTCTTCATTTAATAATTCCTTCAATTCTTCGTCTTCAAACTTTTTTGCTGCACCAGCACGTTCTTTATCTGCAAGATCAAAATCGTTATTTTTGAAGCGTCGAAACCAGTCTCTGCATGTCGTTTCCGACAGAACATGGTCACCGTGAGTTTCAAGAAGAATCCTGTGCACTTCAACTACAGATTTTTTTTAATAAAATAGTGCAATAAAATTCCCTGCAAATACTCTTCACTTGGCACAAAACTTGACATTTTTAGTAGTAAGCTCAAAAAACGCTGTTTACACTATGGCGAACTAACATACTCTTAAATTCAAGCTTAACGACAGTACCTCCTTGTAGATGCGTTAGCATCTGAAATTACATACACTTAGTCCTGATAAGGCCATCTGTTAGGAAACAGCGAGAACTTATTCAAGGACCCAATAGTTATCTAGTAAATGTTATTTGCCCCATTGCTGCACGTAGATAAATAAATCTTATAAGCTGGCTTGCTGATCTTTTTGATCATAGTAAAACTTGCTGATTCATGATATGATAGTTGTATACAAACTGCTTATGCGCATATATCAAAATCTATGTGTATATAAGGTTAGGTGATAAGTAGATCCAGTTGGCAGTTGCGGTCCACACACACATACACATTTCTATATTCTCTCTCTCTCTCTCTCTCTCTCTCTCTCTCTCTCTCTCTCTCTCTCTCTCTATATATATATATATATATATATATATATATATATATATATATATATATATATATATATATATATATATATATATATATATATATATATATATATATATATATATATATATATATATATATATATATATATATAGCACTGGTTAGTGATTATTGAGAGTGAGAGAGAGAGAAAGAGAGAATATAGAAATGTGTATGTGTGCGTGGACCGCAACTGCCAACTGGATCTACTTATCACCTAACCTTATATACACATAGATTTTGATATATGCGCATAAGTAGTTTGTATATATATATTATATAGTCGTAAGCGTTATTTGTGTCACGCAGACCCCCCCCTCAGCCCCCCTCAGCCCACCCCTCAAAATAACGTAAAATTGTGATTTTTTCTACGTTATTTTGAGTATGGTAGCCCCCCCCCTCGACCCCTCGCCACCCTCGACCCCCTCGACCCCGTAAGCCCCCATCCTCCCTCTCACCCCCAGACCCCCTCGTGACCCCCTCAGACCCCCCTCAGACCCCCATCATTTAAATGTTCACTTAAAAGTTTATTTTTTTCATGTATTTTTCATGTATTTTTCATATGTTTTATTAATAAGGTAGTATATACAGATGCAACGATTAAGAGTAATTTTAAATTCTTAATTTCTGAAATAAAAGAGTAAATTATTGAGAAAATTACATTACGTATATATTAAGATATATTTTATTCTATTTTTTCCACATCACCTTTGAGGTAAATAGAAAGATGCGTTTTATTTTTAAGTGGTATCCCGAGTAAGTCTAATCCATAATGAATTGTATCCAAGATTTAAATCTTTAAGAATGTCGATGAAAATTGTTACTCAGAGGTTTTCGGGGTCATAAAAAGGATGCAACCACAGACATGTGAAGCTTACGAAGAAGTTGACGATCTCAAACATAATAAGATGGTAGATATTTGATTCCCATGGAAGCAGCATGGGGATTACAAGAATTTCCTTTATGTGGTAGAAGTCACACCGTAATACATTTAGCAATTCACACCGAAAATAAACAAAATATAATTTTCGAAGAAAATAAAGAGGAAAAAGCTTTAGGTAACTGGAAAACTATATTAACTTCGTGGTTTGAATTAAATAAAAAAGATAAAAATGCAAAAAATATTAAATACGTTAATATACCAAAATATTATATTTTTAAGAATAAAACTTGGATAAAACGTCAACGAGAACTAAAACATGTTGCTATAGGACGTTTAAATGTAGTATCTCCAAGAGATATTGAAAGATTTCATTTAAAATTAATTTTAAATCCTGTTAAAGGCGCAACATCTGTTGAAGAATTACGTACATTTGAAAATAAAACATATAATACTTACAAAGAAACAGCAATACAAATGGGTCTAATCTAAGATGATTTATAGATTGACAAAATTTTTGAAGAAGCTTGTAATATAATGTTACCTGTTCAATTGCGTAAATTTTTTACTTGGTTTTTAATAGCAGATAACATTAATGGTAATACTATTTGGACAAAATTTAATAAATATTTTACAGAAGATTTTGACAATAATAAAAATAACCGAGCTCTTCATCATATAAACGAAATTTTAAAAGTTGAAGGAATGTCTTGTAAAGATTTTGGATTACCTGAACCTAATGAAATTTTCGATACAAATAATGAAAATAATAAAGAAAATATTTTATTCTGTAAACAAATGTTTAATAATTACTATAGTCAATTAAACACAGATCAAAAAACAATTTTTACACAAATATTAAATAATGAACATAAAATTAACTTTATTGATGGTCCTGGAGGTTCAGGTAAAACGTTTTTATATAAAACTTTAATTTATTATTTTTTGTCAATAGAACAAAAAATTATATCAATGGCTTGGATTGGTATAGCATCTATACTATTACCAAAAGGTATGACCAGTCATAAAACTTTTAGATTACTTTTAGATTTAAACAATATTGAAAGTGCATTTTAAAAATTTGAATCAGATAAAAAAAAATTTCGTGAAGTTTTTGCGATTATTTGGGATGAAGCGTCAATGATTCCACGTAAAGCTTTAGAAATTGTTGATAAAACTTTACAAGATGTTTGTAATAATAATCTATCATTCGGAGGAAAATTATTAATTTTAGGAGGTGATTTTAGACAAATTCTCCCTGTTGTTAAAAATGGTTGTAGAAGCACAATAATTCAAGAAACAATAAAATATTCAAATCTTTGGTCATTATTTAATATAATGTATTTGAATACAAATATCCGTTCAAAAGATATCATGTTTGCTTCATTTTTATTAGATATTGGAGAAGGTAAATTTAATTCATTTGTTATACCTGATAGTTTTAAAACAAATGATGTTTGTTTTAAAATGTATGAAAATATAAATTGTAGTATATCAATAAATAGAGTTATATTAACATCACATAATGAAGATGCAAATATTTTAAATAATAAAATTTTAAAACTATTAAATACTGAAGAAAATACGTATTATAGTTTAGATTATGCTACTCATAAAGATGTAGATTTATCTGATGATAACATACATATTAATTACCCGATTGAAACTTTAAACAATATAGGTGAAGGACTACCACCACATAAATTAAAACTTAAAATAAATACTATTGTAATGTTAATAAGAAATTTAAGTATTAACGATGGATTATGTAATGGAACACGATTAAAAATTATTAAATTATTTAAATACAACATAGAAGCAGAAATAATAACAGGTGAAAACTCTGGAAACATAGTTTTTATTCCTCGAATTACATTAAACACTGGCAATTCTTCATCATTACCATTTATTTTATATAGAAAATAATTTCCTTTAATATTAGCGTTTACTATGACTATTAATAAATCACAAGGTCAAAATTTTGATAGTGTTGGAATATATATTAGAAGGCCATTATTTTCTCATGGTCAATTATATGTAGCATTATCAAGATGTAAAAACCCAGATAAAATTTTTATTGAAAATAATTCAGAAAATAAAGAAGAAATTATAAATATCGTTTGGAAAGAAATTTTAGATAATTAATTTTCAAATATTTTTCTTTTTAGAATATGTCGACTACACAGAACGAAAGTAAATTATAAAAAACAACAATATATTTATTCGTTATTCAATAATAATAATAAATACATAATAAATTATTAGTTTTAGACTATTTAGAATGTGAACAAAATTATATGGAATACATGATTAATTTAGAATCAGATAAAATTATTGAAAAAGATAAATTAAAAAAACTAAATCATCAGTCAGAAAAAAACAAGAAAACAACAGAACAATAAAAATACAAAACTCAAAATTGGAAAACTTAAAGTTGACAAAATTTTAGAAGAATTTAAAAATCTTTCTTTACAATAATTGAATTTTGTTTTTTAGGTAAATTTTTATATAATTATTAATTAATTAACTTTTTGAATTAATTTTTAGTTAATTAAAACAACAATATTTTTTCTTTCATTTAGGACAATGGAATATACAAATAACGTTGGAAAATTTTAAATAGCATATCAGAAAATATTAAATAAAAAAAAAAAAAATTAAAAAACAATTCAAAAATTGAATAAAACATTTCGAAGAATTTAACTTATTATCAGGTAATTCAAATCATTTAATTATTAAATTTAATTTTACAAAATATATATTATATTATAAAAAAATATACTTTTATTGTAACAATTTTAATGTTTTCTGAAATTTTATAGTGACAAAGACAGTGGATTAGGCCTACTGGGGATACCACTTAAAAATAAAACGCATATTTCTATTTACCTCCAAGGTGATGTGGAAAAAATAGAATAAAATATATCTTAACATATAATTAATGTAATTTTCTTAATAATTTACTCTTTTATTTCAGTAATTAAGAATTTAAAACTAATCTTTTTTTTTTTTTTTGTTTTTCCGACGTACTAGGTGAATCTTCCGAGGCCCCCGTCCTTGCTTACAGCATGGAGGGGGGCCCACTAAGACCATCACGAAGCGCCGGGCTCCGCGGTGTGAGGGATTTCTACCCCCTAAACACCCAAAACCTTTCCCGCGGTGTTCACCGGAATCCGGTCCGGAACTGTTATACACATTACTTCGGACCGGTCGGCGTTTCTATGCCCTACGGCAATCTTATATATCTTGTCTGGTCCGTCTATTTTTCGTCTTGTGTATCAGTTTTCAAGGCAACCGCCAGTCTTTTTGCCTTGTAGTACGTGAGTCATGTAGCGTGCTATGTCGTCCCAGTTTTGTTTGCTTGACAGCATCAGTGTCACGACGTTCTCCGGTGTGATGTCACCTGTCATCGTCTGTAGTCTGTGTCTCGCGACTATCCAGCGGGGGCACACGAAAAATGTGTGCTCCGCGTCGTCTCTATTATGTCCGCAGTACCTGCAGGACGGGGTCGTTACCTTCCCCATCCGATGCAGATACTGGTGGAAGTATCCGTGTCCGGATAGGAACTGGGTCAGGTAAAAATTCACCTCCCCAGCTCCTCTCTTATGCCAGAGTCGCACGTCCGTTATGAGGCGTCTCGTCCACTTGGCTTTGTCGCTGTCTGTCCATCGCGTTTGCCAGGATGTCAGCGTCGTCGTCCGTGCGTCTATGGAGGCCCTCGCTCTTCCCCTTTCTTCGCTGTAGTCGTAGATCCTCTTCCGCTCGAGAGCGAGAAGGTCTACTGGGACAACCCCTGCGATCACTAGTACCGCCACCTCTGCGACGGTGCGGTACGCGCACGCGATTCGCAGCGCTCCCAGTCTTTGTACCGCCGCGATCTTTTTGCGGTACTTCTCTATTCGCGTCGCGTCCGCCCATATCTTGGCCCCATAAAGGAGCATCGAGTTGGTCACTGTCATAAGCAGTCGTCGTACGCTCGGTCTCGGTCCCTTCGTATTTGCCATGAGGCGGGCGAGGGCGGCGGTCTTTAACGCCGCTCTCTCAGCGACGCCACGTATGTGCGGCCAGAAGGTCATCCTCGTATCCAGGGTCACCCCCAGGTATTTGGCGGACCGTCCAGGATGCACAACGGACGTCCCCACCGTCATGGATATCGTCGTGTCTATCCGTTTCCTAGTTAGGTATAGTAACTCCGTCTTTTGCATGGCCAGCTGTAGTCACCGACTTTGCATCCATTCGTCCACCCGTCTCATGGCTTGGGTCAGCCTCATCTGAGCCAGTTGTGTATCCTTGGTCGTGATGACGATGACCAGATCGTCTGCGTAGCCGACCAGATAGACCCCTGGCGGCATCGGAAGATCCAACACCTCATCGTAACCTACGTTCCGAATATCGGGGCCAAGGATCGAGCCCTGCGCTACTCCCGCCGTCATTTTTCTTTTCTTAACCCCAGTCTGCGTCCCGTACGTAATGTAACGGTCTCGTAGATAGTCCTTGAGGATTCGGAGAAGGTATGGGGGCAGCGGGAAAGCGTCGGAGAATGCCCACACGATGTCCGTCCACCTTACCGAATTGAAACCGTTTCGTACGTCGAGTGTTGCCATGAGCACTATTGGCCTGTTCTTGTGGGGTCTAGTCTGTGCTCTGTCAAAGGAGTCGATCACTTTTTGGATCGCTTCTATCGTCGACCGTCCTTGTCTGAACCCGTACTGTCTGTCGTTCAGGCCGCAAGCGTCCCGAACCGCTTGTTGGATTCGCGGTCTCAGGAGCATTTCGAAGAGCTTGCCAAGTGTATTCAGCAAGCTCAGCGGTCTGTAGGATGACGGCGAGTCCGGGTCCCCACCCTTTCCTTTGTCAATGAGGATCAGTCGCGCCGTCTTCCAATCTTTGCTGAACACGCCCTCCGCCAGGCATGTATTATATAGGTTCAGGAGTATCCCCGGGCGTCGTTTTGCAACAATCCCAAGGATTTCCGCTGGGATACCGTCCGGACCTGGTGCCTTCCCCGCCGGGAGCTGCGCAACAGCCAAGCTGAGCTCACCCCGGGTGAACTCATGCACCTCGTCGCCGCCAGTATCGTCGCCCCGCCACCCTTGTTCAAAGTGTGTAGGGAAGAGTTCGTCAATGATTCTGTCCATCGTTTCTTCGTCCCTGACTACCGGTGGATTGTTGCCTCCCAGGTTGCGGGTGACGATCTTGTAACCCGCTCCCCAAGGGTCTGAGTCCACCTCGTTAATCAGTTTGGTCCAACTTTCCTTTTTACTGTCATTGATAGCGCGCCTCAGTTCTTTGCGCGCTACCCGGTACTCCTCCGAGTGGGCCATCGCGTCCGCTCTGTCGCGGGCGCGCTGGGCCCTCCGTCGGAGCCGTAGGCATTCGCGTCGGAGGCGCGCGATATCTTCGGTCCACCAGTACACCGGTTCTTTGTCACGTCTCGTCCGTTTTCTTGGCATAGAGGCGTCACAGAGCCGTCTCAAGAGCCCCGACGTTTCCTCTGTTAGCTTTTCAGCCTTTTCCCTACCACCGATGCCGCGAGGGATCGCCGTTGTCGGGTCCGGTTCACTGTCCAGCTGTGCCGTCAGTTTGTCAACGTCTAGTTTTTTCATGTTCCATCCCGCGGGAGTTTGGGCGGTCCCTGTTCTGTTCTGTGCTTTGTCGGTCACTCCGAAGATGATGTACTGGTGGTCGCTGGCCATGTAGCCCTCGAACACCCGCCACCCCTCGACATTTTGGAGAAGTCCAGTCGTCACAAAGGTCACGTCTGGGATGGATGCGCCATAGCCGGGTCTCCTGTATGTCGTCGCCTGTCCCACGTTTGCTACTGTTAGGTCTAGCCTCGCGGCCAATTCCAACAGCAGCCGTCCACGTTTGTTCGTCGTCGTCATGCCCCACTCAATGGCTCTGGCGTTAACGTCCCCCGCGAAGATAACGGGGCCGGGGATGCCCCTAAGCGCGTCCTCGAGGGCCTCCACCTTCCGTTCGAACTCCGCGGCGCTACAGTTCGGAGTAAGATACACGCTGACATACGTCACATCAGACACCCGAGCCCAGACGTAGTCCTCGCCCCTCCCTTGGCTTGTGATACGCGACTTGGCCCGCCCCCGGAACCACAGCGCCGCAGAACGGGAGGCATTAACGAACCAAGTCGGGCTGTCTCTGTCTCTGTACGGCTCGCTTATCATTATAACGTCCGCGTTCATCTCCTCGGCAAGCTGGGGCAGTAAGGCATGAGCCAGGCTACTGCCGTTCAAGTTGCCTTGGAGCACTGTCGTCGTCTTGTTAAGTGCGAACGGTTCTCTGTCTCGCTCTTGCCTCCGTCAGCGCTGTTTTGAATGCGGTGCAGAGCGCCGTGCCCGGAACGTGCGCTGCCCCTCCGCCTTTCTGTGATGGGCATAAGAAACAGAGGGGAGCACCCGTGCAGGCCCCAACCCTGTGTCCAAACCACGAAGTTAATATAGTTTTCCAGTTATCTAAAGCTTTTTCCTCTTTATTTTCTTCGAAAATTATATTTTGTTTATTTTCGGTGTGAATTGCTAAATGTATTACGGTGTGGCTTCTACCACATAAAGGAAATTCTTGTAATCTCCATGCTGCTTCCATGGGAATCAAATATCTACCATCTTATTATGTTTGAGATCGTCAACTTCTTCGTAAGCTTCACATGTCTGTGGTTGCATCGTTTTTATGACCCCGAAAACCTCTGAGTAACAATTTTCATCGACATTCTTAAAGATTTAAATCTTGGATACAATTCATTATGGATTAGACCTACTCGGGATACCACTTAAAAATAAAACGCATCTTTCTATTTACCTCAAAGGTGATGTGGAAAAAATAGAATAAAATATATCTTAATATATACATAATGTAATTTTCTTAATAGTTTACTCTTTTATTTCAGAAATTAAGAATTCAAAACTACTCTTAAGCGTTACATCTATAAATATTACCCTATTAATAAAACATATGAAAAATATAAATTATTAATTTTATATAATATATGAAATATACATAAAATATATTTTTATATATAACTAATGTAATTTTCTCAATAATTTACTCTTTTATTTCAGAAATTAAGAATTCAAAATTACTCTTAAACGTTACATCTGTATATAATACCTTATTAATAAAACATATGAAAAATACATGAAAAAAATAAACTTTTAAGTGAACATTTAAATGAGGGGGTCTGAGGGGGGTCGCGAGGGGGGTCACGAGGGGGGTCTGAGGGGGGGCGAGGGGCGTCTGAGGGTGGGTGAGGGGGGCAGAATATATTAAATATAAAAAAAATAAAAATAAAAATAAGAAAACATGTCAAAAATTGAAAAAAACATTTCGAAGAATTTAACTTATTATCAGGTAATTCAAATCATTTAATTATTAAATTTAATTTTACAAAATATATATTATATTATAAAAAAATATAATTTTATTGTAATGATTTTAATGTTTTCTGAAATGTAATAGTGACAAAGATAGTGGATTAGGCCTACTGGGAATACCACTTAAAAATAAAACGCATCTTTCTATTTACCTCCAAGGTGATGTGGAAAAAATAGAATAAAATATATAATTTTCAATATATTTTCTTAATATATAATTAATGTAGTTTTCTCAATAATCCATTCTTTCGTTTCAGAAATTAAGAATTAAGAACGACTCTTAAGTGTTACATTTGTATTAACTATCATCCATAAAAAATATGAAAAATCTCAATAATCTATTCTTTCGTTTCAGAAATTAAGAATTAAGAACGACTCTTAAGTGTTACATTTGTATTAACTATCATCCATAAAAAATATGAAAAATCTCAATAATCTATTCTTTCGTTTCAGAAATTAAGTATTAAGAACTACTCTTAAGTGTTACATTTGTATAAACTATCATCCATACAAAATATGAAAAATACCATATTAATACAACATATGAAAAATATCTACGTTGAAAATAAATAAATTATTTACTTGTCAAAATTGGGGGGTTGACGAGCAGAGCGAGTAGGAGGGGTACCCCCCTAGTATATATATATATACATATATATATGAGCTATTCTTTGATAGAAGAGCCATCCCCTGAGTCGAAAACTGTATGGCAATTAAAAAATCGTAATTAGGCTTAAAAGTTTATTAGTACTATATATTATTTTTTGCCGTGTGGCTTTTTTAGAATTGCAATATTGCGGCTCCAAAATGACGGCACAAACTTGTAGTGTACGTGAAATTATCCCGGAATTTGAAAATTTTCCCGGAATTTAAAAATGTTTTCAACTGAAATAAGTATATTTCTTATGTATTTTGATGCGCTGAATCCGAATCTAAAGTTGGTTTAACTCAAGCGCCCTTAAAATTTTGACTAAATCGCAAAAACTGCTCAAAAACGTGAAAAATCGTGAAAATCACAATATTAAGCATGAAAAAAACTTAGAAAAAATTTGTTTGACCTAAAATAAACATGTTTCTTATGTATTTTGATGTGCTGAATCCAAATCTAAAGTTGGTTTAGCTCAAGCACCCTTAAAATTTTGAGTAAATCGCAAAAACTGCTCAAAAACGTGAAAAATCATGAAAATCACAATATTAAGCCTGAGAAAATGTAGAAAAATTTTTTTGACTTAATATAAACGTGTTTTTCACGTTTTTGAGCAGTTTTTGCGATTTACTCAAAATTTTAAGGGTACTCGAGCTAAACCAACTTTAGATTTGGATTCAGCGCATCAAAATACGTAAGAAACATGTTTATTTTAGGTCAAACAAATTTTTTCTAAGTTTTTTTCATGCTTAATATTGTGATTTTCACGATTTTTCACGTTTTTGAGAAGTTTTTGCGATTTAGTCAAAATTTTAATGGCGCTTGAGTTAAACCAACTTTAGATTCGGATTCAGCGCATCAAAATACATAAGAAATATACTTATTTCAGTTGAAAACATTTTTAAATTCCGGGAAAATTTTCAAATTCCGGGATAATTTCACGTACACTATAAGTTTGAGCTGCCATTTTGGAGCCGCAATATTGCAATTCTAAAAAAGCCACATGGCAAAAAAAAATATATAGTACTAATAAACTTTTAAGCCTAATTACGATTTTTTAATTGCCATACAGGTTTGGACTCAAGGGGTGGCTCTTCTATCAAAGAATAGCTCATATATATATATATATATATATATATATATATATATATATATCATAGGTAGGAGCTTGTCCAATTACAACAGAGCAACGGTTGAAACAAAACAGCTGATCGACGAGAGAAAAGAAGAAGAAAAAAATTTTCGATTTGGAAACAGCCATCGAAAATTATAAACTCAAATACAATCAACACGACAGAATATTTTTAATTGAAATTTTTTATACATGTAGTATATCAAAAGAGCTATCCATTGATTATATATATTCATGTATAAGAAAAAACATAATGCAAATTCGTAAAAAAATAGTGAAATTCTCGCAAACCCATTTCAATATATATCTAGCGCGGTCGTCCCACAGGCTTCTTTTACATTGGACAGATACTTATCTTCGGAGCGCTCCCGCGCTGCTTGATTACAATACATCATATTTATAATTTAACGTGGTTTTCTACCCAGTGAAACCTGAGGCCAAAATTACAAAAAATAAATAAATTAAACTATAAATAATATAAAAGAAATCATATGTATTTCTAATATAACTCATTTTTAATGCAAAACCGCTGGAGATAGATCCCTAGATTCATCTTATGCAGAAATATGTCATTGTTGAAAAAAAAAACTTCTGTGTAGTTTTTCTTCGCAGCTGATCGATGAATTGTGATGGGACAAATTGGGGATTACTTGTAATACATCCACCTATGGTCGTAAGCTCTGGATTTATAGACATTTTTTGATAAAGTATTTTTTTCATGGGAAAAAGTATTTTTTTTAAATTTTATGAATTTTTATGGTTTTTCCCATGAAACAAATACTTTATCACAAAATATTTATAAATCCAGAGCTTATTACCATAGGTTGATGTATTCCCGAATGGAAAAAATAAACTGTACTACAATGTAAATTATCGCATGTTATGGCACGTTCCTTTACGTAGCGCTGTGTACCTTTCCGTACGATTCGGTAGGTTTCTGTACGTTTTGATTAAGATTCGAACATTTTATACGAAAACCTACCAAAACATACCAAATCGTATTGAATCGTACGTAAACTTACAGAAACGTACAGTGATATACTTGTACGTACGAAAATGAACGGAAACATACTTGTATATACCAAATGAATGTATCAATATGCAAATATTTTGTACCGAAACGTACCGAAACGTACCAAAAGATACCGAAACCTACTGACATGTACCAAAACGTACGAAAACGTAAAGCAATGTACAACAACATACGTGACCTTACAGAAACATGCGATAACATACGTAAACGTAGGGAATTGTAAAATGTAATATTTTACGAAAGTTTTTATTCTACAAAAACTTTTGAAATGACAAATATTTTCCAGTATATTTCAAGTTCTCATAATTTTCTTTACAACATCGTATATTCACGTACATTGACGTACATTTTTTTCATACGTTTTCGTACGCTGAGGTACGTTTCCGCATGTTTTGGTACGTTTGGGTACGTTTCGGTACGCTTAGGCAAGATATTTTTGCAGACAAAAAATAATTTTTCTCAGTATATGTAAGTTTCTGTAGGTCTCTGTACGAGGCTGTACCTTCGAGTACCTGACATACATTTCCGTACGATTCGGTACGTTTAGGTACGATCCCGTACAAATGTCCAAATCTTAATCAAAACATACCGAAACGTACCAAATGGTGCGAGAATTTACAATAATGTACTAGATTGTAACATAGTTGTACGATTATTATTTCCATTCGGGTTACGAGTAATTTCCAATTTGTCCCATCAAAATTCATACCAGCTGCAAAGAAAAACTACACAGAATTTTTTTTTTTGTTCAAAAATGACATAATTCAGCATAAGATGAGTTTAGGGATCTATCTCCCACAGCTTTGTATGAGGCCGAATCCATTTCAAATCAGCTGGACCGCGTATGCCTATGTCACCGATCATTTTGGAATTAAAGTATTCATGTTCTTCTCCAAAAATTATTTGACCCGTATATTTTTATTTTTTTGTTGCATCAAAATTTCATGCATTCAGCAATGGCAAAAAATTCCGAGAAAAACCTTACTTAGAAAAAAAATTTTTCAATGTAATTTTCAAACCGCTACTGCTGCACCAGTTTTTTAAGCTTTTTAGCGTGTAACACATAATTTCACTAAGGTTTGAGCCTTCTTTCACGTTCTTTATATTATTTAAAAAAAAAAATAAAAAATGCACGAGTTATGTACTTTTTACTGAAAAATGCACTTTTTAGAAAAGTGCATTTTTCTCAAAAATGCCATTTTTTTTTGCTCAATTTTTTTTTGTCCTGATAGAGGACCTAAATGCCTATCTAGACGTATTTGTGAAATTCCCGACCCGTGCCCAGGAATAGCGATCATTAATGAGATAATACACAAACAAATTTTTCACGCTTAACCCTTACATATAGTCAATGGTATAACAGTCAATATAAAGGTTTTTATCTTTGTGCGTAAGCAATATACAAGTACACATAGTATCTGTTGTATTTTTTATTTTTGTCTTTTAGATTTATTTTTATAACTACCTTTGTTTTTAGTAGTTAAGTAATACATATATGTACATGAGCGTAAGTAATACATATATGTACACGTATGAGTTAATGTACTTATACATTGGTCCGCTAGATGGCTATCGTTAGATCTTTTATGTACCAAGAAAAGTTCGGTTTCTGCTATAAGTACACCTCCAGTATTTTTTAAAACTATCATATTTTTGAAAATTATTATATATTTCACCTGATTAACTTAATTACGATGTCTCAAAATTATTCAACGAAGAGAATCAAATGTGCCGATTTTTTAAATAAGCACAAAAAAAATTTTTACGAACCTAATTCCGTACGTTTTAAACAACTTGAGAATCTTGCTCATCCATTGAAGCTTCTCTATCCTGATTTACCTTTGACCCCCTCTACATATCTGTGTAGACGTTGTTACGAGCATACATTTAAATATTGTGATTCAATAAAAAAAATTACCATTGTATCAGATGACGCCGCTAGCCACTTTAAAAATCGCTTTCAATTATATGAATTAAAACGAGCACCATTTGATATAAAATGGTTGTTCTCTGCTACTGGGCACGGCAAAGGAGCTGTAGATGGTGTGGGTGGACTTATAAAGCATTATGCTACTTTGCATAATCTTCGAGGTCCCCATGAAAAATCCATTCAAAATGCTAATGATTTTGTAGAGCACGTTCAAAAATATACAGATGCAATTAAAATAATACATTTACAAGACGTTGACGTAGAAGCGTTTAGAAAAGTAAAAAATGTTGATTGGCTTGCTACTCCTAAGTATCCTGGAATTCAAAAAACTCATTTATGGATTAAAGAAACGTGCAATGATAAAGTACATTGTTTAACAGCAAAGACCGCCGATTGTCCCCTTACTGAAGTAAGAACAATGAAGCAGAAAAAGAAAGATAGATATAAAAATAAAAAATCTAAAAGACAAAAATAAAAAATACAACAGATACTATGTGTACTTGTATATTGCTTACGCACAAAGATAAAAACCTTTATATTGACTGTTATACCATTGAATATATGTAAGGGTTAAGCGTGAAAAATTTGTTTGTGTATTATCTCATTAATGATCGCTATTCCTGGGCACGGGTCGGGAATTTCACAAATACGTCTAGATAGGTATTTAGGTCCTCTATCAGGACAAAAAAAAAATTGAGCAAAAAAAAAATGGCGTTTTTGAGAAAAATGCACTTTTCTAAAAAGTGCATTTTTTAGTAAAAAGTACATAACTCGTGCATTTTTTATTTTTTTTTTAAATAACATAAAGAACGTGAAAGAGGGCTCAAACCTTAATGAAATTATGTGTTACACGCAAAATCTTAAAAAACTGGTGAAGCAGTAGCGGTTTGAAAATTACATTGAAAAATTTTTTTTGTAAGTAAGGTTTTTCTCGGAATTTTTTGCCATTGCTGAACGCATGAAATTTTGATGCAACAAAAAAATAAAAATATACGGGTCAAATAATTTTTGGAGAAGAACATGAATACTTTAATTCCAAAATGATCGGTGACATAGGCATATGCGGTCCACCTGATTTGAAATGGATTCGGCCATTAAAAATGAGTTATATTAGGAAAACGTATAATTTGTTTTATATTATTTATAGTTTAATTTTTTTGGGTAATTTTGGCCTTAGGCATCACTCGGTAGAAGACCACCTTAACAAATAAATATATATTTTATATTGATTAACTTAATTATAATTAAACTAACTTTACTCTGTTTATGTTAATAAAAATTTCGAAATCATTAACACTATATAATATATTTAAACTAACTAATACACACATAGAATAGACACCTCAATAAAACATTTTAATAAATCATTCTTTCCCACTATTAACTATTAAATAAAACAAACATTTTTGATTGACGTATGTTTAGTAATTCAATATTTTGATTAAAATTCATACTAGAAATCTTCTATCATTAACATCCTTCCCGCCTTCCGAAAATCGAATTGCCCTATCGAGATCCTCAATAATACAAATTTTTGTTATCACGCGTGCAAAGAGCCGTTGTAAACACGGCATTTTACTTAAGGCGGTGCAAATATAACGTGTTAATGCCGATATTATTCCAAATTTTCTACTTTTCATTGGATTTCAATGTTGCTTTCGAGTTGATTAATGAAAAGTAAATCAGGAAATTGTTCCATTTGACAGTACAACACGTATTTATCATGTTTCTGGTGGCAAGAAGTGAATAATAAAGTGTTGAGTATACTCTTAAATGAAAATATCACTGTAAATTCCATTAATAATTAAATATAACTAAATTCCCATAGCTCTATCTTTCGACGGAAGGACCATTGGTCAATAAGACTTTATAGAGCCCCTTTTTATAGTAAAAGGCGCCATCGCTATCAATTTTATCAAAATCCTGGACTCCTTAGTCTCTGCTTGTGAGTAAAACAGCCTACAGTTTATTTAAAAACTTGAAAGTAACCTGACTGTACCATCCAGTTTGAAAATAACCTTGAAAAATAAAATTGCAAAGTCAGGATATTATAAATTATTATATTAGCTTTTGTAAATATTGCTAACAAATGCAATTTTAGTGCAATAGAAAGTTAAGAATATTGTTATTTTATTGATAATATCTTACATATTATTCTTGCCTGTCTCAAGCTGGATAGCGTTTGGTGAGTCGAGCATACAGTTTTTTCCTATAACAAGAGTACTGTATTACTTTTACCTGAAGCGAGGCTTAAAGTGCGAAGATTTAAAGCTCCCCAATATGCATAAAAATTTTAGTTTTTTGCGTTATAATATTAAAAAAAATGAAAGATGTTATATAAATTTACACTAAATATAATAATTTTGGCATTGCGACGTTAGGTAAAAGGTATATTTTTCTAGTTTTTATAAATTAATTATTTATTTCAGGATCCAGCATGGAAGACTCATACATGGAAAAAAGGACAGGATAAACGAGCAGTTTCAAAAAAACCAAGAAGAAAATTTCATTTTAAGCAAATAGCCAGGTATATACTTTAGGAGATTAAACATAATGTACTTATTAAACATATTTGATATTTTAAATGAATTACTTGTATAATAATGATTAGGGCTGTTAAGTTTACTTCAAAATTATTTGGAAGAGCTCTTTCCAGAAGAATTAAGGCTACAGTTTTGTTCGCTACCGAAACTGGAAAATCACAAATGTATGCTGAAAAATTAGCGGAACTTTTTAGTCATGCTTTTCATTCACAGGTATGACAATTTATAACTTTATATAATCTCAGTGTAAAACTTAAAATTTTTACAAATTGGAAATATCTGATATTACGGAATTGAAAATCATACTGTTCACAAATATGTTTGCTTCACTGGAAATAAAAAATACTAATATTATAACAAGAACTATAATTTAACCTCTAGAGGACCGGAAAGCCGATGTATCGGCTCGCCCTGTGATATGAACTTTGTATATAGTTGATACATGATACCAGACATTAATTTGGGCACTTTGAAAGGGCGCTATTAAATCTCAAATCCCGGCCGTCTAAAACTTAACTTTATTTTGCTCTCAATACAACTCATTTTATATAACTATTATTGTTACGTAAAGAATGACTCAATTTTTGTGTAACCTGATTGGTACCAGTTTTAAGATCATTTAAGCTTTTTGTAATATAAAATTATATTTTTAACATTGGAATTAGCTACTCGTTTTACTCTCTAAATTAGTATATAAATCGTCAGGATAGACATTCCATAGTTTTTCAAAATTTTCTTTAACTTTTTCAAATCATTAGTTCCTACCATATCCAGATTTGTAAAAAAGCCAAACAAACTTGTATCATAACTATATAGGCATGACTTCGTTTCTCTTATTACATTCTTCAGTCGTTGATGATTTTCAAAATTTTATTAGTTTTTAATAATTTTGTATTACAAAAACCATCATTTCATTTTTAACAGATTTATCTGATAACTTTTTTTATTTATTTATTTATCCAGATTAATTACATGTACGTAATTCTATAGAGGTGGACATAGCTACCTGTACATAGACTGTAGGAATACATTAGAATAATAACTTATATGAGCATATCCACCAAATTTTTAATTTTCGTGTTACTGAGCTAGATCTTCCATATAAATGAACCTAGTTAACGTTCAAATACATAGAACTATTAAACAAAATTTTCTTGAAATCGCACTTCATTTTTATCAAGATCAACAGTGGCGATCATGACTAAAACATGTCTTGAATGGTCAGAATTAGGGGAGTCTCACGTGTACTTTACCAAGTTTTTGCCACTAAATAGTCTATAAAAAAATAGCTATCCTCCAAACAGTACCAAAATTTTTTTAGACCATCCTGACATTATATTTTTTCAGAAAAAACAACCCCCAAAGGTTGCCTGTTTTCAAAACTGAAATAAAAATAATTGAAACATCGTACTACAATTTATAAATTTCAAAAAAAATTTTTATTTGTACCGTTTAAAAAAAATAGCAATTTTTTTTTGTAAATATTAAAAGCGTAAAATATTCTTCTTGGACTAACGAAAAAAATGACGCCTTGCAAATATGTGTGCCTTATTTCTAAAATAATCTACAGCATCTGAAAGAAGACTACATCGAAGCGTAACTTGTTTAAAAAAAGTGTATTATTGGGTGGCACATCCACAGAAAGCATAATATCATCCTTAGCATAGATGTGAACTATAGATTCGATCATTTATAAAGATATTATCCATATGTTAAAATGACATTCAACTTTACAGTGCCGAAATTATAAGGTCACGCGAGAAAAACAAAAAGCGCGTAAAACCTATTATAAAAAATAGATATTATAAAAAATGAGTAACTCTTTTATTTTCATGTTCTTTTGACCTATATAGAATGAAGAAAAGTGCTTAAGAAGGTGTGCTTTAAAAAAATTTAGAAACTTTTTTTTCATGCCCAAAATTGAAAATTCGGTGGATGTGCTCATATAACTAACTTACATACTAAAATTTTAACCAATATTGAATTTATAAATTAAAATAAACAATCAGTACAATAACCTATCAATTTTAATCACTTCGGTATTTTTTATGATACTGTGATTAATGTATATTGCAACTCCGTCTGCTTTGTTTATTTCACTTTCGTTGTAATACAATTTGTATCCAGATAGATGAAATAATCGACCACGATGAACCCGAATACACAATAACACTTGAATTTGTTCTGATTCTATTTACAACTAGTTGAAGCTTGTCGTAATTGGCATTTAAACTTCCCACATTCACGTATAAAATAATAAACTTATGATTTTTCAAGTTGATGTTCAGAATTCTAGTATCCATGCCTTCTATTTCTTTGGTATAATGTTACTTATTTCATTATCACTAATTCTTCATTTATTATTAACTTAGTTTGTTTAGTTGCTGGTCTCGTTTGTCTTTTTACATGCTGTACTTTGTGCTTCGGTGAGATATTCGCGTTGATTTCATGTAGCGCTTTCGTGGACATTCCAGAGGCCATCTTTGTTACTGATTGTGTAGAGGTCGTTGCTGCAATCGATCGCTGCTCAGTGAACTCTACCTGACGACGTGTCTTACAAGGAAAGGATACTTGGTGTCCGCCTCCGATTTTCATGAAAATTCGCATTTTTTTTTTATCTGCGGAAAGACATATCTAAGACGTCAAAACCGCCCTTAAAGTTTACCCCCAAAAACCGTTTTTTTTTTTAATATCTCAAGATGGAATCGGAATTTTTTAATGAAACCAACACCTATTTGTTTCATATAAAAAAACGAGTATTCGGACACAGTTTTAATGATAAATGGTTGCACCCCCTATTTTTATGGGGGTACATATAATTTTTTCACACTGTTTTTGAAATAATAAAGTTTTGATGAGTCATATTTGGTAAAAGAATGCCATGTTGTAAAGAAAATTAGAAATTATAGTTGACCTGTTTCGAGGTTTAAAAAACACATAGAAGGGGTGAGCTACCCCTATTTAGTTACTTATCTTTTAGTGATTAAACAAAATTAATAACAACATTCCTTTGGATTTTTAATTTTGTAATGCTTATTTTGACTCATATTTACTATTAAAAGTTAAAAAAATAAAAAATATTTTAATTTTAGTGGGGGTGGCTACCCCTATTAACATTATTATTACTAGATTATGAGCGAAAACTTTTTTTCATTTTTATTAATTTGTACAATGTGATGATTTAACATATATAAATATTACAGAAATTGGTGAATTTGCAAATTTTATTCAATATACGTTTGACAATAATGATAATCTGTGTAAAAATGTTTAAAACATAATAGCTTTTTACACCATGCACATCGTATGACTGCAATTCCTCCACATATGGCGCAAATTGGTTCCTCTTGAGTATGGAAACAGAAATCTACTGGATTTTGATGTCTTGGAGCTTTTTTCGTTAGGTATCCACTTTTATGCCAGGCATATTTAAAAACATTTTGAAATCTTGGTGAAGAAAATTGATTATGGGCTAGAGATTGTAGTTTGATTATATTATTTCTCTCGTGTAATTTAGCATCATAATTCATAAGAAATGTTATGTCTGATAATTTTCTTATAAAGTTTTTCCATAATCGAAAACCATATACATCAAGAGACTGTATCTGACCAGTTGTGCCTTTCGGTATCGTTTTCAATATAAGATTTGACTCTTTCGGTAAAGCTTCTTTTACGGCGTTTTCACATTGTCCACTCCATGAATCTAATAGCAGTATAGGTGAATTCCCACTGTGAATCAAAACTACATTTTGAATCCAAATTTGAAATAGTTCCTTGGATAATTTACCGGACGCTGATGCTTCTGCGTATATATTTTCTGGTTTGAATAAAGTTTTCATTACTTTAGGTCCAAATTGCCCATGAGCCTCTTTCAAAACTATAAATAACTGGGACATAAGCTGTCTCTCTGCTGATATTGTTGGTTGAATAGTGTAACTATGTGTTGTAGAAGATACCGACTGAACGATATTTTCTAGATTTTTAATCCCCTCATAACAAAGACAGCGACCACAATGTATCTCTAAATTGAACCCAGTTTGATCAGAATTGTAAACGTTTTGAGCACTATGTACTTTAATGAAATTTTTGACATCGTTAACAAAATTTTCTTTGTGTTGTTCTACTTCTATTGCCTTCTGTGTAGATGACATAGTAATAAATTTTGTTCTTTTACGTGAAACAATGTGATGTTTTGCTTCCTGCTAGAGGAAGCTTTGTGATAGTAAAAAAAAAGTTTATGAGATAATGTGTTAGAAATGTTATTTAGCAAATTTAGAATTGAAATACACTATTTTTAGAAAATGTCCGTATGGATGTGTGTGTGTGTGTGTGTGTGTGTGTGTATGTGTGTGTGTGTGTGTGTGTGTGTGTGTGTATGTCTGTCCGTATACGCTGATATCTCATGATCTACTCGACCGATTTTAACGGGAGAGTGATCATTTTTTTAGATTTTGCTTCCACAATTGGGGTCAATATTCTATTTTTGTAAAATTTAATTTTTTTTTTTTATAGCCATTTTTTAATTTTCAAAATTTTTATTTTCGATTTTTTTAATATTTAGAACAAATATTGTTTATATATCATGAATTCTCTGTATGTAGGATAAAATTATCTACAATTTAAAAAAAAGTCGGTAGCTATATTTCGTCATAAGTTATTGATGAAAACGTAATTTTTTGTAAATAGGTTATATTTCGAAATTAAAAAAAGATATTAACATGAATATTTTTTTGGTTATAAAGGATATTAAGTACTATAACTTACTAAATTTTTAGGTTTTTTTATTCATTATTTTTTGAGAAAAATAGTACATTACGATACGTGGGCAGGAAATTGGAGTTGCGGGCCGTGCGTGGTATGACGCCCGAGGCGAAGCCGAGGGCGTCATGACGCACGGCCAGGGCATCTAATGTCTGGTCCAAGTATTGTATACTATTTTTCTTACTCCCCGGCCGAAAGTACGTTCTGTAATTGTTAAATAATTGATAAAATTGCGTTGTCGTCTGCTAGCTGTATTTGAATGTTAGTTTTTCTTTCAGCCCGCTTGATAGTACTGCCTCTGTCGACCGCTTTGGGTAGCTCGGTCGATATTACCGACTGTTTTTTCTTTCGGCCCAGCGTGGAGTGTTGGTTTTTTGACCGTCTGCTACTTTCGCTGTTACACAGATGGTTTGATACCCGCCCGACATTTGCAAGACCGAGGAGAAGCCGAGGTTTTGCTGGTCGGGGCGGGCATCAGAAACACATTCATTAAAAAAAGAAAGAAATAAGGTCATGAAATAAGTACAATAAAGTTTGATTTGAATAATTTAAACTTTTTCAATATATTAACATCAAGTATTAATACAATAATTAATACAAGATTTACATTTAAATTAATCAGCTTTGGTCTTAATAATTTTAACTTTCAATATATTAATCTCAATATAAAATAAATTTTTGTGTGATTTTTTTTCTTTACAAATGATTTTCTTTATCAGATTTGTAATTGTTAATATTTACAATGAAATTGCCGTTGATAGTACAATTTTTAATTTTAATATATTTGTTTAAAGTTGAATTTATTTGATCATTCAATGACTTATTCTGATCTTGATTTTGATTTTTATCTCCATTCAGTGATTTATTGTGATTTTGGTTTTGATTTTTATCTTGAATTTGAGGATTAAAATTTTTAAGAATTCTTTTTGATTCATTGGTGCTGGTTTGCGGTTGAAAAGTTGTTGTATTGCTTGTTGTCGTAGTAGGTTTTTGATCTGAAATAAAGTTTGTTACGAATAAAAAGTAGTACAGGTAGCATTGACTCTATACATTAGTATTTTTTATGCTTACCTGAAGTTGAATTGAAGTTGTTCGTAGTGATTTCTTCTTCAAAATCTGACCAATTTAAATTGTAATCAGATTCATCTTTTTCGGGTGTAGTATTTGTCAATGGTTTCGAATGAGACATTTCATCTTGAATTTGAGGATTTAAATTTTGAAGAATTCTTATTTTACATGGAGGTGGTTGAGTAGTTACTTTATCTTTGAATCCTACTTTCACTGCTGTTTTTGAAAGAAATTTTTTGCTGTTGTGGTTTGTCGAGGGTTGATTTTCATTGTTTTCCGGTGTAAGTATTTTCTTATTGCTGGCTGTGGTAAAGTTGAGTTGTTGGTCTGAAATAAAGTTTGTTAGGAATGAAAGGTAGTACGCAAACTTATCAAGTATATTAATATTTTTTATGCTTACTTGGAATTGGATGGAACTGGTTCGCAGTGAATTCCTGGTTGGAATGCGACCAATTTGAATGGTAGTCGGAGTCAGCTTCATTGGGTGTAGTACTTGTCGATGGTTTTGGATGAGTGTTTGTCGTAGATGTACGGATAATACCATTGAACATCATTTGTCTATTATGTAGTGAATTTTCTATATAGCCTTGTGCTATAGCATCCGAACGCCATCTTCCTAGTTGTTTGATCATTTGTATGTTTGCACCGGATTCAGAAAGAAGCGTTGCTGCTGTTCTTCTAAAGCAGTGACCTGTGTACTTTTTTGGTTTTTGTAATTTTAAATGAGAAGCAATAGTCTGTGGTACTTCACGTATCTTATTTTTTCCAATGACTTGACGAGTACATTTGCCTTTGTTGTAGTGGATGAAAAATCTGTCTGTAAACTGATCGCTTGGTCTTAAGGAAATGTAATGTTTAACTTGGTTATAGAAAAGGTTTCCAATAAGAATCTCGCCAGCGTAGTCGTTTTTATTATGTTGGATCGATACTAGAAAGGCATCACCCAAGTCTTTTAGGTTTTCAAGTTTCATATTAGTTAATTCGTCACAGCGGAGTGCAACACAAATTCCAAATGTATTACCTGTGAATGTTAAAAATATAGTGTAAATTAACCAAGTATAAGAGTATTAATTGCGAAGTGAATATATAAATAATGAATTACCTTTGTGGTTAAATACACTTGATCATCGGCTGTTGTCATAAATTTCATAATTTCAGTCCAGGTTAAAGTTTTTGATTTTTTAGGTTTGTAACCTTTACCACAATTTTTTATCATACTTTTTAAAGCGAAGAATTTAGTAATATCAATATTGTCTTTTGCATTTAAAGTATTTCGCATACTCCATATGCTCCATAGAGTTGGCGGTTTCAATTTTAGTTTTAAGGTGTTAAAGTAAACAATTAAATTGTTTTCTTCGGAGTTTGTTGAAAGTGAATTTTTATTTTCTTCTTTCCATTTTTTGTAAGCGTTGTAGACTAGGAGGTAGCGTTCGGAAGACTTCTTTGGTAATGTTTCTGACTCTATATTTTGCCTCTTGGTCAAAATTTTTTAAGATTTCTTCTTCGTCTTCAGAACCATCGGATGAGGATTCATCTGTGTTTGTTTCATTGAAAGACATTTTTTTATCTGAATAGAAATTGAGAAATTGCACGTAATTGTATTGCTTTTAATCTTCACTTCTTTGGTTAAGCACGTTTTAGGTTAGAAAGCGGACACTATCACTGCATGTGAACGCAGTATTTATTGCTACATTTCTCGAGAGAATTTGTAGAAAATAGTAATTCAATATTCACGAATAACATCTAGTGAACCCCCTCCAGAGTCGGAGAAAAACTCGGATTTCGACGTCGTTTGTAAGTCTCTTTAAAACAATTACATTCTTAATTATTCACATTAATATTCAAATGTTATCTCAATATAGTTTCAATAGTACACTGACTAGCTAAATTCTACGGAATTATGCCTTATTTTTATATTACTGTGGTAAGAATAACTTTGTTTTCCTTATAAGAATGAAATAATGTATAATGACTCAATTATGTATTATGATTATGTAGCCTTGAAGAGGGAGGATTATGCCTCCGAAACGTCGGCAGAAATAAAGAGTAACTTTTAATTCCAAGTGATGAATAGTCTTTTTTTCCGACACTATAATAGTAATTCAATTTTACATTTCTCGAGAGAATTTCAGTCAGAGTGCGTGTCGAGCTATTCATTTTTCTGTAAGATATCGTGCAGTCAGAGTGCTGGGACTTGTGTAGTGCGTCACTTAATTGTTTCTACACGACTCGAAAGTACGTGTAGCAAACAAGGAAAAAAGTAATGACCACAATCAAACAATACTACTTTTTATTTCAACTAACTCTTTTTTCTCGTCACCCGTGCACTTGCCTCTGTTTATTTCGTACGTGTCTAACCTTCACACCGCACAAACATCTTTCCTCGGACATGCGCACGGGCGCTCAAGCGCCGCGGGTCAGGAAATTTCGGCAGCCAATCAAAGCGTGCGGTTGGTCTAAAATAGGATGCGAAAGTTTGTCTTTCGGCCCGGAGATGCGGGCCGGAAGTATGTACTTTCGGGTGGGCGAGCAAGAAAAAATAATTTATAAAAAAAAGTGATTTTTTTTGTCGTTCAATAACTATAGTAAAATTGGGTTAATCCCGTTGAAATTCTTTGTAGGGGTAGATTTTGTATACCAATCGAGTGAGTTCTTTGGACAAAAGGATTGATCCATAAATTTAGGAGATATTTGAGGTTAAAATTTTTTTCATTTTTTTTTAACTGTAATTTCTCGAGAACGGCTCTATGTATCTAAATGGGTGCGTGGCATTCAAAAGAGAATTAAATTACCTAAATTTTCTAAAAAAAATTAATTCTCGAGCTATCACGGTTCTTTTGTTATTAACAAAAACGTAAAAATTGAAAAATGAAAAAAAATGAGTTTTATATGTTCAACTATTACAAGAGTAAAATTGTCTTATTCGCTTCAAAATTCATTGTAGAGGTATATTATTGATAGTTCTCGGATGAGTTCTTTTGGCAAAATGATTGATTCATAAATTTCAGAGATATTTGAGGTTAAAATTTTTCTAGACATTTTTAAAATTTATTTCTTGAGGATGGCTCTGTGTATCTGAATGGGATGGTTAGCATTTGAAAGAGAATTAAAATATTTATATTTTCTAAAAAGAAAAATTTTTTAGTTATCACAGTTTTTTATTATTAACAAAAATGTAAAACTTGAAAAATTGAAAAATGAAAAAAAATAAAATCTGTCTTTATCAAATTTTTTAAAATACATCCCCTCACATTATAACAGCAAAAATTACAAGTTAATATTTTCCATAAAATTTTTCCAATTTTTTTCGTGAAAAATTTATTTTTCGAATTTTAATTTAATAAAAGGAATCAAAAAATTACTTTGAGGAAGCTACGTGCCAATGAATTGGCAGCGTTTTTTTTTTTAATATTTGTATCCATCTATGTGAAGCTTTAAACAACGGAATATTTAGTTCTGCTTTCTTTACGAGAGCCCATCTTTTTATATCAATATCATGCAGAGTCATTTTTGATTCTATCGCTTCTTTAACTTTTTGAAGTACGTAAGTTGTTATTCCATATAGAATAGTTTTTCTGGTACACCCTGCTTCAATTTGTAATTTCCACCGTCGCAATTGACGATCGGAAGTAACTTTTCTATACTTCGATTATACACTTGTCAAGGATGATGGCTTTCTTTTTCCACTTTGCCAATACTGCACTGCCTGTTTCTTATATTCAAAGTCTACATCTTCTTCATTCAGTAAACAAGCAGGAACCTCTGCATAAACTTTATTTAATTCATCCTCTTCTTCAATATCTTGTGGAAGTGTATCACTGTAGTCATCTTCAAAAAGTAATGTACATTTTCTTCTTCTGTATGTAAATTGTAATTTACACTCTCCTTTATTATATTTTCTATTACATGATATAAAGTTATCTCTTGTTCGTTAGCTTGTGATTCTTCAATTTTAACATTGTTAGGATTAAAGATTATAGATAATAAAGATATTACAACCCGTGGATTAATAGCCATTTTTTTATTTTATTTGAGGCAATGACGTTCAAGCAACAGCCGTAGATTATTTTGTAACGTAACGAAGTAATGACAGCTCTGAGATTTGTTATATTTTACCTTGATAGTTGAGTTTATCTGTGTGAGGCAAGATGTCGTTACTTGGTAGTTAATTACAATTTCTAAGAGTTCGTGTACTGGACTCGAGCGATTTATCAGTTTCGGGATTCTCTTCCGATCTTCGGGTAAGATACCGACGCGCAATGTGCCGGAGTCCGTGCCGTCGATATAGATAGAAGGTAGATAGGTGGTGCAGGTAAGTAGTTAGCGCTGATTGGCTGCTACCGAGCTGCGTTGGCAATCGAGTGAGTAGTTAGCGCTGATTGGCTGCTACCATGCCGATAGATAGGATTGCCGGGTAAATAGTCGGCGCTGAGGGCCTTCTATCGTGCCGTGGGTGATTGGTAAGGTAGAGATCCTTGGGTGTACTAGAGGTAGGTGAGTGAGTGATTATCCAAGGAACTATTTCAAATTTGGATTCAAAATGTAGTTTTGATTCACAGTGGGAATTCACCTATACTGCTATTAGATTCATGGAGTGGACAATGTGAAAACGCTGTAAAAGAAGCTTTACCGAAAGAGTCAAATCTTATATTGAAAAGGATACCGAAAGGCACAACTGGTCAGATACAGCCTCTTGATGTATATGGTTTTCGATTATGGAAAAACTTTATAAGAAAATTATCAGACATAACACTTCTTATGAATTATGATGCTAAATTACACGAGAGAAATAATATAATCAAACTACAATCTCTAGCCCATAATCAATTTTCTTCACCAAGATTTCAAAATGTTTTTAAATATGCCTGGTATAAAAGTCGATACCTAACGAAAAAACCTCCGAGACATCAAAATCCATAATACTAAATGAGTTTATTTTGAAGGTAAATAGAATATATTACAAGAGTATATTTACAATATTTTAACGAGCGCAAGGGGTCGCCAGCATCACTCACCTAAGCGCAATGATTTTGGGAGATTGTTCAAGGCAGAAGCTCGGACACAAGTGCGTGTCGATTCCTAGAATCGGAGCCCTTTGTATACCTGTCGATCGTCTGGTCTTCTCTCTTGCGCATGACAATATTTGTATTTACACGGTAACATCAGAGGCGCTGTGTGAATAAATGAGTATGATTTTCGCTGGCGCGCGCAATCGCATGTTTGTATACATTGATGCATCGTGTTTGTTTATGTTTCGCTCTCGCGTTCATGAATGGGAAAATTATGAATGGATGCGTATACTACGAGTTGGTCGTGTACATCACATTGCTCCCCAAATTAAATGGTTCTGCTCGCAAAAAGATTACAATAGTAACATTTAATTTTTTTCTAAGGTTTATGTGGGCTATTTACGATGGTCACCTTGGTACTGGTTTTTCGCTAAATAACATCTACAACAAAATTTTTTAACATTTTTTGTTTTTTTTTTTATTTCATTTTAATACGAGGTTGCTTACAATTTTAAAATGTGAGCGCGTATTTGTATTCTTCGCTCTCTTGAGCTGTTTGAGGTGAGGGTGTAGTTGGTGGTGTTGGTGTTGTGGTTGCCGGTGCGAGTGGAGAAAATTCCGGCGACATCGGGCTCACCGGACGCGGCATGTACGTCATGCGTCGTACGATTTGCCGCAGCCTCAGATACTCTTCAATCGGCGGTCGGCGAATCGGCGTTGGCACGTATTGCCTTTTCGAGCCGTGAGAGGTGCATGGAGTTGATGGAGGTGGTCGCGTCGCTTCATTCTCTCTGGTTGTCTGCACGGACCTGCTGACTGTGTGCGGCCTCGCCTGGACGGTTCGTTCGCCCCGGTAGGTACCTGGTGTTATTGTCCAGGGTCTCCCTGATGCCACCTTTCTGGTCATGCACTTTATATTAAATGGTGGCCACACCACCCTGCTACTTTGAACCGCGGTATCGCGATTACCAATATTTTCCCGCTCTGTACCTTGCTCAGGTATGTTTGCGAAGCGACTAACATCCTATGGCTCGATTTTGATTTTCTTTAAATTACTATTTACATTTATTCTGCTAAGAGTTTCGGTGTATCTTTACCTTCACCGAGACCCTTAGTAAACAATAATTACTTAAAAGAAAGGCTTTAAATTTTTTACATGGAACTTTCCGCGTTCCCTATTCGTTTCTACATCTAATAATACATATGTACGGGCCCGATTTTTGCGTAATCATGTATGGTCCCTCGTATACGTGAAAGAACTTCGCGATCTTTCTTTCCGCCGCATCTAATATGTTTAGTGATTTTACTAAAACTCTATCGTCTACCTTAAACTCAAAGTGTCGCGTTCGGACGTTTTTCGGTGTGCTCGTTTTTCTAAAAATGAATGCGTTCGTTCGCGAGCGAGAAATATCTTTTGTTCATGCGTGTTCTGATTTGACTCTATATCTATAGGTAACCATTTTTTCCATACCCGCGTAGGCTTGATATTAAAATGGAGCTCCAACGATGTAAACCCCGTAGTCTCATGATGCGTTACGTTAATAATGTTTTGTACAATCTCAACGTATCTAGCCCAGTTGGTATGTCGGTCCCTTACAAACATTCGGAAAAAACACCCAAGTTCTCGGTGTACCCGTTCGACCGGGTTACTTTGTGGGTGTCTGATACAGGAAAATATTGGTCGTATCTCTTCGTCCATTAGTTTTGCTTTCTCAAAGAAAGAGCTTGGTAACGGTGAAATTTTTCGACCCCGAGATTTTTATGATTTTCGATATTTCTGAGCTCCCTGAGACGAAATATGCGTTTTCTAGAAAATATCTGTGTGTGTGTGCGTGCGTGCGTGCGTGCGTACGCGCGCGCGCGCGCGCGCGTGTGTGTGTGTGTGTGTGTGTGTGAGTGTGTGTGATGAATTTGTCCGCGGCATAACTCGAACATGGACAGAGATATCAAGTTTATCTTTGGCAGATATCTAAAGTTCATTTTGAAGTTGTGCAAGTTCAATTATATAGTTGATTGGATAATAATAAATATTAAAAAAATAAAAAATAAAAGTATTGAAAAAACGAAATTTTTGTTTTTCGTCGCCGGGCCGGGTTTGGATATCGGTCGGATGTAAGCTCATTTTCTTAAAGGAATTGAAATTACCTATCTTCCATACTTTTTTCACCTGATCGGATAATATTAAGTCGGTTAAAAAAATATAGAAAAATATGGAAAAATCGAAAATATTTTTTTACGGCGTTGGATTTAGATGTCGGTCGCAAGTAGTCATATTTTCTTAAAGGTATTGAAATTACCTATCTATACATATTTTTGTCCGTCCAAACGGATAATTACTTTCTCAGCGGTTTTTTTTGTTAGATTTAAGTATTAGCATCCTTATTTAAAGTGATTTGAAGGATTTTTATTTAAAGTGGTATCCTTCGCCAATAGCCCTACATAACCACTTCTCCTATTAAAATATATTACAAATAATCGTTTAAGGAATAGCTTAAGGGAGTTCTCTCGATTTTGAATCAGAAAGCAGATTTTAACAAAATTTGAAGGACTGGTTAGTATAACTCTTAAAATAAGTCAGTTAAATTTTTAGAACCAAAAGTTACCTAGGAAGCAAGATATTGATGTTTTCGTTTAAGTAATTTAACATGGAGTCTTATGGGAATTCGTATAAATTTACGTATTTTGCAGCACATTAAAAGTTGTTTGTAATGAAAAAATTTTCATGCAAAGATAAATATGCGACGGACAATTATTGCTCTTAAGAAGTATCATTGAGTATGTATTAAAAAAAAATTAAGTGAATTAAAATACGGTACAATTAACCTCAAAAAATGAGGCAAATGAACTTCCTTACGAAACTTGTTATTGATCATTAAGACGAATAGAATTGTTTTTTTGGATGCATGATTATTAATTAGTTAACCAGTATTTGTAAAACATTCTTGAACAATATTTACTTTGTAAATTAACAAATAGATCAATGGCCCTCATTTTTACTAGTTTGGTATCGAGAGTACTCCCTTAATGTTGAAACATATATATTTTTCGCTGATCGTTATAACCGATAATGGTAATGTTATAGACTTCAAGGAAATCTTATTTTAAGGAAGAGCTTTAAATTAAAGAGGGCTTGTATAGTATAATGTGTTATACTTACACGTGTATTGGAATTAATTTTAATTTTATTGGATTGGATTAATATTTTAAGGAGAAGCTACAAAATTAAGGATGAACTGCACAGGAGCAGTGGTGAAAGTTTTTTGTAAATTGATGCTTAAGAGAAGCTTTCAACTCAGAACATTAACTCATTTAATTTTTAAGTTAATGCATTTGCAAATAAATTGAAGAAGATATATTGTGTTCTATTTTTTTCACATCACCTTGGAGGTAAATAGAAAGATGTGTTTTATTTGTATAAGTGGTATCCCCACTAGCCCTAATCGACTGTCTATGTCACTATAAAATTTTGAAAAACATCAATAAGGTAAAAATAGCAAAATAATGATCAACGATCTTGAAAACCGCTGTACACAAACTTTAAGCAAAATCTAAGCTTCCTTCGAACTTTTGACAGCCTTATTGGATCCGCAATTTTGAATTTCGAAAGTTCAATAGCAAAATTTTGATGAGCGGCCTCGAAAACCCCTGCATACCTATTTTCATCCAACTCTAAGTTCTTTTCCAACTTTCAATCGCCATATTGGATCCACTATTCTTAATTTCGAATGTCTAATAGAAAAACTTGATCAGAGAACTCGAAAACCCGTATATACCAATTTTAAACAAAATATAAACATTCTTCGAATTTTTTACCGTTATTTCGAATTTCGAAAGTCTGATAGCAAGAACGTGAACAGCGTAAGCTCGAAAACCCATGTTTTAAAATTTTGAGCAAAGTCTAAGCTTTTTACGAACTTTCAAATGCTATATTAGATTAACCATTTTGAATTTCGTGGTGAAAGCCTGGTAGCAAAATCGCAATCAGCAATCACAAAAATCTTTGTATACAAACTTTAAGCAAAATCTAAGCTTCCTTCGAAATTTTTACAGCTATATTGGATCCGCCATTTTGAATTTTGAAAGTCCAATAGCAAAATTTTCATCAGCGTCCTCGAAAACCCCTGTATACTAATTTTCAGCCAACTCTAAACACTTTTCCAATTTTCTACCGCCATAGTGGATCCACCATTTTGAATTTTGAAAGTCTAATAGCAAAATTTTAATGAGCTGCCTCGAAAACCACTGTATACCAATTTTGAGCAAATTGAAACCATTTTTCGAACTTACAATCGCTATATTGGATCTGCCATTTTGAATTTTCTGATGAAGGCCTGATAGCAACATCTTAATCAGCTACCTCTAAAACCCCTGCATACAAACTTTAAGCAAAATATTAAATTTACGGAAAATCAGATATGCAGAAACAATGAAATTTTATATTAAAATATACATTTAAAAAGATTATTTGATGTAATTTATCAATTCTCTTTGAGAAAGCATTCTGCTAAAGCAGTTAGCAGCGGTTTTTTTTTCTCCCATTCGCTCGATGTGAACTGCGTACCGTGGTCAGAAATTATCGCTGTCGGTTTGCCGTATTTATTTACATAATTACCGAATATTTTTCTGATCACAGTCGCTGTGTTCACTTTTTTGATGGAGTACATCACTACATATTTACTGAATACGTCCACCGTGGTTAACAGGTATTTAACGCCCCCCTTGACGTCGGTAAGGGTCCAAAAAAATCTATCGATAGCATATCATTAGGTTTTTCTGTTAATATTGGTTGGACGTGTTCATATAATCTGTAGGCTAAGTATTTTGTCTTTTGACATGTGTCGCACGTGCGGAGTATCGCGTGAATTTTCTGTCTTAACTTTGGTGCGAAGAAATGTTCGCGTAACATCTTATAAATTTTCGAAGAGCCAATGTGGTCGTATATCTCGTGAGTTTCCCGTGCTAGACTATCCAGAAGTTTTTCGGGTAATATTATTTTATTCTGATTTAATGCAATTTTCTGCATTATATCATTTTGTAGTATGAAGCTTTTTGCATTTTTTCGTCGTTTGGAATCTCCGTAATTAATTTGTTAATATATGGATCATTTTCCTGTAATGTTTTTAAATTCTTTAAATTATTTATTAATTCACGACTCGGCTTCTACACGAGCATTGAGGCGATTAATATTTCGTTCTCCCGACCCGATTCTTCTGGATAGTCGTGTATTTGACGACTTAAGTAATCAGCGACGGTGTTCTTGCGTACCGGCAGATATACCGGTTCTAAACAAAAATCTTGGATCGCGAGACTCCACCTCCGTAATCTAGCATTATTAAATTTGCAGTTTTTAAGAGAAGTGAGAGCTTTGTGATCTGTTCGTACAATAACTTTCGGTGCCCCCCCGCAAGTACGTATCTAAACGTGTTAGTGCCCAGACTATAGCTAGCATCTCTTTCTCAGTCGTGAAATAGGAGCATTCACTTCCCTTCAGCGTACGGCTAACAAACGTGACAATTTGTACTTCGTTTTGATCGTTTACCTGCGATAGCACCGCAGTTATCGCATAGTCGCTCGCGTCGGTAGTGAGTATGAATGGACATTACGGGTCCGCATATTTTAATATAATATGCTCATCGAATATATTTTTAATATCATTGAAAGCCTTTTTTCATGCTCGTCTGTCCATTCATACTTCTTACCTTGTTTTAACAAGTTTAGAAGCGGAACGATATGCGCCGAGTAATTTCTCGTGAATTTCGTATAGAAATTTACAAACCCGAGAAATCCCTGCAGTTCCCTAACATTTCTAGGTCTCTTAAAATTTTTAATTGTTCTAATTTTCTCTGGGTCAGATTTTACTCCTTCAGGCGTTAAGATATGACCCAGAAATTTGACTTCTTCCTGTACTAACTTTGATTTTTTTAAACTAATTCTTAGATTGTTTTATAATAAATTTTCAAATAATGATGGAATATTTTGTAAGTGACTATCGAAATCTTCTGAAATACATAGTAAGTCGTCTACAAAAGTTATAAGAAAGTCTTCGAGACCAGCGACGGCTAGGTCTAGATCTCTTATGAGCGCGGCGATACTTGTTTTTATACCAAATGGCACTACATTAAATTCATAAACTTTATTGTCGCAAATGAACGCGGTATATTTCCTACTTTCTTCTGAAAGCTTTATTTGATGGAAACTACTCGTTAAATCAAAGCTGGATAAAAAGTTTACGTTTCTACATCTTAACAATATCTCCTCTACACCAGGAGGGGATTCATAATCATTTACTAATTTTTCGTTTAGTTTACGTGCATCTGAGCATAGGCGGATTGATCTGTCTTTTTTAATTACAACCACGAGAGGGTTTATATATGGACTCGTCGAACGCTGAATTATTCCAAGTTCTTGCCATTTGTCGATTTCAATTTTAACTTTGTCTCTATAATTTATAGGGATGGGATACGGCTTTGAATAAAAGGGTGCATCATCTTTTATTTTAAAAGTATACTCATAGTTAGATAATAGACCTGGGCGTTTCTGAAATACCTCTTTGTATTGTACTATTCAGCACTTAACTTTATCCCTTTGGGAATTTTTTAGGTTTTTGCATGATTTGATCTTTTCTTCGATCTCTTCTATCGAGACTTCATATGAATGATCATAAGCAATGAGAGGATCGTATGAGTCAGTGTTTCCGCATTAGGATTCATACGACTGTTCGATTCTAAGAAACGCATACTCTTCTGAGTACATTATGGTCTCCTTATAAGAACAATGAACATATTGATCGTTAATGGTTAAGAGGATTTCTTCTCTGCCGGTGTCTATTAGCATAATAAGAGCTTTTCGCGTATCATATCCAATAATGCATGGTTTGACCAGTTTCGGCACTACTATAAATATAATATCTAGTTTTATCTTTGCAATTTCAACGTTTAGAAGAACTTGGAGTTTTATTCGTGATGACTTTGCGCCCGTTGCTCCCTTTATGAATTTTCCACTTATCGGTAGCTTAGGTCGCGTCCCGAATGCCTTTGCGTTAGCGTAATAAAATTCCTCGGAGATGTAAGTGATCTCACTTCCCGTATCAATTAAGGCTTTTACCTCTATGTCTTCGACTTCGATATTTACCTCCGGACAACGCGTTTCTTTAGTATTTACACCTTCTGGTTCTACATCATACAAAAGATTTTCTCGCGGGTCCTCCAATATAGAAGAGATATCTTTATTACAATTTTCTTTCTCCGATTGAGTTGCTTGTAGCGGTTTAATTTTTGACATGCAGCAAGCAACTATTAGCTGTTTCCCGAATTTTCGGTATTAGTGTTTCCTAAATTTATATTATTTATGTCTACTTCGTCATAGCTTCGGATTAATTCCTTATTCCGTTCGTTTTTACGCTTCCGCGTTGATTTTTTCTCGTTTGTTTGATCCCTTTGTTGTGAAGTTTTCTCCTTTATTTCCCACGGCGTTGCTGACTGTAACTCGCTCACGTTTACATTTTTCGACTGCCATTGGTGTGGTTTACCATACGATTTATTTTGCGCGTTAGCCGTATCTGAAGGTGGACTGGATTTGTTGTGGCTTATTTTATCGTGTTTTCGGTAACGTTGATCGTCTCCGCCATAATCAGCTAACATCTTTAACAACATATTTTTGTCTTTGACTTGCTGTCCTAAAACCGTGTGCCGAATATTTCTTTCGAAATATTCGCTAACGCGCACAACAAACTCAACCTCCGTGTACTCGAGATCTAGCTCTTTCCCTAAACTGAACAGATTCGTTGCTTATTCAACGCGATTAAGGTTGCCCCCCGGCTGGTGCTGGCTGAATTCTATCTTCCGTTTCGCGGCACGTTGCGTATTCGCGCTCCAATATCGTTCACGAAACCGTATGACAAATTGGTCATATGACTCAATTTCTGCCTCCTGCAAGTACCACCAATCCTTAGCATCACCCTCGAGTGCTTGAGAAATTAAGCATAGAAGTTGATCGAAATTTGGTCTGACTACGTTTATATATTTCTCAAGTTCTGATAGAAATTTAACTGCCCTTTCATTCTCAAGGCCTCGATACTTGGGGATATCTAACTTTATTCTTTGAGACGCTTCGCTCCCAGAGTTGTTAGATTTTACTGGTGATTTTTTCAAATAATTAATTGTGTTTTTTAATTCTGATATTTCTTTTTCGAAATTCAGTTTGATGTGGCTTATTTCTCGCGAAAAACCTCTTTTCAACTCTGCGAGCCTAGAGTCTATTTCATGATCATTCTGTGATTCATCATCTCTCTGCGAGAGTTCACAAACCTGGTTAATTAATTTATCGTTCTCCGTTAATAATAATTGAACCCGGTATTTTAATTTAGTCATTTCTACTGCCATTGTTGCGTTTTCCGTCGGGAGTTTTCCGGCCGATTGCGTTAATGCGTCATATTTTTCATTTATTTCGTTCCGAATTATCGCGACTAACGTTGCCCTTAGTTTCGGTGATTTTGACGCGTCATTTTTCTCGTCGTGACCTTCGAGATTTTCGAGGTCATCCTGTCGTTCATATAATAATTGTAGTTCCTCGGTTACCGCCCGTTCCCATTCGAAACGTTTTCGTCCCCGAGCGTCTTCTACTTCTTCGTTAAATGAGGCTTGCATTTCGCGCATAAATGCTCCCGATTTGCGGTCTTTCGCCATTTTAACTATTATTAGAATATATGATTAAAGGAACGTAAACTCGGAAGTGATAAGAAAAAATTTAATTTTAATTGAATTAACAATGTAGAAATTTGACTCTAATGTATTTATCTTATAGCAAACTAATTTTTACTTGGAAATTTCATTTCCAACTTTTATAATATGTATATTCTAATCATCGCGGATCGACAATTTTTTAAATGAATCGGCTATATCCCGAATTTTATCTTCGATACAATCCATTCTCATGTTTAATATTTTCTCATTTTTATAGGTTCTACTTGCAACTGCTTTTACCGTGAATCCCAATTTCTCACTCTCTCTGTCGAGATCATTAACGCGCTGTCTAGCTTCCGCAATATCTTCCGACATTGTTAATAAGGCATGGCCTTGTCTACTCACGATACCGCGTAATTCCTTTATCTGACCCATTAAATAGTAAGAAGCCGCGTGATATTGCTGATCTGCCTCCTCGACCTCGTCGACCCGGGTCGTCAAATCTACAATTCGCGCTTCTATACGGCTCTCTAAAAAGATATTGTGTCCATCTGGTATCATGACCCTTTTTTCGAAAATACCCGCTACATATTTTAGTCTGTTCGAGTCCCTGTTCGGGCGCCAGCTGTAACGTACCGAAGTAATGACAGCTCTCAGATTTGTTATATTTTACCTTGATAGTTGAGTTTATCCGTGTGAAGCAAGATGTCGTTACTTGGTAATTAATTGCAATTTCTAAGAGTTAGTGTACTGGACTCGAGCGATTTATCAGTTTCAGGATTTTCTTCCGATCTTCGCGTAAGATACCGATGCGCAATGTGCCGAAGTCCGTGCCGTCGATACAGATAGAAGGTAGGTAGGTGGTGCAGGTAAGTAGTTAGCGCTGATTGGCTGCTACCGAGCTGCGTTGGAAATCGGATGAGTAGTTAGCGCTGATTGGCTGCTACCGTGCCGATAGATAGGATTGCCGGCTAAATAGTCGGCGCTGAGGGCCTTCTATCGTGCCGTGGGAGATTTGTAAGGTAGAGATCCTTGGGTGTACTAGAGGTAGGTGAATCATTGGTTCGATTATTTATCAACAAATATATAATACTAAATGAGTTTATTTTGAAGATAAATAGAATATATTACAATAATATATTTACAATATTTTAACGAGCGCAAGGGGTCGCCAGCATCACTCACCTAAACGCAATGCTTTTGGAAGAGTGTTCAAGACAGAAGCTCGGACACAAGTGCGTGACGATTCCTAGAATCGAAGCCTTTTATATACCAGTCGATCGTCTGCTCTTCTCTCTTACGCATGACAATATTTATATTTACACGGTGACGTCAGAGGCGCTGTGTGAATAAATGAGTATGATTTTCGCTGGCGCACGCAATCGCATGTTTGTATACATTGATGCATCGTGTTTGTTTATGTTTCGCTCTCGTGTTCATGAATGGGAAAATATGAATGGATGCGTATACTACGAGCTGGTCGTGTACGTCACAATTTATTCTACAATTTATTCTATAAGTACTTAAAATAACTTTATTTTATTTTCATGAACGTCAATTGAACTTACTTTTATTTCAGATATTTCATAATTTTATCCCCTTTATTAAAATTGATGGCTATGTTATTTCACGTTTTATTCGTTATCTGATTAGTCGGGAGCGTTGTCATGCTGTAGCTATGTGCATGGTAACGTAATGTTGTTTGTTTATATTTTTCTTATAAGGTTATTTTCCCATTTTTGAATATTGTACGCAAAGCATAGTGCATCTTCGCGCGCGTAGCGCATGTTTGATCTAGTTCTCTTTTTAAAATAAAGTTATGTTTCACTGAAATAAAAATATTATAATTACTACAATATTATGTGACACACAGAAATAATTTAAATTATTTTATTTGTTTATTATATGGTAGGGACAATCGTGCCAGTTTAACATAATAAATAGATAAAATAATGATATTGAATATATGTATTTACACTTAAGCGCGAGCACGCACTCACACGCTTACACACGCACGCACATACGATTTCATTAATTTTATATATTATTTGTATTAAATGGGCAAGATACTCATTCCAATAAAATATTATACTAGTTTTATTTAAAATAGTTATTGAGTGCTTGTCGAGTAAGAATAAGAAACTTTACCGACCACCACGTGTTTTGATTAAAAATTAATTTGTAAACATTTATTTGATATAATCTTGACTTCAGACCTTCGATTTATGCCGAGATAATTTTCAGAAATTTTGTGGATCATTTTTGTTATGGTATCTGTGAGATATTTGGGTTGAAAAATCTGACGACTCTTTTAGATAGTTGTAATTATTTAAAATACACTCAATAAAAGGCAAACGAAAAATTTATTAATATATCATGATATGATATTTATGTATATAATAAATATTATAAATTCTATTAACTCTAGAAAAAAATGAAAACAAGTCGTTGTTCTTTTACAAATATTCTTCTTATCATGGTTATATTAATAAATTGAACATTATTAGAATCATTATTTTATTTTACGTCTTTATAATAATCCTATTTACATTATATCACTTCTTTTAATCAAACTTACTATTTGACTTTAGATATCATTTTAATATTTAAACTATTTTTTTTTATCAAGAAAGATCTTATTTGTTTAAACGATTTGCCCATATGACTAAAAATAAAATAGCAATACTTACAAGCCCTTTTTAATAATATATTTTCTGTATCCTCAATGCTTAATTTAAAATTTTTGTTTGAAGAGTATATAATAAAATTGTAACGCGTGCGCGAGGTAGGTAATTCGAGATTCGAATTACCCGCGCCGAGCAGGCATGCTCACCGGGGGCGCGAGTGCGCGAGCATCCTAACCGGATTAGAACGGTCTCTCGACGCGTAATGTGCCCGTCGCTTACCCGCGAAGCTGCTACGGCTTTATGCGAGTCACGGCAGCGATCTTCGGGTCTGCCATCGCGCCGTAAGCATCTCTCCAGCGTGTCTCTCTAAAAGTTATTAAGTTCGCGTCGTATAGTTTTATATACAGCTTTACAGTGTAGAGTGGAGGTGCCGACTAGTGAGCGAGCGAAAGAAATAGAGAGAGAGAGAGAGAGAGAGAGAGAGAGAGAGAGAGAGAGAGAGAGAGAGAGAGAGAGAGAGAGAGAGAGAGAGAGAGAGAGAGAGAGAGAGAGAGAGAGAGAGAGAGAGAGAGAGAGAGAGAGAGAGAGAGAGAGAGAGAGAGAGAGAGAGAGAGAGAGAGAGAGAGAGAGAGAGAGAGAGAGAGAGAGAGAGAGAGAGAGAGAGAGAGAGAGAGAGAGAGAGAGAGAGAGAGAGAGAGAGAGAGAGAGAGAGAGAGAGAGAGAGAGAGAGAGAGAGAGAGAGAGAGAGAGAGAGAGAGAGAGAGAGAGAGAGAGAGAGAGAATAGATAGAAATAGATAGAACAACCTTTATTCGGCCACAAGGGCTAAAAAATAAAATTACAATTATTTACAAATTGTTAATATACAGCTATAAGCTTCAAGTATAAAAATACATAGATCACAATTCAATTTTTGGTCAAGGTAAAAATATTTATCACAGATAAAATGACTATTTTATCAGGCCATTAGGCCACGTCGCATTACTTACTATAGTAAGCTATTGAATTAATTTATCCCCCGCTAAGGATACTATCACAGTGTTAAGGCTCGATGAGCCAAGTCATATTGAGAAAAATCACAGCAAATAATCTTATAACTAACTATACAGTTTGGTTACGAGATGTCACTTTCCCCCACTAACAGGGAGCTAGGTGTCGAGACCAAGAAGGTAACGGCGCACCGCCCCTTTAAAAGATGTTAACGATGGAGAATTTCGGAGGCCGGAGGGGAGGGAGTTCCAGAGACGGGCTCCATGGACTTGAAATGCTCTGGCACCCGTCTCAGTACTCACATTGGGAATATTGAGTTCAGGCGGGACGCCTCTACTGGAAGGCCTCGGCACATGGGCTTTAAAGAACTGTACTAAATATTCCGGCTCACGTAGTCTAGTGATTTTGAAAAGCAAAAGGGCTTCAAAATAGAGCCGCCTCGAGTCCATACGTAGCCAGCCGAGACGCTTCCTGTAGGGAGTGATGTGTTCGTCCCGCCTAACCCCAAAGATGTATCTCACACCTGAATTACTAAGTCGTTGTAGACGTAGCTTCTGTTCGTCCGAAGCGTCGAGGTATACCACAGCACAATAATCCAGATACGGTTGGACTAAGGACTCGACTAGCCTCTTCCGTAAAGTCTCGGTGGTACAATCCCTAATAAACCGCAAGCTGTAGAGGGATTTATTGACTTTCTTAGTAATGGAGTCAACTTGCGGCTTCCAAGTGAGTTTACTGTCAAGTGTAACACCGAGACTCACGACCGAGTCACTAAATGGGACGATTGCTCCATCCTGTATCTCAATTCCAGGCAAGTTCCATGAATTTATATCATTCACGTTCTTTCTTGTACCAAAAAATATTGCCTTCGTTTTGCCTGGGTTGAGACGCAAGCCAGAGCTCCCCGCCCACTCAGCAACAAGCCGTGCCGTTTCCGCCAATCGAGCCATGCCCTCGCGGAATTTATCTTTGGTCGTATGTAGATAGATCTGGAGGTCATCCGCGTAGAAAAGGTGACTTACCGCGCGACCGTCAAGTAAGTCCTGTAAGTCATTTACATACAAGCTAAACAACAGTGGTCCCAGGACTGAACCCTGTGGGACGCCCAGATTAGTGTCCAACCAATCCGAATTTCCATTTTTATTAGAAATCACCATCTGGGTCCGGCCTTGTAAATATGATTTTACCCACAGGAGAGCCATCCTAGAGAACCCCAGTCGTCTAAGCTTGCATATAAGTTTCATAGGTGAGATGGTGTCGAACGCTTTGCTAAAATCAAAAAGGAGCAAAAGCGTCACCTTCTTTCTGTCCATGGCCATGCGTGCGTCTTCAGTCAGCTTTAATAACGCAGTCTGTGTGCTGTGGTGTTTTCTGAAACCGGTCTGGAGGGGATCTAAAATTTTGTTTTTCTCTAAATACTCCGTGATTTGTCCGTGGGCAATCTTTTCGAGCACCTTGGAAAGGAAGCAGAGAAGTGCTATCGGACGAAAGTCCGCAGCACTCTCTGGAGTCGAGGACTTTTTCAAAGCTAAGATCTGTGCCTGCTTCCAGGTACTCGGAAAGACGCCCTGAGCAAAAGAGGTATTGAATATTTTAACAACATACTCGCCAATAATCGGTAGAGCTTTCATTATCACGTTTTGCGGAATCCCATCAGCACCTTTCGCTTGAGAGGAAAAGTGGGATATAGCAAGGACAACGTCGCTGAGGTTAATGGGACTGAAAGAGAATCCCTCATCATCAGCTGATAAAATCGTATTCATTGCTTCCTCGAGATTTTCGTGAGGAGAGGCTGAGATTCCCGCAAAGTGATTGTTCAACTCATCCGGAGAAAATCCAAATAACTCATCTTCTTTTTTCTTAGGTATGAGGCCAAAATTACGCATTTCCTTCCAAATGTTTTTATTATCATCAAGAGCTTCCGAAAGATGTTTAATAAGGAAGGCACTTCGCTCTTGAGATGATCGCGCATCTACCTCGTGCGTTTGTAGCGCCTGTGCGTAGCATCACGTTTGTCAATGAGTTGCCTCAGCTCCGGTCCAAACCAAGGAGCATGTTTCTTATTAGGGCAAACCACCTTTTGTGGCGCCAAATTATTAATAGCTACATTTAGATTCTCATTAAGAATGTTCAGCGCTCCCTCCAAATCGGTTTCAATAGAATTCATGGCCGCCCAATCACTTCGAGAGAGTACATCTAGAAGGGATGGTGTGTCAATACCTTTGAAATCTCGATACGTGAAAGACTCTCTAGGGAGAGTAGGAGTAAAAACATCTATAGTGACATCTATGATGCAATGTTTACCAAGATTGGGCAACCATTCATTCTTAAAGTCCCGTATTGTATCATTTTCGTCTGTCAACATCACGTCGATCCAGGTGTGAGAGGATGGGGTGTGATGAGTCGGGCCATGGCGGACTAACTGCAAGGTTAGCTCCTCCGTTAAACGCTTAATAGTGTTAGCGTCATCGGTCTCAGATAACAGGTCCGCATTCAGATCTCCCATGATGACTTTGTGACTAAAGTCTCTGCAGAGATCGCGTAAGATGTTAAATAAATCGGTGTCCTTCTGCATGGGAATCTTAGCGGGTCTGTATATGACACCTATCAAAATCGGAGGAGAGTCACCCTGCTGTACACTACAGAATAAATACTCCGGGATCCCTGGTTTACCCGGGCCCTGAGTATTAGAAACAGCCAATGTATTTACTTTAAGTGTATTACGCACATACAGGGCGACACCCCCTCCATTCACATTACGATCCTGACGAAGTAATTTAAATCCCCGAATCTGAATGAGGCTATCATCCACGACCGAGCCCAGCCATGTCTCCGCAATCCCAAAGATGTCATAATCTGAGTTGGTAGATAAATGAGAACGGAGCCCCTCAATATGAGCCCTAATTGAGTTCAAATTGAGGAACCCCACCCTAAGGGATCTCCCCCCCTTCTCTGCATCTCCGAGCCCAACTGGTCAAGATGGCGCTACCGAATTGCTTGTCAGTTCCGGCTCCGTACGGTCACGTGGTGTACCGTCTTTGCTCTTGTCAGTATTTGACCCGTTTGTATTTGGCCGTTTAGTTCCGTTGGCGGTCTGACACGCCGTTTGTATGGCTTGCAAATCGGCAGCCGACGCAAATATATGCGCGCGCTCCTTACCCCTCCGCCTGGCCAGAAATCTGCCACCCGCATGCCAGACGTACCTAAAGCCCAGCCCCTGTGCTATGGACTTCAGGTTTTTGAACAACTGAAATTTATCGTGGGGCAGTGATTCATTCACATAAATTTTCCGTCCCGGCATGCAAGAGTCAGACGCCCGACCAAGGAGGTGAGGGTTAATGTCGTTGGTGTTAAAATAGTTGTTTTTGAGCGCACGCTTGGCACGCATCACATCCCCAACCAGTCCCTCTTGGGAAAGCAGAACAACAAGGGACGACGACGGTCTCCTCCCGGAGCCCGACCCCAAGCTCACCTCCGTATTACATTCACCGCCCCGGGGCGGTCCGCGGGGCGTAAGGAGGCGAACTCCAGCGATATTATCCCGCGTGAGAGAGAGAGAGAGAGAGAGAGAGAGAGAGAGAGAGAGAGAGAGAGAGAGAGAGAGAGAGAGAGAGAGAGAGAGAGAGCGATACCGCGTCGCGTGTGCCACGAGCAGAACGAGAGGCAGGGAGCGAGGAGCCGGCAGCCAGCCCGCCTGCCAACCCCATACAGCGAGAAAGAGAGAGAGAGAAAGAGAGCTCAACTGCTGTGCGAGCGAGAGCGAGCGAGAGAGAGCCGAGTGCACCGGTTGCTCCTTCCTAACGTAAGTTTTCTACTCTCCTCTCGCGGGTTTATTGTAAAGGCTCGCACGGAAATCGCCCCGTGCAAGCTTTCTGTGCCATGTACGTGCGGGTGTGTGTCAGCCCGCCGTACTTTAACACCGCGCGCGAGAATAGTAGCTTCGCCGCGCACCGTATCGTTCGCGCGTTTGAATATTAACGGTCGCGCGCGAACTAACTCATAATTGTTTAATAAGCACGTGCGCTGTGCGTGTAATCGTTATTGGTTTTAATATACTGTGATATCTAGTTACTCATCGCGTTATTCATTACAACCTGTCCTTCTCCCGGATACCGCTGCCTCCGCGGGAAAACGACTCCGCCGGTCGTTTTCATATCTGATACTCTTCGAGCGCGCGGTCGAGAGGTTAGGCGAGCGATACCCAATAACCCTCAACCTTGAGTGCCGACGAGGAGAGATCTTGATCGCGAAATTTTTGTGCGTTAGGTAATTGTTTTTAACAATTAAAATTTTTTAATAACAATTAATTTTTTTTAACGACAAACATTTTTTTTTTCAAGCGATAACTAATTTTTTTTAATTAATTTTTTTCTCGACTCGAAAATTTTTTTTTTCTCCTCTCCTATTTTCGATACGAATTATTTTTTAGTGGAAGAAAAAAAAATTTTTTTTTCTTTTCTCGTGCTGTTAGTAGATAATCGAGAGAAAGTCGGCAGGCACTCTCGGAACAAAAAGTTGACTGTGCGCCCGAGTAAAAACTCGAGCGCAAAAATCCCCTCGAACTTTAAAATTGTTTTTTTATTTTTTTAGGTGAAAATTGTATTTATTTTTTGTGTTTTTTGGTGATATTGTCCGTGTTGACACACACACACACACACACACACACACACACACACACACACACACACACACACATAGATATATATATATATATATATATATTTCTTTTACCAGATTTATGGAGCCCGTTTTCTTTTATGGAGCCCGGGTCCCATAAAATATTCTTATAGGGCGTTTATGGAGCCCGATCTATAGTTTCTATACCCAGAGAGGGATTATTTCTTTAGTCTCTTGTATACGGGAACTCTGGGCGTAGGTACTAATATACAGGGATGAGCTCCATAAAGGGGTTAAGTGATAATTATATATATATATATATATATATATATATATATATATATATATATATATATATATATATATATATATATATATATATATATATATATATATATATATATATATATATATATATATATATATATATATATATATATATATATATATTTTTTTTTTTCACATATATTTATTTTAAAATTACAAGTGCGAGTAGTTGAGCGTAATTAATTACAAATAGTAATTAATTACAAAAATAGCTTTTGTTTTTTAGAGCCGCATACGGGAAATCCTCGTGCGTTATCGAGGTTAAAAGCAACCATCGTAGCTGTTAGAAAACAACCCGGGTTCGCGTTGAAAAAGCTAGCTCAACGGTTGAATAGGCAAACTCTCTCTGCCATCAATACAGATAGTACTCGCGCTCGTAAAGTAAGTTCGTGGGGAAGCGCACAGCCAATTGACACCATGGCACGATCATCGCAATTTGCGGAATCTGCGATACTCAATTGGGCCTATACACAGCCCGAAGAGGAAATAAACGAGACCATGCAAGCCCTTGGTCTACAGCAGTCAGATCTGCAGTCAGATTATAGTGCCGCCGATTTCGTGCCAGAGTCGGAGCTGTCGGAGCAGCAAGCGTTTGCTAAACGCGAGCAGTCCCGAAGGGCGTTCATCGACTTAACGTTGATGAACAAGTCTGGGTCGACTATTGTGGATCCCAATACTGCCCCAGACCTCCCGCACCCGTTCATAACGTTCCTTGATGATCCCATAGTGATGCAGAAACTCTCGGAGTCTCGGAGGATGAACGCTCCATAACAAGCACATAATGCAGTGGTGGAGCCAGCGGAAGTGGCACACGGCCAGGAGGGTTCCGGGACAGAGATATTGAGCTCTGCAGCACCTACCGGGACATCTTCAGCTGAAGCCGAGGGACAGCTTCAACAGCAACAGCTCCAACAGCAACAACTGCAGCAGCAGCAAATGCAGCAGCAGCAAATGCAGCAACAGCAGTTGGAGCAGCAGCGACGGCAGCAACAGCAACAACAGCAGGAGCAGCAGCAGCAAGTGCTCCTGGAAGAGCAGCGCAGGCAACGACAATGCCAGCGCAACTACGAAGAAGAGTCGTTAGCACGAAATGGGCAGCACGGGTTCTGGCAGCAATCGCGAAACGCGCCGCAGTCGCAAAACCTGGAGTGGCCACGACAACGAGCGTCGCGAACCGCTGGGATAGCAGTCGGAGACAATATATTATCGGAGCAGCTACTGGCGGTGATCAAAACACTCGTCGAGGAGGTTGAAGAGCTTAAAGAAAATGTATGAATACTGCAAGGAGCTCGACATCCAACCTCAAGTACGCAATTGGAGGGACTTCAACCCCGAAGCACGGGCCGTAGACGAGGATCACCGCATGTGAACTTCCAAGACACGCTCACGTATGCGGAGTTTAACAGCAGCAGCCCGAGTCTCCAGTCCCCAACAGAGGCTGGGAGGAATAATACCAGAAATTCTTCCCAGCGCCAGACTAGGAATGGTGCGACCCGGGACCCGTCTGTGAGGCATACGTATTTGCCTCAGCAGACGAACCGTGATGTGCGCCAGATAGTCCGAAAATGGCACATCAGGTTCTCAGGGTCCTCAAAGGAACAGAGCCTCGAGTTATTCCTCACAAGAATAGAGGAATACAGAACTCTAGCTAATCTGACACACGGGGAGGTCCTTTCGTCGTTGTCAGAGCTACTAACTGGTGTAGCAGCCACCTGGTACTGGAGTAACCGCCACACATGGTGATCGTAGCCAGATTTCATAGAGATCATAACGCACATGTATGGCGGGGGCAGGGGACATCAGCAGCGCGTCATGGCGGAAATGAACACGAGGACTCAAGGCATAAATGAACTTACGCGTGATTACGTAGTAAATCTACAAGCCCTGAGCCTAAAGTTGGTTCCGGTGCCTAGCATAGCTCAACAGTTAGACATGTTGCACCGGACTCCTGGACCTGGCCCGGGAAGCCGAATTAGGGCTTGCGGCAGATAAGGTGTATCACTTGCCACCACCCGAGCGCACGTATATGCCAGAATATGCCTACGTGCCGACTGAGCCGCCCACGGATCAGCGGAAAAAGCAGAATCCAAGCGAGGCGGCGATGGGGCACCAACAGCACGAGCTTCGGGAGAGCCTCGAGGCTATGTTCCATCGGGTCATGGCCGAATGCTTATCGGCCTTGAAAAAGAAAAGCACCGACGAGAACAAGGGGCAAAAGCCTATCCCGCCGCCAACCAGAAAACCTAAGAAGAAGGGTAACTGGGAAAATAAACGGCGGAAGGGCGGGCAAATTACAAACCAGCCTTAGTGGGGGTAGTAGCTCGACCCACCAGGCTAGGCCATAAAGTCCAAGAAATAACGGACCTCCACAAAGGCAAGAGTACCGAAGGGAACCCGGATATGAGTAAAAGGGAGGCAATAAGACCAATGCTGCCGGAAACCAACAGGGAAACGGCCAGGGGGGCAGGTAAACACGACTACATACCCGCCCCCAGCTCTCTCACCAGAGACCGAGGGTAACTCGGTCCAATCGTCTGGAGTGGAGAGCGAAGAAGTGCCCGTGATTCAACCGAATAGAGTCATCCAAGAAAATTGCTCGCGATGGTGGCTTCAAGTAGGTGTAGCCGGTTACAGGCTACGAGCACTCTTCGATAAAGGAGCTTCATGGACTGGAATGAATTCCATCGGCCTACAGCTCCCTACGGCTTGTGGAAAAGAGTTAATGCCAGCCAGCGGCCTAACGGCACGGGTGGCAAACGGGCAAAGCATAGCAGTGGTTGACTATGTGTATCTGCCCATGGTCGTGGCTGGTGTGTGCAAAGAAGTGCGCATCGCAGTAATGCCAGATCTAGATACAGAGTGCTACTTGGGGCTTAACTTCATTAAGAAGTTTAGCGCTGTCTTAGACCCCACAGATAACACGCTGCATCTCAAGGATGACGATGCAAGCGTAAAGTTAGAAGTAGCCGCCATAACCGCAAACAACACCGTGTCCGTATCAGCTATAGGGTTGGCGGACCCAACAGAAGAACAGCGCAAAGAGGTAGAAGCTTTAGTGGCTCAGCTGATCGGTAACAGCCTGGCCCCACTAGGGTGTACTTCGTGGATCGAGCATGCAATAGACGTCGGATCTACAAGACCCATTAAACAGAGGTACTACCCTGTATCTCAGAAACTCGAGGAAGAGATGCACAAACAGGTGGAGGAAATGCTAGTCGCGGAAATAATAGAACCCTCGACAAGTGGCTGGTCAAGTCCAGTGGTAATGGTACGCAAGTGAAACGGGAAGTTCCGTTTCTGCGTGGATTTCAGAAAAGTGAACGCAACGACAAGGCCAGACGCGTACCCGTTACCATACATGGAAAGTATCTTGCGCAAACTGCAGCAAGCGCGATACATCTCCACGTTGGATTTAAGCAGTGCGTACCATCAGATATCACTTAGTCCGGAGTCCAAAGAGACTACGGCCTTCACCGTGCCAGGCAAAGGGTTTTTCCAATTTACGAGAATGCCCTACGGTCTTTCGTATGCCGGAGTATCCTTCCAGAGGCTGATTGACAAAGTCATCGGCCCCGAACTGGAACCTTTTGCTTGCTCGTATCTCGACGATATAATAATAGTCACAGACATTCGAGGAGCATAAAGAGTTTCTCAAAAGAATTCTGGACAGGATACAGGACGCGGGCCTCACAGTAAATTGCGAGAAGAGCGTCTTCTGTCACGATGAGGTCCAATATCTCGGGGTCATAGTAAATAGAGATGGTTTTAAGCCAGACCCCGAGAAAATAAAGCCCATCATGGAATATTCGGTACCGAAAAATCTCCGTCAGCTGAGACGCTTCTAAGGAATGACCTAGTGATATAGAAAGTTTATATCGAACTTCGCCACAATTACTGAACCACTGACCGAATTAACGAAAAAGGATCGGAAATATGAGTGGTCAACAGCACAAGCAGAGGGCTTCCAAAAGCTAAAAGCGCTAGTAGCTTTTGCACCGATTCTACATAGACCGGTACCTAACGCGCAGTTCATGGTGCAAACTGACGCGAGAGATACAGGTCTGGGAGTGGTGCTATACCAAATAATTGACGGCGATAAAAGAGTCCTAGAGTTCGCAAGTCGAACTCTGAGCGCAGCCGAGAGGAATTATAGCGTGACGGAACGAGAATGTCTAGCATTTCTCTGTGCAATTAAAAAGTTCCGTCCGTATATAGAGGCCTACGACTTCAAGGTTATCACGGACCATAGCAGCTTAAAGTGGCTCCGTGACCTCCAAAACCCAACCGGCAGGTTAGCTAGGTTGTCTTTGGAGCTGCAGAACCACAGTTTCACAGTCGAACATCGAAAGGGCTCGTTGAACAATGTCCCAGATGCCCTTTCACGGATGTTCGAAGAAGAAGAGCCAGCGGTCGCCGCGTCAGAGCTCGAGCGCGATACAAACGACCACCGGTACCTCAAGATCGTGAAAGAGATTCAACAGCAGCCGCGAGACTTCCCCACGTTCAAGCTGGCGGGGGGGGGGGAGACTGTACAAGTACAACCCTAATGAAGTCATAGACGTATCTCTCGGCGACGATGATGCATGGAAGTTAGCAGTCCCTCATGAAAAGCGACGCAAAGTACTGAGAAAATGCCATGACTTTCCAACTGCTGGGCACATGGGCCGCGAGGAAACTCTAGAGAGAGTAAGGCGGAAGTATTATTGGCCACACATGTCTCGAGATGTGGCCAGATATGTGAATCAGTGCCAAATTTGCCAGCAGTACAAAGTCGAACAGCGCGCTCCAGCAGGATTCATGGGACGTCGCATTTCAGAACGTCCATGGCAAATCGTGGCCAGCGACATTATGGGACCCCTCCCTAAAACCAAGCACGGCCACGAATACATTCTCATCTTTCAGGACCTGTTCACACGCTGGATCGAAGTAATTCCGATAAAAAGGGCAGATGGCAAATCGGTGATAAAAGGGCTCAACGAACGAGTATGTCTGCGGTTCGGAGTGCCAGAGATGTTTCTCTCCGATAATGGGACTGAATTTAAGAATGCACCCTTAGAGGCATTCTTAAAGGAGAGAAACGTGCATCACACGTTTACACCACCATATCACCCTCAAGCCAATCCCGTCGAGCGTGTGAACCGAACGTTGAAGACCATGATCATGTCTTACGCTGAGGAGAATCACCGGTCCTGGGATGAGCATCTGAACGAGCTGGCGTTCGCGTATAATACGGCAGAATACAGCTCTACCAAGATAAGTCTTGCCATGCTCATTTACGGCCGACAGCCTGACCCACCGAAGACACTAAGGCGGGAGGAAGACAGGTTAGCCGAAGAGCAAGGGCAGCAAGAGGCGATAAATAATTGGGTGGCGCGCATGGACAAGCTCCGAGAATTGCACGTTCGAGCGGCGGCCGATGCGCAAACGGAGCAGGCGAAACAAGCCAAATATTATGACGCTCATCTTCGACCTCCAGAATTCTGTCTAGGCGAACGTGTATGGAAAGACAATAAGGTACTATCCTCAGCAGCTGAGGGGATTTCTGCCAAATTAGCCCCGAAGTATGCGGGGCCCTACACGATTGTGAATATTCTAGGCGAAAACACCTATGACATCCAAGGTGAGGATGGTCGAGCAATACGTCCCGTCCATGCGCAGCAACTCAAGCGATACGTCTCCACAGAAGAGCCCAAGAACTACTTGGATAAAAGTAATCAAGGAGTAGCACAGTCGTTACCACCGAGGGACTCTTCAACCGAACGTAATGTGCCAGCGGGCAACAGAGTTAGCCAGGGGAATGTACAGCCTCGGGCGACGGCTAAGAGGCGCGGTCCACCTCGTAAGACCGCGCTATTAGTTAGGCCAGGAAAGCGTGCGAGCGACGGCCGACCTACGCGTGTGGTCGGTCCAACAGAGTCCAAGCGAGGCCCAGGAAGGCCAAAGGGCTCGATGAAGAAGCCTGCACCTGCGGATGTCTGGCCAATTAGCCCCCGTCGAACCCGAACGTCCAAAAAGCGCTAACTGTGTCGTCCGTACTAATCCGTGTTCGTCCTGGTTTTCCGATCCTCTGTCTCACCCATCTCCGGGGTCAATTTGCCTGTTGCAGGATATGCAGGGCCTGACTCCAGAAATAGCAGAGACGGCGAAGAAGGTGATTGCTGGATTAATCCAGTGCAACCCTGACCCCGCCGTCATTGACTTCCTGGAGCAGGTAGTGGAGGGCATAGATGCGGTGACACTGGCACCACCGCCAGTGGAAGAGCCCTCCACACTTGTAATAGAGGTGTTAGAGGCGCTGGAACCAAGAAGGGGACCTTAGGGACCAGCCGACGCGTTGGTCCGTCCCCGCTCCGGCGACCTCATCCTCCGAAGGAGCAGCGGGAGAAGAGCGGGGCTCGGCCAGAAGAAGAAGCACCAGCCGAGCCGATTGGTGCTGGCCGAGTCCCCGAAGAGGAGGCGGCCCGAGCCCATCATTATGCGCCGGAAGTTGACACCGGCGCGGCTCTGGCCGCAAAAGGAAAAAAGAAGATGCTCCGACCTAGGCCCCAAAAGGAGCACGGACCGATGAAGTCGGTGCGGCCTGGGTCCCGGTGGAGCAGACTCTAGAAGAAGCGCGGCGCCTCAGCAAGTCCTCGCGCGCAGCGGAGGATGCTGCCCTGGCCGCACTGGAGGATTTTCTCCAGTGCCACGGTGAGGCCGGCGAGCGGCAAACCGGCAAATGGGTCGGAATGGCCCAAGGCCGGCGAGAAGAGCTCGCGGCCACCGCAGAGGCCAGAGCCGTCAGGCTGCGCCGCGTCGCATTGCAGAAGTAGGAGGAGGCTCGTCTGGCACGTGCGCAGGAGCGCATGGAAGAGGCCAGGCGAGCCAGAGAAAAGGCGGAGGAGACGGCGCGTCGGGCCAAAGAAGAGGCCCAGCGTCGCCTCCTACCAGAAGAGGAGCGCCTCCAAAGGGCGCTCGAAGAAGAGCAGGCGGCCCGGGAGGCGTTAAATGCACAGGCGCTTCCCCGGTGCTTCATGTGTGACGAGCGTGGGGTAAAGAAGTTGAAGCACTGCCGCAACCAAGCTTGCCACAAGGGGAGCCGGACTTACTCCCGGGCCAGCTGAAGAGGGCTAAGCCCCGAAGGGTTTTTTTTTGCTTCTTATACTTCCCTTGTCCCAAATTCCTTCCCGAAAGGCTCCACCGAATTAACCTTATTTTCAGGTACGACGACGGCCATGGATGGCAGAGCTGCTCGCGGTCCCCTAAGCAGCGTCTGGGGGGAGGGTGTAACGCGTGCGCGAGGTAGGTAATTCGAGATTCGAATTACCCGCGCCGAGCAGGCATGCTCACCGGGGGCGCGAGCGCGCGAGCATCCTGACTGGATTAGAACGGTCTCGCGACGCGTAATATGCCCGTCGCTTACCCGCGAAGCTGCTACGGCTTCATGCGAGTCACGGCAGCGATCTTCGTATCTGCCATCGCGCGAAGTCCCCAGTGTGTCTCTCTAAAAGTTATTAAGTTCGCGTCGTATAGTTTTATATATAGCTTTGCAGCGTGTAGAGTGGAGGCGCTGACTAGCGAGCGAGCGAAAGAAATAGAGAGAGAGAAAGAGAGAGCGATACCGCGTCGCGTGTGCCACGAGCAGAACGAGGGACAGCGAGCGAGGAGCCGGCAGCCAGCCCGCCTGCTGACCCCATACAGCGAGAGAGAGAGAGCCGAGTGCACCAGTTGCTCCTTCCTAACGTTAGTTTTCTACTCGCCTCTCGCGGGTTTATTGTAAAGGCTCGCACGGAAATCGCCCCGTGCAAGCTTTCTGTGCCATGTACGTGCGGGTGTGTGTCAGCCCGCCGTACTTTAACACCGCGTGCGAGAATAGCAGCTTCGCCGCGCGCCGTATCGTTCGCGCGTTTGAATATTAACGGTCGCGCGTGAACTAACTCATAATTGTTTAATAAGCACGTGCGCTGTGCGTGTAATCGTTATTGGTTTTAATATACTGTGATATCTAGTTACTCATCGCGTTATTCATTACAACCTGTCCTTCTCCCGGATACCGCTGCCTCCGCGGGAAAACGACTCCGCCGGTCGTTTTCATATCTGATACTCTTCGAGCGCGCGCTTTTCACTCAGCGATTCAATTAGTTGGAAAGCGAAGTTCGTGTGTGATCTTCGCGTTGTTTTCGGGATTCCAGGAGCAGATCCCCGGGCAATTCATTTTAGTCTGACACCCGCGGCACCGTGTTCTAGGGCATCGCTGGCCTGTGGCTTGTTGGGATTTTCCCTCACTAGCCATCCCGTTACAAAATGTATAATTATATCAATTTAGACAATTGTATAAACACCAACAATATGTAATCAGTTTAGTAACTAGCGTATAGTCAATACAAAGAAACACTACAAATTGACCAGAGTCGAATAAAAATATCTCTTGTTTACTCGAGAATTATCTCGTATTCAATGTTTATTTTTAACTTATCAATATTGTTATAAATGTCGTCACGAAAAAAATATTCGTAGAAGAGTGATGACATTTAAAATTGTAATGTAAATTTAATATAATTATAATTATATTGCATATTTAGGTAAGAATGAAACCTTCGTTGATAAAAAAAAAGCTTAAATTTTTATGACATGAACAATAGAAGTATCAATACGGGAAATGAAATATTATCCTAATATAATGTAAAAAAAGATGAATTTTTAATAGAATTTTACTCAGAAAAATTCTTTGTTTATAAATAATTTCATCATTAATTTCATAAACCAAAAAAAAAAAAATAATCGGTAAAAATTTTCTTGCAAATTTTCATTTAATATATTAAATTTTAGTAGTCAATTTTAGTATTTCACGTAAAATATGATTTGAAATAAGCATCTCAAAATTAAAGATCAAAAAGAATATTGTAATCAATTTTTTTAATCACTAAAATATAAATAACTAAAGTAGGGGTAGCTAGCTCACCCCTTCTATGTGTTTTTTTTAAACCTCGAAACAGGTCAACTATAATTTTTAATTTTTTTTACAACATGGCATTTTTTAATCAAATATGGCTCGTCAAAACTTTGTTATTTTAAAAACAGGGTGAAAAAAATTATATTTGCCCCCATGAAAATAGGGGGTGCAACCCCATATCATTAAAACTGTGTCCAAATACTCGTCTTTTTATAAGAAACAAATAGGTGTGGTTCCAATAAAAAATTTCGATTCCATCTCGAGATATTAAAAAAAACTGTTTTTGGTGGTGAACTTTAAGGGTGGTTTTCACCCCCAGATGTCTTTCTCCACAGATAAAAAAAAATACGTGTCAAATATTTTTCGATACTCTAACCAGTTGCAAAGTTTCATGAAAATCGGAGGCAGGCATTAACAAAAAGGTGATTAATTAAATTATGGGTAATTCACCCCGTCAACGTGTTTTTATTTTTAAATCTCGAAACAGGTCAACTATAATTTTCAATTTTCTTTATAGCATGGCAATTTTCAATCAAATTTAGTTCATTAAAACATTTTTATATCAAAAATACAAGGGAAAATATCATATTTACCCTTATAAAAAATAGGGGATGCAACCCCCACCATTAAAACTGTGCCGAAAAACTCGACTTTTCATAAGAAACAAATAGGTGTTGGTTTCATTAAAAGATTCCGATTCCATCTCGAGATATAAAAAAGAACGGTTTTTGGGGGTGAACTTTAAGGGTGGTTTTCACCCCTTAGATATGTTTTTCCGCAGATAAAAAAAAATACGTGCCGAATATATTTTGACACTCTACTCATATGTGAAGTTTCATGAAAATCGCAGGCGGACACCAAGTATCGTTTCCTTGTTTGTATAGTAGGCATAACAGCGTAATCGGTGTTATCTATAAACTTCTTAATGTTAGCTTTTAGAATTTCGCATGCGTGGCTGGCTGTTGCCATATGCTTTGCATCATATATTGTATATTATTTTTCGTTTGTATAGGAGCAATTTATGCACTTACTTTCATTACCAATGCAGTATGTAGTTTTATGTTCTTCTGCACATTTTAAGCACATATTTTGGTTTTTGCAGTTTGTGTCACTATGTCCAAATCTTCCACAGTTTGAACAAGGAGTAGCATTTATTATATTGTTTTTATTATTTTGTAAAAACTTTACAATTCTGGAATCTCACGAATATTCGGTTTTTGTTCTCTCTTATATATTTATAAATACCTACATGTACATCTAGAATTACTGTTTGTAGATTGGCTTTTATGTTTTTGTATGTATGTAGAACCTAACATTTTTTGCTGAATTCGCTAAAATTTCTAGTGTTAATATCTTCATCAAGCACTTTGTCATCCATATTTTCGTAATTATCTATCCCTACCACTTTAACTTTGGGATTCATGACGTGTTTTTTTATTATTTCACATTTACAAGCTAGTTCAGTACTTAAAACTTTAACTAATTTGGTCACACTTTTGATGACTTCAGTACTTAAAAGTTTAACTAATTTGGTCACATTTTTGGACCCGCATTTGATGAGTTAGTTATAAAGTAGTCTTCGTTTACACAATTTATAACCAATTCATTTTTATTATTTAATTTTATATTTTTCGTCTGAATCGTTTTATTTTTTATCAAGTAGTAAGTCACGGATGGAGTTATTTCTTTTATATTTTCTTCTTTATTTGTTATCTTAGTTGCTATTTTAGGAACCCGTTTATTTTTGGGCTTGTCGCTTGTAACTATTTCTGCATAGGTATTGCTCTTTTTGAATGTCACATTTTTATTCTCAACATTGTGTTTTCCAATATTTCTCTTTGCGGTTTTTTCCCTAAGTTCATTATTAATTTGTCCTAATAGTTCGTTTTCTATTTTTAGCTTTTTATTTTCCGCAGATTTCAACAACATTACTTAGAAATCTCGCTTCTTTCAATCTTAAAAAGTCACTTCTATTGTATACATTTTCATATAATAGACAAAATACTGATTGAGTTTTTGTATTTTTATTATATTTGTAACTTATTTCACGAAGTTTGGGCAACACGCGTGAGCTCCTCGACAACATGCTGACGACCTTTGATTCTCTGTTTATTTTTTTCTAAATAATATCTATATAAGCTATTAGGGGTCATCATGTCTATTTCAATGATGTATTCATTTTTTCAGGATTTCATACCACAAAACAGATACAAATGTTTCAAATTATAACAGAATTTTCTTAATAAATTATCTTCTTCGCTCGTAATCAATATTTGTTATTCATCCTCTCGTCGGGCTAATGAAAAATCGCTGCTTACTGCTTTAGCAGATTGCTTTCCCAAAGAGAAGAGTAAAATTACATCATATTATTTTTTTTAATTTATAATCAAATCCTTTGTCGTCACCCATACTTGCCCTCAGGTCCATTTAGAATAAAGCTAGCAGAAATACCTCGCTCGCTCACGCTCGCTAGGTTTAAGGTTCTTTGTCCCGTAAGGTCCCTGCCAAAAGTAAGTTATTGACGTTAAAACTGCTAGAAAGAATTATGAAAAGCAAATGATCAATTTTTAGTTCTCGGTATTTATGTATAAATGCAATTGGAATATAATTAACTTTACAAATCACAAATCAAAGTAAAATCGTAGACTTTCCACATCACTTTCCAAAATTCGCTATTTCGTCTAAATTTGTGGATTTTGACGATTGTAAAAAGTAATATGTGAATTCTACAATTTTGCTTTGATTTCTAATTTTAAAAGCTCCCAATATTCTAGTAATTGCATTTACATATATTTACGTATAGATCACGTGATTTAAAAATAGGTTCATGCTTTACATAATTATTTATGGCAGTTTTAACTTCAAAAACTAACTTTTGACAGGGACCTTACGAGTCATACAGCCGTATATACTTCATTTACAGTGCTGTTTTTAAAATAACAATTATGCACTTTAAATAGAATTTTAAACATTGAAATAATGTGTATAATATTATTTTATAAAAGTACATCGGTGTAGAAAAGTTTATTGGTCAATATTAAATTTATTAATCGTTTCCAGCACATCACCTTATGAGGTACGATATATTAATGCGCGATTTTTTAAAGTGGTATCCCCAGTAGACCTAATTCACTTCTTGATCCTTATCAATACTTACTAAATAAAATTGATGCCGGTTATATAATCACAACATTTTGATTTGAGGTAACATGTTGTCGCTAAAATAGCAGCGCTTTTTGAGTAGCTACAGGCTAAATATGAAAATAATCAAAAATAATACATAAAAAAGTAAAATAAATATGTATTTATAAACACAATTATTTAAATAAAATAATTATAAATAAATGAATTTCTAGTCGAGAATAAAAAACCGCTGCCAATTCATTGGCCCGTCGCTTCCTCAACCGTAATTTGTTGATTCCTTTAATTAGTTTTTAATAACAAAATTTATAATTTTTTAAAAAGTTTATTGCATAATTAAAATTAAATTCAATTATGAATATTAAAAATTGTTAATTTTTAAATTTATTTATTTATATATTACTTATTTATATCAAATTTATAAAAATTTTGAGCTGATAAATAAAGTTATCATTTGAAATAGAAGTAAAATATCTATATTTTATAATAAAATAAATAGCTATCACGGTTGTTTTGTTATTAACAAAAACGTGTTTTTTTTTTATATTTCATAATTCATATTTTTTAAGAAAAAAAGAAATTATAGCTATCATTGTTCTTTTATTATTAACAAAAACATGTTTTTTTAAAAAGTTCCCACAGCTTGTTGGACCCGGCCGGAATGCATACTGCACTACACGCTACCCCGATCCCAGCGCCACCTACTCTTATACTATTTTAATTATGCTTCGTGTCTCGTTCGAGAAGATCACTAGGTAGTACCGCCAGTGTACACAGATGTCGCCACAAACTTCAGCTATCCCCACTTCTAAAACTCGGCTGCTGGCTCGCCTCGCCAGGCCGGCCGGTCTCTCTCGTCATAACGCTTTTTGTGCGCGTAGAGTGTGCCACGCTTTAGCTACATGGCGGTAGAAGAGAAGCCTTCGTTTTTCATCCTTTACGGAAGCATTATTGATGAAGATTTCCCGACCACCGTATTCAACTGTGGAAACAGATAAATAGTGCTTAACCTTTCGGACGATGTCTCAGATTCAGAATCGGCATTATTTGGATTAATAAGTAAGTATACGTTCCAGGACGTTTTTGTGCGGCGGCGTGTTAACACGAGAAGTTATAGACATGCCGCTTAAATCTCAATGGACTGTAATTATGCATGTGTAAGAGAAAAGAAAAACTATACTTCTCTTATAAACTGCATAAACTATAGATCTTTATTGTGTTCTTTTTAAGCCGTTAGACGGTTTGGGTTGTAGTCTTCGTTTTACGGCGAGCTCACACGAGAGGTGAGACAGGTCGTATGTTTGACATAACCTGTATTATCATGACTACATAATCCTTTGTTTGGCAGTGAGCTCACACGAGAGGTGAGACAAACTGTACATAACCTGTATTAACATGATCTTTTGTTGGCAGTGAGCTCACACGAGAGGTGAGACAAACTGTACAATTTGACTAGAGTGATGTAATGCGTCTGGCTACAGACAGCACATAACCTAGATCTGCATATTGCTCTTCCAGATTCGCAAGTGAGTTGATAGATGGCGGCGGGGTAAACAAGAATCACAATCTCGCAACGCTAATGCAGCTTATGCTTACAAGAATCTGGTAGAGACAGAGTCTGAAAAGACAAATTAATTTTCAGAAAAACAAGGAAATGCTCGGAATTTAGTTACCGGTAATTTTCCTTATCTCATTTATAATGAGTAAAAATAAATGATAGGCTTTTTCATTGAGTAAAAGACTATCGGTTTTATGCGATTACATTGCCAACTTATTCAAGGAAGAAACTGCCGAACATTTCGACGGTTTTTTCGCTTAAGCGCACTTAGATGGCTATGCCCGAATGTACGATTAAAGGAATATAATCTTCCTCCTAATTTCCTCAATGAGTAAGAGGCCGAGAACCATCTCAAGCGAGATACATAAGGGCGATGGGAGGAAAAAAGTCCCTGCACCAGAGAGAGCAGGTTCGTTTCCCAAATCAGGATCGATTTTACTGCAGCAATACACAGTTCTCGATCTACTGTTTGTCTCGCTGAATACGAACGATAGGCGCATGCAGCTAGTGCTATATAACTCATGTACTGAATGGTCATGAAGTTTAACCTTAATGCTGCGCCATTGGAGTGTTCCATTTTAAAGCATATTCTTAATATATAAAAATATATAGAAATATAAAAATGCTATTCTTGGACTGTCGTCTTATCGATCATGTAAGCAATCGAATAAAATTTTCGAGGAAAAGACAAACACAGGTGTGCGTAGCGCGCCAGTTAACGTTAGCCATTATAAAAAAAAAAAAAAAAAAGACAAGCCGTAAGGACTGGTTCGTCTAAAGAAAATTTTATTTCTAATTTGAAAGCATTTGGGAAGAGAAACATTGGCGCGTGAAGCGTGCATGAATCTTTCTAGCCTGATCAAAGAATTGATAGAATAAAGTATAAAGGGTGCTTTGCGACCCCGCTCACTTCCTTTTCAATTTCTTATATATATTGCCAAGCAGTGCGCTGTCATGTTTTTGATGATCGTTAATTCTTTTTTTTCATAAAATAGTACGATTCAAGATTATATCAATCGATTGCGAAATAAATTATTGAAAACAAAAAATAAATAAATAAATAAATAAACATTTGTGTGCATAGCACTCCAATTAACGCAAAATTATATAATAATTACTATGATTATAATATTGTAATAAAAAGGTAATTGTAAATGCATAGCATCAGATTCTTTAGAACGTTTTGAAAACAGGCTGACGTTCGTTGGTTATTATACTGGTCGTATATATGTAAATCAAAATATGTCAAAATTTTAATTTTAAGTTAATTAACGATAATTATCGTGGTTTGATTTCGAGTCTTTCAATATGGATTTCTTGCGGGTATAAAAGTTACTCTTCAAGAATTACGAGATATCGAATTCAAACATTTCTGTTACTAAATTTTGTCAACGCAATTATCAACTTACAAATAATAATTATATTATTATAAAGAGTATAATTTATTCTTTACTCATATGTATTACTGATAATGTTTTTAGTCAATTCTGACTAGATCCGTTGGGAGCGAGGAAGAAAATAAATCTCTCAAGATGTTAAATATTTGCGACGTTTCGTCGACGGATTTGTCGACCGTGAATACGATTAACAACTTAGATCATATTTATTACTCATTAGCTAAGGCTATATACATTTAAGGTTATTTATATATTTTTCATATTTATTAATCAACCAAGGTATCATAATCTTAAATTTTTGACTTTAAGTATTTGTTACGCTACTTAAAGTATATATACTGCCTAATTTCTTACTGACCTATGATATGGGTTCGAGTAATCGATGAATATTCAATTGTAGTTGATGTCTAGGTCTTATAAAGGCGTTTTTAACAACCCCTTCACGATTCTTACAAAGTGATATGGATAAACTATTATTTGAATCAAGTAACTGGTGGTCTCAGTCAACACCAAATCTATATCAAAATTTTATTTCGATGCTTTAGTGCGTCTAAATTTTTCTATAAAGGTAAAATATCAGGTGAATTACCGTAGATTATTCGTTTATACACTGAAAAAAAAAAATTTCCAATTGAATCATTTAAATACATTTTATTGAAAGAAAAAGTAATTGAAAGAATTGAGGCGTCATTGAAGTTATTACACGACTCATTAATTCAAATATATATAATGATTGTCTTAATATTATATTATAATTCTCTTCATTTAATATTTAAATTGGAACTTTTCCTTCTTATTCAAGTAAAATAGAACGATAGTAGTGTCTATCCGTAATCTGACTTTAGTATTACTAAATACTTAGTATTTTGTGTATTTAATCAATATATATTTATATAAGAAAAAATCTCGCGAGTTTGTTGTGATAATTTAACATAATTATAATTCTTTTTTTTTTATTACAAAATTCTAAAGAAATATCGTACATAGTCTTAGAGAACAAAGATATTCTACAAGAGTATGAGGTATGGTTGATTTCAGTTGGGTTAATCAAATTATTAAGTGAATAATAATAATAATAATAATAATAATAATAATAATAATAATAATAATAATAATAATAATAACAACAAGTTTTGAGAGACTCTAGTGATTGAACAATAATAATAGTCGTTTACTGTATATGTAAAAGATTTAAAAAGTTTTAAAACATTGCGTATAATAATAACATCTTTTTCAATACGAGAAAATTACATAAAAACATAAGAAATACACAATATCCCTTCTTAAAGTGATGAGCGGCCATGTTGAAGCATCAAAAGGCTTGATTTTGATTGGTCGATAAGAAGAAGGCGCGAAAAATTTACTGTCTGGAATTTAATGTTTGAATTTTTTAATGGAATTTTTACATTTAGGGTAGTATAAAAATGATTAAGTTCTGAATTTGAAAAAATACTTAAATACGTTAAAAGTAAAACGTAATGAAGATAGCATACATAACCTCAAAACAGAAAAGTACGCGCGAAGCGCGTTTGATTATCGCTTGTACATTGAGATTTCAATGTGTCAACGACTAATTTTCAGTCTCCTCAATATCGTATCTATGTTATAATATCACAGTCAAAACCTAGAAACTAAAATGTTAGGTTTGAAAGTGTTTTAGTTCAAATGATTTAATTATTAAGATAAACAGTGGGATGTAGTTCGATTTTATAAACATAACTATTACATGTGGTAGATTCTGATAAAGCTAGTCCAGTAGCTGATTCTGATACTTAAAGTACTTAAGTTAAATAGTTTTCTTTTTCAAACGAAGTTCGTAATTGTCTAGAATTTAGAATTGCTGAAATAAAAGACTGAATAGTCACTCTGAACATCTACCTAGTGATCTCGAGAACGAGACACGAAGCATAATTGGACGATCGAGCGAGCCCGCCGAAGGCGGGCGAAGCTCGATCATAATTATGCAGAGGGTCTCGTTCGAGAAGATCACATCCCACCCTTAAATAAATTTTAATAAAAATTTATAACATAACAATACATATAATAACATATATTATTCATTTAACATTATCTTAAGAACGTTCCCACCCATTGACAACATATGAACAACATAGCAACTGTAAACTATATGACGAGAGAGACCGGCCGGCCTGGCGAGGCGAGCCAGCAGCCGAGTTTTAGAAGTGGGGATAGCTGAAGTTTGTGGCGACATCTGTGTACACTGGCGGTACTACCTAGTGATCTTCTCGAACGAGACCCTCTGCATAATTATGATCGAGCTTCGCCCGCCTTCGGCGGGCTCGCTCGATCGTCCAATTATTCATCAGTTTTGAATACTTAAACTCAAGAATTCAATCTTGAAAATTCAAACATATTACATTTTGACTCTAATACTACATACTTTTATAATATACTGATGATAACATCATTGGAGTTATGAGTTTTTCAAAGAAAAACACGTTTTTGTTTTTGATGATAACTAAAGAACCGTGATAGATAGAAAATTAATTTTTTTAGAAAATATAGGTATTTTAATTCTCTTTCGAATGCCGCCCACCCCATTCAGATACATAGAGCCGTTCTCGAGAAATTACGATTTAAAAGAAATGTCAACAAATTTTTAACCTCAGATATCTCTGAAATTTATGGACCAATCATTTTGCCCAAAGAACTCGACCGAGAACTATAAAAAATCTACCTCTAAAAGGAATTTTGAAGCCATTAAGTCAATTTTACTCTTGTAATCGTTGGGCATACAAAACTGATTTTTTCATTTTTCAATTTTTTTACTAAAAATCTAGCCTACAGAATGTATTCAAATTTTAACAGATTATAGCTGTTTATATTCTGTATTATCATGATTATTCTCACCGCATTGGATATATATCACGTGAATGAGCGGAAAATTCTAAGATAAAAAGTCCAATGAACCAACGCGATCGGATCGATAGATTTTTCGTAATTGATTAATGAAAATTGCTTGATTACACCAATGAGCGCGCGGCGTTAGCGGCAAGAGGCGGCGGAGAGCGCGGAATGGGGGAAGGTGCTGCGCGATACTATTGTTCTAAACGTATGCGCAAAACGTACATTTCTCGTATTTTTAGTTTGTCGAGTGCAAAGTGTTTACTTTGTACAAAGTAAAAAATGTGCACGCTGCAAGCTAAAAATATGAGAAACATATCACTTACATACGTCAAATAGGAATAGAAAATCGAGTTTTGGGCCATTACTCTAGAAATAAAAACACACGTAATTTAATTTTGCGCATCTAACCGTGCACGAAATCAAAATTTATATATGAAATATAAATATGAAAAACTTACATACTTTTTTATAATATGATAATTTAAGTAAATGCGTTCAGATTATCTTATATTGTGTTAGCTAAAAGTGCTTTACTGGAGCAAAAAACGTCCCTCTTGTAGCTGAGTATTATACGGATACATATTTGTATATTGAAAAAAATAAAGGATTCAAACACTATTTACTTAACGTTTTTTCTGATTCGCGCTACAATCGGAAAATGTATTTTGAAAAACTTGAACTAATAATTTGAGCATATAGTATAGAGTAAAACATCATGAAAAAATACCGAACGTATCGAAATTAGTTTGGAAGAGGCTGTAGCAACAGCACCTTTATGTCCCACTATCGCTTAAGCTTCGAGGCTTATAGCAGAACACACTTGATGCATTATTCATTTCGCGGACAACGTCGTTGTGACGGCGCCTACGCGCGGGTCGTTGCGGGCATCACACGATACACGGAAAAACAATGAAAACGAAGTTCATACGGGCTTTGCCGTTCTTGTGGCGGCAGTGTGCTTCTGACTGTGGCCCAAAAAGTTTACACCACCAAAATTCGTAGAGTTAATGGCTACAAAAGTATTAAATCATATTATAAGTGAAATAAGAAGTACAAAATATTGGGGGATTGTGGTAGATTCTACTCCCGATGTATCTCATGTTGATCAGTTGTCAGGCATTTTTCGATACTACTTAAATGGTCATGTTTATGAATGTTTTTTTGATTTTGTACAGATTGAAAGTCACGCGGGCACGTTTAGCAATGTTGTGTTAGAATTATTACAAAAAAATATTATTGATATTGAAAATTGTCGAGCCCAAACCTATGACAACGCTTCTAATATATCCGGGAAATACTCCGGCCTTCAAGCTTGTATTAAAGAAAAAAATAAATTAGCATGCTACGATCCTTGCGTCGGTCATTCGCTGAACTTGGTAGAAGAGTCGCGTCGACAAAGATCTTGACGCCACGAATTTCTTCGAGATCGCGTAACGCTTATATGTTTTTTTAGTGCATCAGCACTCGATGGGACGTTATATAGACTAAAAAATCTAGATTAACCGGCTTATCACAAACGAGATGGTCATGTCGCGGAGATGCCACAAAACTTATAGTCAAGGATTACGATGGTATTTATGAGACTTTAGAAATATTAGCTAATGATGTTGATATCTAGAAGCTTTAGCTTTATTGAGTTATATAGTTTGTAACACTCTGCCGGGGATCAGAGCAGAGTTTCGCGGGTAATTAATTACTTATGCACAGAAAAAAAGCGAGTAAGAACAACTAAGTTTATTAAGATCAGAAAAAAAAGCGCTGCCAAGTCATTGGCACGTAGCTTCCTCCAAATTAATTTATCGTTCCTATATGTATAGCATACAGTTCAAATATAATATATTTTTATTCATTCTACGTGTTTTAAAATGATTTAAAAATTTACAATGATTCCAAATTCATTAATATTTAAAATTCGACCTTATTCCGCTTCGCCGTCGATATAACGCATAGTGTTGAGAGACAGAAACATAAAGCGTTCTCCTTCGTTTATGACGTAGGAGTTGCGTCACAATCAAACGATAGTCGAGGGACCAATTGAAACTCGCGTAATAATTGTATGCGTGAATATAGGTGAGACCGCGGCGTCTCTCACAACCCCCTCCCCTTCTCCTCCCGACCCGAGCACACTTTTACACTAAACACTTCTGGCTCCGACCGCCGGCGCGCAAACATCTCTCTGTACTGCTCCGCGACAAGCGACGCAGACCCCGAACTTCAGCTGCGATTCGAAGCTTATAATAAAGAGTGTCTTCTTTTCAAGTATTTTGAGCCTAGTTATTTACCAGCACCACTCTTCCCACGTCTCCGAAATTCTATCCTCAATCAACAATCAACATTTTGGTTCTTCGAGCTGAATGGCGGGGAACTTGAAAAGCAAGAAGATATTCGAATTTATCGCGTTGAAAAAAAGTACCTCGAAAATTATTCGCTGCCTGCAACGGCCAAATAAAGCGCATAAATGAGCCGGCAAGTTCGTCCGAAAAAACTATAAGTTTGCGCGTTACGCAACGCGGCCGGAGCCATGCGCGTCACAACGGTCGCCATTTTCAATGCGCCAATGAGTCCCGAGGCAGTGACGTCCCAGCGGGCAAGCGCACATACATCATTGCTTTACACACAAGGCAATGCACAAGCATCGAAGCTGGTGAAAGTACAATCGAGATCGTCATCAGAAACTACGAAACTGCAGAAATAAGGCAGGACTTCGGCGGCTCGGAAGAACGGCGCCCTGCGCGCCCCACGCTACGCTTCCAGCCCCAGCACAGCCACACGGCAGCTCTACGTACTCAGCGGCACCTCGACAAGCATAAGGGTCATCCCGACAACGCCTTCCCATCATCCGCATCATTCACAGCGAACGCCTGGTGACTGAGCAAACAGCGAACAGAAACGGCGCTGAGCTGGGAGAAAGCGAACCTCGATTTTGAGGATAGGTTGCTGGTTCATCGCTACGACTCTACAGCTGAAGATTGGATTCATGCAATTCTACTTGGCTTTAAAGTATCATTCTGATTCATATTAATTTTTTTATTGAATCTCTTCTGTTTTCCTAGTAGATTTTGCATAAATTTTGAAGAGTAGAGCAATAGTTTCTAGTAGCTCATTCTTGCTTTTTTTTCAATGGCTTTCATACTGTAAATATTTTGCTTACTATCTAAAATAGCTTTCAAATCAATAATAGAATCACTAGTGCACCGTGGCTAAGTCATTTCAGTTAGTAATTGACGCTATATGTTAAATAAATAGTGTAGAAATACCACAATTTAGACTCGTGTTTACTGAAAATTGCTTAATTGACTGCCTATTTATTATGCATGCACATTTTCAGTCATCGGTTAACACCTAGTGCTTGGTCTGCACGCCTCATACACAGCATGAGCCAGCTCCATGCGCTTGGAGCATTCTGCATGCTTAACCCACCCCAGCAGCAGCTTCTCACATCAATGGGCACACTCGTCTGGGCCTGCTTTGGGCTTCGCTTCAACTAGCCATGAAGGTTAACTTCCGGCTCATCGACTCTGCATCAAGGGTATCTCGCTTGCTTCAAGTCTTGAGTGCAAACAGTGAATGTTTAGAGTGTATTGGGTGTGATTGATGTGTGATAGCAGTAGGTTTAGCTAGCGGTACTGCGACCAGACCAAGTAGGTTAGCATATAGTGTAGAATTAACATTGCGTGTGATTAAACATTATAATAATTAAACTATGTGCAAAGTATGATGGTGTTAAAAAAATTGTCAGTGTGCTTAAGGGGATCGTAAACCTTTAAAATGACGATTTTTCTTTTTATTACATATTTTACTAAAAAAAACACTTGTAGAATATGTCCCAATTAGTTTTAAAGCATTATCTATTTTTGTTTTAAGAATATACACAAAACTGATAAGAATTTTTCCATCCGTCTTACAGTCTTACAAATTAAATTAAAATAATTAATATTTATGGCAGTCAGATTGCCCTTGTTTATAATCACCCCCGCAAAATCTGAAATAAAAACTTAATTAAAACCTGGAAAAAACTTTGTTAGCCAAGGACGATCTGACTGCCCACCACCACCATATTGTCCAACGTTTCGAGCCTGCTCCGGCTCCTCCTCAGGGACTGAAATAAAACCCGCGATACACCTCCTTATATACCATTCACCCATACCCCCTTCTTTTCTCTTACCCCACCACCCTCCACATTCCCCTCTCCAACTTGCCATTCTCACTTAAATTAATAAAGAATGATAAATGTTATCTAATTTACTTGACTCTATCATTAAATTTACATTATTCCGATTTCTTAGAATGTGAATACTTTCAAGGCTTTCCCTCTTATATTTATTCTTAATCCCCTGTTCCAAAATATCCACACTCTCAAAATCGAAAGAATGCAAACTATTTAAACAATGTTCTTTCAAACCCGATGTACAACTTGAGCTGCGTAAACTATATTGATGTTCATATATTCTCTTTTTCAAATATCTACCCGTTTGACCAATATAACAACCATTACAATCCCTACAATTAATTTTATAAACAACTCCCGATTTCAAACATTTATCATCCTTGTCTTTACAATTACTAAATAACCTTTCTAAATTATTATCATTTCTAAAGAAAACTTGAATATTATGTTTACTAAAAACCCTTCTAATCCTTTCCGACAAACCTCTAACATATGGTAAACTAAAATATGCATTCTTTCCATTTCTATTCCTTGTTTGATTATCTACCCGCTGCTTCAATCCACCATTATAAATTTCCCACACTCTCTCATCAATCATTTTATCAATAAATTTTTATATTATTAATTATATTATATAAGATATTATATAAGAATTATATAAGATAGAATTAAATTCACAAAAGAAGTTGAGAAAGATTATCAATTGAGTTATTTAGATATTAGAGTCATTAGAGGTAATAATAATAGAGTGAAATTAGATTGGTATAGAAAACCTACATGGTCAGGTAGATTTTTAAATTTTGATTCTCACCACCAATTCGGAAACAAGACAGGTGCGATCAAAGGTGTCATTGACAGAGCGATTAAATTGTCACATAAAGATTTTAGGAAAAAGAATTTAAATTTAGTTAGAGAAACATTTATTAAAAATAGTTATCCCGTAAAATTTATTGATAAAATGATTGATGAGAGAGTGTGGGAAATTTATAATGGTGGATTGAAGCAGCGGGTAGATAATCAAACAAGGAATAGAAATGGAAAGAATGCATATTTTAGTTTACCATATGTTAGAGGTTTGTCGGAAAGGATTAGAAGGGTTTTTAGTAAACATAATATTCAAGTTTTCTTTAGAAATGATAATAATTTAGAAAGGTTATTTAGTAATTGTAAAGACAAGGATGATAAATGTTTGAAATCGGGAGTTGTTTATAAAATTAATTGTAGGGATTGTAATGGTTGTTATATTGGTCAAAGGGGTAGATATTTGAAAAAGAGAATATATGAACATCAATATATTTTACGCAGCTCAAGTTGTACATCGGGTTTGAAAGAACATTGTTTAAATAGTTTGCATTCTTTCGATTTTGAGAGTGTGGATATTTTGGAACAGGGGATTAAGAATAAATATAAGAGGGAAAGCCTTGAAAGTATTCACATTCTAAGAAATCGGAATAATGTAAATTTAATGATAGAGTCAAGTAAATTAGATAACATTTATCATTCTTTATTAATTTAAGTGAGAATGGCACGTTGGAGAGGGGAATGTGGAGGGTGGTGGGGTAAGAGAAAAGAAGGGGTATGGGTGCATGGTATATAAGGAGGTGTATCGCGGGTTTTATTTCAGTCCCTGAGGAGGAGCCGGAGCAGGCTCGAAACGTCGGACAATGTGGTGGTGGTGGGCAGTCAGATCGTCCTTTGCTAACAAAGTTTTTTCCAGGTTTTAATTAAGTTTTTATTTGAGATTCTGCGGGGGTGATTATAAACAAGGGCAATCTGACTGCCATAAATATTAATTATTTTAATTTAATTTGTAAGACTGTAAGACCGATGGAAAAATTCTTATCAGTTGATATTAAATTGCAGTCGACATAAGTAATATTTTTCATGAATATACACAAAACATTGATAAAGCTTTTCATTTGTTTTTAGTTCAACTTACATTTTTCCTATTGTATACATATTTATATAATCATATATTATTTCTACTAATTTTTTTTTCATTTTACTGTTCTTAATAAATTCAAAATTTTGATTTTACATATCTATATATACTTAAAAAGATCCAAATATAATATTTTAAACATTAATATAAAGATAAAAAATAAATAATATAAGTTGTGGATGGTATTTTTGACAAAAATAAAAATTTGAATTTAAAACTTATATAGCAATTTAGTTGGTACCATAACAACCTGACTTATCAACGACAGCCTTTCGCAGCTCACTCCATTATTGTAAGCTGATTTTAACCTATGTAAAAGTCCGCAAGCAATGTAAACCTGCACAGCTGTCATTTCATATAAACACTGTGATATCAACATCAGCACCTTTTTTATACAAAGGTTTTTCTTAATTTTCATTGTTTCGAATGAATTTGGGAGTAAACATTTAGTTTATTATAATACGTAAAGGTATTTTAAATAAGTTTTTAGAAGTGTTAGAATAATGCGAGTGACAGCGAATAAAAGTTTTAGAAATAGCTTTTAGTACTTGATCTTTTATTGGAAACTTTATACTTAAAATAATAGGGATTGACACTAATGAAAAATTAAGTCTATACTGACAATTACAAAAAACATTTAGTGAACAAATTTAAATCAACTTTTAAAGGAAGCGAAAGATATGCTATTGTGTAGAAAAATGTTATGGAACCTTCGCTTCTGCCAGAAAGCTACTATTATCAGCCATCGCCTGAGTCACACTATGATATAATTGACATTTTATTTTCTGAAGTAAAAACAGTTATGCACTGCAATAAATATGTATCAATCGTATTCTCTTTATTAAGTAATAATATTATATGTGAAAAAAAAATAATGAAGGACAAGTAAAGAAGTTCACCCTATCAGACATTAAAAGAAGATCAATATAGGAGTGTTGCAGCTATAAACACTTTTCTTAAGCATTTGGCTATGGCGATACTGGCTTCATAATATGCATTGTAACGCGTGCGCGAGTTAGGTAATTCGGGATTCAAATTACCCGCGCTGAGCAGGCATGCTCACTGGGGGCGCGAGCGCGTGAGCATTCCGACCGGATTAGAACGGTCTCGCGAAGCGTAATATACCCGTCGCGTACCCGCGAAGCTGCTACGGCTTTATGGGAGTCACGGCAGCCATCTTCGTGTCTGGCATCGCCCCGTGAGCATCTCCCCCGTGTCTCTGGAAAGTTACCGCGTTCGCGCCGTATAGTTTTGTAGCTATAGCTTTACCACGAGTGAAGTGGAGGCCCGAACTAGCGTGCGAGTAAGGGAGAGAGAGAGAGACAGAGAGATAGAGAGAGAGAAAGAGAGAGAGAGAGAGAGAGAGAGAGAGAGAGAGAGAGAGAGAGAGAGAGAGAGAGAGAGAGAGACTGCGCCGCTATAAGCAGCACGAGAGACAGCGAGCGAGGAGCCGACAGCCAGCCCGCCGGCCTGCCGATCTGTTGCGAGTGAGTAGGAGCGAGAGAGACAGAGACACATAGAGCGCAGCGACTGCGTGAGCGAGAGCGAGCGAGATAGAGCTGAGTGTACCGGTTGCTCCTTCCAAACGTAAGTTTTCTACTCGCCTCTCGCGTGTTTATTGTAAAGGCTCGCACGGAAATCTCCCCGTGCAAGCTTTCTGTGCCGTGTACGTGCGGGTGTGTGTCAGCACGCCGTACTTTAACACCGCGCGCGAGATTAGCAGCTTCGCCGCGCGCCGTATTGTTCGCGCGTTTGAATATTAACTGTCGCGCCCAAACTAACAGTTTGTTTTAATAAGCACGTGCGTTGTGCATGTAATTGTTATTGGTTTTAATATACTGTGATATCTAGTTACTCTTCGCGTTGTTCATTACAACCTGTCCTTCTCCCGGATACCGCCGCCTCTGCGGAAAAACAACTCCACCGGTCGTTTTCATATCTGAGCATAGCCGCCGCGCGCTTTACTCTTCGAGCGCGCGCTTTTCACTCAACGATCCAATTAGTTGGAGAGCGAAGTTCGCGTGCGATCTTCGCGCTGTTTTCGGGATTCCAGGAGCAGATCCCCGGGCAAGTCACTTTAGTCTGACACCCGCGGCACCGTGTTCTAGGGCATCGCAAGCCTCTGGCTTGCTGGGATTTTCCCCCACTAGCCATCCCGTTACAACTGGCGCCCCAACGTTTTGTGGGTGGAGAAGGACCCGCGGCGCGTACGTGATTCGCGGCGAAGCTTGGCGCGAAGAAGCTCAGCAGCGTAGCTGAGCGTAAGCTGCAAAGAAAGGCTCTTCGTGCCGCAGCTCGTAGGCGCGTGTGTGCGTGTGCGTGACACAGCCGTGCTGTTGCGAGAGTGCGGTCGAGAGGTTAGGCGAGAGATAGCCAATAATCCTCGACCTAGAGTGCCGACGAGGAGAGATCTGGATCGCGAGATTTTTGTGCGTTAGATAATTGTTTTTAACAATTAAAATTTTTTTTTAATAACAATTAATTTTTTTTTAACGTCAAAATTTTTTTTTAGGCGATAATTAATTTTTTTTAATTAATTTTTTTCTCGACTCGAAATTTTTTTTTCTCCTCTCGTATTTTCGATACGAATTATTTTTTAGTGGACGAAAAATAAAATTTTTTTTCTTTTCTCGTGCTGTTAGTAGAAAATCGAGAGAAAGTCGGCAGGTACACTCGGAACAAAAAGTTGACTGTGCGCCCGAGTAAAAACTCGTGCGCAAAAATCCCCTCGAACTTTAAAATTGTTTTTTTATTTGTTTTAGGTGAAAATTGTATTTATTTTTTTTGTGCTTTTTGTGATATTGTCCATTTTGACACACACATATATATATATATATTTTTTTTTTCACATATATTTATTTTAAAATTACAAGTGCGAGTAGTTGAGCGTAATTCATTACAAATAGTAATTAATTACAGAAACAGCTTTTATATTTTAGAGCCACATACGGGGAACCCACTTGCGTTATCGAGGTTAAGAGCAACCGCCGTAGCTCTTAGAAAATAACCCGGGTTCGCGTTGAAAAAGCTAGCTTACGAGTTGAATAGGCAAACTCTCTCTGTCATCAATACAGATACTACTCGCGCTAGTAAAATAAGTTCGTGGGGAAGCGCACAGCCAATTGACACCATGGCCGGATCATCGCAGTTTGCGGAATCTGCGATATTCAATTGGGTCTATACACAGCCCGAAGAGGAAATAAACGAGGCAATGCAAGCCCTTGGTCTACATCAGTCAGATTTGCAGTCAGTAAATATGCTGACAGCGATCAAGTGACTTATGGGCGATTATAGTGCCGCCGATTTCGTGCCATAAAGCTCCTTGATGACCCGATAGTGATGTAGAAACACTCGGAGTCTCGGAGGATGAACGCTCTACAACAAGCACATAATGCAGTGGCGGAGCCAGCGGAAGAGGCAAACGGCCAGGAGGGTTCCAGGACAGAGATATTGAGCTCTGAAGCACCCACCGGGACATCTTCAGCCGAAGCCGAGGGACAGCTTTAACAGCAACAGCTCCAATAGCAACAACTGCAGCAGCAGTAAATGCAGCAACAGCAGTTGGTGCAGCAGCGACGGCAGCAACAGCAACAACAGCAGGAGCAGCAGGAGCGGCAGCAAGTGCTCCTGGAAGAGCAGCGCAGGCAACGACAATGCCAGCGCAACTGCGAAGAAGAGTCGTTAGCACGAAATGAGCAGCACGGGTTCTGGCAGCAATCGCGAAACCTGCCGCAGTCGCAAAACCTGGAGTGGCCCCGACAGCGTGAGCCGCGAACCGCCGGGATAGCAGTTGGAGACAGCATATTATCGGAGCAGCTACTGGCGGTGATCAAAACACTCGTCGAGGAGGTTAAAGAGCTTAAAGAGAATGTACGAATACTTCAAGGAGCGCGACATCCAACCTCAAGTACGCACTTGGAGGGTGTTCAACCCCCAAGCACGGGCCGTAGACGAGGATCACCACATGTGAACTTCCAAGACACGTTCACGTATGCGGAGTTTAACCGCAGCAGCCCGAGTCTCCAGTCCCCAATAGAGGCTGGGAGGAATGATACCAGAAATTCTTCCCAGCGCCCGACAAGGAATGGCGCGACCCAGGACCCGGCTGAGAGGCTTACGTATTTGCCTCAGCAGACGAACCGTGATGTGAGCCAGATAGTCCGAAAATGGCACATCAAGTTATCAGGGTCCTCAAAGGAGCACAGCGTTGAGTTATTCCTCACGAGAATAGAGGAATGCAGAACTCTAGCTAATCTGACACACGACGAGGTACTTTCGTCGTTGTCAGAGCTCCTAACGGGAGTAGCAGCCACCTGGTACCGGAGTAACCGCCATACATGGCGATCGTGGCCAGATTTCAAAGAGGCCATAATGCACATGTATGGCGGGGACAGGGGACATCAGCAGCGCGTCCTGGCGGAAATAAACGCGAGGACTCAAGGCAGAAATGAAGTTACGCGTGATTACGTAGTAAATCTACAAGCCATGGTCCTCAAGTTGGTTCCGGTGCCTAGCATTGCTCAACAGTTAGACGTGTTGCACCGGAACATGCGGCCAGAACTGCAAAAGATGGTAATGCGAAATCAAATTACGGATTACCGAGGGCTTCTGGACCTGGCCCGGGAAGTCGAATTAGCGCTCGCGGCAGATAAGGTGTATCACACGCCACCACCGCCCGAGCACAGGTACATGCCAGAATTTTCCTACTTGCCGACTGAGCCGCTCACGGATCAGCGGAAAAAGCAAAATCCAAGCGTGGCGGCGATGGGGCGCCAACAGCACGAGCCTCGAGAGAGTCTCGAGGCTATGTTCCGTCGTGTCATGGCCGAATGCTTATGGGCCTTAACAAAGAAAAGCACCGACGAGAACGAGGGGCAAAAGTCTAGCCCGCCGCCAACCTGAAAACCTAAGAAGAAGTGTAACTGGGAAAATAGGCGGCGTGAGGTCGGGCAAATTACGAACCAGCCTAGTGGGGGTAGTAGCTCGACCCACCAGGCTAGGCCGCCAAGTCCAAGAAATAACGGACCTCCACAAAGGCCAGAGTACTGAAGAGAACCCGCATATGCGCAGAAGGGAGGCAACAAGCCTAATGCTGCCGGAAACCAATAGGGAAACGGCCAGGGGAGCAGGTAAATACGACCACATACCCGCCCCCAGCTCTCTCACCAGAGATCGATGGTAACTCGGTCCAATCGTCTGGAGTGGAGAGCGAAGAAGTGCCCGTGATTCAACCGAATGAAGTCATCCAAGAAACTTGCTCGCGATGGTGGCTTCAAGTAGATGTAGCCTGTTACAGGCTACGAGCACTCTTCGATACAGGAGCTTTACGGACTGGGATGAATTTCATCGGCCTACAGCTCGCTAGGGCTTGTGGAAAAGAGTTAATCCCAGCCAGCGGCCTAACGGCACGGGTGGCAAACGGGCAAAGCATAGCAGTGGTTGGCTATGTGTATCTGCCCATGGTCGTGGCTGGCGTGTGCACGGAAGTGCGCGTCGCAATAATGCCAGATCTAGATACGGGGTGCTACTTGGGGGTAAACTTCATTAAGACGGTTAGCGCCGTCTTAGACCCCACAGATAAGACGCTGCATCTCAAAGATCACTATGCAAGCGTAAAGTTAGAAGTAGCCGCCATAACCGTAAACAACACCGTGTCCGTATCAGCTATAGGGTTGGTGGACCCAAAAGAAGAACAGCGCAAAGAGGTAAAAGCTTCAGTAGCTCAGCTGATCGGTAGCAGCCTGGCACCACTAGGGTGTACTTCGTGGATCGAGCATGCAATAGACGTCGGATCTACAACCACTTAACAAACTTGACTGACTGATGTGGATATTACTGTTACCCGTGCTCATAGCTTACAAGTCTGATGGACCGTATACTGAGGTACCAGAATATTTGTTCTAAATGTAAAATATTTTCAGCTAAAAACAATACTTTTTTGAATTTCAGGGCAGAGATGGAGTTAAGAAATAAAGAAGAAGAAATAAAGAAGTATTTTCGTAATTTTATCTTTAAAGATGTTTTCTACATAATATAAAATTTTGAGCTCTACCGTCGACTCCAGATTCAGGAACTGCATATATTTTAATGGCAGAGGTCCTAAAATTTTGGTATTTTATGTCTATTGACTGAAGAGTTGTATGTATTCAATTTACTTGATTAAATAATTTTTACGGTCAAAGATTACTAAAAAATTTGAATTTCACTTAAATTTAAGATTTTTTAGCAATTTTTGACCGTAAAAAATAGTCATATTAAATACCAAAATTTTAGGAACTCTCCCTTTAAAATATATGCAGTTCCTGAATCTGGAGTCGACGGCAGAGCAAAAATTATGAAATGGCCATATATTTGGTTAAAATCGATTAAAAAATTTTTTTTGGGTCTCATTTTATCACAAATTGGATATATTTTTAGGATATTACTTCTAGATATTTCTAATTATGAAAATTTATTTTTTCAGGTCATTTTATGAAGAAAATTTTAAAGGTGTCTAACCCCCTTAACATCATATTTTGTGACCAGACTGAGGATCATGTTAGTGTGCCTTAGCTCTGAAACATTAAGCGAATAAGACGAATGGATAGCTTAGCATAGGATTTACTCTATCTAGGGCTCGCTTGGTCTGATTGATCTTAAATCAGCGGATTAACTAGTCAGGTAGCTCCTTGCCTATCGTTTCTATAGCTAATTCTCATAATTACGATTTTTTGCAACTTCGATGCATTATCAGGACAACCAATTTATGTTTCGACTTGGTTTCCTAACCTTCTCTGTAATTTCGAAATTAATCAAGCACTCGCTAAATGGAGTCATGAGTGTTGCAAACAAGATGATTATCCGTATCACCTTTGTACAATACTGAGGTATCTATATTCGGGTAACTATCTCTTAATTTTGTTTGCTTGTTATTTAAGCCAAGCAATTCTTTCAAACTATTGAAGTTAGTATCATTTCTTTTCAAATCTCAGTAATTCCTTTCGATTAACAAAATGGATGCTCTATATGCAATACAGTTAGAATTGTACAGGCAAATTAGTAATGTTATATAAACTTTAAGAAAAAGGGAGCAGCTAACATGTCAGAAGTTACTGTTCAAGCTAAATTGTCAGGCTTGGAAGACTGTTACTCTCAGTTCCAAACAAATCATTATCGCATCCTCAGTATCGAGGATCTTTCTCAAGATCATGACTACTTTACCTCAAATGTAAGCGATCAAATTATTGATGCTTATTATGATAGGAAAGCTGAATTCCTACAATTCATTAAGGATAATGAACAGCGGGAAAGGGAGCGAGATAAAGCTCAATCCCCACAACTTCGAAATGAGAACTTGAATATCTCTATAAATGCAGCTTCATTTGAAGCTCATTCGCTTCCAAAAGTGCAATTGCCAACATTTTCTGGTAAATTTGCTGAGTGGAGAACTTCAGAGATCTGTTTAGATCTAAGGTTAATCGTAGAACGGATCTAGATCCTTTCAATCAAACACTATTATCTAAGAACTAATCTGATTGGCGAAGCTATGGAATTGTTAAAGGCCATACCAATCGCTGGAGATTAATACGAAACAGCGTGGAATGCTCTTCTAGAGTATTACGACAATAAGCGTCGTTCCGTTTCAACTCTCATCACTTCAATTCTAAACATAAATCCCATGAAAGTTGAGAACGAATCAAAACTGAAGCGAGTGAGTAGGGAGTTTTTCGGTCCTCTGGAGATTTTCAAGAAATTAGATAGAAACGAGCCCGATATAGGGAACGATCTTCTTGTACACATAGAAGTAGAGCTCTTTGAAGCTAAAACTAAAAAGGAATGGAAGAAATCCATAGACAAGTCGAACGACGCTCCATCTGCTACTGCTCAATTAAAAGAGTTCATCAAAGGTCAAATCGAAAATTTGGATGACGGGAAAGAAAGGCAGAGCAATTCTTCCACAAGCCCCAAATCAAAAGGTGCGAAAGTAAAAGTGTCAAAAGGAGATAACGATTCGAGTACTGTCCATTCGTTGCAGACAAGCTCTAAGGACTACAATCCTAAGTTCCTTAAGTATATCCTCTGTAACGCACAGCACACTTATATAGAGGAACTGAGTCTAATATTACTAACACACTCCAATCAATGGACGCTAATCAAGCTATAGTTAATGTAACTTGCGTAAATGTAAAAATAAACGTTAACAAGCTTGACTCATACAACGCAAGAGACTAAAAACACAGGTGTTCTTCTCACCACAGCTCTCATTTCTGTAATAAGACCTGAAGATAAGAAGCTAACAGTCAGAACTCTTATCGATCCATGCAGTCAAATTTCTACAGCTACCGAAAATTTGTGCAATTTGCTATCACTGAGACAGGAAAGCACCAACATGTGCGTAAAAGGGGTAGGTGACCAAGCACTACGTGCCAACAGGTTAGCACATTTGCGCTTAAAACCTCATTTCGCTTCCTCCTGCTCTCTCGAAATAAAGGCATTAAGGGGGCTAGACACCTTTTTTCTCTGCAATAAGAAGTAACATTTTAATACATAAATGTAAACTAATTATTTCATACTTTTTACATATAAAAGTGGGTATATTTACGTTACCTTAAAACTTTCTCCGATGGGCCTTTTATATGGTCCAGAACCATAGTCATCGATGAAACAAGTTTTTTCACTATCCGTAAGCTTTGAAATTTTCCTGTGGATGGATTGACTTCAGATTTTAACTAAATTACTCCTGAATAGTATAATTCTCATATGAGTGTAGGGATTTTTGATCTAATGAGAAAAAAAAAATTGTGCTGTTTTTCAAGAGTTTTTTTTTTAATTTTTTTAAATTTTTTATATTTTTTCATAATTTTTTGATGTAAAAATTTTTTCCGACATTTAATCCTAAATCCCTACACTCATATGAGAATTATACTACGAGGGTCATTTGACAAGTACCTAGCCTCACCGCCAGATGGTGCCACTATCGCACCAGAAATACACTACAGTGCAGTATCTCCCTGTAAACGGTTACAGATGAAATTTCAGCCGCATCGGAGTTGTAGTTTATTTTTGAGAGCGTGTGAAAGCAAATGTGTCCGTTGATTTTTGAAAAAATGGAGAAAGAACAATATCGGTCGGTGATTCGATTCTTGTTTTTGGAAGGGAAATCGCGCAGTGAAATTAAAGAACGCTTGGATGCAGTGTATGGGGATGCTTCTCCTTCGATGGCGACCGTTAAATTTTGGTATAACGAGTTTCAACGTGGTCGTACGTCGGTTTTTGATGATCCACGCCCAGGTGCTCCGAAAACAGCCACTACGGAGGAGAACGTGACAAAAATACACGATATCGTTTTGTCAGACCGCCAATTAAAGGTGCATGAGATAGCTACGATAGTAGGCATCTCAGAAGAACGCGTGTGGCATATCCTACATGAGATTTTAGGCATGAGGAAGCTGTCAGCAAGGTGGGTGCCGCGTTTGCTGACTGCAGACAACAAGCGCATCCGTGTGACCAGTTCAGAGCAGTGTTTGGAGCTGTTTAATCGCAATCCAAAAGAGTTTTTGCGTCGTTACGTGACCGTCAACGAAACATGGATTCACTACTACACTCCAGAGACCAAGAAGCAGTCAAAACAGTGGACCTTACCCGGTGAACCTGCTCCGAAGAAGGCGAAGACGGTCCCGTCGGCCGGAAAGGTGATGGCCACTGTTTTCTGGGATTCTCAAGGTGTGATTTTTATTGACTATCTGGAGAAGGGCAAAACGGTCATAGGACGAACTATTGAGCCGATTTGACGCCGTGTTAGAAGAAAAACGGCCCCATTTGTCTAAAAAGAAAGTGCTTTTCCACCACGATAATGCACCGGCTCACACTTCTGCACTCGCCACGGCTAAATTGGTCGAATTACGCTACGAACTGCTGCCCCATCCACCGTATTCTCCAGATTTGGCTCCGTGCGACTTTTTTCTGTTTCCGAACCTAAAAAATTCGCTCGCCGGGAAGAGATTCCACTCCAATAACGAAATAATCGCCGCCACGGAGGCCTATTTTGCAAACCAAGAGAAAATATTTTTTTCAACGGGATTAAAAAAATTGGAACACCGCTGGACCAAGTGTATTCAACTAAAAGGAGACAACATTGAAAAATAAATTTTATTTTTAGTAAAATTTTGGTGTTTTTATTTGTAGGCTAGGTACTTATCAAATGACCCTCGTATTCAGGAGTAATTTAGTTCAAATCTGGAGTCAATCCATCCACAGGAAAATTTCAAAGCTTACGGATAGTGAAAAAACTTGTTTCATCGATGACTATGGTTCTGGACCATATAAAAGACCCATCGGAGAAAGTTTTAAGGTAAGGTAAATATACCCACTTTTATATGTAAAAAGTATGAAATAATTAGTTTACATATATGTATTAAAATGTTACTTCTTATTTCAGAGAAAAAAGATGTCTAGCCCCCTTAATTCTGTCAAAGATCTCCTCGTACGAACCGCTAGTAGCCCGTGCATCGTCATCACTCGACTATTTAGATGGACTGCAATTGGCAGATCCAAACTATCTTGAATATCTCAAAATTGAATTATTGCTAGGAGCTGATGTCTATAGCTGCATAGTTGAGGACAAAATAATTAAAGGCTCAGTTCACCAACCCACAGCAGCACTGTCCAAATTCGGCTGGTTGCTCACAGAAAATATAGCAGGAATTAATTCATATTCCAAAGCGCAAATATTTAACCTTGCTACACTTCACTGCGCCTCTAGTAAGGATCAAGATGCTTAACTGTGTGATCTGTTGCGTGAATTTTGGAGGATGGAGGAGCTGACTGAGAGTAAAAATTCTTGCTCCATCGCAGATCAAGCTTGTGAAGATCTATTTGCTAACATCACTTCAACACAACAAAACTAAGAACTGTTTTTAACGGGTCCAGTAGGCTCAAGTCAGATGAAACATTAAACGACCTACTGCATAAATCTACTAATATAAGATGTAGGTTTAATTTGTTCAACTAGAAACTAACAAAATCGCTGTGTCTGCAGACGTAGAAAAAATGTTCAGCCAGATAGATGTGCATTCGCTTGACACGAAGTAACAAGTCATTATTTGGCGATTTAATCCCTTAGAAAAAATTGTCACCTACATTCTCAATACCGTAACTTACTTGTTGACTTGTTCGTCATACCTGGCCATTAGAACTCTCTTACAGATGGCTATCGATTACCAAGAGGAATATCCTATGGCAGCTAAGGTAGTTCGTGAGGAAATGTACTCCGACAACGTGCTCACCGGAGCACATACGACTGCTGAAGCAATACAAAAAATAAAAGATTTAGTCAGTTTATTTGCGAAAGCTCAGATGAATCTTCGAAAATGGGCCTCGAATAACCCAGAAGTTCTTTCGGCTCTACCAGATCAAATGTTAGCTGAAGACAAGATAACCTTGTATAGCACAAGCTCATCAGTTCCCATGCTAGGAATTGCCTGGCATACAAGCGGTGATTATTTTTATTTTAACCTTGCTGATGTCAATGTCTCCACAACAGCTACAAAACGAAATGTACTTTCACGTATTGCACGTACGTACAATCCACTAGGCTGGACCGCACCAGCTGTCGTGAGATCCAAGATGCTGCTTCAGTCGTTATGGCTTCCGAAGTTAGGATGGGATGATCCATTACCCAACGAAGTTACCCAAAAATAGTTTAATTGGGTGTGCGAACTTCCTGCGCTCAGAAAAACATTAGAATTCCGCGGTGGACTGGGTTCACACCACATACCGTCGTGGAATTACACGGCTTTGCTGATGCTTCAAAGAAAGCATATGGAGCAGTGCTCTATTTAAGGTTCATCAAAGAAACTTCTGTTTTAACCTCGCTACAGATTGCCAAATCAAAAGTGGCACCTGTAAAAACACTAAGTATTCCACGTTTGGAATTATGTGCCGCACTTATTCTCACTCGTCTTGCTAAATAATTTATCGACTCAGCAAAGTTGGAAATTCGTAGCGTACATCTATAGACCGATTTGGCCAATGTTTTGTTTTGGCTAAAGGACCATCTTTCACATTGGTCTGTTTTTATAGCAAATAGGTGTTCCAAAATACACATATCTCTACCAAACGCGATTTGGCACCATGTGAAGTCTAAGGAAAATCCTGCGGATATTGTATCTCCAGAAAATGAGCCATCCAAGCTCATTAGTAACGAGCTGTAATGGGAGGGTCCAACCTTTCCTACAGATAAGGGGGATACTTAGTCCAAGAAACAGGACGAACTCAACTTTGCAGTAGCCAACGTACTCATATCAAGCACATGTAAATTAGCAAATAGTTTAGATGAAAGTCATACAGGCGTCTGGGATCTTGTCCGTAGATACTCATCTATTATCAAGCTATTGTGGATAACCGCCTATTTCCTTAGGTTCATAGCTAAAATTAGTGTTAAGGTTATAACGGTGTATTTACGTTCGACCAGGTACAGCGCTATTGCAGATTTCTCCAATGATGATGAATATCAGAATAGAATTAAGCATGAAAATATATAGATATGTCTTCCCATTATGGGTGATCGCAAAGGAAATGGAAAACGTCTCGGTTCTGGAAATGATCACTCACGGCGATTAACAGTAACACTTTAATATTTATTAAAAAAAATGGGAATTAAGCTAAAATATATATTTGCAATTATAATTAAGTATAATGTTGAGCGCCAGCTGGGACGTTCCCAGCATTCTAACTAACTACGATATATTACAATAAACTAATCGCGATATGACAATGACTCGGCTGTTACGATATGGAGCGGGACACGAATTCAAGCGCGAGCTCGCGAGTGTAGTCTCCAGCGGCGAGAGTTTCGGTACGGTTTCGAAAAGAGCCACGACAAGATCGGAGTACGCGACACGAGAGAGAGACGCAAAGAGGTGGTAGCCGCTGCGATAGAACTTACCAGCTCGGAGCTGGGACGAGTGGCGTACACAAGCTGACGATCGCAGAGGTTGAGTTGGTGGGCAGCGGCGGTAAGACGCTCGGACGCACACAGGTTCGACGCAGGCGGCACGACGTCGGCAAGCGGCTGCTGGACCACGCGCGCCGTGGATGGCTGGGATGGCGGCATAAAGCACTGAGCGGAGTGGCGGGGCTTGCTATACACTACGGCTGGACGACCGAACAAAACTTCACGTAAACTCTCGACACAATGGCTAGAGTAAGGCACTATAGCGCGTGCTGCGGTCCACAATGGAGTGGCCGAGCGTCGCAAGTTGACGAAGGAACGAGCCAGCAAGTCTCCGCGCGCTAGCGCCACCGCTCGTTCGTTTTCGGGTACTAGACTCTCTCTCTATCGCTCGCTCTCACACGCCATAAGTGATGGCCGCGCGCAGCCTGTGTTTATGTGCCCGCATGCCCCCGGTATTCTGCACGACGACGACGACAACGTGATGTTTCGACAGCGACGGTACATCAAGGACGAAGAGACAGGTGAAGCCCTCACGAGGTGTGCGGGGCCTCCAGCAGCTGTTCTCTTCACCTCGACAAACACCTGGTACATCCCTGGAGGAGGTTAGGTTCTTCTGCTTCCTCTGCTCAAGAGTGTCAGTTGATCTAGATAGGATCAGTAGTTTACTTTCCTAGCTTATTGTTCTTGTACTTATTCTTCCTCTAGTTTTGTTGCAGGTCACAAGTAGACGAACAGCGGAGACTGACATGCAGCAACAGCCTCCAACAGGCGTAGCTGTTCACCTATAGGTCTGTTTTTGCAGTGCAGCACCGCCTTTTTCTTGTGTATCAGCATCTATCCACATGTTCCCAGGACATACAAGGTGAATTCTGTTCCTCCTTATCCAATACTTAGCAAATACTACATTAGTTTGCTTTATTTGCAGGTATGAGCAGCAGAGTCGCAGAGGCAGAGTCGCCGGCGAGGCCAGATGCGCTCCTGCGCCACATACTCCTGGAATATGATGTGTTCTTTCTCACTAAGTTTTCTCTATTCTGCGTATGTTCTTTCACTAATACCCATCTTTCTTCTTCTTTACTAACCATTTTTTTCTTTTTACAGAGTCACCTCAGAGCTGCCGCCTCCACATGCCAAGAAGAATCAAGAGGACTGTGAGCCCAGCTCACTCGCATCGCAGCAGCATCAGTTAGTATAAGGGGTGGCAGGAGCTATGTCTTCTTCAGCAGGAGCGGGGCATGGTTGCAGCACGAGCAGCTCGCAATGCTCCTCTACAAGAGTGCTGTCTTCGCTTTTAGTGTATGTTACAGGTAACAGTGTTAATTAGGGTGTCGTGTGGGTTGCTTGGACCCTCTTCTGCCAAGCATTCCTTTTCTAAAGTTAGGTTTTTCTGTTCTGGATGATTAGCCAGAAAAGAACCCTTACAGCCACCGCTGGAGTTTTTTCCCTATTTACGTTATTTAATTGTAATGCTTAAAAAGTGAGCGTTGCAAGGTTAGATCTAGTAGAAGTCAGAAAAGTAAAGCGCTCAGTCTGCCTTTTCTGCAAAAAAGTATAGATTGTGAGTCAATTTCTTTAAGCTCATGCGAAATGGAAAACGCACAATTCCTTTGGTGCTATCTGAGGCAACGATCATACTTCACTAGCGAATACTCTCTGCTGGCAGCAGAGAGAAGCTTAAACAGCAAAAATCCGTTGGGATCTTGAATCTGTTTATCGAAAACTAACTGATCAAGGTGGGCGGTAAGATGACTCATTCCCTAACTGATGACCACACTAAGCATCCAGTTATATTACCCCAATCTTCACCTCTTACAACGCTTCTTATAAGAGAAGCGCATCTACGTACCTTGCACGGTGGCACGCAAGTCACTTTAGTGACGCCTAGGCAGCAAATATGGATAATTCGTGGACGCACGGAAGTTAAGCGAGTGATCAGGGCTTGTATACAATACGCTCGATACTCAGGTCGTGCACCTTCACAAATCATGGGCAATTTAGCTGCTGCTAGAGTTCAGCCTAATAGTCCCTTTCAAAGGGCAGGTGTGGACTATGCAGGTCCAGTTAGCGTAGGGATGATAAAGGCGAGAGGAAAGGGCACTCTAAAGAGTTATATTTGTATCTTTGTATGTATGGTGCCTAGGGCCCTCTAAAGAGTTATATTTGTATCTTTGTATGCATGGTGTCTAGGGTAATTCATTTTGAACTTGCCGAAGACTACTCTTCGGAGTCTTTCATAGCGGCATTTCACCGGTTTACTGCTCGACGCGGGCATTGTAGAGAATTATTCTCTGATCAGGGATCTACTTTTATTGGCGCTGATAAAGAGCTCAAAGCGATTCTGCAAGCTAGTTCCGAATTTTATGCACAAGTCTCTAAGAAACTCAGCAGCGAGGGAACGAGTTGGAGATTTAATCAACCTGGTGCTCGAAATTTTGGGGGCCTTTTGAAAGCAGGCGTAAAATCTGTGAAGCATCACGTGCGAAGAGTGATTGAGGAACAAATTCTCACCTTTTCTGAATTCAACACCTTATTATGTAGAATAGAAGCATGCTTGAATTCGAGACCACTTATCAGATCATCGGATGATCCATCTGATTTGGACTATTTGTCAACAGCGCATTTTCTCATACAGCGACATTCATATCGTGTACCAGAGCCTGATCTAACCAAGGAAAATGTACCGATAGACAAGCATTGGCGATTGCTATCGCAAATGGCACAACACTTCTGGAACCATTGGAAAAATGAGTACCTGACAAAATTGCAAGCTAGGGGTAAATGGTTGCATCCGAAACCTACACCTAAGATAGACGATCTCGTTCTCCTACGTAATGAGAATACTCCACCAGGAAACTGGCCATTAGGTAAAATTTCTGCGTTGCGCCCCGGTAGTGATAATTTGGTACGAGTAGTGTCTGTTAGGACTAGCACAGGAACATTACGTCGACCTATTGTAAAGTTGGTGATACTTCCAACTGATTCATCATGGTTGATACATCTACGTTCAATTGTAAGCTTCCTTACTTTCGACGTTGCACCGGCGAAGGTGGGCGGTATGTTGAAAATTGCGTCGCGTTTTTTGAAAAGGGTGTGCTTTAGAGAGAGAAACAGAAACATAAAGCGATCTCCTTCGTTTATGATTTAGGAGCTGCGTCACAGTCAGGCGATAGTCAAGGAACCAATTGAAACCCTCCTAATGTTTGTATTCGTGAATATAAGTGAAACCGCGACGTCTCTTACAACGCCCCCCCTCCTCCTCGCGACCCGAGGACACTTTTACACTAAACACTTCTGGCTCCGAACGCCGGCACGCAAACATCTCTCTGTATTGTTCCGCGACAAGCGACGCAGACCTCGAACTTCAGCTGCTATTCGAAGATTATAATAAAAAGTGTCTTCTTTTCAAGTATTTTGCGCCTAGTTATTTAACAGGATCACTTTTCGCACGTCTCCGAAATTCTATCCTCAATCAACAATCAACACATACAAAATAGTCTTAAATTTCAAACTGATACATGAAGTGTAATTTTTCAAAATTACGATTTTGTAAAAAACAATAAAACATTTTAACCTTAAATAGACGATTCTTTTACCTAAAGAACTTATACGATAAAGGTACAAACTCTACATTTCCACAACATTTCAACATGATTAAATCAATTTTTTTTCACTAGTTATCATGCGACAAAGAAATTGACTTTGTATAAAATACGAAAAATTTCAATATCAAATATCTCAAAAAGTATGCGTTCGATTTTGATGAGAATTAGCACACATATTATGTATATCACATTTATCATATTGTCTATAAATATGGAGCTGATACATAGAGTCGTTCTCCAGAAATTGCGATTTGAAAAAATGTTAGAAAAATTTTAACTTCAAATATCTCTGAAATTTATGAACCAATCATTTTGCCCACAGAACTCGACCGAGAGCTAACTAAAATCTACCTCTACAAGGAATTTTGAAGCGATTAAGTCAATTTTACTCCCGTAATCGTTGGACATACAAAACTCATTTTTTTTCATTTCTCAATGTTTACGATTTGGTTACTTTTTTTTCCAGAAAATATAGGTATTTTAATTCTCTTTCGAATGACACATCCGATTCAAATATTTCGATCATATCATTAAAAAAAGCAAAAAGCAATTTTGGGAAAATCGAAAATTCGAAATAAAACAAAAACGCATCGGCCCAATTAAAAAACAGATTTTTGACCGTCAATCACACAAAAAAAACAAAAATAATGAGACATGTATGGTTAAAAACGACCGAGTAGCAGCTGAGATCCATGCGCGCGCGCACGCACGCTCGCACGCACACACACACACACAATTTTTCGAAAACCATGTATTTTTATTCCTAACACCTCGAAAACCAATTATAACATGTTTTTACAGCAACTAAAAAAATTACTATCACAAAGCTTCCTCTAGAAGGAAGCAAAACTCATACAACTGTGTAACGTACTGGGCGCCAGGTGCTCGCATCACTTGCACCGATCTACTTTCGCTGGCTAGCTCTGCCGCGAGCAGGAGAAACCCTACTCTAGCTACAGCAGCTGCACGTGCTGTAGCTTGCGCAGATTCGGAGTGGAACTCCCGGCGCGAATGCGCACACACACGCTGAAGGGAAACGCGGGGGGCGAATAACAGGAGGGAACAAACCTCCAGGGAACAAACGGCCAGGGTACTGCGGCTGCAGGCTGCTCTCTCTCTCTCTCTCTCTCTCTCTCTCTCTCTCTCTCTCTCTCTCTCTCTCTCTCTCTCTCTCTCTCTCTCTCTCTCTCTCTCGCTTGCAGTCTCTCGCGGTGGCTGTCCTCGCACGCACGAACGACGGCGGCGGTGACAGGAACGATGGCACTTGCGATATCGTCCAAATACACTCAGGCGGCACCTCTCGCAGCAGGCGGCTCGGCGCTAGGCATCCGAATGCTGGCCGACGTCGCTCATGCTCCTTCGTCGCTCCCCAAGTTCAGCTATCGGCCGACGTCTTCACTGCGGCGCGGGCGTGCCGGCCTCTCCTCTGGCGATGCTTCCGCGTGCCGTGGCTGCCGACGGCCGAGACTTTGTTGCTTCTTGTGATCTATCCCCCCCCCCTTCCCTCACCTCTCTCTCTCTCTCTCTCTCTCTCTCTCTCTCTGGAAGGGAGTCGCTCGCTGTTGCTGCGGCTACAGCTTGATTCTGTGCTGCACAGAAGGGAAGACCTGGAAGGCAGTTGCTCGCGGGAAGAAGGGGCAGCGAAGGGATCGGACGTATGCATGGGTGTATGTGTGCGCCGTTGCCTAATCATCACTCACCGAGACCGCCGTGCAACATACTTTTCCTCTGATCCAGTGACATGCAATTTGCCATGTCACAAGTTAAGATTGAAGATGTTTTTATGGCGGTTTTATGGAATTTCATTTTCCAACGATATAATGCAAGTAGTCAATATCTTCAAAACATAAATGTAAATTTAATTTCTGCTAATAATATGCTGCTTTCATTAGTCGATCTTGTTAAGGAATTGCGTGACAAATTTTCTGACATTGAAAAAGAAGCTAGGGAATTGCGCACTTATATGAACCAAGAATATTCGAATTCAAATAAAAGAAAAATCACTCGTAAGCTTGCAGACAAGGAAGTACAAATTGATAGTTTAAGTGGGACTGATAATTTTAAAATAAATACATTTCATGTTATTATAGACAAACTGGTGGCCGAGTTACAAAACCGAAGTGAAGCGTGTAGCCATATTATAAACTTATTTAGTTTTCTTACTCAACTATTATTTATAGAAACTAATGAAATAGAAAAGAAAAAAACAAATCTCATTAAGGTATATTCAAATGATTTACAAAATGAATTATTATTAGAATTAAAACAATTTATATCTCGCTTAAAGCTATAACCAAAAGGTTTTTTTTCTAATCAAACAGAGAAAACAACTAGTGAAAATGACCCAATCTTGTGTGCTTTGCAAGTTTCAATTGGATTGTAAATATGAATATGACTGAAGTATTTCGGAATGTTTACATCGTTTACAGAATTTGAGTTACGATTCCAATAGCCAACTGTGAATTTGAAAGGTTATTTAGAGTTTAAAAGAGGATAAAATATATGTGTAGGTCATCTATGTTAGATGAAAGATTATCTGCATTGACGAGCTTGAGCATTAAAGAAGATTTACTTCCATCAAATGACTTTGATTATTTGATAAGTGACTTTGCCAGAGCAAATTCAAGAAAAAATATTTTTAATTATATATTAAACATTTATAGTTATTAATATATAAGTTTTTAAGAAAAATATTTATAATAATGAATTATAAAAATAATATCGTAATTTTTATTTATATTCCCAACATAATCATTTTTTGCTGCCCTGAAGTGGGCCCCATCTTCATATTAGTCCTAGGCCTCGTGAATGTCTAATCCACCCCTGCCTGCGTCATAAATATCCAGGGACGGACTAGGCCACCAAGACGGCCCGGGATATTTGGAGCCTGTGGCCCTTAAAATATTTAATAATATGTGTCAGGTAATGGACAATTACAAATTGTACAATTATTTAAACAATTTTTAAACCCAAGTAGCCAGAGGAAGCGAGGATCACGCATATAAAAGTGTCATGAAGACGTGCAACAATAAGCAAGACAATTATTTAAACAATTTTTAAACCCAAGTAGGCGGAGGTTACGACGTCCACGCATATTAGGGAATTACGTGGACATGGATTAATAAGCAAGACTATTTAAATAATTTTTAAACCCAAGTAGCCGGGGGCGCGAGTTCCAAACATATAACGGAGTTACGTAGACGTGCGACGTAAGTAAGACGATTATTTGAATAATTTTTAAACCCAAGTAGCCGGGGGACGTGAGGTCCACGAATATAAGGGAGTCATGAAGACATGAAACAATTAACAAAACGATTATTTAAATAATTTTTACACCCAAATAGGCGGGGATATGAGGTCCACGCATGTTAGGGAATTACGTAGACGTGCAACAATAAGCAAGATAATTATTTATAACAATTTTTAAACCCAAGTAGGCAGGGGATATGATGTCCACGCATGTAAGGGAGTCATGTAGACATAAACAATAAGCAAAACGATTATTTAACCAATTTTAACCCCAAGTAGCCGGGGGACGCGGGGTACACATATATTAGGGAATTATGTAGACGTGCAGCAATAAGCAAGACATTTATTTAAACAATTCTTAAACACAAGTAGGCGGGGGATACGACGTCCACGCATATTAGGGAATTGGCTAGACAGGCATTAATAAACAAGACTATTATTTAAGTAATTTTTAAACTCAAGTAGCCGGAGGGCGCGAGTTCCCCTCATATAACAGAGTAACGATGACATGTCACGCAAGCAAGACAATTATTTGGATAATTTTTAAACCCAAGTAGCCAAGGGACGCGAGGTCCACGAATATAAGGGAGTCATGAAGACATGAAACAATAAATCAAACGATTATTTAAATAATATTTAAACCCAAGTAGATGGGGACATGAGGTCCACGGATGTGAGGGAATTACGTAGACGTTTAACAATAAGCAGGACAATTATTTAAAACAATTTTTAAACCCAAGTAGGCAGGGGATATGATGTCCACGCATGTAAGGGAGTCATGTAGACATGAAAAAATAAGCAAAACGAATATTTAAATAATTTTTAAACCCAAGTAGCCGGAGGACGCAAGGTCCACGTATATTAGGGAATTACGTATACTTGCCTCAATAAGCAAGACAATTATTTAAATAGTGTTTAAACTCAAGTAGATGGAGGATATGTCCACGTATGTAAGGGAGTCATGTAGACATGAAAAAATAACCAAAACGATTATTTAAATAATTTTTAAACCCAAGTAGGCGGGGGATATGAGATTCTCGCATGTTAAGGAATTACGTAGACGTGCAGCAATAAGCAAGACAATTATTTAAACAATTTTTAAATCCAAGTAGCCGAGGGCTCCAACATCCACGCATATTAGGGAATTACGTAGACATCCATTAATAAGCAAGATAATTATTTAAATAATTTTTAAAGTCAAGTAGCCGGGGGCCGCGAGCACCAGGCATATAACGGAGTTACGTAGACGTACGACGTAAGCAAGACGATTATTTGTATAATTTTTAAACCCAAGTTGCCGGGAGACGCGGGGTCCTTGAATGTGAGGGAGTCGTATATAAGAGAGTCATGAAGATATGAAGCAATAAGCAAAACGATTATTTAAATAATTTTTAAACACAAGTAGCCGGGGGACGCGAGGTCCATGTATATTAGGGAATTACGTAGACGTACAGCAGTAAGCAGGACAATTATATAAACAATTTTCAAATCCAAGTAGACGGGGGATTCGAATCCCACGCATATTAGGGAATTACGTAGACATCCATTAATAAGCAAGACAATTATTTAAATAATTTTTAAAGTCAAGTAGCCGGGGGCCGCGAGTACCAGGCATATAACGGAGTTACGTAGACGTACGACGTAAGCAAGACGATTATTTGTACAATTTTTAAACCCAAGTTGCCGGGAGACGCGGGGTCCTTGAATGTGAGGGAGTCGTATATAAGAGAGTCATGAAGATATGAAGCAATAAGCAAAACGATTATTTAAATAATTTTTAAACACAAGTAGCCGGGGGACGCGAGGTCCATGTATATTAGGGAATTACGTAGACGTACAGCAGTAAGCAGGACAATTATATAAACAATTTTCAAATCTAAGTAGACGGGGGATTCGAATCCCACGCATATTAGGGAATTACGTAGACATGCATTAATAAACGAGACTATTATTTAAATAATTTTTAAACTCAAGTAGCCAAGGACGCCAGTTCGAAGCATATAACGGAGTTACGTAGACGTGCGACGTAAGCAAGACGATTATTTGTATAATTTTTAAACCCAAGTTGGCGGGAGACGCGGGGTCCTTGAATGTGAGGGAGTCGTATATAAGAGAGTCATGGAGATATGAAGCAATAAGCAAAACGATTATTTAAATAATTTTTAAACCCAAGTAGCCGGGGGACGCCAGGTCGACGCATGTATGAGGGTCATGAGGACGTGAAACAATAGGCAAAACGATTATTTAAATAATTTTTAAATCCAAGTAACCGGGGGACGCGAGGTTCACGTACATTAGGAACTTACATAGACGTGCAACAATAAGCAAGACAATTACTTAAATAATTTTTAAACCCAAGTAGGGAATTACGTAGACATGCAACAATAATTAAGACAATTGTTTAAACAATATTTAAGCCCTAATGGCAGAGGGATATGATGTCCACGCATGTAAGGGAGTCATGTAGGCATGAAAAAATAAGCAAAACGATTATTTAAATAATTTTATTCCCACCTCAACAAATATGGCCATTTTTTCCCTGAAAAGCGGGACAAAAGTTAGATTTGTTTCCCTCTTTCATCAAATTTAAGATTTGCGGGAAATATGACGATATTTGCCGCAAAAGAGTGAAACTTCAATAAATTACCTAATTTTTATTCTTTCTTATCCAATCTTAACGAAATAAAGCTTATTTTGTTCGTTAAGAAAGTTCAGAGGGAGTATCGATGGGAAAATTTATGATACGAGTTACCAATACGACGTAATATCAATTTGTTTATTAAAACTTGATTTACTTTTCTTAAATAAATTGATATTACGCCGTACTGGTAACTTGTATCATAAATTTTCCCATCGATACTACCCCTGAAATTTCTTAACTAACAAAATAAGCTTTATTTTGTTAAGATTGGATAAGAAAGAAAAAAAATTAGGTAACTTATTGAAGTTTTTGTCTTTAATTTTAACAATATCATAGTAACTATTGCCTGAATTCGTTTGAAAAAAAATTGTTTTATGTTCCCTCTAATGTAAATTTGTTATACGTACTTACTACTGGATTATTAAATTAATTAAACATTATTTGAATGTTAAAAATTCGAAAACTGCTGTTTCAACCAAGAGAACGCCCTTAATACAAAATCACTTTTCAAATCTATGAAATGGCTATAGTGGAGATGGGAATAAAGTACTATATGTAACACGGGACTAAATTCGATAATTTCCTTAGGTGATCACTGCGCTCGCTTCGTTATACGCTCACTCGGGCAGTGAACGGACCCACGGGAATAATCTGCGACTTTAGCCCCTCGTTACATAATGTACTATTTAAACCCAAGTAGCCGGGGGACGCGAGTTCCACGCATATAACGAAGTTACGTAGACGTGCGACCTAAGCAAGACTTTTATTTCCAAAATTCTTAACCTCTATAACTTAACTCCCTTATATTCATGGACCTCGCGTCCCCCGGCTACTTGGATTTAAAAATTATTCAAATAATCGTCTTGTATACGTCGCACTTCTTCGTAACTCCGTTATATGCTTGGAACTCGCGTCCCCGGCTGAAATTATTTAAATAATTGTCTTGCTTATTAATGTATGTCTACGTAATTCCCTAATATGCGCGGGCATCGTATCCCCGCCTACTTGGGTTTAAAAATTGTTTAAATAATTGTCTTGCTTACTGCTGCACGTCTACATAATTCCCTAATATACGTGGACGCCACGTCCCCCTGCTACTTGGGTTTAAAAATTATTCAAATAATCGTCTTGCCTACGTCGGACGTCTACGCAACTCCATTATATGCGTGGAATTCGCGTTCCCGGCTACTTGGGTTTAAAAATTACGTAAATAGTCTTGCTTATTAATGCATGTCTACGTAATATTTTGCTTATTTTTTCATGTCTACATGACTCCCTTACATGCGTGAACATCATATCTCCCGCCTACTTGGGTTTAAAAATTGTTTTAACTAATTGTCTTGCTTATTGTTGCACGTCTACGTAATTCCCTAACATGCGTGGACCTCATATCGCCGTCTACTTCGGTTTAAAATTATTTAAATAATCGTTTTGCTTGTTGTTTCATCCCTGGTAAAAATGATCTTTAAGGTTCGGAAAAGTCCGGATCTAAGGAACTTTTCCAATCCTTTCCGGTTTTTGGAACCAATTTCTTCCGAACTTTTCCGAACTGTCATGGAGGTAAACTGTTAAGAATGTTGATGATCTCTTTAGAACCTTTCCGATCTATTAAGATTTGTTACGAAATAATTTGGTATATTTATTCAGGTTTGGTTGGTTCTTTCCGAACCTTGTTGAAGTATAATGAATTATTACGATCGATTCAGGACTTTAATAAACAATCATGTTTCTGGCTATTATTAACCGTGGAACCGTCCGGAATTGTCATGAAATAAACCCCGTGTAGGGAAACCTACATGAACATTTATTTAGTATTGTTAATTCATTTCTCACGAAAAAAAATCGTTATTTCTTTAAATTAAATTTATATTCATATTCATAACCATTACTTATTAATAAATAATAAATCATAAATAATTATTTATTACTAAGTAATAGTTGTTAACAAATAATATTAGGGATACAGAAAAACAAATTATCCTGATTTTCGCGCTTATCTATGGAAATATTAATGTGATGCCCTATTTAATGTTTATTTAAATGTTTATTATTAATTGATATATTGTTATTGAAATTAATTATTTTTAATTTATAACATAATTTATAAGAATATTAAATTATAGAAAGCCTAAAATTGTAAATAAAGAAATTAAAAATTTTTTTATGTCATCGGGATTTGAACCGGGGTCCTCAACTACTAGTCCAACGCCTTAGCCATTACTCTAAAACGGGCATGGCATCAGAGTTATAATTTCGATACTTGTATGATATAGAGGTAAACTGTAATGAATTTTGACGATCTCTTTAGAACCTTTCCGATCTATTAAGATTTGTTACGATATAATTTGGTATATTTATTCAGGATTGGTTGGTTCGTTCCGAACTTTGTCGAAGTATAATGAATCATTACAATCAATTGAGGCCTTTGGTGAACCATCATGTTTCTGGCTATTAGTAAGTTCCGAACCTTGTTGAAGTATAATGAATCATTACGATCAATTCAGGACTTTGGTGTACCATCAAGTTTCTGGCTATTAGTAACCGTGAAATCGTTAGGAACAAATGCATAAGATTATTAATATTTATTCCAATATTTATTAAGAATCTTAAAGTATGTTGGTGTTATGCCAAATAATTTTGAAGTTGAATAAGAAAGTTTTAAATAAAAAATACTTCATGTCTTATTATCATTTTATATATAAACGATAATATTATTAGAATTAATTATATATTATGACAAAGGGAAAATTTTTATTGATATTCGATCGATTTCGGTATAGTTCGTAACAGTTATGACAATCCAGAAACTTTCGTAATGGTTCATAAAGGTTTAAAAAAAATCTAACACACTGGTATTACGCTATACTTGCTTTCTCAATGATTCTTTATGCATTTTTATGTCTTTTATTTTTCTATCAGCATCTCTTCTATCTTTATAATAATAGATAAAATTTCATAAAAGATCGTTAAGGATCACATTATAGGTTAATTTTTCAAGGTTCGCATGGAACCGGAAAGGTTCAGAAAATTTATAAATTGTTTATTCTTGCTCTAATCAACGTATTTCATTCAAACCTTCGTTATTCTAAAGAGTATTGAAATTATTTTCATCTTAAACATTTCGGAAAGGAACTTGATGGATCGGATAAGTTTACAATTTTTTAAATACAGAAATAAATCGTTTAAAAAATCATTGTAGACAAAAGACTTTCGTAATTCAGCGATTCAGAGCACTGAAAGTAAAAATCTATTTTTAAAAAGGTTCGGAAACGTTCACAATTTTCCGGATATTTCACTCCACATAGGTTCGGAAGTGTCCTTAATGGATCTGAAAGGATCGGAAAAAAACCGTTCCTATTTATTCTGAACCTTAACGGGCATTTTGACCAGGGATGTCTTCATGACTCACTTATATTCGTGGACCTTGCGTTCCCCGCCTACTTGGGTTTAAAAATTGTTTAAATAATTGTAAAATTTGTAATTATCCATTGCCTGACACATGTTATTAGATATTTTAAGGGCCGCAGGTTCCAAATATCCCGGGTCGACTTGATGGCCTAGTCCGTTCCTGGATATTTATGACGCAGGCGGGCTACTGATAAAAGTTTCAATAAGACATTTTTTAAACCCAAATAGATTGAGTAAGCGGGATCCATGCAAAAAAGTTGAGTACGCAGATGGGCTATTATATTTTTATAAATAAAATAATTTCGAAACCCCAATATAGGTGGGGGAAGCGAGCTGACTGCAACATTTATAAGGAAGTTCACAAAATTTAATGCACAATGTTGTAAATTTTATGTACGTTAGTTAAACTATTCCATTCATTGCGTGTAATGAAATTTCGTGTAACTTATATTAAATTCCGTTACCCTAACATTAATTTTCATGTTCCTGTGTTGCAATATTTAGAGAGGTTTACATTAAAATTCATGAACATTACATTAATTTTAATTTACACTCGTAATTTTAATTGAATCTGAACATTTATACACAAGTACATTACATTTCATGTACGAGTATAAGAAAATTTATGTAAATGTTTCAAATATAAGGTAAAAATACGTTAAATTTCATGTTTTTCTTATATATGCGTAGTCCACGCATCCCTCTGCTACTTGGGTTTAGAAATTATTTAAATAATCGTTTTGCTTATTGTTTCAAGTCTTCATGACTCCTTCATATTCGTGGATCTGGCGTCCCCGTCTACTTGGGTTTAAAAATTATTCAAATAATCGTCTTGCTTACGTCGCACGTCTACGTAACTCCGTTATATGCTTGGAACTCGCGTCCCCCGGCTACTTGGGTTAAAAAATTATTTAAATAATAGTCTTGCTTTCAACTGATGAGAATTTTTTCATCGGTCTTACAGTCTTATAAATTAAATTAAAATAATTGATATTTATGGCAGACAGATTACCCTTGTTTATAATCACCTCCGCAGAATCTGAAATAAATTTAATTTATAAGACTGTAAGACCAATGCAAAAATTCTCATCAGTTGATAGTAAGTTGCAGTCGACATAAGTAATATTTTTAATGATAATGTTGAATGTATAACGCCATCCATTTTTATATTAAATAGTTGAGGACGATCTTTGGAGGCAAAATGAAATGATCTTATTTCTTTATGGCAACGTTTCGTTGGCTTAGTACGCCAACCTCATCAGGCCTTTATTCAAAACACAGAAATAAATTAACATATAAAACTTTTTTTTTTAAAGACAATTAAACCACAAAGTGTAAATACAAAAATCAAAATTACCGAAATTATAAACGTATATATCATACGTCGATCAGATGTTATTCCCCACTGAAAACAATAACACGTACACTGTATTTATATAAGCTGGACAATGTTTACATAAAGAGTTATACAGCATCAAGTTCGTTAATAATAGGGAAATACATTGTACTTAGTCTTTGGATATCTTCCTTTTTATTAATACTATTTTGATTGCTTTTTATATAGATCATTTCGGAAATCAGTCTTTTTTTGTAATTGCTTTCAAAATCTAAGATGGATATATTTTCCCAATCGAACTCATGTTTGTTTTCTAATCGATGTGTACCGACAACATACTCTTTATTTTTGTTTATTTTATGTCCATTAATGCGTGTATGTAACGATCTTTTAGTTTCTCCTCTGTATGTAGCAGAGCAATTTAGGCAATCAAATTTATACACCACATTAGTACGATCCCATTTTTTGGTTATGTCTTTGCCTAACCCAATTATCGAAGACAAACTTTTAATCAATAATGGAATTGCACAAATGTTATAAGATTTTAACATATTAAATAGACTATTAAAATCTTTGGTAAACGGTAAAGACAATTTTGGTAATTTTTCATAGCAATTTTGGTGCGTATTATATGTATAACCATACTTAAGTTTTTTAAATCTAATTTCGATATGTTTTTCTATAAACCACATAGGATAATCATTGTTACGTAAAATCTTCTTTATGAGTTTTATATTGTCTAAGTGAAAATTAGAATCTGAGAGTAAAAACGCCCTAACAACTAGGTTAAAAATAATATTCTTTTTTTGCTGTGTTGGATGATTTGAAAAATAATTGATTACACGTCCCGATGATGTCGGTTTTTGGTACCAATTTGTCATAATTTTATTATCAGTTCTAATTAATGTCATATCTAAAAAATTAATTATTTTATTCTCTTCTAGTTCATAAGAAAATTTTAAATTTATGTCATAAGCATTAAAAACTTTTATCACTGTGTCAATGTGTTGTTTTTTAACACAAATAAGCGTGTCATCAACATATCTGTAATAAAAAATAGGGATACAGTCATAATGTAGTTCTAATTCTCGTAAGCAATTCTTTTCCAAATCATCCATTACAATGACCGCAAATAGTGGTGAAATGGGTGAACCCATCGGGGTTCCATAAATTTGTTGATAGGTTTGACCATTAAAAGTAAAAAACGTATTATTAAACAGAAAAGCGGTGCATTCTTTTAATTCATCAAGCGGGATCTTACAGTGATTATGGATGGAAACCTCTCTTCTATCTAAACTATGCAACACTAATTCGCACGAGATGTTTGTAAATAACGACGTTACGTCTAATGACAGTAAAGTGTATTCATCCGTTATTATTATATTTTTTTAATTTTTCTTTCAATTCAAAACTATTATTGATATGTGAACTAGGCTTAGGTATCGCATTCTTAAGTTCTTGATATACTATTTTTGCTAAGAAATACGTGGGGCTATTAACTAATGAAACAATAGGACGTAACGGTACATCAATTTTATGAATCTTTGGTAATCCATAACATTTTGCCAGTGTCGTATCAGATTGAGTTAAACTATTTTTATGAAAATTTTTGTACAAAAAACCATTATTATTTAAATAATTTAACATACTATATGTTCCATCTTTTAAACGTTTCAGTGGATTTTTACTTATCTTTTTATATGTTTTATCATCCGATAATAGATTCACCATCTTTTCGTTATAGATGGATTTTTCTAAACAAACCGTTACATTGCCTTTATCTGCTTTTGTAAAGAAAATGTCATTATGCGTTTTTAAAAAGTTTTTGGTTATTTTTAGTTTTTTTTTATAAAGCTCTGTCTGTATATGCTATATGTATATCAGTATTAACAGCCTTTTTTAAAGATCTTGTGACTTTTTTCCGTATTTCATTTTTCTCGTCATTGTTAATATGTACTGAATTGAGACAGTTTTCAACATTTTTTATTGTATTAACTATATCGTTATTAGAAATTTTTGAAATATGGCTAAAATTTGAACCCAATGTAACAATATCAATAACTTCCGACGGAATTTGAACATTCGTTAAATTCTTAAGCCACGTACTTTTATTACTATTGACGCTTGCGTTTGACTTTAAAGAGGCGAGCTTATTCATATGCATAGAATCTAATTTTTCACGTATCGTTTTAGATTTATTTGAAGTGAATAAGAAAAACTTATCTATAGTCAAAGCGTCTAGCGTGGAAAGTGTAATTTTTTCTTTTATAACATTTAGGTTTTTTTCGATAAATTTTATATGAAAGTTGATATCTCGGATTTCTAAATTTAACAACTTAGTTGCGAAATATTTCATAACATTTTATAACTTTTTTTACATGTCCTACTATGGAAACTTATATTGAAAAACTTTTTACTTAAATTTTTAATGTGTTGTGGTGTCACGCCAAATTTTCTGCATTCAAGAAGATAGCATCGTTGTGAATTACTATTCGCCAGTAGTCGATTTGATCTTGCCCATCTTTGAAGAAGCTTCCATGTATCTATTCCATGTGTTTGTCTAATATATTCAAAGAAAGATAATGTTGTAGGGGAGTCTGTTTCCGATCGAAGACTCAGGTTCAATGTTGAATGTATAACGCCATCCATTTTTATATTAAATAGTTGAGGACGATCTTTGGAGGCAAAATGAAATGATCTTATTTCTTTATGGCAACGTTTCGTTGGCTTAGTACGCCAACCTCATCAGGCCTTTATTCAAAACACAGAAATAAATTAACATATAAAACTTTTTTTTTTAAAGACAATTAAACCACAAAGTGTAAATACAAAAATCAAAATTACCGAAATTATAAACGTATATATCATACGTCGATCAGATGTTATTCCCCACTGAAAACAATAACACGTACACTGTATTTATATAGGCTGGTCAATGTTTACATAAAGTGTTATACAGCACCAAGTTCGTTAATAATAGGAAAATTCATTGTACTTAGTCTTTGGATATCTTCCTTTTTATTAATACTATTTTGATTGCTTTTTATATAGATCATTTCGGAAATCAGTCTTTTTTTGTAATTGCTTTCATTGACAAACATCTCGTGCGAATTAGTGTTGGATACTTACAAACATCTCGTGCGAATTAGTGTTGGATACTTAGAAACATCTCGTGCGAATTAGTGTTGGATACTTACAAACATCTCGTGCGAATTAGTGTTGGATACTGACAAACATCTCGTGCGAATTAGTGTTGGATAGTTTAGATAGAAGAGCGGTTTCCATCCATAATCACTGTAAGATCCCACTTGATGAATTAAAAGAATGCACCGCTTTTCTGTTTAATAATACGTTTTTTACTTTTAATGGTCAAACCTATCAACAAATTTATGGAACCCCGATGGGTTCACCGATTTCACCATTATTTGCGGACATTGTAATGGATGATTTGGAAAAGAATTGCTTACGAGAATTAGAACTACATTACGACTGTATCCCTATTTTTTATTACAGATATGTTGACGACACTCTTATTTGTGTTAAAAAACAACACATTGTCACAGTGATAAAAGTTTTTAATGCTTATGACATAAATTTAAAATTTTCTTATGAACTAGAAGAGAATAAAATAATTTTTTAGACATGATATTAATTAGAACTGATAATAAAATTTTGACAAATTGGTACCAAAAACCGACATCATCGGGACGTGTAATCAATTATTTTTCAAATCATCCAACACAGAAAAAAAAGAATATTATTTTTAACCTAGTTGTTAGGGCGTTTTTACTCTCAGATTCTAATTTTCACTTAGACAATATAAAACTCATAAAGAAGATTTTACGTAACAATGATTATCCTATGTGGTTTATAGAAAAACATATCGAAATTAGATTTAAAAAACTTAAGTATTGTTATACATATAATACGCACCAAAATTGCTATGAAAAATTACCAAAATTGTCTTTACCGTTTACCAAAGATTTTAATAGTCTATCTAATATGTTAAAATCTTATAACATTTGTACAATTCCATTATTGAATAAAAGTTTGTCTTCGATAATTCGGTTAGGCAAAGACATAACCAAAAAATGGGATCGTACTAATGTGGTGTATAAATTTGATTGCCTAAATTGCTCTGCTACATACATAGGAGAAACTAAAAGATCGTTACATACACGCATTAATGGACATAAAATAAACAAAAATAAAGAGTATGTTGTCGGTACACATCGATTAGAAAACAAACATGAGTTCGATTGGGAAAATATATCCATCTTAGATTTTGAAAGCAATTACAAAAAAAGACTGATTTCCGAAATGATCTATATAAAAAGCAATCAAAATAGTATTAATAAAAAGGAAGATATCCAAAGACTAAGTACAATGTATTTTCCTATTATTAACGAACTTGATGCTGTATAACTCTTTATGTAAACATTGTCCAGCGTATATAAATACAGTGTACGTGTTATTGTTTTCAGTCGAGAATAACATCTGATCGACGTATGATATATACGTTAATAATTTCGGTAATTTTGATTTTTGTATTTACACTTTGTGGTTTAATTGTCTTTAAAAAAAAAGGTTTATATGTTAATTTATTTCTGTGTTTTGAATAAAGGCCTGACGAGGTTGGCGTACTAAGCCAACGAAACGTTGCCATAAAGAAATAAGATCGTTTCACTTTGCCTCCAAAGATCGTCCTCAACTATTTAATGTTTAATGATAGTCTTGCTTATTAATGCATGTCTATGTATTTCCCTAATATACGTGGACCTTGCGTCCCCCAGCTACTTGGGGTTAAAAATTAGTTAAATAATTGTCTTGCTTATTGTTGCGCGTCTTCATGACTCTCTTATATGCGTGGTCGTCACGTCTCCCGGCTACTTGGGTTTACAAATAATTTAAATAATCGTTTTGCTTATTGTTTCATGTCTACATGACTCCTTCATATTCGTGGACCTCGCGTCCCCCGGGAACTTGGGTTTAAAAATTATCCAAATGATAGTCTTGCTTATGTCACACGTCTACGTTACTCCGTTATATGCGTGGAACTCGCGTCCCCCGGCTACTTGGGTTTGAAAATTATTTAAATAATCGTTTTGCTTATTTTTTCATGTCTACATGACTCCCTTACATGCGTGAACATCATTTCCCCCGCCTGCTTGGATTTAAAAATTATTTAAATAATTGTCTTGCTTATTGTTGCAAGCCTACGTAATTCTCTGATATTCGTGGATCTCGCGTCCTCCGGCTACTTGGGTTTAAAAATTATTTAAATGATAGTTTTACTTATTTTTTCATGTCCACATGACTCCCTTATATGCCTAGTCATCATATCCCATGCATACTTGGGTTTAAACATTGTTGAAATACTAAAATTAATACAGTATTAATAATTAAATAAATTATAATATAGTATTAATAATATAGAAATTAAGTAATAATTCAAAATTTAATTTTGTACTTCCCAAAAATACGCACTTATGAATTTATACTTTTGAAAAGCTAATGTATTAATTTTGTCTTTTCAAAAGTACAAAATTTGATTTTGTATTTTCGAAAAGTACTTGCAAATTTATGAATTTGTACTTTTTAAAAAACTAATTTATTGACTTTGTACATTACGAAAATACAAATTCGCTACTAATTTATTCTTTTAAAACTAGAAATTAGTAAACTTATTCCTTTTAAAAGTTTAAATTCAATAATTTGTACTTTACCTATGTCAATTTTTGTATTTTAACATTTAGAGCGTAAAGTTCTTGGTACAGAGCGTGACAAATGTTGAGATAGAGTAAGAAGGGGGGAAAGAGCGAGGGAGAGAGATTAACAATGTTTGTCAAGTATAAAACTGTACGTTAAGTAATTTTAAAAAATTAATTCTATTTGTCTTTCTGTATCCGTGTGAAAGAAATTGAATTAAAAACATCAAAAAATTTATTATTGATTCGTAGAATCCCTTTTCATAAAATAAAACGTAAATAATTTCAAAGGATTGCATAGGTTTTGGAAAATAATTCTTATGATTTCGGAAACAAATTCTTACGGTTGTCAAAAGTTCTTGTAAAAGGATTGTAAAGTTTTTGGAAAATAATTTCTCATTTCTTGCAAAAGTTTGTAAAAGATTGTCCTGATTTTGTAAAATAATTCATCAAAGGATTTTTTAAAAGATGTAGTTATATAGAGATAGACCATGTTTGAAGTTAAATTTTATTACAATATTAATATTTAATTTTAAATAATAATCATTCACATCTGTTATAATTGTTTTTTCAATAACAATGCAAATAACTGTTATGAGCATTTTTTGTCATCACTTTCATTTGATGAATAAAAAGAGATAAATAAATGTAAATAACTAAAAATAACTGTAAAGAACTGTTACTAACAGCTAATAGTGATATTAGCATCCCAAATCATTCATTTATAAACTGCCAATATGGAAAAAAACAAGTGTAGTAAATCGTAATAAACTATACGAAAGTGTAGAAAACCATACGAAACTGTACAAAACTGTAGAAAACTGTACAAAAGTGTTGGTTTTTGGACAGTTTGCATGGTTAATGTATACGTGTTACGTGACGCCTTTTTTTAACTTTTCCTTTTTCTTTATTGCCCGCGAGAATATTTCGTTCAAAATATTAAATAGTACATTACGATACATGTGACTTAAGTGGCCCATTATTGCACGGCGTGATGTTAGTGTCCGAGCGTAGCGAGGGTGATAAATCACACCGTGCTGTGGGCCACTGTTATTTATTAACATAAAAACCAAAGGTTTTTCCCTTGTTACCTTTGTTGCCGAGGCCCTTGGGAGTCCCAAGTCAGATTCAGTTTTCTAATACTAGAAAATACCAATAATAATACCAAAAATAATAGAGCTACTAAAATGTAATATTGATCCTCCTTGTTTTATACTAAGTTTTAATGAAAAAATAGAATTTATTAAAATAGAAGCGGAACGGATCAAACAAGGTGCAAATATATACATATGTAGATATATATCTATATATACATACATATATGGATATATGTGTATGCATATATCTGGTTACATTATAAATCTTTTGCCATTTGTCAAACAAAAATTAAAGAAGAGAGTACATAGTTACGCCTTATCCTTCGTGGCAAAATAAATTGCTCTCCAGCAAGCTACAGTGAGAGGACCCCCAGGTGATGGGCAGGGTGAGCAGGATCCCAGAGTGACTATCCCATCCGTTTCCCTTTATTAAGGTGTTCTAGGCCTTCCGTTACCCCCAGGCAATTTCCCATGTGAATTTTCACCATACCCCAGTCCTTCAAAGGACACCATAAACCTGGAGGCGTTTACTCCTAGTTCAGACATCAAGAATTCAGTGAGTCAGATGCGATGTGGACGTGGTTCTTCGTAGTGCCCCTGTACCTCAAACATGTGTATATACACGGTGACCCATTTTAATCGCCGCACCCGGATTTCTCGGAACCTAAGCCAGATAGAGAAAAATGGTTCAGACAAAAGTTATAGGGGACAAAGGTGGCCACATAATAGCGCCTTTGAGGTTATTTCAAGGTCAAAGTGGTTTTTTCATATGGAAACACCTAGTTTTGACCCCGGATTCGGAAAGAGCGGGAAATTTTACGATCAAAATCATATTGAGAAATTTTTTCCAAGGTCATTTCAAGGTCAAATCTAGGTCAAACTCAGAAAAGTCCATTTAAAATCGTTTTTTTCCATGAATCACAGGCTAAGCCGGTTCAAATTGATCGTAGGCTTAATAGAGGAACCCAAAACTTACACATCCTAGTAATCAAAACTCAAACTCGCACATCCTAACCCCATACACTTCATGCCCTCACATGCTGAACTGTTACACCCCGGTCCCACAACCATACCCCACACCCCCCAGTCCCACACATCCCTACCCCACGCATGCTAATCCCATACACCCCAAACCCACGCATCCTGAACCCTGAAAAATTTTTCTCACGGGCAAAATGATTTTTTACGGAAACTTTAAGATCGTTAAAGCTTCTGTTATAAATGTATTTACCTTACTTTTTGCGTTACCCAGAAACAACGACGTGGACGTAGTAAGGATTGTTTCCTTTGGGGTGCTTAATTAACGTGAGTCCCCTTGCCTCTCACTGGTCGGGGTGCTTGATTACTGTGAGTCCCCTCGCCTCTCACTAATGTAAATAAATTTTTATTTAACCTCGAAACAAGTGTTTGAAATGACGACCATTTGCTTCAAGGCACATAGTCAAACGCCTTTGAAAATGGCGAACTGTGTTCTGCAAAGTTTGTCTCGGAATGGCAGCGCATGCTCGACGAATACTATCCTTCATATCTGCTCTTGTAGTGGGTTGTTGCTCAAAAACAGCATTTTTTAAATACCCCCATAAATAGAAATCTGGTGATGCAAGAGCGGGTGAGCAAGCAGGCCAGTTAACCGGACCTCCTCGACCAATCCATCTGTTACCATAGTGCTCATTTAAAAAAGCCCTTACAATTTGAGCGAAATTTGGTGCTGCGCCGTCCTACTGGAGCCACATTCTTCGTCGCGTTTCCAAATCAACATCTTCCATCAATCCAGGTAGTTCATCTCTTATTAGCGTCAAATAGGTATGTTGATTTACATTTGCTTCAAAAAAATAAGGGCCAATCAAATATCCATTGATAATCCCGCACCATACCATAATGCTCCAACGTCTTTCATGGTTTACAGTTCTGACCCAATGAGGATTCACATCAGACCAATAATGTAAATTATGCCTATTCAGTTCCCCATGACTTTGAAATTGTGCCTCATCAGAAAAAAGAACAAAGTTAAAAAAGTCTGGATCATTTTCTATCATTTGTAAAGCCCATTGGCAAAACACAATACGCTGTTGGAAATGCTGAAACTGTAGCTCTTGAACCAAAGTAGTATGATACGCGTGATGTTGAAGCACCTTCATAATTCTTAAAAAAGTATTTCTTGGAATACCAATTTCCCTTTCGACTCGACGAGCGCTAATGTGCGGGTCAAGATGAATTATTGCAAGGATAGTTACAACTCGATTATCATTTTCATCATACTCATGGCGCCTACGTTGGCGAACCATGTGTCCACCACGAGCTCTTTGAGTTAAACGTCTGATAGCTCTATCGTCAGGATGTCGTCTGTCAGGATAGCATTCAGCATAAAGACTTGCCGCACCACGATAATTATTTTGGCTTGCTCCTAAAACCAAAATCGTATCAACGATCTCGTTGGGCGGATAGTCAGCAATTTCAGAGCCAGCTATTAATTACTATTAAATTTAAATAGTAAGATGGTATCAAAAATATTAATAATTATAAGGCTCGCCCGTATACAGTCGCGCCTAAAAAGGAAAAACGTTGGAAAATTACGGTAACTTTAATTAGCTAACTGTAATTGCCATAAATACTTCGTTTGTCACACTTTTTTAATTTTAAATTTTAAAATAAAATAATCGTTAAAACATTAAAGGTATTCAATTCAATAAAGCATTATTTCTTATTTTAATTGCAAATAAAACTAAAACTTCCTTTTATTTTTTTGTTTTATGTAAATGATGGGAATTAGTAGTGTTCGAATTTCAGAAATACTAATTTTGATAATGTAATCATTAAAAACACATCGACGAAGAAAATAGGTTCCGTCAATGGTTTTTTTTAATTTATTTTTCAGGTTCTAGCAGGATAGTGGAGCACCACATTTCACGCTCATAATAACAGCATTTTTTAATAAACACTTTAGTATTAGATGGATTTGTTGAGGAGATCCGGTGAAATGGCTTGCTTCTTCATCCCATACTTCACCATCAGACTTTTGTTTATGGGGGTATTTCAAAAATGCTATTTTTGAGCAACAACGCACTACAAGAGCAGATATGCAGGATATGATTCGTCTAGCATGCGCTGCCATTCCGAGACAAACTTTGCAGAAAACAGTTCGCCATTTTCTAGGGCGTTTGACTATGTGCCTTGAAGAAAATGGTCGTAATTTCGAACACTTCCTTCGCGGTTAAATAAAAATTAATTTACATTAGTGAGAGGCGAGGGGACTCACTATAATCGAGCACCCCGAACAGTGGGAGGCAAGGGGACTCACTATAATCAAGCACCCCGAACAGAGAGAGGCAAGGGGACTCACTTTAATCAAGCACCCCGAACAGTGAGAGGCAAGGGGACTCACTTTAATTAAGCACCCCAAAGGAAACAATCCTTACTACGTCCACGTCGTTGTTTCTGAGTAGCGCAAAAAGTAAGGTTATAACAGAAGCTTCAACGATCTTAAAGTTTCCGTTAAAAAATCATTTTGCCCTTAAGGAAAATTTTTCAGGGTTCAGGATGTGTGGGATTAGCATGCGTGGAGTAGGGATGTGTGGGACTGGAGGGTGTGGGGTATGGTTGTGGGGCCGGGGTGTAACAGTTCAGCATGTGAGGGCATGAAGTGTATTGGTTAGGATGTGCGAGTTTGAGTTTTGTTTACTAGGATGTGTACGTTTTGGGTTCCTCTATTAAGCCTACGATGAATTTGAACCAGCTTAGCCCGTGGTTCATGGAAAAAAACGATTTTAAACGGACTTTTCTGAGTTTGACCTAGATTTGACCTTGAAATGACCTTGGGAAAAATTTCTCATTAAGATTTTGAACGTAAAGTTTCCCGCTCTTTCCGAATCCGGGGTCAAAACTAGGTGCTTCCATATGAAAAAACCACTTTGACCTTGAAATAACCTCAAAGGTCAAGTTCTATGTTAATGGCGTTAGCGCCATTATGTGGCTCCCTTTGTCCCCTATAACTTTTGTCTGAACCATTTTTTTCTATCTGGCTTAGGTTCCGAGAAATTCGGGTGCGGCGATTAAAATGGGTCACCGTGTATAAAATGTAAAATAAAATATAAATATTATATTTCAAATAGTTTTAAAAGTATTTAGTATAGGTTAATTAAACACGTGATCAAATAAATATTCATAACTTATGTATATTTTTAATTCTTTTACATAAAATGAAAAAGAAAATATAAGTATTATATTTCAAATACTTTTAAAAGTATTTATTATAGGTTAATTAAATACGTGGTTTTATAAATATTAAATATTTATGTATATTTAATATATATTTAATAAAATTAAAATTAACACAAAAATATAACAAAATATAATATTCTACTATTATTTTGAAAACTTTTAAAAATAATTATTAAAGGTTAATTAAACAAGTGATTTAATATATATATATATATATATATATATATATATATATATATATATTTTCTTTAAATGGGAATCCATAATTTTCACATCAGAAATGAAAAGAGCGGAAAATTTTACGTCCGAATGTGACCTTGACCATGACCTCAGCCTTGACCTTGAAAGTTATTTGAAGGTCAAATTGGTTTTTTCAGTGGGAACCCATAATTTTCACCTCAGAAATGAAAAGAGCGGAAAATTCTACGTCCGAGTATGACCTTGACCATGACCTCCACCGTGACCTTGAAGATTGTTTCAAGGTTAAATTTTTTATTTCATTGGGAACCCATATCCTGTATTCAATAACCATGAGTGACCACAATTTACGTTTGATGACCATAAGTGACCGTCACTGGCTGGGTAGATCTGCGGTTATCCACCAGTGGCCAAGAATAAATTAGTTTGCCTTCGGTGACCATGACTAACCATAAGTGACCAAAATTTACCTCCGATGACCATTAATGACCGTCAATGACTGAGTAGACCTTCAGTTTGATGCAGGCGTGTTAGCTCGGGTAAAAGAGTAGAACAGCGCACGAAGGTCGGCGGAGCGCCAACTGTGAGCTTGCCTACATCAAGGGCTCCTCAAAGCGCAAGGAGGCGCTATAGAGCGCGGATCGAGCTGTACTTATATTACAGGCGCGTTAAGACGGACGGCGAATCCATCGTCGACACTCTAAGAGAGTGTGTGCAGGGACCGGCGGAGCGATGAGCGCTTCCACGCCGGTCGAAGACGAGGTGCGAGCAGTGCTTGCTCACTCGGAGCTGCTCTCCTTGAGCGGGGATAAGATGAGTCCATCGCCGAACTTGCAGATAGATTGGCGGAGCAAGGTCGCTCAAACGCCGATCGGTGAGCAGAGGGCAAGCAGAGCTTGCTCACTGAAGGGAGCGCTTCACAGACCCGCCCACAGACGTCTCGTGGTCTGAGTCGCTACGTCCCCCCGTCGTACTCGCTGGAGGTGTGCTCTTCTAGAGCGACGAAGGTCATTGAGGCTGCCACCGCTGAGAGCGCAGAGCAGAGAATGCCCGCAGAGGCGAAGTCCCCCGTTGCCGGTCGCTGGGTCCGTTATCCATCGAAGTAGCTTCTACGTAGCGTGGAGAGCGGACACCGCACGGACCCCTCCACGTCGACTCAGGGTTGAGTCTGGACGAGAGAAAGCCCGCCCAACTTAGTGTCGGCCACACCACCCAGATATGGTAATTGGGAAGGAAAAGGAGTCGGGGGATCAGGAGTGATCCCGTCACCAAAAACGAGGCAAGGGTAAAAAGACCTTGCACCTCGTGGGTACGTTAAATAAAACAATTATTTAACTATCAAAAGTGAGAATCTTTATTCAGCTCAGTAAACTAGGCAGGGTACCGAGACCATCTACGCAAGGAAGATGTCCGAGCGAAAGAAGCCTATCGGGGCTGCTGTCGCGCGTGCCTATATCCCCGCGCGCCGCCAGGTTGACTGCGGGAGCCGCGCGGAGAGGGGTCGCGCCGCGTAGCAGCAGCGCGCGAACTAGACTCTCGCCGGCGCCGCGCGTGAGGCGGGAGATTCAAATTCGAATCTGTCGCGCCCTTATCGTTTGTATTGCAAACCGGCGCGAAGAGTCTTTACAATTTAATAATAATAATTATTATTATTATCAGTTAGGCGTGTATCAATTCCCCTCCGTTTTAGAAGACACGGAGCGCGGTTTGTAGTGGTCTCGGCTACATGGGTTGATGTGTTGTAGTGTAACGCAAGTTTCGCAAGTATAATGACTACGCAGGAATCGCAAGTGTACACGCAGGTACCGTAAGTGAAACGCAAATATAATTAAGACGCAAGGACGCAAATATAAAATAATATCGCAAGTGTGTGAGTGTCAGTGTGAAATGTCGCAAGTACGCATTGTCTTATATTGTCTGTAATTTATTTCAATTCTTTCACTGCACTGCTTATATCTTCACCGCATTGTCTTCTCAGTCGACAGTTAACGGTGATTCGGGAATGACGTCGGCGGTGTGGAGCGATTTTTTCGCCCCTGCTTCGGGGGGACAGTGTCCTGACTGTGTCGGACGAACGCGGCGTGCGAATCATTGTTCGTTTTCGTCGACAGCTCTACTGTCGAGGGGGGTAGCTGCCTGGCTACCTGGTGTGGATGGGAGCGACTGCGTAGTTGCTGTGGGGAGTGGTAGCCTTCTGGCTACCACTAGCGTGTTGAGCAGACGCGTTGCTGGTAAGGGCGGCGGCCTGCCGGCCACCGAGATGCGTTAGTTTGACCAAGAACCTCCCTTGGTCCGCAGATAGAGATATCCGCGAGTATTTAGTAGCAAAGGCCGCTGAAGGGAGCGACAGTCTGCTGATTACAATCGGTGAAGGTGGAAGTAGCATGCATGCTACTGTGGAAGGGCGCGGCGGCTTCCAAGCCACAGCTGCTAGTGTAGTTGCTGTAGAAGGGCGGAGCAGTAACTCTCAGACCGCTGCTGCTGTAGAAAGAAGCGGCAGCCTCCTGTCCGCCACTGGAGAAGGTAGTAGCGCTCGGGCTACTGAGGGGAGCGATAACCTCCTGGCCACCACTGGTAAAAGTGGGGGTAGCGCTCAGGCTACTGAAGGGAGCGATCACCCGCTGGCCATCACTGGAGATTGGAGCAACTGCGAAGCTTTTGAAGGGAGTGTCAGCTTTCTGGCCACCACTGGTATAGGTGTTAGTAGCGCTCGGACTACTATTTGAGGACGTGATCGTGCTATGGATGCACGAGATGATGCCTTGGTTACCCTAATTGGCAATGCTAGAGATGTGTGCATCTCAGTTTCTTCCTTGCCGTCTCTCTCGATTTCCATGGCGATAGCGAGGAGTTGAGAGAAAGTCTTTGGGTCCGCTGCGCGAATATACTTCCGCAGACTCGGAAGCATCTGGTTCAGCAGAACCATGACTTTGGCGTCTTCGGATTCCTCCGGTCGCAGTCGGTGAAAAAGACTGTGTTGCTCATGAAGGAACGCAGCAACGGGTTGATCCTCGGCCTGCTTTCTGCCGTAGAGGTCGGCGAGGAGCTTGGTTCTGACCGAACCGCTGTCGTAGGTGAGCAGCAGTAGCTCTTGAAAGCGTTGCCACTCGAGGTCGAACGTTTCATAGTCTCGCCACCATGTGCGAGCGTCTCCTGTGAGACCTTTGGTTAACGTTCGCGTTCGGTCATCGACGGGAATCTGGTAGGCTGCGATATACGCCTCGCAGCGTCGCAGGTAGCGTTGCGGATCCTCGTGGGGTAGACCAGAGAACTCCGGCAGCGGCATTTGATAACCGCATAACGCTCTGCGGAAATCGTCCCAACTTTGCAACGCTGGTATCGACGTCGGTGCGGAGGGCGAAGCTGATTGCTTCGGAAGGGTGATGGGCGCCACTGGGTGTTTATCCACTCCCAGAAGTGTAGAGGTAGTCTGTGTCGGGGTTAGCTGGTCCACACCAGTCGTAGGTTGGACTGTCCTTGGCTCCGATCGCGTCGAAGTAGGCGCTGGACGAGGTATGGCTGAAATCAGCCATTGGGAGAAAGTCTGCTTGCTCCTCCAGAAGTGGACGGTGCTGTAGAGCAGCTGACAAACCATAAGGGCTAGAAGCCACATTGTAGTAATGTGTGATTACTCCTCGAAGCGGAGAGGTGGATGAAATCCTTGATGACTAGCTCGTCGGTCGTTGGATCCTCTCGGCATCAGCAGAGACTCGGGCCCCACGTTGGGCGCCAATTGACGCAGGCGTGTTAGCTCGGGTAAAAGAGTAGAACAGCGCACGAAGGTCGGCGGAGCGCCAACTGTGAGCTTGTCTACATCAAGGGCTGCTCAAAGCGCAAGGAGGCGCTATAGAGCGCGGGTCGAGCTGTACTTATATTACAGGCGCGTTAAGACGGACGGCGAATCCATCGTCGACACTCTAAGAGAGTGTGTGCAGGGACCGGCGGAGCGATGAGCGCTTCCACGCCGGTCGAAGACGAGGTGCGAGCAGTGCTTGCTCACTCGGAGCTGCACTCCTTGAGCGGGGATAAGATGAGTCCATCGCCGAACTTGCAGATAGATTGGCGGAGCAAGGTCGCTCAAACGCCGATCGGTGAGCAGAGGGCAAGCAGAGCTTGCTCACTGAAGGGAGCGCTTCACAGACCTGCCCACAGGCGTCTCGTGGTCTGAGTCGCTACGTCCCCCCGTCGTACTCGCTGGAGGTGTGCTCTTCTAGAGCGACGAAGGTCATTGACGCTGCCACCGCTGAGAGCGCAGAGCAGAGAATGCCCGCAGAGGCGAAGTCCCCCGTTGCCGGTCGCTGGGTCCGTTATCCATCGAAGTAGCTTCTACGTAGCGTGGAGAGCGGACACCGCACGGACCCCTCCACGTCGACTCAGGGTTGAGTCTGGACGAGAGAAAGCCCGCCCAACTTAGTGTCGGCCACACCACCCAGATATGGTAATTGGGAAGGAAAAGGAGTCGGGGGATCAGGAGTGATCCCGTCATCAAAAACGAGGCAAGGGTAAAAAGACCTTGCACCTCGTGGGTACGTTAAATAAAACAATTATTTAACTATCAAAAGTGAGAATCTTTATTCAGCTCAGTAAACTAGGCAGGGTACCGAGACCATCTACGCAAGGAAGATGTCCGAGCGAAAGAAGCCTATCGGGGCTGCTGTCGCGCGTGCCTATATCCCCGCGCGCCGCCAGGTTGACTGCGGGAGCTGCGCGGAGAGGGGTCGCGCCGCGTAGCGGCAGCGCGCGAACTAGACTCTCGCCGGCGCCGCGCGTGAGGCGGGAGATTCAAATTCGAATCTGTCGCGCCCTTATCGTTTGTATTGCAAACCGGTGCGAAGAGTCTTTACAATTTAATAATAATAATTATTATTATTATCAGTTAGGCGTGTATCAAGTTATCGTTAGTGGCCATTAATTAATTCGTTTGCCTTCAGTGACCATCAATAACCATGAGTGACCAAAATTTACCTTTGATGACGCTCAGTGACCGTCAATGACTGGGTAGATCTGCGGTTATCCACCAGAGGCCAAGCATAAATTAGTTTGCCTTCGGTGACCATCACTAACCATAAGTGACCAAAATCTACCTCTGATGACCATTAATGGCCGTCAATGACTGAGTAGACCTTCAGTGATCGTTAGTGGCCCTTAATTAATTCGTTTGCCTTCAGTGACCATCAATAACCATGAGTGACCAAAATTTACCTTTGATAACGCTCAGTGACCGTCAATGACTGGGTAGATCTGCGGTTATCCACCAGTGGCCAAGAATAAATTAGTTTGCCTTCGGTGACCATCACTAACCATAACCTTGCCTTGACTGGACGGGGTCTCTCACGCTTGCCTTGACTGGCCGGGGTATTTCACCCTTGCCTTGACTGGCCGGGGTCTCTCACCCTTGCCTTGACTGGCCGGGGTCTCTCACCCTTGCCTTGACTGGCCGGGGTCTCTCACCCTTGCCTTGACTGGCCGGGGTATTTCACCCTTGCCTTGACTGGCCGGGGTCTCTCACCCTTGCCTTTACTGGCCGGGGTCTCTCACCCTTGCCTTTACTGGCCGGGGTCTCTCACCCTTGCCTTGACTGGTCGGGGTCTTTCACCCTTGCCTTGACTGGCCGGAGTCTCTCACCCTTGCCTTGACTAGCCGGAGTCTCTTACCTTTAAAGGTCATGGTCAAGGTATGGTCAAGGTCATACCTAGATGTAGAATGTTCTGCTCTTTCCATTTCCAGGGTCAAAAATATGTATGGGTTCCCACTTAAAAAAAATTTGAGCTTCAAATAACCTTCAAGGTCAAGGCTGAGGTCATGGTCAAGGTCACATTCGGACGTAAAATTTTCCGCTCTTTTCATTTCTGAGGTGATATATATATGCAAAAGGTAAATAAAAGATTTCGCGCCAAAATACATATGTATGATCAAATAAGCCATAACCTCTTTTAAATTCCTACACTCCTAATACAAAATGTCAATACTTTCTTAGAATGGGTGTATATATTTTATTTATATATATATAGATGAAAGATTTCGCGCCAAAATACATATGATAAAATGATGAAATAAGTCATAACCTCCTTTAAATTCCTGCATTCCCGGTACAAAATGTCAATACATTCTTATTACGTATGTATGTATATATTTAAAGAATTCGCGCCAAAATACATTTGATGAATATATATATATAAATAAAAGATTTTTCGCGCCAAAATACATATGATGAAATAAGTCATAACCTCCTTTTAATTCCTGCATTAATGGTACAAAATATCATTATTACCGTTTGTGTTTACATATATATATATATAAATATATATATATATTATACATTTCTCGAAAGGGGTTTATAAAGCCCGTTTTTTTATATATAGGGGTTTATCGAGCCCGATTTTGATTATGCAGCCCGGGCTTCATAATATTTCTTAATATAGGGGTTTATGCGGCCCGACATATAGTCTATAACCCCAGGGTCCATTATTTCTTTAGTCACTTGCCATAGGGAACTCTGGGTTGTAGGTACTAATATACAGTCTTGGGCTACATAAACCCCAATAAGTGTATATATTATATATATACATTTCGGAAACCGGTACTTTTGAGGATCTATAGTTTTTTTTCTCCAGAGTTCGTATATGCTTGACTAAAGAAATAACTCCCTCTCTGCGTTGAAGGTATTAATATAAATCCTCAAAAGTACCGCTTCATACCGAAGGAATTTTGAGGATGTCCTCAAAAGTCTGAAAAATCCTCAAAGTATCGAATCCGTGCTGACATAGATCCTCAAAAGCTACATTTGATATATATATATATATATATATATATATATATATATATATATATATATATATATATATATATATATATATATATATATATATATATATATATATGTTTAGATAAATAAGTTGTTACCTCCTTTCACTTCCTGCACCCCTAATACAAAATGTCAATATATTTCAATATACTTCAGCATATATATATATGTCAAAACACCTTCAACATTATTATACACACGTGTATATCTATATCTTTATTGCGTTACACCTTCAGCATTATATGCCGATTAATTATAGGGATTATAATTATTTATTTACTTTCTCATGTATTATTTTTTCTTTTTCCTTTCTTTTATTAATTTTCTTCATCTATATAAGATATTCTTAAACGATTAACATGCACTATAATCATTTTATTATTATTCAATTTTATTTTTATGTTGCCTTTATCATTAATTATTTCTATAATTGTATGCGGACCTTCGTATTGATTTGCTAATTTATAAGTTTTGCCCCCTTTTAGTAAACAAACACTATCACCTATCTTAAAACTTTTAAAATTAGTTTTTTTAACATCATAGTATTTAGACTTATATTTCGCCTCCACTAGTTTTTCTTGCGCAATAATTTGAATGTTATACAATTGTTTATTTAATTTAGTAATATTGTGAAGTCTTGAAATCTGAGGAATTTATCCTTATATGTTTTATTAGTTATTTAATTTTGTTTGTTTTACCTTTTCCCCCTGTTGAAGGTCTTGGAAATAAATAGACTGCTGTTCAATCAAATGCACTGTTTATTTCATTATGAAATTATAATAAATTGATATAAAATCGCAATTAACTTTACAAAATGCTTTAATCGATCTATTCTATTAACTTTCAATAAAAACGCGTTGATTTCGCGAATCAATTATTACCGATAAATTATTGATTTTAATTATGTATTTCCTCGTAAAATGCTATAGGCTCGTATTGGCCTGTACAAATAATCACTACTCCTATTGGCGGCCGGAGTGGTACGGATCTCGCGATCTGTTGCACGATTGCTAACGTGTGTAGCGTACATCGTCGTATTTATTACACAGTTAATTTAGGTTAAAGATGATTTCGACGATGAATCGAGATCATCTTTTAAACAAGTTTAATGAGCGCAAGCCGTAAGTAGTTCGATTGCGGCATTTGGAATTGCTGAATTCACAACAACTGCTGCACGTATACTTTTCGATTACCCGCTTCATCGCGGTGTTATGTGTACAGAATTTCGGCGCGTGTATGCTTTCGCAAGTTTGATGATCTGCTAAGCACGATGCCTCGTATTTGAAAATGCAACGTTTTAGAATTTCACAGACACATTAATTTGTAGGTCAGGAAATTACTGATGAGAAATATGAATAAATTATATTTTTAGAAATATGTCACAGACATAACAATATAATCGTTATATGTTAATGGTTGTTCTTCAGGTTCAAGCGGTTCACTTGAAGGTAATCGTGCTAGTCTACCAAATATTAATTCATAAGGCGTATATTTATGTCTTTCGTGTGCTACTGTGTTATACTATAAAGTTGCTAATTCGAGACATTCATCCCAAGTGTCATTGCTTTCGATAAACATTTTCATCTATTCGGTTAGCGAATGATGCGATCTTTCGAGCGATCCATTTGATTGCGGATGATATGCCGTAGTTTTAATGTGCTTAAGGACGTTCTCCGAGTCGAAACAGCAATTTTAGTTTTTATATTTTTATATAATGTTTTATTAATTTGATAATCCAAGAGTAAGTACATGTAACAAATATATACTTGAAAGAACATAAGACAATTTTTTTTAGACAAATTCAGGCAATAGTTACTATGGTATTGTTACAATTAAAGACAAAAACTTCAATAATTTCTTTAAATTTTTTTATTTTTTATCCGATCTTAACGAAATAGAGCTTATTTTGTTCATTAAGAAATTTCAGGGAGAGTACCGATGGGAAAATTTATGATACGAATTACCAGTACGGCGCAATATCAATTTATTTAAGAAAAGCAAGTCAAGTTTTCATCAAAACTTTCTTAAACAAATTGATATTGCGCCGTACTGGTAACTCGTATCATAAATTTTTCCATCGGTACTCTCCCTCAAATTTCTTAACGAACAAAATAAGCTCTATTTCGTTAAGATCGGATAAAAAATAAAAAAATTTAAAGAACTTATTGAAGTTTTTGTCTTTAATTGTAACAATAGCATAGTGACTATTGCCTGAATTTATCTGAAAAAAATTGTCTCATGTTCTTTCAAGTATATATTTGTTACATGTACTTACTCTTGGATTATCAAATTAATAAAACATTATTTAAAAATATAAAAACTAAGATTGCTGTTTCGACTCGGAGAACGTCCTTAATACGGAATTTCTTTGCAACTCTTCTCATTAAACTACTCATAAAATTCGATTTCTGATCTATTAATATTGTTTCTGGATAACCAAAAATGCAAAAAATCTTTTTATAAATGCGTCAGCTAGAGACTCAGCAGTTGCAGGTCTTAAAGGCATTGCTAAACAATATTTCGAAAAATTACATTTAATAGTTAAAATATTATTATGACCGTTTTTCGACACTGGTAAAAGACCCACGCTTATTGAAAAATATCGCGCGATTATCGCGCAATTAATCACGCGATTAATCAAGCGATGATCGTGCCAGTTCATCGACCATTTTCTGGCGAGATAACGGCGCGATTATCGCACGAGTTAACCAAAATTCAACATTAAAACATTTTTTTTCCACAACTGTGTTCGTACTTGCGTGTGACTATATATAATTAGACAGACATTATGACTATATATATATATGTATCAGTGCGTGACTACAGTGTTAATGTGCGTCTGAGTATATGACTCTATTTATATGTACATGCTTATGTGTATGTATATCAGATCGTGTGCGACTATGTATGTGTGATATAAATGAATTTTGGCGCCACTGCACGAAATGATGTTCTTCCCATCACTCGGGGTGCGAATAAGTAAATTACTACTCACACTCGGTGTACTTAGGTTGTAAATTATAATAAATTATATTTAGCAACTGAATACTGTTTATAAAAATAATAGTTTAATGAAACATTTGTAGAGAAAACATTATTTATATTGATATTGTGTTTAATAGATACGGTACTTACAATTTTCTCGACGACAACAAAAGGCTGAAAAGAGAAAGATCTAAAGATGTTTAACGAGTCATGGGCTCGCGCTACTAGAAGCCGACCTCCGATATCAAAATCACGCGAGGCCGGCATCGAGCGTGCCCTCGTGTACTCAATGGTTGATAGGCTTTGGCGAAAACTGTGGAATAGGGTTTGCGTACCTTGGGTCCCCAGCACACACATACTTATACAGTACACTAGCGTGTTAAAATGAGCGACGCCTGAGTTAAAATTATCTGTGCTGTCCTTTTCAATTTGATATGTATGGTTTGCAGTGATATGAACAAGTGCTACTTAATTGTTATCACAAACCTCTGAATTATGAAAAAATCCATGTAATAATTATATTGTTATAAATTTAATGTTAAATCGGTTTCCTCTTTAGCTGTAACTTATATAACAATAACGTCTGCTTATTTATATACATATATATAGATACTTATAAATTATAAATATTAAATTAAAAAAAAAAAAAAAAACAAAAGGACTTGTTACAATTCTTGAAACGCCCAGGTCTTTAATATATGTGAAATTATTTTATAAATATACATGTGAATTATTGGCAATAAATATAAATGATTTCTATTGTCTTGTACTAATTCAACTGATATTCAATCCTTGCTTCAATATGTAGCTTAGTCTTATATGCTTATGACACCAGGGGTAATAGGTAATAGACACGAGAGCATTGGCATTTTGTAGGGCTTTACCACTGATGATACTCATGCTACCGTATCTTTATTATACTGATAGTTCTAGTAAATATAGATTAGTATAAGCATACAAATTATGAGGGAGGAAATTGAAAAAATTGAACATCAAACAAACTATACTGGATACGCTAGTTTATTCCAGCCTAACACTAGGGTGGAATAAACTAGCGTATCCAATATAGTTCGTTTAATACTCGAATCAAGTTTTATTATTATACCCAACCTTTTTTCCATCGATCATTCCCAATTAAAATATGTTAAGTTGAAATTCACTTTAATAAGATATATTAAGCCAAGTAAGAAAATTTGGATAGTACTGACTTATATATGTTATTCGTCAAACATAACTATGGTATTGAAAGGACAGAAGCGATAGTGTTGTCTAGACCTAAAGTCATATGAAATATCAGTGTTCATTCATAGTGCTAACTAAAACAGATTGAATATCAGTTGATTCATTACACGGAGAAACATTTATTGTAAATTTTACTTTTTTTATAAGAAAATTTATTTTTGTAGTAGCTCTAGGATATACTCAAGATGTGGGATTTATACTGTTTTAAATATTAATTTTATTATTTTTGTAACAAATTTTACTATTTGAAATATTACTTGTTAATTTATGACTGCTACAAAAATAATAAAAATTACTATTTCAAATAGTTAAATTTCCTATAAAAATAATAAAAATTATAATTTAAAACGTAAAATTTGATATGAAAATTATAAAAGTTACTATTTAAAACAATAAAAATTCTACATGTCGAGTGTGTCACAGCGTTACTATAAACATAATAAATTTTCTTATAAAAAGAGTAAAGTTTAGAAATAAATTTTTCTCCGTGTACAAGAAAATAAAAAGCATATATTAATATGGCCAATTCACATATAGTTATAAAATAACTTCACATATTAAAGAGTATTGACATATGTGTGTCTAAGTTACTGTTATATAACTTACAACAAAAGACGAAACCCAAAAATTATTGCTAAATGCTACTTTATCATTAAAATATAGCTTAAAGCTTGCACTTTAAATACAGCGGTAAATTTAAAACAATATCATATTTAACATAGCCTTTTACAAACTGTAAACTGTATTTCAATGATAAGGTAGCATTTAGCAATACTGCAGGGTTTCCTCTTTCACTGTAATTATATATTTCATAAGTGGAAAACTGGCAATCCATAAATATTAAATTATACAAAACAGGATATCAATTTCAATCGAAGACATGCACCTGTCAATACTCTCTAATATGTGAAGCTATTTTATAAATATATGGGAATAATTATAGTTGCTTTCTTAATCAAAAATCTTTTATTTTTAACACTAAATCATTGGGAAAATACCAAGCGTCATCCTTTGAAATCGATAGACAGATAAGTCGACCAGGCCAATGTTTACCTCTAATAAATTGTACATTGTTGAATTTACTGGTAAATAAATAAATAAGTGTTCCTCACCAGTGGAGAAGACGGTAACAAACTTGCAAAAAGGACTCTATACAGGCATCAAGTGCAATTTAGCAGGGATTAGAAAGATGAATTTGCCACGACTGGCAGAGAAAGGCAGAAAGAGCTTTCCCTAGCTAATACACAGCTTCCTCGTAGCACAACTAGGAAAATGAAAAAGCATGAGTCATTAGTAGTAAGGGGACCGGTATAGCGAGACGGTCCCCCCCCCTGTGCCGTGTGTAGGGGCCATGTGGCACCCCGCTGTGCGGTGTGTATGGGGCCCAAATGTGACAAGGTCATTAGCAGGTGTGAACACAAGCTAATAAGAGTAAACAATGGTAAATCTTACGAATTATTACCCATAAATAATGACTCACTTACCGCGTCCGCCATAACGCCATGTCGCTATACCTGCCCGGCGCGTGCCGCCGTATATGCCCCGACTCCCGCCCCGTACGAAAAGTAGCACCATTCATGACGCTAGACGAAAAGTAGCACGATTCAAAACGGCTGACGAAGAGTAGCACCATTCGAGAAGCCAGGCGAAAAGTAGCACCACTCGCCGACCGCTGACGAAAAGTAACACCACTCAGGGAGCGCTGGCGAAGACTAGCATAGCATCACTCGCCGACCGCTGATGAAAAGTAACACCACTCGCGGAGCGCTGGCGAAGACTAGCATCACTCGCCGACCACTGACGAAAAGTAGCACCACTCGCGGAGCGCTGGCGAAAACTAGCATTACTCGCCGACCGCTGACGAAAAGTAACACCACTCACGGAGCGCTGGCGAAGACTAGCATCATTCGCCGACCGCTGACGAAAAGTAACTCCACTCGCGGAGCGCTGGCGAAGACTAGCATCATTCACCGACCACTGACGAAAAGTAGTACCACTCACGGAGCGCTGGCGAAGACTAGCATTACTCGCCGACCGCTGACGAAAAGTAACACCACTCGCTCAGCGCTGGCGAAGAGTAGCACCACTCGCAGAGCGTTATACTCCAGTCAATAGAGCAAACAATAATTGAATTTTTGACAAAGGGAAGAGCAGGAAAGTCATTGTGCCATCACATCCGAGGTAGTAGAAAGTAACATTTATTTAATAAAAGAAACGGCAAATTACTTTTTTCTCATTTTTTTGTATTTAAATTTTTTATTAGAGAAAAATATAGTTTTTTTTATAATGCAGTTTTGTAATACAGTTTTCTTTGGCGCAATTTTATCAAAACTTACTTTATAATTTCCCGCTATACATATTTATACATATATATATGTAAATCAATCACTGTATTGTGATCACTGGCGGCACAACCGGATACGCTATCATCCATAAACATAAATAATAATTTGATTCGAAATAGATGTAACTAACTAAATAGAAATTTAAATATTTAGTTTTTGCGAAATATAAATTATTAACTTAATATTCACAAAATGTAGTTCTAAATTTAATTATATTTTAATTATCAAAATATTATTAAATAATAAATAATGGAAGTCAACAAAAAATGTGCGTAAAGTCACGTTTACGCACAATTTTTTCCAGATGTGTCTCATCTACAAAAATAAATAATAGTATAATCTTTTTCAACATATGTATGGATCAGAATGAGAGTGGCGTAAGTCACATTTTCGAAAAAATGAGATATGGCTATATTCGGATGCCTTGTGGTTGAAACTGTTACTAACGCCTTAAAGAAGTGCCTATTATTGCTCTTTTGTCTAAATTATAATCAATTCAATAATTATCACGTATTACTCAAAACGAAAATTATGTGACTTACGCCACTCTCATTCTGACCCACACATATATTTAAATAACAAAACATTTTTACTATGTTATCTAATGATTTAACATTTTCTCAAAATCGGAAATTGAGTCCTTCGGAATAAGGTTTTTTGTCAACATATAATGGAGATCCTCATTTTTTTTGGCGCAAGAGAAATCCTCCCATTATAAGCCTTCTTTGGTTTGAACGCAGCGATTTGTGGAAGAATCACGTTTTTTTTCAAAACGTTGTATTTATTGGACTCTTTGAAGAGATCGTATTTTATTTCAACAGACTTACTCTGCGGAGAAATTACGATTTCACGGGTTTTCGAAACCTTCACTTGTTTCCAATTGAAGTTTTGTGAAAGATCCGTAAAATCATAAATATCCTCTTGAGTTATTTGTTTAACTTCGTAAGGATCACCTTTTGTTTTACATGCAGTCATAAGAGTTGCCCACTCATTTTGTGTGAAGAGCTCTTTTTTCCGAGCACAAGTTTCAATTCTAGCATGCATAGAATCACCATCGTTCTGGGTGTGACCAACTTCCAAATACCTTTCAAAACAAATGAAATTTTAAAATAGTATATTATAAGCAAAGGGCGATTTAATTATTCATATGCTTTACTCGTTCATAAACGTTCACATGAGAATCAATACACTTCATCGTAAAATAGATTTTTGTAAGCCGATCTTATAACTACCACGAAAAAGGTAATTGTGTATTCAAAGATTAAATCTTTTTAAACTTATTTGTCAACAACTGTTTAAATAACTTTACCGATTATGCTAGGATTTACTAAGATTTATTTTTACTAAGATATGCATAAAAAATAAAAATCCAAAGGAAAAATAAAGAAATTTAACTTTTCGGATACACAGCGTTACTTTAGAATTCAACGCGCCAGTTTCATACTACGAGCTTGTATTCAAATCAAAGTAAAAGCTACGCTCGATTATGATGAGCGAGTTAAATCGAATTTTTTGTTTATTAATTGTTACGTTACGCCTAATGTAAAATTTTTTTTCGTTGTCATTTTTAGTTTGTTTTTTTATTAAATGTTTAATTTCACAATATAAACTCACGCGACATAAAATAAAAGATATCATGAACGCAAAGAAAAGAATGCTAGCTGGCCAAGCTTCAACTTCAAGGCCATACATACAAGCATTCTTTTCTCTAAGCTAGCGGCGAAATACAACACCCTCTCCAAACATCCGATGGGGGAGGTAAATGCGCGACAGATTTTGAAGAGCTGACCACGCAGCAACTGCGGCCGAAGCTCATGCGCTGAGAGTCGTGCGAAGCGGCCGCGGGCCACCACGGGCAGCACCGTCCGGACTCATTACCTGCGAGCTCAGTTACCGGCCCCATCTAAACATATAAGTGCGAGTGAGATAGAATGAATAAGGAGTGGGAATGAAGTTCGCGCGTGCCTGCTCAATTAAGCGTGCCCCGAGTTCAGTATAGTTGAATCGTCTGAAAGAATAGGACAACTAGAAAAAGAAGTAATCTTAGAAAAGTTTAACAAAAAATATATAAAACTTGAAACAAATATATCTATACATACAGCGAAAACTCAAAATTATTAGTGAAAATTAAAAGAGCGAAAATTAAGTCTATGTGACACAAGGAAAATTCCAAATACATGGAGCAAGGACTATAAATTACAATTACACCGAATAAAATCCAGAGAGGCCATTTTACAACAATATAGTTAACCAGGAATTCCAGATCTAGAAGGACTTAAATTTCTATCCTAGAGCATTTCCCAATTTTTTACCCAAAGTCCATCTAGTTACCTAGAAAGTAAGTAAATTTGCTATCAATTTAATGATACAATAAATAAAAATAAAACAAAGAAATAATAGTATACCCAAATCCGGGCGTTGGAGCAGGTACGTGTGATCTTTAAAGTAACCACCGCACGAACAGGAAATTCTAAACAAAGAAAAAGATTTAAATAAGATTTATTTTTGTCACTTTTGCTTATCCTACGAAATCACGAATTAATTAAAAGGTAATTAATAGAACAAATAATAACGAGAAAGAGAAATTAAGTTAAAACATAAACGTTTAATAATAATTATAATAATAATATTTCATTGAACCCTTTTTTTTATGGTTGAAACGACACAAAGAATTTACAGAATTTAGGCCTTTTATATCATTAGTATAAAGATTATAAATTTTATAGCCGAAGTATTTCTCCTAATACTAAAGGTTCTCAAGAGACACCCGTACAGAGGTGATAGAGAGTAGCGTCCATAACATACTTATGAGATTTAGTGATTAAGTACGAGCCGTAATAATAATCTACACAGAGATTATAATAGTGTATCAGAATAATAGTATATACATGTGATCTTATTACGTTAAACGGTTATGTTTATATGTTTAGTATGTTTCATTGATTGATTTTTCTGTAAAATCTCCCCACTTATAATAGTCAATCTAGAAAGAAAAAAAAAATTAGCTTTAGATATTATGTAAATTGTCAAACCATACATTGGAGTGAAGATAATTCCATATTATTAAATTACGCGCCTTTTCTATCATCATAAATAATAATATAATTTCAAAATTGAAATAAGTATTGAAATACCTTTTCTATCATCATAAATAATGATATAATTTCAAAATTGAAATAAGTTGAGAGCAATTAATATAGATTTTGAGGATAGGCGAGCATCACCGTGCATATAAAGATAACCTTTAATAATTATTAAACCCATTCACTAATAGCGAAGGATAAAACCATCAATCATACGCAAACTAAGAATATTATACAGAAGTATTATACAACAACATTTGCCCAGCCGCTACTAATAGTGCATAACACTTTATAATTAATGATCTGTAGTAATATATCCACACACTCATTATCAGTAGAATTATAACTAGAGAGAACGTACGACAATTTATTAATTACCAAACTTTTTATAGTAGTTTTGCACATTATACAGCAAAAATATAAAAGGTCATACGTTATCTAGATAATTTCAAGCTTAACTAATCAATTCTATACCTATCAGTGTATATGTATACACGCATCTATACTTACATTCACTCATTTAATTTTGCTTTCAAGAATTCTCAGATTTGAACACTAATTAACATACCTAGTAGAAACATTGATTAGGGCTGAGGTGTGTTGTGCGATAACTGGCGCTCGCCTTTTACATCCTTTTCCTTCCTGTATATCTCAAAAAGAAAAAGAAGCTAGAAATCTCTCCACAATTTCATCTGTAAAATAATTGGGGAACGTATCGAGCCAGCTACATTCCCTCAGGGCAACTTTGTTTCTGGATCAAAGGCCGCTCTCTAGCCTATTGGGAGTTGCCAATCGCATTGCTATATTTTGGCATCAACCAACATCAAGAAAAATCCATCTCCAAAACATCATATGGAACGGAGGCCGAGTACGTAGCCTACACAAATCACGCCAGCTGCAGGCAAGCGTTGCAGATCTGAAACAAACAGAAGACCAAGACGGCCACAAAGAATCACACAACACGTCAGCGTCGGGGTCTCGCCCGGCCGTACACAATCAAATGCAAGAGAGTGTCCAGAACGGACCACAGAACTCAACGACTACGCCTCGAGTCCTAATGACTCGAACACAAGGAACCTCGTACGGATTGGTGCCTGTGGCCCAACTGGAAGAGACAATCCGAGGGAAGACGACCCCACGGTGGTAAGAGTCAAGGTGCTTGAAAGTCGGCGACCTTGGTTGACCTTCATGATCGATAATGGGGCGGCCGTTAATCTTATTAAGATCGGTGCGCTGGGCCGAAGGGCCTTGGTGGATACTACTCAATCAATTCCTTTGATTGGGATTAGTGACCAAACAGTGAATACGCTAGGCACGACTATACTCAACATCAGAGGTAATCCGGTCTCGTTCTTGATGACGTATGATAATTTCCCTATAAGCCAAGATGGATTCTTGGGAAGGAACTATCTGAAACAAGAGCAAGCTGTGATTTCCTATCACTACAACGCGCTCATGATAGGAGGAGATGTGATGCATCCCCTCCCATTTGTTGACCTGCACGAAAGTACACCATCACCTGGGCCTGCCGTTAACCTATGTGACGCATATAGGGAAATAATCCTGCCAAAATCAACCGAACCAGAGAAAGTTGAAGAAATTAACCCGCCTGAAGAAATCACGACAAAACCCATTCCCATACGATATATCATGCCCAAGAGATCACGTAAAGTCATCCGAATTAACGTTATCAATAAAGGGGTGGAGGAGGGATACCTTCCTCGCGTTGACGTTGGGTATGATGACGTCTATGTAGGAGAGGGAGTAGTACGTGTCGATAACGGAGGATGCCAGGTGCTCGCCATAAATACGCGAGACAATGACATCACTATCGAAATTGACCTCCGCGAGATCATCCCTTGTGAATTCGCACCCCTCGATTTCGAACCAGGCTCAGGAGACGAAATAGAAGTTAGTTCGAATAACCCTATTCTGGACACGGCTGAAAGAATTCAACAGCTAAAGACACTCATTTCGGCGGATCACCTAAATTCCGAAGAAAGAGCTAGTGTGGACAAGTTGATCACCGATTTTCCTCAAGTGTTCCTTTTGCCCGGGGACGCCTTACCGTGCACCGATTTGGTGGAACACTATATACCCACTGAACCTAACCTGCCAGTGAATGCAAAGCAGTACCGTCATCCTACGATCCATAAAGAGTTCATTCAGAGGGATATAGATAAGAAACTTAAGGACGGAGTTATTGAACCCTCGACCAGTCCAAGCAACTCTCCCATTTAAATCGTCCCCAAGAGTGCTGACTCCGAGGGAAATCCAAGATGGAGGATGGTGGTCGACTTCCGCGATCTGAACCAACGAACTGTTGGAGACGCCTACCCACTACCCAACATCGCTGACATCCTCGATCAGTTAGGAGGAGCCATATATTTCTCCGTATTCGACTTGGCCTCGGGATTCTACCAAATCAAGATGGCGCCGGAAGACAAATGGAAGACAGCTTTCTCCACTCCGGCGGGACACTATGAGTTTAATCGCATGCCTATGGGATTGAAGAATGCTCCGGCAACTTTCCAGAGGATGATGGATCAAATCAAGCGAGGTCTGGAATGCCAAGAGATGTTAGTATACATGGACGATGTCATCATCCATGCTAACTCTCTGAAAGAACATGACCGGCGAGTGCGCAAGTTCTTCGCCCGCTTAGCTGAAACTAATTTGGTATTACAACTGGAAAAAGTCCATTTCCTCAGGAAGGAGGTCGCCTTCTTAGGTCATATTGTCAGCGAGCGGGGCGTTGAACCTGATCCAGAGAAAATCAAAGCTGTTAAAAATTTCCCTCGACCTAAAGGAGTGAGGAATGTTAGAGAATTCCTGGGCCTCACAGGGTATTATCAGCAATTCATAAAAGACTATGCCAAGATAGCGAAACCGCTATATGAACTACAAAAGAAGGACCGAGAATTCCATTGGGACGACCCCAAGAAACTGCGTTCAAGTGCCTCAAAGAATGTCTATGTAGGGATCCTATCCTATTCTTTCCCGACTTCGATAAACCCTTCACCTTAACAACCGATGCCTCGGATGGTGTCATAGGGGCCGTGTTGAGTCAAGAAAAGGAAAATTTCGATCATCCTGTGTGGTATCTCTCCCGAACGCTTAACAAAGCCGAGTGCAACTACAGTACTACAGAAAAGGAATGCCTCGCAGTCCTCTACGCGCTTAATCAATTTAGGCCCTACCTTCTAGGCCGAAAATTCACCTTAGTGGCCGATCATGAACCACTCAATTGGATGCATAGTCGGAAAGATCTGGGGCAACGATTGATGGGCTGGATGTTCAAATTCACCGGTTATGAATACACTTTTAAATATAAACCCGGAAAATTGAACTGTAACGCGGACGCGTTATCACGGAACCCAGTCGATTCTCCCACCGAGGAGGATATCAATGAACAGCTGCCTCGGATTAAAATTATGGTTTTAAAGGGTAAGGCTGATGATAAGACTAACGCAGATAAGAAGGAAAGGAAACCCACAACCCCAAGTACGTCCCGTCTGCTGCCATTACCCCCAATAAACCCAGCCCCGGCTATCCCCTCTACGTCTGGAGCCAAGGGACGCGGGAGACCAGTTGGAGCTGCCACTCGAAAAACTGCGCCGATTCTGGATCATAGTGTCATCGCTCACCGAACTCGGCAGAAGATGGCACTGCCACCCAAGAAGGAAATCACCCCGCGTAAGGATCTGCTCCTTCTACTCTGCTCCCGTAAGGACGATCTACATCCGTTGGGGAGAAGCAAGACAAATCTATCGATGTCTCCCTTGTACCTCAGTTCAACCAATCTTCATCCGTCATGTCATCCACAACCGTGGAAGAATCTGATGAACTCAGTGACCAACAAGCTCGCCCGATATATAATCCACCAAGAAGTGCACTCCGATTGGACGAATCAGAATCTCTTCCCGTTATAGAAGATAAGACTGAGGAACCCGAACCGTCTCGCGATAGGGAGGAGGATAGGACTGCCAGCAACGCCGAAATTGAAGTCACCGCTCCTGCCGCCACAGACTCGGAGGCGGGAGAAACAGAACCTCTCGCTGGGACTTCCTTAACCCACGACGAAGTCCTCGATTCTGCTAGAAGATTCGAGGAAAGTATGAGGGTTCTCGGGGAAAGGACTCGAGAAGAAACTGAAGAACCTTTGGTCGTAACCTTGCGTCGATTTTCAGATGGAGACGTCGTCGACGACCTTACACGTAGCGTGCTGGATCAATTGGATCCCTACGACTCCGCAGTACGACAACCTGATGATTTGGCGATAAAGGTAAAGGAGTTAGTGGAACGCGCCGCGGCGCTCACTCAAGACTCCGCTGCGGATTCTCCCGGCGCCATCAAGGAAGGAACCGACGAATCAACAACAGTTTGCGAAACCGCCACGGAACCTTCAGAGATAGGGGAGCCTCCCTTCCGAGCCATTTCTCTAACACCACAAATCAAAATCGGACCACCTGTCGCTAAGAGTACGCCCTTAGACCCGAAATCAAAACCTATCTTGCGATTTCCAAATTTAGGTCAAATCCAAGAAGAAACCGAGGATTCACAACCTGTCAGCCTCAACTTTACGGACCCACCATCCGATTCTTTGGCCCTCCTCATGTCCCTCTTTGGACAATATACGCCTTTCAATCAGCATGTGGATCCCCAGGTTCATACAGAGAGCTCATCATCCGGACAGGAAAGCAACGCTGACACCAACAAGGATAATCGAATTACCCCCTTACCTCTCAAAAACAACATTATCACGTCCCGGCAATGTCTGACATATAAAAGGGACAATTATGTTCATTTCTTGTCCAGAGATTGTGAGAGCCAGTGCTCCGTCGCTCGATTACTGTCCGAAATCGGAGCAATCGACCTAAAGGGCCTTCACGCTAAGAAACCAAAACCGGGACAAATCCTTACTACTCCATACAGGAACCACAACATCTTTTCCTTAATAATTAAGGAAAAGTATTACGATCCCACAACTATCCCTGGTGTCAAAAGAGCTTTAAGAGCCCTTAAGAGTGTACTATTAAAGAAAAACTTAACGAGCATACGAATCTCGTGGCGAGGAGATTTGTCGGATACACTAGACCCAGGCCAGCTGACGGAGCTACTCGTCGAAATATTCGGAGGAACACCCATCAAGGTCGTCCTCTGCTATGGTAAGGTCTCCTTGCCTTCGTCGGAAGAAAGGAAGAACATCATTGAAACATTATACGATAGTCTTGTTGGCGGACATAAGGGTGTCAATCAAACGTATCAGAAAATCCCAGTCGATACTATTGGTCTGGTATGCGCAATGATATTCTGGACTATGTGCGACGATGTCCTAGTTGCCAAGAGAAAAAGATCGAACGAATCAAGACTCGAGAGCCCATGATCCTCACTGACACTCCGATTGAAGCCTTTGATAAAGTATCCATCGACACGGTAGGAAAATTAAGAATAACACCGCGTGGGAACTGTCACCTTCTGACAATGCAATGCAACCTCACTAAATACGTGATTATCATACCTCTTCCCAACTTGCGTGCCACTACCATCGCTGATGCTCTGGCCAAACACCTTATCTGTCACTTTGGGGCCCCACGAGCAATCCAGTCAGATAGAGGCACTAATTTCTTATCTGAAATTGTAGAAAGTCTTCTACGGATTTTCAAGATCCATTATCTAACTACTTCTGGATACCACGCTCAGACCAATGGATCTCTAGAGAGGAGTCATGCCCCATTGGTGGATTTCATTCGAACATACTCGGAAAGATTCGACGATTGGGACAATCTCGCACCCTTCGCATCGTTCACATATAATACCAGCGTACATTCTGCAACCAACTTCACGCCGTTCGAACTCGTTTTTGGAAAACTAGCTAGGTTCCCGATTCAGATCCCTGCAGACGAGAGATTGAGGACTTATAACCTATACCTTCAAGACCTGGTTAGTAGGTTAGGCGAATTACAAACTCTCGCGGGGGAAACTCAAATCGCGAATAAAATAAAGGCGAAGACCCGTTACGACCAAAAAGTCAAGAGCTTCATGAAGTTAGCCCCCATACATAAAATATCCAAAAACAATAAATATAAATCGATTGCGCATTAAAAAATATAAAAAAATGTTAATTAAAACTTTTTTGCGCGAGCTGTCGTTTTTGAGATAAAAAATAAAATTGTTTGGGGGCTAGAGTTTAGCCCCCAAAATTAAATTTTGTTTTACTCATAATACAAAATAATTTTTGCAATTATTTACTACGGCATTCGATTGCGCGACGTGTGCGCGTATCGCCCCCAAATTCCAAATTCCAATAAGGAGGTAAGGGCGGCGCTACGCGCCGTCATTGTCTACAATAAAAACATCCCTCAGGGTATTGACTAACACCACGACGCCTGCGGCGCCCGCTTTTAGTACCGAAATTGCGGAATAGTACATTTCGACACGGGTGGGGAAGTCGATTATTTAGCTGGTGTGACTTTTTGCACGAGCAAAGCGAGTATCGCACCTAAATAATCGACTTACGCACTAGTTTCGAACGGTATTTTATACCACGAGCGCCGAAAAATCATATCAAAGTTGTGATTTTGAGGTTAGAGTTGTATAATAGACATTTAAATGCCATCTGCACATGCGCGCGCTGCTCCAGAAACGTTTAATTTGATGTGATTTTTTTTTTATAATTTTATATTATTATTAATACGTTTTTTCGAATTTGGAATTTGGGGGCGATACGCGCACACGTCGCGCAATCGAATGCCATAGTAAATAATTGCAAAAATTATTTTGTATTATGAGTAATACAAAATTTAATTTTGAGGGCTAAACCACTAGCCCCCAAACAATTTTATTTTTTATTTCAAAAACAACAGCTCGCGCAAAAAAGGTTTAATTAACGTTTTTTTATATTTTTTAATGCGCAATCGATTTATATTTTTTGTTTTTGGATATTCTATGTATGGGGGCTAACTTCATGAAGCTAAAGTCAAGACCCTCAATGCTCAAGTCGGTGACTACGCGTGGATACTTAAAGAACCGCGCGTATCAAAATTCGATAGTTTTTATAACAAACTTTTAAAAATAGTAGAAATTTTAGGGAAAAACAATGTTCTCCTTGCATTGCCTAATGGCAAAAGAATCCTCAAACATACGGACAAACTTAAACTCGTCCCTCCCTCTGAATCTTCTAACTAGTATCTGCATGTATTTCAGGTTTCCTCTCGCTTGCCTTCACTATGCGCTCTCTACTTTATGCTATGCTTGCGTGTGCGGGAACACTTGTTGCCGCTGGACCTTATTATGAGTTGACAGCCATCGAGACGAACCCTGGAATATATTACGAAAGGGTCAGGCCAGTACGAGTCCAAAAGGGCAGCTGGAAGATAATCATATATCTAGATCTCCACGCCTTCATAGGAAATCATGGGCCCAAGATGAATCTCGATGACAGTCATAAACGGTGTGCTATTCACTTCGACGAGCTACGCTGCGACACAATCCTGAACAAGGACCTACTCGGTATCAGGACACAGACTTTAGCACGATTACATGAAGAGATACTACTAACCGCCGAGAGAATGGACGTTAAGGAAATCAATAATTCACCTTCTCTAATGGATATGAGAGCCAAAAGAATGGCACCTCTTGAAGTTATTGGGAGCCTCAGCAAAAGTCTATTTGGACTTATGACCACGGACGATGCAGATGTAATCAACAACAATATCGATCAGCTATTCTATGACCAAACGAATCTTGTCAAACTTACTGAGGAGAAGACGCATATCCTCTCCGCTGGGTTAGAAGAATTGTACAACATCACCAAGACCCACCGTTCCCTATTGAAGAACTTAGAAGTCACCTTACAGAATAAGGTTATTGCCTTAACTAAAGAATCGGAAAAGAACACCTTTCTATGGGAGTTGAGCACCTTTTCACGTCAATTAGAGACCAAACTCGACCATTTATTGTACAGCAGTCGGGAAATACTCCATATTCTCAACGACTTGTTCAACCGCAAGGTTCATCCGATATTGTTGCGGCAGGATACCGTTCACAAGATCATCAACGACGTCCGCCAAGCAGAAAACGATGTGGATCTCCCGATACCTTCGCATCACGCGAGAGCGGAGGAGGTTGCTAGGATAGCAACCATCGACGCTACTTATCACAATGGTAGGGTAATCGCGAGTTTGACTCTTCCTTTAACTGAAAGGACCGCTTATGATTTGTATCTGCTACACTCTGTGGCCATCCCTCAAAAATCGGCCATGCCAAGTCACCACCCTATGGCATATGTGATGTCCGAATATGATCATCTCGCCTTAAGCAAAGACCAACAACGATACCTTCAATTCAACGAACAACACTTGAAGGGGTGTCTAGATACCCATTATGGATATATCTGCACTCCTCGGGGTATAATCTTCAAGGCACTGTCTCAAAAGGTTTGTGAAATAGAAATGCTGATCAACCCCAGTAAGAATGCACTCTCCCTGTGCTCTGTCGTCATGAAGTCTGATCCCTTTACTCAATGGACATACTTAGACACCGACGGAACATGGCTGTACTCAACCCCAATGAGTGAAACTCTCAGAATCTCCTGTACAGGAGAAGTCTATCAAGCTGTCACAATTACAGACGTAGGGATTTTACGACTAGCTGATGGATGTACAGCCCAAACTACTCAGGCCATCTTGACCTCCACGTGTGTTAAACCATCTAACACCCAATATATATATAACCCGGATCTCTCGCTAGATATCAGAGACTTATATTCCGAGTTCAAAACCCATAACACCACCGACGTCGCTCAGAACGAAGCTTTCAGTCAAGCCACCTCTAGCCAAATGAGCCCTTGGGGGCCCAAGAAGGAATCTTTACGTACCATAATATCACGTATCCACGAAATTGGTCAACACCAACGCTCAACTACTTTTACCCATACCCTCGTGTACAGTCGAATCGCTTTGCAAATTCTGGTTGTTGTTGTGATTGCTTCCCTGTTTATCGCTCGGCGATGATCCCATCATCGAGGTCAAGGAATCCTTCCGGTATACAACCCTCCTCCTGAGAAAAATGAAATCCTCACTCCAAAAATTAAGATGTCCCCTAATCCTCGATCAACGTTGCGGGCCTCCTTCAAATCCATTATGGGCCCCAAACCCTTCATCCCATCGGTCAAAATTGACTAACTCCCCTTTCTTCCAGATTCCGAAATGAAACCGACAACTCCAAAAGAGAATAACGAAGTTAAAATCACCTACAACAAGGACCTTACCCTAGGCGAACTTCTAACATGTTTCCAAAAAGCAGGCCCTATTGTAGCAACACAAATCATTTCAGAGACTTTAACGACTCAAACCGCCATCCTTTCCTTCGAACAAACGGAGCATGCTAACATTGCCGAACAAGAAAAGGACCTGTGGCTGCTGGAGAGCTATTTCAAACACGATGCATCGGTCGACGACCCAATTAAAGAAAAGCCCCCGCCGCGGGTGAAATCCGAAGTCCACGTAGTTTCCCCTCATCACCCCAAAGCAACGAAGTTTGATGACTGCTGAGTGTTCTGTCAACTACCATGGGCCTTCAAGAGGTTAATCCCGAAAGACAAGGCACTCGCTGAGAAACTAGTGGACGAGAATTTCTTCAAACATTTCGCCCAATTCGGCCTTATGGAATACTGCTACACCGTTAAAGATCAAAAGGAAAGATTATCTCATGGATTCGTTCGCTATTTTCATCCCGGCGACGCATCGCGTGCCCTACGCCTGAGTAAGCGATGTTATCGTGCTCGGAGAGGATTACAACAATATGCGACGACAATCCAACTACTAGAAATCGTCCACATTCCTTGTGGAAAGATTATAGATCGACGCAACAGAAGATTACATGACGCCACCTGTCAACGACAGCGTGCCTTAGGCCATGTCGATCTCGCTGGACTTCGGCAGCAACTAACATTTCAAATCACTAACTAATAAATCTCGTCCTTACAGAATATCCTTATCAAACAAATCACTCCTATTGACCCTTAATTAATAATATCTTGTTTTCTGTTTTCTTTGTCTCTCTTTTAGATATGTCGGCTTCATTGTTCAACCGATACAGGCGAGCCGCAGGATTGCCCGCCATTAAAGATCGCTCCATTCCAGAGCATGTGGAACCAGAAGTTACCGATCGAGTCGAGGCCGCTGGGGCGTCAGGCGAAGAAGAAATCATTGGCCTACGCATCTTCTCTCTGCGGCCAGATGAAGATGACCCACGGACGGCCATCATTGTGTACGAAGATGTTCGGTCTACCTCGACTCTACGGGGGATCATCCAAAAGGAGGATCCTCTAAGCATTTCCTCCCCCATAAGGGCAGGGGATCGAGACTCTCTCCGGGTACGTTTTGAAACCGTAGACCGATGCGTAGAAGTAATCCTGCGATATTTAAACTGGGCCTATGTGGAAGATGAGGAAGAAGGACCAACTGATGACAAGAACGATGGCCCTCCTTCAACTACGTCTCCCAGTGCAAGAGAAAACCCTACTCCTAGATTGGCCATATCGCAAGGCTTTCAAGACCCCGAAAAAGTATGGGAGGCGAAACGTTTAGCAGAAATGGAGACACGCCGAATGAAACTATTGGAGCATGCCGAGGGACTCCGGATTAATGTTCTCATACGTATTAAAGCCGCAGAGACCGCCGCGCTATTATACTTCTGCAACTTTGGCCATATCGACTCGTACCAGACCCTACCGGTGGGCCGCTGAGGGGTTCATCAAATCTTTATTAAGTACTTCCGCTCGGAGAGCGTTGACTGTGCCGTAAAGAATGCCGATCCTCGATATTGCATTCGGCGTTCAAACCCACCTATTGTGAATAAAAATCGATCCGTCTATCGATATCATTCCATGTGTGGACGAAACGTTAGCCGTCGCCTCTACAGAAACCATGAGAGGATATGCAGGTGGCAGGTGGGAAGCGAAACCCAGATACATGATAGGTGCGGCCAGTCGGTGAGAAAACGGAGTTTGGACCGACACCGTCAAAATTGCGGCAGAAATCTCGAACATGTGGGAATCAGCCGAGCCTCACGAACCAACGAATCGCGACCATCAAGAACGAGGTCTCGAAGCCTTCCCACCCAGGATGGCCAAATGAGGAGTTTAGTGACATCTGTCGCGGACATCTCGCTCGAATCCGATTCTGGAGACAACTACCATACTCCAGAGTTATCTCAAGAAGAAGATATTCTGAAGCCAAAAGGAGAGGACCTTTGTATTCTTCAGAAAGAACTTTTAATACCAACCCAGATTCTTATTTTTCTTACTGTTTTAATAAATCATTATTTAAACTCAAAATGGAAATACTTTTCTTCCTAATCCCACCCCAAATCCTAGTATTTTCTTTGACCCCATCGGAGTACTATGCTGAAAACTTAGGATCTATGCAGCCACCTTCCAGATTTCATCGGGTACCTGTAAAACTTTTGCCGAGGACGGCAACACTCTCAAGATGGGGGTGTTGTTACGTTACGCCTAATGTAAAATTTTTTTTCGTTGTCATTTTTAATTTGTTTTTTTATTAAATGTTTAATTTCACAATATAAACGCACGCGACATAAAATAAAAGATATCATGAACGCAAAGAAAAGAATGCTAGCTGGCCAAGCTTCAACTTCAAGGCCACACATACAAGCATTCTTTTCTCTAAGCTAGAGGCGAAATACAACACCCTCTCCAAACATCCGATGGGATGGATTTTGAAGAGCTGACCACGCAGCAACTGCGACCGAAGCTCATGAGCTGAGAATCGTGCGAAGCCGCCGCGGGCCAACACGGGCAGCACCGTCCGGGCTCGTTACCTGCGAGCTCAGTTACCGGCCCCATCTAAACATATGAGTGCGAGTGAGATAGAATGAATAAGGAGTGGGAATGAAGTTCGCGCGTGCCTGCTCATTTAAGCGTGCCCCGAGTTCAGTATAGTTGAATCGTCTGAAAGAATAGGACAACTAGAAAAAGAAGTAATCTTAGAAAAGTTTAAAAAAAATATATAAAACTTGAAACACATATATCTATACATACAGTGAAAACTCAAAATTATTAGTGAGAATTAAAAGAACGAAAATTAAGTCTATGTGACACAAGGAAAATTCCAAATACATGGAGCAAGGATTATAAATTACAATTACACCGAATAAAATTCAGAGAGGCCATTTTACAACAATATAGTTAACGAGGAATTCCAGATCTAGAAGGACTTAAATTTCTATCCTAGAGCATTTCCCAATTTTTGATCCAAAGTCCATCTAGTTACCTAGAAAGTAAGTAAATTTGCTATTAATTTAATAATACAATAAATAAAAATACAACAAAGAAATAATAGTATACCCAAATCCGGGCGTTGGAGCAGGTACGTGTGATCTTTAAAGTAACCACCGCACGAACAGGAAATTCTAAATAAAGAAAAAGATTTAAATAAGATTTAGTTTTGTCACTTTTGCTTATCCTACTAAATCAAGAATTAATTAAACGGTAATTAATAGAACAAATAATAACGAGAAAGAGAAATTAAGTTAAAACATAAACGTTTAATAATAATTATAATACTAATATTTCATTGAACCCTTTTTTTTATGGTTGAAACGACACAAAGAATTTACAGAATTTAGGTCTTTTATATCATTAGTATAAAGATTATAAATTTTATAGCCGAAGTATTTCTCCTAATACTAAAAGTTCTCAAGAGACACCCGTACAGAGGTGATAGAGAGTAGCGTCCATAACATACTTATGAGATTTAGTGATTAAGTACGAGCCGTAATAATAATCTACACAGAGATTATAATAGTGTATCAGAATAATAGTATATACATATGATCTTATTACGTTAAACGGTTATGTTTATATATTTAGTATGTTTCATTGATTGATTTTTCTGTAAAATCTCCCCACTTATAATAGTCAATCTAGAAAGAAAAAAAAAAATTAGCTTTAGATATTATGTAAATTGTCAAACCATACATTGGAGTGAAGATAATTCCATATTATTAAATTACGCGCCTTTTCTATCATCATAAATAATAATATAATTTCAAAATTGAAATAAGTTGAGAGCAATTAATATAGATTTTGAGGGTAGGCGAGCATCAACGTGCATATAAAGATAACCTTTAATAATTATTAAACCCATTCACTAATAGCGAAGGATAAAACCATCAATCATACGCAAACTAAGAATATTATACAGAAGTATTATACAACAACATTTTCCCAGTCGCTACTAATAGTGCATAACACTTTATAATTAATGATCTGTAGTAATATATTCACACACTCATTATCAGTAGAATTATAACTAGAGAGAACGTACGACAATTTATTAATTACCAAACTTTTTATAGTAGTTTTGCACATTATACAGCAAAAATACAAAACGCAATACGTAATCTAGATAATTTCAAACTTAACTAATCAATTCTATACCTATCAGTGTATGTGTATACACACATCTATACTTACATTCACTCATTTAATTTTGCTTTCAAGAATTCTCAGATTTGAACACTAATTAACATACCTAGTAAAAACATTGATTAGGGCTGAGGTGTGTTGTGCGTTAACTGGCCCTCGCCTTTTACATCCTTTTCATTATACGTTCCTATATATCTCAAAAAGAAAAGGAAGCTAGAAATCTCTTCACAATTTCATCTGTAAAATAATTGGGGAACGTATCGAGCCAGCTACCTTCCCTCAGGGCAACTTTGTTTCTGGATCAAAGGCCGCTCTCTAGCCTATTGGGAGTTGCCAATCGCATTGCTATATTTTGGCATCAACTAACATCAAGAAAAATCCATCTCCAAAACATCATATGGAAAGGAGACCGAGTACGTAGCCTACACAAATCGCGCCAGCTGCAGGCAAGCGTTGCAGATCTGAAACAAACAGAAAACCAACACGGCCACAAAGAATCACCAATCTTCAGATTTCGGGAAATTTATAAAAGAAAAGGAAAATACATATCTGATAAAGAGATTAACTCCTTCTGTCCTTTGGCCATCCATTTAATCCTATCCACCGCAAGGGTCTCCGTCTGCTCCTTGTGTCCAGGGCCCGTCAACATACGCACACGGGAGGTTAGCACTCCGCCCACGTGACGCCAAGTTTACTAGTCGCGCGATTCTATACCTGTAAGACCGCAGTCTAACATCACAATCGCGCACGCGGCGGCTACGTACATAAGGGTCAGCGTGCATGCTCGCGCGAACCTACAGTCGTAATAGCCAATCATACGCGTAGGTTCGCTGCCTATGGGTGTGCGCGTTCCGCGTTATACCAGGACGAATAGAACGTACCGACCAGAGCCGGGCCTTTCTTAATTAAGCTATATTACTTCAATTCGGAATAAATAAAGATAAATGTATGTATACATATGCACAAATACACATATACTTTCATAGACCTAGGGACTCATATCGCAACAAACTGTATCGGGATTATGAATATTATATAAATCGGATATGAAAATAAGATAGGCTCTCCTCCCAATTACATGAATTAATTATACATACTTATATACACATACCAATGTATATATATACATACATACATATATATATATATATATATATATATATATATATATATATATATATATATATATATATATATATATATATATATATATATATATATATATATATATATACATATATATATATATATATATATATATTTATCTGCAACGGTTCGTTCCGGGACGTTTACACTGTACATCGCTGTTATTTCCGGGACACGCTGTTTTTTCCGGGACGTCCCGGAAATTTTTCTGTACGTAAGCGTTATTTCTGGGACGCGTCTAGAGTCAATAACCCCAGGGATATTATTTCTTTAGTCACGCGCTTATATAGGGAACTCTGAAGAGATAAACTATAGGACCCTGTAGATTACCAGAAATAACATGTATAGGTCTTTATATATATATATATATATATATATACCCGCCTATATAAATACATCTGTTGGTTAATTATATAGACGTTAAGGTTTTTTTACAAAGTTTCTTTTTTTTTTGAAACTACATTAACGGGGTTTCGTTCCGGATTTCTTTCACGCGTATAGCCACATTTATATACACATTCATATACAGAGATCTATTAGCGGATTATAAATTGTATTAAAATAAGGAATATAATAAATAATAAATAATTTTTGGTTTGAATCTCTTTAATCTCTATACAGTTCTTATCTTCCATCATACGAAAATCCTTATATAACCTAATACGTATGGGAGTATTAGGCTGAAGTATCAGCGCAGGTAAGGTACCATCAAGGCGGGAATGATAGATGTTCCGAGAGTGACGACAGATTAATGATATTTTCGCAAGGAAATATCAAAGTTGCGTGAGTGTCATCTTAATTGTGACCCTAACGTAACATTAATATTATATCATAGCATAGCACGATAGGCGAAGTCATTTAGAAGCTTTTACACCAAAAAATTGAAGAAAGTTAAAAAACCAAAGAGGAAAACCGAATTAGCGATTTCAACTTCGACTGTAGCTTTGGCATCGGCTTGAAATGAAATATGCACAATATTATTTATGTTTACCTGTGAATTATTTTAATATCAAAAACAATGGCTGCCCATATGTACATAGAGAACAAATTTTGGTTGCGATTTTGTCCTGCACAATTATCTGTGTAAAATATAATTAACTTCGTCCCCGATTCAGCTTTCAATCTGATGAAATTCCAGACAAAGGATGAGATCTCATTGGAACCACGGCTCCCTATGGTTTCGTTCCACAGGTGACATATGCCAATATTAATCCCCAATTGGAAAATGGTAAAATTCCAAACAGATAGTTTGGACTTGTAATACATGGTGGATACGTCCGAGCGTGGTGTTGTCAATATTTTTTGCATATCATAATTTGCACAGCAAACAGATGCGTCATTTGAGGCTCTTTCCTTATCAACTTTCATCAATCTTCTTGCTGCGGATTTATGTTTCAGATGATTCTCATAATCAACAGACTTTTCTACCTGTTTTTCTGGCGCCGAATTTTTATAGTTTCCGCATTGTTCACATCTATAAAAAAATTTATAAGGTATTAAAAATTTATATTTCAAAGTATTTTTCGTTAAAAGCTAGAATTTGTAAAATAACACTTAGTAAAAGCCAATTTTTCTTTTCAAAAATAGTCCGAGAATCAAAAAATAAATTGAATAAACAATTAGTTATTAACAGAGAAAAATTACCGGTCTTTTTTGGGCTGGTAGAATCCGAGATTGAATTCTGAATTAAATATAGTTGTGTACATACTTTCACTAACAATAGTAGAATCATCTCTTCCTGGTCCAACTTGTTGTACATACATGCGTTACATTGTGGCAATAGACAAACCTTCTTCTAAGAACTTTTTTTGCGTGGTTTCACGACAATAGTGACTGTCAATAGTTGGAAAACTCGCAATATGACATCTTACTTCATTTTTCATTTCTTCCGGATACTTATGTGGACCATTGTCGTGAATTCCTCTGTATCTCCTTTAATTATTCTGGTTACGTCAGCAGCTACTAATTTTTTTTTGCCATGCGTAACCACTGATAAGAGATATCTATACCAAGTACGAAAAAAATGAACATTTTTAACTATAATACATTTTCTTCTGTTTCAAATAAACTCTAACGAACTTTTGTCATGTTTGCAAAAAAAATTTTCATAACCGTAGAAATTCGATTTCAGGCTGTACGCAGAGTTCCGCTCAAAAATAAAATACTGTTCGAAATTTTTGTAAAAAAAAATTTTTACGCACGACCACAGTAAAAAAGTACTACAATTTTCTTAAAACATATAAGATATTGAAAATCAAATTTCTGTGTCTATTCAATTTTTCGAGAAAAATTTACGGAAAACCACTCAAATGAAAAAGTCTCTAGGGTGCAGCACCCCTCCCTTTAAAATAAGAAGAAATAAGATAAATATGAACACTTGATACAATGAACTAACGTTTTTTTAAATTAAAGCAATCGAAATTAGATTTGAAAATGGTAATAATACCTAATGTGTTGAGAAACATTGTTTTGCACACTGGTAATAATTTATCTGATGATGGCAATCTGAACTCATAATAAACAATGTCAGATGTTCTTTTTGACGTGTCAGCTTCATCTTGACTTGAGTTTGATGATCCTTTAGCAACTACCCAATTATTTAAACATTTCCATTGCTTTTCTTTATTGGCCAACTTCCAGAAATTATCAAATGCTGTTTGTCGATCTGATTCACTAATATTTTTGTTACACTTTTTCCGGCAGGGTTTCAAACACGCATCCTTCATTGATCGAGCATTTATTAGAATTGACTTTCGCCCAATACCTTGATTCTCTTCTGCCCGAGCCTTTTTTGCTTGACGATCAATAGTGCCATTGTCGTGTCTCACTCTTTTTCGTGTCACGGTATTTGCGTCTGACGATTTTCTTTTGGTTACCCGTTTTATAAACTTCCTGCATTTATTACCATCAAGCTCATGAGTTTGAGGATCATCAGTCACAGTTTCGCTATGTTGAAAGTCTAAAAAAAAAAATAAAAAATAAAATATACAGTAATGGAATTTACTAACGATTTATCACAATTTTTTTATACAACATTTTTTTTAATTATGTTTAACTGCTTAAAATAAATCATATAATTTTATCTTAACTTGAACTTATTGTTTAAAACTATTTGTATCATATTTACCAGATTTTTTAGTTTCTGTAGCATTGAAACTATTTTGTACAGACTTCGAAATAAAATTTGGATAACTATGGACAGGCTGTACGTTCAGAAAATTACTTTCTGATCGTGAATGTTGAAGTATCAGGTCTATTTGCTCACTTGCAGAGTTTATAGTCCCTTCAACATGAACACTTTCATCTGCAGTATTTGAAGTGTTTTGCAAAACATTGAACGAATAATTCGTATCGACCGTCACAGTCTCTGTGAACGACCTACTTTCCGAACCTGACTGACTAAACGAAAGATCTAAAAAGAGTATTAGATAAAATAAAATGTTATTGATACTCGTCTTGATTTTAAAATTTTTATATCTGTAAATTTATAATTACCAAATAGTGTATTGTTGTTAATTGGTGGCTCGATATTGAAATTAAAAACTTTATTAATTTTTGATTGGTTTGATGCATAGAACGACCCTGTAAATATAACATTAACAGTGACAAAATTGTTAAGCTTATCTCAAAACATGCAATTGAAGTCATCAAGTAGATCGTACATATTTTATAAGAATGGTACTTAACCGACATCAGTACAATATTACTATAATTTAGAGCTAATTATAAACATAAGTCATTTAATGATTTTGTTAAAACGGAGAATGAAATAACCAATAAAGGTTTAACAAATATTGTATCTTTATATTTTACGTAGTTATATACTTACAATACTCATCCTTTTCTTCCATGAGGTTTTCTGTTCAACGAAAAAATTTGTATAAGAAAATAGGTAAACATCACTCTAACCACAATCTACAAGTCTATCCCTGATGGATTCTTTAAACTGAGCAGGCAGGTTGGGCAAGAATCCATCAAGCATGGTGTACACAAAAACAGTCACGCATGTCATTGCAGCGCCGTGCGCGGTTACCGCGAGGTCGTTGCTTTCGACATCGGCTTCATTTTACGCGACGAGTGAGAAGCCTCCGTCAGTATCTTATATTATGTACTAGGATTCTAAATGCGCGCTATGCGCACAGATGACTTTGGACAACCAATGAGAGCCAACGCTGTGAAGTTGACTCTATATATTTTAACCAATAATATTTTTGATAACGCTCTGAAGATGGCACTGAAGCTTTAATTCGATAACTAATCGCCATCCGCTTTATAAGGGCGCCTCTACATGGAGTCTAGCGTTTTCAAAAATGGCAGACTGGCATACCTAACCTTGTGAGAGCAACAAAGACAGACAATTTTGAAATGTACGCTATCCTTCTCACTCTCTCAGAGTTATATTGCCATTCTTGAAAACGCCAGACTCCATGTAGAGGTGCCCTTATAGAGGATACTTTTGATTTCAATGAAATGATTTTAATTTTTGCGCGGTTGTTTATTTCATACAGAAGTTATTGCAAATTAAGGTAGTTCTCTAAAATATCAAAAAGTGGGTTTTGAAAGCAACAAAATTCTAGCGTATTCTTTAAACTCTAAAGAATTTTTCTCTTTTTTTTTTAATATAGGTTGCCGACTTATTTTTTATTTTATTTTTTTTGAGAAAAAAAATTATTGAAATTAGTCATTTTTACACGGCAGTTAATGAGAATTATATCAATTGTTATAGAAAGTGATTAAATTTGTTACTTTAAAGGTGGGTTTTCAAAAATAAAAAAGTATGCTCTTAAAGATCAAATTATGCTCTTTCTTATAAGTACAAAAAATATGTGTCAAGCCGACCTTTTTAAAGAGATATTTATCATTGAAAATAGAAAATCGCCGTTTTCCTAACCTATTTCGCGCTTCTACGTGAATCATGAGTTAGTGCAATTACAAATTATTTATTTTCTACTCTATGTTTACATCACCCTTTTACTTAAACAGTCGTGTAAGTTCATAAATAGTTTTTTCATACATGATTTGACTAAGAAAATGTTTATTTAATATTTATTGTTTCATGATTACTGCATTGACTCACGAGTCCTTAGAGAACTACTTTAAAACAACTATACATAGTTGATATAATAAGCGTTAGTGTGTGTGTGTGTATGTGTGTACGTGCGCGCGCGCGTGAGTGTGGGTGTGTGTATATATTCTGAGATTAAATCGATGATTGTATCGCGTTAATATTTATGGTGGTTTACTTGAGTTTCTGGTTCACATAGTGGAATTGTCTTTTAAAAGATATATCTAGTTTTCATTTTGATCGGGGCATTATTCATTGATAGTAAATTTTTAATGCATAATTATGTAATATAAATACCTAATTAGATACACTTAATTACACAAATTACTATTTATTTAACCAGTGCTTTACTGATCGTGTTACTCTAGTTGTGTTCGCTTCGTCAGCGCTCAGCGAGTAGTGCTACTTTTTGTCAAGCGGTCGGCGAGTGGTGTTAGTCTTCGCCAGTGCTGAGCGACTGGTGTTAGTCTTCGCCAGCGCTGAGCGAGTGGTGTTACTTTTCGTCAGCGGTCGGCGAGTGATGCTAGTCTTCGCCAGCGCTCCGCGAGTGGTGTTACTTTTCATCAGCGGTCGGCGAGTGATGCTAGTTTTCGCCAGAGCTCCGCGAGTGGTGCTACTTTTCGTTAAGGGATTCTGAACCGTGCTATTCTTCGCTGGAAGCGCCGAACGGTGCTAGTTTTCGTCAGCGGCTGAATGGTGCTACATTTCGTACGTGGTGTCGATACGCTCTACGCCATAAAGACCCATAGGGTGCTGGAGCGAGGCCTCTCGCTGTATAGACCGTGTGTGTGTACGTGCGTGCGTGCGTGCGTGCGTGTGGATGTGCGCGCGCGCGTGTGTATGTGTGGTGTGTGTGTGTATGTGTGGTGTGTGTGTGTGTGTGTGTGTGTGTGTGTGTGTGTGTGAGTGTGTGTGTGTGTGTGTGTGTTTTTCCGAAGAAGTGGAGAATGCTTTTTACGCACCATGTCAAGAGCTGCTCGGAGCTCCCCGTGTGTGGGGCTCGCCAAGTTGATGGTCTAACTTGTCTGGTCAGATGGATGGACCAGATCCCGTTGTGCAGGACCCCTACCCACTAAACTCCAACCTCTTTGTCTTCTGTACGCCTAAACGAAACCCCCGCGGAACTGTCTCTAGGTATTACTTCGCGGGGGAGGCATTAGCTAATTTGCTCTTCCTTCTTGCTGTCATTCCCTACATCCCCCAACTGATGTTAGTTGGTTGGAGGTTCAGGATAGGTTGCCTTCTTCTCTTCCGCTTGGTTATCGTCTTCTTCTTGCTGCACCGTCCAGTCGTCTTCTTCTTACTGCATCGTCCGGTCATCTGCATGAAGAAAGAAAGCCTACTATTCTATAGCCTGGCGCCCCGCATCTATCAATCGCTGTTCTCTTCTCTTCTTCTCTTCTTTCCGTAGCTCCTCGATGACTTCCCTGGCGAAGTCCGTTGCGGCAATCCATGCCTTCTCTGATGCAAGCATCTGTCGAACCAGGTTCTCTGGCGTGATCTCCGTCACACGTATTCTTTCGAGCTTCGTCTTTGTATGTTAAATCTGGGACATGAGAAAAACACATGCCTCGCGTCCTCCTCTAGTCCGTGACATGTTGAGCATTCTGGAGAGTCCTCGTGCTTATACTTGTGCAAGTATTCTCGAAAACATCCATGTCCAGTCAGCATCTGCGTCAGGTAGTAGCTTGGATCTCCATGTTTCCGGCTTAGCCATTCCGCTATCCGCGGGACGTGCTCGTGGGTCCATCTACCCTTTTCGGAGCTGTTTCACTGTGCCTGCCAGCGTTGAAGACTTTTCTGTCTTTCTCTTTTCCTACAGTCATCTGCATCTGACTGCCTTTGGCTTCTGTGCTGATATATCCTCCTCTGCTCCTCAGCCAGGATCTCGATTGGTAGTAGCCCTGAGATTACGTGTGCAGCGTCTCTGGAGACGGTCCTAAACGCACTGGGAACTCTCAGCGCCATTTGCCGGCCTACTGGGTATATCCTTCTTTGGCACTCCTGCAGCTGTAACGCACTTGCCCAAATGGCAATACCATAGGTCAGTATTGATGTAACCACTGACGCTAGGAGAGCTCGTCTTCTTGGTTTGGGCCCACCGACATTTGGCATGAGGCGGGAGACAATTACAAGAGCAACATCATCTGCAAATGCAACGGGCGTTACCATCCTTGGGATCGTCAGCTTAAGTAGGCCGTTGTACATGATGATCCATAAAAGCGGCCCCAGTACCGAGCCTTGCGGTACTCCTCCAGTGACTCTATATACCTTAAGTCCATCGTCTGTGTCATACTGCAGGATTCTGTACGTGAAGTAGCTAGCTATTAATTTTTGAAGGTACTTTGGAGTATCAAACTAGTCGAGTGCTTCCATGATTCGGTCCCACCTCGAAGAGTTGAACGTGTTCTGCATGTCCAGCGTCACTACTGCGCAGTATTGCTTCTCACCATTTTTCCATCTAGTCCCTCAGATCGCATCCTTCGCGATGTTAACTACTAGGTTAATCGCGTTTACGGTTGACCTTCCTTTTCGAAATCCATACTATCTGTCTGACAGGTGCTTTTCGGCTATAGCTTCAATTCTCGTGTACATGATCCGTTCGAGGATCTTCCCCGCCGAGTCGAGCATGCAGAGGGGGCGATATGCTGATGGTTCATCGGGTGGCTTGTTTCCTTTTAGGAGAAGGACCAGCCTCTGCGTTTTCCATTTGGCAGGAAAGTAACCTTCTTGTAGGCATCTGTTGTACATGTGAAGAAACATATCCCGTGCTATACTTACTGCCTTTTTTAAGGCAATGTTCGGGATGCCATCCGGTCCAGGGGCCTTCTTGTTTCCCAGTCTAGAGCTCGTAATATTCAGCTCTTCCAGTGTTATCGGTGGTATTGGTTCCTCCGTGTTAAGGTCACCGATCGGCAGGTCCGGTTGCTGTGGGAAGAGGTTTGTGACAATCTTCTCCAGCAGGACCGGGCATGTGGGTGAAGACAGTGGCTGTGGTTTCACTCTTTTCATCACCACTTTGTATGGTCTACCCCATGGGTCGCTTTCTACTTCATCAACCAGCTCTTTCCAGCAATTTGCCTTGCTACTTTTGATTGATTTGACCAGTTTAAGTCGTGCTTCTTTGTAAGATTCCTGGAGATCTCTGTAGTTTGATTTTTTTCTGGCTCGCGTTGCTTTTCTGCTTGCACGGATGCTTTCCTGTCGACTTTTGGCAATATCATTGTTCCACCAGTACATGGGCTGATGGTCGTTGTGGGGGCGCTTTCATTCTATCGTGGCGTCACATGCAAAGGCAACTCTGCGCATTGCTTCTTCTACCTCCTCTTGCATGCTGTTGGCAGCAATAGGTTCGCTATTGAATGCTTCTTGGAACAGTTCCACATCAAATTTGTTCGCATTCCATCCTCTGAAGGTCGCCCTCTTAGATGGGGGTCCCTTTTTGGCTTTTGTGCTCAGCACTGACCAGCTGATGAGCCGATGGTCGCTCGCGTTGAGCATATCCTGCATCGTCCAGTCGTTTCCCGTTTCCTACTCTTGCCAAGCTAGGGCTGACCAGAGTCAGGTCGATTATCGAGCTTCCAGTGTCCCTCTCGAAGGTGGGCAGGGTCCCGGTGTTCAGAAGGGTCAAGTCCAAGTATGCCATTGCCAGTAGAAGCTCGGTTCCTCTATCGTTCGTTTTCTTGCTGCCCCATTCGACTGCCCAGGCGTTAAAATCTCCCGCTGTGGCACAGAGGGAGTGTTCCTTGGCATCCACGACCAGTCTGTCAAGTAGGTCTGTAAATTCGCTGATATTTAAGCTAGAAGGAGCATAGACGCTATAGAAATTCGCGTTTCCGAGCTTTGCCCTCACAAAGCCACTATGCTTGGTATCCGGCTGATCTTCGAACGACCGGTTATTGCAGGATCAGATGACAGCCTTGCCAGTAGTGTCTGTCACCCATGCCTGCGTGTTTAGCCTTATGTACGGATCAGCGATAATGGCCATGTCTATCTTCATCTCTCTGACCGTTTGGGTCAACAGATCGTGAGCCGCCTCGCAGTGGTTTATGTTGTGTTGTAACACTCTCATCTTTTTCTAACGGGTTGGCTCTTATTCTTCTTCTTCTCGTGAAAGGCAGCGCATTTGTAGCTTCCTACTATGTGGTGATGATCTTTGTCCCTTTCAGCACATAGGGGACAGTGCGGTTCTTTCTTGCAGTCGGCGATTTTGTGCCCTGCCTGTCCGCACTTGAGGCAGAGGCCGGATCTGTCGATCTGACTCGGGCATTTGCTGGCAATGTGCCCCGTGTTCCAGCGCTTGAAGCATTTCTGCGGTCTGGTCACTTCTTTAACGGGGCAGTTCACTAGTCCGATGCGGATTTTGCCTCTATCTCCTATCACTTTGCGGGCCACCTCTTCGGGCAGCTTGATTGAGGCAATTTTGGTCCCTTTGTAGGCTGGGCGTAGCGCTCTTATAGCGTCTTTCGTTACTGTGAGCTCGTTGCCTGCTGCTTTCTGCAAGGCTGCTTCCACTTCTTCTTTTGTGGTTGTCCCCTCAATATCCCGTATTGAGAGTTCCACTTCGTATGACTTGCCGGATACAACTGCCTGACCGCCTAATACCTCAGCCACCTTTCTTCGGAGAGATTCCAGCTTATCCCCATTTTCCCTGTTGAGGACTATCAGCAGGTGGTCGTTGTTGGTTCTTCTGACCTTATCGAAATTTTCGTCCAGTCCTTGCTCCGCTAACCCTTTCTTGACTTCTTTCAGGATGTCAGCGTATGTAGCACTTCCCTGGGCACTAATGAGGAGTGCCTTTGGTAGCGCCTTCTTCTTACGCTATTTGGAGGCCTTCTTTCTTTCTCCTTCTTCTTTTGCTCGCTTCTTCTTTTTCTTCTTCGTGTTCTGTAGCCACTCCATTTCTTCGACCTCTTTTGGGGCCATCTGCTGGGGTCTCTCTTCTTGAATTTGTTCGACTCCGGGGAGCGCTACCACTGTCTGTGGTGCCTTTTGTCCTAGAGACACCTTCTTTGCAGCTTGTTTCACGTTTGGTGAGGGTGGAGAGTGCTCTCTCCTCTTTGGGGTCCCTTGGAGGGGGCTGTACCAGTTTGTATTACCTGGCGACTGGAACAACTCATTCTGGACACTGCAGAGTAGCTGGGCTCTCTGGTTCACCTCTCCATCAGTTTGTTTGTCAGGTGCCGCTGTTGTTGAGATGATAGCCTTCGGTGCAGCCCGCATCAGCTTCCTTATTTGTGTGAAGGACTTTTGGATCTCATCTACCAGCTTAAGGGTTTCCGCGATCACCGTTCTTCGGGTTTTTCCATCCGGCATTTTCTCGTTTAGGTGCTCCACGAGTCCAGCTATTAGCTGTTCGTGTTCCTCCCATGCGCTGGGCTTTTTCGTCTTTCGGGTAGTTTTGGGAAAAGCACCCCGAGGAACCTCTAGTTCCAGATCTGCTTGGCATACTTTATGCGGGTCCCCCTTACCTAGCTTTCCTTTGTTCGACTTCTCCACGTGATCCACTTTTGCTTCAGCTTTTTCTTCTTCGCTCGTCTTCTGAGATGCAGTAGGGGCCAAGCGATTATCCCCTTCTGCACCAGCCTGATTGGCCACATCGTGCTTTTGGCTCCCCCCAAAATCCGTGGAGCCTGCACCGACCACCGTGGCTTTCACCCGATCGGAATGGGTGGTGGGATTTTCCTCATTGTTGAGGATACCTACTTGGAGTAATATATTTTTCAGCACACTATCCATATTTGGTTTATTATTCGGGGTGCCTTCCCCTAGGTAGTTTTGGTCCGTCCCAGGTATTTTATATCCCTGGTACCCTTCATATCTGACGAGCATTCCCCTATCCGCCACCTGGGGAGGCGCCTGATGCGAGGCTGGCAACTCGACACAGGTGTGTGTGTGTGTGTGTGTGTGTGTGTGTGTGTGTGTGTGTGTGTGTGTGTGTGTGTGTGTGTGTGTGTGTGTGTGTGTGTGTGTGTGTGTGTGTGTGTGTGTGTGTGTGTGTGTGTGTGTGTGTGTGTGTGTGTGTGTGTGTGTGTGTGTGTGTGTGTGTGTGTGTTCTCAATGAGAAGTTGCTAGTGGGAATAGGGAGTTGGTGTAAAGGAGAGGTCTGCAAATAAAAAAGCTGTTGATGAAAAATAAATTTTTATTTATTTAATCGGAGAAGAAAGCCCTGTATGTTACGAAAAAGTTGGTCTTACGTTAATATAACTAGCGACATCACGAACGCACAATTTTTATTTTAACTTATATACGAATTACTATTTTACAGTTGGTCTTACGTTAATATAACTAGTGACATCACGAACACACAATTTCTATTTTATCTTATATACGAATTGCTATTTTACAAACTCACCATACGCATTCAGTCAATTACAAACATTTTATTTCGGTTTCACTTTTCAGTCATGATTTTTAAGTACGAAATATAAAGGACCCCGCACACAATGTATGGAAAATAATCATTCGGTCAAATTGGATCAAACTTCGGGAAAAGATAGATCTTGAGGTTCTGAACAAAAGTTCTCATGGGCAAAACCCCCCAAAATTTGATCGAATGATTTTTCCCATACATTGTGTGCGGGGTCCTTTGTGTTAATGGTAGCGATGCACACCGCATTGATGGTGATTGCTCCCTGTCACTTTCGAGGCATGCAAACGCACCGTCGATGTCGACACGTGCTGCATGGTGCGTATCGTAGCTCGAAAATAGAGCACAGACGCTTCGGTTTTTTGAGTACTTCTTCTGAATGTTGACACCATCGCCATCCTGTGAGTAAATTTCCTGTATACGCCATGGCATGCCTGTGCGCCTTATCGAATTTTTCTAGGGCGATATTCGCCACGGTATTTAGTTTGCACAGCACGTCCGTTATCTCCTCCAGGAGCTCGCTGTAGTACGTGCGGGTATGCAGCGATGTTGCCGCGGCAAACCGACAACTAATTTCACCTTCAAATTGCGTCATAAAGGCTGAATCCCGCTGCACCTCGATAAACGAAACAAAATTGACTTTAATATATTGTTGTATTTTGGCGCGCTTGTATGTCAGCTTGTCGTAGTACGCGAGTCGGCGCGCACTGATCGACTTCATTGCGGTGGAACACTACACTACACGCCTGAACACACACTAGTCACTGAGCCGCTTTATGGGAAGCGCGGGCTGTCCAAGTCGCTCAAGAACGGACAGCTCGCACTGCTGCTGCACTGAGGGCACCGAAGAATATCGCACCTCCAACAGCGCGTCCAATTCAGTGCTGTACGCTGATACAACTCGCAGTCAAAACACCACTCCTGGATGGTTGGTGCTGTAGGTAGTGATGGTGGCGGTGGTGCTGGTATTGCTGCTCTCGCCTGGTGTTCCGCCAGGTTGCACCGCCACTGCCGGAGATGTCTTTGGCGCAAGCATTTTAGCACTTTCACGTGCCTTATCCGTTCCATGTACACGGGCTCCTTCGAAATTGAAATCGTCAATACTTGACGATTTCTTAGTGAGATTCTTCGCCACTTGGCGAGGCGCGCTTCGAATCTGCCTAGTTGCTGCTGGAGACTGGCCATAACTGACTGACTGACTAATTCGATGTTCGCTATCAGTGTTGGAGGTTCAAGGGGATGATGGTGCGGTGATGGTGGGGGTTAAACTGCTGTTAGTGAGGGCAGCTAGAGTGGGGATGAGTAAAAAAGTAAAAAAGCAATGTGTCATCGGTAAATCTTTCTTTCGAAGATGACAGGACAGACTATATTTCAACGCTTTTCGAAAATGAAATTTACGACATGACGGGGTTTCCAAACGCTCTGATGAAAGCGCATATGTTTTACCGCGGAGAACCTCGGCGAAATTTTTCCCGAATGAAAATTTTTTATTACCCTTTCATGGTTTAAGCGCAGCGGCCTCGCAGAAGTTTCGGGCTCTACGAGCGCGCGGGTCAAGTAGTTAAGTACCTGTACGTGAGCAAAACAGAAACACGCGTAGGCGTAGGAAACAGCCCTTGTTCTTCAAACCCGTCGGCACGCGTGACGAAAACCTTTCGAGCTAAACTATCGGACCATGCAATAATTCCAAGGGGTTGTCCTCGAAACATGCATCCGCTGCGAAGAAAGTAAGAGCCGTTGTTTTTCGAAACAATATATCACGGTAGCAGCCCCACAACAGGATGTTTCGCGTGTAAAACTTACGCGCCGGGGTTTCTGTCATGCGATCACGCATAGCAGTACTCGGGATTATTTTTCATTCAGCTACACATTTTTAACGGAAAAAAGTTACCTCTTGCGCTTTGGTGAGATTTTCCAGAGACGGCTCGAGTGCATAACGTAAATAGATGCTCAAAAACCCGAGGGAAAGGTATTTTCTGAAACCACGTGTATACTGTATTCAAAACACTCGACGCCGTTGATGCCGCCAAAAAGTCGCGCTATAAAAGAGGTGAGGGCCTCTTATGGTCCTACCAGTCTTTCTTTCGAACGAGAAGCGTCACCATGGAGAATTTTGTCGCTTGTAAAAGTTTACGGGAAGCCGTATTGCATCTCGCAGGGCAATCATGCTATAGTAGAGGCGACGCGTGGCGTAAACGTCGGAGGACATTGTCCTCCACGGAACTTGTCAATCAGTTAGGACGCTTGTTACGGCTGACTGGTTATCGGGCGATAGCAAGATTATTCTGTACGTTCAGGCATTCGCGAGATGTACAGCGTACCATCGGGGAATTTGTGGTCGAGTACAACTTGGACAGATTGCCTGTTTTTAGAAAGCTCATGAGCGAGTACGAGGAGCTATTGGGTAAGTGAAAAAATTTCTAATATTTTTCCTAAACTTTTTTAAAAATTTAGTTTTTTTTTATTTGTTTTTTATTTTTTTTTATTTTTTTTTTTTATTTATCCAGAGTACATTATAGAAGTACATTACATTGTTGTAACCCTGCAGAAAAAAATAAATTTCCTGTTTGCAGGTCCGGAGTATAGATATCGTTATACTTAAAACTAAAACTGTTGAGGTTGGATGATTAATAGTGTTGAGGTTTGTGGTAAATTAAGAAACCATTATTTAATAGAGAGAGATAAATATAGAGTTTAGTGAGGTGGCAAAAATGCCAGTCGGCACGTCCGACTTACATCGCAGTTGAACAGCGCGAGAGTAAGAAACATTCTAAGTGCGCTACACTGATCTCGCGTCTCACGCAACTCTTATACAGACATACCGGAGTGGGGAGACACTCATATGTGTGTTTCGCCCGCCGTCGCTTGGCAGACGCGCATACCATTGTACCTATCCTCGCGTACAGCGCGCTGCATGTTGAAACATTCACATATTCCAACACGCCTCCTTGAATTTTCAACATTATAATTAAATGTTCATTTTTTCATTCATTCATACAGTAATTTTAAGTATCACATCGTTAATAGATTCCTTTTATTTCAAATCACTCTCAACGCTTTTCTATTTTTCAAAAATTTCGTCTTATCTAAACTCTTTGTTAACATATCAGCTAAATTAAATTCTGAGTCTATTTTTACAACATCAATTATTCCATTTTCGTTGTTTTCATTAACGTAGTGATATTGCACTTCAATGTGCTTTGAGTTTTTTGTAAAATTACCAAATTTTGCGATTGCAATTGCGCCTGAGTTATCTTCATACATTTCAATTGGTTTAACAAATTTTACGTTAAATGATTCGCATAATAAATTTTTAATGCACAAGATTTCTGTCACTGCTTCGGACATAGCAGTATATTCTGCAAAAGTAGAACATTTTGTTACTGTACTTTGTTTATACGTTTTCCAAAAAATTAAATTTCCATATAATCTAATTACAAAACCTGTTGTAGATTTTCTATCTACATTATCTCCTGCATAGTCAGAATCTATCATACAATCTAATACTTCGCTGTTAACATTATCATAGTACGTTAGCTTTAAATCTTTAGACTTAAATAAGTATTTCAAAATTCTCAATGCATATTTAAAGTGTCTTTGGTTATAACAAATTTGGTAAGGACTTAAATAATTAACGCTATATGTTATATCTGGCCTTGTGCCTGTACTGATATATAATAATTCGCCGATTAAATTTCTGTATTTTATTCTTCCATCTATTTCATTTGCTTGTTCTAATTTTAGATTACTCTCCATTGGAGTATCGTTTAATTTTGCATTTTCAAGGTTGTATTTTATAGCCAAAGATTCGATATATTTTGTTTGACTTAAAGTCATTTTACTTCTGTCTTCACTATATTCAATATCGATGCCAATATATTGGTTAATTTTGCCCAAATCTTTCATTATAAATCTTTCCATTAAACTTGGTTTTACTTTGTTTATTTTATTTTTGTCTTTGCAACAAATCAAGAGATCATCTACAAAAACTAGTATATATATTGAATCTTTGCTTGTATTATTTACATATAGACAGTAATCATAGTTATTTCATACAAAATTTAATTTCTCGACATATTCGCTGAAACAATCATACCATGCTCTAGGACTTTCTCTGAGACCATACAGAGCCTTTTGCAATTTGCAAACTTTATTGTCTCCAGTTTCATAACCTTTTGGTTCATTAATGTACACTTCTGATTTTACATTACCATTTAAAAATGCCGTTTCAGCATCCATTTGTTCTATAAACAAATTATTTTTACAACTGTAAGACAATAAAATTTTCAACGTTTGCATTTTACCTACAGGTGAATAAACATTTTCAACATATTCTTTTTGTTGGAATCCTCTTACAACTAATCTCGCTTTATAAGTATCGTTATTTTTCTTCTTATAAACCCATTTAACATCAATGACCTTTTTATCTTTTGGCCTTTCGACAATTTGCCATGTGTGATTTTCCTTTAAACTGTTTATTTCGGAATCCATTGCTATTTGCCATTGTTTATATTCGCTGGAGTTTATCGCCTCCTCGAATGTATTTGGTACATTTGCATCAATATAATTTACATAAATAAAATGAGTAACTGAATTTCCGTATCTATTTACTGGACTTTTCTTTCTTTGAGATTTTCGCGGTATTGTTAGTCTATCTCTATTTTCGTTGTCTTCGTTATCAGATTCGTTATCGTTTACATTATTCGCATCGATTAATTCAGTTTGCTCTCCTCTACTTTCCCCGAACGTCGCAGTAGAGTGAGAAGAATATTCAGAACCGCTGTTGTTTGTTTCATTTAATTCTACGTTAATTTCAGAATCACTATTTTCGTTTTCTAAACAAATTAACTTTATACTATCTTCTATTACATCAACATGCCTTGCAGTAATTACTTTATTATTAACTAAGACTTTATAACCGTTTTCAACGTATCCTACTAGTACACCTAGTTGTGCCTTATTATCCCACTTACTTTTTCTTAGAGCTTCCGGAACTCTTACGAAGACTCTACTTCCGTAAATTTTTAAATTTTTGACATTCGGCTTTATCCCAAAAAATATTTCATAAGGAGTTTTATTCTCTGACGTGTTTGCAATTGTTCGATTTTTTAAATAAGTTACCGTTTTCATTATTTCCGTCCAATATCTTCTATGAATTTTTGCTTCCCTCATTGAGCATCTACCTATATCCATAATTCGTGAACGTAGGGTGGACATGTCAATAATTCTATTCCTTTTGATTTTACAGAATCGAAAATTTCGCGATTTAGATATTCTCTACCGTTATCACATTGCATCTTTTTAATTCTCTTATTAAATTTATTTTCTACTAAATTTACGAATTCAATAAAACAACTTGCAGTTTCTGACTTATTCTTAATGCAAAAGATTCTAGTACATTTACTATAATCATCAATAAATGTAAGAAAATATTTTTCTCCACCATAGCCAGTAGTACTATGTGGACCATTTAAATCAGTGTGTATTAACTCTAGGATTTCTTTCGTTTTTGTTCGATTATTTTCAAACTGTATATTTGCCATTTTACTTTGTATGCAATTTGCACATTTCTTATCTATTTTTTCCAATTTATCTGGTAAAGCTTCAACTAATTTATTATTTACTATTTTATTCAAATAATTAAAATTTACATGGCCAAGTGCTCTATGCCATTTTTCTTTATCTGATAATCTTACTGAATTTACATATTTATCTTTATTTTTATTCGTTAGTGCATAACTTTTCAAAGAATACAAATTATCAATTTTATTTGCAATAGCTACTAATTCTCCCGATTTATTGTAAATTTTAGCATTACTGTTCGTGCCGTCATTGTAGCATTTTTAGTTATTCTGGAAAAGCTTAACAAATTTTGCTTAATTCCTTCTACATAATATACATTACTCAAATCAATTTGTTTTTCCTTATAATAATTTCTAACTTTAATTTTTATATTACCGATTTTCGCCGCTTTTAACATTTTACCGTCTGGTAATTTTACATTTACCCGATCTTTTAAAACTATATACTTCTCAAAATATTTATCGCTTTTAATAATATGGTCTGTGGAACCACCGTCCAATAACCAATTTATTTCGTTACCTTCGCATTCTTTATTTACGCTATAACCTATTATGTCCTTTACTTCTGGGTCGCATACTTGTATTGACCACGTCTCGGATGATGAACCCTGCTGCTCGTCCGTTGACTTGTTTTGATTTGAACAGCTTCCGCGTCCTCTGCCTCGATTGTAGCCTCGTTGGTTTCCACGTTGTCCTCTCGATGATTGGGCACCTCTGCCTCTGCCGCCTTGTTGACCTTTCCAACAATCCTTTTGATAATGTCCGACATTGCCGCAAGTAAAGCACTGTCCATTTGTCTTTGTTGAGAACGTGCTTGCATTACTTTTCTCTTCTGAATTATTTTTAACTAAATTCTTTTCTTTGATTTTTGATTTTACGTAATCTACTGTTCTTTCTCTTTCTGGAATGACGTCGAGAAAGTCACCAATATAACTGTAATTTGCTGGTAATGCTTTGATTAAGTATCGCATTTTCTCAGTTTCATCTATCTTTCCTCTGGCTGCTTTAAATTCGTCCACCGCTTTCTCAAATTCTACGAAGAATTCTTCAACATTTTCATAATTCTTTAATTTAATATCGTCAATTTTTCCTCGGCATATTATTTGTAATGACGTGGATTTCGTCACATATAATTTATCCAAATTCGCAATCATTTCATAGGCTGATTTGCACTCACAAACATATTCTAATTGCTTATCTGAAATAGTGCTAATTAATATATTTCTTGCCTTTAAATCCTTTTTCTTCCATTCATCTGCTTTATCTGTCTCAGCCCGTTCTCTTGCGGCTTGCTCTTTGCACTCTTTATATTCTAATAGAGTCATTAAGCGAAATTTCCAACTTGTATAATTTGCACCATCAAAAATGGGAATTACTATATCTTCGATTTTTGCTTGCTTAGCCATCTCGACTTCTTTTAATTTAATATCTTCGTACACTTTTATTACTTTATTTTGTAATTACGTTCTGCACTATTTTCACAAAACGTTTTTCAGCAATCTTTTCCTCAATTATTTCTTCGCTTTCATCTTCAAAGTTATCTCGTATTCCTTCTTCTTTGGTTTTTACTTTTCCTTTAGTGTCCATTTACCACATGTATAACCTCAAATTCTGTCACGTGCTTTATTCTTGCACCGTGCAGCGTGCTTCACACAAGAAATCTAATCTGCTCGCATCGGCTTGAATTATTCATAAATTTTTCAAAATTCTTTCTTCTATCACTTACAGACATATTCTATTATGTATTCGCACTTGTATTTTTCTTACTTTTGCACTTTTCCTTCAATACTTTTCACAGTTAATTTTTCGCGAGCCATGTGCTTTTTTCTTGCTACGGCAAGGCTGCCCCAATACTCGCCGAGGCTTGTATTGAGTCAGAATCTTTTTTCTTTTTTACTTACCAACCACGCTCTGCCACCATGTTGAGGTTGGATAATTAATAGTGTTGAGGTTTGTGGCAAAATAAGAAACCATTATTTAATAGAGAGAGATAAATATAAAGTTTATTGAGGTGGCAAAAATGCCAGTCGGCACGTCCGACTTACATCGCAGTTGAACAGCGAGAGAGTAAGAAACATTCTAAGTGCGCTACACTGCTCTCGCGTCTCATGCAATTCTCATACAGATCTACTGGAGTGGAGAGACACTCATGTGTGTGTTTCGTCCGCCGTCGCTTGGCAGACGCGCATACCATTGTACCTATCCTCGCGTACAGCGCGCTGCATGTTCAAACATTCACATATTCCAACAAAAACTAATACTAATTCTTAAAACTATGAAATATTTTTTAACATTATAATACTTTCTAAAAACAATAATATATATTGTAACGAAGTTCAAAACCGCGGACGAACTACCGCGCGCGCGTTCCTTTTCGGAGCGAAGTGATGATGCGCAGGCGCGAGAAGGGCGGATCGGCAACGGCCCGCGCGAGAACAGCAGTCCGATTTTCGCCGGTGAAGTGAGAGTGCGAAGGTAATTCGACCGTCGATCATCCCGCACCCGAGCCAGTTTTGGCCCCGCAGAACGTGAGGGTGAGAGAGAGAGAGGGAGAAAGAGTTCCGCATCGCTCCCTCGAGCACGAGCTCCCCGGGGACGAACCCCGTCTCCTCCGCCCACGAGGTGAACAGAGAGAAAGAAAGAGAGGGAGAATCCGGAGGCGCAGTTCAGCGCGTTACACCTCGCCCGAGAACGAGGTGAGTGCCTGCAGGCCCCCGCGTGCGTGCGAAGCGCTACCTCGACGCGCGAGGTAGAGAGCGATGGAGACGAGTGGTGCACCTCGTCTCCGGGTGTGTGTGTGTGTGGACGCGGCATCCGCGGCGCGTGCGACTCACGAGGCATTTTGCCCTCGCGAGAAATAAGCAGTGCGGCGCGTATAATAATTTTTGTTCACGTTACTTGTTAGCCTTACCACCCAATAAACGTGTCTTTTTGGTGTTTCGCATTTCGGAGTTCGCGAGTTATCATTTCGCCCCCCACCCCCGCCGCTCGTTACTCCTACTGCTACCTCGGATACCCTCGTCTACGCGGGATCGCCGACTTCCTCGGCGATCATCCGAGCTCCGGGTACTTGCGCGTTTCCCCCCCTTGTATAAGAGCGCGTAGAGTCACACACAATATTAAATTCTCGAGTAACTTCTGAGTTATCCGGTTGTACACAGCAAGCGGACGGTACGCGGAACCGGCAATTCTGCCAGGGCACCGCTCGAGCCGCAACGTGGGTGATCGTCGTCCTCGACGAGCAGCGCCGGGGAAGACGTCGTCGTTGCGGAGCATAGTGAGCGAGAGAGAGAGAGCGTACAGGTAAGCTTTCGGCATTGCCGAAAACTCTCTCGCTCCGAAAAATATTCGCCCTGTTACAACTGGCGCCCGTACGTGTGGAGATAGGTAGAGTAGGACACCGCGCGGCGCGTGTTTATAAACACGCGCAGGCTCTCGACACAGCAGACGCCGCGGTTGTTTGACCGCGAGAGTGTATGCATGCGTTTACGAGAGAGAGAGCGTCGTAGACACTTGTATGTCTTCGAAAAATACTTCGCGCGGAGAATTATATTATATCGGGAGCAGAAACGAAAATAATTCGGGCCTCGCGATATATAGGCATAGTTCCACAAAAATTTGATGCTTTGTTTTTCCCCATACTAATCCGATATATGATCGATTAGTAAATTTATCTAACAATAAAGTCAAACGACTAGAAAATTTATTGTTTCTAAATCTTCATTTATTTATATTAGGAAGAATAGTTGAAGACCGAAAGTGAGAGTGGCGTCACTAATAATTCACTAATAATTCGCTAATAATTCACTAGGAATTCACTAATAATTAAAAGTGCAATCGCATAAATAATTAGTTAAGGACTAATTAATAAAAATTATTAATAAAAATTATTAATACAAATAATCAATAAAAATTATTAATAAGAATTATTAATGAAAATAATTAATAAAAATTATTAATAAAAATTATTAATAGAAATAATCAATAAAAATTATTTTTTATTTGGGTTTCAAAGATAATCAAAATTGTTTTTTCTTGTATTTTCGAAAGAAATTTAAAGTCTTCTCTCTTTTGTGTTGCTCTTTATTATAGCTTCACCTATTAGGTGAATTCAGTTTGTTCTTTTTACAAACGATTAAGGGGACTAGACACCTTTTTTCTCCGAAATAAGAAGTCACATTTTAATACATAAATGTAAACTAATTATTTCATACTTTTTACATATAAAAGTGGGTATATTTACCTTACCTTAAAACTTTCTCCGATGGGCCTTTTATATGGTCCAGAACCATAGTCATCGATAAACAAGTTTTTTCACTAACCGTAAGCTTTGAAATTTTCCTGTGGATGGATTGACTTCAGATTTGAACTAAATTACTCCTGAATAGTATAATTCTCATATGAGTGTAGGGATTTAGGATTAAATGTCGGAAAAGATTTTTACATCAGAAAAATTATGAAAAAATATAAAAAATTTAAAAAAATAAAAAAAAAAACTCTTGAAAAACAGCACAATTTTTTTTTCTCATTAGATCAAAAATCCCTACACTCATACGAGAATTATACTATTCAGGAGTAATTTAGTTCAAATCTGAAGGCAATCCATCCACAGGAAAATTTCAAAGCTTACGGTTAGTGAAAAAACTTGTTTCATCGATGACCATTTCTGGACCATATAAAAGGCCCATCGGAGAAAGTTTTAAGGTAAGGTAATTATACCCACTTTTATATGTAAAAAGTATGAAATAATTAGTTTACATTTATGTATTAAAATGTGACTTCTTATTTCAGAGAAAAAAGGTGTCTAGCCCCCTTAAAGGAAGCGTCGTCGTATTTCAACGAGCGACGCAAATACCGAACGCATTCTCTTTCCACAATTTATCTTATTATTGTGTGGTGAAAAGAGAAAGCGAATTTCTCGCAAACTAAAGCTTTGCGAGAAGATTTCGGCCTTAACCAAATCGCTTTTACATAAATAAAGCTCAAATAGGGGAAAAGCAAGCGCGATTCCTTTGGCGCGCGCACATTTTGTGGATTATCACGCTAATTAAGGCATTCAAAATTTTTTTTGTCTTCTTTTTATTGTTTTTTGGAGTGATCCCCGTTTTCTTTCAGTAACGACTGCTAAGCGAAGCGTCGCCGAATTTTATCGTGCGACGCAATTGCCGAACGCATTCCCTTTCCACAATCTATTTCTACTATTTTGTGGTGGAAAGAGAAAGCGAACTTCTCGCAGACTAAAGTTTTGCGAGAAGATTTCGGCCATGTGGATAACAATTACTCTGCTTCCTCACTGTCAATTTTAAAAATCAACACAACGCGAAGCAAATATTCAAGCGCATACTTCCTTTTTTGGTGGCGCGCGGTCGTTTCTGCTCGCGAATTTACTCAGTGCGACAGATTGAGAAACAGTTTAGGTTTTTTTTTTCTCTGTAACACGCGATTGTAAGCGCCCGTAGCTTAGGGAAATACGCGCGCTCAATCGGCGCACTGAGTATCAAGACGCTGTACATTGCGAAGCGTACGAACGGCGAACCGCTTCGCGACGATATTTGCGCGACTTTATTTCGCGATATATTTGCGCAACTAGCATCCAGTGAGAAAGCAACATGGCAGCACAAATAGCACTTCAGAATTGGTGTATGTGCCTCTCATTGGAAGAGATAGATAAGTATTTCACGGCGATGAAACTACAAACATCTGGCGCGCGATTCAAGAAATTAGATCGCGCGAGCAGATGGCTGCTGGGAGAATGCTCAGCAGACCATTTCATCGCCACAAACGCAGAGGTCGATGAACACACACAATGGGTAGAGAGGGTAAACCTCCGCCAGACGTTCATCGACAGAGTTTGCAATGGCAAAATGACGAAAGTGAACCGCACCCGCTCGAGTACGTTCGCGACGAAGGTGCGATAAAGGGCAAACCCGAACGAACACGCCTCGACATCAAGGCGCACGCAGCCGAAAGAAGCTCGATGGAACAGGAAAACATAGATACAGCCGAGAACGAGACGAACATGGGGGATGGAGCAACGGGAACAGTTGCAGATACGACCTCCAAAGAGCAGTAACAGGTCCCAGCGGCAACAGATGCGAAGGATCTGCCAATACCTGCGGAGCTGAGCGCATTCTTAACTCAACTCACGCAGAGGGTTATGCAACTGGCAACTACCCAGTCCAAGTTGCAATCGACGCTGGAGAGCTTCACGCAGCAAGCATCACAGGGAACCAGCGCAGGGCGGACAGCGTCAGGTGGCCTTCCAGGATACTCTGACATTCAGATATCCGGAAGAACAGAACAATTACCTGCATACACCACCGACATCTCGCCAATCGCTCATCCTCCCCCAAGAGACACCGCACAGTCGTCTACTAAGTAGAGCTTGGGAGGGGGGGGGGGTGTCTCGAATCAGGCGAATTCGAGAGAAATGCGCAGCGAACCAAACGCGCTTGGGGCTAGCACTCCGCGGCAAATAGGGCCGAATAGGAATAATCAGCGGGACGTCGGCAACGTCGCGCGGAAGTGGGGGCTGAAATATACCGGCGAGAAAGGACAGCATCGACGTGTTTTTGAACCGCGTCGAGGAGTGTCGAAGCCTCGCGAAGATGTCGAAGGAAGAGATGTTAAGCTCTCTCTCTCTGAACTCTTCGCGGGAGTCGCCGCTACGTGGTACCAGAACAACAAGACGAGCTGGGCCACGTGGAACGAATTCTGCGCGTCGGTACGCAAATGGTACGGCATCAACCGCAGATTCCAGCAGCGGGTACTGCAGAAGGCAACAGCGCGCACACAGGGCAGGGAAGAACCGGTGCGCGACTACATCACCTGCCTGCTCTCGATCATGAAGAAGATCGAGCCACCCCTTCCGCTATCTCACCAGCTGGATACCTTACACCGCAACTTGCGTCCAGACCTCCAGCGGATGGTGAGGAGAGTAGACTTCGAGGACATCGACACGCTATTGGAATTGAGTGTCGAGGCCGAGCTTACTCTCGAGGCGGAAAAATCTTACCGAGAGCCGTCGCCCCCGGAACAGAGCCTCCTTCCCGAAGCTGCCTATAAACCTCGGGGAAATAAGGAGAAAAACACGCCACTGAAAGTCGCAGCACTTCCAGGACACATGAACCCACCAGTGAAGGAGGGAACGGGACAGAATTGGATCGCAACTCTGTCCAAAATGCTCGCGGAAGAGGTGAGGCTGGTGCTACAGCCAGTGCTACATACGAAGCAGGCCTCACCGCCCCCTCGACCCCCCCCAGGGGAAAAAGAAGAGTGAAAGGGGAGAAAAGAGGGAGTTTGCGAGCGGCTCGCCCAAACGCGACTCGCAGCCTCGGCAAGCAGAGAGGAAGAAGTCGCCTGATACCAGCGCAGCGAAATCGAAGGGTAACAATGAGGGTATTCATTGTTACGGCTGCGTTCTGCCTGGTTATCGGACGTACAATTACCCTACGTGCGCGGGAAACGGGAAATCGGGGGCGTAGACAGTCTCTACGTCGCCCACCCCCAAGAAGACGCCCTCCGAAATCGCCGTCGCGGCTTCCACCGTTCAGGAGGAGCCGCGCGACGGCTTAGCGACACCAGCTACAGCGATCAGCGTAGAGAACGCACCGATTACTAACGCCGACGAGGAAGCCAGATGGTGGCTCCAGGTTCACGTCGGGGGTTTCCGAATACGCGCGTTGTACGATACGGGCGCGGCACGGACAGTTATGGGTTCAATTGGATTGCAATTAGCATCCGCGTGCCGAAGCCCGCTATTACCAAGCCACGGGAGGAAGGCAAAAGTTCCCGGGGGTCACACTGTGGCGATCGCGGGGTACGTAATGCTTCCCTTCGAGGTAGCAGGTATGAAGAAGGAGATTCATGTCGCAGTTCTGGCGGACAAAACCTTAGAATGCTACCTCGGTGCTGATTTCATCCGAACTTTCGGGATGATTCACGATGCAGTGAAATATCAGCTGACCGTGAGCGCGTCAGGACAAACCGTAGAGTTAGAAGTAGCCAGCGTTTCACTTGGCGAAACTCGAGAGTTAGCTTCAATCGGTCTCGAGGAGATGACGAAGGTGCAGAAAAAGCAACTCCAAGAACTCCTCGATCAGTTGCTCGTCAAAACGGATGGACCTCCCGGCCACACTGCGTGGGCCGAGAACGAGATATCTGTTGGCTCGGCACGGCCGGTCAAACAGAAATATTATCCCGTCTCCAAGAAACTAGAGGAGATTATACACTCTCAGGTACGTGAGATGCTGGAGGCGGGTATAATTGAACCCTCGACCAGTGCTTGGTCGAGTCCGGTAGTCATGGTGGAAAGCGCTCGAGAAATATGGCTTCTGCATTGACTTCCGGAAGGCGAACGTGGTGTCCAGAGCTGATGCATATCCGCTTCCGTATATGGATGCGATTTTGCGTAAGCTGCAGGGTGGGAAATACATTTCGACCCTGGACTTAAGTAGCGCGTATCACCAGATTCCACTGAAGGAAGAATCTCGCCCACTAACCGCGTTCACGGTGCCTGGACTGGGATTATTCCAGTTCACGCGCATGCCATATGACCTTTCACAGGCAGGGGCGACATTTCAGAGGTTAATCGATAAAGTTATCGGTCCTGAAATGGAACCCTACGCTTTCTCCTACCTCGACGATATAATTATTGTCACAGAGACGTTTGAAGAACATGTAAAGTGGCTTGGCCACGTTCTCAGACGAATAAAGGAGGCTAATCTCACGATTAATCGAGAGAAAAGCGTGTTTGGCCAAACAGAAGTTCGCTATCTCGGCGTACTCGTTAATCGGAATGGTTTTCGTCCCGATCCCGAGAAAATCGCGCCGATAGTAAACTACCCTGAACCACGCAACCTGAAACAGCTCCGGCGTTTTCTAGGAATGGCTTCGTGGTACAGGAAGTTCCTGAAAGATTTCGCTACTTTGGCCGAGCCCCCAACGCGACTTACCAAGAAGGATCACCGATACGATTGGACGGATGAACAACAAGCCGCATTCGATCAGATCAAAGCTTTTGTTGCGTCTGCCCCAATTTTATCTCGCCCGCATTTTGAAGAACAATTTGTTCTTCAAACAGACGCGAGCGATACAGGTGTCGGCGCGGTACTTTTCCAAATAATCGACGGCGAAGAAAGAGTACTGGAGTTCGCGAGCCGCACGCTCTCATCCGCGGAACGCAATTATAGTGTGACGGAGAGAGAGTGTCTCGCGGTGATTTGGGCCATTGGGAAATTCAGGCCGTATATCGAGGGCTACCATTTTCGAGTGATCACCGATCATAGTAGTCTTCGTTGGTTGCACAGCCTGCATAGCCCCACTGGTCGACTCGCACGATGGGCGCTCGAACTGCAAGGGCATAGCTTCGAGGTAGAACACCGGAAGGCGCATAACCACGTCCCCGATGCTGTATCTCGCATGTTCGAGCGCGACGAGAAAGACGCGCCACTTACCGCAGTCGATCTGGCGGATGAGACAGACGACCCGTGGTATATCTCTTGGCGAGAGAAATTACAGCGAGATCCAGACGCATACCCGCGCTGGAAGTTGATCGGCGGACAGTTATTCTACTATCGACCCGACGAACTCGTAGATGCTGCAGTCGGGGATGAAGAGGCGTGGAAAACCGTCTTGCCAAAAGAGAGTCGTCGGCAAGCGCTCGCGGAGAGTCACGACGATCCGACTTCGGGACACATGGGGCGAGACAAGACGTATGACCGCGTTACGCGATTTTCCTACTGGCCGTACAGGTACAAGGCAGTACGTAAGTATGTATGCGAGTGTCTCATCTGCCAGCAGTGCAAAGTCGAGCAACGCGCTACCGCCGGGTTAATGGGAAAACGCGACATATCGCGCCCATGGCAGATGATCGCAGCCGACATGATGGGCCCTCTACCCAAGTGTAAACATGGCTTTGAATATATTCTCGTATTCGAAGATTTATTCTCGAGATGGGTAGAGGTTATTTCGTTGCGGAAGGCAAACGCAAAATCGATCTTAAAAGAGTTAAAAGAGAGAGTGATTTTGCGCTTTGGCACACCCGATGTATTTCTCAGTGATAATGGAACGGAGTTTAAAAACCGCGCCATCACCGAGTACTTGTGCAGCCTTGGGGATACATCACACGGTAACGCCGCCGTAACATCCCCAAGCCAACCCAGTGGAACGAGTGAACCGAACGCTCAAAACGCTGTTAATCGCCTTTGTAGAGGAAAAACACGCCTCTTGGGACGAGAATTTACCCGAGCTCGTGTTTTCACTCAACAACGCTGCCCATAGTAGTACTGGACTCTCGCCCGCAATGTTAAATTACGGGCGGCAACCTCTACCTCCGGGAACGGCCAAGAGAGCTCGGGACCGCGTGGCGGGAGAGCGAGCGAGCCAGGAAACGGTCGAGGAATGGGCCGCGAGGATGAAAGGTCTCGGTCAATTAAATAGAGCCGTCGCCGATCACATCGACGGCGAGCAAGAGCGACAGGCACATTACTACGATGCCAAACGCCACCAACCCCTCTTCCAAGCAGGAGATTACGTTTGGAAGAGAAACCGAATTTTATCGTCTGCTGCACAAGGAATCTCGGCGAAATTGGCACCGAAATTCGCGGGTCCGTATGCGATAATAGCCAAAATCGGCGTTAACACGTATCGCATACTCGCGCTCGATGCAAATGACGAGGAATTAGCCCATACTGAACATCTGAAGCCTTACGTTGGCACAACGCCTTCAGATGAGGAGCAGGAGGACGGACCTCAACCGCCGAGGGATGGCGCAGCGATTTTGGCGATGTGCGACCCGCCAGTAGCGAGCGACGGCGAGGATAACTCGCAGGTAGATCGCGGAAACGACGGCGCCGCAGCAATCTCCGATCGCGTACCGCTAGTGAACCCAGCGAGCGAGGGGGAAAACTTACGTGCCCCTACTCCTCCCCCCAGGCGTAAACCCGGTCGTCCGAGAAAGGCGGTGCGGCTCGTAGTAAGGCCGGCGGCCGTACGCGTGATAGCGGCGAGTCCATCAAAGACTCTCGCTGCGAAACCACGCGGACGGCCCAAGAGTTCGCGCAACGCGGCAAATCTGATCGACCCAACGACCATACTACCCTCGCGCACGCGCACGCAGCATCGCGCGGCACCTTAAAATACACTTTGATTTTGGGCACCTGATGATTCTGTCTAACCTCCTTACCTTTCCTTCATTTTCAGAATGGAGCAACAGGGCTCACGAGCCCGGCGGCGCTGGTGCCCGCGTCCGCCGTCAGCGAGCCCGCGGAGCTATTACGAGGCTGGTGACGGCGCTCCACAGCCTCACCGACCCGCAGCTCATCGCGGCGGCCATCGAGCCGGCGACCGGAGAGCCGGTGCCCTCGCGAGCTCCCCTGCTCGAACCACCGACGACGACGTCGTGCCTGAGGCGGCCGCACGCTCAGCGTCCGCCAAGCCCAAGTGGCTCGACCACGTAGGAAGAGGAGGAAGAAGGAGCCGTTGGAGGAACGGCCCCGGCCACCGGCGACGAGACGTCGGTGGAGGGAGACGGATCAGTCTCCTCCGCCACCCTCGGCTCACTCTCGTCCCTGGCCAGCGAGCCCTCACCACCCCAGAGACGAAGCTCCCCTGGCCGGAGACAGCCTCTCGAGGTGCGGTGGGACACCCTCGAGAAGGCATTGCGGGAGGCCCGCGAAATTTCGCGCCAGGCCAGGGAAGCCGAGGCCGCCACCTTCCGCGAGTGGGACGAGTTCCACGCAAGTTCGCGGTGGGCAGGCGAGTTCTCGGCCCCCTGGGCAAAGGCCATCAAGCAACGGCCCGAGGAAGTGCAGGCGGAGGAGGCAGCGCGCAAGGGAGTGCGCGAGCGCCGCGCCGCTCTCGTCGCGGCAGAAGAAGCGCGCCGCGAGATCGAGGTGGCTCAGCAGGAGGCGAAGGAGGCGCAGATGCGCCTGGAGGCAGCGAAAGCGCGGGCACGACGTGCCGAGGAGCGCGCGTTCCTCACCCCGAGCCGTCCCGCCATCGCGCCGCCACCCGCGCGCCACGCTATCCAAGCGCCGCGCCAGCCACGACCGGCCCCCGTACAGGCAGCGCCGGATAAACATCGCTGCTACTTCTGCGGGGAGCCGGGGGTCAAGGTGCACTGGAAGTGCCCAAACTTTCCGAGCCACGACCCCAAGGACCCGTGGTACAAGAGGCGATGAGGGAAGCCTCGCCACACCACGCACACCCAAGAGGGGGTATAAATCTTGGGACACCGGGGCCCAGCAGCCACCGGCTCCATAGGGGGAACCAACCCCAATGAAGCCCATTAATAAAGGCCTGGGCGGGCCCTATTACTGATCCAATTTTCAGCTTCTTTCCTTCTTTCCCCTCCCTCCTATCATAGCCTAGCAGGTCCTTACCACCCTCGCGGGCGAACTTCGCCGGTCACATGTGCAGAGCGCCAACTAGAGGGTAGTACGTCGCGTCTGGGAGGGGGGTGTAACGAAGTTCAAAAACCGCGGGCGAACTACCGCGCGCGCGTTCCTTTTCGGAGCGAAACGATGATGCGCAGGCGCGAGAAGGGCGGATCGGCAACGGCGCGCGCGAGAACAGCAGTCCGATTTTCGCCGGTGAAGTGAGAGTGCGAAGGTAATTCGACCGTCGATCTTCCCGCACCCGAGACAGTTTTGGCCCCGCAGAACGTGAGAGTGAGAGAGAGATAGAGGAAGAGTTCCGCATCGCTCCCTCGAGCACGAGCTCGACGGGGACGACCCCCGTCTCCTCCGCCCACGAGGTGACCAGAGAGAGAGAGAGAGAAAGAGAGGGAGGATCCGGAGGCGCAGTTCAGCGCGTTACACCTCGCCCGAGAACGAGGTGAGTGCCTGCAGGCCCCCGCGTGCGTGCGAAGCGCTACCTCGACGCGCGAGGTAGAGAGCGATGGAGACGAGTGGTGCCCCTCGTCTCCGGGTGTGTGTGGACGCGACATCCGCGGCGCGTGCGACTCGCGAGGCATTTTGCCCTGGCGAGAAATAAGCAGTGCGGCGCGTATAATCATTTTTGTTCACGTTACTTGTTAGCCTTACCACCCAATAAACGTGTCTTTTTGGTGTTTCGCATTTCGGAATTCGCGAGTTATCATTCTCTCCCTCCCCCCTCCGTTCGTTACTCCTACTGCTACCTCAGATACCGCCGCCTACGCGTGATCGCCAACTTTCTCGACGATCATCGAGCTCCGGATACTTGCGCGTTTCCCCCCCTCGTATAAGAGCGCGTAGAGTCACACACAATATTAAATTCTCGGGTAACTTCTGAGTTACCCAGTTGTACACAGCAAGCGAACGGCATTGCACCGAGCGTGCGCGGAACCGGCAATTCTGCCAGGGCGCCGCTCGAGCCGCAAAGTGGGTGATCGTCGTCCTCGACGAGCAGCGCCGAGGAAGACGTCGTCGTTGCGGAGCATAGTGAGCGAGGGAGAGAGAGTGTACAGGTAAGCTTTCGGCATTGCCGATAACTCTCTCGCTCCGAAAAATATTCGCCCTGTTACAGTATATATGCTATACGCAATTATCTAAATTTTCGACTTGAATTACTATAACGAAATTATAGTGTCAAATCGTTTTCAAGGAATATACAACTCGTTTTCAATAACTATTTTTCACAATCCATTCTTTTATTTTGTACATCGTGGGTCTTTTGTCTATATCTAGAGTTTTGAGCTCGTTTGGTAGTAGATTGAAAGTCTTTATTGCAGTTATATGATTGTTTCTTTCGCTTACTCTTTTGTCAATTTTCGGTAATAATATAGTTTTATTTCTTGTCTTACTAATTGAGTTATCTAAAAACATTTTTTTTCAGCCTTAGAAGATTTATTGCGCGACAGCGATTGTGATAGCGAAAATATCGAAGCTGATGACGATGAGAGCAGCGACGCCACTCACTTTGAGTGGAATGCAGATGATACACCGTCTCAACCAGGGCCGTCTAGGGTGGCAAGTAGTTCGGCGCGCACTGATGGACGACAAAATCCTGTAGCTCGGAGGCTATCATTTGACACTGATAGCGACGAGGCTGATGACGGTAGCCCATAGCAGCAAATGTGCGTTGCCGACGTACCCAACGCACCTCTTTCCACCGATAATCCGCCTACAGAAGGGGTGTCCGACAGCGAAGAGAAGCTCCCCGCAAACCCGAACCTTATTAATGTGGAGGACCATGAAAGGGCGAATCTAGAAATGGAGGCGGTAGAAAATGAGCGCGAGTATATACTGTAGGTGTTATCAGCATACGTGGGGCCGGGGGAAGCCGTTCACAGGCCGTTTTTGAGTGATCCACCTGAGGCGTCAGCAGATGTAGGCATCGCGAATACCGCGGAAAATCGCTACAACATCTTGAGCAATTTTTACCTTGGAGATCCCGGAGCATACGATAATAACCTTAACCCGTGGGACGAAGTTCATCTGCGTATAGATGAGCGTAAGTTAAATTAATTTTTCTTTTTTGTAATGTAAAAGAAAAGCATGTTGTTGAAAAAAAATATTTTTCTTTTTTAGTCATAAGACATCGGGATAGTATATCATACCACTATCCCTATGACATTCCCGATATACCGGGGGTTTACGAGCGGTTTTTGAACATACTCAATGCACCACGTGCACAGCTGTTGTGTTGGTTCCATGACCAGGCGGAAAATATATTTTCGCCGTTGTATAAGGAAATTGATCTGGCGAATCTATTAGTTCATGTAAGCGAGAGTTTTCGCGGGCCAACGGAAGAATAGAAAATGACTAAAAAAGAGAAATGTTTAAATAATATTAAAAGCTGATGACAATTCATTTTATTCATTTGGAGTCCCATCAATCCCCTCTTCAGGTAGTTGCTGGTGAAAGTCGTAGCAGAAGCAACAGCAGCCACAGCAGCAGTAGCAGCATCACGGGCGACGACGGGGCTGACGCAGGACCCGAGCGGTTTATTATAGCTGTCGAGGGAGAACAGTACATGCGTAGGTTTGCTGTTCACAGCCGCACGGTCAGTTTTAATATACGTGACCCACCTGCCGGGGATAATCCTGTATTATGGCTCGGGGAAAGCATTAGAGACATTCACGAATACATTACATTTAACGTTCCACCTAACACATTAATCGGCGTGAGTATTCGTAGTGATTGGTTTGCGCGGGGGCCCGGAGGGTTGTCGTTCAGGCCTAATAACAATTTCAGTTACTTAGATTTATGGAATTTGATAAATTCTATAAGCCAAAGTAACGCAGTTTTGGGTATCGATGACACACTAGCCTTAGAAGTATATAACGTTGAAATGCCTGTTGGCGCAGGAAGAGTATGACCAAAACAAGCGCTAAGCATAGGTAGTCTTCGTAAACGCTCGATCGTAACAATAAAAAGACCAGGACAATTTATATTTGCCGCGTGCGCTCGTAGTAGCGAGAGCACACTTAGCTCTTAAAACATCCGAATGCGCTGCGACGTGCGACGAGTGGCGCGTAATCCGCGACGGTCGGCGAAAATTACAGAAAGAGCGCGCAGAGAAACTCGCGAACGATGCAGGAGTAATTTACCGGTAGAGGGGTGTGGATTCCGCGAGTTGACGGCATCTCAAGATTTTTTTGCTGCGGAGGGTATTGCTATGGTTATATTTGACAAGTGTAACTTGGGTAGCGGTGAACCTCCGTTATTTGATGGTCGAAACAAGATTCAAGATTTCAATGCACCGCTTTACGATGTTACTTATTTAATCTTTGAGGAGCAGTCTAGACACTTTAACGTGATCACAAATTTATTTGCTGCGGCCGGGTAAAAATTTTTTTGCTCTTATTGTAACAAGGTTTTTCGCCGTATTGACGGTGTAGAAATGATAGAGTGCACAGAGTGTGGACGTAAATTTTTCGGGCATGGTTGTTCGTTAATCACAAGCGCTCGGGTTCGTACAAAAAAAATAATCGTAAAGTGTGCGACGGCGTTCGACTATGCGAAAATTGTTTAAAAATAGTAAATATGTACCACAGTCAACACGAGTGTGGTATTAGTTATTGCAAACAGTGTTCGAAGCGGCAGTCGTTCAATCATGCATGTTTCATGCAACCAATTGGTGGTGGTGGGAATTTGAAAGCGAAAAATAGTTTTTATACATTTTTTATGATTTTGACACCCGTCAGGATACGCCGTATGGAGAAAACGCCCGAATTCACATGCCGAATCTCTGTGTCGCGCATCAGGTTTGCACGGATTGCATAGACGTGGACGACCTTAAAATCATTTGTAGCAAATGTGGCATGCGCGAGTTCATTTTCACAGACGATCCGGTAAAACAGCTCTTGAGATTGTGCATTCGGGAAAGCAGTGAATTTTCGAAAATTGTATGCATCGCGCACAATGTCAAGGCTTTTGATGCTCAATTCATTTTAAAAGAATTGGCCGAGAACTCTGAGCGCACAGCCCCCACCGTCATTTTGAACGGTCAAAATATTACAATGTTGAAGTACGGACGAACCAAGTTTATCGACAGCATCAACTATTTTGAAATGAAATTGAGTGCTCTACCTGCTACCTACGGTTTACCCGAAAGTAGTGAAAAGGGCTATTTTCCACATCTGTTTAACACCCACGAGAACCAGCGGTACGTTGGGCCTCTACCAGCGCTAGAGTTTTATTGCCCTGACACTATGTCACTAGCTGAGCGTGCCGTTTTTCTCGAGTGGCATGAAAATACAAGCCCCGGCTATATATTCGACTTTCAAAAAGAGATAGTCGAATATTGCCAGATGGACGTGGAAATACTGAGGCGCGCGTGTATATAATTTCGAAAAATTTTTCTCGAGCTAGGTGAAACGGACCCATTTCTATCAGCGTGTACAATTGCGTCGGCGTGTTCGTACGTTTTTCGTAAAAATTTTTTAGTTCCGAATATTATAGGAATAATTCCGCCGAACGGTTATAGTCGTGCTGACAAACACTCGCAAAAATCAATAGAGTGGTTGCTGTATTGCAGGGAGGACCCGTGAGTTTCGCTTGCCCGAGGAATTTTTAGTGGATGGATACCTGCCTGCTTTCCGTCCCGGAGAGGGGGTAGCAGCTAGGGGAATCGTTTTTGAATTTCAAGGTTGTTACGTGCACGGTTGCCCGCGTTGTTTTACGAACAACCGAGAATCGGTAAAAAATAAGTTTAACCAAACGTATGCACAGGCGTACGAAAGTGTACAGATAAAAGTCGGCCGAATGAGGAGTCTCGGCTATGAAGTGCGCGAGATGTGGAAATGTGTTTGTCGTTCCTGCTGTGAGGAAATGCGTCAGGACGACTGCAACCAGGAACAAGTCGCCGAGCGTGAGTTTAGCGGGACATGGGTAGTGCACGAAGTACAAAAAGCAATCGAATTGGGCTACAGCGTGACTGAGATATTTGTCATATGGTAATAGAAGAGCACAGTATGACCAGTGCAGCGGTGAGGGTGGGTTGTTTGCCGCGTACGTAAATACCTTCCTTTGAAATAACAAGCGAGCGGATGGCCGTCTTGGTGTACGGACGATACTACCAAGGAGCGTTATATTGACGAGTACGAGCGCGACGAAGGAATAAGGTTAGACCGGGAAAAGATTGAAAAAATTCGAGTTTACTTTCGGTCGCAATACTCTGCTTAAATTCATTTTGGGGAAAGTTTGGGCAACGGTCGAATTTAAAACAAACGGAAGTGGTCAAAACGCGCGATGGGCTGCTGAAACTGCTCACGGCACCTGAAAAGGAAGTTTTCACCGTGCTCCCGGTTAGCGAGGATCTTTTGTACGCAAATCGGCGCTATAAAGAGGACGCTGTAGAGTCGGCGCCGAACACATATGTGGTATTAGCAGCCTACACCACCGAGCAGGCACGCCTCGAGATTTACTCGCATATAGAAAAGTTTTCGGCCAACCGCATTCTCCACCTGGATACCGATTGGTGTATATTCAAGTGCAGCAAAACAGACCCTTCAGAATGTAGACCTCCTTTAGGTAGTCTTCTCGGCAGCATGATGGACGAGCTCAAGGGCTACGGAGAGGGAGCTTATATTACCAGCTTTCTCTTCGGGGGTTCGTTTATCACTTACGAGTGCTGTAAAGTAAAGGGAATTTCTCTGAATAGTGCCAATACGAGCAAGATCAATTTCGCTAGTATCAAGCGCTTGATCGCAGAGTATTTCGATGACGACGAGAGCTCGCCTATCGTTATGAAATACAATGCGATCAGACGCACTCGCACGCACGATATTGTTACGCGCGGCGAAAAAAAAACCTGTTCCATAGTTCTGAGAAAGCGAAGATATTTCCAACACGACGTTTCGCTCCCTTTCAGCTATAACGCAATTGAATAATTGTATATTTTAATGCGTTGAATGTTGTAACTTTTGTATATTTTTCATAATAATAAAAAATGCATTACAGATATTTAAACTTTTTTTACGTGTTAATTATTTTCCCCCATATCCCCTCATTCCATGTACCTATTCATAACGGTGATTAGCTAACCCGCGCGTGCGTCGCCGAGATCAACGGAACAAAGCGTTAAGGACGCAGCGATGGTTGCTTATATCCGCGAAAGTCACCTTATCAACGCGGTAAATATACTTATCCGCGCAAGGGCCGGAGTATGCTAATGACTGCGGAAGTCACCACCGCGGTGATATGGTGATCTCCGCGCGCGCGCGCGCCCGCCGCGCCCGCCGCCGCGCGGGGATCGTAAATATCGTAACATTGCTATATGCGGCGATGTTTTCCACGTACTTCATCGTCAGCTGAGCGCGTGAGCGAGTTAAGGGTTTAAAAAAGGGTGCACGCGTGTAATTTTCTTTATTCGAGTCGTAAACATGGACTTGCTGCGTGTGCGGCCCCACAGGCTGCGGTAAAACTTTATTCGTTAAAAGCTTTCTCGCTTACCTGCCAGAGGTCTGCAACGCACGTTTCAACCGCGACCTATTTTATTACGCCGAATGGCAAGACGCCTACAGACGAGATTTTAAACCCAACGGGCCACCCATCGAGTTTTCAGAGGGCCTTCCACAGATGGCGGATTACTCGAGTGACAATGAGAAAAAAAAGTTACTCATTCTGGACGATCTCATGCGTGAATCATCGAGCGATGTTATTTTAGATTTATTTACAAAGGGTAGTCATCACAAAAATATTAGCGTAATATTCGTTACGCAAAACGTATTTCACAAAGGTAAGGCACAGCCCGACATTAGTTTGAATACCAAGTATCTGGTATTGTTCAAAAAACCTCTTGACAGAGCACAAATACAACACCTCGCGCGACACATTTTTCCGGAAGATTAGGCTTTTTTGCGTGAGGCCTATCTAGATGCCACGCGTGAACCTCACTCCTATCTTTTTATCGATCTCTCTCAAGCCTGCTTAGACGAGTTTAGATTTCGAGCAAACATATTTCCCGATGCCGGGGCGCATGTTGCCTACGTTCCCAAGTACTTTAAATCGCGGTGAATGAGGCATGCGTTAACCAGTCGGGAAAAAACTATGGCGCCGATAGGTCGTAAAGCGGTAGCCTGCGGTAAATATTTCTCCAAAAGAAACATTGCTCTCTTGAACGCTGTTTGTCATGGGGATAAAAGACACCGTGTTGCTATAGCGCGCACTACTGATAAGCCACTCATCAGATGCATATGCGAGTTGTCTTGAACGTTTTGCAGGGCGTCGTAAAACTAAGCGATTCCGAAAACGACCGATTGCGTAAACATAAGCAAACGCTGCGTAAGCTGATCCGTACTGGTGATAGAGGTAGTGGTACTTGGAAATCGAAGAAACGGGTCATTATACAAAACGGCGGGTCGTTTTTACCACTCTTACTCGCACCGATCGTACGAATGCTTATCTCAAAAATATTTGGTTCGAAACATGGAGCGAGCTCCTAAGATGATCTTTGTGCCGAAGCCACCGGAGACATCGCAATCTAAAGTTATGGTGAAGGAGGGGGCGAGGAATACGGATGAAAAAATCCTGCAAACACCAGGTGATCATTTTTCTCGTCTGCATGGTGAAATGTACGATGTTTTACGCTCAAAAGCAGCTAGAGAGGATTACGAGTAGTGCATAAAATATCTACAGATCTGACGTCGCTATCTTTTCTCCCGTGATAATGAGCGTAGCGCTGTGCGTACGGAGCATCCTGAAATAAACGAGGTCAAAGAGGCGCTTGCACTGCTGTCCGAGGACGACATACTCGTGGGGGTACCGAAAGTACACGCGCGTAAAGCGCGTCTCTTGCTTCGCCATTGGAAAGTCACTGTACCCGAGCGTCTCAAATGGTATAACTCAGGCACCATTACTATAGATGGTCGCGTAATTGCTCGGTCCAATATAACAGAGTTAATCATCGACGCATTCAAAAAGAATAGTAAGGACGGGGAGGCGTCCGTTGGCCGCATTGAATTTGCAAAATTTCTGAAAACTTCCGAAACACCGGGAAATTCAATTAATAATCCAACAGATATAAAAATTGGCCAATTACTGACGGATCCTCAGCGCTCGGCCAAATGTCGCCTATCCACACCTATACAGCACGAATCACCCCAGCCGTCTATACAGACTCGCAGTAAAAAACAAGCGAAAAAAAGTGGCTCACGCTTTGTTTGTAAAAGAAAAAATGACGTACGAAAAACAATACTACGACCTTGAGCTTGAAGCAGGCTACGCTGGGGTGCGCAATCTTGTGCGCTTGAACGCTAAAGAGGAAAAGAAAAAAATTTACTCGTGGCTAAGCAATCAAGATGCCTACATGCTCCATCACCCGATACGAAGGCGATTTCCACGATTACGCTACAACGTGACAAACATTGACGATGTTTGGGAGGCCGATTTTTTGTACAGCTCACGACGATAAAAGATTACAACGACGGTTACAACTACATTCTAGTGGTGATTGACGTACTGAGTAAGTACGCATTGGTAGAACCGATAAAAGATAAGACTGCGCGCAACGTTGCCAACGCCTTCACACGGATTATCGACCGAGCACATGCCCGGCTGCCTGTATGCGTGCTAACCGATCGAGGCAAAGAGTTTACCGGTTCAGCATTTCAGGCGCTCCTCCACCGAAAAGAGATAATGTACAGTGTCGCTCTCAACCCCGACATTCAAGCAGCTGTTGTCGAAAGACTCAACAGAATGTTACGCGAGTGAATCTGGTGATAGTTTTCTCATAGTAGCACAAAGAGATACATCGATATCGTGCAAAAGATTGAAATCGCTTACAATCGCACGCTACTCAGTGGTACGCGTATGAGACCTATTGATGTCACATTTTACAACGCACCGACATTGATCGAAAATGTAGCCAAACGCGCGAGCTCCAATTATCGAAGGCGAGCACCGGCGCTGCCTAAATTCAAGGTGGGCAACCTCGTGTGCATCAGTCGACCCAAGAACACCTTTGAGAGAGGATATGAAAAGAATTTTAGCGAAGAAGTGTTCAAGATAATCCGCGTTTCGACGCGTCAAAATCTCTATACATACGTGCTCGAAGATTTGAACGAAGAAATTATCGACTGTTTCTATTATCCGGAGGAGCTCGAGTTAGTCGGCCGCGAACGCCTCGCGCCCGATTAGCGTTTGAAAGTCGAACGCGTCATGCGCACAGAAGGACTAAAAAGAGAACACTTGTTCAGTGGCTCGGTTACCCTGCTAAATTTAACTCGTGGGTAAAAGCAAGTGAGCTTGAAAACATCTGAAAAAATGGAAACGAGCGACGATTTTTATATGGTACTGCCTAGTAACAGCAGTATGACGTATTTTCCCGAAAACACAACCTGCTGTTTTACGACCCAGCTGCAACGCGAGATCAAATTACACGGCGAGTGGCACGTGGGCGTCGTTGAAATTCACATACCACACAGTATCGTACATTTTCAAGAAGACGAAGCGAGTTACACTTTTTACACGACTGAGGACAATGGGGGTCTCATCGACCAAAAACTCTGTCGTATACCTGTAGGTATTTACGATTCCCTCGAACAACTAGTAGACGCTATAAACGCTGCGAATGACACTTATAGGCATCAAATGCTCGAGCCACGTAAAACTCGTAAGGGGTCTTACATCATAAGATGCAAGTGTGACTGCTCACAAATACACATTACGGATTTCAGCGAAAAAATCAGACGTGTATTCGGCTTCGACGAAGCAGGATGACTGGGAAATTGCAGCCAACAGACTTGCCTCGCTTTCTCGAGCCTTGCCCGACCAGATGTACGTCTATACCGATATAAGTGAACCTTATACAGTAGGTGACACCCAAGCTGCCCTAATGCGCATAGTTTCTATAGACAACTCCAGCTTTAAGTACGGATGCAGTACTGTACAGTGTTTTGCACCCGTTCACTATATACCTCTTCTCTATCACATTTTTCGTAGCATCGTTATCGATATAAGAGATCAACATGGGCGAGGTATACCATTCGAGTACGGCACGTTAACGGTCACGCTATACTTTAAGCGTAAACGTTAAGATGAGTCATTACGTGCGCTACTACGACGAGCAGCTAGGTGGGGGTGGCGTGAGAAATATTTTTGCGGGTTCGACTTTTCAGAGAGGTCGTGGGATAGGAGCCTGGTTAGGATTCCTTTTTCGTCGCATCCTGCCATACATCACGAGCAGGGCCAAGGCTGTAGATAAAGAGACACTACGCGTAGGTATAAAGGTTGTTGACGACGTTGCCAAAAGCTGTGTCAATTTCAAGGTGGCTCTAAAATCACGGGACAAAGTATCTGGACGCAACCTCAAAAGAAAAGCTGCTGACAAAATATCGGATATAATGAAAGGCTCGGGATATATAACAGGCGTGAATGGCAAGCGGCGGCGCCAGTCGAGAAAGAAACACACTTGGATGCGCACGGCAGGCGGTAAGAAAAAACCCAGCTAAAGAAAGCCCACTGAGAGAACGAGCAAGAAGAAGAAGAAGAAGAGGAAAGTCCTTCCCAATATAAACGATATTTTTGGTCCAAAGTAAAAATGGCCTTCTTGCACTCGCACTCTAACGAGTGCATGTCGAGCGAGCTCGACATTTTCACTCTTCCAGCGACTCAAACGTCGATTGAGAGTAGTAGTTTTTTACACTATGAACATGTGTCCTCGCTCAGCGATGAAGACGGGAGACACACCCATAGAGTTCGTCATCCCGAGCGCAAGCGAACATTATATAGATCTTACGCACACCATGCTCTATGTCAAAGCTAGAATACAGCCGAATGCCGAAACCCCTACTGAAAACTTAAAAGTTGCCCCAGTAAATAATTTACTGCATTCAATGTTTAATCAAATCGACATTTTTCTAAATCAAAAACTCGTTTCTCGACCCAATAATGCATATCCTTACAGAGCATACATAGAGTCACTGCTCAACTACTCGCCAATCGGAAAAGAATCACACTTAACGGCCGGATTGTGGTACGATGATACGCCCGGTTTATTCGAAGCCCTGCCGCACATTCAAGGTGAAATATCTAACAAGGGTACTGTCCATCGTCAGCATTTCACACTCAATGGAAAAACCTTCGACATGATTGGCCATCTGCACTGCGTCGTCTTTAATCAAGACAGAATGCTCATCAATGGTGTAGAAATGAGAGTACGACTAGTAGGAAGCAAAGATGCCTTTTGCCTAATGGACGCCTCCGAAGATGGTAAATTCAGCGTGAAAATAAAGAAAGCCACGCTCATCGTTCGACGCATGATGATAGAGCCAGGAATTTTAATTACGCATGCCAATGCTCTCGCTAAAACAACGGCCAAGTATCTCGTCACGCGAGTAGAAGTCAAAACTTTTACGCTTCCCTCAGGTATACATGGCGATACCATCGCTCATGCCATTCTTAGGCAACTGCCTAAAAGAGTAGTAATAGGATTTGTCGATAATAAGGCATTCAATGGCAATCGAACATTTAACCCGTTTAATTTTCAACACTTTTCAATAAATCACCTCTCCCTTTACGTCGATGGGTCTCAAATTCCGAGCAAACCGTTACAGCCGCGCTTTGCTGCTAACGATAGTATGTTTATAGATGCATTTCAAACCCTTTACTCTGGCACAGATATACCTTTCCTCAACGAGGGCCTTAGCACAAAACGTTTCAACTATTCACTCGGCTACTTTATCATGGCTTTCGATCTCACACCCGATTTATCGACTCACTGCGCCTCGCATTGGAATCTCGTTCGCTCAGGTAGCTTACGCATAGAGGTGGGATTTGAGACGGCTCCAACGAGTACAATAAATTGCGTTGTTTATGCCGAGTACAATAACTTTCTCGAAATAGACTCCACCCGCCAAATATTATCCGATTTTAGTTCCTAGTGGTTAAAAAGGTGGGGGGACGAGGACTCGAGAGGAAGCGGGCGGCGCCCTCAAGCCTCACTTTTCTTCCGATCCTCGCTACGCACACACATATAATAGATTACGTCGTAGATATACAAGGGTTTCGAGACACTGAAAGAAAGTTTTTCAGAAACCCATTGTCGACCATTGGATTGTACAAGCACCGTCCAATTACATCGAGCTGCCCGAAGGAGTAAAAAATACAAATTCCTACTGCGCTGTCGATATTCACGGCATTAACTGGTTCGAGGGCGAAGTATCACTCAGACAGCTATATCGTTATCTCTTCAATATCACAAGAGCAGCAAGACGGATTTACGTTTGCGGCTAGGAGAAGGCCTGATACCTGGAATCTTTACTCGGCCGAAACATATGCAATTTAGAAAAATATGACTCGCCGACGTTCAGAAAACTCAACATCATGTTTTCTGACGTGCTGGTATGTTCTACGCACGCATCTCAGAGGTTTAAAAATAAACAAGATTTTTGCGCGCTCTACAAGGGGCACCAAATAAAAAAGTGGATGCGCTCTATACTATCTGAAGAGTGGAAGATGATCAACAAAGACCAAGTATAAAGTCAAATATTCTATACGGCTCTTCATCAGTATCAGCAGAAGCAGTGTAAAAAATTACTCCGTTTTCACCCGGGCACCGAGCAGTCCACTGAGGAGGAGGAGAAGGAGCAGAACGACGACGGCCGCGACGAGACGGATGTGGCCCCAGAAATAGCAAGTGACAGCGACAGCAGCACATATTTCACATTTAGCGAAAACGCAAAATGAATACGAAACAAATCATGAGGGCCATTAGTGGCCTCAGAGCAAACTCAATAGTTGTATACGCAGCCGACCACATCCCCAGAAGCTTGAGTCTTCCAGTCGCTGTTGTAACCAATGTTGATACCTCAGATAAGCCTGGATCCCACTGGGTGGCATTGTACATAGAAAAAAATGCAAAAGGAACATATTTCGATAGCTATGGAGTCGCCCCTATGTCACAGCATCATATCGATCGACTTCGAAGAAATTGCGCAAGCTTCAAGTGGAACGAGAAGAAAACTGCAGAGTATTAATTGTAAAGTTTGCGGCGAATATTGTATTATATTTCTTTGCTATATGTGTAGTGGCCGCGCTTTACACGCGTTTTGTAACGTCTTTTCACGTGATTCACATGTAAACGACACACTGGCCGCAAAATTTTATGATAATGTAAAACGAAAAAATCACCGAAAAAGACTCCATCGTGCGAACAATTTCCCCAGCGTTATTTCCAAGGACGCTAGTTCGTTCGTTCAAACATGAAAAGCATTTACATAAAATGTATGTGTGCGTGTGTGTGCGTGTGCGTGTGCGTGTGTGTGTATGTGTGTGTGTGTGTTTGTGTGTCTGTGTGTGTATGTGTGTGTGTGTGTGTGTGTGTGGGTGAGTGACTTAATTTTTATTGTAATATTTCTATTTAATCCAGCGTCACATTTAATTTTTTAGTTTGTAATATTTCTTTTTTATCCAGAAACACATTCAATTTTTAGTTTATATTCACACTATGTACATTGTAAGTTTTAGAATTGTAAAAGCTGTTGTGTGCATGTATCCGTCTTTCCTAGTTTATAAGTTTTTGTATACTACGTTTGTCTTGGCCTTTTTTAGCTTGTAATTTTATATTATTCATATATTTGTAAGATTAAAATGTATTTTTTTTTAATTTGATCGAACAATAAAAATGGTTAAAAAAAACATCATATTCATTTAACGACCTTGTCCGCTAAATTTAATTCCTTACCTTTTTTATTTTGAAACGAAAATGTACTATTCCATGAAGAAACTGAAAAGCATATGTGTAACGGTTTTTTCAAGTTGTGAAAAACACAGGAGCCGCTTTCTTCTTTGAGGCTTTGAAACATAAGCAGCTCGACTCACCGAAAAGCATATGCGTAACGGTTTTTTCAAGTGGTGAAAAACACTTTAGCTTTTTCCTTTTTTAAGTGGTAAAACACAGGAGGCGCTTTCTTCTTTGAGCTTTGAAACATAAGCAGCTCGAGGCACCGAAAAGCATATGCGTAACGGTTTTTCAAGCCGTGAAAAACACTTTAGACGTTTCCTTTTCTCAAGTGGTGAAAAACACAAGAGCCGTTTTCTTCTTTGAGGCTCAAAACCCTTAACGGGGAAAATTTATGGATCTGTTTCTCAAAGGCTCCGCGAGTTTCCCAGCGCTTCTTCCCACTCTCCGATACATACGCGTAAACGTTCATGATTGGGCGCTCGGATTTTAGGTAACCATCGAGCAGCCAATCGTAGCTCGTGGTAGAAAGGAGGGGATTCGCGCTGTGGAGAAAATAAGTACGGGCATAGCCATGCCACCCTCAGTCAGTCGCTCTACCTCGACGAAGTGGTGATATTTTTACCACGTTAAGTCAGTATTTTTTAAAAATGTCTCAAACAAATCTAGTGCCGAATTTACTGTACAATTCGACTTACGCTCTCAACAATTCGTACTCCAAGTTCGTTTACGTTGGCTTGGATTATTCAGTTGGCTATTTCTGACCCGTCATCAGGTTCGGTGGGCATATCTCACCGCATAAATATATAACTCTGGATATCGACAGTTGGGAACAATTAAAAAACCATTTCAAGACCTTCGGAGAGTATCTCTTGGCATCAGGCGATTGTGTTAAGCAAGGAAAATATGCAAAAATATATTTACCGCACCACGACCTCGAATTGACCAGAGCCTACGGCCATAGAACCGTATCAATCACCGATAAGTCCCAAGTAACACCGCCATCGTTCACCCTACAGAACGAACACGGGGCTCAACAGTTCGACTTTGGAAACGATAACGCCAATCAGAAGGCACCCGCCTCCACTACCAGCGACGAACCTGCTACAAAAAAGAAGAAGTCTGAAAAACCACCGAAGGTTATGATGCAGTATACAACTTTCAGCGGATTGAAACAGTTCCAACAGTGTATAGACTATAAATTAAAAAAGTTAGAAGAAATGTCGCGTTTTGTGAACAAGGTTTTCGGTATAATGATCGATGTTATTAAAACGGAAGCAATTAGCAAAAACAACGTGCATTTACTAGATCATACATTCATCGGCGTTGTATTTAATGTACTAGAAGACAAAATGAAAGAACTCACGCTAAGTCAATTAATGTTTACAGATTTTAGCGAGAGTTCTCTCGAGATAATGTTTTTGGAAGTATATGCCGAGTATTTAACAATTCTAGAAAAAAAATGTTGTTAGTGCGTTAGAAGTTTCGAAATGTACGAAAATAATTTTTTTTATTTTATATAATAAAATGTATTTTACCTTATCACATTTTTTTATTTAAGGACCCCTCCTTTATACCTACTCCTATTCACGCCCCCAACTTGTCATTGCGCTAGTATGAATATATTTATATATGCAGCATTATACATAAGTCATTCGTCGAAAGACCACCGACAAAGCAACATCATGGGGCACCCGTTCAGCAAGCACCAGGCCAAACCAGAGGACAAAGAACCTCTCATCAGCAAGGCAGACAAGAAAGACTCTCGGACAAACAAAAAAAATTCTCCACTACACCATTCCTTTTCCACCAATTCCTTCTCCTTCCGAATAAAACCCCTCCTTTACACCAACTCTTTATTTTCACCCCCCCAAATTCTCATTGCAAACACACACATGCACACACACTCACACGCGCGCGCACGCACATACACGGTTTATATAGCGAGAGGCCTCGCTCCAGCACCCCATTAGTCTTTATGACGTAGCGCGTATAGCCAAAGGTCTCGTCCCCCACCACCACCGCGAGGCAGGGCATATACGGGGTCATGCGCGGAGCAGGTATAGCAGCATGGTGTCATGGAGGGGCGATAAGTGTGTCATTGTTTACCCTAATTAGCTTGTGTTCACACATGCTACTGTAAACACTTGGATTCATGATCTTGTCACACTTGAGACCCATACACACAGCATAAGGTCTACACAGCGAGAGGCATCGTCTCAGCACCCTAGAGGTCTTTATGGCGTAGCGCGTATAGCCAAAGGTCTCTCCCCCCACCACCCCGAGTCGGGGCATATACGGTGACACGCGCCGGGCAGGTATACCGGGATGGCGTCATGGCGGGGGCGATGAGTGGCTCATTATTTATGGATAATAATTCACCCCATTGTTTACCCTAATTAGCTTGTTTTCACACTTGGGGCCCACACACACAGCACACGATCTATACAGCGAGAGGTCTCGCACTAGCACCCTATGGGTCTTTATGGTATAGCTCGAACAGCCAAACCGCTCGACCCCCACCACCTCGAGTCAAGGCATATACGGCAACACACGTGGGGTATGTATAGTCGCATGGCGTCATGGTGGGCGCGATAAGTGGGCCATTGTTTATGGGTAATAAATCACCTATTGTTTACACTAATTACCTTGTGTTCACACTTGCTACTGTAAACAATTGGGTTAATGACCTTGTCATACTTGGGGCCTCATACACACCGCACAGCGGGGTGTGACATGGCCCGTACACACGGCACAGCGGAGGACCGTGTCGCTATACCAGTCCCCTTACTACTGACACTGCCAAAATACATGAAAGTGTATATGCACTGGTCTTACCTCGATGTAAACATGAGAAACATAACCGCGAAATAGTAATTTTTATTATTTTTGCAGCAGTCATAAATTAACAAGTACTCTTTCAAATAGTAAAATTTGCTACAAAAATAATAAAAATTAGTATTTAAAACAGTGTAAATCCCACACGTTGAGTATATCCTAGCGCTACTACAAAATAAATTTTCTTATAAAAAAAGTAAAGTTTACAAATAAATTTTCTTATAAAAAAAGTAAAGTTTACAAATAAATTTTTCTCCGTGTAATGAATCAACTGATATTCAATCTGTTTTTGTTAGCAGTATGAAAGAACACTGACATTTCATATGACTTTAGATCTAGACAACACTATCGCTACTGTCCTTTCAATACCATAGTTATGTTTAACGAATAACATATATAAGTCAGTACTATCCAAATTTTCTTACTTGGCTTAATATATCTTATGAAACTGAATTGCACCTTAACATATTTTAATTGGGAATGATCCATGGAAAAAGGGTTAGTTATAATAATAAAATTTGATTAGAGTACGTAAAATTCCTCATAATTTATATAGTGTATTTTGAACTGTTCGCAGAAGCATGATTAAGGAAACTGAAAAAATTGGACATTAGACAAACTATATTGGATACGCTAGTGTATTCCACCCTACTGTTAGGCTGGAATAAACTAGCGTATCCAGTATAGTTTGTCTGATGTTCAATTTTTTCAATTTCCTACCTCATAATTTGTATGCTTACACTAATCAATTGTTACTAGAACTATCAGTATAATAAAGATGGAGTATTATCAGTATCATCAGTAGTAAAGCCCTGCAAAATGCCAAAGCTCTCTAATATTACCCCTCGTGTCATAAGCATATAAGACTAAGCTACATATTGAAGAAAAGATTGAATATCAGTTGAGTTAGTATAAGACAATAGAAAGCATTTATATTCATTGCCAATAATTCACATGTATATTTATAAAATAATTTCACATATATTAAAGAGTATTGACATGTGCATTTCAAGAATTATACCAAGTCCTTATGTTTTTTTATTAATTTAATATTTATGAATTACAAGTATATATATATATGAGACATTCTCTGTCAACGCGACACCCCCTCTGCCCAGAACAATTTTGATCCAAATGGGGGCTACCACGGCTCAAATGAAAGCTCTTGACTTCTACTTTCGAACGCCGTCTGGCGATTCCGAAAATTCAAAATGGCGGATCCAATATGGGGGCTGAAAGTCTCGGAATGATGGAAAAACAAGTTTTTCTTCACTCTAATAGCGAATCTGATACGAAAATTGTTATTTCTTGCCACTAATATGAAGTTTGCGACATATTTTCTTACTACCACCGTTCAAAGCAAGCGGTTAAAATTATATTTCAAGGTCATTTTGAAGGTCAAAAGTTATTTTCTGGATTTTCGAACTAGTATTCCACGAAACTAGTAGAAAACTTGATTAAGATCATAACTACACTTGACCTTGGATCATTTTTCAAGGTCATTTTCATGGTGAGTTCTAATTTTAATAAACCGATTCTTTCGCAGTTATACTTCTTCAATTCATGCTATCAATCGGTTCTAATTCGGAACAGTAACAGAAAAACTGTGGTTATATCCACACTTTGAAACATTTCAGAATCACTGAAAAAAGTTTAATGGAGAAGAAACACGTTAGCGTAGAGTATCAGTACCAAATGCAAGAATTGTTTCGTAACTAAACATTAAGTCCTTTACTCTCCCATTTTAGAGCAAATGTTGCACTAAAATTGTTCCGCATTTAATCGATTTCATCGTTCTTCAGGAGTACAAAAGTTTAGGGCAGAAGAAGCACTAAAAAGTGTGGCAATGGTACAACACATTTGTGCTGCTACTGCTTTTTTGATTTGGTGCTCCTCCTGCACAAAAATCGTGCAGTATACGCACTGAGAGAAAAAAACCGACTTGACGCCGTGGATGCTATAGTTGGTGTAAGACCGTGTGACTATACACGTATACAATGCGATCAAAAATTGCAAAATTTTTGAATTTTGCAAATTTTTGAATTGACTTTGAAGGTCAACGACGAGGTCAGATTCATGGTCATCAGACCAGACAAATCCTCGTTGAAAATTACTTACAGTATGACCTTAGCTTTTTCAAAAGATATCGTTTCTGGGAAAATACGGGGATCCCATACTTTTTGATAACCCTGTAATTAAACTTTACAATAGAACATTTCTAAAATCTCTCTAACTTTTTTTATTCCTCTTTCGAAACTCTTTAAGTACCGATGCTTCTCTAAAAGTTTAGTGCGGCTGTTACTCTAACTCTTTGGTGTATCTGTGGTTCTATATTTCGTGCATTATCTTTCCTAAACGTTTCGTACATATAGTTCCCATCGATTTTCGAGAGGATTCAAATTAATTCGAAGACATTTTTCACAGCACCTGTTCTAACAGTCCTACGTTATTAGATTCGAGTATTATCACTTACTTAGATGGATTGAATATGTCCACTGTAGCACGGTCCGATCGTTGTATCAACCCTCTCAATGGTAAGGGTCACATAGGTAATGATTTACGCTTGTTGTCGAACAACTTAAAACGAAGATTTCCAGATTTGCCAGATAATTCAAAAACTTGTAGAAAGTGTAGAAAGTTATGTGGATCTCTCATTTCATCTATTGGTACAAGAGATAACGAAGGCAACAACGAATATGACAACATGGATATAGAGAAGACATCAGAAAACACTGGTATTGATAAATCTGTTCAAGAAGCTACACGATCAGCTAGAGAAATCGAATTGAAAGACATGTTTTCAGAATTAAAAGAAAAGTTTTCTAGATTAGCAGTTAATGACCCTTTGAAACTAACTATACTTACAATCGCCCCATCAACTTGGAATATTAGTCGAATTTCCCGTGAATTCAATACATCAAGACATTTAGTAAGAAAGTCGAAAAAACTCAAAGCCGATGGAGGTATTTTAGCTACAACAACGGCTAAACATGGTAAAACTTTGTCAAAGGCAGTAATAGAAGTCATTGTTGCATGATATAATAACGATCTGCACAGTCGGATGATACCGGGTCGAAAAGATACTGTCTCTGTTATTATTGATGGAAAGCGGACTCAGGTGCAGAAACGTCTTTTATATTTCGATTTACGAGAACTTTACGAATTATTCAAGATAGCAGAACCAACAGTGCAAGTAGGATTCAGTACTTTCGCGAAATTACGACCAAAACATTGTGTTCTTGCTGGTGCTAGAGGAACGCATAGCGTCTGCGTTTGCACCATTCATCAAAATTGTAAATTGATGTTGGATGCAATCGATATTTAGAATCTCACGAAAAATCAAGAAGAACCCATTTGTAGTTATAAAGATTGTTTACTGCAAATTATGTGTAAGAATCCTACACCTGACTGTCACTTGGATCAATGTTCGAAGTGCCCTGGTTCTGAAAATCTTACGTCTCGTTTACTTGAAATATTGGATGGGGCAAATATCTCACAAATTGAGTACTGTGCGTGGTCAGGAACGGATAGATCAACTTTGCAGAATTTAACTCTACCAGTTGAAGAATTTGTTGATGAATTATATGCCAAATTGGCGATACTCAAACCCCACTCATATATTGCCAAAGAACAAGGTAATTTCATTGCTCAAACAAAAAGTAATCTAGGCAATGGAGAAGTTCTGGTAATGTTCGACTATTCTGAGAATTACTCTTTTGCAGTTCAAGATGCATCTCAAGCCTTCCATTTTAATAATGACCAGTGCACTGTTTTCCAGCTATTTACTATTATAAAGAAGATTCAGAGCTGAAGCATGAAAGTTGTGTATTCTTGTCGAATAGTTTGAAGCATGACACTTCTTCTGTCTATACTATTCAGAATTTATTGATTCCAGAAATCAAGAGAAAAGTAAAAAAACTTAAAAAGATTATTTACGTGAGAGATGGAGCAAAACAGCATTTCAAGAACCGCTTTCAGATAGCAAATCTTCTTCATCATGAGAAGGATTTTGGTATTGAGGCAGAGTGGCATTTTTGCGCCACTGCTCATGGTAAAAGCTGTTATGATGGTCTTGGTGCAATATTTAAAAGAGAAGCTTATAGACCTAGCTTAAAGGCGAAACCGAAAGATGCTATTCTGACGCACACATCTCTTGTGAAGTGGGCTAAAAATCATTTTGAAAATATAAGGATTTTTTATTTTACGCAGACTGAACATGATAAATTCAAAAGGAAACTCAATCGTAGGTTTCAAGATGCATTACCTGTCCCACAGATTCTTAAACATCATTCTTTTCAATTATCAAGTGACGGGAAAGTTATCATGAAAAGGTACTCGAATGCTGCTAAGTCTGTATCTGTTCTACTTTAATTTTCAATGGAAAAATATACTGAATTTTTTTTATAATATTCAAGTTTTTCTATTTTTTATCCTCCTTTTTTTTAATTTTTTTTATGTTCTGAGAGAAGTAGTACCTCCACGTGGTTCAGAATGGGTTATGCTAAAACTACTTGATAGTTCTATTGTGGAACTTTATCTTCTCTAAGGATTTTATACATGAAATTTTTAGATCGCCGGTCCCACGATATGCACAAAGGAACAAATGTCTCATAGGAGGTTACGTTCAACAAAACATCAATTATGCAAACAGAAATCATGACCTTGAAAAATGATCCAAGGTCAAGTCTAGTTATAATCGTAATCAAGTTTTCTACTAGTTTCGTGGAATACTAGTCCGAAAATCCAGAAAATAATTTTTGACCTTCAAAATGACCTTGAAATATAATTTTAACCGCTCGGTTTGAACGGTAGTAGTAAGAAAATATGTCTCTAACTTCATATTAGTGGCAAGAAATAACAATTTTCGTATCAGATTCGCTATTAGAGGGAAGAAAAACTTGTTTTTCCATCATTCCGAGACTTTCAGCCTCCATATTGGATCCGCCATTTTGAATTTTCGAAATCACCAGACGGCGTTCGAAAGTAGAAGTCAAGAGCTTTCATTTGAGCCTAAGTAGACCTCATTTGGATCAAAATTGTTCTGGGCAGAGGGGGTGTCGCATTGACAGAGAATGCCCCATATATATATATATATATATATATATATATATAATTATTACCCCATCCGTTTATGGAGCCCAGCCCTGTATATTAGTACCTACAGCCCAGAGATCCCTATGGCAAGTGACTAAAGAAATAATGGACCCTGGGGTTATAGACTCAAGATTGAGCTCCATAAACGCCCGAGAAAAATATTTTATGGGACCCGGGCTCCATAAAAGAAAACGGGCTCCATAAATATGCTCACGTGTATAAAAGGGCTCCATAAATCTGTTAAAACAAATGTATATATATAATATTTATATTATATATATATATATATATATATAAAAGCTCAAGTTATCGTTATATAAGTTACAGCTTAAGAGAAAACCGATTTAACAATACTTAATGGCTTTGCTATTCCCGAAAAATTATGAATAAAACGACGATAATAGCCTGCTAATCCTAAAAATTGTCTTATATTTTTAATATTTTTCGGTTATTGAAATTCACGAACTGCCTCTAATTTACGTGGGTCGGGTTTTACCCCCTGTTCGCTTAAAACATGATCTAAATAAACTACTTCTGTTTTTAAAAATTCGCATTTATCGGGTTGTAATTTAAGATTGGCCTTGCGCAATCTCTATAAAACTCTTTCAAATTTTTCGTTATGCTCTGTAATCGTTTTACCATAAATAACCGCGTTATGCAAAAATAAAAATATTTTTCTTTGTTGCATGACATCAAAAACTAAATCAACCCAACGTTGAAAAGTAGCAGGGCTGTTCGATAAACCTATAGACATTATTTTAAATTGAAATAAGCCAAATGAAGAAGCAAAAGCTGTTTTATGGCGATCCGCTTCATCTAAGGGAATTTGAAAAAATCCCTGTGCTAATCAAAAACAGAAAAATATTTTGCGCCTCCCACTTGATCTATGATATCTAATATATTCGGTAAGGGATATCTATCTTTTACAGTCCGATCATTTAACTGACGGAAAATCGACGACTAATCTATACCTCTTATTACCCGCGCTATCTGGCGTTTTTGCCACTAGGAATACCGGTGAAGAATAATTCGTACAAGATGGCTCTATAGTGTTATTTTCGAGCATTTCTTTCAGCTGTTTATCCAATTCTGACTTTAACGCATGCGGGAACCTATACGACTGTACATTTACTGGTATATCATTTATTGTTGGTATTTTGTGCGCAATGACTGAAGTTGTTCGAAGTTTTTCTCCTTTCAAATAAAAACAATCGGCATATTTCTAAATTTTTCGATAGATTTTCTTTGTTCTACCTCTAAATGTTGGTATCATAAAACCGATTTTAATTTTTCGGTTCGACTTAACTCATTAACATCGGCTTTCGTGATTTGCAATATTTGATTTTTATTAATTTTTAAACTTTGTTCGGCATGAAATGTGCAAGAATTTTCTTTTTCCTTAAACTTGTTGTAAAAAGCATAGCGGTCTTTTTCACGCAGACTTCGCATTTTATTTCTCTCATCGAAACTATTTTCTAAATACATTTGCATAATTTGTTCATCCTGAGTTTCAATAATCTAAGGTATTTCATAAATTTCTAATAATTGTGACTTTACTCTTTATATCCCATATTTTCATGCGATTCACTGAATAATTTTTCGTCATTTAATTCTCCACAAAATACTTCATTTACATTATTTTTCTCCATATTGCATATTTAATTTTTACGCGGAACGTCACCAAAATTTTACGCCATAATTTCTCCGATGGGCCTTTTATATGGTCCAGAACCATAGTCATCGATGAAACAAGTTTTTTCACTATCCGTAAGCTTTGAAATTTTCCTGTGGATGGATTGACTTCAGATTTGAACTAAATTACTCCTGAATAGTATAATTCTCATATGAGTGTAGGGATTTTTGATCTAATGAGAAAAGAAAAAATGTGCTGTTTTTCAAGAGTTTTTTTTTAATTTTTTTAAATTTTTTATATTTTTTCATAATTTTTCTGATGTAAAAATTTTTTCCGACATTTAATCCTAAATCCCTACACTCATATGAGAATTATACTATTCAGGAGTAATTTAGTTCAAATCTGGAGTCAATCTATCCATAGGAAAATTTCAAAGCTTACGGATAGTGAAAAAACTTCTTTCATCGATGACTATGGTTCTGGACCATATAAAAGGCCCATCGGAAAAAGTTTTAAGGTAAGGTAAATATACCCACTTTTATATGTAAAAAGTATGAAATAATTAGTTTACATTTATGTATTAAAATGTGACTTCTTATTTCAGAGAAAAAAGGTGTCTAGCCCCCTTAATTCCAAAACCTTCAATTATTTTTCCCTAAACTTCACATAAATTCGTATTTTCATTATTCCCGAAACCATCATTTGTTTCGTAACACTGAACATTATTTTCACGTAAACTTTTATTTTCATAATCCCCGAGACATTCAATATTATCATAAACATTTATTATTTCTTCTCTATTATTAAAAATATTACATATGTCGACTGCAACTTACTATCAACTGATGAGAATTTTTCCATCGGTCTCAAAGTCTTATAAATTAAATTAAAATAATTAATATTTATGACAGTCAGATTGCCCTTGTTTATAATCACCCCGACAGAATCTGAAATAAAAACTTAATTAAAACCTGGAAAAAAACCTTTATTAGCAAAGGACTATCTGACAGACCCCCACCACAAATTGCCCAATTGCCCAACGTTTCGAGCCCGCTCCAGCTCCTCCTCAGGGACTGAAATGAACCCCGCGATACACCTCCTTATATACCCATACCCACTTATTTCCTCTTACCCCCACCACCATCCACCTTCCCCTTTCCAACTTTGCATTCTCACTTAAATTAATAAAGAATGATAAATGTTATCTAATTTACTTGACTCTACCATTAAATTTACATTATTCTGATTCCTTAGAATATTCAAGTTTCCTTTAGAAACGATAATAATTTAGAAAGGTTATTTAGTAATTGTAAAGACAAGGATGATAAAGGTTTAAAATCTGGTGCAGTGTATAAAATTAATTGTAGGGATTGTAATAGATGTTATATTTGTCAAACGGGTAGATATTTGAAGAAGAGAATATATGAACAATAATATAGTTTACGTAGTACAAATTTTACATCGGGTTTGAAAGAACATTGTCTAACTAGTTTGCATTCTTTCGATTTTGGGAATGTGTATATTTTGGACAAGGGATTAAGAATAAATATAAGAGGGAAAGCTTTGAAAGTATTCACATTCTAAGGAATCGGAATAATTTTGGAATCGTCATCAACATGGCGTCGGGTAGCAAGGAGCCGCCCGATGCTACGTTAAATAAATTCTATAAATGTCACTCAACACAAAAATTTGGTGCAGTAGTGTGTATTTTATGTGGTGAATTTCAACACACAAACGAAGTAGTTACAAAATATAACGCTGGTGTGCCTGTGAACTTTCTAAGCAACTCATTTATTATCTGCCAAGATCACCCTAACTTTGCGCTAACCTCAAAATTACCATATGGTGAACTGAAAGGACCTACTGCTGCTTTTATAGCTCAATACAAAGGCGAAGACAGAGAACTACAGAAGCAAGAGATATTAAATGAAATTGATCTAGAATCGATAAAGGAAAAACACTAAATGATACCATCTATGAAGAACTAAGTGAAAATGAAAAATACAAAGTAGAAAACAAATTGTAAAAACAAATAGTTCAGGTACTGCAAGAAAAAATGAACTACTTAATAAACTACTAATCCAAAAAAAAGAAAAAAATAACAAAAATGAAAACCAAGCATGGGCAACATATGCAAATGTCCTTACACAAAGCAATATCAAGCCAAGAAACAAAAAAGTGCCACAGTTCATCATCAAGAAAACCAACAGCAAAGATGAAACAAATATAGTGAAAACTGTGTGCAATTACTTAACTAATGACAAAACAGTACAAACAAAAAATGTTAATACTAAAATCAAGGACACTGTGATAATAAACTGTATGAACGTAGAAAGTGTAGAGAAAATAGAATGAAATTAAAAAAATAGTCTACACGAAAACTTTAAAATTAAAAAAGAACAAATAAATAAACCTGCAATGAAAGTAATAGGAATAGATAAGCATTTCTCAACCAAAGAAGAAGTAGAAACTGACGTTAACCAAAGAAATTTCAGCAACATGGATGAAAAGTGCAAAGTGCTACATATTTTCATAAACTAAACATCAAATAGTGCAATAATAGAAGTAACTTCTAGTATATATAAACATATAAAGGAAAATAGAAGCAAAATTCTAATAGGCTATCAAAATTGCAGAGCCCATGACATTATTAATACAAATCCGTGCAATAAATGTGCTGGCTATGGACACGATGGCAAAAAATGCACGAACAAGGTTATCTGCTTTAAATGTGCAGGACCACATGAAGCAAGCAAATGCAATTGTAACATTTTAAAGTGCGCAAACTGTGACTATAGTAATAAAAAATATAAAACAAATTATAAGGTAAATCATAGTGCAATTGATAGTGATCAATGTGAAATTTTAAAAAAGAAAATAAAAAGATACATAGAAGCAACAGATTATCCATTACAATCTACTTATCAAAGATACTTTGGTAAAGTAGAAAATACAAATCATACAGATAAAGTAAATGAAGAGGAACTTACATTACCAACAAATGAGACAACTTCAACACCGATGATAAATAGAATCAGACAACCAACTTTCAGAGATCTGCCACTAATTGGACAAACATTCACAAATATAAGAAGCAGAAATGGATGAAACAGAGAAAATTATAAACAATGAAATAATAGTTGATACAGTAAGTAAACTAAACAAACTTCTGAATATTGAAAAAGAACTCATTGTATGTATAAATATAAGAAGTATGAACCATAACTATAATAAATTACTAATATTCTTAAAGAGCCTTATAGTAAAACCATGTATTATAATTTGCACTGAAACTTGGAATATGGATCATCATGAATACTTCAATATAAATGGATACAAAATATTTTACAATAATAGCAGAATAAATCAGAATGCTGGGGTCGTTATGTACATAGACAACAAATTAATTGAAACAACTGAGGTAACTGAAATAAAGAAACTTAAAATAATAAATTCAACAATAATAATGGACAATAATAAACAAATACTAATATCAGCATTATACAGATGTCATAGCTTAAAGAAAACAGAATTTATAATATATTTCAAAGAACTGTTGATAATGAAAAAAAATTTTAAAATAACCTAATAATCGGCGACTTTAAAACATAGACATAAACAGTAATGAACTAATAGACTAAGAGTTTTTACAGATCCTATTTCTTTTTTCTGTTAAATGTGGATGGATCGTGGACGGTAGAGGTTCAAAAAAAGAGTAGGCGTTTCGTATGGAGAAAAGATTGGTTTATTGCCATAGTCCGTTGTGCCGTTGCAGGCGTACAAATGTTGCTGTCTCTGGCCGTCGCGCGTGAACTGCTCCGCCGGCCGGCACTCCGTGACGTCGGCGGCGTGCCTTGGTAGTTGGAGGGGGGCGGTAGAGGCGTGTATTCGTATCTCACATTCCCAAAAGGGAACCTGAACGCTCATGTTCCTTTTCGCAGGGAACCCCACGTTCCCGAAAGGGAACCTGAACTCTTGCTTCGCGTTCGTACGTTGAATCACGAACATTCCGCCCACCTTCGTCGCATTGGCGAATAGACCTCATACTTCAGACTCGAGGATTATGATCTTGGAGATAGGACGTCGCAGGGTGGTAGTAGTCGTACGCAGTTCGACTACGCGGGCGACACCATCACTCCCTGGATGAACGGCGATGACCCGTGCTATATAGCACTATAGCGGGGGGAGTAAGGTCATTCTTAATGAGCATGAGACGGCCTTCATGCGACTGGTGGTTGTTGGTGCCTCCATTTGGTTCGTGCCTGTAATGATGTCAGGTATTCCGATGACCATCGCCTCCAGAACTGTTGCGTAAGCTGACTGATCAATAGCCAGCGTTGTCCTGGTGGTATATTATCGTTCGCGACATCCTTTTCTGGAAATAGAAATGACGAACTCTGTATAAGAAAATGTGATGGAGATAGGAAGTTCAGGTCAGAGGGATCATCGGAAAGAGCAGTTAAAGGTCTTGAATTGAGGCATGCTTCGATTTGGCACATTAGTATTGCGAGTTCAACAAAGGTGAGAACTTGATTGCCTATGATTCTACGTAAATGATGCTTGGCGGACTTAACTGCAGCTTCCCAGATGCCACCAAAGTGAGGTGCACTGGGAGGATTAAAGATCCACACAGTACCTTCTTGAACAAGCGAGTTGTTGACTTGAGAGTAGAAAGAAAGTGGCTCATCAAGCATTTGTCTTAACTGAGCGTTTGCACCTACGAAATTTGTTCCTTGATCGGAATAGAGCTCTTTACAAGGACCTCTACGAGCGGTAAAATGATGGAAAGCAGCGATAAAGGCTTCACTAGAATAGTCTTCGACTACTTCTATATGTACGGCCTTGGTAGCCATGCAGACAAATATAGCGATATAGCCATTCATTGTACCTTTACCACGAGTTTCGGTAAGTCGAAGTTTGATAGGCCCAGCATAATCAACACCAGAACGCTCAAAGGGCGAAGAGGGGCGAACACGAGCTGGAGGTAACTCACCCATCAATTGGGTTGACGGCCCAGCTGAGTAACGTACACAAGTAGCGCAAGACCGTATAACTTGTTTAACGACTTTACGTCCATTGATGATCCAATATTGACGTCTCAGCGTAGCAAGAGTAAGCTGAACACCCCCGTGAAGAGTACGTTCATGAGCTTCCTCCGCTATGAGTCTAGAAAAATGACAATTAACAGGGAGAATAAGGGGATGCTTTGCATCTTCTTCAAGTAGGGAATGCGAAAGACGACCGCCCACCCTGAGCAAATGGTTTTGAAGCAAGGGGTTTAGAGGTAACAAAAGACTCTTAAAAGGAAGCTTGCTTCCTTTAGTTAGCAGTTCTAGTTCTGTCTTAAAATAGGCTGTTTGAACAAGATAAGCCAAACAAAGTTTGGAGTTCTCAATCTCACTAGCCCCGAGTTCCCTGGAAGAAGGAGAACTGTGGCATAGTGAAGATTGAAGAACAAAAGAAGATCTAACTGCTGAAGGAGAAGTCGATTTATGCTTCACCTTGGAGCATATCCTAAAGACAAACCTAATGAAGTAGGAAACAACTCGTAACAACCTTTTTAGAGACGAATGCTCGTCGACGAGTTTCAAGATCTCTGGAGTATTCTCGTCAGAGCTGGATGGTACCTGTTTAGCAGCTAAAGTAAAAATAGGTTTTACATTAAGATGACTTACGCAAAAATTAAGCTCATCATGAGTATTGGACCATGGCGCGAAGTTTTCTGACAACCACGAAGGACCTTTCCACCATAAACTATGAGACGCTAATTTTGAAGGTTCAATACCTCTTGAAATGACGTCAGCGGGGTTGTCACTTGACCGTACATGATGCCAGTAAGCGTTAGGCAAGAGAGTATGTATCTCTGAACAACGATTAGCGACAAACACACCCCAACCTGACGGATGGTCTTTCAGCCAAAAAAACACATCCGCTGAATCTGACCAAAGGTGAACACTCTCAACCTTTATTGGGAAAGCTTCGATAAACATTTGAACGAGGCGAGCAAGTAGCAACGCTGCGCAAAGATCTAACCGAGGTATGCTTAGCGTCTTAAGTGAAGCTACTTGCGTTTTAGCCACTTGAAGAGTGACGATCACTTTTTGTGCACGGCTTGAGAACGTTCTCCGGGTCGAAACAGCAATTTTAGTTTTTATATTTTTAAATAATGTTTTATTAATTTGATAATCCAAGAGTAAGTACATGTAACAAATATATACTTGAAAGAACATAAGGCATTTTTTTTCAGACAAATTCAGGCAATTGTTACTATGGTATTGTTACAATTAAAGACAAAAACTTCAATAAGTTCTTTAAATGTTTTTATTTTTTATCCGATCTTAATGAAATAAAGCTTATTTTGTTCGTTAAGAAATTTCAGGGGGACTATCGTTGGGAAAATTTATGATACGAGTTACCAGTACGGCGCAATATCAATTTGTTTAAGAAAGTTTTGATGAAAACTTGACTTGCTTTTCTTCAACAAATTGATATTGCGCCGTACTGGTAACTCGTATCATAAATTTTTCCATCGATAGTCCCCCTGAAATTTCTGAACGAACAAAATAAGCTTTATTTCGTTAAGATTGGATAAAAAATAAAGAAATTTAAAGAACTTATTGGAGTTTTTGTCTTTAATTGTAACAATACCATAGTGACTATTGCCTGAATTTGTCTGAAAAAAATTGTCTTATGTTCTTTCAAGTATATATTTGTTATATGTATTTACTCTTGGATTATCAAATTAATAAAGATTATATAAAAATATAAAAACTAAAATTGCTGTTTCGACACGGAGAACGTCCTTAAGCGCAGGTGGACTACTGCACCATACGCAAACTTAGAAGCATCAGCAAATTCATGAACTTCAATAAGTTCGCAATGACAGGTGAATCCACTCCAACGAGGGATTCTGATATGCCTTATAAATTGAAGATCTTGCAACCAAAACTGCCACCGATTGGAGATGTCAAGAGGAAGATCTTCGTCCCAGCTAACCTTAAGAATCCATAGGGACTGCATAATAATTTTTGCAGTTATTACAATCGGAGCCAACCATCCCAGGGGATCGAAGATTCGAGCGATTCTTCAAAGAATGGTGCGTTTGGTAAAGGGAGCGTCAGAAGGAGCATCTTCGATGTGAAAACTAAAGTAGTCTGTGTTAGGTCGCCAATCTATACCTAAGTTTGGTACAGATGCTTCTGAGGCGAATAAAGCGATTGAATCAGTAGCTAACATATTCGAGGGTAGATAAGAGAGAACTTCAGCATTATTTGAAGTCTACTTACGAAGATTGAGCTGACCTTATTTAAAGAGTTCAATTAACAAATCTTGTTTTTTCAATGCTTGATTTTGATAAATTGTTGTTTCATCAAGTGAATGTGCAGCAGTAAGCACATTATCCGAGTACATTTCTGTTCGAACAGCTTCAGCTGCGATTGGATATTTTTTGCCATAGTCTTCGGCTAATTTTAGGAGCGTGCGTATGGCTAGAAAAGGCTAGCAGGCCAAACCATACGTCACTGTGGTCTATCGATAGATCCGAATGGGTTCACTCTTGTCAAAACGCCATAAAATCGATTGATAGGTTTGATCAGCTTGTTCGACACCAATTTATCGGAACATCTTCTCCACGTCAGCTGAAAGTGCGATCTTATACCTACGCCAGGCACAGATCAAAGCGACAGGATTCTGAAGAAGATTGGGTCCAACGTGTAGAAGATCGTTGACCGAGACACCTGTTCTGGTTTTACTCGAACCATTAAATACAGTACGTAATTTGGTAGTCGTACTGGTTTCCTTCCACACACCATGATGTGGTAAGAAGGCTTGACTTTTGTTAGACAACGAATCGAAATTCAAGGAGATTGACATATGACCTAGGTCAAGGTACTCTTTCATAAACTCTGTATAGGCTATGTTGAGTTTCTCGTCCTTAGCGAAGTTTGCTTCGAGACGAGTGAGTGCGTGTAATGCGGCAGAATGAGAACCTTCGAGATGAGCAGAACTCAACTTGTCTCGACTTTTCCAGGGTAGACTTACTATATATTGCCCTGTTTCATCTTGACGAGTAGTTTTCTGATAACTCCTCGCATGCTTGTTCGTCAGACGAGTAAGATTTTTTTTCGGCTGTTATTTCCTCCGCCCTCCAAAAATCTTGTACGAGCTCCAAAAGTTTGGCTTCATGCTCGCAGCTGTTCGAACAATGAAGAGATAAAGGGTCTGGCCCGCTTTCTGGGGGTGACGACGCGAGATTGCCAGTAAGGAGCCATCCAAGTTTAGAACTTAGTGCTATCGGCTTTGGCCCTTCATTATTTGGCTTTCAATGATTTGCGCATAAGCGCTTGCACCGAGAAGAACATCGATGCGTGAAGGTTCGAGATACATGGGGTCTGCTAGCTGCAGCCCTCTTAAGTATTCGAGATTAGAGATACCACCTACAGTGGGAGGCTTATACGAAGATAATCTTGGCAAGATTATGGTATCAACTTTTAGAGAATAAGTTGAATCAAAATGGGGTTGTATAGTAAGGCATGCTAGCTTTGTAGACATGGCAGCTGTCTTTTCTCCTATACCTTGAATGTGCGTGTGACTGGTTCTACAATTTAGAGAAAGTAAGTTACACAAAGTCTGTGTAATAAGTGAGATTTGGGATCCAGGATCGATCAGCGCACGAACTTGAATTTTGATTCCGTTAGGACCAAGGGCGTTAACCCTAGCGGTAGCTAAAAGTACTCCTGGTCATTTAGTACTTACTCCACTATTAAGGCAGGCTGCTTGAGAAGCAGATTAAATGTCGTTAGGGACGACAACATTGCCACAATTTGAGCTTGAAGATTCTGTAACTGTGGCTGTTTGAACAGGTGTTGACGAATTATCCGATAGATTATGCGAATAACCATCAACGTGTACTAAAGTGTGATGCTTAGCTTTGCAAACAAAGCATCGATAAGAGGAAGGACAATTCTTTATGGGGTGCTTACCTAAACAATTAAAACAAAGATTGTACGACTTAAGAAAGTCTTTCCTCTCATGGCTCGTCTTATTGATGAATTGTTCTCATCGATTTAAGTAATGCGGTTCATTACATAGCAAGCATTTCCTTTTTTGTTGATTTTTCGCGTTTCGAGGAGGTGCTTGATGAGAATAAGCCGAGTGAGCATTGTCTTGCTCTGGTTTTCGAGATTTTGAATTAGATGTCTGAGTTTTCGGGTTATTGTTCGAAGACGATTTAGTGCCAGCCTCGTTGGCCTCTAGAGTGAGGGTTTGCTTTGAAGAAAGGCTTGAAGTTGCTTCATTGTCGGTGGATCGACACTGTCACGTAGATGCTTTTCCCATTCTTTACGAGTATTTAAATCAAGCCTATTCAGCGTAAAATGAAGAATTAAATCACTACCTAAAGAAGCCGCTTTAGAGAGGTCCGACTAGCGATGGGATTGAAAATTTCCCTATAAATCCGTTTGATTTCCGACGAAGAATCTGCCTTCATGGATTTAACTGAAAAGATTTCTGAGATGTGAGAGCCAACAATACGACGCTGATTTTCGTAATATTCGATTAAAGCTGTCCATGCTCGGTCATAATTATCACCAGAAATTGGAAGAGATTTAATTTTCTCAAGTGCTTCCCCTGTAAGGTGAGTGCGAAGATAATGCAATTTTAGAACAGGCGTTAAGTCTTCGCGACGATGTATGACTGAACGAAAGACGTCTCTAAACTTTTCCCAATCCGAGAATTTCTCCGAAAACTTTGGTAGTTCTACCTTCGGTAAAGATTGAAATGAAACATTAGTAGATTGAGTATGGATTGGAAGCACTGGAGCAGCATTCGAGTTAGAAGAGCCCTGAGAAGCATCTCTAGTTTTAATAGCTTCTAAGAAGTCAAGAAAATCTCCTCTGCGGTCGTAGAAACTATCCTCAACCAGATCACAGAGATTAGTTGTAAATTAGGCATGGTTTTTATCCAGACCTTCAATGAGCATGAGTTTCTCGTGATTCTCACGAAAAGTCGTATAATTTGCTTCAAGTCCGGCTAAACGCGATTCTGCATAACCTTTCGTCAGGTTATCTTTACCCTTAGATTGGAAATTTTTAAAGGAATTTGCAATTTTAACTTGAAGCCCCATCTGCTTAGCATGAAACTCCTCCATTTTGAGATCAAAATAATTGGACTAGTAACGAATTTGACTATTTAATCTGAGTGAACTAATAAGTTACTCTACTATTTCCCCGAAGGTAGTATTAGAGTAAAGGCAATTTCTTACAGCTAAGACTTAAGTTAAATTACAATACTTATGCTACTATGCGTAGATAGGTGTGTCGTTGACTGTGGCTGCGGAAGCTCCCACGGCAAATCAGATGCTGATTCACCACGTTGACTGCTCGAAGTGAAGTAACTGCAGGCGATGAATTCAGCGACTCCCTGCAGAATAGTCAGCAACTAAATCAGGAAAGCATCCAGGTGTTGACCAGCAGTCGAAGTTGTTGCAGTCAAAATGAAGTATCGGCAGGCAGCAATACAACTGCAAGGTGAAGTCACATAAGTAAATCGCAATTATAAGTAATTGCACCCAAGTTCAAACTCGGCAGTGATGTAATTCCCAAGTTCACATACAAATATTCCAAATTCAAACTAAATAAGGTCAAGTTCGCCAAGTTCAAGTGAGATAACCCAAGTTCAGACTAATAAATACCAAGTTCAAACTTTATAAGGTCAAGTTCACCAAGTTCAAGTGAAATGACATCAAGTTCAATCAAAAATAGGCCAAGGTTCTAAATTATAGATACTATTAGAAAAGACTAGATCAAATAAATTGGAACGATACTTAGGTCCAAGTATTAGGACGATCGATGTTTCCGTTCCCTTCCTGTGGTAGTCCTTGGATGGACTGGTGTAGACCCCGTAGCGCAAGCTGCACGCGGGTCCTCCGTGTCTTGACCGGTGTGAGCCCCGTAGCGTGTACGCCGCACGCGGGTACTCCTTGTCTTGACTGGCGTGGACCCCGTAGCGCGTAGGCGCCACGCGGGTTCTCCTTGAAATGAGAGGTGTGAACCCCATTTCGACTCGTTGCACTAGCCGGCAACGAATTGATGGTCACCGTACACGCGATGACTCTAGAGCTAGCTTAACCGTGGCTCTGATGAGGGAGTTGCCACTTGTTGCTTTAAGTACGACAAGATGGCTGCCGATCACCATACGAACGCGGTGATTCTAGAGCTGGCTTTACAGCGCACGCTCTTGGCGGATTGAAACTGGTCAGCGACGCACGCTTCTTAACAGAAATGCCACTTGTTGCTCTTGGCTACAACAAGATGGCTGATCATCGTAAAAGCGATGATTCTAGAACTGCCGATCATCGTACGAAAGCGATGATTCTAGAACTGCCGATCATCGTACGAAAGCGATGATTCTAGAGCTGGCTTGACAGCGCACGCTCTTGGCTACGTCTTGGAGTCGGTAGACATGCACACTTCAAGGCGCTTTCAGAAATGGGGAGAATAGCAATTGATGTGCTATTTCCCCTCGGAAGCCTTAGAAGGTGGCTTCCGAATTCACGCGACGGCGTAACAAACGAGAGAGAGACAGCAACGTACGCGCGCAGTCGGCATGCGTGAGCATGCGATTGTATCGGCACTCACGATCGCGAACACTTTAGATGCGTACCTGAGAAGACGCTATTCCTGCGCTCCCCGAAGGTCACGCAGAAATAGAAATGAAATTTTCTTCTGTGCCGCCATGATGTCTCCCACAATCCGGCTCGAAGGACCAAGTGTTTTTTTGTGTTGAATGTGGATAGATCGTGGACGGTAGAGGTTCAAAAAAAGAGTAGGCGTTTCGTGTGGAGAAAAGATTGGTTTATTGCCGTAGTCCGTTGGGCCGTTGCAGGCGTTCAAATGTTGCTGTCTCTCTGGCCGTCGCGCGTGAACTGTTCCACCGGCCGGCGCTCCGTGGCGTCGGCGGCGTGCCTTGGTAGTTGGAGGGGAGTGGTAGAGGCGTGTATTCGTATCTCACATTCCCAAAAGGGAACCTGAGCGCTCACGTTCCTTTTCGCAGGGAACCCCACGTTCCCGAAAGGGAACCTGAACTCTTGCTTCGCGTTCGTACGTTGAATCACGAACACTATTAGAAAATGGATATCACCCAGCATTTAATCAAATAACTAGACCAGTAAACAGTGACATTGGTAAAGGTACTTGCATAGACAATATTTACTTAAAACTTGATAAAATTGCGCACAAAAGTTATACGATAACAATACCTTTTAATGATCATTACCCGATATTAATGTCTGTTTGAGTAAGCCATAATGATATGTGAGTAAACATGCTGTGGGTGTTAAAATAAATTTAATTCATACACAGAAGTAAATTGAAAGTAGAAATTATATTCACAAAAGTCACTTCTTAAATAAATTACAAATTTGGTTCATAAATCCATTTCAACGTTGACTAATAAATTCAAAATCTGTTCAACAATTAACATAAATTACAAATGGAGTTAAATTACATTTATTTGAATAAGTTGTAGGTGAGTAGTGTGTCAGCAATTCCAAAATATGAGTGCTGTCAATAATGGAGTAGTAGTCTCTCACTAGAGACAACTAACCTGTGATATTTGAGTATGTCTTCGAGTGTAATGAGATTGTCCGTTGAAAGTTCCTTGAGTTTTTCCTTAAATTCCCTCCTGGGCTCACGCACAATGAAGCTGTCAAAAATGAGGAATGGCAAACAATTGTAATTGAATTGCTGCCTTGAGTTTTGGTAATTCACACATGTTCATTGTTACACTTGCCGCCGGTGCCAACACATGGTTGGTAACATAACCTCTAGTATGGTGAGAGTTTTTACCTTGCAATAGAGTCGATTTTACTAATCGTCGTTGCACCTTGAGTATTGCGTGAGTGAGGAGTGATGTGAGTTTTCAGTGAGAGATTGAGTAGAGCCTGTTTGAGTTGATCCAGTGTTGAGTTGAGCCAGTGAAAAACTTGAGAACAACCGATGAGATTTTGCAGGTGCGCAGCGGAGAGATGCTCCTCGTGGCACGGCTGATGAAAAAGAGAACGAGGCCTTGATCCACTTCCTTCTTCTTGGTCTTGACGATTCACTTCGCGAATCAAACTAATTCCTCTCACATTTACATGTGAGAGCGCGAGAGAGACCGAAATAGCGCGAATATACCTTGTTAATCAGTGTAGCGTCCCGGCTGTTCCGCCGGGAGGCCGCGAGGTGCTGCCGCGCCGTGGCAGCGCCGTGAGTCGTACCGAGCTGAGTGTAACCGGGGAATTAAAATTATTGAATTCCCAAACATTCTGCCCGCCATCAACCGCCAGGTTGATTTAATTTCCGATTGGCACTGGCAAGATGGCGAGTTTTGCAATTGGGCGGGTGAGTTGAGTGGTGGCCGTCTTTATTGTTACAACTCTGGTGAGATTGTCAGTTCCAGGATGACGTTGAGTGACTCTTGCGAGTGGCCATTTGCTTGGTGGTGAGTGTTCCTCCGTGAGTAGTACCATGGAACCCACTTTTATCTCATGATAGAGATGATGCCATTTTGAAATTGATTAAAGCCGTTGAAGGTATTGAGTTGATCAATGCTTCCAAAATTGCTGAGTGAACCGTTGAATGAGTTGCCATTTGGAAAGCCTTGATTCCTTGAGGGTGAGTAAGCTTGGTTCAGGCACTGAGTTCAATGCCTTGCCGATCAGAAAGTGTCCGGGTATGAGTGCATTTATGTCTTCTGGGTCTTCACTGAGTGGTTCTAGCGACCGTGAGTTGAGTAATGCTTCTATTTGAGTGAGCAAGGTCGCTGAAGCTTCAAAGGTGAGTTGAGTGTCCCCAATGGTTCGTCGCAGGTGAAATTTGACTGATTTCACTACTGCTTCCCACTTTCCTCCCATGTGAGGTGCAGCAGGTGGGTTGAATATCCATTGGGTTCCCTCGTTGGCTAGTGAGTTGTACAAGATTGAGTTTTCATGTTGGTGTTGAGAGAATAGAGTCTTCAGTTGCCTTGCTGCTCCGATGAAGTTCGTTCCACAGTCTGAGTATAGTTTGGAGAGTATCCCTCTCCTTGAGGTGAACCGTCTATATGCCGTTAAGAAACCGTCCGTTGAGTAGTCACTGACCAGTTCTAGGTGAACAGCTGACGTTGAGAAGCACACAAAGATACAAATCCAGTATTTGTATGTTTTGGATCCACGTCCTTTCCATGAGTTAATGGTGATTGGCCCGGCGTAATCGATCCCAGTGTGAGTGAAAGGTAGTTATGGGGTGACCCTGGCCACGGGTAATTGCCCCATGAGTTGCTGAGCCCGTTGAGCCCGATACCTTGCACAAGTCACACATTTTAAAATATGTGACTTGACCGGTGCTCTGCCTCCGATTATCCAAAATTCCTGCCGAGTGTGTGCCAGAGTGAGTTGAGCGCCACCATGCAGAGTTGAGAGATGAGCGTTCCGAATGATCAGTGTGGTAAGTGGACTGCTCCGTGGTATAATTGCTGGGTGTTTTGAGTGATGATCGAGTTGAGTTTTTTGAAGCCGCCCACCTACTCGAACAATTCCTGTTGAGTCTATGTAGGCAGTCAATCGGTTGAAGACATGGTGTCTTGGGACTTGAGAATTTTCCAGCATAGCAATTTCTGAGTGTAAATGAACCTGCTGAATTTTCTTGACCCAAAAGAGTTTTGCCTTGATGAATAAATCCGTAGTGAGTTTCGATTCATGGTGAGTTTTTCCTTTAGCCTTAAATCGATGACATGCGAGCATTACCCATCCAGTTATTCTTATGAGTTGAGTGAGTGATGAGTAATGATCGATGATGTCCCACATTTTGCTTGTGTTTGACTTGGCTGCGGTGAGTGTGACCTTAGCCCTCATTTCTGGAAGGTTGGTTTCTTGGATAAAGGTTGCTTGAGAAGGCCAAGCTGATTCTTCCTGGCAGAGCCAACTTGGTCCATGCCACCATAAGTGATGCTCTCTGAGTTGTGAAGTGAGTAATCCGCGCGAGGCACAATCCGCTGGATTGTCTGCTCCAGGCACATGTCTCCATTGTGCTGTTGGAATGAGTTCTTGAATTAAGGCAACTCTATTTCCAACAAAGTCGTTCCATTTTGAGGGGTGTGAGCGTATCCATGTGAGTGCTACCTTTGCGTCTGTCCATAAATGTATGTGTGAGATTCGCAATCGTGAGTAGTCCAAAATATGTTTTGCCAGCTTAGTGAGTAGTACTGCCGCTCCCAATTCCAATCGTGGGATTGACAGTCGTTTGAGTGGTGCCACCTTTGTTTTGGAGATTAGAAATGATGATGTTGAGTGAGAGTTTGGTGTTGTAGATTTAATGTATAGAACTGCAGCCATTGCTTGTTGTGAAGCATCCGAGAAGCCATGAAGTTCTACAATTGAGTTTTCCTGAATTCCTAACCACCTGGGTAGGGCGATTGTCTTCAGATGAGTGAGATCTTCTCGGATGTGCAGCCATTTCTTCACGATTGAGTTTGGCAAAGCTTTGTCCCAAGAAAGCTTGTGTAGCCACAGTTCTTGTAGGAGGATTTTTGATGTGATCATGACCGGTGAGATTATTCCAATGGGATCGTATAGTTGAGATACTTCTGACAGTATAATCCGTTTTGTTATCATTTCCTGAAGAGGTGGCAGAGTTGTTCTGAATGTGAGTTTGTCCGAGTTTGGGAGCCAGTTCATCCCGAGTATATTTGTCGCGCAATCATCTAAAAGCACAGCTTCTTCAGCTGTTGGCTCTTTGAGAAATTCCTTGAGGAAGCCGGATGAGTTTGAGTTCCATTTTGCTAATGGAAAGCCGCCCGCCTTGCATAGTGCGGTTAACTGCTTGTCCTTGTCAATGAGAAGTTCTTTTGATGCAGCTCCACCGAAGATGTCATCCACATACCTTCCGAATAGGAGCGATTCAATGGCAAGTGGGTAGTTGTCTCCTTCATCCTTTACCAGCTGAAGAAGTGTCCGAATTGCTAAATAAGGAGCTGCTCGTGTTCTATAGGTGACTGTAGTCAAATGGAAGTGAGTGAGTTGACCCGTTTCATCTACCCACAAAATGCGTTGCAGATGCCAATCTTGAGGGTGAACCTTGATCTGACGATACATTTTTGTAATGTCAGTTGAGAAGACAAATGGGTGAGTTCGAATCCAGATGAGAACATCCACAATGTTGGGTGAGAGATTAGGTCCAGTATGCATGATGTCGTTGAGTGAGTTTCCATTTGTTGTGAGTGCTGAACCGTTGAATACTGCTCTGAGTTTTGTCGTTAAACTATCTTCTCGTAATACTCCATGGTGAGGAAGATAGTAAGATGGTTTGGCGGAGATTTCCTGTTGAGGGATCTGCACCATGTGGCCCAATTTGCAGTATTCATCCATGAAAGCGTAGTACCTTTCCTTGTAGATGCTTTCTTGATTGCATTTTGTGAGTATTTTCCTGAGGTACGCTTGAGCTTTTCCAAATGAGTTTCCAAGTACGTCTGCAGATTTTGTGAGAGGTAATCTGACTTGGTAACGTCCATGAGTATCTCTCGTGTGAGTGTCAACAAAGTGTTGTTCACACAATGCTTCTTCCTTGTTGAGTTTGACTGCAGACGCTGGCGGTGGTTCTTCTTGAACCCAAAAGCGTGTGAGTAGTTCCTGCAAATCTTCAGTGTTGAGTGAGGCCGTTGTATGATGGACTACCTTGGATTGCACAGCTGAGTTTGATGGACCTATTAGCAGCCAACCGAAAATTGACCATTGTGCGACAGGTTCAATCGCACTCCTCTTTATTAGGTTCGGTTTGATGATTTAGCCGTAATAGTCTGCTCCGATAAGTACATCTATTGGTTGAGGTTTCCAGAATGTCGGATCAGCCAAGTTGAGGTTCTCTGTATGTTGCCACTGACGTTGCTCACATTCTTCTGATGGTAATAGTGTTGAGACTTGGCGTATAATATGAGCTGTGATCCGAAACGTGAGATTTTTGTAGATGGTGCATAAGGTGAGTTGAGCCTTTCCGAGAGTTTTTGTTGATTGCGTGCCGCCAACTCCAAGGATTGGTATCGTTGAGTGTTGCCGCTTAATGTTGAGTAAATCCACAGAATCCTTGGAGATGAATGAGAGTTCCGAGCCTGAGTCAATGAGTATTCTTAATTTATGAGATGTCACCGGTGAGTCCTACCATGCCAATGCAGTTGCAAGTAAAGTGAGTTGAGGAGTTGAGTAATCATGTTGAGTTTGACCGTGATGTAAGATGATTGCGCCCTTGTCCTAATATTGAGTTGATCCGGATGCTGAGTTGGTTTGAGTTTTCCTTTCAGGGTCTCTTGGCCCATGAATCATGGTGTGATGATTTCCATTGCAATGCCTGCACTTATATTGTGACTTGCAGTTCTTGGCTGAGTGCAGACCGAGGCAGTTATAGCACAGCGGCTTCTCCATTACAAATTTTCTCCGTAGTTGTTCAATCAGCAGTTTGAACTTTTGACAAGCCACAATAAAATGCGAGTCACCACAATACGTGCATGGATGTTGAGCAATCCGAGGTGGGTGTGTCACCTTATGTGAGTCTTGCCGTGGTTGAGTTGGACTAGTGACGTGAAGACTCCTTGATGTCTTTGAGGTTTGAGTGTTAGCCGGCTTTTGAGTGGATGTTGGTGAGTCTGCTGCGATTTCCAACGCACGCACCCGCGCGATCAGGAAGGACTCAAATTCCTCAAATGTTGGCAGCTCAGTGTTGGAAATTCGAGAAGTCTCCCATGCTTCTCGAGTTGACCTGTCAATTAGCCTTGACAGGCGATGAGCAAATATGCAGTCTCCTAGCTGCTTTTGCGGTACCAACATGTTGAGTGATTTCCGAATTTTTGAGATCTCCGAGATCAATGTGTTGAGTGTGGCCGTGTTTTTTGATGTAACAGCAGTCAATTCAGATAAATGATCAAGCTGATCGTTTAATAGCACCCGTTTATTTTCAAATCTTGTCACTAATGTAGTCCATGCAGGTGTTAGAGACTCATCGCTGAGTGAAAATCCTTGTATGAGTGTGAGTGGTGTTCCGCTGAGAGAGCTGCGCAGGTAGTGTAGCTTCTCATAATTTTTGAGTCCAGGCCGATTCAGAATTAATCCAGAGAACATTTCCTTATATGAGGGCCACTCAGTATATGCTCCGCTGAATGTGGGCAGCTTTATTTCTGGCAGCTTGCTTAAATGAGTGTGTTGAGTTTCTCCGATGCTTGGTTGAGTGACACGATGCTTGGACTTCCAGTCTTCCTCCAAATTGCTAACCTCGAACACAATTGTATGGTACGATTCATGGAGCGACTTGTGAAAGTCTGCCTTGAAGTAGTCGTTGTCTGCGAAGGCTGCTGGATAACTTGTCTCTATGAACGCATAATCCTTTTTGTATAAAGTGTAGAGCTCCTCAGCATCCTGCTTCCAAGCCGTTATCACTGGAAGAGTGGCAGTTTCCTTCCTAATCCTGATGTAAGCAATGATCCGTTCCAGTGAGTAAAGCCGCAGGTACTGGGAGTTCACTTTGCAGAGAAAAGAAGCCGGAATTGACCCTGGAGATTTTGAGCGAGTCCTTATGTGAGTGTCAACCACAGTGAGTCCAGGCATGGTGAGTGGGCGGCTGCCAGTCCGCTTCACTGCCCCCTTCGTTGCAGCTGAGGTGGCTGGAGTCGCATCATCCTTCTTCTCCTTCTCGATGACATCCTCCCTTTCAGCAGCGACAGCGTCTGCTTGCTCCAACTCCTTGAGGTCATCCTGGTTTGAGTGTGCCATGATGATAATCTGTGATAAATTTCCATAATGAGTGTTTATTCACTGGCTCCAGTCACACCACAGCATGTCAATCCGGCTCGAAGGACCAAATTGTTTGAGTAAGCCATAATTATATGTGAGAAAACATGCTGTGGGTGTTAAAATAAATTTAATTCACACACAGAAGTAAATTGAAAGTAGAAATTATATTCACAAAAGTCACTTCTTAAATAAATTACAAATTTGGTTCATAAATACATTTCAACGTCGACTAATAAATTCAAAATCTGTTCAATAATTAACATAAATTACAAAGGGAGTTTAAATTACATTTATTTGAATAAATTGTAGATGAGTAGTGTGTCAGCAATTCCAAAATATGAGTGCTGTCAATAATGGAGTAGTAGTCTCTCACTAGAGACAACTAACCTGTGATATTTGAGTATGTCTTCGAGTGTAATGAGATTGTCCGTTGAGAGTTCCTTGAGTTTTTCCTTAAATTTCCTCCTGGGCTCACGCACAATGAAGCTGTCAAAAATGAGGAATGGCAAACAATTGTAATTGAATTGCTGCCTTGAGTTTTGCTAATTCACACATGTTCACTGTTACACTTGCCGCCGGTGCCAACACGTGGTTGGCAACATAACCTCTAGTATGGTGAGAGTTTTTACCTTGCAATAGAGTCGATTTTACTAATCGTCGTTGCACCTTGAGTATTGCGTGAGTGAGGAGTGATGTGAGTTTTCAGTGAGAGATTGAGTAGAGCCTGTTTGAGTTGATCCAGTGTTGGGTTGAGCCAGTGAAAAACTTGAGAACAACCGATGAGATTTTGCAGGTGCGCAGCGGAGAGATGCTCCTCGTGGCACGGCTGATGAAAAAGAGAACGAGGCCTTGATCCACTTCCTTCTTCTTGGTCTTGACGATTCACTTCGCGAATCAAACTAATTCCTCTCACATTTACATGTGAGAGCGCGAGAGAGACCGAAATAGCGCGAATATACCTTGTTAATCAGTGTAGCGTCCCGGCTGTTCCGCCGGGAGGCCGCGAGGTGCTGCCGCGCCGTGGCAGCGCCGTGAGTCGTGCCGAGCTGAGTGTAACCGCGGGAATTCAAATTATTGAATTCCCAAACAATGTCTATAAAGAAGATAAAAAAAAATGATAACAAAACCAATCACAAAACAATTAATTATAACAAATTAGAAACTATAAGTAATAACATAAACTGGGAAAATATCTCCATAACCACAGACCCAAACAATGCACTAGATCAGCTGATACTCAAAATTAAAAAATGCATATATGAATCTGAGTCAACTAATAACAATAAAAAAATAAAAGATACATCCAGAAAATGCTGGATAAGCAAAGCCATAATTGCATCATGTGAAACGAAAGAAAAATTATACAACATATGGAAAAAAGACCCACATAATACATCAAAAATAGATGCTTACAAGAATTATGTAAAAATACTAAACCAAACTATAAACGAAGCAAAAAATGGCTATGATAAAAAACAAATAGAAAAGAACCAAAATAACCAAAAGAATCTTTGAAAGATAATTCATAAAAAACTTGGAAAAGAAAGCAATACTAATAATAACATAAACTACCTAAAAAATAACAATATAAAAATCACTGACTCAACTCAGATAGCTGAAAAGATGAATGAATACTTTTGTAATATAGGAAGAAAAATGAGTGAGAAGATAGTAACTACTCAAAATGAAAATTTACAAATGCCACCCATGAATCCCAAAACCATGTATCTATTCTCAACTAACCAAATTGAAATGAATGACATTATCACAAGTTTAAAGAACAAAAAAGGAAGTATAGATGAAATAGATGCACACGTTATAAAAACACTAAAACAACACATCAACAAACCACTTGTAGACATCTACAACATATGCATAGTCATGGTGTCTGGCCACATGCACTAAAAATAGCAGAAGTCATTCCGATATACAAAGGAAAAGAAAAACATTTACCAAACAACTATAGACCAATATATCTTATCTCCAATATCGCAAAAATATTTGAAAAACTATTACACAAACGGTTACTAAGCTTTCTAGATAAAAACAAAATTATATCACAGAAACAATTTGGCTTCAGAAAAAATAAAAGTACTAAATATGCACTAAATGCTCTAACAAGCTTAATATACAATCAAATAGATAAAAGTGAACCTATGGCAGCCACCTTTCTTGATCTTGCCAAGGCATTTGACACAGTGGATCATAAGATACTTTTCAATAAACTATGCAACTATGGAATAAGAGGTAAAGTTTACAAACTACTAAAAGGCTACTTAGAAAACAGAAAACAAAGAGTAAAAGTAAACAATTCAAATAGCAAATTCGATACAAATAAAATGGGAGTCCCCCAAGGAACAATATTAGGACCATTATTATTTATTATCTACATAAATGACATGTTTCAAAATATATCAGAACTTTTAATATTGGCTTTTGCTGATGACACTGCAATAATTGTAAAAGGAAAATCATGGCTAGAAATAGAAATAAAAATGAACCTATACCTAAATAAAGTATCAAACTGGCTGGCTCTAAACAAACTATCCTTAAACATTGATAAAACAGTTTACATGGAATTTGGAAATACACGAAACAGCACTCCGGGAAATTTAAATATTTGTATACAAGGAAAATAAATAACAAGAGTTGACAGTAACAAATACCCAGGAATAACCATTGATAGTAACATGAAATGGAAAAACCACATCACAAATATTTATAATAAATCAAAATGTTTAATCTTTATTTTTTATAAACTCACTAAAATACTCCCAAATCTTGAAGCTAATGGCCAAATTTACTACCACTCCGGTGTTATTAATTAAAAGGTAATTAATAAAACAACACCATTTTTCTTTTTATCCGTCTAAAATGGTATTGTTTTATTAATTACCTTTCAATTAATAACACCGGAGTGGTAGTAAATTTGGCCATTAGCTTCAAGATTTGGGATATTAGAAGAAATCTACCATTAGCTGCATTATACAAAAATCACTAAAATACTATCGCAACAAAATCTAAGAATGCTCTATTATGCTCTTTTTCATAGTATCATGTCTTATGGCATAATTGCATGGGGAGGAGCATACATAAACATAAATAGAACTCTTCAAACTCTACAGTACAGAATTCTCAAAGTAATAAACAAAAATAACTTTTTAAATGAAAAACAGCCACTAAATTTAGATCAACAATTCACTTATGAATCTCTATTATATCATTACGAAGTTTTAAAAGATAACTTTATAGATTCAAGTAGCATCACGAGAAAGAAATGCATCATAGTTCCAAAACAAAACAAAAGAATAAGTAACAAGATCAGTTATTTAAGGGCCATTACTTGTTATAACAGTCTGCCTAACAATCTCAAAACACTAACAAACAAAAACAACAGAAAAATTAAACTAAGAGAATGGATAAAAGTAAATTAAGATCAACAAGTTATGAACACACAGCAAGAGAAGAAATTAGAATAGACTGCAATAAAATCAGAACAATCTTACATGAAGTAAAATACACTAGAAAGGGCTATGCCCTAATATTACAATATAAAGGAAGGAAAACAACCGTCAAGTATGACTGTCTAACATCGGAAGTCCATGTGGATAAGACTATGCTTGACATATTATTATTAGATACTAGAACATACATCTGCTCGATAACCAAATGCATACGACACCAATTTCACTCACCAACGAATGACAAATTATAACTACACCAAATTAAAAAAATTCAATAATGATAGATACTTGCAAAATATAAACATAATCGCAGACAGTATAATTCAGTTATTTACTACAGAAACGGAAGAAAAAATTAAACAACCAAAAAAAGTATATTCCTTTATAAGGAAATTTACTAAGTGGCCCAACTCGAACGGTAATCCACAAACAAAAACATACAACAAAAATTGTTCTTATTGCCATGATCCTAAAACTCGTGGACTTAAGCATACACATTTCTTAAAAAGCACTGATACAACTGAAAATCAAGGAAAAAATAAAAAACCCACCAAAAGAAAACGTAATGGAATAGAAGAAATATATGATATGATTGACAATATAGCCAATGAAAATAGCATTAAATTACTACAAAAACCAGTAACAACAGAACCAGGAAACAAAACAACTACAAACAACATCCGTATGACATATGGTTATATTAACTACCTAGGATCAAACAAAGCACGTTTTTATTTTGATAGAGGAATCAGAGACAAGCAAACTTTTACTAATTCAATATATCCACTAGATGCGCAACCAAAACACAAGGATATAGTAGTAATAGATGAAATAGTCTTCACATCTAACTGTAAATGCGATTCGAGTAACCAACACAGGGACATGTTCCCTCATTATAGGGTCACTTATGCAGTTGGGCTTACATGCCCAGCTCGACTCAACAAACATGAAAGGATAATTTATGCAAGAAACAAGAATGCAACAACAAAAACACCTACAACTGCGAGATCTATGCTAATAAGATATTGGTGAGAGTATTAGTGACATAGTTTTATTTATATTTGAAATTTGTTTCTCCCTGTAACCAAGTTACAGGAGAGTAAACAAATACACTCTAAAAGAAATGCATTAGATTGTAAGTTTAGCTTGTAAGTTTATTATATATACCAGACCAGCATAAAGGAAGTGAATTTCTCTGCTGGACTACTTTTGTAATGTAATTTTATATTACTCTGGTTAATAAATAAAAAAAAATGTAAATTTAATGGTATAGTCAAGTAAATTAGATAACATGTATCATTCTTTATTAATTTAAGTGAGAATGGAAAGTTGGAGAGGGGAAGGTGGATGGTGGTGGGGGTAAGAGGAAATAAGTGGGTTTATAAGCAGGTGTTCGCGGGTTTCATTTCAGTCCCTGAGGAGGAGCCGGAGCTCAAAACGTTGGGCAATTGGACAATTTGGTGGTGCGGGGCAGTCAGATAGTCCTTTGCTAATAAAGATTTTTTTCCAGATTTTAATTAAGTTTTTATTTCAGATTCTGCGGGGGTGATTATAAACATGGGCAATCTGACTACCATAAATATTAATTATTTTAATTTAATTTATAAGACTGTAAGACCGATGGAAAAATTCTCATCAGTTGATATTTCTTCTCTAAACAATTTCCCTTCAATGTTCGAAACTTCAATTATTTTTTCATCATTTTTACTCATATTACCATTAACTTCATTTTCAAAAATAACTTCATTTTTACTCGAAATTTTATATCCATCCAAATGTTTCCTAAAATTTTCATTCTCAAAAGTTATCAAATCTTCTTCTTCGGACACATTTTCGCATGGCTTATTAGACAATTCATTATTTTTATTACCGCCGACATAAAATTTTCCACAATTAAATTCATCATAATTTTCATCAATATCGTCTTCAACTAAATCTTCAACACAATTTTCTTCACAACCAAATACATCATTATCCTCCTTTTGACGAAATATTTTGATGCAGCGGTCTTCTTTATAACGATCACCACTTTCACAACACTTATTAATTTCCAAAGAAATATCTTTTTTTACAACTCTTGAACTTCTTTGCGAAATATTTTCACTTTCGTACTCATCATTTATTTCATCAAATGTTTTAATTTTATCTTTAGGTTTTTCTTTATTTTCCCTAACACGTTCTTCTCGAAAATAATCATTACTAAAGTCACAATCATCATTATTTATTAAAATCAAATCCTCGTCTTTCTGCAAAAATTCACAATCAACGTAAGATTGTTTAGCAACATCTTCATTTTGTTTAATTCATGTAATTCATTTCTTCTATAAAAAATATTCTCAAACGAAATTATTTGTCCATTAAATTCTAAATAATTCTCCCGATTATTTATTTGCGCAAAATCCTCTCTAAAAAACTCAGTGCCTAGAATACCCGCTTCAATAATAGGAAAGTCGTCAGTTACTAGATGAAAATCAACTTTATAGTTATTAAAATCAACTCTGACTCTACCCAAAGTTTTTATGGCATGAATCGTTATTCCCTTCAAAATAATTATGTGATTAGTGTCAATATTAACATAAGAAGATACTTCTGATCTTTTTATTTGATTGACAGAAGCTCCTGTATCTAACATAAAAATAAGCGATCTACTAAATTCTCCGATGTCAATCTTTATGGTCGGCGCTGAGCTTTTCTGACTAAGATTCACGGTTTCGACACTAACGGTTGGGCTGTGTTGTTGCCTGCCGTAAAATAGCGCGGATTATTCTCTGTCTCTCCCGACGCCCCTGTTCGAAAGTGATCCATAGAGTTTCACTGTGCTGGTGGTGCAATCCTTCCCGTATCATTTTAAAACTTATAACAATTATGTTGAACATGACCTAATCTATAGCAATAAAAACAACTAGGAACACATGAATTATATGGTTCTTGTCTATTTCGTGAAAAATTTGTATGATTTGAATAATTATTATGCCCGTTTCTATTTATTTGCCCGTTTTGGTAATTATTAATATTTCGCCCATTATTACGGTTACTTTCATTTGGTAAAAACGGTGCCCTACGATTTTCTGCATTCTACCCTTCAAAATTTATATTTCTGTTACCTGCAATATTTCGTGAATTACTACGACTACCTGAAAAATTTCTTGGCGGCATATCTTGCCCATAGTTTTAACCTGATCTATTTTGCCCGTTGAAATTGTTCGAATTTAATCCGCTTTGCCCGTTAAAATTATTCTAACTTACTCTCTGCTGCTCGTAATATTTCGCCAATGTCATACAGTTTATCGCTCCATGCCCAACTCGTCTGCAATATGCACATGTTATTTGTTCAATATCCTGATTAACAATATTAACTCTTTTTATTTTCTCTGCTAGTTTCAACTTTATTTTCATTTTTAATTTATCGTCATCTAGCACACTACATGCATATTCACTTTCTACCTCTAAAACTAACTCGCGTGCTTCTTTTAAACTAGTTGGCTTTCCCATGCATGCGCATATTTCCCATCGAAGCCCTTTTAAAAAGAATTTAAGACAATTGCTTTCCGCGTTTGGCAGCTTTATAAATTCTCTATTTCCTTAAACAATTTAAATATACAATTACCGATTCATTACTTTTTTGTTTTATGCGAGCGAGTTCGCCTTCCCAATCGTGAAAAGTTTTTGCAGATCCGTATATAATTTCTAAAAATTCAGTAATTACCGAAATTTCTTGATAATTTTGCTCCCGTACGCTATTTAATGCATCGCCGTATAGTAGCATACGAATTAATTTGGCTAATTCTGCCTCATATTCTTTTGAAAGGATGCTGAGTGCCTCCTGACAACCATCTAAAAATTGTGTTAAAGAAATATTCTGACCATTAAGTCACGGAATTAAATCGAGAGCGTCTTTAAGATATAGCCCTCTTATTTGTACTGTCGCAGTATTCATGGTTTTATTTTTACGATGTGACTGATTTGCTTATACGGGGATTTCGTTTTTACTAAATTTTTCTCGCTATCGTTATTTTTTTCCTTTTCTTTAAAAATGTAGAACTTTTGTTTGAATTTTCTTAAAAACTCAAAAAGATTGAACCCTTCCTTTATATTATTGTTTAACTCTACTAAAGTTTCCTCTTGTTTAAAAAAACGATCTCAGGTTTTTTCGTCTGTTTCTATACTAAAATGTTTTTTTATAGTTTCAATGAGTTCCTCGCCCGACGAAAATGGTACCTTGCCGAAATCAGTCGATATTTCAAACTTAACCCCTTTATCCGTGGTCAAAGGAGTGCCAATCTCAAAAGCCACATCTTGTTTGATAGCTTCCTCCTTTGGACCTACTTGCAATCGCCAAGGTTTCAAAATTATCTTTTTCTGTGGCGCGACTAACTTTTCTCCCGTTTCTATTGTTTCTATTTCGCTATTCCAATCCTTACCAATTATCGAGTCCGAAAGATCGCCCCCATTTACTACATTCCGATATTGTCGCGGAAATTCAATATTTAATTCCGCGACATCTTTCTCTTATAATTTCTTTAATTTTCTGACTTCCTTCTCTAACTCCTGCGCTTTAGGGTCACTGTCTTTTAGATACCGTTCCAAATCCCTCTCTTTCACTTTTAATTTTGTTATGAATGACTCCGAAAAATTTTTCCGTAAATCCCCGACACTTCTTTTTGAAACTGCATTATTAGACATGTTTTCATTGTTACTATTTATTTTTACTTTCTCATACTCCGATTGCTTCCTTTTTGTAGTTTCCCGGCCGATGCACCAGTTAATAACTTATATATTTAGATACCTGTTACGTCGGAATTTAAACAAAAAGCTATCATGTCCAGTAGGACTTCTATGGGGCGTGCCGGATCTCTCTGTCTTTTGGCCAACGCCCGATAGCGCTGTGCCTAACCAGGTTCGGAGAACGAGGGAGCAGATCGGAGGGCTTTACCTCCTTTTGCTACTGGCTGACGCTTGAAGCGTTACGCCTTTAGTCGTCGTGGAGGATGAATGCAAATCCCAATTTATTGGTCTAATAATGAAGTTTATTAAATTCCCAAAATGTACAAAAAAACCTCTACCTTTACAAAAGGAAAAAGGTCGCGATGGATCGGTGGTTCAGCGATGATGTTGTACCTCTGTGACAGATGGTCCCGTAGCAGGAAGCGTGGCGCGGAAGGGTTGCGTTTGTTGTTGACAGCTCTCCACGGGGACCCACTCCGGGAGGTGGTCGTTCCTTCGCTATCAGTGAGGCGTGCCACGGGTAATGCTTCGCCATGGTGCAGAGCCGATCATCATCGTGGTAGCCGAGAAAAAGTCAATGTCCAAATCGGCCATGACACGGGCAACGCTTCGCCGTGGGCAGTGCCGGTGGCGCTGGTCGTTGGTCGGGCAGAGCTTCACCCTTGCAGAAGTTTAGAAAAGTAGTGAGCGTTGAGGCCCACTCGCTGGCCCCTTTTATAGTGCGAAACTGCCTTTGTTTTAGGGGAAAACTTGTTTTTCTACCTTGTTGGAAAGTGCGCAGGAGTTTGACTCCTACCTCCCGTTGCCATGCATTTTCTCCTGCTCGCTTAATGGAGGAAGACATGAAGATGTCAAAAGGTCCCCTTCTTAAAAGTGCTTCGTCCAGAGAAAATTCCGCGATGCTGCATGCAGAGTATATCCGTGTGCGCCGCCACCACTTACCTCCTGAATTTTTAGATGCCAGTAAAACGTTTCCCTGACCGATTTTCTATCCTGGCGCCATGCGATATTCCCGCAGCCCCCTGCGTGTTATGGGATAAAACGAAAGGAGTGCCTTGTTGCTGCTCCGCTATCGCAAGCCAGCGGGCTTCCTCGTTCTCGTGCATTTGGCTACCGTACAGGTATGCTAGGGCCTTGACATCTTTCTCTAATCATGCGTGTAAAGAAAGAACGTCTGCGTGTACGGCCAAATTACTGCCTTCTTCTCTTTTATTGCGGCTCGCCATCCCGTAAATTTGCAAAGCACGGCGCGCTAATGTTCCCAGACCTCGTCAAGTCCTTATCGCCTTCTAGATCTGTTTTCCCTGTTTTTCGCTGGCCACGCGTCCGATTTGTTCGCCACCCCCATGGCTTTACAATTTTCTCCAAATTCGCTCGTTTTCTCCATTTTTTCCGTCTTTCTTCCTGCCCACTTTTTAGTTCCTCCCTTTCTCTTTTTCTCTCCTGCTGTCTCTCTCTCCTTCTTGATATTTCTCGGTGGCTCTTCTTTTTTCTATCTTCCCTATTGCGTCTTAATTTTTTTTTGTAAATGGACGAAAAATTCGTCCATTACATCACGTAGGCCACCGAAAATCGTTGAAGAACGTACTACAGAGCTCAAGGATCTAATCCTTCCAAATAAAAAGTTCGAGTCGGGCGATAAAATTAAAAAGAAAGAAAAAAGAGAATAATTAACAAAAAGCTCTAATTAAATAAAAAGAAATTAAAATAAGTGGGGCATAAATTAAATAAATAATAATAAGAGATCCAACACAAAAAAATAAAAAACAAAAAAACTAACGAAACGATCAAACAATACTCGAAGTCAATGGCCACGATAACTGCGCAGATCGTTATCAGCGGTTTCAGGGTATCGAAGAATAGATAAATGAATAATAAGGGAAAAATAAATAAAAAGAAAACCCCGCAAGCGAATATAGTAGAGGATCTCATGAAATCATGGTGCGCGACCAGAAAACAATGTAGAAAAGAAGCGCGAAATTAAACAAACACGAATATAAAAACAAAAAATAAAATAAGTGAAAACGTAAAAACAAGAATAGCGCAGACATATCGGAAGATGAAATAAGCGAGGAGGAAAACAAATACGAAACTCTAACCAAAACACGAAAAACGAGAGAAAATGAAATGAATGAACTGCAAAATTTAAATTTAAACGCGAGCGCGGAACACACGAACGATAGGGCGGAGAGAATGAAAAAGAGAATTAAATCACGTACAGAGTGATCCAGATAAAGTGGTAACAAACATATACCACTAGATTCGTTTCGACGAGCTGATAACGGGAAAAATGCTAAAAAAATTCTATCTCAATTAGAGTAATTGTAATTGATTGTTGAAATTGACCAATGAGCGATCACCTTTAGCCATAGCTGAGGCGCGATGGCGGCGCGTAATATTATACGTGCAAAGCGGTGGCGTAGTCAGAGGGGCAAGAAGAAGCAGCGCTTGAACAGTTGAATATCGTGGAAGCGGTCTGCCGCGCGGCGATGCAGCTACGGTGAACAAATCACCACGCAGGATAAAGTTAACAACCAGATAACAGAAAAAGCGCGTGATTCATTATGCGGTAATAATTGAACTAGAATGATGGGCACGCTACGCGCGCCTACAATGCAGCTGTATTCTCTTGAATCGACTACAATAATTGTGTATTGTAAATCATAACATAAATGTATTTGTTAATGTATACTGTTAATTATTTTGTTAAGATGTTAATTCTGAACTATAAACGTCATTGTAACACAGAAATAGAGGCAAATAGATCTTGAATGCGGCCGATAAAGGAAAGCATGGGAAATAAAAAGCATAGATTTAGAAAAGAAGACAGTGGAGAGGACTCTAGCACGGGTGCTTATTTTGTCAATGACAATCGTTTCAATTTGAAATTAAACAAATTAGATAATTTTTTTATTAAAAGATAACTACTTGTGCAACGTTAAAATATCGTCGGTAAACATTTTTTTAGTCACTTTACGATCCATATTTTTATAGGATGCCGTTTCTTACATTATAACATGTGAACAAATTATTGCAAACAAATTTTCATAATGTGACCAATTCTCGCTCCCAAACCGCCTTAATTCGATTACAATGATAGTTTAATTAATTACAGATTAATAATTCATAATTGTTATTATTATTACTTAATATTTTAATTGGAATTGAAATGATATTAGTTTGATTATTTATCCCAATGTTTTTTGATGATGATTTATTTTATAAAAGTGTATATATTCCGATAAAATGCCTCAAATTTCGCAGCTTCGAAATGGGAAAGGGGCAGTATAGAATAATTAAAAATTCGAGAGGAATGGAAATAAAAAGTTAATAGATTTAGGAAAGAAGACAGGGGAGAGAACTCTATCACAGGTGCAGTGTGTACTGCTATTACTATAATTAATTAGTTAATAATAGTTTAATTAATTACAAATTATTAATTATTCTCAAATATCATTCAAAATATTATTCAGAAATATAATTCTCAAATATCATTCGTTAATTTAATTACGAATTATTAATTAATTATTATTATTATTATGCTTAGTTAGTAATAGTTTAAGTAATTATAATTCTAGCAAAAATTTAAAAATGTGTAACGGCCGGCGCGCGTGCGTGCACACGTACGTGTGTATCGGTGTGCGCTCAGGGGACATGAGGCGAGTCTCGGCACACCGCGACGGCACGCGGTAATACCCGAGAGTAAACATCTCTCAACCTTGCGCAAAGGGCAATGCCGAGAGATGCTTGCGCGTGCCGACGAGGGGATAGGCGATCAGTATCTATATATATATAATTATTAGTATTATATATTATAATTATTTATAATTTACGACAGACATGTTGGAAATTTTGGCAATGTGCTACAACAAACTGTACTCTAATTTTGTTATGACATATAAATAAAGACAAATACGAGAATACGCCCGATATAGGAGTCGGACAAAGGATAAAAAGTATAAAGCATAGATTTGAGAAAAAACCGATAACGGAAACGGCTCTGCACAGGTGCAGTGTGTGCTATTTACATTTAATGTATTTTATTTAATGTTTATTAAAGTAATATTTATGAACGTATTTATAATTTATCGAACGAATTTATCAAAGTAATATTTATGAAATCTACAATTAAATAAAGAACAAAAAAATCGTACAAACTCATTTTTATTTGTAATTTGTAATGAAATATTTACATATCATAAAATAAAATATTTATTTTTTTTACAAATGATTTTTTACAAAATTACTTGTTCACAGCGTCATGATTACTTATAAAAAAATAATTATTGGTTTAAATCACAAATAAACTTGTTTCTATTAATCATAGACATTAGAGAGATAGACTGCGGTGCAGGCTAACGAAAGTAGTACGTTTACGGATGTGTTGATAATCCAACGCCTCGACCATTCGAGACGCTGACGTCATCGCTCCTTACAAGGCGATGTTCGGCTCGAACAGGCGCGCAGCTAGTCAGCGCTCTCCACGCGGCCCTCTCTTCGCCCCTCCAATTACCAAGGCACGCAACGTCGGCTCGAGCTCGACGAGCTCGAAACACATCGCAATGCCGGCCGGCGTCAGTTCTTCTACGCCATGAGGCACGACGGAACTTTCAATAAAGCTTCATTTTTCTCCACATGAAACACCTTCATCTTTCGAATCCTGAGTGCACGATCCCAATTTATTCAAAAACATTGGTCCTTCGGGCCGGATCGTGGGAGAAATCAACATCATCATCGCCATGGCCACATCGAGGAGGAAAATTTATTCTACACTCCACGTCTACACTCGAGTGGCGTAGAGCTAGTTTTTCTTCTCCACAGGTACGCATTAAAGTGTTCGTGGTCGTGAGTGCCGATACAGTTGCATGCTCTCGCATGCCGACTTCGCGCGTTTGTTCCTGCCTCTCTCGTTATCACGCCGTCGCGCGCACTCGAAAGCCAATCTCTAAGGCTTCCTAGGGGAAATAGCACATTCAATTGCTATTTTCCTCATTTCTGAAAACGCCTTGAAGTGTGCGTTGCTACCGACTCCAAGACGTCGCCAAGAGCGTGCGCTGTAAAGCCAGCTCAAGAGTCACCGCGTGTACGGTGACCGGCAGCCATCTTGTTGTAGATACCAGTAACAAGTGGCAAACACAGTGGAAGAGCGTGCGTTGTAAAACCAGCTCTGGAATCATCACACTCGTACAAGGGCAATGATTCTACGGGCTCACACGAGCCAACACTCGGACAACCCGCGTGCAGCGTACACGTACGGGGCTCTCATCACTCAAGCTAAGAGTTACCCGCGTGGTGTCTACGGGGTTCTCACGCACCGAGTCACGGACTACCAACGTGGAGCCTGCTCGCTGCCACTGCATCAAGCTGCGCGGTGCTCGCCGTGTATATAGCGAGCTTTCTGCGAGGGAAGGAGCGTTGTCTACAAGAGGACGACTATCAGGACGCTTGACGTCCAGGAAATCGTATACGTCATCGCCAAGAAAATTAGGACGCGGACGAGTCCAACTTCGCCACAGGGGGCGCGCATCGTCTGAACGGAGCGGTACTCGATCGAGTCCATTTACTTCGCTCTCACCCCCTATCTGATTGCGCTTGGATGTTTCGTCCTAATACCTGGACAAACGTATCATTCCAATTTATTTAATTAATTTGCGACTTACAGTCTAGACAAACTAGTCTCTTCATTCTATTTAATGAGAATTTAATGATCTCTATTTAGTCAAGATTACTTTATTTAAAATTGAGTAAATTTAATTTGAAATTAGTACTAGTTAATTGAGTTTGAGTTCATTATAAATTTAATTGTAATATTTCGCTACTTTTGAGAAAATTGAATGCCATTTTCGCCTTAGCAAATACTTATATTATTGGACCTTGCAGTTTTACTGTTGCTTGCTCATACATCATCTGGACTGCAACTTCGGCTGTTGAACCCCACCTTGATGCATTCCTGATTCAGTTGCTGTCTACGCTGGAGGGAGTTGCTGAATTCAACTCTTGCAGTTACTTCTCGTCGAGCAGTCAACACCGTGGATCAACTGCTGATTAACCGAGGGAACGTTAGCAGACGCCCTCAACGTCGCATCTTCAAGCGAATATTTACGTTCATACTATCACAAGTATTATAACCTAGGCTAAGGCTTAATTGTAACAATTTTCACTAATGGTTACTCGACTTTCGAGTTGGTAAACATAGTTAATGCAATACCTAGGTTAAGTAGTCAAATTTTGTCGCTAGTCGGTTCTTTATTGATCTCGAAAAATTCACTTCTTCACTTTAAGTAACTCACTAGGCCACTCAGATTAACTACTCAAATTCTGTTGTTAATCTAATCATTTGATCTCAATATGAAGGAGTATCATGGTAAACAACTGTCGCTTCAAGAAAGATAACATGACTGAGGGAATGCTCAAGCTCGCTTGGCCGGCCTTGAGAAAAATTACACTAACTTTCAAACAACTCATGAGAAAATCATGCACCTCAAGGTGCTTGACAAAAAGTATTCCTACTTTACAAGTAATCTCGTTGACCTAGTTGAAGATAGTTTTTTTGATCGCAAAGGTGAGTTTCTTGATTTCCTAGAAAACCTTAGGGAAAAAAACGCTGCAGCAGGCGCTTCTACCTCCACTGCTGCGTCAGTTCCTCCAAGCACTGCTCAAACTACTAATGTTTCATTTCAATCGTTGCCAAAAATTGTCTTGCCAAAATTTTCAGGTAAATTCTCAGACTGGGAGAATTTTAGGGATGTTTTTCGTTTTATCATACATCGTCGCAAGGACTTATCGCCTAGTTTGAAATTGCATTATCTTCGCACTCACCTTACAAGTGAAGCACTTGAGAAAATTAAATCTCTTCCCATTTCAAATGATAATTACGAGCGAGCATTGACAACCTTAATCGAGTATTACGAGAATCGACGTCGTATTGTTGGCTCTCACATTTCTCAACTCGTTTCGCAAAATTACAAGATCACCTATTTCCACGGATCTTTGTGGGTGTACCCACTTCTGATGAGCTTGCAGGGCAGTTAGAAACTCGCTACTCCATCGGTACCAAAATTGTTGACTCATCTGAGTGTTTAGTTGCCTGTGATTCCCGATTGCAACCTTGACTTCTAATTGACTAGGCTCAGGGACTATAAGTGATACCTTTTGGATTAGGAAGTGAGCTGGGGTTAGGCAAGATAGATCTGAAGGATCGTCTGATTGCCCAAGCAGTGGTCTTGAGTTCAGACATGCTTCAATTTTGCACAACAGAGTCGACAATTCCGTTATCGTCAAGATCTGGTTACCAATCAACGCGCGTGAAACTTCATGGATTTCACCGCGGTCTCCCACAATCCACCGAAATAAGGGGCGTGAGGCGGATTGAAATTCCAATCAGTGCCTTTACTGGAGAAGGAGCAAGAGACAATCTTATAAAATTCTGAAGATTCTGTGAGCATATGACGAAGCTGTGCATCTACTCCTACAAAGTTAGTTCCCTGATCCGAATACATTTCTTTACAATGTCCTCTGTGACACGTAAAGCGATGAAATGCAGCGATGAAACTCTCACTTGAGTAATCCTCTGCTACTTCTAAATGCACAACCTTGGTTGCCATGCAGACAAAAATGCATATGTAGCTTTTCATTGTACCTTTCCTCGGCTCTTGGTTGGCATTAGACTAATAGGTCCAGCGTAATCTACGCCTGTTCTCTCAAAGGGAAAGGCGGTTCTCACTCTAAATGGTGGGAGATCACCCATCAGCTGAGAAGGAGTCCTCGCAGCGTAATGCATACAGGGTCCACAATTTTTTATGAACTTTCTAACTTCTGATCGTCCTCGTATGATCGAAAACTGATTGCGTAGTGTAGCCAATGTGAGTTAGACTCCACCATGCAGAGAACATGTGTGCGCCTCCCTAATGATCAATGTAGTGAGTGAAGATGAATGAGGGAGAACAATAGGATATTTCACACTACTTTCTACTAATCCATGATAAAGTCTACCGCCCACCTTGATCAAATGGTTTTGCACGACAGGATTGAGGTCAGCGAATGAATTGCTCTTTGAGAGCTTGTGATCTACCATCAGAAGCGAGTATCCACCCTTAAAATAACTTTTCTGACTCAAATAACAGCAATTCCCTTGCGTTATCTAATTCGACAATTTTAGGCACTGTATTTCTACAGGTAGATTCTGGGTCCAGAAAAAACAAATTAAATATCTGGAATTTGCGCTCAGCTTTAGCTACATGCTTGCGGCTGGTTCGTGAAATGAATCGAAGGACGTAGGACTCTATACTATTTACACTGAAGTTTAACGCATCATGAGCGGTTAACCAACTATCTACATTATCTGATAGGAACTTGGGGCCGTTCCACCATAACTCATGAGTTTCTAACTTCGAAGAAAATATACCTCTTGAGATCACATCTGCAGGATTGTCACCTGATCTCACGTGATGCCAAAATGCATCAGGATGGGAGGTGTGTATCTGTGAGCACCTATTAGCTACAAATACATCCCATTTAGAATAATGGCCTTTAAGCCAATACAGCACATCAGCTGAGTCTGTCCAGAGATGAAATTCTGTCACCTTTATCTTTGTTGAATCTAACATCTGTCTTACTAGACGTGATAAGACTAGTACAGCACAAAGTTCTAAGGGAGGTATACTCAAGATTTTGAAAGGAGCTACCTTTGCTTTTGTAACTTGTAGCGAAACTTGTACTTCCCTAGAGTGAACTATCCGAAGATAAACTACAGCTCCATATGCTAACTTAGAAGCATCTGCAAACCCATGAATCCGACGCAGTGTGCATGTGGGGAGAAACCTGACCAATGTGGAACCTCAATGCGACTAAGACATGGAAGCTCAGTTAACCAGTTCAGCCACTTTTCAGAAACATCTTGGGGAACACTATCATCTCAATCACACTTTAACAGCCATGGGGACTGCCAAAGGGTTCTTGCTTGAATGATAACAGGAGCTAATCAGCCAAGCGGATCAAAGATTCGTGCGATTCGACACAGGATGTTTCTTTTCGTGAATGGTCTGACTATTTCTAATTCCTCAACGCTAAAGTTGAACTTATCTGAGTTTGGACACCAATTTATTCTCACTATTGACACCGAAGAGTCTGCTACAAACAGGGATACAGTATGACTAACATATTTCTGGGCAGATTCGAAAGAATCGTTGGATCATTTGATGACCATTGTCTGAGATTCATCTGACCTTTACTAAACAATTGGATTAGTTCCTCGACCTTATCCTCAGCTACCTTGCGATTATGTGCACCTGACAAAACATTATCAGAATACATTTCATGGCGGATAGCTTCAACAGTGAGTGAATACTCTTCTGAGTAATCAATAGCTAACTGCAATATAGTGCGCATCGCAAGAAAAGCAGAACATGTCAATCCATAAGTAACCGTGTTCAGTCGATAAATACTAACCCTATCACTCGGATTGAAGCGCCAAATGATCATTGTATATTTACTATCGTATTCATGCACCTCTATCTGGCGAAACATCTTTTCTATATCAGCTGAAACTGCTATTTTGTACCTTCTCCATAGAAAGAGGAGGACTACGGGATGCTTTAGAAGATTGCTGCTACTGTACAACATATCATTCAACGACAACCCGGAAGATAATTTACAAGATCCATTAAAAACTGTTCTAAGTTTGGTGGTGTTACTTGAGTCTTTCCACACACCATGATGAGGTAAAAAGGAACACTTTGAATTTTCGGAGGGTTCCTCATACTCAATAAGAGTCATATGGCCTAGGTCTATATACTCTCTGATGAACCTAGCATATTCATCTTTCAATCTACTATCTTTTGCAAAATTGATTTCGAGACGTTTTAATGCATTAAGCGCCTGAATGACGACTATGCTAATTGCGTCATATCTCTTTGTTTAACATCTTCCCATGGTAGACTTACTCGATAGCGACCTGATTCGCTTCTATTTGTCGTACTGGCAAAGAGTTTTTCACATTCCTGCTTCTCTGGCGAACAACAATTTTTATTTTCTACTTTCTCCGCCCGCCAAAATTTTGGTAGCAGCTGGAGGAGCTCATGGTTAGAATTGCATACGCAATGCAAAAGTACTGGATTTGAAATGTTACTAGTATTCCTGTTATAGCATGTCCTGTTAGTAACTATCCAATCCTACTACTGATTGCTATAGGTTCCAGTCGAGCATCTCTAATAATACCACTTTCTATTGTTTCAGAATAGACACTAGCCTTAAACAGTAAGTCTATTCGAGAGTGTTTGTGAAAGGGCGGGTCAGCTAGTCGCAGCCCCTTAAGATGGTTGAAACATTCTGTACCTTTCATGATTGGAGGTTGATATGAGGATAATTTGTTCAATACAAATGCCTTAACCGGAATACTGAATTGTGTATCGAAATATGGTGTAAGGGTGAATTTCGCTATCTTTTTTACTACAGCAGCAGGCTTGTCACCGACACCTTGGATGCAAACGTGCATGTTTTCCCGTACCAATGAAAGTTGGTTACAAATATGCGAAATTAACCTGTGAGCATGGGTCAATAAGAGCTCTTGCTATTAATTGAGTACCTGTTAGTCCATTAATACAAACTTGCGCAGTTGTGAGAAGTACACCAGTATCATTAACCCGATTTTGTAAGGTATGTGTTACCATGGGTGTAGTTTGCACGATGATGTTCGAGCAATTAGAAACAGTAAGTGGACTAGATATGACAATACTAGAATCTAGGCGCATAACAGTAATATTTTGCTTAGAGTCGCTAGCAGCGTTGTGATTATCATTGTCCCTATGAAGTATTGTTGATGCCTAGCCCTACATGTGAAGCAACTGTACTTAGACTTACAATTAGCCTTTCCGTGAGTTCCGTATAAACAATTAAAACATAAACGCTTTGATTTCACGAAATCAGAACGCGCCTGTACTGATTTCTTGGCAAACTGCTCGTACTTAGGAAGAAAGTGGTCAGCTTGACACAATACACATTTATTTTCAGTAGATCCTTTGACAGTACTTTGAAGAGAATGTACTGTACCTGAATCACTCTTTTCTTTAGATTGTTTAGATGAATTGAGTTTCGAGGAGGAAGTCTTCCCTTCAGATCTCTTCCGCATACCCTCTATTGATTTTAGGTTACTTTCTTGTTTTTTCAGAAATTCTTTGACAACCTGAACAGTAGGAGGTTCAATATCATTCTCAATAGAGTCCTACCACTTCTTCTGGGTTTCCTCATCAAGTGCCTCAACGGCAAGATGAACAATAAGATCTCTGCCAATTTCAACTTCGGACCTTCCAAGAGCTTCGAGACTTTCTATGGGGTTGAAAATCTCACGAAGAATACGATTAATCTCCTTTGAGGAGTGAGATTTCATTGGTTTAGTCGCGAGAAGATTCGAGACGTGTGTCGATACCATTATACACTTATCATCATAGTAACTGATCAAGGAATCCCAAGCTTTCTGATAATTTTCGGCCGTGATTGGAATAAACTTTATTCTTTCCATGGCTTCACCTGAAAGATTAGAGCGCAGGTAAAAACATTTCAGAGATGCATTTAGATCGGCACGTGTGTGCACGACTGAATAAAACAGATCGCGAAAGTTCTATCATTCAGCAAAATTGCCTGAAAATTTGAGTAGATTTTCTTTCGGAAGCGATTTTGTTTCTAACGAAGTAGTATGAGCGACTTGAATTGTAGGGGCTGGAGGCGGATCACGGACTTGCGCCTGACCCTGAAGATCCTCCAGAAAACTTAGAAAAGCTGCCTTATAACTCCACAAAATTGAGTTTAAAATAATCATGATCTTGATTATCAGCTTTATGGCTAACATCTCTGCATGATTCTTTTCGTATTGATTGTACCAATCCTCCAAACCTGTTAACCTAGCTTGAGCTGAAGATTTGCTCATCATCGCAGCCCCCTTTTTCTTGAAATTCACATACGAGTTGCCTATTCGAGTCTGTAATTCAGACTGGTTGTCAGCTAATGCCTGCATCTTAAAAGTTTTCTAAGTGTTCAAGGAATTAAATCATTCAATAGAGTAATGTTGAAGAATTAACACCAACTAATTTGGAATTAATTACGTAGAGAAATTTGTCACGATTAATCCTCGCAAACCTATAAATTGACAACGACAATGTGATGTGATTAATTAACTTTGAAGAGAGCATGACTGAATAGGATTCCACAGCTATCAGCATCGACTATTTGGAATCGAATATGATTAGTTCGACCTACCAGCACTAGTGATTTGCCCTACACAACTTTGAGGTGATCTGATGCGATCATACTACAATCATTCCCCTATCACTAGGAATTTATCTTATACAATAGCAGTCTTAGTTAATACTCATTGCGTAAATTTCCATACTGCATAACGCACACTTTATAATCTTTTAGCATACTGCATAACCCATACTTTACAATCTTTTACCATACTTCATAACCCATACTTTACAAACTTATAGTAATTATGCACACTGACAGTAAACGTTTTTACATTCTTGTTCGCAGAACTCACAACCCATAGCTGCACCATAGCATAGCCTTGAGTGACAGAAATTAGGCTTCGCACCTCACACAGCATTCGCATACTAAGCATACACATACCATATTATATCATCGCTGAGTCTAATTCGATTGGAATTTCTTTATTCTTGATATTCTTGAGACTGGGTATTGTAGTTGCAGTTAGTGATGAGCTCTCGTTTCTTTGAAGCAGTTGCGCAGCAACTTGTAGTGTTGCTAGGTGGTGTATGTAGCAGTAGAGTTGGTTGAGGCAGACTGCAAGACAGCCTATCAGGCTGGGCAACTGCCAAGTACCTTCACAGTAGGTGTGGTTGTGTCGAACAGTCAGCGTACACTCAGGATGGTGACTACAGCAGTAACAACTTCTTTTTCGAAATTACAATAATTATAAATTTGCTATACATGCACCAAGACATTAGGCACACATCTACTTTATGCTCAAGTACTACAAACTTTACTGCAAACTGAAATTGAGTTTGATTTACAATAAGCATTTACTTTACAAAATTCTGTTTAGTTATACTACTTTTTACAAAAAAAAAATAGTAATTGACCAGCATAACCAATGTATTAGCATGCTCAAAACTATAGCAAAGCAAACAATCCAAGATTTTATACTTGCGGAAAGAATTCCAAAACTTTTAAAATATAATTGGCACGATACTTTATTCACCAAAACTCTTCAAATAGCTTGAATCGCTGCCATGAGGTCGGAGCACGCGTCGAGATAACCTTAAACATGCCGCCGCTTGTGATTCGCTTCGTGACGCGTTGATTCTGCGCTGAAGGTTAGGTTGACACCGATGCTGCGCTCGTGGATCAGGATCTCCAGAATGCAGCGGCCTTCCTCTTGCCTCGATTCTCGATCGTTGCTTCCGCACCCGTTGCCTTGCTAGGCTGGAGCACCGGAGATCAAACAGCGTCGTATTTCGTGCTGCGTAGCGCTTGCCTTGCGACGTCCCTTGCGGCGTACGTGCCGATAGGCCCGTCCAAAATGGTCGCCTTTCGTAGTGCGAGTATAGCTATATATACTAGGCGTGGTTCTTCACGCGCACCCACCGCTTTTTGGAGTATCACCGACTGCGTGACAACTCCCTCTCTTCCTTTCTCCACCTTACTAATGTACCTCAGCCTCCCTATCAGCTCCTAATGTGTTCAAAATTCGTGGTGATATCTGTATACAAAATCCGGAGAGAGATCCGGAGAATGATCCGGAGAAAAAACCGGAGAGAGAAATTCGGCTTGAAGGACCTATGTTGCGTTGCTCCGCAAATTCCATTACGTTCACTTCTTCGTTTTACTTATTTTCGCGCGATGGGAACAAAGGGGCTGATTCAGGTGATGAAAAGAATCAAGGCCTTATGGAAACTGAGGTTTATTGATTAAAAGCTGAGGCACTCCATCGGTCGCCCGAAGCGGCGCTTGCTCGACAAGGTGGGCATCCGTAGCGTTCAACGATCCGAGCGGAAGAGAGCGACCAATTATACAGTGGATGCCGCGAGGCAATCCGTTCGCGAGAAAGAACGGCCGCAGCTTACCAAAAAGTCCCAAGATAAGGACATCAAAGACGAGGACGTCATTGAACTTGGCCATGGAGGAGTTATATGAGTCACCACATAGGTACTTAGACGCATCGGCCAGCCAGCCTCCTTATCGCTCCGAATGGAATCTGCATGGACAAAGAGAAGCCAGAAGACAATGAAGATGCAATATATACTTTTCATATACACTTTATACATATACTCTCTTTATACTCTCTTACTGCACTTCGCATCGACGATCGCCAGTCTCTGTCGGGCATTCAACCTGTAACGACGTTTTAATAAATCATTATTCTAATCAACACCCTTTGTTCGATTACGTACTTACTTTGACGAGTGTTACCTGTGTGTGTGTTACCCTTCTTTGGTGATCCACCGGGGCCTGCCACATAACTGGCGCTGCGGAGACAGGACCGTGAAGATGCAAAACTCAGATTCTCCCTCAATCTGGTGACGGAAATCTTCAGCGAGGAAGCAGTTGGCGTTTCAACGTCCATCATCACGGAACCTACTACGTCAAGATTGGAGTCCACCTGCAAGCAGAGATACACCCGAAATCATTAACGACAAACTAGTAAGTCGTTGAAATTTCCTATATCCTACCCAACCCTATCCTTTTAAGTGCAATTGATTTTACGTGAAGCGTAATCAAAGATAAAGCAAAATGGCAAATAACGGAGATAATCAGCAAAATCTTACGTTAGAACAATTTAAATTGTGACTTACGATATGGCGCGACGCGATCCCCATATATGAAGGAGGTACAAGACTCCTTTCGCACTTTATACAAATGTGCGACAAATTCGTAGAAAATGTAGCGACTGCAGATAATGCAATAAACGAGGCATTATTCGCATAAATCAAATCAAAGATTCGCGGTGAAGCACTAGACCTAATAGTGGCAAATAACCCGGCCACATATGCCGCATGTAAAACGCTCTTAGTTAATAGATTTAGTGACCCAAGTTCGGAGGAGTTACTATTTAACAGACTAAGTGTATGTTATCAATTGACAAATCAGTCTTACGAAAAATACGCGGACGAAATCAAAAGCAGGCTAAATAAATTGAAGGAACACATACAGTTAAATAATCGATACGCTAATGTTATAAGTATTAAAAATACATTTTATGAAAACGTAGCCAAAAGTACTTTTATAAATGGTATTAAAGAGCCTTACCATTCTTACTTGCTACATTTTGATTTAGACGACGTTGAGGCATGTATAATAAAATGCCGTAAATACCACAACCATGAACAACAAAGTGCTTTCCTCAATTTCGCACGACAACGTGATAACAAACCTAAGCCCAACGTATTCGGTTCAATCAATGCTAAAAGTACAAACCCATTTGTGACTAATAGTAATCCAAAAATTATTCACCCTTCAAATAATTTACCAAGTACTTCAAGAAATGTAAATCCATTTTATTTGCAACCGACACCCATATTTGCACAAACACAACCCCGATTTATCCCCACAAATTATCGTAATAACAATTTTGGTCAAAATAATAATAATCTGCCAAGACAACAAAATTACCAACCAACACCAATGTCAGTCAGTACAAGAAATACTAACAAACAAGGCGTTAATCCAACAAACAGACCGAATAATTCACCAGCACAAAATAACTTTAAGCCAAGAACGGACTTCTTTAGAAGCACAGGACCAGTAAACTTTATCGCTGAAGAGTTGCATCATCAACAAGAACAAGGAGAAGAGGAAGCAATCAATTATCAAAATGACTCACATGTACCAGACTATGAAGAATTTAATCAAGAATACGACGAGAGTGATAACTGCCAAAATTTTCAACAAGCTCCCCAATACAACAGAAATAACGTGATAAATTTATATTCGATTAGCAATTCACCCGAATTACAACACTTAATCCACCTCTTAAAATTCTCATCGATTCTGGAGCCTCATCATCCATTATCAATCCAGAAATTGCATATAAACTATTTCCAAAATTTATATTTCCTTACGAATTCGAAATTAAATCGGTGCACAAAACGACGAAAGGTACACATGCGCTTACCTTTCCTATATTACGTGAATACGGTGATGACACACCTATAACTTTCTTAATAGCAACATGGCACTGTACATACGATTGTTTAATCGGACATAAGGATTTGCAGAATTTGGAAGCGAATATTAATTACAAAACTCAAATTTTTAGCACATCTAAATTTGAAATAAATTACTTTAAAAATATACCGCACGATCATAAAAATGTTAAAGTGAATCATCATCAAGGAGTAGAATTACCGATAAGAACTGATCACATGAACGAAGAAGAAAGATATAAAATTACATCACTATGCCAGAAGTACAAAGACTGTTTCTACAATGAAAATAAAAAATTATCAGCGACTTCTGCGGTTTCACACAATATAAGAACAAAGGACGATCACCGTATCTATGTAAAGAGTTTTAGATACCCATACCATCTGAAAGAAGAAATTCAAACTCAAATCAGAAAACTATTAGACGAAGAAATTATTCAACCAAGCAACTCGCTCTACTCATCCCCCGTATTGATAGTTCCGAAGAAAGAAGATGCAAGTGGAAAAAAAATGGAGAATAGTAATAGATTATCGTAAATTAAACGACAACACCATCGAAGACAAATATCCATTACCTAGAATGGACGACATTCTAGAAAATCTGGGCAAATGTTCTTACTTTAGTACATTAAATTTGGCACAAGGTTTCCACCAAATACCCGTCAACAAATATTCAATTGAAAAGACAGCGTTTACCGTAGAAAACGGACACTATGAATATGTCAGAATGCCTTTTGGTTTAAAAAACGCTCCGACTACTTTTCAACGTCTGATGGATAGAATTTTAATGAAAAATCTACATAAATTCTGCTTCGTTTACAATGACGATATAGTAATATTTTCGAAATCACTCCAAGAACATTTACAACATCTGAAGCTAATATTCGAAGAACTAGAGCAATACGGTTTAAAAATTCAATTAGATAAGAGTGAATTTCTAAGGAAAGAAGTTGCATTTTTAGGCCATATAATAACAGCAGACGGAATCAAAACCAAATCCCGATAAAATCAAAGCAATTCTAAAATATCCGATACCTAAAACCCAAAAAGAAGTTAGAATATTTTTAGGTCTAACCGGCTTTTACAGAAAGTTCATAAGAAATTACGCCAAAGTAGCGAAACCGTTGACAAAAGCACTCAAGAAAAAAGAAAAAATAGTTCCAGAAGATAAAGACTATAAAGAAGCGTTCGAGAAACTTAAAGAATTGATCACTAACGCACCAGTGCTCGTCTACCCAGACTTCACCAAACCATTTACTATCACAACCGACGCCTCAAACTTAGCAATAGGTGCAGTTTTATTCCTAGAACAACATCTTATCTCGTGTTATTCACGAACATTAAACTCAGCAGAACAAAGCTATCCGGCGATAGAGAAAGAATTACTGGCAATAGTGGAAGCATGCAGATAATTTAGACCATATATCTATGGTAAGAAATTTACGATTGCAACAGATCATAAGCCATTAACCTGGCTCTATTCTTTAAAAACGCCTAACGCTAGACTGATTAGATGGAGACTAAGATTAGAAGAATATGATTACATAATAAAATACAAAAAGGGTTCTGAAAATTATGTCGCCGACGCACTGAGTCGAATTGAAATTAATGCTAATAAAACAATAGAAGAAGACTCACTCTCAATGGTGCCTCAAACACCTGACGATGCACCTGTCACACCCGAAGAAATGGACGAAATATTTGACGACGACATGGCAACAGTCCACACAGCTGAAGAAAATCCGACCTTTTCACTACCTATAACAGACAAAAATGTACACGCTTTTCATTACAGCATTATCATAAAAGGAGGAAATGATTACAACTTAAAAGTAAACAAAGATAAATTTAAAGTACAATACATGGTGAAAATTAATAAATCAAACGCAGAAACACATTTACTTAAGTTTTTCAAGGAAAATATTAAACCCGATAAGCAATATGGTATCTACTTTACGACCGAAGAATTGGAAAGAATTACGTATAGAATATTGAAGGATCATTTCAATGAAAAATTAAAATTAATCAAAACAACCACGTATACACCTACGATTGATAAAAATAATTTCATAAAAGAACTCGAGACATATCATAATCAAAATCATAACGGTATTCGAGAGACCTTATTACACTTTAAGAGAAAACTCTATACACTTAATCAGAGATTAGTAGAGAGATCGCCAGTGCCCCGGAAAAAAGTGAGGCAACCTGTGCGCATGGCGCGCTGCTGCCACTCGCGGCCAGAGCATGAACCGTGCACACATTTTTGATTGGTTGTTGAAAATGTATACGGGGCGGAGCGAGGAAAGCGGATAAAGACGCGTACGAGGCTCGCCTGCGTGTACGCAAACATAACGTGCAATCCGACTATAGCTCGCCGCTTCACCGAATCGACGAGCGGCCAGCTGGGCAATTGTCGTTCGGAGCTTTGCCGAGCGGCCTTATGATAACTGCATTTCGGCCGAGCCGAATGCTTTTGTAAACATTAATATAATAATAATAATAATAATAATAATAATAATAATAATAATTTTTTTTTTTTTTTTTACGAGGGAAACAGTGAAATCTTGCATCAGTCCGGTGGACCAAATGCTCCACCGGACCGCCTGGACCGCATATCCATGCCAGCCCAGGAGACACCGCAAGAGGCTCCGCACTCCCACGGCGTGTGGGATTCCTACCCACTAAAAACACTAACCCTTTCTGCTCTGCACTACTGTACAGACCCTTCCCCGGGACCGTTTTAGACATTACTTCAGGGAAGGGCTTGCTTCGCCTGAGCGGCACCTTCTCACTTAAGATCGGCCGTTGAGACCCGCAGGGGTCTTTTTTTTCCCGTGAACAGCTACGGCGCCCTGCGGACGGCTGATCTGCTGTTCTCCTCTTCCCTTTTTTGGCGCAAGATCGCCTCCACGTAGGAGGCGACTTTCGCCCATTGTTGAGGACCTTGGTGCATCAGCCTGACTATATTGTCAGGTGATATGCAGCCAAGGTCCCTCTCTAGTGCCCCCCTTTCGACGGTCCACCTTCCGCATACGAAGAAGGTGTGGAACACGTCGTCCGAGAGGCCCTCACAATAGGCGCAGCCTGGCTCCGCGACTTTACCCAACTTATGTAGGTATGCGCGGAACAGGCCGTGCCCCGTCAAGAATTGGGTGAGGTAGTAATTTACCTCACTCTCTTTTCGGAACAGCCAGGTGTCCACTTGTGGGATCAGCCTGGCCGTCCATCTTCCTTTAATGGAGGATTCCCACCGATGCTGCCAGGCCTGGATGATATTGGCCCTGGCCGTTCGGTGGGCCTCCACTACCCCAAGAGCAGGCTTCTGCTGATGGACGAAGCGTCTCTCCAGTGCAAGAAGGTCGATGGGTATTACCCCAGCGACCACTAATATCGCGGGCTCGGAGACCGTGCGGTAAGAGCACGCGATCCGGAGTGCTGCTCTCCGTTGCACCGCGGCGAGACGCTTCCTGTGCACGTCTTTCCGCAGCGCATCGGCCCGGACCTCCGCTCCGTACAGCATGACGGCTTCGGCGGCACGCATGAGTAGGCGCCTTTTACAAGGCCGGGGGCCGGCGGTATTGGCCATGAGCCTACTCAGCGAGGATGTTACTGCTGCCGCCTTTTCCGTCACTATGGTGAGGTGTTTCCTGAAGGTGAGCTTGTTATCAAGCGTCACCCCCAGGTACCTCACCGCACTCTTTGCCGGGACCGTCGCGTCTCCTACTTTAAAGGGGCACATGGTATTGATGTGCCTCTTCGTGAGTAGCACGACCTCCGTCTTCTTTGTGGCTAATTCAAGCCCGTGATCCTCCAGCCAGGAGAAAACGCGACGCATTACCCGGTTGAGTAGCAGCCTAGCGAGGTCAACGTCTCTGGCTACGATGACCACCGCTATGTCGTCAGCGTACCCAACCAGGAAGGTGCCCTCGGGCATTTCCATGCGCAGGATCCCGTCATAGAATACATTCCATATATCGGGACCCAGCATGGAGCCCTGAGCTGCCCCAGATGTTATTTCCCTCTTTATTGGTCCATCCTCAGTGTCGTAAGTTATCGAGCGGTCCCTCAGATAATCCCCAAGAATGCGTAAAAGATACGCGGGGATATGAAAGTCCCGCTCGAAAGCTTCCAGCGCCTTGTCCCACCTAACTGAGTTAAACGCGTTTTTAACGTCCAAGGTGGCCAGCAGACAAATAGGGCGAGAGTAATGGTTGCCCTGTTCCGTAGACCTGGCGGCATTTACCACCTCCTGGATTGCGTCTACGGTTGACTTATCTCGCCTGAAGCCATACTGCCGCGGAGCCAGATCTCCGAACGCACTTATGGCTGCCTGGAGGCGAGGTTTCAGCAGTTTCTCCAGGAGTTTTCCCGCCGTGTCTAGCATGCACAGCGGGCGGTAGGCCGACGGGCTGTCTGCTGGACCCTTGTCCTTGCTGATGAGGACAAGTCTCGCTGTCTTCCAGCGGGCAGGAAAAATGCCCGCCTTCAGGCAGGAGTTGTACATGTCCAGCAAGAGGCGCGGGTGACTGCCGCCGATGGCTTTCAGCAGCTCTGCTGGTAATCCATCCGGCCCCGGAGCTCTCTTATTACGCAAAGATTTTATTGCGATGGAGAGCTCCATGTTCGTAAACAGAGGAGTTTCGAACGGGCCGGATGTTGCTGGGCCATCCGGTCTCCTTGGGTGTTCGGGGAAAAGGGCAGGTACGATGTTCGTGATCGTTTGCGCATCTTTCGGCACTGACGAACCGAAGGTCGCCAGCTTGCGCATAACGATCTTGTACCCAAATCCCCACGGATCGTGATCCATCTCTTCCCCCAGCTCTTTTCAGCATCGCTGCCGGCTGGACTTGATGGCCTTCTTTAGGGATTTTTTGGCCGTCTTGTACTCTGCGGCCAAGGGGGCTGCGTCGAGATCGCGTTTTTTGACCCTCTGCATTCTGCGTCGCAACTGCAGGCACGTCTTACGAAGGTCCGCGATGTCGTTCGTCCACCAGTAAGCAGGTCGTCTTGACCCACGTGTTGATTTCCTGGGACCCGTCTCCGCGCAGGCCTTTTCGATGTCCTTCATGGTGTAGTCGGTCACCATTTTTGCCCGCGCAGATAGCGGCAGCGATTCCGGGATCTCACGCAGTGTTCGCTGTCCGTGTTCTATCGCCGTGGCAAACCTCTCGTAGTTCATCTTGGCGATGTTCCACCTGAGGGGGCCGCGCTTGTGCGGAAACGGAGCCGGTCTGCTATCACGCACACGGAACGTGATATACATGTGATCGCTTCCTGTATAGTCCTCGATCACATGCCAGCTCTGGATTCGCCCGGCTAGGCGTTCGCTTGCCAGGGAGACGTCGATAATGGTCTCCCTGTAGCCCGGTCGTCTGAAGGTCGACGTGGTACCTTTATTTAGTACCACGAGGTCTAGCCGACTGGCCATATCCATAACCAGCCGGCCCCTACGATCCGACCGAGCTTCCCCCCACTCCGGGGCTTTAGCATTGAAGTCCCCGGCGATAATCAGCTCACCCTGCATCTCCCGTGTTGCATCCTCCAGGCCCTCCAGCTTGGCCTGGAAGTCGCTGATGGTCTGGTTTGGAGTGAGGTATACGCTTATGTAGTGAGTTTGCTGGTGACACACCCAAACAAAACCGCTGCCGCCGCCATGACCCGCAATGTGGATATTCTGCGGGTCACGGTTCCAGATGGCTGCGGTGCCCAGGTCATCGGCAAACCATCCTGGACCATCTCTGTTTCGATACTGTTCGCTGATTAGTACAATATCAGCGTTTTTCTCGAAACAGATCTGTTCGAGGAGGTTGTGAGCTGCCCTGCTCCTGTGCATATTACCCTGCAGAACTACCGCCATTTTTTCTTGACATTTGCAAGTGCCTCTCGGAAGGCCCTACAGGCTCCTGATCCTGCCGTATAGTTGCGGGAATCAGGTTTGTCCGCTTGTTCTGAACACAGGAAGCAACGTGGGGTGGCATTACATCCTGCGATCATGTGGCCTTTCGCCCCGCAGCGATAACATCACTTGCTGCGGTCGGGCCCTTTGCAGTCCGGGCTAAGATGGCCGAAGCCCAGACATTTATAGCAACGGGTAACCGTGGCTCTCCTGCGGATCCTGCAGTTGACCCAGCCTATCTTTATGCGGGCGGTGGCCATTAGCTTTCCCGCAGCCAGTGTGTCCACCGTCACTATGGCCATCCGTTGTGCCCTCGCATTTGGCCTAGTCAAGACAGACTGCAGGAACCCCTTGTAGTCCTGCAGGTCTCTTTTTAAGGCCTCCACTACTTCCTCACTGGACGTGCAACTGTCGAGGTCTCTGATCTCCAGGATGACTCTGGGGATCAGTTCCCTAACAACGGTGCAGTCGTTTCCAGTAGCTTCTCTGAGTGCTTCTGAGAAGGCAGTTCTTGTTACTGAATTGCCTTCTTTCAGCTCGAGGAGTACCTGACCTGCTCTTGTTTGCCGGATGGATCGGATCTCTACTCCACTCTCTTCCGGCTTGACAGCCTTACGTATGGTGCACAGAATCTCCGCATACGACTTGCCGCCTGCCGGTTTGAGCACGATCGCATCCGGCTTTGTTACCTTTTTTTCCTTCTTCTTTGTCTTCTGCTTCCTCTGCTGTTGTTGCGGCTGCTGTTTCTGTGGCTGCTGCTGCTGTTGTTTCGGCTGCTTCCGCCCTTTTCTACTTTTTACAGCAACCCAATCTTCCTTAGGGATATCCGCCTTTTTCTTCTTCACTTGCTTTTCCCCCGTATCCAGGCTAGGTGGGCTAGAGGCGCCTCGCTTCGTGCCGCCAAGTGGCTCGGGGCCAAGTGACCCTGTTGGTGTCCCCATACTTTCTACCAAGGACATCGTCCTTTGCCTCCTGGCTGGTGTGTAAGCCCTGGCTTGCTTAGCAGCACGTAGTTCCGTTTTCACGGCGCTTTCGAGCTGCTCCAGTTGGTCTACCATAACTGGCAACCCCTTTTTAATATCGTTTTTGATATTAGGCTGAGCTTTTAGCGCCTGCACCATAACCTTGAGGAGCGCTCGCATTTCTGCGAGCACCTTCTCCACCGCAGTCTGGCATACACCTTCTTTCTCCTTAGTTTGTTCGTTGTGTTGGGTGTTTGAATTCATCATGCATAGAATATGTTGTTTAAGACGGTTCGCCCACTATGGGAGCCACACCTCGGTGTGGCTACTATCCCCGCCTATAAGGAACCCTAGTTATGGATGCCGAAGCCGAGAGGCGGTTTGTCGGATGGTCACTCCTATCGGCACCTAGTGACTCTACAAAAAGGTTACGGGATAGGCCCGCGCCATAATGAAACAAAGGTTTAACGTCACCCCTACCGAGTGGGCGATGTCGGGTCCGTCCCAACACCTGACCCAAACCTCGGGCTAGACGGTGTGCGATTTGCCCTACGCAACTTCGGGTATAAGGAAATACTGACCAGGTATCCTTCAGACCTGCGCCCAACAATGATTGCTTCAACCCCACCATTGGCTCCAGTCAGTGAGCACTAGAGCGGTCCTTCCACATTGAACATGCGTTTATCAATAATAATAATAATAAACGCAGAGGTTAGGTACTGACATCTCGTGCCACCCCGGTTAGGGAGTTTACTACTCTCCCTTTGGCTAGTCTAGCGGGAATATCCACAATCCGTCGGCCGCAGCCCATTCGCACAATGCTCATTCATTCTGCCATTCTCACGATTTCTTTGTTCGCGACCGCTTATTCATTATATTCACGGCTGACCAGACTATGCTGGCCGTTCCCCGATCCACAACCTGGGGACGCGCCCGGTAGCATAGAAAAATGCTCATCTATCGTTGGATAGAACCCGGGAATAATAATAATAATAATAATAATAATAATAATAATAATAATAATAATAATAATAACTATGAAAATAATCATTCGGATGACGGAGTCTATACAGAAATTACATAGTTTCCGACATTTCTGGATTTTGCCGTTTTTTTTGTTTAAATTATTTAATTTTACTTATTCTTTTAGTCATATAATGTTTGTCAAGTCATTGCAAACAATAAATGACTGCAATAATTTTGCAAAACTTGAAAATAAATTGATAAATTCGGTGTAGGAATCTTTATTTGGCACAGGTATTCAAGATTTATTCTTTGACTAACAAGATAGCTATTAAAAATCAGAGTTTGTTCTCCAAATTTATTTTGAAAGGAAATTCTAATTTATTTTCTTATTATTATTAATTAATGAATGAGAGATGGGCGACTTAAATAGCTAACGACAAATATACCTAGTACTTCAAGTTTCCTATATTTATGGATAAATGTAATTATTTATACAGGTTTGAATCAAAATAATTATCCTTTTTTCGCTCCTTTTAAAATAATTAATGGAATGATTTCTATGACTCTTTAGTGTACCCCTTATACGATCTGTCGTCAGTAACTTAAAAAATCATTATAAAAAATATATATGAGCAATTCTCTAGAACTTTTAACTTTTACCGTACTGTAACATATCTTATGGTTCTAAGATATTTAGCTATCAAAGTGAAGCAAATATTTATAAAGTTCACTTCCAGTAACATGTTCCAGTACATAGTACTCACTTTTAAACAAGAATAAGCTCTGTCGGAAATCTGAAAAGGCCTAAATTTAGAGGTTTTGCATGCGAACCGTAGGAAATTTTCATCCTTTTTATATCATTAAAAATATTACTTATGTCGACTGCAATTTACTATCAACTGATAAGAATTTTTCTATCGGTTTTACAGTCTTACAAATTAAATTAAAATAATATCAATAAAATTTTTTATATCAATAAAAGAAATAACTATTTTATAAATGCTTTACTAACTTTCTTAAGCTATCATCCTTTGTTTAGTATTCAAAAATATGTTGTCGGATTGAATGTGCCTACGTTTAAAAAAAGTGCATAGCATTATCTCTGCGACACTGTATTTTGGTAAAAATCAGAAGTAAACTTTATTTGTCGATTAAAAAAAATAACTATTGTGTTTTTTTAACTTTCTGGAGCGTAAATTACTCGTCTTGGAGAGACGAACGAAAGGGGCTTTTGGTATAAGTGTGCCTCTTATGGAAAGTAAAGTATGATCTACTAAAACACACGGTGTCGATCCGCCCCTCGCCTAAAAAATTATCATTTTTTGGTGGCACACATAAACAACAGTATATACCTCTAATATAAGTATGGCTCTTTTTACTACACACAATTTCTCAAAAAAATTCACTGGGTGTCTAACGAAATTTTGGTTTATTTAAAAAAAAATCAAAAAAGAAAGTGATTGTAAGGCAGTTTTACATGCATTTGCTCACGCTTACTCGTACGTGCATAAGCATACGAAATAAAAAAACTATGTTTAAAAATGAGGAGCTGACCCTTTTTATTGTTATTTGGGGTACCTAAAACAGAAACAGGTGAGTTTTGTGTATGTGCCTCAACATTAAATTTTGAAATTTCTATTTAGCTAAAAGATAAAAGTTCCTGAGAAATACTCATATATTCTACTCTCAGAAACATATATTCCATGGCAAAGCATGGAAGTGAGTACTTTTTTAATTATTACGTTTTAACTATTGTAATCTTACACAATTACGAATACGTCCATTCGTTTTTTGCCTACAAATAGTTTAAAGTGGGTGAACAAGTAGTGCGAAAAACATTTTTCTGAAAAAAGTTGCGATTCTAAAATCATATTTTTAAAATAATTTATAATGCCGTAAAAGCCCGATTTCTCTATTTTGTAGCTTTCAGATCAATTGTTTAACTACCACATTCAGAGAGGGAATTGTTTATTCTTATAATAATATGGTCAAATATATATTTATGAATTGTTAATATGTTAAACAAGACATTATTTGGGAAGCCAGTTGAAGAAGACGTACGCTGTCTCACGTGCTGAATTTTTTAGTTTCGATCATTAAATTGATTTAAACTTAAAGATAATTTTATAATCAGCAATTTTTCATATTTTAATATAGATATTGTAATTATAAAAACATACACGTTGCATACGATTGTGACTTTCATTTCTTAAATTATTATCTTTTTACGATAACAATAAAATATTTTGTCATTAATGAAATACAGTTTCAAAACTCGAAATATAGAAATACGTCAACTATAAATATATTCTACTCTCAGTGCGCTATCAAAAATTGCTTTCAAAAAGATTATAGGTACCACATAAATTTTTACACAATTTGAGACCTGTAATAGATTAAAAAGGTATTACAAATCACTTATCTAATTTTCATAAACTTAACTTAATCAAAATTCAAACATTATATCTAAACGTAAACTTGAAGGGGGAATAATGATCATAAACGATCTCATGCTGTACATGTTGTGTTGTGATGGTGGGCGTGGTGGCTAAAGTGCAAGCCTGCTTTTGATTAAACTTTTGGACTCGGGTTCAAGCCCCGGGTGAATTTTTTTTTTTTCTTTTTACTTGTTATTCTATCAGGATTTATTTATTGTATTGTCACGTCGAACATGACTGACCGCTACTCACACTTTTGACACCCGTGCTACCATCTATCCTTACCACCCTACAACCTTTTTTTTCCTTCATGTTACCATAAGTCCTCTTTCCTGTCAGTGGCGCCACATGGTAGCAACTGGGTTACCTACGTGAGCCACAGTTCGCATGGTAACGAATCCTACCTTACCCGTATTCGTACCGCCTATCGATCCAACCCTTGTCCTTGGCAGCGCCACATTCGAACCCGAGTTCCCCACCCGCGTCCTTGCCACCCCATGCAAAAGATGAGATACCCTACACTCCCTTACCTTTGCATCTGCCCTAGATACATGCGCGGGTATAAAAGACGCGACGCGCCTCCACTCGAGGCAGAAGCTTTTGTTCTTTTTGTTTCGAAGGGCGAAGCCCTTGACCGACGACTATTTAATTGTAACAATTGGACTTAGAATAATTTCCGACATTTTGTATTCTGACTTAGAATATTTTCGAGCAGAATTAACTTAGAATATTTTCGAGCAGAATTTACTTAGAATATTTTCGAGCAGAATTAACTTAGAATATTTTCGAGCAGAATTTACTTAGAATAATTTCGAGTAGAATTTACTTAGAATAATTTCGAGTATAATTGACTTAGAATATTTTCGTGTGGAATTAACTTAACATATTTGTCAAGCTTCTCTGATTGTAGTCTCGCGAATAATTGTTGATATTATATCTCGACTACAATCAGTGTGTAACAGTTTTAACGTAACTTTATGCAATTAATAAACATCACATAATTGCATTTTTGAGTGTTACTTTATTTACACAATCCTGTCCTTCTGCCATTTGAATCGCCCGCTGCGTTTGGGTCCTGAGACTGACGAGGGCTAACTGAGAGAACGAGCCAACCGCAACCTCCCCAAAGTAAGTAACTCTGAAGATCGCTATCCTTTCTCTTTCTCTGTCACTCTAATTGTTCGCTGACGCTGTCGCTTGCCGTTTAATTAGTATCGCGAATTATCATTGTTTAATTTACCTGTCCGATTAACTATTTTCACGCGTTCCTACTCCCGTGGTTATTACGTGTAGGCGTAAACCGAAACTGGAACATTTATCGCGTTAACTTTATCGTTTTCGCGACATTGTAACACGGACGTTACAGTATTAAAATTTATTATATTTTATTACATAAAATATTTTTTTTCTTAATTTCGTTATTTATTGAATTTTGTCATTTTGATGATTTCTAAAAACATTTTTTATTAATGATACTATATATATATTATTATATATTTATAATTCTATTATATATTTATAATTTTTAAATATGTTTTTAGCATTTACTGACTTTTGTAATACTAAATTTGTATTCTCTGTTGACAGATAAAATAAATAAACTATGTATATGATAAATGTTATATATTTTTTTTATGATTATTTGTATAAATTTATTTTTCAGTTATAGATATATAATTAACTGTTCTCATTACCGATTGTACTTATTACTTTAATTTCTATGCTATAGTGATAATACAGTACAATTATTTTTTGACACGGTCACAAGCGTTTCACATAAAAATATATCGCTTGATTTTGTACCGAAATAATTTTCAACATTTATATTGGAATAGCAAAAATACCTATTATTAATTTACGTAATTTTAAACATATATTAGCAAATCTTGTATAAAAATTAAAAGGACCGCTACATTCTTGGAAAAATACTAGCGCGCTCGCGGAGCGGCCGCGCCCGCGCGTTTGTTGTTGTTGCGGGCTTAGCAGTTTAAAGAGCTTGCATTTGTTTTTATCGGATGGTTAGTCCCGTGGAGCGCGGAAAATCGGCGCATTCAGAAGTGCAGTGATATTGACGTTCGCACTGCGAATTTCGTAAAAAGTGAAGTGCCTTATATGGATATTTATTACGGAGTGAATAGTGCTTTCGATATACAATGTCAAAATTTACAACTATTGCGGAAAATAGATTGTAGATTTTAGGTTAAAGTTGTTTTTACATTATGTGAAAGTACTACGGTAACGATGGATAAAAGACCGCCAGTGAATAGGACAGAAACAGTTTACAATCAATGTAAATATTTACATTGCAACAATGGGAGGCGTAATGGTTTCCACTTATTTCGATTTCCTTCTGATGCAGGGAAACAGCAACAGTGGATCGAAAATTGTGGTAAATGTCGTTTGTAGATATACTTATAAAGATTTTCGGCCAGTAAACTTTTATTTTTTTTGTTTTCGTAATAGAGTTATTTATTTGTGTCGATTATTGTTTGATGGTTTCTATTAACAATTTTTAAATATAAGATAATGCTAGTAGAAAGTGAAGTATAAAGAGGAAATAATGAAGTTTTTTAGAAATTTAATTTGATGAAGTGTACATAATTATACAAAATTGTATACGTAGCATGGTAATCGATTCCTCAGAAATTCGGATTTGTTGTTGATGTTCAGTCATTTTGATGATGAATTTTATTTATTGAGCTATTAAGTGATGAAATTATACTGTTATCTATATTTTATTGATGAAAATGGACCTACAAAGGGGTTCATTTTTTCTTTTTTCCATTTTAAAATAACATTTATTTGTAGTAACTTATATCTGTTGATAGTACGAAATGCCTTTTCTCTCTAATAAAAATATTTTTTTTTTTATTAGTAAAACCTGTTGACACAAAATAATCTATATTTGAAACAAAAAATTTTGTTTTAATTTTGTAAGTCGGAAATAATGATTCATAATATATATTTTAATATTGAAAAATTCTTTAATTTAGCTATAATAGAATTTTTTATTCAATATAGTTTTGATTAAATTGAATTCACGCCCCCTGTTCATAAAATTACAACTCAAATGAAAATTCTAATTGATAATTTGACGCAAGAAAATTCCAATTAAAAATTTGGGCAACAGAAATCTAAATCAAAATTTTATGCAATAGAAGTCCAACTCCCAATGAAATGCATTGAAATTCTTATTCACAGAGAATTCATTATAATGCTGACTCACGCAAGACTACATTATAATGCTATTTCAAATATCTAAGCATTATTATGATTCCAATTCACGCGAATGTACAATATAATGCTTACTCAAGAGACCATACATGATTTAAAAGTTTGCAACTATTTAACATACGTAAATAAATGTTTCATGTCATTATTTATATTTTAACTAAATGTTCGATAATATACGAATTATTAGATGTTATAATATTATATTTCTTTAAAAACTGCTTTTACATCCAAAATCTTTATCTTATTAGATTGTTCATAAGAATCACTAATTCCCTACCTAAAAATTGAAGGAAAATTTATTATTATTTTTCGTTCACAAAAATTTGCTTAGGCCATCATTCATATTTGAATTCAGAACTTCGTAAAATGATAGATTATTTAAATAATATTGTAAATCAGTATATTTATTTTCATAGTATAGTATTTTTGTTGTCGTGCACATAAAACAAAATCGATTGAATTGTAGAATTACTAGTAGTAATTAATAAGGCACTGTTACAGATAAGTAATAAATTATTGTAAGATGAAACAACGTGATTTCAATCATTGAATCACTTTGAATAACATAATTTCTAAACCACGCATGTAAGGGAATTACAGAGACGTACAACAGTAAACAAGACAAAGATTTAAATAATTCTTAAACCCAAGCAGCCGGGGGATACGAGGTTCACGCGAATATAAGAATTACGTAGACGTGAAATAAGATTATTTAAATAATTTTTAAACCCAAGTCGGAGGGGGGACGAGGTCGACTCATGTAAGGGAATTACATAGACGTATAACAGTAATAGGATTATTTAGATAATTTTTAAACTCAAGCAGCCAGGGGATACGAGGTCGACACGTATATGGGAATTACGTAGAAGTGAAATACGATTATTTAAATAATTTTTAAACCCAAGTAGGCGGGGAATACGAAGTCCACGCGTATATCAGAATTGCGTAGACGTGCAGTACGATTATTTAAATAATTTTTAAAACCAAACAGCCGTCGGATACGAGGTCCACGCGAATATAAGAATTCCGTATACGTGCAATACAATTATTTAAATAATGTTTTAACCCAAGTAGCTGGGGGATACGAGGTCCACGCATATTAGGGAATTACGTAGAGGTACAACAATAAGCAGAACAATTATTGAAATTATTTTTAGACCCAAGTAGCCGGGAGCTACGTGGTTCTTACTGTTGTACGTCTTTGTAATTCCCTTACATGAGTGGACCTCGTATCCCCCGGCTACTTGCGTTTAAAAATTATTTAAATAATCGTATTTCACGTCTGCGTAATTCTCATATACGCGTGGACCTTGTATCCTTCGGCTGCTCGGGTTAAGAATTATTTAAATAATTATCTTGTTTACTGTTGTACGTATCTGTAATTCCTTTACATGCGTGGACCTCGTACCCCCGTCTAATTTGGTTTAAAAATTATTTAAATAATCGTGTCGCACCTTTACTTATGCACTCTTTGTACTCTCATATGTACTCTTTGTACACTTATATGTACTCTTTGTACACTTATATGTACTCTTTGTACTCTCTATATTTTCTTCTTTTTTTTTCACATTGCAGTGCTTACCCCCTCGATAAATGTTGTTCAATGGCATACATTTTATGAATAGGAGGCGTCGACCTGATCATTTGATCTAGACTATTAAAAAAAATATTAAAAAGGTACTTTTCGAGATATACGTTTTATGTTTTGTCAAGGTCAAAACGTGAAAGTTATCAAAAAAGAATGTCACCACGAGAAAGCTGACGATAAAATCCATGAAAAACGTATGCTCTTTAACAAAACTCAATACTTAATAGATTCATTTAAAACATTTATTTAACTGCGTCAAAATGAAGGTAGCCAAAACATGCTAGGGGTGTGCACATGAAGACGAACTCCACATGTGTGCGTAATCTTATATAAAAGAAAATCACCGCCAACAATAATGATAGGATAAATGTGCATGCGAGGAGTCAAACTCTCGTAGACGAACTTCGCTCGCATACTTTTGCTTTTATTGCATGAATTTAGTTTGCCTGCCTCCACTTTCCTACCTTGAACTCCCTTCTCTCACCTATTTGGGTTTAGAAATTATTTTATTGAAAATATCATCGGTAGCCCGTTGGCGTGCCACTGTTTTCTGCGTGAAACTTGTTTCCCACGCCTAAGTATTTGGGTTTAGAAATTATTTGATTGAAACTTTATTTGTAGCCCGTCTGCGTGCTTCCACTTTTCTGTGGGGAACTCGCTTCTCCCACCTACTTGGATTTAGAAATAATTTTATCAACAGTTTTATAGGTACTCTGCCTCCATACCTCACGTTTCTGCGTGAAGCTTGCTTCCCCGCCTATTTGGGTTTAGAAATTATTTTATTCAAAATGATTTAATGATTAAAATCACGTTGTTTGATTTTACAATAATTATTACTTAGCTGTAACAGTGCCTTATTAATTACTTACTAGTAATTCTACAATTAAATCGATTTTGTTTTATGTGCACGACAAAGAAAACGCTGTTAACTGAAGTGGTAGAATGCTTTCTCAAAGAGTATCTTCAATATTTTTATGACATTTTTTTATCGAACATTTAAATTAAAAATCACAGTTCGAAGTTGAAACAGTATTATAATTCGCGTTTCAATTACAAAATTATTAAAGGTTTGAAATATTATCAAACTTACTTTATTTATACTTTCTTGTATTCTATATATGATTAATACAAATTCCTAAAGATTTAATTCATTAAAAAAGCATAATATTGTTCTAAGTTGATGAAATCTTCTAATCTGTATTCTTAACTCAAAAATAACTTTAAGATAGTCTCAAAAGGCATGAATAGAGAGTGAATTAAGCTTATTTTACGAATCTGTGTTTATATTATATCATCTTTGAGATGTAATGCCGTAAAAGTTATTTATAATTCGTAAAATTAGTTAATTTCTTTAAAAAGTACCCACTTTTCCAAATCCGCAATTTTAAGTCGAAAATAACTCGTGAGTAGTTCTAAAATACATAATTTACAAGGAAGTCAAATGTACTTTAAGAATATCGGTTACCATTTGCATATCTTTCTAGCAAATGAAAAAAAAAATTATTTTTGAAAAAAACTTTTCCAAAATTGTTATTTTTTAAAAAATAAGACCTTAAAGTCATCCATTTGACTCAAAAATTTAATCACTTCTATGTTAAGGTTGCATGACCCATAACATCCCATTCAAAAGTTACTTTTTAACGTTAAAACTGCGATAAATAATTATACAAAGCAAATAATAAATGTTGAGTTTTCGCGATCTATGTATAAATGCAAAAAGAATATTATAAGCTTTAAAAATTGGAAATCGAAGCAAAATTGTAGAATTCGCATATCTCGTTTTAAAATCGTCAAAATGCGCTAATTTAGACATAATGTCGATTTTAAAACGAGATATGCCAATTCTACAATTCTGCTTCGATTTCCAATTTTTAAAGCTTATAATATTTTTATTGCATTTATACATAGATCGCGAAAACTGAAAATTGATTATTTGCTTTACATAATTATTTATCGCAGTTTTAACGTCAAAAACTAACTTTTGAATGGGATGTTACGGGTCATACAACCTTAAGACATACCTATGGTGCATGCGAAACTTCAGCTAATTCCGTCCATCTGTTCAAGAGTTATGCTGGGGACAAGATTTGGTTTCATTCATACATATATACATACATTGTTTAAAAACCTATTAATTATTTTGACTCAGTAACCTCAAAAATATCGAAATTCATCAAAATCGTGGATTCGAAAATTTTCACCGTTACAAAGCTTTCTCTTTGAGAAAGCAATACTATACTATGAAAATAAATATACCGATTTACAATATAATTTATAAGGAGATAATAATCTGACTCCGCAATGTAACAATCTATCATCTTACGAAGTTTTTAATTCAAAGATTTTGGATGTAAAAGCAGTTTTTAAAGAAATATTATATTATAACTTCTAATCATTCGTATATTATCGAAAATTTAGTTAATTTAAATAAAATTATGACTTGAAACATTTATTTACGTATGTTAAATAGTTGTAAACTTTTAAATCTTTTATGATCTCTTGAGTAAACATTATATTGCATACATTCGCGTGAATTAGAATTATAATGCGTGGACATTTGAATTAGCATTATAATGTACTCTTGCGTGAGTCAGCATTATTATGAATTCTCGGTGAATAAGAATTTTGATGCATTTCATTGGGAGTTGGACTTCTATTTCATGAAATTTTGATTTAGATTTCTATTGCCCAAATTTTTAATTGGAATTTTCTTGCGCCAAATTATCAATTAGAATTTTGATGCACTCGCATTTGAGTTGGCATTTTATGAACAGGGGGTGTCGATTTCATTATTTACAGACCAGTTTCGATTATATTGATCTATTAAAATAAATTTATAAGAAAATTACTTATGTCGGCTCATGTCACTGAACATTGACTGTCTTAAGAATTTAGCCAAGCAGTAGACCTTATCATTTAACTTTTCACATGGTTGCTTTTGCATATAGTAATTATATTAACTGCTTTCTGGTTCTATATTGCAGAATTAATTATGTATAAAATACTGGATTATATAAAAACTATCTTTTAATATTAAAAAATGGGTAGTTATCAATCGGAACTGAAAAATATTGCGTTGGCCAATAAGTAACCATCTTTATAATTACTTTATTTCCTTATAAAATTGTAAGTTTACGTAATTTTTCATGCATAATTAAATAATTAGGATTGTCTTTTAACATCCTGTTTTGCAGGTTATACAGATTACATTTTGTCGTCTACTTTTCATCATTGAACTATACCTTCATTAATAGAATGAACGTAATTATCACGATATAAATAGTACAAATACCAATTTTTATTAAGGGAAGATACTAAATTAACTTATATTTTCGCCTGAAAATTATAACAGGAGTAATAATTAAAATATATTCATGAATCTTGGCGCATAAATAGTTTTTCTCATCTTTGAACGGTGCTTGTTGTTCAATAAAAACATTTTATAATATTAAAAGATATTTGAAGCTAAATATTTTTTTTTTAACAAGACCAGGAATGACAATCTATTTCTCTTCATGAAATTTGTCAAAGAATTTGCTTTTTATATAATTAAATTTGTCGTTCTATAAAAACCTCATATTATATTTTCAGTTTTTTATGATGAATAATAAATTTAATTGAATTATTAATTTAAGTTTGAGGAAGCCTAGTGACCATGAATTGGCAGCAGTTTGTTAATCTTAAATTGTGAAAATTATTATAAAATTAATTTGAAAAAATAACTAAAAGTTGGTCTATAATTATATACTAACTATTAATTAGCTATCGTTATCGGTTATTACAAAAAATTAAATTTTTGTAATCGTATTCGATCAACAATTACAATTTTTTGTATTCAACATATTTTAACATAGATATCTAAATGTCACGAAATAGTTAATAAATTACAGATCTATTTTTAGATAATAAATATAATTTTGATAGGAAACGTCTTACTGAAGAGTTTGAGCAGAGCTTCAGTGAGGTCGTCCGGACTTTGCGCTCTTCATTTTCAAGATGAAGACTTCACAGATGAAGGTAAAACGAATTTGCGTCGAAATCGCGTTCCTCTTCATTGGCAAAGAGTCCAAGAAGTGGAACCACACCAAGAACCAACGAATCAACCTGCAGGAGTTGCAGCTCATGAAGAAGCGGTACCACATCCAGAACCAGTGCACCGATCTGCAGAAGTTGCAGCTCAGTTACAAGAAGTGCACGTGGAACAGACTGTGCGTGAGAAGATTCAGGAAGCACTACCAGTAGAAATGCAAAGCGTTTGCGCAAATGATACGGTCGAACAGCACCAACAGGAAAAAGAAAACGAATATATAGGCATCGTAGACAGACCATTGCCCTCTGCAATCTACCCTTCTGGTAGAGAAATGTTTTCTTTTCTTGATGAGGATGCTGACCTATCATTTTTAAATTTCGAGCCTTCTATTAAAACACCAGATGTTAACGTTGCTTCAAAGAGCACAAACTCTGTACCAACTGCTTCACCTTTGAGAAAATGCGTTTCCAGTTGCTTACGTAGCGAACTTCAGACTCGTAAATTAAAAAGTCAATTATTAGCTGAACAAACAAAGGTTAAGCAGTTGCAGAGAGTCGTCAAAACACAAAAGAATAAAATTCGACGTTTAACCAAACGTTTAGAAGTAAGTGCGAAAAAACAATCACGTACAATTGACAACTTTCTTAAAACAAGAGATATCTCTGATGTAGCCAAAACTATGATTAAGTTACAATTACACAAACCGAAAACGACGTACACCACCGATGAGAAAGACTTTGCTAAACAAATGTACTTTTATTCAGCAGCTTGTTACTCTAGATTACGTGCTGCTGGATTAGTTTTGCCAGCTGAATCAACGGTGAGATCGTGAGTATCAGAGTATGACCTTGTTCCAGGACTAAATGAGATTATTTTAAAGAAAATAAATGAATATTTGATGACGCTGCCGCCACAACAACGTTTGTGTGCGTTGAAATTCGACGAAATGACAATCAGATCAGCCGAAGAATATTCTAAAAAATATGATATAATTGAAGGTCTTGTTGATATGGGAAATGATAACAGAAAGTCTGAAATCGCGAAACACGCATTACTTTTTTGTATTGACAATATTAATGCCGAAAACACCTGGCGTCAGCTATTATCTTTTGGGTTTAACGAAAATGGAGCATCTGCAGAAGAACTTCTTGAGATCATTCCCCAAATCATAAAAGACCTACGAAATGCAGGAGCAGATGTACGTTTAATTGTATGCGATCAAGGTACCAACAATCAAAAGTTATTTAAATTATTAGATGTATCTTTTGATAAACCTTATTTTTTTGTTGACTCTGTAAAGATTTTTGCAACTTTTGATTGGCCGCACCTTATAAAAAGACTGGTAGCACATCTAAGAACCTACGATAGCATTTATGTCGATGGTGAGATAGTTATATCTTTCTCCGACTTAAAGCAAACGTGGGAGCTCGACAAATCTCATGTAACTTCAAATTTATTAAGTTTTCTATCAGACAGTCATTTCAATCCTAATAATTTTGAAGTTATGAAGGTGAGTCTCGCTTTTCAGCTATTAAGTCGTCGTATGGCTAGTGCAATTAGATTAGCTGGCGAAGACACTAAAGCAGGGTTATGTTCGAGAACATGGCAAGCATCAGCCCATTTTGTCGAGGCAATGGATGCTGTTATTGATGCATGCAATTCTTTGAAATTAAATAATATTAATAAATTAAAGCGTCCATTGTCCAACAGAAACCCAGAGATTCAGCAACGACTAGAAAGTTTCATTGAATGCTCAAAGAAATGGGTTATTAAGAGAAAAGGCAATGATTATAAGCCTCCTTGTTTCTATGGGTTCCCTATGACTACTCAGGCTTTGGTCAGTCTGTATTTGGAAATAAAAGCTTCATATACTGACTTTGAATTAGCTACTGGTCTATGTAATCAAGATTCTGTGGAGCATGCTCATTCGAAATTGCGTGGCAGAGGTGGATTCAACGCTAATCCTACTTGAAGAATGTATCGTTTGGCTTTCAGACACATTGTCTCAACCGATTTTATTCATACGAGTAAAAAAGGTAATACAAATTGTGAAGAAACTCATTCGCTACTTGTTCAAAATCAAGTAACTGAAACCAAAAACACAGCGCTTGTTACATTACCTGAATATAATTCAGAGGAAGTGAATGAGCTTCAAGAAATCATGGATGCTGCTGAATTGATGAAATTGCCTCTGGAATCAAATTCTTCTAACATGCCAGATATGAATGCAAAATTAATATACGAATCGAATGCGATAACTTATTTCGCTGGTTACGTGGCGCGTAAGTCTTTAGGAAAGAGTCAATGTCTGGCATGCGAAATGAATTTAGTGAAAGATGTCAATGAATCAGAGAATGTGACTGAAAAGTACATTCAAATGAGAGAATATCCTCATTCTGATCTAGAAGCTCCAGCAGTAACATACTTGATCAGACCAACCGAAGATTTCGCAAGTGTCGTTAACTGTCAATTAGAAGCATTTGATAAAATTTATTCAAAGTTTTGGCATAGAGAAAATCTTTCACAGCATTTACTTGAGAATGCAGAAGCATACACTCGCAAAAAATTCCCTGCTTGGTTTGATCAAGAAAATGACTGCTACGAGCATAGGTTAAATATGCTGAAATTCCTTCTATTAGTTAAAATTTTTGCGAAAACAAGAGAAAACAATAATAGAAGGAAAAATGCTTCAAAGAATTCTGTTGCGACAAAATGTAGAAAATTGAAAAATGTAAAAAATATGTAAATACTAGATCTGACTATTTTAGTAAATAATAAAAAAAAAAAAAAAAAAAAAAAAAAAAAAAATTATATATATATTTGTAAATTATTGGAAAATAGTGCATATTTAAACTTTGTTCGCGTTAAATAAATTATTAAGTTTACGTATATTTTCAAATTCCATATGTGCAATTTTTCAATAATCATTGCGGTATATTGTAAATATTTTAAATATAACGTTAATATAAATTATTACCTTGTAATTATGCGTTTCGCCGTATATGTATGCGTTCAAATCATTGTAAATTTCCGGTATTTCATGAGAACCTTGTTTGTATAATATTTGTTAACATTTTGTAATAATTATGTTAAAATTTTAGTTTTGTAAAAATAATAATTAGTATCCTTTTTACGATACCTTTCAGATATTCAAGTTATTAGGAGAATTAAAGAGAATAAAAGACTATACAATTAATTTTTGGAGGTAAGAAAAAATTTAATATAAATTCAGAATATTCATAAAGTGGGATCCTTTTATCTAGTTAAAACATGCATCTATTTTTTTTAAGATGGAGGGTGGTATTGGTTACCTTCCCGTTGGTGCCCCCCGAAAACAAATGCTCTTATTACTACTGACAAATGAAGTATAATAAGTTTATTTGGCCAAACAACCAATAAATTAGTTTTTGAATGCATCTTTTTAATCATTAGGGTCGATAACTATACTTCAACAGTTATTTTAATTGAAGTGATTATCCGATAAGCCAATTGATTACAGTCCAATACGATTTATTTTAAAATATAATGAATAATTTTTTGAGTACTACATATCTCTTATAAATTATTATACAAAATAAAATAATCGAAAAAAATTTCTTTACTGACTAGATGACTAATTCATCTTAATATATTATTATTAATATTAATTATTAATAATTCTAATATTATTTTACATTATAATGAAACTTTAGTGAATGTTTTCTTCTACCTAGAAAAGTTATCAATTCCATGTACTCCGAATCAGTTCTTATTTTCAAATAATAATTTTTAAATACTATTTTATTTCACATGACATCAATAATATCTTTATAATGTTATTATTTAAATTTTTATAAATCAATGCTAATTAATTTAAATATGAATTCAGAAGATAAAAGTTAAACTTGATTGCTAATTATTATATAGAAATTAACAGTAAAAATGCATTAAAATTAAAACGATACTTTTTAAAAATTTCTCATTGATATTAGAACAATTTTTCTTGGAACAGACGATTAGAATTCAGAAATCAGAGTAAATATTGTCTAATACTGATAACTACCGCATAAACTTACATGATATTTATGTATAATTGAACGCGAGCTTTTTAAACTGTAAGACCGGCAACAATCATTACAATTAAACAAACACGAACATTTTTTTAAAAAACGCAGCAGTCCTTTTAATTTTTAGAAAAGGTTTGCTAAGATATCTTTAACAATACGTAAATTAATAATACGTATTTTGTGATGAAAAAATTACACTATATTATCACTATAATATAAAATTAAAGTAATAAGTATAAACGTTAATGGTAATCGTTAATTATATGTATACAACTGAAAAAAAAAATTAAAAATTTTGTATACAGGTAATCATTAAAAATATGTATAACATTTATCCTATACATATTTAATTTTATCTGTGAACAGAGAATAAAAATTTAATACATAAGTTAGTAAATACAAAAAAATAGAAATATATTAGACAGAAAAATATCATTAACCCTTTGATCACCCGTGTGACATTTAAGGTATGCTTAGCTTGAAAGTGAAATACAATCACCATTGCTATAAATTATTGATTTTAAGGGTTTCAATTGAAAGGTAATTATGTAATGTTATAAAATTTGAACACAAAATAACTTAGAAATCGTACAGTATTATTTTAAAACGCAAGAAGAAATAGAAATTTGAGAAATTTTTTTTTTTAATTAATTACAGTACTTATTTAATTTACGCACAATATTTGAAAACTTAAAATCTGAAAATCATATGTTATTTTTATTATAAATACCGCAAAATTACATTTTAAAAGTATACACAGAAATTATTTGCGAATGTTTTAATCTTTATGATGTATATGTTATACGTAAAATTGTCATTTTTTATATTATTCCAATTTAGCGAATCTACAGAGAGAAGTTTTTTTATAATTGGTATTTTTCTTAGTTAATATACTACTTTTACAGTAATAAGAGAAAGAAAATTTTACTTCAATTAGTAAAACGTAGTGATCAAAGAGTTAATAAAAAATGTTTTTAGAAATTATCAAAACGACAAATTCAATAAATAAGAAAATTAAAAAAAACTATTTTATTTAATAAAATATAATTAATTTTAATACAATAAATAAATCCTGCCAGAATAAGAATTAAAAAGAAAAAAAAAATTCACCTGCGGGCTTGAACCCGAGTCCAAAAGATTAATCAAAAGCAGTCGTGCGCTTTTGCCACCGCGGCCATCACCACAACATGATATGTGCAGCATGAGATCGTTTATGATCATTTTTCCCCCTTCGAGTTTACGTTTAGATATAATGTTTAAATTCTAATTAATATTCGTAGCGCACTGAGAGTAGAATGTATTTGAAAGTTGACGTATTTCTATATAGTGATAATGGTATGCTTAAAACGTGTATACTGTGTCATGTCAATAGTTATAATACCATCCCTAGCAAAAATCGAAAATGTAGCAAATTGTTTATTAAGTGTAGACAAGTGTAAAAAAGTGTAAGAAAGTGTAATAAAAATGTAGTTTGATACTGAATTTCGGACATATTTTATATCTTTTTACACTTATTTATACTTTGTTTACATTTTCATATACTTTTCTACACTTCATAAAATTTGTAAAAATCCGTAAAAATTTACAGTTTTCTACACTTATTTACAGTTTCTTGCATTTTTTACATATTCTTTTACATTTTTCTACACTTTCATACAGTTCATAAAATTTTTATTAACCATAAAAAGTCTATAAATATAAAAAAATTTAAGAAAGTGTAAAAAAATGTAAGAAAGCGTAAAAAAATGTAAAAAAGTTTACAAAAATGTTAAAAACGGTAAAAAAGTGTAAAAAAACATAGTAAAATGTAAAAAAAATATAAGAAACTTTGAGAAAGTATAAAAAACTGCAAGAATGTGTTGAAAAACTGTAAAAAAAATGTAAAAAAGTGTAAAAAAGGTATAATAAAGTGTGAATAAATGTAAAAAAGTGTAAAAACACTATAATCAAATGTTAATAAGTATTAAAAAAACTGTAAGAAAATGTTAATAAATGTGAAGAAGTGTAAAAAACTGTAAAAGAATTTTTGAATTATGAGTATCAATGAAAATGTTACAAAATATAAAAAAAATGTAAGATAGTGTACAAAAATGAACAAAAATATAATAAAGGGTAAAGAAAGTGTAGAAAAGGGTAAAAGAATGTAAAAAACGTCCGAAATCCAGTAGTTTTTTACACTTTTTTTACACTTTTTTACATTTGCTTACACTTTTTTTACATTTTTTAAAATTTTTTTTACACTTATCTACATTTATTTACATTTTAAAATTTTTGCTAGGGATGTTAAGAATAAATAATTCCCTCTCTGAATGTGGTTGATGAATAATTGATCTGAAAGTTAAAAAATAAAGGAATGGAACTTTTACTGGACTGTAAATTATTTCAAAAATACAATTGTAGAATTAAAACTTTTGCGCACTACTTGTTAACCAATTTTAAATGATTAGTAGATAAAAAACGAATTTACGTATTCGTAATTGTGTGGAATTGTAATGGTTAAAACGTAATAATTAAAAAAGTACTTGCCTGCTTTGACATGGAATATATGTTTTTGAGAGGAGAAAATACACATTTTTTGTAATGATTTTTGAAGTTGCTGACAACAGATCGTATAAGGGGCACACTAAAGTCGGAATACCTTCCATTATTTTAAAACGAGCCAAAAAAGAATAACCATTTTTATTCAAACCTGTATAAATTTTATTTTTCACATAAATCTGGTAAAAGTAGTTATATTTGTAATTAAAGCTTAAATTGTCCAATTATGTAAAGGAAACGCATCTTCTAAGTCGTCCATCTGTTATTGATTAATTATTAATTGATAACATTATATAAGTGCAAAAAATACAAATTTTCTAACGAAAATCCAAGAAAAATAATCCGGTAACTTCGTAATAGTCTATAGACTCCGACATCCAAATGATAATTTTTATAGCTACTATTACTATTATTATTATTATTATTATTATTATTATTATTATGCAATGATTATTTTTATATTTAAAAAAGCATTCGGCCCGGCCGGACTGCAATTATCATAAGGCCGCTCGGCAAAGCTCTGAACGACAAACAGCTATAACGGGCCGCTCGTCGATTCGATGAAGCGGCGAGCTATAGTCGGATTGCACTGCGGTGAACACGCTGCGTTCGCGTGCACCGGCGAGCCGCGACTTTGCCCGCTCCCCCCACTCCGCTCCGTACACATGTACCGAACGTGTGCATAGTTCCACCGTTTGGCCGCAACCGGCCGCAGCGCGCCATGCGCACAGGCTGCCTCACTTTTTTCCGGGGCACTGGCGATCTCTCTACTAATCTCTGACTTAATATGGATCGACTTATTCAAAATTTTATAAATCAATGTGAGATATGCCTAGAGCATAAGTATGAGAGAAACCCATATGAAACAGAAACATACGGCCCTATTATAGCTAGAAGACCGCTCGGACATATACACATGGACGTATTTCATTTCAACAAGGATAAACTTTTAACAATTATAGTTATTTTTTCCAAATATGCTCAAGCCTATTATCAGATGGAAATGCCACGACCATGATAAAAAAATTGAGACACTTTGCCTCACACCATAACTTTCCGGATAAATTACGACAGACAACGGAAGTGAATTCAACTCAACAGTATTTAAGGAGTTTTGCCGCATACATAAAATTCAATATCATCAGACAACGATAAACAGACATACATCGAATGGACCCATAGAAAGACTGCATTCAACCCTAAAGGAAAAATTAAGTATTTTATCCAATCAAAATCCAAAAGAAACAGTGAAAAATCTTATGATCACCGCTCTCTTAATATACAATCAGAGTATACACTCTACAACTAACTATACGCCTTTTACACTGTTATATGGACCTTATGACGAACTACAGAAACACATTATCGTGCCCGATGCCGATACCATAGAAAGATATAATGAAATCAGAAAATATGAAATTTTACCTTTTTATGACACGCTATATAAACCAAAAAGAGCAACAAAAGTTACCTAATAGTCCTGACAAGTCGTTAGAAAATAAAGAAATTTACATGAAAACCCATCAACAATAACGCGAAAAAACCGCACCACGAAATCAAAAATTACTTGTAGAGACACAACAAGGCCCCTCGTTAGGTTGCTATATTCATGGTCAAGAACGCCGATACAATTTAAGAAGTGCCAAAAGAATAAGAGAAACTTCTTCTTTACAGGACAATGAAGACGGCACTAATCTTGATGCTCATAGCTCTGCTCGCGGAGTGTAGCGAAATCAACCAAAATAAGACGCATTACGATTACCAACAAGGAACTGGGAGAATAGTTGGATGTTAATGATAACATTTAATTGAATAAAAGGTAATGAACCTACATTTCAGCATCGATGTTACTACGCTTTTGAAAACTTTTCAACATATAACAGCTAGCTATACAATATTATCTAACCATGGCGAATTAAGAGAATCAAGTTTGTTAAAGCAAGCCGAAATTCTATGTAATGAAATACACCAGAATCTACAGATAATAATGCCATCAAACATGAGAACGAAAAGAGGGTTAATAAACGAATTAGGCGCAGCAATAAAATACATTTTTGGGAACCCAGATGCAAACGATTTAGAAAATATAAACAACTACTTAAATTCTCTACAAAATCAACAACAGGAAAATATATTTACTTTAAATAAGTCAATAAGCATAATAAATACGATAAGTAAACAAATAAATAACAACACGAATATAATTAATAAAAATTTAAAAGGCATGTGGAAAATTGTAAATGACCAAACTTTGCAATCAAATCTATTTGAAGCGATCATGACCCTCATAACCCAGGAGCAACATTTTCTCGGATTACTTAATAAAATTAAAAGATCATTTATTTTCAATGAGCAAATATTCGACTTAGAATTGTTAACATATGACCAAATATCGGATATACGTGTACATTTATTGGCAATCTACTCTCAGAAAGAGTTAATATTACACTACCATAATTTGCTAGATTTTCACTTTGCTCAGGGATCAATTGCATTCACACAAAATCTTATTGTATACACCATCAAAATCCCAATCCTTAATATTATGTTGAGTGGCACCCTCCATGTTTAATAATTTAAATGTTGTGAGGATCCTCGTGAGGGCCAATTCCCAGAAATAAATTTGAAAACAATCTTGAATACTAGATTGCAACGTTTCGTCAGGAAGTTCCCTGACCTCTTCAGGCTTTATTAAAAATATATAGAGTTAAAACACATACAAAAATAAAAATAAAAAACTAGTCAAATAAATTAAAACACTATCTATGCAAAAACCTTTACCTATAAATCGCTACGTCGATACTGGTAAGATACCAGTAGAGTCGAAATGGTATGCAGAACATAATGCACGCTTCGCTGGGGTTTATATATAATCACGCTTGTTTACCTTTTTAAATGTAACGTTCTTAACAGCTTTTTGTATATATTATTCAAATTTTGTGTATCTTCTATTCTATTGATAGTGTTATGATTTAAATTAATATGTAACATTTCGGAAATAATTCGTTTCGTGTAATTGTTTTCCCTATCTAAAATTTGGATGTTTTTCCAGTCAACGATGTGTTTCATAGTTCTTTGGTGTGTTGCTATCACTGATTTATTATTCTTATCTCTTTCATGCTCTTTAATCCTATTTTTTAACATTCGCTTAGTTTCGCCAATATAAGTCGATGTACAAGACATACAATTTATCTTATAGACTACGCCACATGTTTCTGATTTTTCTATTTTATCCTTTCCTAATTTAATTATATTGTTCAATTTTTTGTTGATCAAAGGTACTGTGCGGATGTTATATTTGTTTAAAATATACGAACATTTTTTATAAAAGGTATTATTATATGGAATGGAGATTGTAGTTAGTGAACGGTTCTCATTATTAGTCTTTTTATTGTGATATTTGAGTTTTCGAAGTCTATTTCGTATGTGTATGTTTATAAATTCGGAAGGATAATCGTTACATAAGAGAAGTTCTGTAATTTTGTGTATATTCGCGTCATGAAAACAAGTATCGGATAAAAGAATTGCTCTATCCACCAGGTTCGCAACGATGTTTATTTTTTGTTGTATGGTGTGGTTAGAATTATAATTTAACAGTCTCGATGATGCTGTTGTTTTTTGATACCAGTTAGTCAAAATTTGATTGTTTTTTCTCGTAAGACTGAGATCTAAAAAATTTATACTATTGTCTATTTCAGATTCGAATGTAAATTTAAGATGAGTATTATACTTGTTAAACACTTGTAGAACTGTATCAACTTGATCGCTTTTTATACATAAAATTGTGTCGTCTACATATCTAAAGTAAAAGAGCGGAATACAATCGTGTGTAATTTTTAATTCGCGCAAGCAGTCTGTTTCTAAATCTTCCATAACCATGTCAGCGAATAATGGTGAGATAGGAGAACCCATAGGTGTGCCAAATATTTGTTTATAAGTTCTATTGTTGAAAATGAAATATGTGTTGTCAAATAAAAAACAGACTATATTCCGAATCTCATGAAAAGGAATTTTGCATTTATTGTGAATATGTGTGTAACGTCTGTCTATGCTTTCTAATACTAAATCGCACGGTATATTTGTAAACAGAGAGCAAACGTCCAAAGATAGAAGTACATATGTACTGGGTATTGTAATTTTACTGATTTTATCTTTCATTTCGAAACTATTATTAATATGAGAAAGCGGTTTCGGAATACAATTTTTTAATTCGTTGTAAATGATCTTAGATAAATAATATGTTGGGCTACCAATAGTTGAAATGATAGGTCTTAGTGGAATACCTTCTTTATGTTTATACAGTTCTACAAGTGTTTAACAAGTATAATACTCATCTTAAATTTACATTCGAATCTGAAATAGACAATAGTATAAATTTTTTAGATTTCAGTCTTACGAGAAAAAACAATCAAATTTTGACTAACTGGTATCAAAAAACAACAGCATCATCGAGACTGTTAAATTATAATTCTAACCACACCATACAACAAAAAATAAACATCGTTGCGAACCTGGTGGATAGAGCAATTCTTTTATCCGATACTTGTTTTCATGACGCGAATATACACAAAATTACAGAACTTCTCTTATGTAACGATTATCCTTCCGAATTTATAAACATACACATACGAAATAGACTTCGAAAACTCAAATATCACAATAAAAAGACTAATAATGAGAACCGTTCACTAACTACAATCTCCATTCCATATAATAATACCTTTTATAAAAAATGTTCGTATATTTTAAACAAATATAACATCCGCACAGTACCTTTGATCAACAAAAAATTGAACAATATAATTAAATTAGGAAAGGATAAAATAGAAAAATCAGAAACATGTGGCGTAGTCTATAAGATAAATTGTATGTCTTGTACATCGACTTATATTGGCGAAACTAAGCGAATGTTAAAAAATAGGATTAAAGAGCATGAAAGAGATAAGAATAATAAATCAGTGATAGCAACACACCAAAGAACTATGAAACGCATCGTTGACTGGAAAAACATTCAAATTTTAGATAGGGAAAACAATTACACGAAACGAATTATTTCCGAAATGTTACATATTAATTTAAATCATAACACTATCAATAGAATAGAAGATACACAAAATTTGAATAATATATACAAAAAGCTGTTAAGAACGTTACATTTAAAAAGGTAAACAAGCGTGATTATATATAAACCCCAGCGAAGCGTGCATTATGTTCTGCATACCATTTCGACTCTACTGGTATCTTACCAGTATCGACGTAGCGATTTATAGGTAAAGGTTTTTGCATAGATAGTGTTTTAATTTATTTGACTAGTTTTTTATTTTTATTTTTGTATGTGTTTTAACTCTATATATTTTTAATAAAGCCTGAAGAGGTCAGGGAACTTCCTGACGAAACGTTGCAATCTAGTATTCAAGATTGTTTTCAAATTTATTTCTGGGAATTGGCCCTCACGAGGATCCTCACAACATTTAAATTATTAAACATGGAGGGTGCCACTCAACATAATACGATATTCGGTCTTCGATCCACAAGAGACCAGACTCCATATCAGGGGGAGTTTTTCCAACACATCACCATAACACATGGGTACGGTATCACCCGTCTCCTCAAAACCTGGTCAAAAATGAGACACGAGCTCGCAAAAGCTAAGGCCCGTAACAATTTCCTTCTCAAATGCAGAAACCAGGATATTTTTCCAAACAACGTTCGAAACGCAGTAAAACGCCTCAACTGCACATCGTTCTACAGTAAGTGCTGCGCTGATCAACTTAATAACTACAAGAATAAGCTACATTACCGTTATTTAAAACTCTTACTGAAGGACATTCACATCCACATTTATTTTTTACATAAACAACTTAACAAGCTTAAATTTAAAATTTCAAAATCTCCTGTCGAACACTCGAAACTTGAAACCTTCTTTTATTTAACTGAAAAAACTAGTTTCCACATTTACTCAAATTTAAGAAATAAATTACAAAAGAAATTACACGCCCTCATTAGTATTAATAGAACAGTTAACAAAAGTTCGTTTGAAAAACAGAACTGGGTAAAAAACCTAACCAATACAATATTACCCGAATCTGTTCTTAATATTGTATCACTAGGTCCAAAATATAACGTAAAATCAGAAATATCAAAAACAGATATACTAACAACAATCAAAAATGTTGAAAGCAGCCTTAAAAACTTAGAGTTGCATAACGATATTAAGAATGAAATCCGAGCGAACTTAACCACTGTTATGTTACATAATCAAAAAAAGTAATACATACAGCACACCAAGAAAAACTTTTCTCTACAGATTTAGCGAGAACGAAAAGTTTTCTAAAACATAATTCTAATATATTTTTCACACACGCGGACAAGGGTAATTTAACCGTATGTATGAATGTGTTGGATTACCAGAGTAAAATGATAGACTTATTGAAAGATAATAATACATACAAACTAATAAAGAAAAATCTATTGCCAAAGTTACAATCAGATGTTCACAAACAATTAGCGCATTTAAACAATAACGATTTCTTACAAATAAAATATCATAACAACCAACTCACACAAACCAACACTCTACTACCTAGAGCATATGGTCTTCCAAAAATCCATAAAGAAGGTATTCCACTAAGACCTATCATTTCAACTATTGGTAGCCCAACATATTATTTATCTAAGATCATTTACAACGAATTAAAAAATTGTATTCCGAAACCGCTTTCTCATATTAATAATAGTTTCGAAATGAAAGATAAAATCAGTAAAATTACAATACCCAGTACATATGTACTTCTATCTTTGGACGTTTGCTCTCTGTTTACAAATATACCGTGCGATTTAGTATTAGAAAGCATAGACAGACGTTACACACATATTCACAATAAATGCAAAATTCCTTTTCATGAGATTCGGAATATAGTCTGTTTTTTATTTGACAACACATATTTCATTTTCAACAATAGAACTTATAAACAAATATTTGGCACACCTATGGGTTCTCCTATCTCACCATTATTCGCTGACATGGTTATGGAAGATTTAGAAACAGACTGCTTGCGCGAATTAAAAATTACACACGATTGTATTCCGCTCTTTTACTTTAGATATGTAGACGACACAATTTTATGTATAAAAAGCGATCAAGTTGATACAGTTCTACAAGTGTTTAACAAGTATAATACTCATCTTAAATTTACATTCGAATCTGAAATAGACAATAGTATAAATTTTTTAGATCTCAGTCTTACGAGAAAAAACAATCAAATTTTGACTAACTGGTATCAAAAAACAACAGCATCATCGAGACTGTTAAATTATAATTCTAACCACACCATACAACAAAAAATAAACATCGTTGCGAACCTGGTGGATAGAGCAATTCTTTTATCCGATACTTGTTTTCATGACGCGAATATACACAAAATTACAGAACTTCTCTTATGTAACGATTATCCTTCCGAATTTATAAACATACACATACGAAATAGACTTCGAAAACTCAAATATCACAATAAAAAGACTAATAATGAGAACCGTTCACTAACTACAATCTCCATTCCATATAATAATACCTTTTATAAAAAATGTTCGTATATTTTAAACAAATATAACATCCGCACAGTACCTTTGATCAACAAAAAATTGAACAATATAATTAAATTAGGAAAGGATAAAATAGAAAAATCAGAAACATGTGGCGTAGTCTATAAGATAAATTGTATGTCTTGTACATCGACTTATATTGGCGAAACTAAGCGAATGTTAAAAAATAGGATTAAAGAGCATGAAAGAGATAAGAATAATAAATCAGTGATAGCAACACACCAAAGAACTATGAAACACATCGTTGACTGGAAAAACATCCAAATTTTAGATAGGAAAAACAATTACACGAAACGAATTATTTCCGAAATGTTACATATTAATTTAAATCATAACACTATCAATAGAATAGAAGATACACAAAATTTGAATAATATATACAAAAAGCTGTTAAGAACGTTACATTTAAAAAGGTAAACAAGCGTGATTATATATAAACCCCAGCGAAGCGTGCATTATGTTCTGCATACCATTTCGACTCTACTGGTATCTTACCAGTATCGACGTAGCGATTTATAGGTAAAGGTTTTTGCATAGATAGTGTTTTAATTTATTTGACTAGTTTTTTATTTTTATTTTTGTATGTGTTTTAACTCTATATATTTTTAATAAAGCCTGAAGAGGTCAGGGAACTTCCTGACGAAACGTTGCAATCTAGTATTCAAGATTGTTTTCAAATTTATTTCTGGGAATTGGCCCTCACGAGGATCCTCACAACATTTAAATTACCCAATCCTTAATCCTATCGAATTTTCCCTTTATCAAAGACTTGCTATAATCAATTACAACAATCAGACAGAAGTTATCACCACGCCATGGAGTTTTACCGGGTTATCTATAAAACTATTTGCTAATAAGTGCCGACTGATGTATGAAAAGAATTTTTTATGTCAACAAATTATGACGGAAAAAGTCAAACCGATTATCATTTCAATTAGTCCACCTTTAATATTGACATACAAATTATCTGAAAATTTAACGCTAGTATTATCCGAGTAATTATCCGATCAAGGTTAAACATGATAATGACCAATTGATGATCCGAGGAACATATGAAATGCAAAGAAATGATGTACGAGTACAACTACAGGGATACCGACTTGACGAAAATCTTGGTGAATGGAACAATCCAGCCTAATTTCACCCTTAGTTATCATAGACCACCAGTTGAATTTCGAACCACTAAAAACTTTGGCATCACCTACACTAACTATGCCAGTCTCTAATCAAATTAGAACCGAATTCGTCATGTCTACAAGTTCAATTATATTAGTATTGCAGTTCATAACGATTACATCGGTTTAATTAATATACAAAATAAAAGTCAAGAAAGAACGGCCGCAGCTTACCAAAAGTCCCAAGATAAGGACATCAAAGACGAGGACGTCATTGAACTTGGCCATGGAGGAGTTATATGAGTCACCACATAGGTACTTAGCCGCATCGGCCAGCCAGCCTCCTTATCGCTCCGAATGGAATCTGCATGGAAAAAGAGAAGCCAGAAGATAATGAAGATGCAATATATACTTTTCATATATACTTTATACATAAACTCTCTTTATACTCTCTTACTGTACTTCGCATCGACGATCGCCAGTCTCTGTGTGGCATCCAACCTCTAACGACATTTTAATAAATCATTATTCTAATCAACACCCTTTGTTCGATTACTTACTTACTTTGGCGAGTGTTACCTGTGTGTGTGTTACATTTCCTTGGTGATCCACCGGGGCCTGCCGCATAACTCGCGCGCGAGCGTAAAGTGGCCATAAGCCACAGCGGTAGGCGGGCGCGAGCGTAAAGTGGCCGTGAGCCACAGCGGTAGGGCTGCGCGAGCGTATAGTGGCCGTGAGCCACAGTGGTAGGCGCGCGCGAGTGTATAGCGGCCAATAGAGATGAAACAGCAGGTGCGCATGAGTGTGTAACAGCCGCTGATTCGGAAGGCGTCGCTCGCGCATACGTAAGTACATACATATACATATGCCTCGCGCCGATGCGGACTCACGCGAGACGCTGTGCGTCGCGGAGGCTGCAGACGTTGCGAGCATAGAAATGTGGAAGCGTGCCTTATGCGAAAGGAAAGGGAAGATGGCGAATGGCGTGGAGTATGTATATATATACGTACATTCATGTATACAAGAATGCATGCATCGAAATGCTCAAACCGAAAACTGACTGCGCAGTCTAAATAAATAAATTAAAACTAAACACGCACACAATTAAATGTTCTCAAACAATTTACCGATAATAATAAATATATGCATATATGAGGAAATTGATTTGATCTATTCCATAATAGATGATACTGCTTTGCTGTTATTTCTGAGCACCCGGGAGATTATTCATGAGTTTCCAATAAAACACGCGGACGAGCGTATGTGGGTGAAATTGACAGAGAAAGAGATAATGTTTATAGCTGAAAAAGTAGTGTCATATAAACTTGGTACAATTAATTTATATTCAATATGGCTTGTGTTCAGCAAATTGAATAACAATTATATCTAACCTTTTACAGCAAAGCATTTTATAACAGAAGAGGAAGAAAGGTTGCTAAAGAAAGCAATAGGAAATTAGAATGTGCCAAAGAAAAAGAAAAAGTGCGTGATGAAGTAAAAGCAAAAGAGCGTGACGAAGAGAAAGAGAAAGAGCGAGATGAAGTAAAAGCGAAAGAGTGTGACGAAGAAAAAGAGAAAGAGCGTGATGAAGTAAAAGCGAAAGAGCGTGACGAAGAAAAAGAGAAAGAGCGTGATGAAGTAAAAGCGAAAGAGCGTGAGGAAGAAAAAGAGAAAGAGCGTGATGAAGTAAAAGCGAAAGACCGTGAAGATGAAAAGGAGAAAGAGCGTAATGAAGAAAATACGAAAGAGAATAATGAACTTGGCAGTTCACACGCCAGTAAGGGACTCTGAGAATGCTTTGTATCCTAGCAACTCACGGAGCACATTGCTGCTCAATGCCCTCAAAGACTGGCAGAGACGATAGCGAAAACAGCGGCAGTAGAGAAAGTAAGAACATCGGAAGACATTGTAGAACTAGCGGCAGACAACATTTCAGCAAGCGAACGTCAAAATAAGAAAATAATTACAACATTGGCAGGTAAACCTAAAATTACAAATTTACAAACAATAACCTCTACGAATAAAGTATTCATAAACAGGTATGTAAATATAATTCAAACTAAACCTTTTGACTCTATTTTGACAGAAATCCAACGTCAGTTATCAGAGATGGATAAGCGGATGAAGCGAATGGAAATCAACCAAAAGAAGCTGTCAGATAAGGTTGATACAAACCACGTGCAAGTATTCGAGCACGTGGATAAGGAGCTAAATACTATGTGGAGCGAATTGAATGAACAGGTGGAAAATAATATCTCTGATGATGATAATCAAACATTTAATAATCAAACCCGAGCTCACCGATTTCAAAAATTTCGATATATGTTGTAGATCATAAAAAAATATGAGACACGTGTTTTTTCTTATCTGCGGAAAAACATATTTAGGGGGTGAAAACCACCCCTAAAGATAACCCCCAAAAACGATTTTTTAAATATATCTCGGCTTCTACTGCGTATTTCAGAGTAAAACAAAATAGAAATTACATCTTATAAAAAAACAAAGATAACTGAAGCGATTTTGAGCCTAAGGGTTGCAACCCTTATTTTTTATTTTCAATATACATGATCAAAAAATTAGCTTTTTCTTTAAAAAAAACAAAGATAACTGAAGCAATTTTGACCCTAAGGGTTGCAACCCTTATTTTTTATTTTCAATATACATGATCAAAAAATTAGCTTTTTGAAAATAAAAAATAAGGGTTGCAACCCTTAGGGTCAAAATTGCTTCAGTTATCTTTGTTTTTTTATAAGAAGTTGTTGGAGTTGGTGGATAGGTGTAGTAAAAATACTCTGGGTTATACTTAAAGAAATGACTAGTTTATTAGGTAGTGTGAATATAAAGAGGCGCTTGGCTACGCCATGCGCGAGATGCTACATGCTGGGCGTCCGAGACTAGAGAGAGTATAGCGCGTCGCTCGCTGTCGCTCGACGCACCTTCATAGTCGTAGACACACTAGGGAGGGGAGACTTACATGTGTGTATACGTGTGTCGCGCTGTTTATGTCTCATGAGTATGTTTATATATAGAAGGCGAAATATTCACAATATCCAACACGCCTCCTTGAATTTTCGACTTTTGTTTACATTATTTATATTAATTTTAGCGCGTTTCTATTTTTAATAAATTTGTCCTTAGATAGACTCTTAGTGAATATATCCGCTATATTTTTTCCAGTTTCTATCTTTACAATATCGATAACGCCTTTATCGTAATTCTCATTTACATAATGACATTGTACTTCAATGTGCTTAGAGTTTTTTGTTAAATTACCGAATTTACCTATTGCTACTGCGCCTGAGTTATCCTTATATATTTTAACAGGTTTTTCAAATGTCGTATTGAAGGCGTCTTTCAAGAGATTAATTATAAATAATATTTCTGTTGTCGCTTCAGACAATGCAATGTATTCAGCAAATGTTGAATTTTTAGTCACAGTTTTTTGTTTCTGTGCTTTCCAATATATTATATTTCCATACATTCTTATAACAAATCCGGTGGTTGATTTTCTATCAATGTTATCACCTGCAAAGTCTGAATCGACCATACAATCGAGTTTATCCTTATTTAAGTTACAACCATAACTTAATTTTAAATTTTTTGTTTTGTATAAATATTTTAATATTCGCATCGCGTATTTGAAATGTGTTGAATCGTAGCAACTCTGAAATCTACTTAAGTAGTTCACGCTGTAAGTTATGTCAGGTCTTGTACCTGTGCTGATATATAATAATTCACCTATTAAATTTCGATATTTTATTGTTTCATCTGCTTTATTAGCCTGTTCGAGTTTTAAATTTGTCTCCATCGGAGTATCATAAAGTTTCGCATTTTCTAAGTTGTACTTCACAGCCAATGATTCTATATATCTTTGTTGACTTAAGGTCATTATACCTTTCTCGTTATTATAATCAATGTCGATTCCTATATATGATTTAATTTTTCCTAGATCTTTCATTACAAATCTTTTCATTAAAGCAGATTTAACTTCATTGATTCTATCTTTATTTTTACAGCATATTAAGAGATCGTCTACGAATACTAACATGTATATAGTATCATCGTCTGTGTTGTTTACATATAAACAGTAATCGTAATTGCTTCTTATGAACCCAAGTTCACTCACGCATTTATCAAATGTCTCATACCAAGCCTATGGACTTTCTCTCAATCCGTATAATGCTTTTAATAATTTACAAACTTTATTTTTACCGGTTTCATAACCTTGTGGTTCATGAATATAAACTTCTGATTTTACTTTTCCATTAAGAAAGGCTGTTTCTACATCCATTTGTTCTATGAACAGTTTATTTACGCAACAATAACTTAACAAAATTTTTAACGTTTCCATTTTCCCTACTGGCGAATAAACATTTTCCTGACATTCTCTTTGTTGGAAACCTCTAACAACTAACCTAGCCTTCAGAGAGTCATCGCTTTTTCTTTTATAGACCCACTTTACATCAATAATCTTTTTATTTTGAGGTTTATCAACTACAACCCATGTATTATTTTTCTTTAGACATTCAATTTCTGAATTCATAGCTTTTTGCCATTCTTTGAATTCACTGGAGTTTAACGCCTCCTCAAATGTATTCGGTACATTTGCGTTTACATAATGTATATAAATATAATGTGTTACAGGGTTTCCGTATCTTTGTACCGGACTTTTCTTTCTGTTTGATGTTCTTTTAACATTTAAATTTTCATTTGAACGATTGAAAGCATTGTCGATGTTCTCATTCTCATTTTCAATATTTTCAATTTCATCGTTATTATTAATTAAATTTTCATTGTCATAATTATTTTCAATAATACTGCTTGTATCACTACGTGAATCGTTTGATTCGTCTATATTGAATTCAATAATATTTTCATCGTTAACCTTTTCCAAACAGATTATTTCGATGCCGTCTTCGACAATGTGTACATGTCTGGCATTTATTACTTTGTTATTCAACAAGACTCTATAACCATTGTGCGAATATCCTACTAATATACCTATTTGGGCTTTATCATCCCATTTTCCTTTTCTCAAAGCTTCTGGTTTTCTAACAAAGACTTTACTTCCGTATATTTTTAAGTTTTTTACGTTAGGTTTATTTCCAAAAAGTATTTCAAAAGGGGTTTTATTTTCGTTTGAGTTAGCTATTGTACGGTTTTTCAAATAAGAGACTGTTTTAACAATTTCTGACCAATATTTTAATGGTATTTTGGCCTCTCTTAACAGACATCTTCCTATATCCATAGCTGATCTGTTGAATCTTTCCGCTACTCCATTTAATTGATGGACGTAGGATGGGCAAGGTAATAATTCTATTCCTTTCTCATTTATAAATTGATAAATTTCCTTATTCAAGTACTCTTTGCCATTATCACAATTTAATTTTTTAACTCTTTTATTAAATTTGTTTTCAACTAAATTTACATATTCTTTAAAACAAATTGCAGTCTCTGATTTGCTTTTAATACAATAAACTTTACTACATTTACTGTAATCATCAATGAAACTTAAAAAAAACTTTTCTCCACCAGAACCTGTTGTTCTGTGTGGACCATTTAGATCAGTGTGAATTAACTCTAAAATTTCTGAAGTTTTACTTCTCTCATTTTTAAACGGTACATTAGCCATTTTACTTTGAATACAATTTGCGCATTTCATTTCATTATTTTCTAATTTATCTGGTAAACCATCTACCAATTTATCTTTTACTAATTTGTTTAAATATTGAAAGTTGACATGGCCTAATGCTCTATACCACTTTTCTTTTTCAGTTAATTTGACAGAGTTTACGTATAAGTCATTTTCAAAATCCTTATATATGTTACTTTTCATGACATACAAATCATTTATTTTGTTTGCTACCGCAACTAATTCTCTGTTATTGTTATATATCTTTGCATTTTCATTTTTATAAACAATAGTACTGTTTCTTGTAATTTTTGAAACGCTTAATAGATTTTTATTAATTCCTTTTACAAAATAAACATTTTTTAAATCAATTAATTTTTCATTATAATAATTTTTGGAATATGTTTTTATATTGCCTACTTTTGTGGCCTTTAAATTTTTACCACCTGGTAACTTTACTTCAATTGGATTTTTTAATACAATAAATTTTTCATACATTCTCTCATCATTCACAACATGATCAGTGCATCCGCTATCTAATAACCAACTGATTTCTTTGAATTTACCATTCTTTTCGCAACTATAATTATACACATCGTTATTCTATTTTTATTACCACAATCTTCGCCGAAGCTTGGATTGTGATAAGGATAATGCTTAGATTCTACTTCACTATAGAACACATCACTCACAATTTCACTTTTCACTTCGTCGTGTTTGACCTCGATCATCCAGGTCTCAGCTGCTGGGTCTTCGCTGGGTTGACTGGAGTCTTCTTGCCTCTGCTGGGCTGCTCCTCTGCCACGACCACGTCCTCTGGAACTGCCTCGTTGATATCCTCGCTGGGATCCTCGTTGACCTCGACCTCTGCTCTGGGATGCTCCTCTGCTTTGGAATGCTCCTCTATTCTGGCTGGTCTGTAGTGGTCTCCAACAGTTCTTCTTGAAATGACCTTCCCGGCCACAGTTATAACAGTGTCCCTTTGTCTTGACGTTGAATGTACTTACATTTTTCCTTTTCTCATCATTAGGCACTGTCAAATTTTTTTCTTTAATTTTGGACTTAACATAGTCTACTGTTTGTTGAGCTTCTGGGACGAGATCAATGAAACTCCCAATAAAGCTGTAGCTTACTTGTAGTGCTCTAATTAAATACCTCATTTTTTCCTTTTCTGGTAATGTGCCTCCAGCTGCTTTAAATTTGTTGCAGGCTTGTTCGAAATCTACAAAAAATTCTTCAACTTTCTCATAATTTTTGAGTTTAATGTCTTCTAGTTGACCTCTGCATACTATTTGCAGCGCTGTAGATTTAGTAGAGTACATGCTCTTGAATTTTTCCATCATTTTGTAAGCTGTATCGCATTCACAAACATATTCTAATTGCTTGTCTGAAATAGTGCTTATTAATATATTTCTTGCTTTTAAATCCTTTTTCTTCCATTCATCTGGTTTATCTGTCTCAGCCCGTTCTCTTTCAGTTTGCTCTTTGCACTCTTTATACTCTAATAGAGTCATTAAGCGAAATTTCCAACTTGTATAGTTTGCACCATCAAAAATGGGAATTACTATATCTTCGAATTTTGCTTGCTGAGCCATCTCGACTTCTTTTAATTTAATATCTTCATTCACTTTTATTTCTTCTTCTTTGGTTTTCACTTGTCCTTTAGTGTCCATTTCTCACGTGTATAACCTCAAATTCTGCCACGTGCTCTATTCTTGCACCGTGCAGCGTGGTTCACACAAGAAATTTAATCTGCTCGCATCGGCTTGAATTTTCATAATTTTCCAAAAATTCTTTCTTTTATCACTTGAAGATATGTTTTATTCTTTATTCACACTTGTATTTTTCTTACTTTTGCACTTTTCATTCAATATTTTTCACTGTCAATTTTCCGCGAGCCATGTGCTTGATTCTGCCATAATACTTGCCGAAGCTTGTATTGAGTCAGTCTTTTTCTTTTTACTTACCAACCACGGACCTCTGCTACCATGTTGGAGTTGGTGGATAGGTGTATTAAAAATACTCTGGGTTATACTTAAAGAAATGACTAGTTTATTAGGTAGTGTGAATATAAAGAGGCGCTTGCCTACGCCATGCGCGAGATGCTACATGCTGGGCGTCCGAGACTAGAGAGAGTATAGCGCGTCGCTCGCTGTCGCTCGACGCACCTTCATAGTCGCAGACACACTAGGGAGGGGAGACTTACATGTGTGTATACGTGTGTCACGCTGTTTATGTCTCATGAGTATGTTTATATATAGAAGGCGAAATATTCACAATATCCAACAGAAGTAATTTCTATTTTGTTTTACTCTGAAATACGCAGTAGAAGCCGAGATATATTTAAAAAACCGTTTTTGGGGGTTATCTTCAGGGGTGGTTTTCATCCCCTAAATATGTTTTTCCGCAGATAAGAAAAAACACGTGTCTCATATTTTTTCATGATCTACAACATATATCGAAATTTTTGAAATCGGTGAGTTCGATACCCTTCCTTGTTAGATCCACACGCATGCAAACTGACAATGTTAATAAAAAGGACGTAATTCAGATAGTTAAAGACGAATTAAACAAAATAAAGAAAACGAACGATTCGAACAACGGAAGTTTTCTTAATGTATCGAGAGAAATAACTGAACCATTAAAATCTGAATTATCACAAAAAGGATCTACCCTTAAAAGAGATTATAAATTAACTAAACAGACAATGTTCGAAAATTTGTTGACTTCTTTTAAGCGAATCGGTAAAAGAAAAACATAAATTTAGAGTACGTGACATACTGATAAATCATCTTGATAGCGAATATCACGCGAAAGTAATGGATATTAAAGATCCAGTTCAAGTTTTGAAAAAGATTAAAGAAATTAAAATAAGTGAAGTTAATATAACGTCTTCGACGCTCAGAAGGCAATTATATAATATGAATTACAAGCCAGAGAAAGAAAAGGCAATTGAATTTATTGATAAATTTGAAGAAATTATTCCCAATTATAAGAACCTTTCAGGAATTCAAACTTTGTCTGCCGAAGAAATACGTGATTCGTTTTATAACGCTGTAGTTGGGTCAAACAATAAAATACAAAGTGTTGACTTCGTGATGAGGAGTACAACAGATAAACCCCTCAGCTTTGATCAAACAAAAATGCTTGTATTACAGATTGAGAGCGTAAGAACTCAAGCGAAAGATCAAGCGAAATGACAAGCCACAGCGATGGCAGCAAATCTTGAGGTAATCACCACGCCGACCAAGTGTTTCAACTGCGATGACTTTGGGCACTTAGGAAGGAACTGCCCACATGTCGGTGCAGGACTGAGAATCTGCTTTGAGTGCAAGCAACTCACCAACCACATCGCTGCTCACTATCCTCAGAGACTGGCAAAGGAAAGTCGGAAGAACTCGCAACAAAGGTACGAAAGTAGAGTCTTTCATAATTATAATAGAAATAGAAGCGAAAGTAGCGGCACTAAGCGAAAGAATGAAAGGCAATACGAAAATAGCGCTAAGAGATATAGACCAAATAATTTTGAAAAGAACTATAACGACAATAGACAAGATCGATATAATACAAACAGAGGAAGAAATTGAAAATTAAATAGAGGCAGAGGCAGACGAGGCAAAGGAGGTCAGAAACCGAAAAATCCCAAACACAGCAACAATAAAGAAAATGGTGAGTACTCGAACATAGAATCAGTAGGTAGGAAGTGAAAGTTAAAAACAGAGGAAAATTATGCTCTTAATGTCACAAATGTGGAAAAAGAGAAAACTGAAAATGTTATGTTAGCTAAATTCTTAGCAGATACGGGCGCTACGGAACATTTAACAAATTCAAGGTTCATATTTAAAAACTTTAATAAACAGACGAAAGAGATTAAATGTGCAAATACAAGCGAGCATACTAATTTGAGATCGGAGAGAAAAGGTCAAGTTCAGGGTTATTCGGAAATAGACTAATTAACTTGGAAAATGTTATATGTGCTGAGAATTTGTCTGATAATTTATTGTCATTGCGAAAGTTTGCAGATAAGGGTTTAAGTATTTATTTGGATAATAAGAAAATAGATATATATGATCCAGTATCGAATGAATCATTTATATCAGGTATATATAAGCGACCGTATTGGATAATAGAACTGAAAGTAAGGGACGAAAATAGCGAAAGAGATAAATTAAATGGTAAAATTGTAGCGTATGTGACTACCAGGCGCATGAAAAATCAGATAAATACAGAAATCGTAGAAGAAAACGAAAGATATGACGAAAGTACAAATAAGACTGAGAGTAAGAATAACAGAAACGTTGCAAATGCTGATTTTGAAAATACTGTGTTGAAGAGAAAGTTAAATGATTTTAGCGAAAGTCAAATAAGCAAGCGAAAGGGAAATTGTGATACATACAAAGAAACCCAGAACAAACCGTCTAACTATAGTAAGGCTATGCTATGTCATGCAAGAATGGGACATGCGTCATTAAATTACTTGAAAGCAATGCAGCGAAAGTATCCACCTATTAAAGATTTAAATCGAACGGTTTTTGATGACGCAATTCTTGATTGTGAAGTATGTATGATCTCGAAGATTAATCGATTGCCTTTTAAACAAACTCGAGTAAGAGCGACAGAAGCATTGCAAATTATACATTCAGAAATAATGGGGATGATAAGTCCAGCCACTTATCCAAAGAAATACAAATATATTTCGGTATTTGTAGACGACTATTCTCGCCTTGTCATTGCATCCTCAATGAACACAAAAGAAGAAACTGCATTCTGTTTCGAATCCTTTGTTAAGAGAGGTCGGAATATATTAGGAAACGATTCGAAAGTGTGCTATTTAAGATCCGATCAAGAGACAGAATTTACTGGCGGTAAGATGTCGAAAGTTTTGAGTAAGTTGGGTACGGAATTACAACTTGCCTGTCCCGATACACCTCAGCACAATGGAGTAACGGAAAGATTTAATCAGACAATACAAAAGAAAGTGCGAGCATTGATAAATGACTCTGGCTTACCCGAAAACATGTGGGATTTAGCTCTAGGAGCAGCCGTATACGCATACAACAGAACTCCACATGCTTCAATAGACATGCAAATTCCCATTCAAGTGTTCAAGCCTGAATACAAGACTGAATTGACGCAGATAAAACGTTTCGTATGCTTGGCGTACATGAAAATACAGCGAAAGACTGGACCAAAATTCAGATCCGTCGGAAAGCTTATGATTATGGTTGGTTATAAAACAACTGGTTATGAAAAATTGGTATTTACCGATAAATACAAGGCAAAGGATCTTGAATACTGGGAAAAGATCGAAACCGAAATTAATTCAGACACCTGGTTTACACAGTTTGAGAAAGAAACGGAAGATATAGAAACGAAAGACGAAATGAAAAGAAGTAGATGAAGACCGCAAAAGAACAAAGCGAACGATGATATTCAAATTACGGACGAAGATACACATGCCTTGCTAGAAAATATAAATGGTGACCCTGCTACATATAAAGAAGCTATAAATAGCTCAGACAGGCTTAAATGGATGGAAGCTATAGAGAACGAATTAGAATCGCTAAATAAAAACTAAGTCAGGAAGCTCGTTGACCGATCCTCAATAAACAAAGAGAACAGAAAACCCAACATAATCGATTCGAGGTGGGTGCCAGAGCGTAAGACAGAATCAGATAATAGCGTACGATACAAGGCTCGACTTGTAATAAGAGGTTTTAAGGATCGCAACGTGTATGAGCTTCAAGAGACATATGCACCAGTGTCTCTGCTACCACTTATACAAGCTATACTTGCTATAGCAAATAAATATGATTTTCTCATTTGTCAAATGGACGTCAAAACTGCATTTTTAAATGGATAACTTCAGAGTGAAGTATTCATGGAAATTCCGGAAGGAATGATGTACTCAAATGAAATAAGACGGTCTGTAAGTGAGTCCAAAATGCTAGAATGAAAAATTTAAGGAAAAGGCTGTAAAATTGGGTTTGACACCCGATGCAGATGAGCCCTGTTTATACAGTTGGAATGAAAATCATAAAGTATTAATACTGATTTTGTATGTTGATGACATCTTAATCACTGGTAATGATTTTGAGAAAATCCAAGACGTCAAGCGAAAGTTGAACCAAGAGTTTGAAATCACTGATATCGGAGAGCCGGAGTTTATCTTGGATTGGAGATCAAAAGAAACAAGAAAGCTAAGGCACTAAAATTGAGTCAACAAAGGTATATTGACAAAATACTGAAACGATTTGGTTACTAAAATTGTCACCCTCAAAGAACTCCAATAACGACCAATCAAGTGTCTAATAAAAAAAGAATAGGACGCGAGATGGCGAACGAAAACAGCATCTTTGCAAGAACAGAGAATCAAAACAACAGATTGTACAGAGAGGTCGTAGGATCCTTACTATACTTAGCGAATGCCAGCAGATCCAATATAGCGTATGGAGTGAACGTTTTGAGTAGACATCAAATTGATCTTAAGGAGGAAGATTGGAAGATGGTCGAGCGAATGCTTCAATATTTGAAAGGGAAAAGATCTTACAGTCTTAATTACTATCGAGATAGTAATGATATGCAAGGATATTCTGACGCAAGTTTTGGCGACTGTAAAGGAGCCAAAACTACAAGCAGGTAATTATAAAACTATTTAACGATACGATTACATGGCGAACGAAGAAACAGAATTATGTAGCCTTGTCTACCTGTCAAGAAGAGTACGTAGCGACGAGCGATTGTTGTCAGGAGATGATGTCTATACACAATTGTCTTAAAAGACTCCTAGATTGGGATTTTACTCCTATTGTACTATGGTGTGATAATAAAACGACAGAAGCGAGCGCTAAAACGGACGGCGGTAGCAAACTCAGATATATGACGGACATTAAAGAACATTATGTGCGAGAATGTGTACAGCGAAAGTTAGTGAAAGTAAATTGGTTAGCTTCAAAGCGACAAATTGCGGATGTATTAACAAAACCTCTATCTTTCGATCTACATTTGAATTTGATTAAACTAATTATGAATTTTTAATTTTGTGTTTCAGGCACTAAACCATAAATCCATAGATTCCACGAGATAGAAAATCTAGATATTTATTTTTGTACAAGTAATAGTTTGTAAGACTATATAAAATTATTTTGTAAAGCGAACGCATAAAGCGCGGGAGGGAGTGTTGAAAGTATGCGCGCTTCCCGCGTGGGTGTATGCGAGTATCTGCACTGAAAAACTTTCCGAGTAGGTTCTAACCTTCACACCGAGCAACAGCAGCGCCGCCATTCGGCGCGGTCAGTACTCCGAAGCGAGTAACAGCTGCGCGTTTTCGGCGCGCTCCGTACTCTTTTCCGAGAGGTTAGGTCATGCGCACACAGATCAGTGCAGTGGCTATACCGAATCTGAGTAACCACTACTCAGATCGGAGTAGCTGTTACTCCAATGAGAAGTGTAGCGCCTGACCCCACGGTTCAGAGCTCCATCTAGACTTGAAGAGTACCAGCTACTCCGAAAGTCTCTCAGTGTATATGTGTGAGTGGAGGGAGCGCCCTCCCCTCCGCACTGCGTGCGGCTGTCTCCGCGAGCGCCACTTCTCCCTGAGCGCTGGACCTCTTTTACTCTTAGCAATAAAGTTATTTTGACAACAGCAAATGTTGATTACGACAATTAAGAAAAATAATAAATTTTATATTCTTATGCTCTATCGCAAATGACAGCCTTTTGTTTAGTCCTGTGTTCTAATATAAAAACTTATTAATAAAAAGAAAACGAAAATATAACTTTATAATTAAAAATGTGTACTTTTGTAACTGCAACTTCTAATATGAAGGATTAATTACACAGCCCCACAAAAAAAGGAAAGGTTCTGTACTTTAGATCGGACTATCTCATCTCGGTGTATTTTGGCCCCCTAACAAGGAGTGTATACCAGATCCGGGTAATGGATTCACTCCAGATTGTAGAATATGACTTCTTACATATAAAAATGAAAGGCCGTACAATTCCAGACCCTAACGCATTCATCATTTGTAGTTATAAGAGATTGAATTTTTTGAAAATTAAGTGATTTTTTCACCTGAAATTACTCATTTGGCGGCTAAACCTTGCTTTTATGCCTGTAAACAACCGACAAAGTTTTTTATTTTTTTAAATATGACATATTTTAGTAAAATATATTACAATTTTTCACAAAAATGTCTATTGGTATTTTATATTATGTTATTACCTTATTCAATAAATAAAATGCAATTTATGCCAATATTAAGTGTTTAATCAGAATGAAACCAATTGTCGACTGGGAAGCATGGTTTATTCTCCATCAGATACGTATAATTTTTTTTTTTTTTACAGTGTTTTATTGTGTAAAGAATGATACTTTGTGTCTTTTCTCTTATAATGTTTCAGGATTCAGAAAATAGTCAAGAGTTCAGCTCATTATGCCAAAATCAAAACATGAAGCTATCGCATCAATTATTTCTAATGGGATTTTGGATATTAAGGACTAATTGATGAATATAATTATGAAATTCTTCACATTGGACTTCAAATTGAATAAGTTTAATCAATAAACCATGCTTCCCAGTTGACAAATGGTTTCATTCTGATTAAACACGGAATATTGGCATGAATTGCATTTTATTTATTGAATAAGGTAATATAAAATAATATAAAATATCAATGGATATTTTTGTTAATAATTGTAATATATTTTACTAAAATATGTCATATTTTAAAAAATAAAAATGCTTTGTGGTTTGTTTACAGGCATAAAAGTAAGGTTTAGCCGCCAAATGAGTAATTTGAGATGAAAAAATTACTTAATTTTTAAAAAATTCAATCCCTTATAACTAAAAATGATGAATGGATTTCATTTTTATATGTAAGAAATCATATTCTACAACCTGGAGTGAATCCATTACCCGGATCTGCTATACGCTCCTTGTAAGTATGATTCCAAGATCAGAATTCGTTCACTACGTCTGAATTTGGAGATATCATTAGGTATAAGATTTTTGAGATATCTTAAAAAACAAAGTAAAGCCAATTTTTTTGTTAATCTTTTCTACAAAACAATGTAGCATTATTTGCACCCTTCAAGACCAACTTTGCACCATTCCTCTACAATTTTTTTCTCGAAGATCTGAATATATAAATTTCGAGATAGAAATAAAGAATTTGATTTTAAGAGATATGTGCGGGATTACAAAATTCAGGTATTTAGATCTCGGAGAAAAAAAATTGTAGAGGGATGTTATAAAGTTGGTCTTGAAGGGCGCAAACAATGCTACATTGTTTTGTAGAAAATATTAACAAAAAAATTGTTTTCACTTTGTTTTTTAAGATATCTCAAAAATCTTATACCTGAGGCGTATAGGTGCAAAAGCTGCTAATTCACGTTTGTAATAAGGTTGAAAATTGAATGGTCGATCACTCGATTTTCAACCTTATTGCTAATGTGACTTAGCACCTTTTGCACCTACATGCCTCATCTAATGGTATCTCCAAATTCAGACGAGGTTAAGGAATTCTGACCATGGAATCATACTTAGGAGGCTAAAATACACCGAGATATGATAGTCCGATCTAATTTTCAGAACCTTTTCTTTTTTTGGTAGGGCTGTGCTACTAATAAAAAAGAACTAATTACTGTAATGTCAATTATATTATATAAATCAACACGTTAAGATAACAAAAGATTTAGGTTTTAGATTATTTTAGATAATTGACTATTTTTATAAATTTATCATGTATGATTTTATTGTAAATTAGAGTATTAAGTTAGTAAAATTTTGTATAATAGTCGTAGCGTTTTCATTCAAATTTGTAATATCTTGCTACATAGTTATTTAGTAACATAAATAATTCAATTCATGGTAGAATGTCCAGATTGTTAATTATAGAAAATGCCGAGACAAATAGGGTGTTATAACGATAAGATCAGCAGCACGCATATGAAGTACCTAGAAATAGATTTCCTCAGTTTTCCTGCGCGGAGACGCATGTTCCAGCATTTATTGGGACTCAACATACTGTAATATGAGAATATTATTTTGTGAATAATATTCCATATCCCCTTAACTATAAATAGGAAAATTGTTTTGTGTATAGTAAATGTTGGCTTATGGAAAATAAAAATTAGTAATAAATAAACATTATTGCGTTTTTATATTTTTGTAGCGAATAATGATCTTTTTGTTTATAATAGTTTATCTCCTTTAGTTTTATTAATGTTTTTTTTGACATCAAATAATAAAACATTTCGAAATTTAACTAATATTATAAATTGTATATTTTTCTAGCGATAATTAAATAATTTATCTTAACAAGAAATCTCAATTTGTTCATGCAAAGTTATAAAATATACATCGAGAAACATTCTAACTAAGAAATAGTATGTATTTTGACGTAACATTATTTTAAACAGTTAGTTAAACTTCAAATATTTTAAATAAACAATAGAAAGTCCACAAATTTGTATTGAAATCAATAAAATAATTGAATAAATTAATGGAATTCTTAGAGTAAACAATTGAATGTTTTTATAAAGTCTGCATATGAAATTTCTTTAATTAAATGCATAGTTAAGTTAACTGAGTTTGTACTGCGTTTAACTTCCGTTATAATAGACCAATTATTTCCATTCAAATTCGCACCGTCTTCTTAGGAAAAAATCCAATAAAATAAAATATTGTACAAAATGTAAACCGTCAATATTGAGTTTATACAAATTTTAGTAAAACTGATCGTTTTTGACTCGAAAGAGAGAGAAGGACATATCATCTGCCTCTCTCATCTCTCTGTCTCTGTCGCACATACAGCGTTCTCTCTCATTCCTTAAGGTAGGTACGAGCCGCCGGAAAATGGAGAAGGGATGAGCGTCCGCTCTCTGTATAAAGGCATAGGACTCTCGCCACTTGACTAAAAATATGATTTTTGATGATCCGCTTTCCCACACCGCTCGCCTCATTTAACATTACACGATATGTAAGGCTATCAACCGCCGCATATATCACCGATGATTCGTTGACGCAAGATTATGAAGTCACCCGATTCGACACCGCAATTTTCCAGTTCAAGAAGAGGAGGAGCAACGCATTCAAATACGCCAAGCACGCACTGCTCAGGGCAGATTGACACAAGCTTCACAAGATTCAAGACTCTGAACATAAAATCAAACTCCCAAATAAAATAATATTCAAATTTTTTCCAAAATTAAATCTTCACAATTTCATTCTTTCAAAATCTTCTTAAAAAATTCAAAAATATATTAAATTCAAAACTATCTAATTAATTATACTCTAAATTACTTCTCTAAACCATAGTTGTTACGACCTTATGGGTAAGCATACTCCTATTGATTTAGAAAAGGGATTAAGTAAACACAACGGCAGTTGTACGACCTTACGGGTAAGCCTCACTGGTTGTGTTTACAACGAATATTATTGATTTATAATAAATTTCATATTACAATTCAAAGGAATTTACAAAAAAAAGTAAAGAACACAAAAATAAGAAGGTAAATAAAATCTCCAATTAGTTATATTCTGCATTTCTTCTCTAAACCATAGTTGTTACGACCATACGGGTAAGCATACTCATATTCGTTTAGAAATGGATTAGTAAACATAACGGCAGCTGTGCAACCTTACGGGTAAGCCTTACTGGTTGTGTTTACAAAGAATAGAATTAAATTATAATAAATTTCACATTACAATAAGAAAGTAAATAAAACCTTCAATTGAATATATCCTAAATTACTTCTCTAAACCATAGTTGTTACAACCTTATGAGTAAGCATACACTTATTGGTTTAGAAAAGAATCAAGTAAACATAACGGCAGTTGTACAACCTTACGAGTAAGCCTCACTTGTTGTGTTTACAAGTAATATTTTAATTTATGTAAAATTCCAATTTACAACTCTAAAACCATTTATATTTGAAAAATTAGGAAACAGGAAAACCATAGAAAAATTCTAAGGAAACTATCCTATATTAAGATAAAAATTTATTAAAAGAATATGAACTTCAAAAGGATAAGTTTAATAAAACAGAAATTAAATTCACATGCAAGCTCTACTCTTAATAGGGAAGGGCGAATCTGAGAATTACCTGAGACCGGGAAAAATTATAAAAATCTCAAACCCCAGGTATCCAAAGAAAATCGTGACCTTATTACTTGTCCATACGGGGAAACATGCGGCCAAACGATCTTTACAAGACGTGCTATCCTCCGTTGATCCTTAGAAAAACCAAATCCTAATCCAAAAATTAGTCAAAACTCAGAATTCAACCTTAACAGTGAATTTGATATTACACTCCTTTCCTCAGCTCGTCCAAAATTTATTAGCAAGCACAGCTACAACCTCAAAGAGCATAACTTTTGGTTGAGTTAATCATCCCAGTCGTGTCATGTTTTTAGACTTGCAGGAATATTTTAAGACAGGTTTAAGGACAATATTCAATAATATTTTCTGTATCTTTGCGTGAAACATTTCGGCAATGTTTTCGCAATAATTTCAATAGGGTATTGATATAATAAATAGCATTTCAAGAGGTATTAGTGCAAGATTTCTCAAAGTTTTCCCGAAATTTTTTGTACGAATTTTCTATAAAGAAACATGCCATGAAATATTATGGGAAGGTTTTGAAAAGATTTCTCGGAAAGATTTCTTTTCTAAACTCAAACAGTACAAAATATCCCCAAAACCTTGCAGGTATATTTAACGACAGGTTACAAGGACAACTTACCGAAATATTTCCTGTGTCATTACGTGAAACGTTTCCGCAATGTTTTGGCAACATTTTTGATATGGTATTGATACCATGAAAGAATATTTCAAGAGATAATATTACAAGGTTTTACAAAGTTTTCCCGAAAATTTTCCTACAAATTTTCTCTAAAGAAACATTTCATGAAATATTACAGGAAGGTTTTGAAAAGACTTCTAAGAAATATTTTTTTCTAAACTGAAACTGTACAAAATAGTCCCAAAACCTTGCAGGAATATTTTACGACAGGTTATAAGGGAAACTTTATAAAACATTTCCTGTATCATTGCGTGAAACATTTCCGCCATATTTTAGCAATAATTTCAATAGGGTATTGATATCATAAAAAGCAGTTCAAAATATTAGTGCAAGATTCTACAAAGCTTATCCGATTTTTTTACAACATTTATCTAAAGAAACATTTCATGAAATATTATGGGAAACTTTTGAAAAGATTTCTGTCACAGATTTTTTTCAGAAACAGAAACTGTAATAAAATATTACAAAAATTTGGCAGGAATATTTTACGACAGGCTATAAGAGCACGTTTAAAAAAATTTACGGTATCATTGCGTGAAATGTTTTAGTAAAGTTTTCGCAACAATTTGACACGGTATTGATACTATGAAAAAATATTCCAAGATATATTGGTGCAAGGTTTTGCAAAGCTTTTCCGTAATTTTTCTTACCACCTTTCTCTAAAGAAACGTTTTATGAAATATTATGAGAAGCTTTTGAAAAGATTTTTTGGGAAGAGTTTTTTTAGCAACAAAAATTGTAATAACATATTCTTAAAAAATTGCAGGAATATTTTATTTTTATAATACAGAATTTACTGTGTTCTGTCGGTAAAACAGCGTACAGGAGTACTACACCACCTTAAATATCGTAGTTGAAAGTACTCAATATTTCGTCGTTTAATCAAATGCTTGTAATTTTTATTCAAGTTTACTAAATACTCATTAAAAATATTACTTATGTCGACTGCAACTTACTATCAACTGGTGAGAATTTTTCCATCAGTCTTACAGTCTTATAAATTAAATTAAAATAATTAATATTTATGGCAGTCAGATTGCCCTTGTTTATAATCACCCCCGCAGAATCTGAAATAAAAACTTAATTAAAACCTGGAAAAAAAACTTTATTAGCAAAGGACTATCTGACTGCCCCCACCACCAAATTGCCCAATTGGCCAACGTTTCGAGCCCGCTCCGGCTCCTCCTCAGGGACTCAACAGTCCCTGATTGGGGGGCAGCCAGATAGTTCTTTGCTGATAAAGTTTTTTTTGATGATCCTTCGCTATTACTGATATTATTTAGTTTATCAATCATTAATTGAAATGTAATGAAGAATGTACATTAATTATAAGCATATAATTAATTATTAGATTGATGTACGCGATATCTTACATTTTACATACAACTATACACTTAGCTGAAACTGAAATTTTGTAGGGTACAAGCGTTGCGTAACATAGGGGTTAGCCTTGTAATCCGAGGGACTCGAGTTCGATCCCACCTAAGGTCAAAATTTTTTTCTGCGTTTTTTCTGTAAGATAATATGTAAATACAAAAATAGCGAGCGATAATAAATATAAATTAATGCGAATATACAATAATTTAATATTAAACAAAATAACTATATAATAACTATGCAGATATATTAAGTTGCAGGAGTTCTGGAAGGATCATCAAATTGATAAGGCTTCAAGGAAGAAAAATTTGTTGTTTTGAAAATTATTAAAAAAATTGTGAAAAAAATTTTTAATTCAGATATCTTTCGAAAAATATTTGTTTAAATCTTTTTAAAATATTTCAAAAACCTTACTTGATGGTTTTCAGACCTCTTAGAAACCTGCGTAAAACATTGTCGTAGGATTTCAGAAACATTTCATAGATCTTTTTTGGAAATCTTCCAGATATCTTTCACAAAATATTTTTTTAAATCTTTTTAAAATATTTTGAAACCCTTAGTTGATGGTTTTAAGACATCTGAGAAACTTACAAAAAACATGGCTGCAACATTTCAGAAAGATTTCATGGAAATTTTTGGGAAACCTTTCAGATATCTTACGCAAAATATTTTGTGTAAACTTTTTGAAATATTTAGAAAACTTTTCGTGATGTTTTGAGACATCTGAGACACTTGCATAAAACATTGTCACAACATTTCCGAAAGATTCCATACAACTTTTCAGGAAACCTTTCAGATATCTTTCGCTAAATATTGTTTGGAAATTTTTTAAATATTTTCAAAAAATAAAAAACTTGGCGTAATGTTTTGACAAATCTAATACACTTGCATAAAACATTGCCACAATATTTCAGAAATATTCCGCACAACTTTTCAGGAAACATTTCAGATATCTTCCGCAAAATATTTTTTGAAAACTTTTTAAAATATTTAGAAAACTTTTAGTGATATTTTGAGACATCTGAGACATTCCATAAAACATTGTCACAACATTTTAGAAAGATTCCATACAACTTTTCAGGAAACCTTTCAGATATCTTTCGCAAAATATTTTTCGGAAACTTTTTGAAATATTTTGAAAATTTATCGTGATGTTTTGAGTCATCTAAGGCACTTTCCTAAAACATTATCACAACATTTCAGAAATATATTTTGTAACTTTTCAGAAAAACCTTTATGAAAATATTTCCAGAATTCCTTTTGAAATATTTTAAAAACCTTACATGACATTTTTAAGCATCTGAGGCACTATCCTAGAACATTGTCAAAACTTTTCAGAAAACTTTCAAGTAACTTTTTAGGAATGGTATCAAATATATTTTAAGAAATATTTTTGAAAGTTTATTGCTAGGACATATTAATATTTTAGAAACCTTTTTCTGAAATATTTTTGAAGGTTCCCAACCTTGCATAAAACCTTTTAAAAACCTTAGAGAAATATTTCATGCTATGTGGGTGAAAGCTTAAACAAAAATTCATATCCATCTTGATTTACAATTCTCATTTAACACTCTCGAAAATGCCTCCAGAAAACGAAAGTAATATTTATTTATATGAATTAATATTTATTTTCTTTGAATTTCAATTGTTTGAATTGAAACCTGTGTTTCAATGTAAACTTTTCCATTCGTGCTTCAAAGTTCTAGCAGTGTAAATATTTTTCTGTTCATTTTTCCAGCAGTGCGATTTTTGTATTCCTTTGATTTCTTTAGCACGTTCATCCAATTCTACTTTCTTAGTCTGATGGAAAACTTCCAAATCATGCCTTTCTAGAAAAATCATGTTAATCGACGAAGATTAGTCTGATACGTGAGTCACCAAATCGTCTACTTTTTTAACGAAACCAGCATCCTTTTTAAGCAGACTGTCGGTTCTGACATAATGTTTAACTAAACTTCCAATACCATGGCATGGACCTTTTCCATGACCTGTCGTAGAAAACACCCATTTTCTATTGAATTTTGGAGTTCATATAATTCGTATCTACTTTTTAAATGACTACCAGCTCCATCTGAAATAATTGTAATATCATCTATCTATTGCAAAATGTCTTTTTCCCTCAAGTCTTTTATAATTAAATTCATACCCTACTGGCAAATCTCACGTGAGATCTCATGTGTAAAATTACTAAAAATGTAAAAAATGACTAAAACGCTTCAAAACATAGATTTTTGAACTTATCTGGGGAGTGCCGTAACCTAATAGGCGACACCTAATTCCCAGAAACCGATTTTTTTTTTATAATTAAAGGGCTTTCAGCAACTCGCAGACCAGAATTCCACATGAGATTTTGACGTGAGATCGCACATGAGATTTTTCAGTAGGGATAGCCATTGAGGCATAAGATAAATCATGTTAGATATTATCACTAATTGTTACATAACTGATTATTGAGCCATTTCCATAAGATCAAACTGACGGAAAAATAGATATTAGATTTTTACTCCAATGATAGCTTTGACTTTCATTTTGTAGTAAGATTGCCCAATTTTCTGCAAAGTCTACATGTATGTATGATTCACTATTTTTTTCTTAAGTTTTTATTTCTTTTATTGCAACTCGCTGAATTTATTATCATTTTATGAGTGCTTACAGTGAGCGCGAGCTTTTCTAATTCTATTAAAAAATTTTCAATTGTATCAGTTTTATTTAGAAAATCTGATTTTTTCCAAATATTATAAGTTTTTCTCCCCAAAGATCTTCTTCTGTTAAAACGATTACTTCCAAATTGAAACCATCTTCAATTGGGAAATTTTGGCATTCTTTTAATACGCACTTCATATCATCTTGAAACAAAATAACGAAGAAAACATTTTTGATTTGACATCTGAAATGCTAGATTTCTTTTACGCAAAACACGTATCGCTGGATGGATGTGGTATAACCCATTTTGGCCTTAAATCATAGAATTTCGATTTACCAATTCTCATTGCCATTTCACGATTCTCCTCTGTGAATAATGTGAATATTTCTTTCATGCTGGAAGTGAGAAAACGCTTAGCTTTTTTAATTTTCATGCCACATTAACGGACATTGTGTCGCTTTTATTTGCACTCTGACGAGAGTAATTAAAACCATCGTCTAAATAATAATCTTTGACTTTGGACACAATCTCACTATTTAAAGAATCTTACTGTTTGCGTTTGAAGTATTTGAAGCATTTGAAGCATTTGAAGTCTTAAGTTCGTTGACAAAAATCTCACTATCTCGAAAAATTTCTTCACTACTGATAATTAGCGTAGAAACTAAAAATTCTTGACTAGTTGAATGTAGTACATCAGAAATAGCAGTCTTCACTTCTTTTTGTAATATTGTACACTTGCACAAATTGTATCTTCTCCGAACAGAGGAATATTTTGATACAAACTCTGTATAGCCTCTGTTAAGTTCCCTAACTCCCTAAGCTGATTTTTTGAAGATTGATAAATTGCACTCATGTGCTTTCCTTTTAAGTCCTTGCATCATTTTTTGGTAGCAATCGGATCCATTATAATAATGCGAAATTTTTTTAACAGTATATATAAAAATTATTTTTATAATAATGTAAGAAAAAGAGGTCCTGGTTGTCGATCTCACCGCTTTATATCCCCGTGACGCCTTTAATTGTTAGTGTAGGAATCAATCGCAGTCACCTAGCGGTGGATTATGCGAACTATCCCCGCGAGCTAAAATCAAATCGCTGGGCGAAATTCAACAAAATATTTATCTCACTAAGACTTTCGAAAGTGTGACGTGAGAATAGTAAATCAAGATTAACATATATTTTTGTTTAACCTTTCAATGCTTTCTACAACTTTAAATCGCTATAAATTCACGTATTAATATTGATCAAGAATCCTTTCTGGTGACTTTTTCAAAGTTTCTTCTTTATTCTACTAATATATTAGTAAATAGAATAATAATATAGATAGAGAAATGGCACATTTTTTTTAAAACAACATGAGTTGAGAGCTTAGAAATCGAAAAAATCGTTTAAACTTTGTAAATTCATTTTAAAAAAAAATCAAAAATAGCATATTCTCACCTGCTGGAAAAGTTAGTTTTTTAAATTTATAAAACCATATTAAATTTTAGAGCAAACCATAAAACTCTGTAAGTAATTGATTCCATTTTCAATTTAACTAGTAAGAGGCACTGCTCGCTCATCTTATTGTAAACTTTGCATATTAACAGTGCCTGGCGCCCTATAAATCGCGTTATGCCTTCTGTATCACGATTTGTCTTTTCTATAAATTGAATCTGCCGACTATCAATTAGTCTTCTTTTACGTTTGCCATCTCGTGGCAAGTTATTATTCTTTTACCACCAAATATACCGGGAAAAATAAGTTATCTCCGACATAACTAAAATCTCTCCGTTATAAAATATAAAAAATGCGTTGTTGAATAATTTATAAATTCTAAAAACCACAAAAAATTAAAAAGCTCTTAAAATAAAGCAATTAAAAGTGGTTTTTTAATTTTTCAAAATACTTAATCTAAAAGATTTGAATATTTCTAACTCTTTGGACCACAACTACATTAATTTCAAGTAATTTAGGCTTTATCTCATCAACATCCATAAAAGGGCTTTCTCAAAATGCTACGTCGATGCCAAAATATTGAAAATGATATCGTTGAGTGAAACAGAGCTGCAGATTATATCTTGACCCATTTTATTAGAAATAGTACATACTAGCGTTAATCAGCGCGCTACGCGCGCCACTGTTTCGTCTTTTGTTTCTCTCCTTTAGAGATTCGAGACGGATTCGATTATTCGAGATTTCGAGATCGTTCGAGGGCAAAATAGATTATCTCGAATGCTCAATTTATATAAGGGATTCATAGTGTATATATGTTGTAACGATGAACAAAATTTTCGAGATAAAAAATGTTCAAAAAGGTGTTTTAAGGCAATATATGTCGATATTTGTTGATTTTGAGAAAATTTTTTTATCGTGGATGTGTGTGTGTGTGCGTGCGTGCGTGCGTGTGTGTGTGTGTGTGTGTGTGTGTGTGTGTGTGCGTGCGTGCGTGCGGGCGTGCGTGTGTGTGTGTGTGTGTGTGTGTGTGTGTGTGTGTGTGTGTGTGTGTGTGTGTGTGTGTGTGTGTGTGTGTGTGTGTGTGTGTGTGTGTGTGTGACAAAGGCTACTCTCTTCGTCTCGCGAAAAAAACTCGGTACGCTGGTGGATTTGAGTTATTATTGACTTTCTTTTTTTATAACCAAAAAACGATTTTGAATTTTTAGTTTTTTTATGTTTTTATATCTTACAGCCATTATTACATAATATAATAAACATTTCTTGAAAGCTATTTAAATTACCTATATTTTCTTATTTTAATATTTAAATTATTTTCACTCTGTCATTTGTTATTAAGGAAAACGTTTTTATATTTCATAAATTAGTTTCTCAAGAAATATTTTATTTATCGACTTGAAATTTTAACCACTTATTACACTCATTGAAGACTATATTTGGCTAAAATTTCAAGAGTTTATCTTCATTTGTCTTTTAGAAAAAAATTATTTTAGAAAAAATTTGCGTTTTCATTGTCGAACGATAACAAGAGTAAAAGTTGTCCAATCGTCCTGTAATTTGGCACAGATTTAGCTTTTATATATCTTCAAATCGAGTTCGTTGCCCAAAAAAATCGGTCTATTACGAAAAAAGATAATTCAGGTTAAAATTTTTTTTTTTAATTCTCGAATCGCGTTTTCTCAGAGAATATTTGATTTATCGACTTACAATTCTAGCCACTTGTTAAATTCATTGAAGACTATATTTGGTTAAAATTTTAAGAGATTATCTTCATTTGATTTTCAGAAGAAAAATGTTTTACAAAAAAGTAGAGTTTCCGTGTTCGGACGATAACAAGAGTAAAAATTATCCAATCGTCTTGTAATTTGGAACCGATGTAGCTTTTATATATCGTCAGATCGAGTTCGTTACCCAAAAAAATCTGTACATTACGATCGAAGATATTTCAGATTAATCTCGTTTAATCTCGAATATCTGGTCGTGATAATAATTTTTTTTTTGTGTTTTTTGTAGGCAATGATTTTTTTTTTGTAAAATATAAAATTGAAAATATATAGAAAGAGTAAAAATAAAAAGTTACACACGATTTAGCATAGTCTCACCGAACAAATTAAAATATTAAATTTTAAATATTGGAATTAAAAATTAATTAAACGAATCAGTAAATTAAGTTTGAAGAGGCTACGTGCCAATGAATTGGCAGCGGTTTTCTTTTCATACACCTGATTTTGGCCTCAGAAGAAACTGTGTCTATGTCAACCTTAATTTGCTCGAATAATCTCAGAAAAATTTATTTCTGGCAATGCTTATTTGCAAGTAAAAATTTTCTTTTAACTTTTTATCTGAATCGCAATGTTTTATGTAATTGGAGCTTGAATAGGAGCACAAAATCTGAAAAAATTCAGAGACACTCATGGGATCTCTAAACAGACATTTAGAGGATAAATAGAGAAAAAATAGTGGATTTCGTATATTTGAAATATAGTTTTACGCACGAGATGTATCGTGAAACCATTACGCTCGATGAGCGGGCCTGGGAAATACGTTTTTCCTGTTCACACTACGGGTGTACAATGGCGTTTTACGATTACGAATGCATAAAATAAATTTGTAAAAGAACTAAGTTTCTAAACAGCCTTCATAAATATTTTCCTTTCTCGTGGAAAAATGACTTTTAACTATCAGCCAACCTTTCAGCTCATAGTTCAAAATATTTTAATAATATTTTTTTCTAATATAGGAAATTTTTCTAGGTTTTAAGTATGGAGGATTATGATATTAGCAATATTGAACATGAAGCTTTGCTCTTAGTTATAACATCAACATTCGGCAATGGCGATCCACCTGAAAACGGAGAGGTAATATGTTTTTAAATATACTCAAAATCAATATAAATATTTTTGAAATACGATCCAAAGTGAAAATTATATGCAACTCAAATGATAAATTTATAAAAGTTTTACAGTTTCAAAACATATAATAAATTATGGTTTATTTAACAATGAACCATAATTTATTAAGGAAAAATACGTTAATTTAAGATTCTATGTTGGTATAAGGGGTACTGAATAGACTCATGATGCTCATATGCTGCCGTAAGCTTTTACGGGGCTACATGACTTTTCAAGGGCAGGATAGGCTAGGTGGCTAAAAATACGTGAATTTAAGATTCTACGGGTCTCTAATGTTTACCGATTGAAGTCTTGATAATCATACGTGACTGTAAGCGTTTGCAGGACTTTTTAACTTTTTAAGGGCAGCACAGGCTAGAGTGACTGAAAAATACATAGACTTAATAAAAAATACGTGAATTTAATATTATACGTTTCCAGGAGGCTTCTTGAATCGACTCTTGATCCACATACGTGACTGTATGCCTTTGCGGGGCTATATGATTTTAAATGGGCAGCACAAGCTAGAGTCACTAAAAAATACGTGAATTAAATCTTGTACGTGTCTATAAGACAGCCATACGAGTCCGTAATTTTTACGTGGATATAATACAGGCACGCTGCAAAATACGTGAATACAAGCTTTTATCTGTCTATAACACCGCCGTGCGTGTCTATAATTTTTACGCGGATATAACACAGGCTGGTTGAAAAATACGTGAATCTATGATTTTACGTGTTTATAAGACTGCTGTAGATGTCTGTAATCTTTACGTGAATATAACGCAGGCTGGCTGAGAAATACGTAAATCTAATATTTTACGTGTCTCGACTTCATTTTGGAAAACATACTTGACTGTACTTCAATAAAAAAACATATAAGTTCTATGCACGGAAAATATCTTGATTGTCGAAAATGATCTTCTAGTCACCTAAACATATCCATGGAATCACATATTTTACGTGGATATTGTGCGAATAGTCACACCGTTTATTTAAATCCTTATTTTGTCCTAATTTATTGATCTAAAACTTACTTTATTTTACAGTTCATTTTCAATTTATTATTTAATTAAATTTTTTATTGCTTTTCCTATTTTTCAGTAATATTATATGTCAAATCAAATCATATGATAATCATATCCAAAATCATATTTCAGATCATACAATAATAATATGTCACTTCATATTTACTATCATATGATTATCATATGAGAAAGTGGGTCTATAATGGCATATTACTTATCATATGATTATCATATGATTTGACACGTGATTGCACATATGATAAAACACATGATTATCGTATGATAAACCATATGATATAACAGGAGATCATCGTATGATTTCACATATATATTCGCGAATGATCATTTCCAATAGGGAAGAGACAACACTACATTGACTAAATTTGCTGAAGTAGAGTAATGCTTCATAAACCAAGGCTCATACTCATATTTTAAATAAATATCATAAATATCAAAGGCTGGCAAGGATCCTAGATCGAAAAACACTACTGCGTCACAATCAACTTGCAAATTAAAATATTGGTTGCAAATTCAAAAACTAGTCATGACAGTAATTTATATATTAGCGATTCATGTACTATAATGTTCACAGAACATGTGGCTTCTCTGAAACATTTGACGTCCCATATCATGAATTAATCATGAATTGCATTATTCTTAACACTTGTATTTGTTTAAATTTTTACGTGAAACCATTTAAATTAAAAACGAACCATTGCTACATATCTTGTAGAAGTAAAAACAAACAGTTTAGTACTTCAGAAACACTGAGAATAAAAGCTTTCTCGATATTCTTTTACATGTATAACTTCTTAAAATTCTTATTGAATATACTTGAATTAATAATCTATCATTGCTACACATCTTGTCAAATTAAAAACAAACAGTTTATGAACTAAGAATCACTGTGAGAACAAAAACTTTTTTGACATTCATTTATGGATATAACTTCTTGAAATTATGATATTAATTTTGTGTAGAAAAAATGCACTGTGGACTTCTCTGAAACATTTAAGCGTCTCTTACCATGAGCAAATCATAATTAAAATTTTTCTGAGCAGTTTTATTCATTCAAATATTAACAGTAACACATCATTTTAGCATTTTTCCATATTTCAATTTTTATTTTACATAATCTCTTGATTGGTCCATGAGAATATCTACAACAGTTGAAGAGACAGCACTGACATTGACTAAATTTTTTGAAGTAGAACAATGCATCTTAAACCAACGCTCAGACCAATATTTCAAATAAATATCATAAATGTCAAAGACTTGGAAAGATCCTAGATCTAGACACAATACTGTATCGCAATCGTTTTGCAAATAAAAATATTGGTTGTAGATGCAAAAATTAGTCATTACTGTAATTTATATTATAGCTTCATGTACTATAATGTTCACAGAACAGAAGGCTCCTCTGAAAAATTTAGCATTCCTCACCATCAGCCAATAATTAATTACATTATTCACAACATTAAATTTGTTGAAATTTTGAGTTGTAACCGATTGAGTTAATAACCGATCATTGCTACACATCTTGTGAAATTAAAAATAAACAGTTGATGAACTAGGAAACACTGGGAGATTAAAAGCTTTCTCGATATTCTTTTATAGACAAATGAAATAACAGTAACAGGACAAGCTGTGTTACGTGTGAAGGCTCTTCACAACTATAACGGGTGGAGGATTTCAGCTTTCTGTGCCATTCCAGTGATGGAACGGTGCAGTAAAATACAAGGCACGTATATACTTGAAACGTATATTCATTGAATACTTAGTATGAAAGAGAGAGATATCAAGTCCTACTTCACGGCGCCGTTGTTCGTAATTGTAGTCTCCTTCGTAGATCAATGCGTGGCCTCTCCTCGTCCAGTGACTCGTTCGTCCGGATCTCTCTCTGTTTTCTTCCTCTGTCGTCCGGTCGTATTTAACTCCGACCAGCCGGACCTCCTTCTTCTTCCTCTCATACGTGGGAACTAATTCTCCTGCAACTGCTGGTGCGCATTATCAGCACTTTTGTTGATCGTATGATTGATTCTTCTGACCGACAATCATTACGCCAGATCGTCAGCACTTTAATCTGGTGCAATGAATGTTTCTTCATAGCTTGAGTTTTGCCGATGCTCCATGTCCTGGGTGTATCGAAATGATGCTGCTCGCCTCGTTCCTTGACACTGCATGCTTGACCGGGTATTCACCCGTAACACGTCTGAGGGCCGTAACATCGGCACCCTCGTCGATGCAACAAAGGTGCGACTTGGTAAAAAAATGACTTGTCTGGTAGCAACTTCTAATTGTTCTAGTTGTTGTATGCTGAAGTTATCTTCACCTTCTCGAGCGGCTGCGAAGATGATATTTCTGAAATATTGAGTACGCTTCCGACGTATATTTTCAGTTTTAATTCCAGGGATATTCTCGAGTTGTACTCAAGCGCATAGATTCGGAGCGTGCTGTGCAGTCTGCTGATATTTCCAGTAGGCCGACTCCTTGTGTTGGAATGGACTGATCGGCTGTCCTGCTACAGCTGACTAATATTTTATCCTTTTGATTTGTGGAAAATAGCCATGTGTTGGCGGAGTTTGTTTTCGTCCAGAATGTGTCTTCGAGTCGTATAATTTTTATTTTACAGGCCGGCCAGTCAGATATTGTTTGGTTAGCCTCTAATCGCACTTCGCAGGGTGAATTATTATTAACGATCCGCCCGGGTTCCGTTGTTTGGCATATATGAAGTTGTTGGTATTTCTTACAGGACTCCAATACTCCCGATTGAATATTTATGTATGCGTAGCCTAGTTGCGTCAATGCGAAGAGTGATGATTCTGGCCAGATGTAGGCAAAGGTTGTTGAGTTACTGTATAACCTCTGATGTATGGGTACTGGTGATGCATTGAAAAGGCTGTATGTATTGAAGCCGATCAAAGGTACTATAATGTAGTATACCAGCCGAGAATTGTGTAGAAATATGGATATGTCCAACAATCTGATCAAATCGGCTATGGTTCCGTTGCTGTTTGATATTGGAAAAGCGGCTTCGGACACGGTTTATGCAACCAAATCAGCAATCTCCTGTATTTGGGGTGGGTTGATGAACCGTGGGTAAATCACCCCTTGGGATGCGAATAATATCACGTTAGTGAGTGTTTGTACGTCGATTTCGTACTGAAGCATCTGTTCCTCGAGTATCTGAACCGCATTTGCTACTGCTCCTTTGCTTATTTCTTGTGTCTGCTCATTTTCGAGTGCTAATATTGATTTTTCATCTCCAAGAATTTTTTGTTCATCACCCCGAATTCCTTGTAGGCAATTTCTGTTTGGTTAACTAGTAATTTCGCCAACCTTGATGTTCTTGTTTCTGCGTGAGAGCTCAAACCCTTGATCTCTTCCTTATCGGCCTCACTTAGAGTGCCGAACAAGAACCCACTCGCTTTTCCAATCGCGGACACCCAGGCCCGGCGTTGGCGACGGCTTTGTTGTGGTTTCTCATGGCCTCTTAGTAATTCTAGCGTCCTCTCCATGTTCTGGTTGCCTTTTAAGATTTGTTTATAAATGACCTTGAATTGCTGCTCAAGACCTTCGTTACTTGTTTTACGGTAACGGGTTATCGTTCGCCAGTTAGCTAGTAATTTCTCTCCCTGGCCTGCAAAAGGTTTCAGATCAATTTGCTGGATACGTTTCAGGATATACTTGGCGTGACTAGAGATCCAAGTTCTTCAAGCAATACTTCTGGGCTATTTCCGATAGGGTGTAAGGACGCGCTATGGTCGCCATGGCTGTTTATACACCTGTAACCAACATCCTTTCGGTTATTTATCTGATTCATGTTTTCAAGATACATGGGAAACATCTTATATATATCTTTTTTTGTAACTATCTTCTTAAACCTTCCTAAGACCGTTACCCAACTTGTATATTCCTCACTAACTATTGTTAGCATCTTGACCCTCCTTAGATTATCGAGCTTATCATAGAATTATTGTAACGAGCTAACGTCAGTACTGAATGCGCTACTCCTTTATCGGTCATGTAGACTATCCCCTTGAACGCGTGCTTATGCAGCGAGAGCGCCAGGGAGGATGCTATCCGGCGTTGCTCTACCTGCGCAATGAGGTGGTTAACTTCATCGCGCCGATTTTCCTGCGTAAAAATGGCTGTCGCTGCATTTTTCACAGTAGCTTTGCTGTGAATTACCCGTTCGATGAATTCCCTTACTTCGCATTGTTTCCTTCAGGATAACCGAATTTCAATTTATTTCATGCGCTCCCAGATAATATTATTCGCTAATCTTATTGAGAATTAGAAGGAACGTGGACATTAATCTTTTTTTTTCCTCTCCTAAAACTTATTCCTATTATCCCTATTCCCGTTGTTAGTGCTGCTCTAATTCTTATACCGTCAAGGTCGGTTAATTATTTTTTTCTTTTTTATTGGTTTCAAAACTTTGTTATAACATATAACTGAGTTTTGCCTAATGTACCGACCTCGTTTTCTTCTACTGATTCAGCTAGAACTTTTCGTCTTTTCGTTTATAAATGGAACGCATTCATAGTTTGACAGTGTTATACTCCTAATATTTTCCTTTAGTGCTAAAAAATAACGCTGAATATCCCTCTATTTTATTTCGCGCGAGCTTGGTCACTGACATGCCAGCTTGCATATTTTTCTTCTCGTTCCCTCGGTTGGACCCGTCGCCACGAGTGCTATGTAAGGGCGGCTTAATAACCAACCAGCTTAATAATCAAGGGCCGTGAGTATTACAACTTACAGGACCTGCTCAAGATTTGCATTAATCCTCATCGTACGTTACAAGTACAGTTATATGTCATCCGTTCTCCGACGACGTTGCTGGGTGATCCTTGATTCCGCTACATCGGTGCTTTCTGTGGCCGGTCGTATGGGTCTCCAGGAATCGACCGTCGCAAGATGTTGAGACAGCGCTCAGCATGTCGTGGCTTGGTGTGGGGAGTGCCTGCTGTCTAGCGATTTTTCTAGTATAAGTAGGGGCATTGCCGGGTAATCGGCATCGTTAGTTTTTTCCTACGTCGACAAACTTAATCATGGAAGTCACTGGAGTATTCGCCGGATTCCAACTGCCGCTTGTCATTAGGCTCCTGCGGCCGTGATTCCCACTGATGAATTTTTTTTTTACACTTTTTTTTATATTCCTTGTAATGTTGGTCGTAACTTATATTTCTATTATGTAAACCTATTAAATCCTGAGCCGAATCTCGGCTAGATAGCATCAAATGAACTATTGGATTGGTGGCATAGTCGAAAAAAGTACCCGCGTTTTTCCTTTTACATTTGCAATTGTTTATAAAACGTTATTTAAACAAATACATACAAAATTTGTAATTTTGAAAAACTAAAAGCGGCAATCGGTTCTATGGGAAAAATCATAACGAAAATCTTAGTGACGTTTTTTTGTTAGACTTTAAATTGTTAGTGTAAAAATGGTATAAAGAAATGTATCCTCATAGACACAGCTTACTTCGTCAAATCCTGAGCCGAATCTAGACTAGATGGCATAGCCGAAAATAAAGTACCTGTTTTTTCTTTTATCATTTGCAATTGTTTATAAAAAATTATTTAAAGAAATAAATAAAAAATTTGTAATTTTGAAAAACTAAAAGCGGCAATCGATTCTACAAAAAAAAAATCATGAAGAAAACCTTAGTAACGTTTTTCTGTCAGACTTCAATTGTTAGTGTAAAAATGGTATAAAGAAATACAAATTGAGAAAATCTAAATTTGAACAGTGTTGTAGTTGGAAAATTTAAGACTGTGCATAGTGTATTCATGTATACCGTATGATAGATATGCTATATCAATATTTATACTGTATAAATAATTATATTATATCTATATATATTCCGTATAAATAGATACACTATATCTATCTTTATTTTACGTATAGATATACTAATCAATTAGTATACATGGTTATATTTGTTTTCATTTATTCTACTTATTCAAAATGTCTTGATTTTCAGAAATTATTCTATATCTGAAATCAATATAGCACTTTTATTCGAAAAAAGTACATAGTAATAGAATTTTTATATATTTTTTTTCGATTTACATATTAGCGTTATCCCGTGTCTCTGCTCTTTTGAGGCACCCCGGTAAAAAATGTCACGACAAAGAGTTGCCGATTTACTCGATTTAGTTGACGATGATGATGTTAATTGCGATAAACACATCGATATAGCACTCTTACCTTCTGACGACGATAATTCTGATGGAGACCCTCTTCACGATCCAGATGAAGATATCCTATCTTGTGAACTTCCTACGGGTTCTTACGAACATGTAAGGAGTTCTTATACAAGTACGCAAATATTATTAGAATCTAATCTTGTTTATGACTGGCAGAATTATGCTTACATTGATAGCTCTGTTGAAAGTACTGACGATTATACTAGTTGCATCAATAATACTTTCATTTTATCATTTTACAATAAAAAATCATTAGAATTATATGAATTGTTTTTTTCAAATGCGTTAAAAACTCATATTATTGAAGCAACTTCAGAAAATAATTTCGAACTTACTATGATTGATCTTGAAAGATTTCTTGTCATTATTATGATTACTATTTTCTACTCCAGAAAAAGTCAGCCTAATTATTGGTCAAATAACCGGCTTCTACAACGCTCTGTGATAAAAGAACTCATGACAAGAGATAAATTTTTCGAAAGAAAAAAGTACATATGATTTTACAAGTTGCAAGACAAAACTGAAAATGATAAAGTATGGGAAATTAGGTATTTGTATGACTTATTCCGATCAAATTGTATGCAATTTAGGTTTTTTGATTACACTTTATCTATTGATGGAATAATGGTGAAATATTTTGGAAGGTTTAGTATAAAACAGTGTATCAGAATCAAACCGATCAGATTTGGAATAAAGTTATGGACACTATGTTCTTCTGATGGATATTTATATGATCTTGTCATCTGCACAGGCAAATCTGGTACTGATGCGCGAAATCTATTACTTTCTGTATGTTTAGGATCAAGAGTGGTAATCAAATTGCTTCAAGTTCTATTGAGAACTACTCAAAATGAAGAGCTCAGCAAATACCATGTATATTTTGATAATTTCTTTTCTTCTCCCGATTTGATGATATATTTAAAAAATGAGCTATCAACAACTAGAACAGTTCGACAGAATCGTGTAAAAACGAAAATCGATATGCCAAAAAAATCAGAAAGAGGAACTACTATTTCAGTTCATGAAGATAATTCTAATTTGAATTACATAACTGTCATGGACTCTAAGCCAGTGTCAATCCTATCTACATATGAAGATGAATCAAAAGTTGAAATGCACAGATGGCATGAAAAGTCTAAAAAATCCATTCTTTTTCCATATGCATTTTCTATGTATAATAAAAATTTTAAAAGCTAATTTTTTAATAAAACTTTCTACGAAAGTATAAAATAAGGCAAGTATAGACGTTTTTTTCTGGATAATCTATAAAAAACAACACAATTTATCTAGTCCTTTTATTTCTTCGAATCTCATCTATTCAATAAACACTCTCTACAAATGGTAATAATTTTTTTCATGACTGTACAAATAATCTATAAAATAATAATATTTATGATTTTGTAAAAAAAATCAAATAAATACGAATGAAAAAGTCTTTTAATTCTTTGAGTCATTGTATGCTGAACAAATTATATGTAAGTACATTCACAAAATTGTTCACTGCAAATCAAACAAACGAAAGCTGTGAAATCAATTATCGATAGTCAAGTAATGCAAACCACTCTCGGAAACTACTGTATGACTGTTCTCAGAAATGTATTCAAATTTGTTAATCTTTCTGTATAAATTAAACACAAGAAAGTACTGAAAACAATTTATTGTAGTCAAGTACCCATAAGTTAACTTGACTGACATAATACAACTTTTCGTACCTACTCATCAAACATATTCAGCCAGCGAGCATAAATTACTACTTAACGCCCAAGGGGCGTAAAAGCTCATATATACAGCTCTTACAAAACTTTATAGAACCTACGCACTTTACGTCCATGTGGGAAAAATTATTTGAATTGTATAATATTATATATAAGTACATTCAAATTATTCATTGTAAATCAAACAAACGAAAGTTGTGAAATCAATTACCGATAGTCAAGTAATGCAAACAACTCTGCGAAACAATTGTATAACTGTTCTCAGAAATGTATTCAAATTTGTTCATTCTTCTATACAAATTAAACACAAGGAAGTTCTGGAATCAGTTTATTGTAGTCAAGTACCCATAGGTTAACTTGACTGACATAATACAACTTTTAGTACCTACTCATCAAACATATTCAGCCAGCGAGGATAAAGTACTACTTAACGCTTAACAGGCGCAATAGCTCACATACTCCTACAAAACTTTATAGAACCTACGCACTTTACGCCCATATGGGCGAAAATTATTTTAATCATATAACTACTATGCCTTCTTTTTATTTCTAAAATTCATAAGAATTCAGATATTTACGAAAAGTCAAAGCCTATATAAAAAAATTACATAGTTACCACCATATCACCATTTTTCATTATTCTTTCTCAATTTTGAAATTTCTATAATATTACGCATCTTGGGAGGGCAATAGAAGTCTATAGAGCTGCTCTAGCAGGGTGGTCTTCAATCTCCCATACATACTTGGCGGGCCCGACGGTTTGCAGTTTAAGGTGTAGACATGATCATTTTCATATAAATATTCATATGTTTACAGATCAGATAAAATGAATAAATAGATTGCTTCTACATATTAAATACTAATACGTATTGAATGTATTACTCTGTTTTTAAATAGAAAATGCAAACCCGCATGAAAATATCATATGAGATCTCATATAAGATCTCATGAGATCCCATAATATGTAAAATTGCAGATGACATCACATATATCATACCTCATATGAGATCTGATGTCTGAAATACTCATATAAAATCAGACATGATATTTACACGTTGGAAAAGGATAAAAAATTAGTGGCTTATACAATGGTTAGTAAAATCTAAAGCACTTTTGAGTAGACTATAAATTTGATGTATTTTTTATATCAGATTCCCGCTTAAAAAAAACGGACACAAGGAAAAATATTTTGGGTAATGGAAGTACATCATGAGATTTTGCACATGTAGGGATATTATATTTAAACGGTATCAATTCAAAATTAGAGCCAATGTAATTATTTATAGTGGACTTATAAGTCTAAACATTGTTAATGAATTTATGCAATAATATAGTATTCTACATTTACAAAGCCCACCGGTAAACTGCAAACCGTCGGGCCCGCCAAGTATGTATTGGAGATCGGAGGATCACCCCTGCTAGAGCAGCTCTAGACTTCTCTTTTCCTCCCAAGGTGCGTAATATTATAGAAAATTCAAAATTGAGAAAGAATCATGAAAAATAGTGATGTGTTGGTAACTATGTAATTTTTTTATTTAGGCTTTGACTTTTCGTAAATATCTAAAAAAATTCTTATGAATTTTAGAAATAAAGAGAAGGCATTATAGTTATATAATTAAAATAATCTTCGCCCACACGGGCGTAAAGTGCGTAGGTTCTATAAAGTTTTGTAAGAGTATGTGAGCTATTGGGCCTCTTGGGCGCTAAGTAGTATTTTATGCCCGCTGGCTGAATAATTTTGAAGTTACAACGTGGGCGTAAAATGTAATTTTACACGCTAGATACGAAAAGTTCTATTATGTCAGTCAAGTTAACTTATGGCCGGTACTTGACTACAATAAATTGATTTCAGTACTTTCTTGTGTTTAAATTCTATAGCTCAGAAAGATCAACAAATTTGAATATATTTCTGAGAACAGTCATACAGTAGTTTCCGAGAGTTGTTTGCATTACTTGACTATCGATAATTGATTTCACAGCTTTCGTTTGTTTGATTTGCAGTGAACAATTTTGTGAATGTACTTACATATAATTTGTTCAGCATACAATGACTCAAAGAATTAAAAGACTTTTTCATTCGTATTTATTTGATTTCTTTTACAAAATCATAAATATTATTATTTTATAGATTATTTGTACAGTCATGAAAAAAATTATTACCATTTGTAGAGAGTGTTTATTGAATAGATGAGATTCGAAGAAATAAAAGGACTAGATAAATTGTGTTGTTTTTTATAGATTATCCAGAAAAAACGTCTATACTTGCCTTATTTTATACTTACGTAGAAAGTTTTATTAAAAAATTAGCTTTTAAAAAACGTGTTGATTCTTCTAAAAAAATATTTAAGCACTCATTAAAGTTTTTGGTACTCAGTTTGCCGGATGTTGAGAGAGAGGGGAGATAGAGAGAGAGGGAGAGCCAGAGAGAGAGCGAGAGCGGGAGAAAGAGAGAGAGGTCGGAAAGAGAGGGAGGGAGAGATAGGGTGGGAGAGAGACTAATAGGTACTTGCCTTAGTTTAAACTTTTGTAATATGTTTTTTAGATAGATTTCACAACTTTTCAAGAGAAAATAATAATTACATAATGTGATAGCGTTATGAGAGTTTATTATAGTATATTTTTAATATCATTATTAAATGGCTGTATTGTTATTCATAAAAGTTTTAAATTTGAAGAAACAGTCAAATTTTTCTTCAATGAGCTCTATAAGATGATTATATTAGTTAAGTTTTTTGATATAATTTAATCAAACATGTATTTTCTTAGGTATGATGATAAATTAACAATATTATTAATTGTAAAATCATATGAAAGAAAAACATAATTCTTTTTATTTTTATAGAAAGTTTTTATTTGTACAGTCATGAAAAAAATTATTACCATTTGTGGAGAGTGTTTATTAAATAGATGAGATTAGAAGAAATTAAAGGACTAGATAAATTGTGTTGTTAAAACGTAAATACAAATTTTTTTTTTAAATGTGTTGATTATTTAAAAAAAAAATTTTTAAACTCTTATTAAAGTTTTTGGTACAGAGTTTGACGGATGTTGAGAGAGAAAGAGAGAGGGAAGAGAGCGGGAGAAATAGAGGGCGAGAGAGAGGGAGAAGAGACGGACGAAGAGTAGATTATACAGAAAAAATGTCTGTACTTGCCTTATTTATTACTTCGCATAAAGTTTTATATCAACAATATTATTATTTTTACAGTTAATAATTACATAATGTGATAACGTTATGACAGTTTATTACAGTATATTTTTAATATCATTATTAAATAGTAGTATTGGTATTAACAAAAGTTTTAAATTCGAATGTTCTTTTAAACTGCTTTTTCTATAGAATGTCTTGTGGGTTTTTTAAATTTGACAGACGTGTAATTTATGTATTTGTTAACAGTTCTACTTATAAACTGTTCAATCAAGATCTTCTTATCCATATGATTCATACGTTCTGATACTCTGTAAAAATAAAAACAAAATTTCACAATGTAACAATACTTATTATTATATTAATAACAGTTTTCTACTATATAAAAGTTTGCTACTTATCTGAATATTTATATTTTCATTTCAAAGTACAAATATACTTCTGATCTTGCATGTAATAACCACTCGAAGAAAATGAACCTACTATGTAGCGCACCACCTAGACCTCGTCGAAGGCTACCTCGAACACCTAGACCTACTATTACATGCGCCCTGACATCTACATGCAAAAAACTATGGAACACAACACCTAGACATCGTCATCGGCTACTTCGAACACCTGGACCTCCTATTAGATGCGCCGTGACATCTAAATGCAAAAAACTACGGAGCGCACCACCTCGACATCGTCATCGGCTACCCCGAACACCTAGAATTCCTGTAAAATGCGCACTGACATATAAATGCAAAAAACTACGGTGCGCACCACCTAGACATCATTCTCGGCTACCCCGAACACCGAGACCTCCTATTAGATGCGCCGTGACATCTAAAGGCAAAAAACTACGGAGCGCACCACCTAGACATTGTCAGCGGCTACCTCGGATACCTGGACCTCCTATTACATTCGCCCTGACATCTAAATGCAAAAAACTACAGAGCGCACCACCTAGACATCGTCATCGGCTACCTCGAACACCTGGACTTCCTGTAAAATGCGCCCTGACATATAAATGCAAAAAGCTACGGTGCGCATCACCTAGACATCATCATCGGCTACCCCGAACACCTGGGCCACGTATTAGATGCACCCAGAGATCTAATCGCCAAAAACTACGGAGCGCACAACCTAGACTCCGTCATCGGCCACCCCAAAGACCTATACCTCGCATTCGATGCGTTCCAATACCTATAGGTAAAAAACTACGAAGCACACTACCTAGACATCGTCATCGGCTACCTCGAACACCTAGACTTCCTGTAAAATGCGCACTGACATATAAATGCAAAAAACTACGGTGCGCACCACGTAGACATCATGCTCGGCTACCCCGAACACCTGGACTTCCTATAAAATGCACCCTGACATATAAATGCAAAAAGCTACGGTGCGCACCACCTAGACATCATCATCGGCTACCCCGAACACCTGGAACACGTATTAGATGCACCCTGAGATCTAATCGCCAAAAACTACGGAGCGCACAACCTAGACTCCGTCATCGGCCACCCCAAAGACCTATACCACGCATTCGATGCGTTCCAATACCTATAGGTAAAAAACTACGAAGCACACTACCTAGACATCGTCATCGGCTACCTCGAACACCTAGACTTCCTGTAAAATGCGCACTGACATATAAATGCAAAAAACTACGGTGCGCACCACGTAGACATCATGCTCGGCTACCCCGAACACCTGGACTTCCTATAAAATGCACCCTGACATATAAATGCAAAAAGCTACGGTGCGCACCACCTAGACATCATCATCGGCTACCCCGAACACCTGGAACACGTATTAGATGCACCCTGAGATCTAATCGCCAAAAACTACGGAGCGCACAACCTAGACTCCGTCATCGGCCACCCCAAAGACCTAGACCACGCATTCGATGCGTTCCAATACCTATAGGTAAAAAACTACGAACTGCACCACCTAGACATCGTCATCGGCTACCTCGAACACCTAGACTTCCTGTAAAATGCGCGCTGACATATAAATGCAAAAAACTACGGTGCGCACCACGTAGACATCATGCTCGGCTACCCCGAACACCTGGACCTCCTATTAGATGCGCCGTGACATCTAAATGCAAAAAACTACGGAGCGCACCACCTCGACATTGTCATCGGCGACCTCGAATACCTGAACCTCCTATTACATTCGCCCTGACATCTAAATGCAAAAAACTACGGAGCGCACCACCTAGACATCGTCATCGGCTACCTCGAACACCTGGACTTCCTGTAAATTGCGCCCTGACATATAAATGCTAAAAGCTGCGGTGCGCACCACCTAGACATCATCATCGGCTACCCCAAACACCTGGAACACGTATTAGATGCACCCTGAGATCTAATCGCCAAAAACTACGGAGCGCACAACCTAGACTCCGTCATCGGCCACCCCAAAGACCTAGACCACGCATTCGATGCGTTCCAATACCTATAGGTAAAAAACTACGAACTGCACCACCTAGACATCGTCATCGGCTACCTCGAACACCTAGACTTCCTGTAAAATGCGCGCTGACATATAAATGCAAAAAACTACGGTGCGCACCACGTAGACATCATGCTCGGCTACCCCGAACACCTGGACTTCCTATAAAATGCACCCTGACATATAAATGCAAAAAGCTACGGTGCGCACCACCTAGACATCATCATCGGCTACCCCGAACACCTGGAACACGTATTAGATGCACCCTGAGATCTAATCGCCAAAAACTACGGAGCGCACAACCTAGACTCCGTCATCGGCCACCCCAAAGACCTATACCACGCATTCGATGCGTTCCAATACCTATAGGTAAAAAACTACGAAGCACACTACCTAGACATCGTCATCGGCTACCTCGAACACCTAGACTTCCTGTAAAATGCGCACTGACATATAAATGCAAAAACTACGGTGCGCACCACGTAGACATCATGCTCGGCTACCCCGAACACCTGGACTTCCTATAAAATGCACCCTGACATATAAATGCAAAAAGCTACGGTGCGCACCACCTAGACATCATCATCGGCTACCCCGAACACCTGGAACACGTATTAGATGCACCCTGAGATCTAATCGCCAAAAACTACGGAGCGCACAACCTAGACTCCGTCATCGGCCACCCCAAAGACCTAGACCACGCATTCGATGCGTTCCAATACCTATAGGTAAAAAACTACGAACTGCACCACCTAGACATCGTCATCGGCTACCTCGAACACCTAGACTTCCTGTAAAATGCGCGCTGACATATAAATGCAAAAAACTACGGTGCGCACCACGTAGACATCATGCTCGGCTACCCCGAACACCTGGACCTCCTATTAGTTGCGCCGTGACATCTAAATGCAAAAAACTACGGAGCGCACCACCTAGACATCGTCATCGGCGACCTCGAATACCTGAACCTCCTATTACATTCGCCCTGACATCTAAATGCAAAAAACTACGGAGCGCACCACCTAGACATCGTCATCGGCTACCTCGAACACCTGGACTTCCTGTAAATTGCGCCCTGACATATAAATGCTAAAAGCTACGGTGCGCACCACCTAGACATCATCATCGGCTACCCCAAACACCTGGACCACGTATTAGATGCACCCTGAGATCTAATCGCAAAAAACTACGGAGCGCCCAACCTAGACTCCATCATCGGCCACCCCAAAGACCTAGACCACGCATTCGATGCGTTCCAATACCTAGAGGTACAACGCTACGAAGCGCACCACCTAGACATCATCTTTGGCTACCCCGAAAGCTTTACCTCGAGTTCCTCGGGTACAGTTCGGATGAGCCTCGAATTAACCTGAAGCTAGCCGCGGGTGTGTCTCGGTTTAGCCTCGGCAGCACCTCGGCTGTACCTCGGCTCGAGCCGCGGCAAATCCGGGGCTGGAGCCGAGGTCGGAGCCGAGGTAAAGCCGAGGTCCGAGCCGAGTTCTATCCGAGGCTCGACCGACGTCCGAGCCGAGGTAAAGCCGAGGGCGAAGCCGAGGTCCGAGCCGAGTACTCTATACCTTTGTAAAAGTCTACATTGTTATGACTCATCTCGCGCAATTCGATCTTACATATGAAGTGTCATGACAGAAATTTTAAAACGTCGATTTCTCGAAAACACGTACAAGTGGGTTAGGTCGTTATTCCGGGAAGTCACAGATATTATGTTTATGTTTATATGTATGTGTATATACATATATAGAGGTATATACATAGGGAGAGGTTATGTACTAATAAACATATATACTGTATATAATAAAAAATATACATATATTTATGTCCCTTCTTCTCTCCCTCTCTCTCTCTATCTATATTTTTATCTTTCTCTTTCTCTTGTCTTTCTTTATTATTATACGGCCATTATCACTGCTTAACTCCTCATGGCCATTAATTCCTGGTGATTGTATATATATACATAATACATATGACGTCACAGGAAGTCGGGAAAAACCGGATGCGAGGCTGAATACCATGGAGAAAGTTAAGAAATCGGAAAGCCGACAAAAAAAATTCAGTCCCTTATATCTTTTGAATGAGATAATCTTTTTAAATAAAATCTTTTGATTTGAATAGAGCAATGAAATCGCTTTCGATTAAGAGGGATATGTTATATAGTTAAAACTAGCGCAATAGGTGTATAAGCTCATAGAATTTCTCGTACATCCATTTCAATGTATATCATCACGCGGTCGTCCTAAGGCTCTTCTATACTTGCCTTCGGAACGCTCCCGCGTTCCTTGATATGGGAGGAGTCGATCTTCATGATCAACATTGCAATGCTTTGATGCCTTCAATTCGAAGTAAAAAGTGGACGTGGTATTTTTTTTACGACTTATTCAAGCATCTTTAGCTAATGTTACAATCATTTATAATAAACTTCATACTGATGATAAAAAAGGTTCTAAAGATGTCGTATAAGAGGTATGCGAATATTACATTGAAAAGTTCTCGAATATAGAGCGATCTAGACGACAACACACGACTTCGTCATTACCGGATGAACATGAGATGAAGATAGTGCTACGTAGAAGATGTAACATACCGATGTGTTCTCTAAGGACTCAGAAATTTTGCTCTAAATGTAAAAAATATCTGTGCAAAAGTCACGAAAATGGTCACTCATAATTTCACAAATGCCTCTGATAATGTATTTGTTTACAATTTTTACACTAACAATTTGAAGTCTGAAAAAAAACGTCACTATGATTTTCATGATTTTTCCCATAGACTCGATTGCCGCATTTAGTTTTTCAAAATTACAAATTTCTTATCTATTTATTTAAATAATTTTTTAGAAACAATTGCAAATGATAACAGGAAAAACAAGGGTATCTTTTTGTTCTGCTATGCCACCAATCCAATAGTTAGTTTGATCTTATCTAGCTTAGATTCGGCTCAGGATTTGACGAAGTCAGCTGTGTCTATGAGGATGCATTTGTTTATACCATTTTTACACTAACAATTTGCAGTCTCACAAAAAAACGTCGGTAAGGTTTTCGTTATGATTTTTCACGTAGAATCGATTACTGCTTTTAGTTTTTCAAAATTACAAATTTTTTATCTATTTGTTTAAATGATTTTTTATAAATAATTGCAAATGATAATAGAAAAAACAAGGGTACTTTTTTTCGACTATGCCACCAATCCAGTTGTTAGTTTGATGCTATCTAGCCTAGATTCGGCTCAGGATTTATAGAGGGGTTAATAGTGTTAATCTTTACTTTTCGCAGGTCCAGCGAGCGCCTTGCCCAGTGCCCCGGTATGGAGGCGGTGGAGGGCGTGGTCGTGGTGGCCGTAATACCTCGCGGAGGCTGCCCGACGTTATTGGAGGATCGCTACGGTAGCCAGCCGACCAACCATGCGGCCAACCGCGCCTACCCGGAGGTTTTTCTGATCACCGACGCCTCCTGCCTCTACCCGCGGGATCTGCTCCGGCGCCTCCAACATCGCTCTAGGTCGGGCCGCATAAACCCCTATATATAAAAAAACGGGCTTTATAAACCCCTTTCGAGAAATGTATATATATATATATACATATATATATATTTATACATTTTTGACTCCACAATCAATATTTTTATTAAATTACTGAAATAAATAATGAAATCAAGTTTAAGAATAATAAAATTTGAAGGAATTCAATGCAAAATTATTAATAAATAATCATTATATGATCGGCTCAATAAAGTATTAATATTGAATTTAATTGCAAAAAATTTTCCCATCGTGATTTCTTTTTTTTTTGTAATCCAAATTTCTTCATCTTTAACAAATGTAATGCTATTCTTTTTTCTCCTCAATATTTCCAAATTTTTCTTTATTTTTTACTCAATTTATTACGTATTATTAATTTATTAATGAATTAACGAATTTAAAAGAATTAACTTGATAAACATCAACCTACACTTTTAAAGAATTGACTTGATAAGTATTTACTTAAACTTTTAAACACTTAACTTGATAAGTATTTTATTTACAAGTTGCAGATCTTTAATTAACTATTAACATTATGACTGTATTATTGTTTAAAAGATAGCCGCTTTAGTTATAATTAAAGTTGATAATTATCAGTCATGATAGTAGAGAATGCGAGGTCAGCTATTCTTCCCAATTCGATTATGAAAAAAATAGCAAGCACATACGTAATGTCGATCGTTCCTGACGCCACGGCCCCGTGGTTATTTGTTATGCAGTGGCGTTTTTACGTACTGTATTTGAGGAGTAGCGTGCGTGTCTTGCTTGTTAGTGCTCGCCGATGCGACCGGCGCGTGTAAGTTGCGGCGTTCTCATGTGTGCGTGGGCTACACAAACACACCTCTTTTGCTTCTGGACTATTTCTTTTGGTGGGGCTCTCGCATATGTACGACCGTATTGTATCTGATGCAGCTGCGGCGAACGATGTATCCATGGAGACCGCTTGTTGTTGTAGGAGTAAAATTTTTTTCATCTACTTTGGAGGCTCAGTCCATTCTCTGCAATTAAGTCAGATAAGTAGCATTTTTTCCTTCTGTACTTCTTCTTCCCCTGGTTCTCTTATCTGAAAATAAGTGTTACTCTTTTTTTTGCGTGATACTTTGTATTTTTTGTTTATTTTTTTTTCCAGATGCGGTCCATGGTGTATCAACTTTTCTGGTACTTTCATTTCCTGAATTGCCCTCTTCTCTATGGTGTAAGCTGAATAGGGAAGCTGTCCATTCGTTTGCGGCTTTTCCTTTCTTCCTTCCAGTGTGTTATTATAGCGAAACCACACAGCAACATCAAATGTCATTTTCTTTGTGTTTAATACCATAGCTAATGGCAAGAAGGTGATAGAAATTGATATACAGCAGTTGCGACTATTTATGTCTTACTCATGCCCTTACTCCTATTAGTTAACAGTACATTAATTTGTTATTTCCTTCACGTTTTAGATATCTCTTCAGGCTCTGTTGGGTAGCCGCCTTAAAAATATTTCTGTTTTATTTATGGTGGGTGTATCTGCATACCTATACTTATGATAATTAAAAAGTAATTGTCGTAATTATCCTGCATGGCTGATTAATCCCGTGTCTTTCATCTATATTTTCTTATATTCCTTACCTTCTCATTAAAAGTTGCATGTTATGTATGTACATATATATATGTAATGTCACATTCCCCATGCACATCTGGTTATTCGCCTATCCTTTATCTATGCCCCTTTTATATTCCTTACCTTTTTGTCAAAAAGGCGTCCATTATTTATGTGCATATATGTAAATGTATATATTATACTGATTATGCTAATAACAATAGCTGGTGGCATGAGGCTTATTTGTAATTTATGCTATCTTTCGCTTATCATTTTTCTAATGTGTGAAATTACGTCTGTGTGTAATTATTCTATATGGTTTTCTTGTTCTAGGTAGTCCTTGGTGTATTATGGTTAAATGATGCCTCTCTGTGCCCCTTTATTTTCTTCTTGGAGTTGATACTCTGGCGAAAAAAATCTCGTGATTAATCATATGATTTATCACTTGATTTATCACGTGATTTCTCACGTGACGATTTGGCTTGATTTCTCACATGATTAATCACGTGAAAAATCACGTAACAATATAAACATAAAAAAATAATATATAACGCTTATTCGTTAATGAAACTTGTTTCTGCAGTGGATAGCAAATACATTATTGCAAAAAAAACGATACATAAAATTTCCGACCCAACCGAGAATCGAACTCACGAACTTTGGGTTCCTGCGCAGGCACCCTATCCATTACGCTATCACTCGCATTATAAAATAATTATAATTATAATTAAAAAATTTATATTATATGTATTATTATATTATTATTATATTTATTCCCACAATAAATACTTCTTTTATATCTATTCTATATAACAAAACACCTTTTTCTCTATACTTAAAATCATACGAAAATTGGACGATCGAGCGAGCCCGCCGAAGGCGGGCGAAGCTCGATCATAATTATGCAGAGGGTCTCGTTCGAGAAGATCACTAGGTAGTAGTACCGCCAGTGTACACAGATGTCGCCACAAACTTCAGCTATCCCCACTTCTAAAACTCGGCTGCAGGCTCGCCTCGCCAGGCCGGCCGATCTCTCTCGTCATATAGTTTACAGTTGCTATGTTGTCCATATGTTATCAATGGGTGGGAACGTTCTTAAGATAATGTTAAATGAATAATATATGTTATTATATGTATTTTTATGTTATAAATTTTTATTAAAATTTATTTAAGGGTGGGATGTGATCTTCTCGAACGAGACCCTCTGCATAATTATGATCGAGCTTCGCCCGCCTTCGGCGGGCTCGCTCGATCGTCCAATTATGCTTCGTGTCTCGTTCTCGAGATCACTAGGTAGATGTTCAGAGTGACTATTCAGTCTTTTATTTCAGCAATTCTAAATTCTAGACAATTACGAACTTCGTTTGAAAAAGAAAATTATTTAACTTAAGTACTTTAAGTATCAGAATCAGCTACTGGACTAGCTTTATCAGAATCTACCACATGTAATAGTTATGTTTATAAAATCGAACTACATCCCACTGTTTATCTTAATAATTAAATCATTTAAACTAAAACACTTTCAAACCTAACATTTTAGTTTCTAGGTTTTGACTGTGATATTATAACATAGATACGATATTGAGGAGACTGAAAATTAGTCGTTGACACATTGAAATCTCAATGTACAAGCGATAATCAAACGCGCTTCGCGCGTACTTTTCTGTTTTGAGGTTATGTATGCTATCTTCATTACGTTTTACTTTTAACGTATTTAAGTATTTTTCCAAATTCAGAACTTAATCATTTTTATACTACCCTAAATGTAAAAATTCCATTAAAAAATTCAAACATTAAATTCCAGACAGTAAATTTTTCGCGCCTTCTTCTTATCGACCAATCAAAATCAAGCCTTTTGATGCTTCAACATGGCCGCTCATCACTTTAAGAAGGGATATTGTGTATTTCTTATGTTTTTATGTAATTTTCTCGTATTGAAAAAGATGTTATTATTATACGCAATGTTTTAAAACTTTTTAAATCTTTTACATATACAGTAAACGACTATTATTATTATTCAATCACTAGAGTCTCTCAAAACTTGTTGTTATTATTATTATTATTATTATTATTAGTATTATTATTATTATTATTATTATTATTATTATTATTATTATTATTATTATTATTATTATTATTATTCACTTAATAATTTGATTAACCCAACTGAAATCAACCATACCTCATACTCTTGTAGAATATCTTTGTTCTCTAAGACTATGTATGATATTTCTTTAGAATTTTGTAATAAAAAAAAAGAATTATAATTATGTTAAATTATCACAACAAACTCGCGAGATTTTTTCTTATATAAATATATATTGATTAAATACACAAAATACTAAGTATTTAGTAATACTAAAGTCAGATTATGGATAGACACTACTATCGTTCTATTTTACTTGAATAAGAAGGAAAAGTTCCAAATCAAATATTAAATGAAGAGAATTATAATATAATATTAAGACAATCATTATATATATTTGAATTAATGAGTCGTGTAATAACTTCAATGACGCCTCAATTCTTTCAATTACTTTTTCTTTCAATAAAATGTATTTAAATGATTCAATTGGAAATTTTTTTTTTTTTTTTTTCAGTGTATAAACGAATAATCTACGGTAATTCACCTGATATTTTACCTTTATAGAAAAATTTAGACGCACTAAAGCATCGAAATAAAATTTTGATATAGATTTGGTGTTGACTGAGACCACCAGTTACTTGATTCAAATAATAGTTTATCCATATCACTTTGTAAGAATCGTGAAGGGGTTGTTAAAAACGCCTTTATAAGACCTAGACATCAACTACAATTGAATATTCATCGATTACTCGAACCCATATCATAGGTCAGTAAGAAATTAGGCAGTATATATACTTTAAGTAGCGTCACAAATACTTAAAGTCAAAAATTTAAGATTATGATACCTTGGTTGATTAATAAATATGAAAAATATATAAATAACCTTAAATGTATATAGCCTTAGCTAATGAGTAATAAATATGATCTAAGTTGTTAATCGTATTCACGGTCGACAAATCCGTCGACGAAACGTCGCAAATATTTAACATCTTGAGAGATTTATTTTCTTCCTCGCTCCCAACGGATCTAGTCAGAATTGACTAAAAACATTATCAGTAATACATATGAGTAAAGAATAAATTATACTCTTTATAATAATATAATTATTATTTGTAAGTTGATAATTGCGTTGACAAAATTTAGTAACAGAAATGTTTGAATTCGATATCTCGTAATTCTTGAAGAGTAACTTTTATACCCGCAAGAAATCCATATTGAAAGACTCGAAATCAAACCACGATAATTATCGTTAATTAACTTAAAATTAAAATTTTGACATATTTTGATTTACATATATACGACCAGTATAATAACCAACGAACGTCAGCCTGTTTTCAAAACGTTCTAAAGAATCTGATGCTATGCATTTACAATTACCTTTTTATTACAATATTATAATCATAGTAATTATTATATAATTTTGCGTTAATTGGAGTGCTATGCACACAAATGTTTATTTATTTATTTATTTATTTTTTGTTTTCAATAATTTATTTCGCAATCGATTGATATAATCTTGAATCGTACTATTTTATGAAAAAAAAGAATTAACGATCATCAAAAACATGACAGCGCACTGCTTGGCAATATATATAAGAAATTGAAAAGGAAGTGAGCGGGGTCGCAAAGCACCCTTTATACTTTATTCTATCAATTCTTTGATCAGGCTAGAAAGATTCATGCACGCTTCACGCGCCAATGTTTCTCTTCCCAAATGCTTTCAAATTAGAAATAAAATTTTCTTTAGACGAACCAGTCCTTACGGCTTGTCTTTTTTTTTTTTTTTTTTTTTTTTTTTTATAATGGCTAACGTTAACTGGCGCGCTACGCACACCTGTGTTTGTCTTTTCCTCGAAAATTTTATTCGATTGCTTACATGATCGATAAGACGACAGTCCAAGAATAGCATTTTTATATTTCTATATATTTTTATATATTAAGAATATGCTTTAAAATGGAACACTCCAATGGCGCAGCATTAAGGTTAAACTTCATGACCATTCAGTACATGAGTTATATAGCACTAGCTGCATGCGCCTATCGTTCGTATTCAGCGAGACAAACAGTAGATCGAGAACTGTGTATTGCTGCAGTAAAATCGATCCTGATTTGGGAAACGAACCTGCTCTCTCTGGTGCAAGGACTTTTTTCCTCCCATCGCCTTTATGTATCTCGCTTGAGATGGTTCTCGGCCTCTTACTCATTGAGGAAATTAGGAGGAAGATTATATTCCTTTAATCGTACATTCGGGCATAGCCATCTAAGTGCGCTTAAGCGAAAAAACCGTCGAAATGTTCGGCAGTTTCTTCCTTGAATAAGTTGGCAATGTAATCGCATAAAACCGATAGTCTTTTACTCAATGAAAAAGCCTATCATTTATTTTTACTCATTATAAATGAGATAAGGAAAATTACCGGTAACTAAATTCCGAGCATTTCCTTGCTTTTCTGAAAATTAATTTGTCTTTTCAGACTCTGTCTCTACCAGATTCTTGTAAGCATAAGCTGCATTAGCGTTGCGAGATTGTGATTCTTGTTTACCCCGACGCCATCTATCAACTCACTTGCGAATCTGGAAGAGCAATATGCAGATCTAGGTTATGTGCTGTCTGTAGCCAGACGCATTACATCACTCTAGTCAAATTGTACAGTTTGTCTCACCTCTCGTGTGAGCTCACTGCCAACAAAAGATCATGTTAATATAGGTTATGTACAGTTTGTCTCACCTCTCGTGTGAGCTCACTGCCAAACAAAGGATTATGTAGTCATGATAATACAGGTTATGTCAAACATACGACCTCTCTCACCTCTCGTGTGAGCTCGCCGTAAAACGAAGACTACAACCCAAACCGTCTAACGGCTTAAAAAGAACACAATAAAGATCTATAGTTTATGCAGTTTATAAGAGAAGTATATTTTTTCTTTTCTCTTACACATGCATAATTACAGTCCATTGAGATTTGGGCGGCATGTCTATAACTTCTCGTGTTAACACGCCGCCGCACAAAAACGTCCTGGAACGTATACTTACTTATTAATCCAAATAATGCCGATTCTGAATCTGAGACATCGTCCGAAAGGTTAAGCACTATTTATGTTTCCACAGTTGAATACGGCGGTCGGGAAATCTTCATCAATAATCCTTCCGTAAAGGATGAAAAACGAAGGCTTCTCTTCTACCGCCATGTAGCTAAAGCGTGGCACACTCTACGCGCACAAAAAGCGTTATGACGAGAGAGATCGGCCGGCCTGGCGAGGCGAGCCTGCAGCCGAGTTTTAGAAGTGGGGATAGCTGAAGTTTGTGGCGACATCTGTGTACACTGGCGGTACTACTACCTAGTGATCTCGAGAACGAGACACGAAGCATAATGTATTTTTGCTGTGTTTGCGTTTGTATTTTTTTGCGCCTTCACTATACTTGCTCACGGACACTGATTCTGTAAACGTAGCTAAGTGGCAGACGGAGCTTCTCATGTGTGTCGTCGGTGCGCTCTCTATGCAGGGTTAACTGACGCTCCTCCTTTATATGTAGCTAAGTGGTAGACGGAGCTTCCTTGCGTGCGTCCTCATGCGTGTAATGCTATCGTAAGCTCTGTATGTAGTGTCTCGTGCAACGTGACTGCGTGAAATCTTGTAAAGCCAAAATACTTGTTTTATAGCTAACCTTTATCCTACACGGTTTATTTTTAATAATACGCAGGTTATTAAGTAAACTTACAAAAAATACGTTAAATTTTTTATAGTTATCTTGTGATCTGATCCTTGTAGATATTCCTGTGAGAAAGCGTAAGCATAGTAATTTGTTATTTATGATATCCCCCTAATTACATTTATTTATTTTCTCTTTTTTATGGATGTTGTTTTTTTCTGTTTTCGTTTCTTTTTTTTTATTTACTATATACTCCTAACTACATTCATGATTATATTTATTCTTTTATAATTGTTGTTTTTCTTTCTCTGTTTTCTTTTATTTACGATATCTTCCTAATAATATTTATAATTATATTTATTCTTTTATGATTGTTTCTTTTTCTCTGTTTTCATTTCTTATTATTCCTTAAAACGCAGATCCTTGTAGCTTGTGTACAGTCACATAATAGTTAAGGGGATCAGACACCTTTAGAATTTTCTTCATAAAATGAACAGAAAAAAATTTTTTTTCATAATTAAAAATATGTAGAAGTAATATCCTAAAAATATATTCAATTTGTGATAAAAGTAGACACAACAGAAAACCCGCTGCCAATTCATTGGCACGTAGCTTCCTCAAAATAATTTTTTGATTCCTTTTATTAAATTAAAATTTGAAACATAAATTTTTCTGTCCTCCGGCCGGAAAGCGCCAACTTCCCAGCCGTTGCGCGAAACGAAGTTGCCGGTTTCCGACGCCGTCGAGCAGAAAAATAGTATACAGATCTTGGCCAGTAAAAAAGAAAGCCTCAGACCACATGTTTGTCAACCTCGGCTTCGCCTCGGCCGACAATTACATGTGATCTGAGACATTTCTTATTTTTACTGCCTAGGTGTGTAATATACTATTTCACGAAAAAAATTGGAAAAATTTTATGGAAAATATTAACTTGTAATTTTTTCATGGCTATTCATTGAGGTTCCATTTGCAATTTATTTGTTTGTGATATTATTCTTATATGAATGGAAAATAATCTTCTTCAAGTTCTATTCTTCATCAAATTTTTCTTCTTCAAGTCCACAGTCAACGGCTTCTCGTCGTACATTGGTTCGAAATAAAAAAAATATTCTAAAGTTGTTCTTTGATTGTGTTTACCTCAAATATTTCTGAAATTTATGAACCAATCATTTTGCCAACAGAACTCATCCGAGAACTATCAATAATATACCTCTACAATGAATATTGAAGCGAATAAGACAATTTTACTCTTGTAATAGTTGAACATATAAAACTCATTTTTTTCATTTTTCAATTTTTACGTTTTTGTTAATAACAAAAGAACCGTGATAGCTAGAGAATTAATTTTTTTAGAAAATATAGGTAATTAAATTCTCTTTCGAATGCCACCCACCCCATTTAGATACATAGAGCCGTTCTCGAGAAATTACGATTTAAAAAAAAATTGAAAAAAATTTTAACCTCAAATATCTCCGAAATTTATGGATCAATCCTTTTGCCCAAAGAACTCACTTGATTGGTATACAAAATCTACCCCTACAAAGAATTTCAAAGTGATTAAGCCAATTTTACTATAGTTATTGAACGACAACAAAAATCACTTTTTTTTATAAATTATTTTTTTTCTCAAAAGTAATGAATAAAAAACCTAAAAATTTAGTAAGTTATAGTACTTAATATCCTTTATAACCAAAAAAATATTCATGTTAATATCTTTTTTTAATTTCGAAATATAACCTATTTACAAAAAATTACGTTTTCATCAATAACTTATGACGAAATATAGCTACCGACTTTTTTTTTTTTTAATTGTAGATAATTTTATCCTACATGCAGAGAATTCATGATATATAAACAATATTTGTTCTAAATATTCAAAAAATCGAAAATAAAAATTTTGAAAATTAAAAAATGGCTATAAAAAAAAAAAATAAATTTACAAAAATAGAATATTAACCCCAATTGTGGAAGCAAAATCTAAAAAAATTATCACTCTCTCGTTGTCGACGATCCAACGCCTAGAACGTTCGCGAGCTGACGTCACATGGCCTTATAAGGCAATATACGGCTCGCGCAGGTGCGCAGCCAATGAACGCCCTCCACGCGGTCCTCTCTCACCGCCTCTCCTCAACAAAGACTCGCCGGCGGCACTTCGCAGCGCCGGCCGGCTCCTCAGTTCACGCGCGACGGCCGAGAGAAACAGCAGCAACTCAACATTGTACGCCGCGAGGCACGACGGACAGCTTTAATAAAGCCACCAGATCTCTCTCCACACGAAACGCTGTCAATTATTGAACCAGCCCACTCCACGATCCATCCACATTCATTCATACAAAAACATTTGGTCCTTCGAGCCGGATTGTGGGAGAAGCAACGTCAGCATCACCATAGATTCGAGGAGAATTTATTCTACGCCCTACGTCTACTCTCGAGTGACGTAGGACTAGTTTTCTTCTTTTTCAGGTACGCATCAAAGTGTTCGTGGTCGTGAGTGCCGATTAAAGTTAGCTTGCTCGCTTGCTAACTTCGCGCGTACGTTGCTCTCTCTCTCTCTCTCTCTCTCGTTCAACGCCGTCGCGCGCACTCGGAAGCCATCTTCTAAGGCTTCCAAAGGGAAATAGCACACTCCATTGCTATTTTCCCCATTTCTGAAAGCGCCTTGGAGTGTGTACCTAACGACTCCAAGACGTTGCCAAGAGCGTGCGCTGCAAAGCCAGCTCTAGAGTCATCGCGTTCGTACGGTGACCGGCAGACATCTTGTCTTGTAGCCAAGAGCGTGCGCTGTAAAGCCAGCTCTCGAGTCACCGCGTTCGTACGGTGACCGGCTAATATCAAGACACGGACCACCAGCGTGCATTGTACACGCACGGGGTCCACAGCATTTCTACTCACGGACAGCCAGCGTGCATTGTACACGCACGGGGTCCACATCACTCAAGCCACGTAGTACCCGCGTGGCGCCTGCGCGCACGGGGTCCACGCCAGTCAAGACACGGAGTACCCTCGTGCAGCTTACGCAACGGGGTTCACAGAACTCAAACCAAGGACTACCCACGTGGAGCGCGCATAAGAAGTCTACACCAGTCCATCCAAGGACTAGCACAGGAAGCGAACTGATACATCGACCGTCCTAATACTAGGACACACGTATCGTTCCAATTTGGTTAAATTAAAATTTGAACATTTAGTCCAGTTAATGAAAATTTAATTATCTCTATTTAATCTAGATAATTTAATTAAAAGTGATTAAATAAAATTTGAGATTAGTACAAATTAATTGATATGAGTTTGTTATAAATTTAATTGCAATATTTAGCAAATCTTGAGAAAATTGAATGCAATTTTCGCCTTAGCAAATACTTATATTATTGGACCTTGCAGTTTATTGCTGCCTGCTGATACAACATCTCGATCTCAACTTCGATTGCTGATCTACACCCGGATTAACTCCTGCAAGGGTTGCTGAATTCAAAGTTGCAGTTTCATCTTTTAAGTAGTCAACATTGTGGATCATCGGCAGATTCATCGGGGAACGTTACCAGACGCAACCAACGTTGCATCTTTAAGCGCATCGTTACGTTTATACTCGCATAAGTATTATAACTTAGGTTAAGACTTAATTGTAACAATTTTCACTTATGGTTACTCTACTTTCGAGTTGGTAAACATAGTTCTAGCAATACTTAGCTTAAATAGTCAAATTTGTTACTAGCCTAATTAACTTGATTTCAAAATGGAGGAATACCTTCAAAAGCAGTTGTCACTCCAAGTTAAAATTGTAAACTCCTTTAAAAATTTCAAATCTAAGGGTAAAGATAACATGACGGAAGGTTATGCAGGAGCGCGTCTAACCGGACTTGAAGCAAATTATAAGTGCTTTCGCGAAAATCACGAGAAACCTATGCGCGTTGAGGATCTCGATAGAGATAATGCCTATTTTACTTCTAATCTCTGTGATCTAGTTGAGGATAGCTTTTATGACCGAAAAGGAGATTTTCTTGATTTTTTAAAAACTATTAGATCAAGAGATGCCAATCAAGGCTCCTCCAATTCGAATGTGGTCCCAGTTGCGACAAATCCTGCTCATGTAACTAACGTTCGTTTCAATCTTTACCGAGAGTAGATTTACCAAAGTTTACAGGAAAATTCTCTGATTGGGAAAATTTTAGGGATGTCTTCCGTTCGGTCATACATCGTCGCGAAGACTTAACGCCTGTGTTGAAATTGCATTATCTTCGCACTCACCTTACAGGTGAGGCATTAGAGAAAATTAAGTCTCTTCCTATTTCTAGTGATAATTATGAGCGTGCTTGGACAACCCTAACCGAGTATTATGAAAATCAACGCCGTATTGTTAGTTCTCATATCTCGGAAATCTTTGCAGTCAAATCTATGAAGTCAGATATTTCATCAGAAATCAAACGAATTTATAGGGAAATTTTCAATCCCATCGCTAGTTTAACCTCTCTTGATCGAGCCGCCTCATTAGGTAGTGATTTAATCGTTCACTTTGCGATAAATCGACTCGATTTAAATACACGTAAAGAATGGGAAAGACACCTCGGTGACAGTGTAGACCCACCAACCATGGAACAACTTCAAGCCTTTCTTCGAAGTCAAACCCTGACTCTAGAGGCTATCGAAGCAGGTACTAGAACCTCTTCGAACAATAACCCTAAAACTTCGTCACTTAACTCAAAATCTCGAAAACCAGAGCATGACAATGCTCAGTCGGTTTATTCTCATCAGACTTCTCCGACGAACCCAACAAAAAAGAAATGTTTGTTTTGCAATCAATCTCATTTTACAAATAGGTGTGAAAGATTTCTCAACAAAACGATTCCTGAGCGAAAGAAATTGATCAAATCTTATAATCTTTGTTACAATTGTTTAGGGAAGCACAATGTTAAAAATTGTACTTCCACCTTTCGATGCTTTCTTTGTAAAGCTAAGCATCACACCATGGTGCACTCTGACAACAATCAAGCAATCAGTTCGTTGCAGACTGATCAGATTGACTCAGCGACCAGCAGCTCTAGCCCAAACTGTGGCAATTTCGTCATTTCTAAAGACGATCAATCTGCTCTTCAAGCAGTCTCCCTCAATAGTGGAGAAAGTACTAAATGTACAGGAGTACTTTTAGCTACCGCTAGGGTTAACGCCCTTGGTCCTTACGGAACCAAAACTCTAGTTCGTGCACTTATTGACCCCGGATCTCAAATCTCACTTGTTACACAAGCTATGTGTAACTTGCTTTCTCTAAATTGTAGAACCAGTCATACGCACATCCAAGGTATAGGAGAAAAGACAGCCGCTATTTCTTCTAAAGTAGCTTGTCTTACTATACAACCGCATTTCAATTCAACTTTCTCACTAGAAGTTGATTCTATAGTTTTGTCAAAACTCTCATCGTATAAACCTCCCGTCGTAGAGGGTAATACAAATTTCGAATACTTAAGAGGGCTGCAACTAGCAGATCCCAAGTATCTCGAACCTTCACGTATCGATATTCTACTCGGTGCAAGCGCTTATGCGCAAATCATTGAAAATCAAATTGTTAAGGGCCAAAGTCTTCAGCCGATAGCACTTAGTTCCAAACTTGGATGGCTCTTGACAGGTAATCTGCCTTCTTCAACTGCAGAAATCGGGCTGGAATCAGTGGCTCTTCATTGCTCGAACAGCTGCGAGCATGAGGCCGGGCTCTTGGAGCTCGTACAGGATTTTTGGAGGGCGGAGGAGATAGTCAATGACGGGAGGTCTTGCTCGCCAGACGAACAGGTCTGTGAGGAGTTCTATCAAGGATCAACTCGTCAAGATGAAACAGGGCAATGTATTGTGAGCCTACCCTGGAAAAGTCGAGACCAGTTGAGTTCTGCTCATCTCGAGAGCTCTCATTCTGCCGCATTACGCGCACTAAGTCGTCTCGAAGTAAACTTCGCTAAAGACGAGAAACTCAAAATAGCCTATAGTAATTTTATGAAAGAGTACATTGACCTTGGTCACATGTCACTCACTACAAAATTTGATCCATCTTCTAACAAACCTCAAGCCTTCTTACCACATCATGGTGTGGGAAAGAAACAAGTACGACGACCAAGTTACGTACAGTGTTTAATGGCTCGAGTAAGGCCAAATCAGGTGTTTCGGTCAATGATCTTCTTCACATTGGACCTAATCTTCTTCAGAATCCCGTCGCTTTGATCTGTGCCTGGCGCAGGTATAAGATCGCTCTATCAGCTGACGTGGAGAAAATGTTCAGGCAGATTGGTGTCGAACAATGTGATCAACCCTTTCAGTCGATTCTATGGCGTTTTGACAAGATTGAACCCTATTGAAACCTATTGAAACCTATTGAAACCTATCGATTGACCACAGTGACGTATGGTTTGGCCTGTTCACCATTTCTAGCCATACGAACTCTTCTGAGATTAGCAGAAGACTATGGTAAAACTTTTCCGATCGCAGCTGAAGCTGTTCGCACAGAAATGTATTCCGATAATGTGCTTTCAGGTGCACATTCATTTGACGAAGCTCTGATAAAACAAGATGAGTTAATTCAACTCTTCAAACAAGGTAATCTCAATCTTCGAAAATGGACATCAAATAATACTGAAGTTCTTTCTTATCTACCCTCGAACATGTTAGCTGCCGATTCCATTACATTATTTTCCCCAGATATATCTGTACCAATCTTAGGTATAGGCTGGCATCCTAATACTGATTGCTTTAGCTTTCACATCATAGAAGAGCCGATCGAATTGCCCTTCACGAAACGTTCTGTTCTTTCAAGAATAGCTCGTCTTTTTGATCCTATGGGCTGGTTGGCCCCTATAGTCATTACTGCTAAAATCATCATGCAATCCTTATGGCTACTTAAAGTTGGCTGGGATGAGGAACTTCCTATCGATATTTCGAATCGCTGGCAAACTTGGTTGCAAGATCTTCACCTTATTAGTCACTTAACAATCCCTCGTTGGAGTGGATACACTCCACATTGCGAACTTATTGAGGTTCATGGATTTGCGGATGCTTCTAAATTTGCATATGGTGCAGTAATCTATCTGCGCTTAATTCAAAAGCCAAATGTTCTAGTCACACTTCAAGTGGCCAAAACACGAGTAGCTCCACTGAAAACCTTAAGTCTACCTCGCTTAGAGCTTTGCGCCGCCTTGCTACTTACACGTTTGACTCACACGTTCATCGAATCCTTCCCAAGTAAAATCGATAGTATTCATTTATGGTCCGATTCCGCAGATGTGCTCTTTTGGCTGAAAGATCACCCATCTAGATGGGGCGTGTTTGTAGCGAACAGGTGGTCAGAGGTTCACACCCTGCTACCCGATGCCTTTTGGCATCACGTGCGATCAGCGGACAACCCCGCCGATATCATATCACGAGGTATTGAGCCTTCCAAACTTGCCTCGCATGGCTTGTGGTGGAAAGGTCCCTCATGGTTGTCTGATAGCCATGAACCCTGGCCAAGGTCTCATGATGAACTCAATTTTACTGTAAATAGCCTGAATCTTCAACCTAGTTACACTCTAGTCGCTAGTAAGAACACTCCAAATTCGATGGAGAGTACTCCAGAAGTTTGGAGTCTTATTAGTGAGTACTCCTCTTTAGATAAATTGTTACGAATAGCGTCTTACTGCTTTCGATTCATTAATCGAGTCAGCCCGAGAATAGAGCGTACGACGTCGTCAAATTTAGGCGTTAGTCTTTTTTCTGTCTTTCAATCCCTACTACGCCATCACTCTCCGACTTCTGAGGAGGTTAGTGCTAGTGAGATTGGAAACATCAAACTTTGTTTGATCCACATAATTCAGAAGGCTTATTTTAAGACTGAACTCCAGCAACTTTCGAGATCAGGAAAACTTTCGTCTAAAAGCTCACTTTTATCTCTAAATCCTATGATACAAAATCATTTGCTCAGGGTGGGCGGCCGACTCTCACATTCTCTTCTCGAAGAAGATGCTAAGCATCCCCTCATCCTACCTGCTGATTGTCACTTTACAACCTTATTAATAAGAGATACTCATCATCGTACTCTCCATGGTGGTGTTCAATTAACACTTGCCACACTTAGACGTCAGTACTGGATAGTGAAAGGTCGCTCCGCAGTGAAGAAAGTCATCAGAGCTTGCCTCGTATGCTCACGCCATGCCGCTCGAATTCCAACTCAATTAATGGGTGAGTTGCCAGAGGCTCGAGTGTGTCCTTCTCCGCCATTCGAGCGCTCTGGTGTTGATTATGCCGGCCCCATCCACGTGCGTCTTACTAAAACTAGGGGTAAGGGCACGATGAAGGGCTATATTGCAATTTTTATCTGTATGGCTACCAGAGCCGTACACATCGAGGTAGTCGAAGACTACACTAGCGAAGCATTCATCGCCTCAAATCGCCCTTCTCGAAGCATTCAAGAATTGTATTCCGATCAAGGAACAAACTTTGTAGGTGCTGACACTCAGTTAAGACAGATGGTTAGCTCTTCAACGTCTTATTCAACTCGAATTGTCAAGTCTCTCGCTCAAGAAGGAACTTCTTGGCTTTTTAATCCCCCCAGTACTCCTCATTTTGGAGGCATTTGGGAGGCTGCAGTTAAATCGGCAAAACACCACATGCGCCGAGTCATTGGAGAACAAGTTCTCACCTTTTCCGAACTAGCTACACTTATGTGCCGCATTGAAGCGTGCCTAAACTCCAGGCCTTTAACTGCTCTCACTGATGATCCGTCAGACCTTAATTTCCTCTCACCATTACATTTTCTCATACAACGATCCTCATTTATAGTTCCCGAAGGAGATATCACCATCGACAACATCCCAGCTGGAAAGCGCTGGCTCTTGGTCAGCCAGCTGATGTAACAGTTCTGGGCCAGGTGGTCTACCGAGTACTTGACGTCTCTGCAATCCCGCATGAAGTGGAGACAGCCGCACCCTCAAGTAACCATGGGCGAACTCGTGCTTCTTCGCAACGAGCTCGCTCCTCCAGCCAAGTGGCCCATCGCCCGCATCACGGCTATCCATCCAGGGAGCGATGGCATCATCCGTGTGGTCGATCTTCGCACGGCCAACTCAACACTACGACGCCCCATCGCCAAGGTCGTTCGCCTCCTACCTAATGATTGAGTACCGTTCGCCACCCTGGCGAAGGTGGGCGGAATGTCGACGATCCAATACCTAGAACGTTCGCGAGCTGACGTCACATGGTCTTATAAGGCAATATACGGCTCGCGCAGGTGCGCAGCCAATGAACGCCCTCCACGCGGTCCTCTCTCACCGCCCCTCCTCAACAAAGACTCGCCGGCGGCACTTCGCAGCGCCGGCCGGCTCCTCAGTTCACGCGCGACGGCCGAGAGAGACAGCAGCAACTCAACATTGTACGCCGCAAGGCACGACGGACAGCTTTAATAAAGCCACCAGATCTCTCTCCACACGAAACGCTGTCAATTATTGAACCAGCCCACTCCACGATCCATCCACATTCATTCATACAAAAACACCCGTTAAAATCGGTCGAGTAGATCATGAGATATGAGCGTACACACACACACACACACACACACACACACACACACACACACACACACACACACACACACACACACACACACACACACACACACACACACACACACGCACGCACGCACGCACACACACACACATCCATACGGACATTTTCTAAAAATAGTGTATTTCGATTCCAAATTTGCTAAATAACATTTCTGACACATTATCTCATAAACTTTTTTTTTTACTATCACAAAGCTTCCTCTAGGAGGAAGCAAATTTTGATTGATTTTAACCAAATATATGACTATTTCAAAATTTTTGCTCTGCCGTCGACTCCAGATTCAGGAACTGCATATTTTAATGGGAGTGATCCTAAAATTTTGGTATTTTATATGACTATTGACTGAAGAGTTGAATGTATCCAATTTATTTGATTAAATAATTTTTTATGATCAAAAATTGCTAAAAGATCTTCAATTTAAGTGAAATTCAGATTTTTAGTAATTTTTGACCGTAAAAAATTATTTAATCAAGTAAAAATTGGATACATACAACTCTTCAGTCAATAAACATATAAAATACCAAAATTTTAGGACCTCTCCCATTAACTGATTCTGGAGTCGACTGCAGAGCCTAAAATTTTACATTATGTAGAAAACAGGTTTAAAGATAAAATTACTAAAATACTTCTTTATTTCTTCTTCATTATTTCTTAACTCCATCTCTGCCCTGAAATACAAAAAAGTATTGTTTTTAGCTCAAAATATTTTACATTTAGAACAAATATTCTGGTACCTGGATATACGGTCCATCAGATTTGTAAGCTATAAACACGCGTAACAGTCATATCCACATCAGTCAGTCAAGTTTGTTAAGTGGTTTAACATATAGATCCTTTGGTGCCTTTAAATCCATATGTTTTCAATAATCTTCATTACATATATTAAATTCTTATATACTGAGGTAAATAAGGAATGTGTTGAGAAATCCAAAATCCTTCAAGCATGTTATGAAGCCAGTATCGCCATAGTCAAATGCTTAAAAAAATGTTTATAGCAGCAACACTCCTATATTGATCTCCTTTTAATGTCTGATAGGGCGAACGTCTTTACTTGTCCTTCATTATTCTTTTTCACATCTAATATTATTATTTAATAAAGAGAATACCACTGATATATATTTATTGCAGTGCATAACTGTTTTGACTTCAGAAAATAAAATGTCAATTATATCATAGTGAGATTCAGGCGATGGTTGATAATGATAGCTTTCTGACTGTAGTGAAGGTTCCATAATGTTTTTCTACACAATAACATATCTTTCACTTCCTTTAAGAGTTGATTTAAATCTGTACTCTAAATGGTTTTTGTAATAGTCGGTATAGGCTTAATTTTTCTTTAGTATCAATCCCTGCTATTTTAAGTATAAACTGTCCAATAAAAGTTCAAGTACTAAAAAGCTATTTCCAAAACTTTAATTCAACTGTCACTTGTATTATTCAAACACTTTTAAAAACTTATTTAAAATACCTTTACGTATTACATAATACACTAAATTTTTACTCCCAAATCCGTTTGAAACAATGAAAACTAAGAACAACACTTTGTATAAAAAAGGTGCTGATGCTGATATCACAGTGTTTATATGAAATGACAGCTGTGCATGGTTACATTGCTTGAGGACTTTTTCATAGGTTAAAATCAGCTCTGCTACAATAAAGGAGTGAGCTGTGAGAGACTGTCAGTGATAAGTCAGGTTGTTACGGTGCCAACTTAACACTATAAGTTTTAAATTCAAATTCTTATTTTTGTCAAAGATATCGTCCATAAATTATATTATTCAGTTTTATCTTTATATTAATTTTTAAAATATTATTTTTGAATTTTTTAAAGTATATATAGATATGTTTAGTGAGAATCTTAAATATATTAAGAACAGGGAAATGAAAAACAAAAAATTAGTAGAAATAATATACTATTATATAAATACGTTATAACGGTGCACTTACGATCTATCCCTGGTACAGCGCTATTGAAGATCTCCAACGATAATGTAATATGAGTTATTATTGCATGCAAATATATCGATATGTTTTATTGCTACAGGTACTCGCAAAGGTAGTGTGTATTTGAACTCTTCATATCTCCGAAACGAATCGACCGATTTTCGTCGGGTGAAGCTTATTCTCTTTGTCTCGCGGGAAAAGAAAGGTACCCTGATGGATTTGAGTTTTTATTGATTTTCTTTTGTTGACCAAAAAACGATTTTGTTGACCAAAAAACGATTTTGAATTTTTAGTTTTTTTGATTTTTTCATATCTTACAGTCATTATTACATAATATAATAAACTTTCCTTGAAAGGTATTTAAGTTATCTATATTTTCCTTTTTTAAAATTTAAAATATCTTCACTCTGTCAATTGTTATTAAGGAAAACTTTTTTATATTTCATAAATTAATTTCTCAAAAAATAATTTATTTATCGACTTGAAATGAATAACCAGTCATTACACTAATTGAAGACTATATATGGTTAAAATTTCAAGAGATTATCTTCATTTGTTTTTTAGAAACAAAATTATTTTCCAAAAACGAATTTTGAATTTTCAGTTTTTTTGATTTTTTCATATCTTACAGTCATTATTACATAATATAATAAACTTTTCTTGAAAGGTATTTAAATTACCTATATTTTCCTTTTTTAAAATTTAAAATGTCTTCACTTTGTCATTTGTTATTAAGGAAAACATTTTATATTTCATAAATTAATTTCCCAAAAAATATTTTATTTATCGACTTGAAATTTTAACCAGTCATTACACTAATTGAAGACTATATGTGGTTGAAATTTCAGGAGATTATCTTCATTTGTTTTTTAGAAAAAAATTATTTTAGAAAAAATTTGCGTTTTCGTTGTCGCACGATAACTAGAGCAAAAATTATCCAATCGTCCTGAAATTTGGCACAGATGTAGCTTTTATATATCTTCAGATCGAGTTCGTTGCCCAAAAAAATCGGTCCATTACGAAATAAAGATATTTGAGGTAAAAAATTTTTTAAAAAAATTTTCGAATCGCGTTTTCTAAAAAAATACTTGATTTATCGACTTAAAATTTTAACCACTTATTAAATTTATAGAATACTATATTTGGTTGAAATTTCAGGAGATTATCTTCATTTGTTTTTTAGAAAAAAATTATTTTAGAAAAAATTTGCGTTTTTGTTGTCGCACGATAACAAGAGCAAAAATTACCCAATCGTCCTGAAAGTTGGCACAGATGTAGCTTTTATATATCTTCAGATCAAGTTCGTTGTCCAAAAAAATCGGTTCATTACTAAAAAAGATATAACGCACAGTTTAAGCTGAATCCGGACCCATGACCCTCTCCTAGTTAGTCTAACCGTACAAGATAAAGTATTAATTTTAAATATTAGAAGTAAAAATTAATTAAAGGAATCAATAAATTAAGTTTGAGGAAGTTACGTGCCATTGAATTGGCAGCGGTTTTTTTGTGCTTCCTATTTTTATACATAGAGTTTCGCCCTCTATTTAGATTGACAACAATGGCTAATTAATATTACTGCATTTGACATGTCCTTTCTTTCCTTTTACGCGCCCGTGGCCAATGTAAGTTGAGGTTCACAGTAATCTTATTCTACCTGTTTACTTCATTTCCCTTCTATTCCCACTTTTTCATTATCTTTCCCTTTCCCTTTTTTCTTTTGCAGGGGGAATCGCACTTATCTATTTTCGTAAAAGTAATCGCACATAATATTATAGTTTACATAGTGGAAAACCTGCTTCGATATTAACGATTTCCGACTTTGTACTTACAAAAATTTCATCGCTAGTTTGTTACTACGTATACCTCCTTATTGCGTAAGACGGGTCAGCTTATTCATATCCTGAATTCCTTTTAAATTGCTACAGTTCCTGAAGCCTTGTTCTTTTTGTGTACCATCGTGTACGGAAAAATATTTGTTCTTACTGTCGGGAAAGTATATTGCTCTACTAGGTTATATATTCCATAATATGTGTCTATTAGTAATTTGTACGACACTGTTTATGCGGCGTCTGAGGGGCAGCCAAAAAAACCTGTAACCCCCTGAATTGCGTGTGCGGCGTCACGCAGGGTTACGAAGGGAAAAAATGAAAATGTGACTAAATCTAGTTTATGTTCACTTTATTAAATTGGTATTAGGTTAACATTACTCACGTTCCTTGTCTATAATCTTATTATTTGTGTTGCTAATATATAATTATATCCCCTAGAACTCGTGTTCGTTCATTCTCCTGGGTAATTCATAACTTCCTTTTAAAATATTCATGTGGAAGATTTTTGTCTGTTCTCCTTTTTGTATTTTGGCGTTGTGAGTGTCGTAGTTATTCTCTAAAATCTCATATGGATCTATATATTCCTGATCGGTTTTGCCGTGCTTCGGTTTTTTCATGAGATACACCATTTCTCCTTCATGAAAGTGTCTAATATTTTTAGTTTGATCATAATAAAATTTTGATTTGAATTTAGATTGTGCTAAATTCATCGCGGAAAGAGTTCTTATTTGTGCTAATGCGTATGTGGTGTCGGCTAAATACTCATTATAGGTCAGCAATTTCTCTCGGGGTGGGAAGCTGGAGGGTGTTCGTGCTCTGTAGCCGAATACAACTTCATGTGGACTGTATCCCAATCCTTCATGTATGGCTGCATTGTACGAGTGCTGTGCAATGGGCACCAATTCGTCCCAGTTTTTTAATTCGTTGAGATACATCTTTAGGTATTCGTTGAGGGTGTGATGCATCCTCTCTGTTCCTCCATTTGACTGCGGATGGCACTGTTGTACAGAACTTGATTATCTTGAAGGCACCAGCGAACTCCTCCAGTGCTCTATTCATAAAATGCGACCCTTGATCAGTTATAAGCGTACTTGGGAGTCCAAAATAACTGATGACCTTGTCAGTTAATACTCGAGTCACCTCCTTCGCTGTGGCATGTTTCACTGGCGTTAATATGCAGTATTTGCTAAAATTATCCTGAACGGTTAAGATATATTGATTGACAGCTTCGGTCGGCTCCTTAGGTCCTACAAAATCAATAGAGATCTTGCTAAATGGTTTCGAGGGTGTATCCGTAATAAGCATGGGTAGGCGTGTCTTGGCTCGAACAAGTTTCTGAGTCTGACAGTCTAGATACCCCCGTACAAACTGACGCACATCGGATTGCATATTTCTCCAATAATATTCATGCGTCTGCTTGTCGTATGTCTTGGCTATTCCTTTGTGGCCGCCGATGGTAGACTTGTGGTATTGCTTAAGTATTCTGTAACGATCATCTATTTTCGGGACAGGTAGATTATTTCTGAAGAATACTACCGTTAACTCCATCCCCTGAAAGGCTTTATTACACAGCTCAATGAAGATATTCCACTTCGTTAAGGAAAGCACACCTAAGTTTCTTATGATTCCTATAGAGCTTACCTCGGATTCTGTTAATTTTCGTTTCAATGTTTTCACGCACTCTCTCAAATCTGGTCTTAGGGGTTTACTATCAACGTGCAGCTTTACGAATACTCCCAGCATTCTACCCTTAGTTGTCTTTGCGGTATATACCTCCTCTACGAACCTCTTAGGGCTCCGCAGTTCATCTTCCGAGATGTATTTCCTTTCCAACAGTGCTTCTAGGACTTCGATTTCCAAAAATATGTCGGAAGCTAATATGTGTACCAGATTTTATATGTACCAAAAGAGTTGCTCATCTAGCTGATGTACGTGCGAGAACATTGTACAATCACTATTACTCAATGATCATGGAGGTGAAGTGTGCGATGGTCTGGCTTCTGCTACGAGATAACGAGTCATTATCCCTGGTCTGGTAGATGGCTCGGTAGGTAATTGTTCGCTATTGTTTCTCCTGACCGATATGTTTTGGTCCAATTGATTGAGTTAGTTCGCAGTTGCCGGAATGTATGGTGTATCATGATACCTGATAAGATGTAAATATAAAAACTCGGTATTATCATTTACCTGGTAGTGCAAATGTACACATATATATTTATCATATTTCTGCACAAAAATGTATACACAATCGGCGTCTGCGAATTCAGTTGGCGATGCTAAGATATCACTGACTTCTTGGAGGCTCCCACACTTCCTCAGTGCCGGGCTTTCTAAAAATGTGTGTCGTAATTCTATCAGGGTCAAGGATAGCCCTAGAATTTTTATTAATGAGAAGAATAAGCAATTCCCGCTGGGGAGGCTCGGTATGTTAGTATCGTAAGTGAGAGATACATTGGGTTGCGCACATAGCGATTTTTCAGTGTACACGTAAAATTTTTGTGCCAACATGTCCAGGTGGGCAGTTTTCTGGAATTCCGGAGCGCTCGGTACCTCTGTGAAACGGGGCGTCGTTATCATTCAGGCGATGATCCATCGGCTGATTATCTGCCTCCATACCGAGTCCCTCCGATTAAGGTTCACTAACTGATTCTAACTTAGAATTGTTTCCCTGAGTATCAAGTGCTCCATTAACATGCTATCATTTTGGTCCTGTAGAGGGGTATTTCCACCGATCGTTTTCGATGGTGAGACGTTCTTCTTCTTCTGACTCGTCAAAGGATAACATTTTAGCTCCAATCGTCAAGTTGAGCATCGATCGGTCCCTTTCCTCGTGATCGCTGATGATTGAATCTGAGAAGCGTGAATTGATGTCCTTCCTTATTCCCCCCGGATCTCCACCTTCTTCCATCCGTGGGCTTCCCTCATCGGACGCAAGAGTTTCATGTGGGTTGATACCTTTATGCAGGGGTCCTGTAACCCCAGAATGCATAACCATGGGGGAAGTCTGTGGTTGCACTTTTGTTTCCCATATGTCTATGCGAAGCTCTGATAATCCGTTTTCCTCTTTTTACTCCATGTCAACTGTAAATTTTATTTTTGTGCCCTTTTGTCCTGAACTATTTAATAATTGGCGCAGCCTCTCCATTGCAGATTCACTTACAGGATCTCCTACGATCGGTACCATTGTGTTCCCTATATAGAAGTCTTGGGTGACCATGACCTCTGGCATAGTTGCTGGTTTCGATGTCGCTGTCTTGGATCCGTTTCCCGTAGCAGGTATGTCATTGGCCTCAGAGTTCTGGCTAGCGGTACCCTTCCATAATCGCTCCAGGTGTCCTGCCTGCACTCCGGTGACGTCGAGTTTTCATCCGCTTCAATAGATTCCCTTAATATCTGCATTATGCGATCTTGCTCCTGTTTTGGCAAGTGGAATCTGTTCCTTGAAATCTTTGTTAACTGAACGTCCGTTAATATACACTGAAATGCTACATGGTCATGGTAGTCCAAAGCGTATACCTGTGGGTTGCCTTCAGATTGCGTCAGCCAATGTATCCAGACACGACCCTCTGTATTGGATATGTTGTGAGACGTTTGACAAAGGAAGAATCCGTCGTCCGTAATTCGTATCGCCAGAAATTCGCTTTTCTTATATATGACCGTATTATTGGTGTTATGTGATCTGTCGGTGTTGTTACCTCGGAACCCTCTTTCCTTATTTGAGTGTCAGATATACCTTGCCTCTTCGATTGAAATTCCGCTATAGAAACTACGTTCAAACTAGTCTCACTTTCCTTCGTGGCTGTGGGAGTTTCGTCAAATAAAGATTTTTGTCTTAGAGTTTCAAGCCGCCCCCACCGATCTTTGATAAGAGCCAATGCGGGAGGCCCTAGACGTGTACTCGCGGCTTCGATTTCTCCCTGCATATTCAGTTCTTTTCGTATGTAAGGCAGTTGTTTGTCGGTTTCTGCCTGGGATAATATGGGCTCGGTGCTTGCTGCGTTTCTTCCACCAATTTTCTCGCAGACTTGAAATTTTCGTCCTATCTTTCTCTCGGCTTGTTTTGTATACTTGCGCCTTCTCGGTTCCTTTCCAGACTCCTTATGGGATTCCTCGCTTTCGTCTGACTGTGATAATGAGTCCTGACATGGTATTTTCCTCGGATTTCTGAGGCTGGCTTCACTAATGGATTTCTGATCTTTGTCTTGACTACGATTCCTCTTTGTGGCCGCTCTGGTTATGTAACATATCCTTGCCGGTGGATCGTATTCATTATAGTTATTCTCTTTTTCCTGTTTCTCGGCTAGTTCGTAGAATTTGACTCAAGGGCGGTCTGGGTTATCTTCTCCATCGCGCAGCACCGGGTTCTATGATAGTGCACCGGCGTCGCAGTTTCGTGGTCCTGGTCGGTATACGAGGGTCATTTGACAAGTACCTAGCCTCACCGCCAGATGGTGCCACTATCGCACCAGAAATACACTACAGTGCAGTATCTTCCTGTAAACGGTTACAGACGAAATTTCAGCTGGATCGGAGTTGTAGTTTATTTTTGAGAGCGTGTGAAAGCAAATGTGTCCGTTGATTTTTGAAAAAATGGAGAAAGAACAATATCGGTCGGTGATTCGATTCTTGTTTTTGGAAGGGAAATCGCGCAGTGAAATTAAAGAACGCTTGGATGCAGTGTATGGGGATGCTTCTTCTTCGATGGCGACCGTTAAATTTTGGTATAACGAGTTTCAACGTGGTCGTACGTCGGTTTTTGACGATCCACGCCCAGGTGCTCCGAAAACAGCCACTACGGAGGAGAACGTGACAAAAATACACGATATCGTTTTGTCAGACCGCCGATTAAATGTACACGAGATAGCTCCGATAGTAGGCATCTCAGAAGAACGCGTGTGGCATATCCTACATGAGATTTTAGGCATGAGGAAGCTGTCAGCAAGGTGGGTGCCGCGTTCGCTGACTGCAGACAACAAGCGCATCCGTGTGACCAGTTCAGAGCAGTGTTTGGAGCTGTTTAATCGCAATCCAAAAGAGTTTTTGCGTCGTTACGTGACCGTCGACGAAACATGGATTCACTACTACACTCCAGAGACCAAGGAGCAGTCAAAACAGTGGACCTTACCCGATGAACCTGCTCCGAAGAAGGCGAAGACGGTCCCGTCGGCCGGAAAGGTGATGGCCACTGTTTTCTGGGATTCTCAAGGTGTGATTTTTATTGACTATCTGGAGAAGGGCAAACGGTCACAGGACAGTACTACGCCGAACTATTGAGCCGATTTGACGCCGTGTTAGAAGAAAAACGGCCCCATTTGTCTAAAAAGAAAGTGCTTTTCCACCACGATAATGCACCGGCTCACACTTCTGCACTCGCCACGGCTAAATTGGTCGAATTACGCTACGAACTGCTGCCCCATCCACCGTATTCTCTAGATTTGGCTCCGTGCGACTTTTTTTGTTTTCGAACCTAAAAAATTCGCTCGCCGGGAAGAGATTCCACTCCAATAACGAAATAATCGCTGCCACGGAGGTCTATTTTGCAAACCAAGAGAAAACATTTTTTTCAACGGGGTTAAAAAAATTGGAACACCGCTGGACCAAGTGTATTCAACTAAAAGGAGACTACATTGAAAAATAAATTTTATTTTTTGTAAAATTTTGGTGTTTCTATTTGTAGGCTAGATACTTATCAAATGACCCTCGTATTATCCCGAATTCATATCCACATAATTCGGCTTTTAACATGTTGAATCATAAGTCTGGTTTCTTAATATTGTGAAAGTGCTTCAATGGTTCATGATCAGTGATCACCGTGAACTTGCGGCCATATAAGAAGGAACGGAATTGTTCTTTTGCGAATACGACTGCAAGAAGCTCTCTATCGTATGTTGAGTAGCGCAGCTCTGGTCCTCTTAGATATCGAGAAGCGAAAATGCATGCGTGGTCGTTTCTCGCCCTAGGGACAAAAAAAAAGGATCTTCAATATATGATTGATCACAATTTGATTCCTCATGAATTCTTGAATTATTATCCAGAACTAATGAAATAAAAGCAGTTAAAGAATATAATATAATTGATCGTATGTAAGCGTATTCTAAAAATGTGTGTGTGTGTGTCTTTCTATACTGAGAAAAATGTTTTATCAAAATGTTTATATTTATCGTGGCATTGTAACTATTAAAATATATATGTTAATAGTTACAATGGCATGTTAATAGTTAAAATACCATGTTAATATTAAACATATTCTTCTCTATACTACAGTATTGCCAACTTAAATATTGAGAAAAAAAATGACTTCCGAGATAGCTCCTTCTTGGGCGCTCGTTCGAAATAGCTCCTTTTTCAACGCTCATTTGAAATAGCTCCTTTTTCAACGCTTTTTCGAAATAGCTCCTTTTTCAACGCTTTTTTGAAATAGCTCCTTTTTCCTCCCATCCGACGATATGTAATATGTATAGGTCAGAAATAGTAGTTATTCAAAAATTCAAAGAATCTAAGAAAGTCAACTAATAAGAATTTACCTATACGTGCATCAAAGGGGCAAATAACTTTTATTATTAGATAAGTATTGAACTTCTAAATGTTAAATGGCTACATTTTTAAAAAATTGATACTTTGTGTGAATTTTTTTATATTTACAGATTATACAAGATTTTTTACAGTCTTTGAAATTCGATTTTGAATTGACCTGAGTGATTGTCCAACGTAGACAAAAAATGCTGAAAGCTTTATTCATACCATTTAGAAGAACATGTGTAATATAGCCAATAATGTTGAGGAGTTCTAATTGTGTACTGTTTGAAAAATCTAATTTTGAATTAGCAAAAATGATTCAAAGATCTAAGAAAGTCAAGTAATAAGAATTTACCTATACGTACATCAAAGGGGCAAATAACTTTTATTAGATAAGTATTGAACAGCTAAATGTTAAATGGTTACAATCATTTTTAAAAAATTGATACTTTGTGTGAATTTTTTTGTATTTAAAGATTATACAAGATTTTTTTACAGTCATTGAAATTCGATTTTGAATTGACTTGGATGGTTGTACAACGTAGACAAAGAATGCTGAAAGCTTTATTCATTCTATTTTGAAGAATATGTGTAATATAGCCAATAATGTTGAGGAATTCTAATTGTGTACTACTTGAAAAATCTAATTTTGAATTAGCAAAAATGAACGAGTGCCCTCATGACCCTGCTGGTTATTTTATTATTAATGGACAAGAAAAAGTTATTTTAATACATAACAGACGCATAGAAATAGAATTATATTAAAGAAGATAGTAAGAATATATAGTACGACTCAAGAAAGAAAAACCAAACCAATATTAGCTTATCGAAGAGCAGGCAAATACTATTTACGACACAATATTTTTCAAGATGTATCTATATTGATATCCTCAACATGAAAATTTTTCAGGAGATATAATTTTAGAAGAATATTAAAAATTTGTCTTCTGCATATTTGACAGGACGAATAGAGGGCTTGGATTTCAATGAAGAAAATAAGAGTTTCATTGCTTTCAATGAATAACACATGAAACAAACAACAACTAAGATGTTTATTTAGACAGTATTGGACTCAATGTTCGAAAAAAGTATTATGTTTTGAAGTAAGTTTTTCAAAATAAGAAAAGAAAATCGTGATTTTCATATAGTTCGTCTATCTAGTTGAAAATTATATTGATAATAAAAATGTTGTGATTATTAAAAAATGACATCTAATCAGTGTTTTGTGTAATAGATAAAATAAAATACCGGTATGATGTGTTGCATGATAACATAGTGATTAAAAAATGACATCTAATCAATGTTTTGTGTAATATAAAAGAAATAAAATACTGGTAAAATGTGTTGCATGAAGTGTTATATCAAATTTTAAAACTTCTATTTCAAATCAGTTTGAAATGTTTTGAGAATAGAACAAGTGTGTATTAATAAATAATTATGTGTTATGAGGTTCATAAACTTCATAATAAGCTTTTGCATAGACGAAAATATTGCTGAGTGACACGCGAGGTTATATTATTTATTTTATAAATATACAATATAATTTTCAGTGTTACGTGTAATAATAAATAAAATATAGTACTGGTATGATGTGTTACATGAAGTGTTTATAATCAAATTTAAAACTTCTATTAAAAATCAGTTTCAAATGTTTTGAGAATAAAACAAGTGTGTATTAATAAATAATTACGCGTTATACACTTCATAATAAGCTTTGGCATAGAAGAAAATATTGCTGAGTGACACGTGAGGATATAAATATACAATATAATTTATGCTACCTATTTGGAATATTGGTCTTAGCCTTGGTTTAAAAAGCATCTGTCATCTTTAAAAAACTTAGTCGATATCAGTGCTGTACTGTTGTACATATTTATTCAAATGCCAATGAAAAGATTATGTCAAATGAACATGGAAGTACTGAAAAGTGCGAAAATGATGTGATTTCAAAGAATGAAAGTGCTCAGTTAATCTATTTTATGATTTTCTCACGGTAGAAGATGTCAAAATGTATCAGAGAAGTTTTTAGTACATATTTTTTTTCTATACAAGATTCAGATAAGAATAATGTTTAATTCATCAACTGGTTGTGTTTTTAATTTTACAAGATTATGTGTATGATGAAAAAAAAAATATTACGAAAAAGAAATATGTGGATACCAAAATAATGAAACGAATTCCAGATTTAGAATGTGCAATAGACGGCTAATAAATTTTGTCAAAAAAACAAGAGCAAATGGATGCATAAGAGTGTTTTCTGAAAAAACTTAGTCTCTCTAAAAAATTTTTTTACAAAAGTAAAAACTTATAGGCAAGAATAAGTTTTGTTACTATTCCATATATATATATATATATATATATATATATATATATATATATATATATATATATATATTGAAACGGGAGGCCTGGGGAAATCTTTTGTAATTTCGCGAACCGAACCCTAGAACACGGTGCCGTCGAGTGCTACTTCTACGACGAGCACTCGGGGTTGATGTTCTCTGGATCCCTGTTTACAAATGTCGAGTTCACGATTGAACTCGACTTTTCCGTGTGCCGGAAAGGGTTAATACTCGCGCTAGCTAGACGCGAGGCGCGGCCACTCAGAATGATCGTCGTCTCGGTTCGACGATCCCGCGGAGGCGGCGGTATCCGGGAGAAGGTTAGGTGAAGGTTAATAAATAACGAGTGGTCTTGGTTACATTCAAAACTATAACAAGATCTATTCTCAGTTATCCTATACAAAATACGCGTCGCGTTGCGCGTTGACAAGAAGGCGGGAGATCCGCCGCTCGGCGCGGGCGGATCGATGTGATTGTTTTTCGCTGGGCCGGCGATCAAGACACCGGCCGCTCGCCGCTGCGAGCCGAAAATACAAATCAATCGCTGCGCGGAAAATAGGCGAAGAGTCTTACCGGGAGGGGAGTGCACTCCCCTCGTCGCTCGCTCACGAATCCGCTCCTGCGTCAGGCCTTATCCTCCGGTCGACTTCGGAGTGTTCAGGCCGAGTCCTAACGTCCAGCGTTCACCTACAGACGCTTCGGACCCCAGGAGTGGCTCGGATTGCTCACGTGCGCTGCTCTTCGTGATCGGTACGTGTACGGGCGCTGCTCTGCACCGGCGAGGACGCACGATACCGTTTTCTTCGCGGACGATCAAATTAACTCACGTACGCGCGGTTTGACAGCCCGAGAGAATCTGATTCAAAAAGAATCGGGCGCGACTTAGCAACGGTCAAAGTCGCGCCTGCCCCGCGCGTAGCTAACGCGAATACATCGTCCGAGCGATGTCAACACACGCTCGAGATACACGAATTCGCGGGAACGAGAGCCTAACGGGTTCGATAGAATACGGAGGACCGAGATACTTATCTTCTCCGTAGTTTATCTTGGAACCTCGTTATACCCCTCTCCCAGACGTTGCGTAGCGGAAGAGAAGCAACTCGATACTGAGGCTCTCGTTCGATTCGAGTTTATGTCGTCATCAGCGGCAGAGACGACAGTTCCGGATACGCGCGGATCAGCTCGTGCACTAAACGGCTGATCAAACGATCCACATCGAGGGATCGTCCCGCGCACGCACACGGTGGGTCGCTCATCACCGTAATTCCGCTGAATTCCAACGGCGGTCGGGACCAGTCCCATGACGATTGATGGACCGGAGACGGTTGGCACTTCTGGCGCTGGGGCTCCGGTCGACAACTACCGTCATTCCTCCTAGGTTGACTTGGCAGGTCGTCTTGCCTTCTTCTTGACTTCGTCTTCGGGCCCTCTTTCCGCTCCGGGCAGTCCCAGTGAAGGTGCGTTGGTGACCTACACGTCCAACACAATTTTCTGGTTGGACTCGATGGTGGGGAGTTATATGCTCCGAGCGCGTTCCTCGATCTTGACGAGCGGTATACTCGACTATCCAACCCCTGCTGGATATACCGCTGTTTGGAACGTCGAGAGGCTACCGTCGTCCAAGGATTCGAACGTGTTCCTTGATTCGAACCCAGTCCACTCGAGGGTTTTCTGCCTTTATCTCTTTTGGATAACTTTGGAGGTCGTTGCATGGCCGCTGCATACGCCTCTTTTTTCCCTGTCGAGCTGGACTTTTGAAGACTTCGGGACGACTTCTTGTTGTCTTTAGTCCCTAGGTCCGATCGAGGTTGCTTTGCAGAGTGTTTGGCTGCACCTGCGGCTCGTTTCTTGTTAGGCGCAGCGGAATTATGAAGTGACGACATTTGCGCGCGTAGCTGGCGCAGCTCGTCGTGCAGTCGCCTCACTTCTTCGCTTAGGCGCCTAACTTTCTCCTCCTCCAATTTACGCGTCTGATTACATTCGCATTCGCAATGACGCTCGCCTTCTGCTTGCGTCGATACGTCGCGAAATTGCGAAGTAATCAGCGTTCGGTCCACCGGTTGTGCCGTCCCCAGACTATCGACCTCTTCCTCGTTGCTCCTTGGAAGGCTTGTCTGCTCTTCGTCTTCAGGAGTCTTTGAATGAGTAATACAGCTGTCCGATGCCGATATATTCCATAAACGGGCCATATCAGACGCTTCGGATAGGGGGAAGCTTGGAAAATCTACCTTCCCCAGGCTGCATTTACTCCGTCGTCTTGGGCTTGGGAGTATTCAGCACAGCCGTTCGGTGCCCTCAGGCAGTCTGTATACGCCAAGCGACGTGAAGTATCAGACTTCTCGAACAGGGGGAAGCTTGGAGAATCTCCCTCCCCAGGCTGTGCTTACTCCGACGTCGATTTCGTGGATGGAAGCTGAAGATGATGGCGATGGTGCGGTTGCTGCACAGCTGTCCGAAATCCATGTGCGGTCTGCATTCCCCGAGTGACTCGCGTTCTCGGATTCTTCGGACTGGAAGGAGATCGGGGAATCTCCCCTCCCCAAGCTGTGCTGCACCTTAGGTGCACCTGGACTTCACCCGGTCCTCCCGCTGGAGATAAAGTGCTCCGTGGTGACGTAAGAGCCTCGTGTCTTACGTCTGGAGGACTACCTGCTCTCTGTTCCATATTCTGGTAGACGTATCTCCGTATGGAACTCAGCAAGTTGTTGTCTACTGCTTTATTCGACATCAGTTGCTGAAACAGGCTGTGGGTCAAGGGGTCGGCGATTCGGTTCACTTCTGGAGCGCCGCTTGCATTGAGGGTCGTCGTGTTGACGAACTTATTCCTCCAATCGAGCCTCCTTGTGAACTGCTCGTAAGCACTTCCACTTATTTCTTGTGTGAAGTGGGCTGGGTTGTAACTTCCCATTAGCCACTGAGCGATTCGCTTAGAATCCCCCTCGAGATGTCCGGTGCTTCTTAAATCTAGAGCTATATTTGCTTCTATTACAGCTTCAAAGCTCAGCTCTAGATTTTTGCGCCAATGCTCCATCTTATCGGCTAGTTCTTCTGGGGTCGATGATTCCATCTTGCGAAGCTAGACCGATTATATAAAACTGTGTGACGAATTGTGTGTGTATGCGCAACTAACTGCTGAGATTCTCTCTCAAATTGGCCGTCTGTTACGCAAATTACAATGTTAGAATTCTAACTACCACACACAATTGTCCCAAGCTGCTCGAGAACGACGTATCTCGATGCAGCTAGCTAGGGAGAGAGCGTGGCTATTCCAAAAAAAAAAATTCGCGACGATAACGATTTAAATAATTCCCGCAACCAAAAAAAAAGGATGAAAGTATTCTCACTTTCAACCGGCTGCACGCACAGGCACGGTCAAACCAAAAAAAAATCGCGTGAAAATCGCTTTAAATCTCGCGTCAAAAAAAGGAATTTAATTTTCGCCACATATGACGACGAAAACAACGATAATCGTCGTTTAAATGCTCTCGCCCTGGCTTTACAGCAGTTTAAAAGACTCGGGACAAGTATACACAATACTGCCCGAGCATAAACATAAACACCTACAAAAATAAGCAATCTGCTGTTTTGTGTTTATGTTTCTATGCGCGCCGCGAGTCTTCTTGTCTGTTTGTTTACGCCCGGCACCTCGACTTGGCGAGTTTAAATCACTGCGCCTATCAGCTGTAACGGCTTATGGCCACTGGCCGTCTGCTGATTAGTCCGGTGCAGTGATTTGCACGCGGGCGAATTTAAACGAAACGCGATTTGAATAGGCCGGTTTCGAATGTACCGGCCTCTAACCTTCTCCTTAAACCCAACACGTTAGGGCGCCATTTGAAACGGGAGGCCTGGGGAAATCTTTTGTAATTTCGCGAACCGAACCCTAGAACACGGTGCCGTCGAGTGCTACTTCTACGACGAGCACTCGGGGTTGATGTTCTCTGGATCCCTGTTTACAAATGTCGAGTTCACGATTGAACTCGACTTTTCCGTGTGCCGGAAAGGGTTAATACTCGCGCTAGCTAGACGCGAGGCGCGGCCACTCAGAATGATCGTCGTCTCGGTTCGACGATCCCGCGGAGGCGGCGGTATCCGGGAGAAGGTTAGGTGAAGGTTAATAAATAACGAGTGGTCTTGGTTACATTCAAAACTATAACAAGATCTATTCTCAGTTATCCTATACAAAATACGCGTCGCGTTGCGCGTTGACAAGAAGGCGGGAGATCCGCCGCTCGGCGCGGGCGGATCGATGTGATTGTTTTTCGCTGGGCCGGCGATCAAGACACCGGCCGCTCGCCGCTGCGAGCCGAAAATACAAATCAATCGCTGCGCGGAAAATAGGCGAAGAGTCTTACCGGGAGGGGAGTGCACTCCCTCGTCGCTCGCTCACGAATCCGCTCCTGCGTCAGGCCTTATCCTCCGGTCGACTTCGGAGTGTTCAGGCCGAGTCCTAACGTCCAGCGTTCACCTACAGACGCTTCGGACCCCAGGAGTGGCTCGGATTGCTCACGTGCGCTGCTCTTCGTGATCGGTACGTGTACGGGCGCTGCTCTGCACCGGCGAGGACGCACGATACCGTTTTCTTCGCGGACGATCAAATTAACTCACGTACGCGCGGTTTGACAGCCCGAGAGAATCTGATTCAAAAGAATCGGGCGCGACTTAGCAACGGCCAAAGTCGCGCCCGCCCCGCGCGTAGCTAACGCGACTACATCGTCCGAGCGATGTCAACACACGCTCGAGATACACGAATTCGCGGGAACGAGAGCCTAACGGGTTCGATAGAATACGGAGGACCGAGATACTTATCTTCTCCGTATTTTATCTTGGAACCTCGTTATAATATATATATATATATATATATATATATATATATATATATATATATATATATATATATATATATATATATATATATATATATATATATAAATATATGAAACGCTAGTTATGCAGACACTTTCCGAAATTTAAATAGACTTATGCAGACAGAGACCGACTTATGCAGACGTCAGCATAAGTAGAGAGATTATTTCTTTAGTCACGCTAGACTTGTGCAGACACTTGTATAAACGGTACTACACTTATGCAGACAGGTCACGTGGTCTTATACATTGGTGTCAGCATAAGTCCATGTTTATATGATTATATATATATATATATATATATATATATATATATATATATATATATATAAACTTGTATAACGTTAGTTCCCAGGACCCCATGTTACTGTATACCTATACGTGACTAAAGAAATAATGTCTCTTATGGGGGCCGATGTCCTCAAAACTGACGTTAAACATATGTTGAATCAGGGACTGTCCCCAAAACTAACAAATGTCCCCGAAACCAACGTTAAACATCTGGAATGTCCTGGAAACTAACATAAAACATAATTCCTTACTAACAATCACCTTAAGTTTTGCAGACTAGGTACATAAAAATCTTTCCAAAAATTTTTTAAGAAAATCAATATTTTATTTAACAATACTTATTTTGAAATATCTACAGAATCTATGGAAAATGTTTTTTCATGATCACTTAGAGCTCCAACCCAATTGATGTTCGATTGTTTTATTTGTCTTGATTTCTTAAAAAGTTAGGTCATTTTGTTTCACAGTTTCTTTACTACTTAATTTTTTTTATTCACTATATTATCATTACAGGCGAGTACTTTATTCTTGTACTACTTATTATTATAACATTCGCTTATAGAAACATTATAAATCTTTTTTTAAATATAATGATTTTTATACTTTTTTTCTTTTTCATTCACTCTATTTTAATGATTTATGTAAATTTATGCGTATTTGAGAGATACTCTGATATTAATATTAAAATGTTGTAATAACAAGCGAGTAAAAATACATTTTACAAACGTATTTAAAAATTATGGTAATAATTTTTTTCATGACTGTACAAATAATAATATTGTTAATATAAAACTGTCTACGAAAGTATAAAATAAGGCAAGTATAGACGTTTTTTCTGCAAATCTATAAAATAATAATATTTATGATTTTTTAAAAGAAATCAAATAAATACCAGTGAAAAAGTCTTTTACTTCTTTGAGTCATTGTATGCTGAACAAATTATATGTAAGTAAGTACATTCAAATCGTTCATTGCAAATCAAACGAACGAAAGTTGTGAAATCAATTTCCGATAGTCAAGTAATGCAAACAACTCTCCAAAACAACTGTATGACTGATCTCAGAAATGTATTCAAATTTGTTCTTTTTTCTATACAAATTAAACACAAGAAAGTACTGAAGTCAATTTATTGTAGTCAAGTACCGATAAGTTCACTTGAGTGACATAATAGAACTTTTCATACCTGCGGGTAAAATTAAATTTTACGCCCACGTTGTAACTTCAAAAATATTCAGTCAGCGGGCATAAAGTACTACGTAACGCCTAAAAGGTGCAATAGCTCATATACTCTTACAAAACCTTACAGAACCTACGCACCTTACCCCCGTGTGGGCGAAAATTATTTTAATTATATAATATTAATAACTATTATGCCTTCTTTTTATTTCTATCACTCATAAGAACTTTTTCAGATATTTACGAAAAGTCAAAGCCTATATAAAAAAATTACATAGCTACCAACACATCCCTATTTTTCATTATTTTTTCTTAATATTGAACTTTCTATAATCTTACGCATCTTGGGAGGACAAGAGAAGTCTAGAGCTGCTCTAGCAGGGGTGGTCCTCCAATCTCCCATACATACTTGGCGGGCCAGACGGTTTGCAGTTCAAGGTGTAGACATGGTCATTTTCATATAAATATTCATACGTTTAAAGATAAGATAAAATATACAAATGGATTGCTTCTACATATTAAATACTGATCGGGCCCGTCAAGTATGTATGGGAGATTAGAGACGGACCACCCCTGCTAGAGCAGCTCTAGACTTCTCTTGTCCTCCCAAGATGCATAATATTATAGAAAGTTCAAAATTAAGAAAAAATAATGAAAAATAGGGATGTGTTGGTAACTATGTAATTTTTTTATATAGGCTTTGACTTTTCGTAAATATCTGAAAAAGTTCTTATGAATTATAGAAATAAAAAGAAGGCATAATAGTTATTAAAATTATATAATTAAAATAATTTTCGCCCACACGGGCGTAAAGTGTGTAGGTTCTGCAGGTTTTGTAGGAGTATATGAGCTATTGCACCTCTTAGGCGTTAAGTAGTACTTTATGTCCGCTGACTGAATATTTTTGAAGTTACAACGTGGGCGTAAAATTTAATTTTACACGCGAGGTACAAAAAGTTCTATTATGTCACTCAAGTTAACTTATGGGTACTTGACTACAATAAATTGATTTCAGTACTTTCTTGTGTTTATTTTGTATAGAAAAAGGAACAAATTTGAATACATTTCTGAGATCAGTCATACAGTTGTTTTGGGGATTTGTTTGCATTATTTGACTATCGATAATTGATTTCACAACTTTCGTTTGTTAGATTTGCAGTGAACAATTTGAATGTACTTACATATAATTTGTTCAGCATACAATGACTCAAAGAAGTAAAAGACTTTTTCACTGGTATTTATTTGATTTCTTTTAAAAAATCATAAATATTGTTACTTTATAGATTATTTGTACAGCCATGAAAAAATTTATTACCATTTGTAGAGAGTGCTTATTGAATAGATGAGATTCGAAGAAATAAAAGGACTAGACAAATTGTGTTGTTTTTTATAGATTACCCAGAAAAAACGTCTATACTTGTCTTATTTTATACTTTCGTAGAAAGTTTTATATTAGCAATATTATTATTTGTACAGTCATGAAAAAAATTATTACCATTTGTAAAGAGTGCTTGTTGAATAGAAGAGAGTAGAAGAATTAAAAGGGCTAGACAAATTATGTTTTTATAGAACGTACTTAAAAAAATTAGCTTTTAAAAAACGTGTTCATTGTTTTAAAAAAAAATATTACGCTCTCATTAAAGTTTTTGGTACTCAGGTTGACGGATGTTGCGAGAGAGGGAGGGAGGGAGAGAGAGTGGGGTGGGAAAGAGAAGACGGGAGAGAGTTTATACAGTCATGAAAATTATAGTATTGTATATTTTTAATATCATTAGTAAATGATAGTATTTTTATTCACAAAAGTTTTAAATTTGAACGTTTCTTCAAGGAGCTCGATACAATGATTACATTAGTAAAATTTTTTGGAATAATATAATCAATAGCGTATATGAGGGGTTTCACGTTAACTGCCCCAGCGCGGTTTTTGAGATATAAGATGTTTTGTAGTTTTTGAAGGTGAAAATAGAAAATTTCGGCAAAACTGCCTATATCATTGGAGAGCTGAGGAAAAAATACGTTGAAAACGCTTATCAAACAATTTTTTAAAGTACATATTAGTATCATAAACATGAGTTGGAAATAGCACGATTTGGCACTCGCGCGCCGATCTGGGGCAGTTGACGTGAAACGCCTCATATTCTTAGGTATGATGATAATTTAACAATACTACTAATTATTGTAAAGTCATATGACAATATCATTCCTTTTATGTTTTCAGTTTGCAGGAAAAACTTACATATATACCTAATTTTATACTTTCAAAGATTATTAATAAGAAGACAAATTACATAAATACTAAAGGGATCGATATTTTTTGAACAAATTAGATCTTAAAACGAAGCTTTTAGTTCATATTTTTATAACTTTTTTTCGCAGCATGTTATAAGCATTTTCATTTTTTGGTACTAGAAATTGATTACTAAAGCCTTAAATTAGTTCTACTATAAGACTGCTATATGATAACATCATTAATTATTTTTGTAGCTTCGCAATTATTTTTTATTTATACCCAGACGGAAATAATAACTTCAAATAACTGCAAATAACTGTTAAAAGTTGCAAATAACGGTTAATGACTGCAAATAACTGCTAATAACTTAAATAAACAGTTAGATTTAAGACAGTATATTCAGTTTTTTGCAGTTATTAGCAATTATTAGCAGTTATTTGCAGTTATTTGCAGTTATTGCAGTTATTTGCAGTTTCATTAAATATAAACTGTAGAAATTTTTGCTGCTATCAACTGTTATTAACAGTTATAAGCAGTTATAAACAGTTATAAGCAGGTATTAGCAGTTATTTGCAGTTATTTGCAGTTTAGTTACAGCATAACTAGAAATGGAGATGCTAGCAACAGTTATTAACAGTTATTAGCAGTTATTTGCATTTATAAATGTGTTAAGGCATGGAATTTCTTCATTACTCAGTTGGTGATTTTTCGCAACTCCTAATAATGTGCAGTCTTTTACTTTAACAACTTTTTTTAATAGCTTGCTATCTATATTTTTACAAAACTGCTTAACTCGTTGAGAAATATAATTTTCCGTCTCTAGTACAGGTATCTGTTGGTAGGCCATTAATCTGATTAGAATTTGTTTCGCAATTTGATGGTTACTCTTTTTCATTTGTAATAAATTTTTATTTTCGTTTTCGAATTGGAAAGTACTATCTCCCCACAATGGACCCGAATTCTGAACAGTATATGTTACATGATGCAGTAAGTGAACATTATAATGCATGTATTGATCACCAAAGAACTTACCAAAATAAAAAACAAACTTTATTAATAGTTCTCTGGAGATTTCAAGCCTATTCGGTGATATTGAATCACTCAAAAGTAGATTCATTGCTGCTACAAATAACGCTAAATGGTTAAGATATTTTTTGGGCAAAACTCCTTTCAAACACGGTATAACGTAAAATAAAAGCCATGTTAACCCTTTGGATGTCTTCCAATTATTCCTTTCGTGTATACTTTCCTTGGTACTTTTCCGACGCATCATGGAGGTTTAATGGATAGTAAGCGTTGATCAATTATATGCATAGCTCCAGGAGATCCAACGTAGTATTCTATATTAGTATTTGTCAGTATGATGTCGGCATGCAATTGAGTAACACCAAGTAAACATGAGTGCATGAAGTCTACTACCATTCCTTTGGCAAGATCAAAATGTTTTAAGTTCATTAATGATGAAGGACCTTTGACTCCATAGATAGCTTCATTAGTTGAAGCAGCAAGAACCATTGCATTTTTAATACTATCATCTGTCCTTAGTTTTGGAACTTGTTGTATCATTGGATATTTTCTGTATCCATTGACACTTACAGTTGGATGTTCGCAGAATGTGTATTCAAAAAGGCCATTAAATTTTTTCATGTTTAACATAGCGCAGCGTGCTACAGAATCTATGCAGCATCCCAGAGCAAATACTCTACTTACGATTTTCTCACCATTATTGAGCCATTGAAATCCATTTTTAGATAATACATTCGCTTGTTGTACAAATGGTTGCATACAAATGTTCATATCAGGTTTTGCTTTTAAGATCCATAATCCTACTAACGACATTTATTGTTTTCGTAAATGGTCTGGAAACTCGTGAATCATTATGTAAATCGGCTATACAGATACTTTACTATGATCTGCAGCTTGACAGCCATCAGTATTAAAGGTATACGAAAAGTTCCACTTGTTTTTTAAAAAGGTCTCAGTCGTACTAGATTTTTTATACACAAATCCATCATAAATATCTTCTAGGCTATCAACACTTTTCTTTTGTCGAGTAAATCGTTCTTCAAGAGTATTTACCACTATTGGATTGGAAAAAAGTTTTTTCAGTTGTTCACTTGCATCAACTTCAATAAAAAATGATCCAATTGACGAAGGCGTTATTGTTGAGCCACACGTACATTGTATAGTAGATTTTAATGTAGAATAATTTCCTATGTACCGATTACACTTATTGTTAGAACAAATAATATGATAGGCTAAAGTGTCAGTTTTTACGTCCATTAATTTTGAAAGCATATATTTGGTTTCAGGGAAAATTTTTCGATTAAAAATGAAATTTAATGCTTCAAATATATTTAACAAAGCAGTCCATGTCAAGGAATGTTTCTTCGCTATATTCATGAAAATTAATAGAATTTCTTCAACATTTATTTTACTACAATTACAAGGCTCTTCTTTGAATAAGTCATGACGTTGCTGATCTTTAGATCTTTCATTGCTACTGCCTAACTGTAAATATATACAAATATGTTACTATTTTTCGTAAATTGTTACAAGGCCTTCTTAAATTATAATAATACAGATTAATTTTAATTCGATACAAAAAGATACATTCGTTAAAAAACTAATGAGACAATTTAATTTCAGTTAAATTAAAAATTATTTAAATTCTCATATATAAATATGTCGTCAATTGCTATTTCAAATGAAGTTTAAAGGTACATTATCATTTAGTTAAAATAATATTGTAAATAGTATTATTTCAAGTTACTTTAAAATATTACTACTCTATCAACATTATTATAATGTAAATTAAATTGTATTTTATTATAATGGAACTTTTTTAAGTAGTATGTATTCTCACATGTATCTTATATCATGCAGTACTAATAAAAAATGATTTGAAGAATTATTACGTACCATAAATGCTTCTGCATATGACGAATCTTTAAAAATATCACTGAAATGTCCACTAACATTATTTAAATGATTTGGATCAAGTTCGCTTGGTGATAATCTATTTGTTAAGTCATCATTATCTTCAACAAAACTATCAGATGATTCTAACTATAATTGAAATATAATATTGTGCAAAATTCGATTCAGAAGTTTTAGATTTATTGTAACTATATAACTATTTATACTCATAATTTGTGATAAGTCAGTTGGTGGATGAGTTTCTAGGTTATGTTTCTGTTTCTTTTTCACATGTTTTGATTCAGCTACTCTTTTGTAAAGCGTTCAACGAGGAATTTCTTGTTCAGAACTTATTTCATAATATTTTTTGTAAACTCTTTTGTTAGATGACATGTTGAAAATCTCGAACGATATATTTATTTATCTAAATTGTTTCTTGTCTTGGATCTTATAGTTTTTTATATAAATTCTTTCTTGTACAATTTTCCTTTATAAACTTTTTCATTCACCAATTTAAAAAATAAATGTAACAGTGAATCCACATTGCATGCCGTATGCCTATGCCGTACGTCGTATGCGTTTACTACTCATATACTTCCCTGCTGATTGGATGAGCTTTAAAAAACAGCCAATCAGCGGGGAAATCTACGAGTAGTAAACGCATACGGCATACGGCATAGGCATACGGTTAGCAATGTGGATTCACTGTAATAATTCGTTTCTATTTACCAATTGTAACCGTTCGCAATTCGACTTCTTATGCGAGCATCTACTAGTTCCCGCCAAATTTACTAACGGCTTCCACGCGGAAGAAGATACAAGGTACTCGTTCCAAAGAAGATAGACGTAAATAGAAGCGCAAAGCCTGCAGGGAAATTGAGGCACCCCGAAGAAGTACGCACCCCGACCACGCGCAGCGCGGCAGTCAATTTCTAAATGCTGCGGGAACAGCTGATGCGCGGTCGGTAACATACCACCCATACCGGCTGCAATGGTAACACGACGTACTTCGTACGTAACATTACAAAATTATTATTTACAAAGATCTGTTATTGTTATTGCTATAACAAAACCATAAATAAAAACAAATTAATCTTAAACTCATATTCCTAAACCCAAATGGGGGAACAACTTATATATTACATACATGTAATACATTCACGCGAACTCCGTTGGTCCTGTGGATAGCGCGCATACTTACTATCTTTTTGGTGCGGGTTCAAATCCATTATCGGAATTTTTTTTTTATATATATTAATATAGTATAATAAGATTGTTATTTTCTGCCGATTTGAAAATAACAGTAAAATTTCTGAAGTTTTTTCGCACTCCCGTATATAAAAAATGTTGGATAATTCTTGTTTTCTTTACGAATTGTTATATAAAATAATTATAAAAATACTTCAATACTATTTCATGGGAAATCATATAGACTTAAAAAATAACTTACACTTGACCTTTTAAAATAATTTTGAAAAGATGAATTTTTTTTATCTGATTGTTTTTTATTCATATGTTATATTGTTTAGAGGTATTTTACGTTAGATTTTTATTGTTGTTGTTTTACATAATTTATACAGTTAACTAATGTAATTAAGAATATTAAATATTAATAATATATTATTATTTATCATAATAATCATAGCAGAAGTACATAAAATACGATAAGATCTTTTGATTATTGTTAATATTTATATAAAAAGATTATTGAATAATTTAATACAATTTCTACATGTGATGAAATTGTATTGAAGTATTTTTAAATTATTTTATATAATAATTGTTAAACAAAACAAAAAAAAATCCAACGCGCTTTGAACAGTACCTCCAAGGTAGTGCGGAAACCTGTTCAAAAATTTTTTAATTTTCAGTTTATTTTCAAATCAGCAGAAAATAACAATCTTATTATACTATATTAATATATATAAAAAAAAATCCAATAATGGATTTGAACCCGCACCAAAAAGATAGTAAGCATGCGCGCTATCCACAGGACCAACGAAGTTCGCGTGAATGTATTTCATGTATGTAATGTATAAGGTGCCCCCCCCCCCCCCATTTGGGTTTAGGGGTATGAGTTTAAGATTAATTTGTTTTTATTTATGGTTTTTGTTATAGCAATAGCAATAACGGATCTTTGTAAATAATAATTTTGCAATGTTACGTACGAAGTACGTCGTGTTACCATTGCAACCGGTATGGGTGGTGTGTTACCGGCCGCGCATCAGCTGTTCCCGCAGCATTTAGAAATTGACTGCCGCGCTGCGCGTGGTCGGGGTGCGTACTTCTTCGGGGTGCCTCAGTCTCCCTATCCGCTTTGCGCTTCTATTTACGTCTATCTTCTTTGCTCGTTCGTTCGTTCGACATTTTCCACATTGATGTTCCATATACCATGTTCCGTGCTCCATGCGAAAAAGTCGTCTGGGGCCTGATTCTAAATGTGTCTCGGCCTCGAGACAACTGCTTTTCCTTTTAAAGGAGCTCCCTGATTGGTCTACAGCTCCGGATTTGGTGTGTCTCGGCGTCGAGATAAATTTAGAATCAGGCCCCTGCTATCTGGGGCCTGATTCTAAATGTGTCTCGGCCTCGAGACAACTGCTTTTCCTTTTAAAGGAGCTGCCTGATTGGTCTACAGCTCCGGATTTGGTGTGTCTCGACGTCGAAACAAATTTAGAATCAGGCCCCAGCAATGTTCAATTCTCTGTGGTTAAACGGAACTGACCTTGTTCTTTTAAAATCATGATGAAAATTGCATGCTATTATTTTTCTTTTTTCTATTCACCTTCTAATTGGATTAGATTTTGTGAGTCTGGTTTACTTTGTTTCGGGTTAACAATTTTTCGCTCTCGCTGGAGCATATCAACTAAGTCAATTCTGTCGTCCTCCAAAGCATGAGTGATTCGTGTTTTGTTGAATTTACTATTACGGTTTAGATTTGCTTCATGTTCTAACAGCACTAATATCACTTGCATGTTTCCTTTCAATAGTCCAGTGTAGAGATGTCATTTTCAGCTGAGAAAATATATAAAATCTTAATTTGCAATTATTTCTACATTTATTAAAATCTACAGCCTTTTAGTTAGATTAAGGCGGACAGCCACCTTTAAAAAGACGGAAAATCGATTTTTTCTTTTTAATTATTTCACTAAAAAACGCTTGTAGAATATGTGCCAATTTGTTATAAATCATTATTTATTCTTGTTCTAAAAATATAGACAAAACACTGATAGAGTTTTTCATTCGTTGTTTTTTTATTCAATTTACATTTTTCCCCCTTGTATACATATTTATGTAATTGTATATTGATTTCTACAAATTTTTTTCAGTTTTCTATTCTTTATATATTTAAAATTCTCACTTTATATATGTATATTATATATACTTTAAACAATCCAAAAGTAATGTTTTGTATAAAAAAATAGATAAAAAATAAATAATATAATTTATGGACTGGATTTTTGACAAAAATAAAAATTTGAATTTGAAACTTATATTATAGTAATTAAGTTGGCGCCGTAACAACCTGACATAGGATGCGATCCCATGGCGTTCCGAAAAATTAGACGGAACCATTCAAACCCGTGAGTGCGAGAGAGGTCCTTTCGTGAATGTCTCTCTCGCTCTCATGGGCTTAAATGGTTCCGTCTAATTTTTCGGAACGCCATAGGATCGCACCCTTATCGGCAGCCCACTCACTCCTTTATTGCAACCTTTATAAAAGCTGCACGTGTAAACATGCACAGCTGTTATTTTATATGACCACTGTGATATCAGCACCTTCTTTATACAAAATGTTGTTCTTAGTTTTCATTTTTTTGCATTCATGAACGGATTCGGGAGTAAACATTTCGTGTATTACATGTGAAGGTACATTGAAACAATTTTTAAAAGTGTAATACAAGTGTGCAGTGACAGTTGAATTAAAGTTTTTCAGTTATTGACATTTTATTGGAAACTTTATACTTATAATACAAGGGATTGATACTAAAGAAAAACTAAGTCTATACTGAATCTTACAAAAAACATTCAGTGTACAAATTTAAACTTTTAATAGAAGCAAAAGATGTGCTATTGTGTAGAAGAAAATTATGGAACCTTTGCTTCTGCCAGAAAGCTACTATCATCAACCGTCGAGTGAATCTCACTATGATGTGATTGAAATTTTATTTTATGAAGTCAAAACAGTTATGCACTGCAATGAATATATATGAGCCGTGTTCTCTTTATTCAGTGATATTGTATGTGAAAAAGTATAATGAAGAAAAAGTAAAAAAGTTTATCCCATCAGACATTAATAGAAGATCAATACGAGTGCTGCTGCTATAAACATTTTTTTAAGCATTTCCCCATGGAGATACTGGCTTTGTAACATGCATTTAAGATTTTGGATTTCTCAACACATTCTACATTTACCTCAGTAAATAATTACCTAATACGTGCAAAAAGTTTATTAAAAACATATGGATAAAAAAGCACCAAAGGAACTTTATGTTTGACCATTAAACAGTACTTGACTAACTGATATGGCTACGGTTGTTGCTGCTATGTGTGCTCATAGCTTACAAGCCAGAAAGGACGGTTACTGAGGTATCAGAATATTTGTTCCAAATGTAAAAGATTTTAAGCTAAAAACAATACTTTTTTACATTTGAGGGCAGAGAAGAAGCAACAGAAGAAAGAAATTTAAAAGCCAATAATATTTAACTAAATAAAGGCAAAGAACTTATACAATACCTTACCTTACAACATATTTACTTCTTTTAATGGATTCATAAATTTCAAGAAGAGATTCTAAGGTCATAGATGCATCGGATAATGGAGTTTCTTGCATAATATCGTCAACTTCTTTCAATTCCATCAGCTGTTTTGACTGGCTCCTCTATGTTGTAGTTGTCATTGAAGCTAAATAATATGAAGTCATAGATGTCTAAATCAGTAACAACAGCCTCATCTTCACTGCTTAGATCTTCTAATTCACTGTTAAAAAAAAAATTAAAATTTATTAAGATACAATATTAGCTTTGATTGTGCTATTTCAAGTAAAATGTTTACTAAATGGAATTCATGATTTCATAATGACGAGGTAAATAATTTGATTTTTATAAAATGCTTTTCGAGAAAATATAAATTGTTAGTATACATCTTTCTAATATTATAGATTTTATGACTATTTTGAGACAATTACCTACCCTTTTGAACAATAGCGATCTTGCAATGGATTTGATAATATTAATGAATAAATCTCACTGACGAAGATGTATTATTTTCTTTTTCCTCGTATGCTGTAGACGCTAAAAAAATCTTTGTCATAAAAAAAAAAAAAATTTAAACGAAACAATATCAAATTTATGTTTTATAACGTTTAAACACTGGTAACAGTTAAACCATAATAGTACATTTCGACACTGGTGCGGAAGGTGATGATTTACTTCATGTGACGTTTTTTGCACGAGCGAAGCGAGTGCGAAAAGTCACATGAAGTAAATAATCAACTTCCGCACTCGTATCGAACAGTATTTTATACCACGAGCGCCGAAAAATCATACCAAAGTTATGATTTTGAGGTTAGAGTGGTATGAAAACTATTATGTATATAGTTCTTATATATTTCAAACAGTTAAATTTTTGTGAAGGTAAATCTAAGAAATTTTGCATTCTACACTTCTTAAAGATATCTTTTTCCAAGACATACATTTTCTCAAAAGCAAAATGAAGAAAATGGTAAAACACAAATTTATTTTTTATAGAAAACGATTTAATCGCTTCTAAAAATTTTATCTAATAATTTTTAAATTGATAAATGATAGTATTAAATTAAACTAATGGCAATTCAAAATGAAAATACGAGTTGAATATATACTAGGACAATAATCTTTTGATGAAAACTTATTTGAGAAGTATTGCCACGTGATATACAATAACTGCATAAGCTAAACATCAATAGATTTTTATAATTCGAATTTAAATATATTTTACCTAAGAATTTTTCTTTACAGGCTGTTTAACAAAAATTACAATCCTTTTATCTTCTTTAAAGAAAGAAGTTTTGAGCAGGCTCAGCGAGTACGACGACTAATGTGTGAGACAAAGTTGTGCGAGACAAATTTTTTCTCGGATTTTGTGTGTCGAGCGCGAGACGTTTACAGAATCCAGCCCCTGTCATGGCCACCGCACTGTCCTGTACTACCCTAACCTTCGACTTCTATGCTTGTATTGTATGTATATCTACCTGTTCAAATCCAAACTTCCTCAGGGACAATGTATGTAGATAAGAGCCGTGTCGTGCTGTTTCGAGCTATGCCTTGCAGTGCCGTGCCTTGCTCTTGCCGTGCCTTGCCGTTTCGTTCCTATTTCTGTCGGTTTATAAACATGTATTCTATTCTCTGTTGGAACTAAACGGCAAGGCACGGCAAGAGAAAGGCACGACACGGCAAGGGCAAGGCAAGGTACAGCACGACACAGCACGACACGACTCTTAGTACATTGTCCCTCATGTGTGCTTGCTGCTTGGAAACTAGAACTTGGAACATTCAAAAGACGAAAATCGGTTTTAAACGGATCGAAATCTCTTTCTTCGGCACCGCGCGACCTCGTTGACTCAGTGCAATTTTGAAGGCTCTGCGGCAAACGAGATTAACCCTTATAGAACGGGTATCGTCCCGTGAATTTGGCGAAAGAGGAAGAACGCGCCCGGCCGCAGCTCTATAATTAAACGGAGGTATTGAAGTATACAGAAAAAATTTGGGTGTATATTCTGTTACTGTGTATAGTGTGCCACAGGGGTTCTCACAAATTTCGCTCGGCAAGTTATTAGATTTTACATTTTGATTAGTGTAGAGGTGGGAGAATTGAGGAGGGAGTAAGGGAGTTTCTTCTTTCGTTTGTTGGGAAGAGGAATCGAGGAAGAGTTTCTTTATCGCACTAAATTTGCCTGATAAAAGTTTCGTTGTTTACGAAGTTTGCTGAAACGCATAGTAATACGTGCGATCATCGCTCTGTCAACTATTCGAACGCTATCGAGCTATCGAATAAGTTTTTTAGGTTAGAACTTTTAAAATTTTCAATTTATACTTCAGTATAACCTGTGATGTGAAGAACTATTTTCAAACGTCGTTTATCTTCGTCTCAGGTGAGTACCACGGCTATAAAAATAGTAGTAGTAGTAGTAATAGTAGTAATAGTAGTAGTAGTAGTAGTAGTAGTAGTAGTAGTAGTAGTAGTAGTAGTAGTAGTAGTAGTAGTAGTAGTAGTAGTAGTAGTAGTAGTAGTAGTAGTAGTAATAGTAGTAGTAGTAGTAGTAGTAGTAGTAGTAGTAGTAGTAGGCGTTTATCTATAAAATTTTTGAATCGCTAACTAGCAATAACAGACATTGTAAGGACATAAAATGGAAGATATGGATAATAATAGTGCAGAGGAAGAAAGCAATCCTTATGCTTTAATTCACATTTTGTCTTCAAAAACAGGTGAAGGTAATAAAAGAGAAATTATATCTGCGCAGGCTATACGCAAGTTTGATTTTGAGGCTTACAAGAATAACAAAGAAGTTTATAAAACAAAGAAATTCAAGATTCAATTTGGACCAGAAGGAAATATATATAAATGTTATGTATTATTCGCTGCAGATGTGTATTTATATTAATAACTGATGTTTACTTGGGTACAATTTATGCAATTGATTTTAAACATATACAAAAATAATATCTTACCATATTTTTTTTCATTTTCATAAGTATGACTATTAATATTTTTATGTGAAATTTGATAACTAAAAGTATTTTCTATTGCAGATAACTACAACACGGTTTATGAAGCTTCTTTGAAAAAGAATGAAATTTTGGGTACACACACAATGATGCGCTTGTCAGTGGCATCAATAAACTTGTACATACCATCGCTAAAGAGAATAGCCCACCTAAAAATGTTGAGGCTGGCAAAAAGAAAAGAAAGAAAGATTCACAAACAAAGAAGCAAAATAAAAAAGCTGCAGATGATGACATTTTACAAAATTATTTGAATTTACCAGAAATGTCAGTGGTAAGAATGTTACAGTATATATTTAGAAATTTATATTCTTCACAATGTTTGACATTAATTGATTATTATATTTAGGACGATGGATTAGGTAACATAGATAATATAAGCTCAATCATAAATCCTCGAACATCAACGCCTTTAAGAAATCAGAATATTGTAGTAACATCTTGAAATAGTTTAAGCTTTTATTTAACATGGTATTTCTGTGTACCTACTGTCACGGGGTGGACTTTCGGGCTAAAGCACGTTTCACCTGTGTACCTCAGCGGTTCAAATCCATATCTCTCGGTTCAACTCCCGGAGATATAATAGCCAGATAAGGCAACAGACGCTACAACGTCGTGCAATGTTAACCTAATCTGGTTACTTACCGTGCCACACGCAAGTCGAAGATTTGCGCTTTGTTTCTCACCAGTGACTCGAACTCTCCTCTCGTTCACTGGTTCGTGTGCCGGCTGCTCAGATGAAACGATACGTTTCCTCTTACGTAACGACCGCGGAGGCGGCGGGGAGGGAGGAATGACTAAGGTCGCGAAACAATAACTCGAGCAGTTAAAGTTAATAATAAAAGACTATTGTTTATTAAATAAAAGGTGATGAAGTTAAATGAATAATTAATAATTTAGACAGTGGAAGTGTCGCGTTGAAATAGGTTAATTTCCCTACCTAACGGTGCGCCAGCACGTTATCTCAGACGTCAGCTGTCTCGAGGGCTGACGTCAGGCTCACGGTAATTACGCTGTGTACGCGCGGTAACATAAGCCTCGCGTCTACAGTAATATACGTAGCGTACTCATCGTCTACGTGAGTGAGAGAGCGGTCACGCTCGCGTGTCGCGACACACACACACATACTTAACTTAGCCTGAGAGAGAACAGGCTACTAACGCATGTCGTCTGCGCACTTCTTATGCGCACTTGCCGGTTACAAACTGCCGGCAAGCTAAATCATTGTCGGTGACCTTCTAATGTTGATGACCCGAGCCTGTGCTCTCTCTACGCTCACTCTCTCCACACAAGAACGCCTATTCGGGGCCGCTATCCAGGTGGCGAAGAGCCTGGAAAAACGGTTACGCGTACACGCTTACCGCTATTGTAGGTTAGATTCATACGGTGTGGTCTAGCTTTCTCGCAAGCATCCTCGCTGCTAGGCTGGCTTCATTGTATCGCCTCCCGTGATACTCTCTGCTGCTTTCGTGCCAGGCGAACATGCTTACTGCACTAGGATGTGGCTGGTTCGGGAGTACGAGAGGTAGTTCTAGCCTGTCGTTCTATCTCTGAGCTCTCCTCGTGTTTCCGTCGAAAGTACGGTATAACACATTTCGCGGATCACAATAGTGGCCTCAGGGTATATCACGTATGCACTCCTGAGGTTACAACTATCAAACACTTCACAATTATCTCGGAAAACTCGATATCACCGCGAACTCACTATCGCGCGCGTCTGTGTCCAAACGATAACAACAACAACATTGATGCCGGTCACGTCTCCCCCGGCGCCTTCGTTATGCTCTCAATACAGCTCCAATACTGCATCGAGGCGCCATCTAACGTTCGTTACTACGAACTTATTTATTGCCGATTTATTACCGACGTCGGTACGGCAGGCCGTGACACTCCCCACCCAGACGTCGCTTATCTCCAGATGGGCGACTCTGTACAACAATCCGACGTTGGCTGTTCCTGACAACTCTAGAACAACTCTGTCGCTGACATTTATGAATATAAATATAAATATAGCAAGAACTTTTTCCTACAGTGTCTGGAGATTTAGCTTTAGCAAAAGCTTTCTCTTTCTCTAGCTCTACAGGCTGATCTACCTGTAAAACTAGCGGTATGTGATTCGCTATGCTGTCTTGGTTGTCTACCAAGAAAGTAACGTTCCTCTCTTCGCGTTGGTGGCTTCTCGTTGGCCACTACTTCATGTACAAACAGCTAATCGGCATCTGGTTCGTTTTAGCCAGGCAACGATGTTAAATGCTGTGTCGTCTTTGCTAATTTTTGTTATAATGACGCAGTCTCTCCCTAGTTCGTCTTCACCTTGCATCCTGGTTATTACTCTCGACCTTATCGGGCCCAGTGCCCACTGGCGGCTGGGTTCTCGCAACGGCGGGTCGCTCATCGCCGGATCTTCTAACTCCCTCTTTTCTTATTCTCTTCTTAAGATCAGTTCCTACCCTCGGAGATTCTTCGGATTCTCGAAACTCGGAATCGAACTTCCGTAGCCATAGTGCTGGATAGGCGAAACGACCTATCGAGCTACCCAGTGCGTTTATCATGCCCGGCTGGTGTGAGTCAGCGCATTGCGGGGTGGCCTTCCCCTAGGGTATGCTAGACTTAGCTAGGTCGTTTCTAAGGTCATCGCTTACGTTACCTGGAGTTAAACACACTCCAAACCAGGTATCGTTACCGTCGATTCGACAAACAAATCGGGAACGGTATGCCTGGCGGCACAAAGCGGATGCGGAGCTAAGCCTCGGCGCATTTACGGCACTTGACGAAACCTCTAGTCACTTTTATCAGTCACTTGTGTGATCGGCCGGGAAATGATCTGTCATCGCGGCTTAATTTTGGGCAAAATTAGTTGGCCAGCGATGCCACGTGAGAGGATCGCCTGAGCTGGCCCAGAGGCATTCGGCTTCCGGTCGAGGGGTCCTGTCCCTCCGAGGATATTATACTCTCTTCTTTTCGTCTGAACGTCGACGGTTTGGTGGATTTTCCTATCTCTCTTTCCACCACTCGTCGAACGATAACAGCGGTACGATGTTTTTTGGCTCCGAAGTGTGTTACCTGCCGTCGCTGGAATCTACCGTTGACCTGTCCTGTTCATCACTTGATGTGAGCTTCTTTGGTTAAACGGTATGTCTCAACGTCTATTCTTCAGCGACGACAGGCTGTGGCTCTGTCGGCTTCTCAGTAGCCTATCTCGCCACAGCCATAGCAGCGAATGAGACCTGAGGGTTGTCTTTGACCTTGTCGACGGTCGTTCTTGCTCTTTAAGGTCCTCCAATGAGTCCTCAGGGCTATCCTTGACCTTTCTCCTCGGTCGTCCTTGCCCTTTAAGGTACTCGACCTTAGAGCTGTTCTTGACCTTGTCGACGGTCTTCCTTGCCCTCGCAATGAGGTCTTTGTTTCTCCTTCAAACAATTTCATGGAGCTTTCACTTCGACTGCTAATGGTACTTCGAACTGTCAATGCTCACGCCGTTTTCTCTTCTCAGACGTGGCGGCCTCGTTCGTCTTCTTTGTCTTCCGAAAATCATCGTCACTCTTTTCTTCGTCGTCACTGCTAAGCACTCTTCGTTACTCGTTCCTTGCTTAGCAGTGACTTTCCATCTTGCGATGTCTTTTTCTTTTCTTTATCGCCCTCTTCGCTGTTGCTTGCGGCATTTCTCTCTTTCTGGTGCCGCATATCACCAAGGTTTTGACTTGCCTTGGTGAGTTCCCCCCCCCCTCCCAGGCTCTACCGCGGCTTTTAGGCAGCGGTTGAGTCCTGCTTACCAGCGGCACCTGAGGAGGGAACTGTACCTTTCATAAAGGTTGCCCCTAAATCTTCTTTTTTTTCCATATAAAGGGCTTGTTCTTCACCTGTCATCTTCGAATCTTGCTTTCTTTTGTCGCTGTCTTTACATGCGCTTGAGTGTGTATTTCAGTGTAGTTGTGTGTGCGGTTTCTATTAAAGGGATCGTTCCCTAAGGCGCACCTTCTTTTTATAAATAAATAACTAAATATGTATAAATAGTTTATAATGTATTATAAGTCTACCTAACCTCCACACTCTGAATTCCACTTCGAGTTGCAAAAGGTTGATACCAGTTGCATAATCTCAAAATACACTGGCTGGTTTCACTGTTTAAATGCCAGTAATTGGTACTTCGATCCCTTTATAGCACCAATTACTGGTTTGTCGCTGCCTTTCAGCTATTCTCAAATTTATTTTATTTTTAAAAAATTTTATGCCAGCCAGTTCACCGTTAGTTCGAATCGACCCCTCAGTTCGATTCTTGTTCACCGGTTCAATTCTTTTGAGGGTATCGTATCTACTAGCCTTCACGAGGCTAGCAACTGGTATCGATTGAACGCTCGTCACAAATGTTGTCGAGTGCTCAATCCCGTGATACTTCTCTTCACAAATTTGTATTATTGTTTAAACAAATTATTATTGTTGTTTAAACAAATAAATATCACGCTCGCACTTCTAGTCCACCTAGGCGCACCGTATCTAACTATTTGTCACATGTTCTATAAAGAAAAATAGCAACTTTGTAGCCTACAGCAATTTATATTGATTTTTCTCAAAAATCTTCGAACTTCTACCCCCAGAGGGTTTGCTGTAGGTTGGTTGTTGTAATTTAGTCACTTCCTTACTAAAAATCTAAAAAAAAAATCGGAAAAACGCAAAAAGAAATTTTTGGGATTCGAACTTTGCTCTTTCGAAGTCAAAATTTCGCGATATTCCCAAGCACGCACACGTTTAGGGCGCCAGTTGTCACGCGGTGGATTTTCGGGCTAAAGCACGTTTCACCTGTGTACCTTAGCGGTTGAAATCCATATCTCTCGGTTCAACTCCCGGAGATATAATAGCCAGATTAGGCAACAGACGCTAGAACGTCGTGCAATGTTAACCTAATCTGGTTACTTACCGTGCAACACGCAAGTCGAAGACTTGCGCTTTGTTTCTCACCAGTGACTCGAACTCTCCTCTCGTTCACTGGTTCGTGTGCCGGCTGCTCAACTGAAACGATACGTTTTCTCTTACGTAACGACCGCAGAGGCGGCGGGGAGCGGGGAATGACTAAGGTTGCGAAATAATAACTCGAGCAGTTAAAGTTAATAATAAAAGACTATTGTTTATTAAATAAAAGGTGATGAAGTTAAATGAATAATTAATAATTTAGACAGTGGAAGTGTCGCGTTGAAATAGGTTAATTTCCCTACCTAACGGTGCGCCAGCACGTTATCTCAGACGTCAGCTGTCTCGAGGGCTGACGCCAGGCTCGCGGTAATTACGCTGTGTACGCGCGGTAACATAAGCCTCGCGTCTACAGTAATATACGTAGCGTACTCATCGTCTACGTGAGTGAGAGAGCGGTCGCGCTCGCGTGTCGCGACACACACACACACACTTAACTTAGCCTGAGAGAGAACAGGCTACTAACGCATGTCGTCTGCGCCTTCTTATGTGCACTTGCCGGTTACAAACTGCCGGCAAGCTAAATCATTGTCGGTGACCTTCTAACGTTGATGACCCGAGCCTGTGCTCTCTCTACGCTCGCTCTCTCCACACAAGAACGCCTATTCGGGACCGCTGTCCAGGTGGTGACGAGCCTGGACAAACGGTTACGCGTACTTACTCGCGACGCGGTTGATACGTGCACGCTTACCGCTATTGTAGGTTAGATTCATACGGTGTGGTCTAGCTTTCTCGCAAGCATCCTCGCTGCTAGGCTGGCTTCATTGTATCGCCTCTCGTGATACTCTCTGCTGCTTTCGTGCCAGGCGAGCATGCTTACTGCACTAGGATGTTGCTGGTTCGGGAGTACGACAGGTAGTTCTAGCCTGTCGTACTATCTCTGAGCTCTCCTCGTGTTTCCGTCGAAAGTACGGTATAACACATTTCGCGGATCACATAGTGGCCTCAGGGTGTATCACGTATGCACTCCTGAGGTTACAACTATCAAACACTTCACAATTATCTCGGAAAACGCGATATCACCGCGAACTCACTATCGCGCGCGTCTGTGTCCGAACGATAACAACAACAACATTGATGCCGGTCACGTCTCCTCCGGCACCTTCGTTATGCTCTCAATACAGCTCCAATACTGCATTGAGGCGATATCTAACGTTCGTTACCACGAACTTATTTATTGCCGATTTATTACCGACGTCGGTATGGCAGGCCGTGACACTACTTATCAGTTTATATATCTATCTGGTACAAATTTTAAAACTTATACTTTTGAAAGTCTACTTTTTAAATTTTATACTTGTTTATACATATAGGAGAAAGATAAAGATGCTATCATGAGGGCACAAGCAATTCTAATCCGTCAATTGAATCAACAAGTTAAAGATTCTCGAAAAGAAGTTTTCAGAATGAAGAAGGATTATGAAGAAAATTTTAATTGACAAAGGAATGAACAATTAAATCAACGTCCTCATGAGAGTAATGCAGGTATATTGTGTATTAATAAATTCATATGAATTGCGATGTTTGACCATTTGAAGATGTATTCTGCTTAAAATAATCGATTAAAACTAATTCATTTACAAAATTCCATATTACGATCAATTCAATACAATGAAAGATTAACCGATTTGAATTCTTATTGAATTGGTACAATAATATAGAATTACTTAAATGAATTAGTTTTAATCAGTCATTTTTCGCACGGTAGAGGGGGAACTTCTCAATTACTTTTCATATATGTAGTAATACTATCTCTTTTTACAAAGATCACATGTTGAAAAACACTGTAGTACCTCTTCAAAAGGGCCGTTACATACTTACATATATATTTAGATATTTGTAATTACTTCTGATGTAAAAAATATTAGCTCTTATAAAAGAAAAATTTGAATTTGAATTCAAATTCATTTACAATATTTTGTTTTACTTCTAGCCCAAGGATCATCTAAACCCCATATATCGATTGACCCATTTAGAGTTAACGATAAAATTTTTGGATTCAACACTGAACAAGAAGAAGAAGAAGTAAAATTTGATGCGGACGGAAATATACACATCGGATACAACGTATATTGCAATCCAACATCCTACTTTGATAGCTTCAAGGAAAAAATCCCGTACAAATGTATGAGTTGGAAGATCTAGCCAACAGATGTGTTAGGAGGCAAAAAAATACGTTACACAAAAAAGTTTTATCTCCAATGAAATCAATGGCCATCGAGAGAAAAGTATACTCATTCATGAGGATTAAAGATAAGACTACAAGCCAAGTTGACGATTTCCTAGATGACATAAATAATATACATCACCAAGCTATTTTTGCTGCAAAACAAAGATTAGAAACAGAACAAAAAATAAGAGAAAAAGACAGACGCATTAACGAAGAAAGGCGTGCCGGCGAACAACAATCTGAAGAAATATAGATTTTATAATTTAAGTGGTTACTAAATTTATAAATTAGCTTATTTTGTTTATGTAACATATTATAAAGAAATTTACATTATAACATTTATTTTATAAGAATTTGACAATTATCAAAATATGCACATGTTTTAATATATTAAATATTAATAAATACAAAACTTAACAATTATGTATGGACTTTATTTCATTAATTAATGTAATAAGACAAGATTAAATGTTATTAGCAATTATTTCCAGTTAAATGAAGTTTTTCTATATATAGTTCTAAATTAATGTGTATACAAATATGCTAGTAATTGCTTATATCCGTTACTATTATTTAAAATTACATAATTATTCCTTAATTATACTGCAAATAACTGTTGCTAGCATCTCTATTTTTTTAATAGTTATTTAACAAAACTGCAAATAACTGCAAATAACTGCTAATAGCTGTTAATAACTGTTGATAACATTTCCATCTCTACAGTTATTGTTTAAGTTATTATTTAATGAAACTGAAAATAACTGCTAATAACTGATAATAACTGTTGCTAGCACCTTCATTTCCAGTTATTATGTAACGAAACTGCAAATAACTGCAAATAACTGCAAATAATTGCTAATAACTGTTTATAACTGCTTATAACTGCTTATAACTGTTAATATCACCTCTACTTCTACAGTTATTATTTAATGAAACTGCAAATAACTGTTTATCACTGCAAATAGCTGTTAATAACTGCTTATAACTGAAAAAACTGATTATACTGTCTGAAACCTAACTGTTTATCTCAGTTATTTGCAGTTATTTGCAGTTATTAACAGTTATTTGTAAATCCTATTTCCTCTAGGGTAACATTAGCAGATATTTTTACATAAACAAACAGTTATTTTACTTTAAATACAAAATAGATGATACATAAACATTTATATACTGTATAAGATATGAAGGTTGATTAGAAAAGTTATTAAAAGTCTAATACAAGTGTGCAGTGACGGTTGAATTAAAGTTTTAGTACTTGAACTTTTATTGTAAACTTTCTACTTAAAATAGTAGGGAACGATACTAAAGAAAAAGTAAGTCCATATTAACTCATATATACAAAAAAACATTTATTGTACAGATTTAAATCAACTTTTAAAGGAAGCAAAAGATATACTATTGTGCATAAAAACATTATGGATCCTTATATTACTTCTACCAGAAAGCTATCATCATCAACCATGATCTGAATCTCACTATGATATAATTGACATTTTATTTTCTAAAGTCAAAACTCTTATGGTTACGCAATACAATAAATTTATCTGTTAATTTTTCTTTATATATTGTATTTTTAAAATAAACATATATTAATTAAAAATATAAATTTATATATGAAATTTTAGAGTTTAAAAAATGATGAACAATAGGAAAAATTTTTTCGGTAATAAAAGTAAACCATTATTATGCACTCAGTAAATGAAGGAATATTGTACTTAATCGGAATCAATTAAAAATGAGAGGAAACGCAATTATTTATAGCGGACTCATATAAACATTGTTAATGAATTTATGCAAAAATTTAGTATATTCGGCATTTATGGAAATAGTCCGCCTGTAAACTGCAGACCGTCGGGCCCGTCAAGTATAAGGTAAATTAAAGTACCCATTATGAAACATCGCTCAAATCGTGACCCCATCATGGAACAGTTTGAAATACAGTAAAATAAAGTCTATTAATGATACAGATAAACAATATCAAAATTTTATCTGAATAGTGAAGGTTTATTATGTAATATACAAAGAGATTCACATGTCTACATGACAGTTATGATTTAAAAAATATATATGACTGCGTGTATTCTGAGATCGACTCAAATCTATGGCTGTTGAAGTCAATGGTGCTGGTTTCATACGTTTTATTTTATTAACTGTAACTATGCACTCCAACACTTTTCAAATATCAATCTTTTATAATATGCAGCTTTTTACTCATAGATTAAAGTTTTTCAGTAGTTTTTCTGCAACAGTAAAGATTTTCAATAAATATTTTAGTGTTTCATAATGCCGCATACAAACGAGCGTAGTCCGAGTTTGTTGAGCAGCCAAAGGTGGCGTTCCAAGTTCGGGGACCTCTGTCTCTAAGCATGTCCCCTTTATGGAGCGCGTTTTCACTCAACAGTTTTAAAGTTATTTATTATTTAACATTATCTTGAGACGTGCGTGAGCAATCATTTGAGTTTCCTGCATCATTTTACTAATAAGTAAGTATATATTTGTTTGTGAAATTCTGATTGGGAAACACAAATAACAAAACTAACCTATAAATTTGATAAAACATCAGTTTGTAAGTTACATTCCTTTAGAAATGTGTTTTTTATTTTTGACAGATTTTGAAACTCAAGAAAAATGATAGCGAAGAAAAAAATAAAGGCACAACATAAGATAAATAAAATGAGACTGCGGAAGATATTAAAGAGATGTTAAAAAAGAATGCTTACCACAACAAAGTTTTTCGCAAGAAAGTTCAACCAGACAAAAGGAAACTAAAAATCAAAAGGAGACTGTATTCTGCATTACAATTACAAAAAAGCTTTCAATGCAGTTAATGCTGCACTGCAAATTGCAGCTAAATTGAATGTCCCAGCCACATCTCTCCACAGAGCTGTAAAGATCCACAAGAATCTCCTTCAAGACCTGGCTCGTCTAAAGTTTTAAAACCTCATATAGAAAAGTAGTATAGAACTAAGCAACAGTTTAAATAAGAATAATTGCATACTAAATGAAGAATGGTTACTCGATAACTGTAAAGATTTTACAACAGAAAATTTGATTGAGAAATTAAGTCAATGGGGTTCATACAATCTAATTGAAAATTATTCATGTAACTATATTAACATTTTTCTTATTTTAATCATGTTGAATTTTTTTAGGAGTTTTTTCTCCATCTACAATATAGTATACAATGATTAAACACAAGAATCTATCAGTCGACCAGTCAATAATGAGATTTGTCAAGAAAGTGTTATAACTTCTGAAAAAATAAATCTTCACTCGAGTAATCTTGAAAATAACTTAAAAAAATAATACGATGGAAGAAGAGACTATGCTCGAAATGAAAATAGTGTAGCAAATAATAAATCCAAACCAAAAAATAAATTAATTGTAATTTTAGATATTTAAAAATAAGTATTAAGTATTCTAAGTTGTATGCAATTATTGTGTTAATTTGATACGTTTAAAGTTGTATTTTGTATTCATGTTTTTTAATAAAAAAATTATAAAAAATTTAAAATCATCATTTGTATATTATAAGCAACTTGTTGTAAGTAAAATAGTACATAAGTTATTAAATTAAAACTGATTTCTATCCTGTTCCAAAATGGGAACATCGATTATGGAACGAGGGTACAATCTGTAAAAATGTCGTTCCATAATACGTACTTGGTGTCAGTTTGGTTTTTTAATTGTAATAATTACAATTCCTATTCAATTTGCCTTTTTAAGGTCTCATTTTAATCTTTGATCTTTACCCCATCGACTGATATCCAAAAATTGTAAATATTACTCCTTTACAATAGTTTTAATCTCAATCCAAACTCTAAACTAGCAAAAACTGTTCCATAAAGGGTACTTTTACCTTATATGCGAGAACGAAGGACCTGCCCTGCTATAGAGTAGCTGAAGACTTTTCTTCTCTTGTCGGCCTCCCGAGATGCGTAATTTTTTATTATAGAAAATTCAAAATTGAGAAAGAATAAGGGAAAATAGGGATGGTAACTTTGTACCATTGTTTCGCAAAGGATCTACAATATATTTACAAGAAAAAGGTTTTATGAAGATACATTGCGCTCGCACGACTACGAAAAATAATGTTCGTACAACGGGTGTAAGATATTATACTCTTATGTGATAAATAATTCTTGAAGCCAACCTTGCTAGCGCTCGAGCTTATTATCACAATGTGAACGTAAAATGTAATTTTACACCCGAGGTACGAAAAGTTCTATTATGTCAGTAAAGTTAAATTACGGATACTTGACTACAACAAATTGATTTCAGTACTTTCTCGTGTTTAATTTGTATAGAAGAATGAGCAAATTTAAATACATTTCTGAGAAAAGTCATTTTACAGTTATTTTGCGTAATTGTTTGCATTACTTGACTATTGATAATTGATATCACAACTTTCGATTGTTTATTAATTTGCAATGAACAATGTGAATGTACTTAAATACAATCATAAATATTATTATTTCATAGATTATACAGAAAAATGTCTATACTTGCCTTATTTTATACTTTCGTAGAAAGTTTTATTATTTCTACTTTAATTTTTATTTCTACTTTAATTTAGACAAATTTATAAATTAAATATTTTCGAGAAGAAATATTAATGCTTTCTTTTTAGAGAAAACATTTTTCGAAGATTCTGTAGATCTTTCAAAATAAAGTTTTTTAGTGTATTATTTTTGTACAGAATGTCTTGAGGGCTGTTTTGAAAAAATATTCAACGTTTTTAATAACAATAGTTTGTAACGATGTGCGTTTCCGCCGCTCCTGGGGAAGGTAAAAGCGCAGTCAGTGGATTGAACGCGAAATGTGGCGGAGGGTTGCGTGCGATACCTCGACACCGAGCTATGTGTACACGATTGTAAACATAGCTAATCTCGGAGTTTTCATTTTGTCGAGGTACACCAACACACTCACGAGGCGAGCAGACGATGACAACATACAGCATTTGCACCGCCCTAGAGTCAGCACCGACGGCGAAGAGCAGCAACGTTGAGAGAGAAAGACGGGGCGAGATGATGCGTGATGAACGCCGAGCCACCTGTTCGCGCGGTCGCAAACGACGGACACGGTAATTAGCACTGTGCGTCGAATGTGAGCGTGCCCACGTGTGCTCGGCCGCCATGATGTTCCACAGCAGCCGCCGAGGAGTCATGCCAGCCACCGCCGCACACCGACGCGCCACCCACTACACTACATGCACGTCACCACACCGGCACTAACACACACGAGCCGCGGAATCTCGTGCAGGCTGCTCGACGGCCACGAGGCCGACAACGACGCGAAACCAAGAGAGACGGAATACGCGACGACGCATCGATTCGGCGCGGACTGAGTGAGAGGAAGAGGCGGCCACGGCAGTCTACGCACTGCGGAGCGAGAGAGAGTGAGAGAGAGAGTGCGCAGCGGCGCACCGGTATGAATGAAGGAGATAGCGTACGCAGCGGCACATGTGTATACGGGAGAGAGAGCGAGCGAGAGCCGCGAGGTATGAGAGCGAGGGAGAGAGCGAGAGCCCGGTTCGGTAGTCTGCGAGCTGCACACGGCCGAGAGTATCGGGGGGAGAGAGATACTGCGCAGCGGCGCACAGGTGTATGAGAGCGAGAGAGGGAGCGAGAGCGCGGCTCGGTAGCCTGCGAGCTGCACCCGGCCGAGAGTATCGGGAGGAGAGAGATACTGCGCAGCGGCGCACATGTAGGAGGGAGAGAGAGAATTGCCGATAAGAGCACGATCGCCGCATCAAAGCGTGGAGGCGCGCCGCCGTCTAAAGGGGCGCTGCCACTAAGCGGATACAATTAAGCCAGGTTATGCCGATTTAAAATCCGCGCGCAACAGGTGGCGGCAGGAGTCGACACGGCAATCGTTGCCGTCGCGCCTGGCCAATCACAGCCACCGTTCGAGTAATTAGAGCCCTAATTGTGTTAAATGAATAAGATTCACCACAAAAGGAAAAAGAAAATCGCGACGCGCGCCGATACCTGCTGCCAACCTGCCCACCCACCTATCTGATTTAATGAGAGTGAGAGAGAGAAAGAGAGAGACGCCACCGAGGAAGAAGACGGAAGCGAGCAGGCACCGCTTCCTTCTTCTTCACTCAGTCCTGGATTGTCGTCTCGTGCACCTCGCAGTATTGGTAGTTTTTTTTGAGAGTTTTTGTAGTAGGGTTTATGAGAGTTCCTCGAGTCGTCGTTTGTGCGAGTTGAGTAGTAGTTTTGGAGGGTGCAGAGAGAGAGAGAGAGAGAGAGAGAGAGAGTGCAAGGCCCATACGAGCGACAGGCGAGCAACGGTAAGATTTTAGTTGCTGTCGTCGGGAGGCAATTGCTTTTCTGCCCCCGACCCTCAATTTTACCTATTTTTCTTGTAGAGTGCGAGCGAAACTCCCAGCGGAGAGCATGTAGCGGCGATTCTCTCGCGTGCGCGCGCGATCAACCGACGTGCGAGGCCCCGAGCGGCCATTTTGTTCACCGCGCCGCGACTCCGGATTTATCGTTATCTAACCTCCCACCGCCAGAGAGAGAGCTTAATAAACGGAACTTGATCCTCCATATTATTATTAATTTTTTTTGTATTTTATTTTAGTTCCTTATTCCTTATTTCGTGCGATTGTGGGGGGGTTGTCGGTTCGTGTAGTCCGTCGAGGCGCGAATGGCCGGCTACGTCGTTCGCAGGGGTGCGTAACTTTCCTGAAATCACCGAGGGTATCGGTTATACCAGGCCGTCGCAACACCGCCCACACCCAAGGGAGAGAGGAAGAGTCTAGCGCCAGGCAAAGGGTAGAGAGAGGGAACGCGTCACCGCCGTGGTCTGGCGTCCCTAAAATAAATTTGACCGCGTCCACGCGTTGCAGTCCGTGAAATTAAAGTCTTTTTGTGGGAAGGTGATAGAGGCGCGAAACTCAGTCGTGATCCTAAAGCCCTCAGGGCGAGGAAATAACGTTGTTAAGGGGGTGGAAAAATTGCAGTGTTACAAGTTTAGTTTTAAACATGTACGATTTGCATGAACTTTTGATTCTTATATTAATAAATTAAAGAATTTGCAAGGAATTATAATGTACACTTGCCTATTTCATGAAATACTTGTAGATTTCACAACTTTTTAAGAGACTATATTAAGAATAGAAAAATTAAAAATAAAAAAGGGTAAAAATTTTTGCAACGTTGAGTTATTTATTCGAGGAATTATTAAAAGATGTAGTGATAGACTATTTTTAGAGCCATTGTGCAGAGAAAATAATAATACGACTTATTTACAGAAATAATACTGTTATTGAAAGTTATACAAATTTAATTTTGATTTTTGTAAGAAAAGGAAATGAAAATATTTTCATAGCAACTTCACTAGCACATATTGCATAAAGAGATAAAAGAGACCCTATTGAAAATGAGAATGCTTTACTATACTGATAGCAAAATATTTTTATAGAGATCAAAGAAAATACTTTAAAAAATAGTTTTATAACAGTGTTTATAATTATTATTGTTTCAAAAAACATTTAAGCTCTCAGTCGAGTTCTTTGTAGAGAGTAAGACAGATGTTAGATTATTATTAATATAAATTCTAGTTAAATAAAAGCGATCGTAAGTAGTTATTGTAGCACCATGGGGCAGACAAACAACCCCCCCCCCCACCCGACTTTGAGGTCATTGACCCTTTCTGGGGGTTTATTATGGCTGCCCCATGGTGCCACAATATTCAAAATTCAAAATTATGATTTAAACTTAACTCTATGATTTCAAAATTTAAAATTATGATTTAAACTAAGTGGTATTTTAGGATAGGAGTATGAAAGGTTAAGTAAAAACATTCAAAATTTGAAACTATGATTAAAGCCACACACACACACACACACACACACACACACACACACACACACACACACACACACACACACACACACACACACACACACACACACACACACACACACACACACACACACACACACACACACACACACACACACACACACACACACACACACACACACACACACACACACACACACACACACACACACACACACACCCGTTGCTCCGGGCAAACTACACGATCGTGCAGTCAGCCACGGCAACGAGCTATAACTCCCCACCATCGGTAGTGGTAGTGGGGAGCAGCTGCAGCTTCCCCCTGCGGCGACACGCACGCAAGCACGCACGCACGCACGCACGCACGCACGCACGCACACACACACACGAGAGAGAGAGAGAGAGAGAATTAATTTAAAAACAATATTTATTTCAAAACAATATTTATTTAAATTTAAAAAATAAACAAATAATATAAAACTTACAATTGCTGCAACTGCTGCTACTGCTACTGCTATCGATACAACTTTTACACTACAGTACAACTTTTACACTACTATACACTTTTACAACAAACTTTTACACTAATATACACTATTTACAGAGTTTTTTATGTTTTTAGAAAAGATCCTGTTCATTCTGACAATGAACAGGATTTTCATTACAATCTGGGCAGAGCCAGAACCCGCACGCATCACAACGCCTCCACTGCCGGTTTCTTTGGCACCAGAATCGTTTAGCACAGCCGAAACAAAAATCGAAGTTCCGACGCGGCACATCAGCTAATTCTTGGCGGCGTTGTCGGCGTGCCTCCTGCTGTACTAGCCGTAGTTGCTCACGCAGCAACATTATTTCGTTGTTCCGCGCTTCTCTAAACACAGCGCCGAGGTTTCTGTGAAAGCGTCGCCGAACATTGATGGCGCGTCTTAGCGCCACTTCATTCATCTGCGCGGGGTATTCCGGCACATACTCCCGATCACCGTCACCATCAATATCACCACCAGCATTGTAATTGTTGTCGACCGTTTCCATGTCGGAGTCCACAATTTCTTGCTGTTGTTGTTGTTCCACTATTTCTCCGTGCTCGCTCGACATATCTGACTCGTAGCCAGATTCAACTTCATCTTCGAAGTCGTCTTGCACAGCCTCTTCCTCCTCCGCGTCTTGCAGGAGGTCAGCAAGTGCGGCGTCCTCCTGAATTTGAATGCGCCTTTCCTCTTCCATTTGGATACGCTGTTCCTCTTCAACCTGGATGCGGCGCTCTTCTTCTTCACGCTGTTGTCGTAGGAGGATGTCCTGATTTTGGAGGAACACCTGCATGACCCCCTCAGGTATCAACTCGTCGATGGGGATGCCTTGAAACTCTTCAAGCGGCAATGGTGGTGGTGATGGCGAATTAGCCATTTCGTCCATGATGAGAGAGAGAGGTGTTGCCTCAATAAAATCTTACAGCAGACTGGTGGACAGCAGGGTGCTCTAGCCATCGTTTTTTCAAAAGTTAGCGAAAACTGATGATAAGCTACACTCTTATTACATTGAGAGTGTGTAGAAACTTGCAGAAAATTGGATTTTGCATTCATATTACACATGGCGGAGGAAGTAGGAATTATTTTTCAAGTAAATTCTAAAATCATACGATAATAAGAGATGGAACAAAACCCTCGGTTTACTCTTATTACGTCTGGCGAATACTCTAAAATTTTTTTCTCACGAAAACTTTCAATCTCAGCCGATACCAGAGACATTTGTCTACTATATTATCTAAATAATTTATAAATAATTTGAGAAAAGTTTATATAAGGACTTGTACAGCGCTTGTACAGCATTTTACCGAGAAATATTCTAAATTATTATTTTATGTTCATTATTGTTTATTTATTATAAAATTATGCTGAGGAAGTATTTATTTATTAATTATACATAAAAAGTTAATATTAATACACAATTAAATCGGCCCAAGTTAGCAGAGAAACATCTGAGCGAGTAGGTTTATTAAAAAGCTACGAAAAATAGAATGATAGCCACTGCATTAGGACTATCCCACTAGCACGCATTAAGCTACACCTACTTTATGTGCATTGCCTTGAAGTTTTTTCGTTGGTTGACTCTTATCATAAGTGCAACGAATGAGGTGTCGTTGTTTCTATGCCAAGCAGGCCGTCATAATGGCGAACTGACCAGCCGACGTAATGGTTTATTTATGACTACACACATGTGCCACTTTCTTAACTTATATGTTCCTGATACGTGCTGCGAAAAAACTGCAATAAAAATTCATTTGTTATGATTTCCAAGTACACAAACTCCCCTTTACATAAACCTCAAGGCAGGATGAGAAAATAGAGAGAGTTTAGTACACTGATCGGCGTATTGGTACGGTAGTGGTCCGATTTACTACCGGAAATTACGGTCAGATCAATTCACGGTATTAGACTTTTTTATAAGGTACCATATCTTCTTTTAAATGAAGATGTTTTGGAACCTCATTGCTTGATCGATTTTGTTATCGATACATTGATCAGTCTAATCGATGGTTATATCAGCTCGCGGCATTATACTTTTTTACTACCTACTTTACCCTCTAACCGTTCCGCATATTTATAACTTTCATTAACAATTAATTTTGTTATTGATTCGGTATTAGTAAGGTATTGGTACAGATATCTTGAAAATTTACATACACATTAATTCGCGGTATTGTGCTTTATTGTTAGGTACAACATTCTCTTTTTATTGGAGGTATTTTGGAACCTCACAGATCGATTGATTTCGTTATCGATATATCGATTGAACCAATCGATAATCATTACAACTACTTAAACTCTTTTCGCTGTTTCTTTCTTATGACAAGTACAAGGGGTGAGACATTATCACTTGTATGACTAGTAGTTCGTTATAATATTCATCTGATCAGATAGTATAATGCCCCACTTATGACTATTACATATGTGACACCTTTTTAGCTTATATGTTCCTGATACATGCTACGAAAATCTACAATAAAAATTAATTTATTGTTATTATCAAACACACAAATCACCCCTTCATGTAAACCTCAATACAGGATGAGAAAATAGAGAGAGTTTAGTAAACTGATCAACGTATTGGCTCGATATTGCTATGATTTTCTACTGGTAATTATACTCAGATCGATTCGCGGTATTAGACTTTTTTATAAGGTACCATATCTTCTTTTAAATGAAGATGTTTTGGAACCTCATTGCTTGATCGATTTCGTTATCGATACATTGATCAGTCTAGTCGATGATTATATCAGCTCGCGGTATTATACTTTTTTACTACCTCCTTTACCCTCCAACCGTTTCGCATATTTATAACGTTCATGAACCAATTAATTTTGTTATTGATTCGCTATTAGTAAGGTATTGGTACAGATATCTCGAAAAGTTACATTCAGATTAATTCGCGATATTGTACTTTATTGTTAAGTACAATATCCTCTTTTTATTGGAGCTATTTTGGAACCTCACAGGTCGATCGATCTCGTTATCGATGTATTGATCGACTCAATCAATTTTCTTATTAGTCAAGAGTAACATAGTTTTTACTACACAATATATTCTTCTACCAGATTTATTTTATAATTTGCTTATAAAATATTATTTATGGATTTTCGTTTGGTTTTTGTAATTCTATGTTTCATAAAATATTTTACGAAGCTGTTCCATTATAAATGCTGAGTTGTGATTATTCATGTATGCTCTTGAAATACTAAAAAGTGTCTATCACTTCAAAAGATGTTATTTTATAGTGCATTCTTTCATTCCACCACTGTCACCGATTTACGTAGTTTCAAAGCTCTTTGGCGGGTATATAAGCACCTATGGTACCACCTACATAACAGTTCACTCTGTCTACACTCTTCGAAAACGACCAAAAATTAGTTGAATCAGTAGTCTAGTAAGATACATATAAAATACTCATAAAATATAATTCGAGGCCTCGTAGATTTCAATACCAGCATATACATACGCCAAGGTAAGTTTTTAAAGTATTGATATTGTTTCAAGTTACATTATAAATGAAAAGTATCTTATTAAGCGATTCATATTTTAATAAAATTACATGGAAATGCTTAGAGTATTTTTACATATTCTTACAATTTAAATAATTTTTCGTAGATACAGACATCACTAGCACTTATGCTACAATGGATTCACGTGGAGAATTATTAAGAATTATAAGGGTTATTTATCATATTGCAATCGTAAGGCATAACATTATTAGAAAATTTTGTGACAATCAATGGCTTAAAAATTTAAAAACACTTTCTGAAGAAACATTGATTAGAAAACTACGGTTTATTATTAGTCTTTGTTCGTTACGAACAATTTTATACATTTATAATCGAGGTATTTTAAATAACAAGAAAACAATCTTTATACTTGGTGAATACTTCAAATCACGAAATTAACACGATTCACCATTTACTACCGATATCATGCGACAGTACAACCACTATAAACGTAAGTAAATTTCGAACTTATTAATATTATTTACTTACTTAAAATAAATATTCAAAATTTTACAGAACTTGATAGTTTTTATAATGATGATGATGGAGACGACGCGCTCTTCGAAAATATCACGTCTGGTACGATAAGTGATGTCTTTTTATTTTCTATAGACGCCATATATACTAATCTTATTTAATAATTCGTTTTTCAAATAATACAGATAATGCTACAGACGTAATATTAGATCCCGAGGCTGGACCTTCAGCTAGTTCATTAAGAGGTACACATAATTAAGCATAAACTAATTTATTATCATATACTTATATAATGTTTAATAATATTTTTCGTTTAGATAATACCTATGAGAAACAGCCTGTATTGAGTTTGAAGACAAATTCTCATAGTAGAAGTACCAACAGAAGCAACAGCAGAAGCCGTAGCAGAAGCAGTAACAGAAGCAGTAGCAGAAGCAGTAGCAGAAACAATAGCAGACCCAGTAGCAGAAGCAGTAGTAGTAGTAGTACCAGTAGTATCAGTAGCACTAGCAATAGAAGTACTAGTAGCAGCAGTAGTACGTGTAATTCATCAGACATGAATACTGGTTCGGATGAAAACAGTAAATATATTTAATATATGAGTACTTGATAACATTTTTTATTTGTACATATAGTTAAAAATTTGCAGAGCGGAAGAGGCAATGAGCATATCATAGAAGAAGAAGAAAATAGAGAAGAAAATGTAGAAGAGCCACACATCGTAATAACAGACGAGACTACAAGACATTATCGGCGCTTTGGTATTGAAGGTAGAGAAATGCGTGTTCAAATTCGACCACCACCTTCTGGAGTCAATATTTATGAGTGGCTCGAGAGTGCAATGCAGGAATTGTATGGAAAATTATGTGGTACAGCAACACCCGAAGATTTTATTGGCGTAACTCTTTCATCCCAAAGATTTCTTCACGGTCCTGCATGGATTTCATTTAGACGCGTGAGTGATTTATCTGTTAACGATTTATGGGATAAGCTAGCAAGCGTTGCACAAAGCGCTGATAATTTTTAAATTGATGATACATTATTAGTATCTTGTAGCATTGTATCTGTCCCTGTAGCTCGTGGTCGCGTAGCTTTAACTCATGAAAGTGTTTTTAAGCGTTCTATATTAAAAATAAAAAACGATGATAATTTATGTTTACCAAGATCTTTAGTAGTTGCATATGTACATATGATACTGGGGCAAATACGTTCAGGAGTACTTCAAAAAGAGTGGGAAAAAATTAGAAACAGTCGTGGAAAGTATCAAACTGAATGTGCTCAAAATCTTGCACACGATGTTGGTGTAATTATACCCGAAGGAGGGTGTGGATTAGATGAAATTCACACATTTCAGTCATTTTTTGCTAGAATAGGTATTGCCATCGTTATCTACTCATTTCAAAGATTTGGACGTGGTGATAAACCATTGTATGACGGTTCAAAATTTGTTCTCGATACGAATAATATAATTAAACATACTCTAAGGATTATATATTACGAAGCATCACATCATTATCAACCAATATTAAATTTGGTTGCTGCTGCCGCTAGTAGAGGTTACTGCATACCATGTAATAAAATTTTTACGTATGAAGAAAATCATAAATGCTCACAAAAATGTAGCAAGTGTTTTCAAAAACCTCCTTGTGATACTGAAAATGTTAAAATTAACTGCAGATTTTGTGCTAGAGACTTTTTCGGTAATATTTGTTATAAAAATCATCAAAAACCAAAATCTTTTGACAAAAAACTGTCAATCTGCCAGAGTATAAGAATTTGTACAATGTGTAATAAAACAGTTAGCGTAAAAGAAGAAAAACATGAGTGTGGAAAAACATTCTGTAAAGTTTGTAATGAAATATTACCTACAGATCATTTTTGTTACGTAAAACCAATTGAATCAAGTAAAATTTTAAAAACTTTATTTTTCTTTTATGATTTTGAGACACAACAATGTGAAAGAGTAGATGGTGATGACAAAATTAGAATACATGTACGAAACTTGTGTGTTGTACAACAAGTTTGTAGTTTTTGTGATAAAAATACAGACATTTCGACGTCGTGTACATAGTGTGGTATTCGGAAATATGTATTTGATCGTGACCCTGTCAAACAATTTACATATTTAGTGCGAAAAGAAGAGCGTTTAAGCAGATTGTTTGTATAGCGCATAATGCACAAGGTTTTGATGGACAGTTTATTCTAAAATATATTGCTGAGCGGGATTACATTCGTGTTAAACCATCTATTATATTAAACGGTACAAAAATAATTTTAATGGAGCTTATGAATGTTAAATTTTTAGATAGTTTGAATTATCTTCATATGCCTCTTAGTGGTTTACCTAAGGCTTATGGTTTAATACAGATTGAGAAAGGAACGTTTCCACATTTATTCAACACGCCAGAAAATCAAAATTATATTGGTGAATTACCACCTCTTTCATCCTATTCACCAGATACTATGAGTGTTATTGAGAGAGGGAATTTATTAGAGTGGTATAACGATAAGAAAGAACAGCATTACGTCTTCTATTTTCAGAAAGAAATTTTGAAATATTGTAAACAAGATGTTAAAATTTTAAGGCTAGCATGTTTGGCTTTTCGAGAAACTTTTTTAAATTGTTCTAAAGTTGATCCTTTTACTGAAACAGCTACAATTGCATCGTCTTGTCTTCGTGTGTATAGAAAAAACGTTTTAAAACCGAAAACTATTGGTATTATACCTCAAGGTGGATACAGGCGAGCGAATAATCAATCACTTAAAGCATTATTATGGTTAAAATGGATGGAAAAGGTTATGAATTGTGAAATACAACATGCTGATCGTTCACATGAAAAACGACTTCCGGAGGGGCCAATAGTTGATGGTTTTCTGTCACCTTATCAAAATAACACTCATAGTAAGGGTATAGTATTACAGTTTCACGGGTGCTACTGGCACGGGTGTCCAAGATGTTACCGAATTAACAGAAACACGCGTTTGGTAGTGGGTAAGGAAACATTGGATGTTAGGTATAAAAGAACCTGAAAAATTTCTGAAAAAATTAGATCATATAATTATTATCTTATAGAAAAATGGGAGTGTGAATATGAGAAAGAGTGTTTGGAAAATGAAAGTATGAGTCAGTTTGTACAACAGGTTAAACTTAAAATGTATGAACCCTTAAATCCTAGAAATGCTTTCTTTGGTGGAAGAACAGGCAATGCAGTTAAAGTTTATGACGCACAGGATAACCAAAAAATTAAATACGTTGATGTTTGTTCACTTTATCCGTACATATGTAAACGAGGCAAATACCCTGTTGGTCATCCAAAAGTATATGTTGGCGAAGAAGAGTGTTTTCAATTCATTGGTAATATAAATAATATTCATAAAATCAATGGACTTATTATGTGTGCCATATTACCACCACGCAATTTATATCACCCGGTTTTACCTGTAAAAATGCATGGTAAATTAATTTTCCCACTATATCGAAAGTGTGTAGAAGATAAAGTGCAAGAAGATTGTATGCACGAAAATGAAGAAGACAGAGTATTTATTGGTACATGGGTATCTGAGGAGGTAAAAAATGCTGTTGAAATTGGCTACAGAATTAGAAAAATTTTTGAAATTTGGCAATATAAAATTACACAATATGATCCTGCTACTGGTCAAGGTGGATTATTTACAGGTTACATCGATGAATTTTTTAAACAGAAAACCCATGCATCTGGACTTCCTGCGGAATGTAACAATGATCCAGAGGCGATAACACAGTATATTCAAGACTTTGAACGAGCGGAGGGTATAAAACTGGACAAGAGCCAGATAAATCTTAATCCTGGGAAAAGGTCTGTAGCAAAACTTTGTCTTAATTCTTTATGGGGTAAATTTGGACAAAGAGAGAACATGTCAAAAACAGAAATAGTGACAGATCCTCAAAGACTTGTAGAAATGTTAACCAACTCTGAAGTCAAAGTTATGGTGTATTTACCCGTTAATGATTACACCCTGTACGTCTGCTGGCAATACACTGAAGAAGCAATGGAAACATCACATACTATAACGTTGTTGTTACTGCTTATACCACAGCACAGGCCCGGTTGAAACTTTTCAGTTACTTGGAACCCCTACGAGAACGCGCTTTATATTATGATACAGATTCAATTATTTATGTGAGAAATACAGATACACAGGAATATGAACCACCTACGGGAACACTCTTGGGAGAAATGACAGATGAATTGTCATGTATAGGGAGTTATATAACATCTTTTGTATCAGGGGAGCCAAAATTTTATGCTTATAAGGTTAAGAAATCTGACGGCACTGAATCATGCATATGTAAGGTCAAAGGTATACGGTTAAATTATTCAAACGCTGAGAAAATAAACTTTGACTCTATACGTGATTTAGTTACCGATGAGATTCCACCTATATTATTAACGTTCGATTCGATAAGACATACAAACTTTCATGATGCCGTAAGGCGAGAAGAAAATAAGATATGTAAGCCTGTGTATGCAAAGAGGCGTTTTATAAATATATCTAAAAGTTACCCTTATGGGTATAAAACATCTTAAATAAAGGTTATTTAGTTTATTATATCTATGACAACCAAGATGTCGAGAAGCCTGTTCAAAAGAATGGAGTACATTGTTGACGTGCAGGGGTTTAAACAATCTACAGATGATTATGTTCTTAAGGAGCTTGCTATATTACCGCTGGAAAAAGACTCTGAACCTCTAGTACTTTTGTTTCAAGAACCATGTAATTGGCGTCGACTTACGGATAGACACAAAAAAGAAAATACATGGCTGAAACAATACTATCACGGGCTTTCATGGAAGTCTGGTGAAATTCCTTATGCGAATATAGGCAAGATTCTTCGAGAAGAGTTACATGATGCTAAGAAAGTTTTCGTCAGAGGTCAGATTGGAAAGGAATGGTGGAAACGTTATAAATTTAATGTCGTCGATATTTACGATTTAGGTTACTCCCAAGTTGTACAATAAAACAAAATTGTCACTATTTGTATTAACCATAATGGTTCTTATAAAACAAATTGTGCACTTCATAACGCTAAACTTATGGAAAAATATTATTTCGAAAATATTTGTGTGAATTATGAATAATCTTATATTGTTAAATAGCATAAGTGAATTAATTATATTCATGTGTCAAAACATTTGTAAATACTTAATAAAACGCTTATCCTTCAATCAAAACTGCTTGTTTCTCAATTAATCTTATTTCAATGTAATAAACCTAACAAAATAATAAATTTTTTTAAAGCGGTGGTGGTGAAAGACTCAAGAAGTGTATTAAACAGTCTGATATACCATATTAAGCTTATTGATTCATATCAAGCTTATCGATTCACATTGAGCTTTTCAATTCACATTAAGCTTTTTGGTACACGTTGATAGCGTTTATCACAAGTTTTATAGCTTGAAAATAGCTTGTCACTTCGTCAACAATCTGATTTCTCGAGCAGCTTGTGACACGCGCGCCGCCGCCGCCGCCGCAAACCTCGAGACGTATAAAAATATTATTTGCTTTGATGAAAACAGTTTTTATCATGGATCCACGGTGGAAACATCCTTGGACATCTATGGTTTGTAGTCCCACATCATGTGGGAAAACCGTGGTTGTTAAAAACTTTTTAAAACATATAGATAGTATGAGTAACGTACACTTTGACCGAATAATAGTTTACTATTCCGAATGGCAATCAACGTATAAAGAACTGAGTGATGATGTCGAATTTCACGAGGGTTTACCAAAAAATTCAGACTTTATCGACGATCCTAGACCAAAATTGATAATTATAGACGACTTGATGAGGGAGTCTTCGGGAGGTGGTGGTGGTGGTGGTGGTGGCGTTATTGCCAATCTTTTTACCAAGGGTAGTCATCATAATAATTTAAGCGTAATATTCATCACACAAAACCTTTTCCATAAGGGCCAGCGTGAAATATCGTTAAATTCTAATTATATAGTTATTTTCAAAAATCCTAGAGATAAATCTCAGATACAGTATCTAGCTCGCCAAGTGTGTCCTGAAAATCCACAATTTCTACAAGAGACTTATCTTGATGCAACTAAACAAGCACAATCCTATTTATTACTTGACTTACACCAAGATACACCTGATAATTATCGTTTTCGTAGTAATATATTTCCGTTTGATAAATATCACTATGTTTATGTTCCCAAGAAAGCTATAAAAGGTAGCGAACTTGGGAATAATATACCAGTCATACGATTGTAATGGGTTCGAGTAGACGCAAGCGTCTTGGACAAAAGAATTTAAATACTTTAAAATCTCTGCTTCATTTCGATAAAAGTCAACGACGTGTTTTATTACGCGAAGCACATAAAAAACTTGTTATTCTCATTTGCGAATGTGGCTTAAATATTTTAGGTGGTAACGTGCCTTTGAACAAAAACTATAAAAATAAATTGAAAAAGTACGTTTTATTCTTAAGAAAATTAACTGATTCTTCGCAAAGTTTGAAAAATAAAAAAAAGTTGATTATCAAATACCAGACTTGTTTACCACTCATCTTGGTACCTGTGATAAAACTATGGAGCATGCAAGAAAAATGATTTTGATCCCTGAAGAAAGTATAAACAATTTGCACCATCGTTTATCAGGTGAAAAATTGGTTACTATGCAAACACCGGGTACACCTTCGTCGCGACTAGACAAAGAAATGAGCGAAATTATAAATTCGACATCAATTCAAGATGATCGTGAAAAATATGCGATGTACCAACAAGCATTAAACCGTTTTATGTATTATAAATCAAATGATGGTGCAAAAAAGTTTCACTTGAGCGACGAAACCACCCCTGGAGATATCGATAAAGTAAGCAGAGTAAATAATAACGAAGATAGCAGAAAAGTAGATGATAACATAATAAACAGTGTACCATCAACGCTTCGATTTAAAGCAAAACAGTTATTACTGCGATTGTCTGCTTCTGGTGATGTCACATGGGATGATCTTGGTAAGATTACCATAGATGGCAGTGCCGTCAAAGGTAGAAATATAGTAGATTTGATTAACGATGCTCTGAGAAATAGAAAACAGCCGTTGTCAAGTGGTTATAGGCAGTTTACCGAAGCGCTTCGCAGAGCAAATATACCACGAGAATTTATTGGTAACAATAAAATTTGGGAACTTGTTTCTTCACCACAACCTGATAGTGACGACGACGAAGAAGAAACTCAACAATCTAATAGTGAAGAAACAAATGAAAAACCAGCCAATAGAGCAACATCAAGAAAGTTGAAAAAAAGATTACACCCCCAAGAAAGACCTAGACACGTACAAAAGTTCGTATTCTTCCATGGAATCGCCTGGAGTAAACATTGAAGAAGATTTGATCACACACCCAGAATCAAGTCTTGTAGATAATTCAATCAATTCTTTACCTTTTGAAATACATGCTCCAGGATACCATTTTTGTGGACCTGGTACACGTCTAAACGAGAGGTTAGAGAAAGGTGAGAAAGGTATCAACCGACTTGACGATTATTGTCGTGAACATGATATAGCATATGCAAACAGTAGTAATCGTAGCAAAGCTGATTGTTTGCTGGCTAAACGTGCCTTTGTACGTTTATTGTTTGAAACAGCTACGACTAACGAGAGAGGTGCGGCTTTAGTCACAACTTGTTGTGTGATAAGTAAAATAACTTTTGACAAGTTTTCTTTGTACATTAAAAAAATAATTAAAAGAAACGTAAAAAAGAAACTAAAAAGTTTAAGAATAAGATAAATGGAAAAAACGTGAAATAATTTTTTCTATCGACCACCGAAATCAGCAGCCTATGCTGGTGCGTACAACCTTTTAAAAACAATTGGTAAAAAACACGATCGCAAAAAAATTATCAAATGGCTTGAAAGTCAGGATGCTTATACTCTACATAAACTTGTACGCCGTCATTTTCCGCATAGGTCTTATGACGTTCGTAACCCTTTTGATGTGTGGGAAGGAGATCTCGCTGATTTACGATCATTAAAAACCTATAACAATGACAACACATATCTACTTGTGGTTATAGACGTTTTATCAAAATTTGCATGGGTTGAACCTATTCGTAACAAAACATCGAAAAGTGTCGCTACAGCATTTGAACGTATTTTAACACGTTGTAAAGGACAACACCCCATGCTCTTTCAAACTGATAAAGGTAAAGAATTTCTCGGCAAAGAGATGCAACAAGTTTTGAAAAAGAACAGTATAAACTATCGTGTACACAGTATAAACTATAGTTAGAAATCCTGATATTAAAGCAGCTATGGTTGAAAGGTTTAACAGAACATTGAAGGGTCGATTATGGCGATATTTTACTCATACAAATACGTACAGATATATTCATATTTTACAAAAAATTGTTGATGCTTACAATAATTCTTGGCATTCTGGTACTAAAATGACTCCTGCTAAAGTTAATTTGTACAATGCCGTAAAAGCATACCAAAACCTAGCCCAACGATACAACACGACCCGTATTCGATACCCTAAATATAAGGTGGGTGATTTAGTACGTGTCAGTCGCGCCAAACTAGTGTTCAAGAAAGCATATGAAAGCGGATGGACTTTGGAATTATTCGGAATTATACGTATATCTACTAAACGCCAACCACCTGTTTATACTTTGGAAGATCTTGACGGTGAACCAATCGAAGGTTTTTTCTACGAAGAAGAACTTTCTAGAGTATAAAAAGATTTGAATACAGAATCATTTCAAATAGATAAGATTCTTAAAACTAAAGGTAAAGGGAAAAACAAAAAATATTTTGTAACTTGGAAAGGTTATCCCGATAAATTTAATTCCTGGGTTTCAGCAAACAATTTAAAAAAGATATAATGAGAGAACAATTTTACATAGTATTATCTAGTAACAACAGCATGTATGTGTTTTCTGAAAATAAAACAACACATTTTACCACACAGCTACCTCAAAATATTTATTTACACGATGAGTGGTCTGTAGCTCTATGTGAGATTCAGATACCCCACACATTTCAACATATTTCGCTCGATAACTATGAGGGTATGGTCTGTGTAAAAACAACTGTGTCGTTTTCACCAAATCATTTGAGACACGAATCAATAGAAAATGATGTTATTGCACACTTATCTCCAGGAATTTACACAGATATGGAAAATCTTTTATAAGAAATAAATAATTTACCTAACATAAAAAATCACTTACAATTCAAAGCACAACGTGGAGGGTTTATAGAAATTGGACGAACTTGCCAGGATACTTGTGACATGAGTTTTCATAGTTCAATTTTGTCTGAAAAACTCTTGAGAATTATTGGCTTTGAAAATCATAATCTTAAAAAAATTAGAGATACAGTTACCGGTCAAAGGCCTGCCGATCTTATTAGCGGTTTACCATCAATAATAAGAGTGTATAGTGATATTTGTGAACCTTACATTACAGGTGATGTACACACACCTCTTTTATGCATAGTTCCTCTTAATATGAACGAGTATAAATATGGTAGCATTGAGATTAAAAACTTTATCACGCCAATGTATATTCCATTGTTATCTACGTCATTTCAATCGATCACAATAGATATAAAGGGCCAAGATGGAAACCCTATAGCATTCGATTACGGTACGTTGACAGTAACACTTCATTTTAAGCGAACAGTATAAGATGGGTTATTTTGAAACAATTTATAATAACCAAAGTGCCCACGATCCATTCAATAATTATATTACAATAGATACATCTATGCAAAAAGGAAAAGGTGTTGGAAGCTTTTTAAAAGGTGTCTATCGTAGGGTTTTACCGTTTGTAAAAAAAGGTGGTAAGGCTCTAGGAAAAGCTGTTGGTAAAGAGGCTTTACGAACAGGTGTAAATATTTTAGATGACATTACACATGAAAAACCTTTTAAAGAATCTTTTCGCAATAATATTCGAGAATCAGGAAAGAATCTCAAAAGAAAAGCCGAAGAAAAATTGGATAATCTGATAAGTGACTCAGGATATAAAACTAAACGTCGGGCCCAGAAACAACAGTTGACTAAGAACTCTGATGCCGTTAACACCAAAAATAGAAAACGTTCCAAAGTTAAACCAAATAAAAAATTTGGTATTAAAAAAAACACTGTAAAAATAAAAGGAAAACTTTGAAAGAAAAACATACTGCATAGTGGTTCGTGTGCATAGTGGTTCGTGTGCATGTCTTAAATCTGAAGTGAATTTATTTAGTGTACCCCCTACTCAAACAACGATTGAAAATTCAAATTATGTTCAATATAAGCCAATATCTTCGCTAACTGAAGGGTCGCCAATAGAGTTTTCTATACCGGGAACTAGTGAATATATCGATCTTGCACATACTTTGCTTAGTGTTCGTGTAACTATCGCACAAACAGTAACATCTCCTGAAACCATAGATAAAAATACCTTGAAAAATGTTGGTTCTGTAAATTTTATGCACTCGATATTTAATCAAGTTGATGTGTTTTTTAATCAAAAACCTGTTTCCCCGCCCAATAACGCCTACGCTTATCGATCATACATTGAAACTTTATTAAACTATGGGTCTGCAGCTAAACAATCTCGTCTCACCAGTGCACTATGGTACACCGACACTCCTGGGAAAATGGATGCTACAGATGACGAAAACGAGGGTCTTACAAACCGCCGAATCCTTATGGGCGATGAGAAAAACATAGATATGGTTGGGTATTTACATTGTGATGTTTTCAATCAAGACAAATTATTAATTAATGGTGTCGAAGTACGTGTGCGGCTCGTACGATCACGAGATAGTTTTTGTCTTATGGACCCGACAGGACTCTACACCGCTCGAATCACCGAAGCTGCTCTCTTTGTACGTCGTGTCAGACTTAGTCCAAGTATTATTTTCGCTCACGAAAAAGCACTTTCGAAAACAACAGCTCAATATCCCCTCACACGTGTAGAAGTAAAAGCTATTACAATGCATAGTGGTATTCATGGAGAAACATTGGATAATGTCATTTTAGGTCAATTACCAAAAAGAATTATTGTTGGTTTTGTAGAAAATAAAGCTTTTAACGGTGATAAGGGTCTCAATCCATTTAATTTTAAAAATTTCAATATAAATTATTTGTGTCTCTACATTGATGGTGTACAAGTACGGCATAACCATTACAACCTGATTTTAAAACGAATAATATGTATGTTGATGCATGTCATACTTTATTTTCTGGTACAGGTATACATTATTTAAATGAGGGTAATTCTATTTCACGCGAAGCTTATGCCAATGGATATTGCCTCTTCGCTTTCGATTTAACACCTGATTTATCAGCAAATCAAGACACACATTGGAATCTAGTAAAACATGGTAGTGTGAGAATTGATGTTCGTTTTGATGATCCGTTAAGCAGTACAGTAAATTGTATAATTTATGATGAATATGAAAATATACTTGAGATTGATTCGTCACGTCAAGTTCTTGTGGACTATAGTGGGTGAGATGGTGGGGGAAAGTAGTAGTAGTGGGGGGTAAAGGTTAATGGTTTGGAAATGCTTCTGATATGTCAGTCGTTGATTGGACGTTGATTTGTTCAAAACTATGAAGATGGATATCGTCGTAGATATACAGTGTGTCAAAGATTATAAAAACCGTGCGGTACCAAAAGAAGTGAGAGTTCTTTCATTAAATCAAAATTTCACAGGACATTGGTTTGTTTCTCCGAATAGACAAATAACTGCACTATGTCAAGAGGCTAGAAAAGAAAACGATTGGTTATCACGAAACCATCACGGCTTAGACTGGCTTGATCAAGGTGTTTCCGAAAAAGTCTTGTTCAAAAACCTAGAAGAAATTTGCAAGAGAGCAAACAATATTTATGTTCGTGGTGGCATGAAAGTGGCGATTTTACGAAAAATCACTACACGACACATTATAAATTTAGAGTTTGAGGAAGATTGTCTACCATTTCACAAACTTACAGCATCTGGTAATTACTGCATGCAACATTCTTTAAAATACGGTTTTTCAAAGTTTAGTTGTGCTTTGAATAACGCCTCTAAGTTAATAACGTGACTGAAAACACGTGGTAAAACTGAAGCTGTTGGTGAAGAGTTTATCTTTGAACCACCTATTAACCTCTGTGATGAACAATATACAAATTCAACGGATTTTATCTCGAATTCCTACTCACGCTGTGGGAGTCTTTGCGGCAGATCAATTTCCCCTGGTCTGGACGAGACCGACAGCTTTTATTTTCAACACCCAAAGGCACGATAAACCTGGCTTGCATTGGGTGGCAATTTACGTCAATAAAAACGGTGATGCCAGGTACTTTGATAGTTTTGGTGTACCTCCTTACATATCCGATCATATAAACCGTATTCGGAGAAATATTAGAAAATTTCGATGGAATTCACGACAACTACAAAGTGAAACTTCAGATACATGTGGTTATTTTTGTCTCATGTTTTTATATTACATGTCTGTGGGCCTTGGAATTGGACATTTTCTCGAAAACTTTTCTTGTAACTTACACAAAAATGATCAAATTGTTAGAAATTATGTTTCAAAATTGTATAGGGGCACATTTCCCCATTACCATTACCAACCCCTCCACTACTAACACATCCCGCTACTATCCTACCCTTCCAATAGAAAACCCCTCCACCATCCGAGTGAATAGTATAAAAAAGAGCGTCTACCACAACCTATTCATTAGTTCACACGATCACTCCTGCTGAAAATAATACACAAGAATGGCTGGTCAAGGTAAGCGTAAATACAAGACAATGGCAGGTCAAGAAAGTGTTTCCAAATATCATTATCGTCATCAACTGTTGCCAATGGTGTACGGACTAATCAAATCTTATACTAAGAAAATTACAATTGGCCTAGAAAATAAGGAAATTGGTGGTGAATTTCTACCTATCATCCGTCTTAGTGGTGACGACTTTGTTGGTATATCATTTACTATGTCTGACTGGCGTTTATTTGAAGAAATTTTTCCAGTTATTGATAAGTTCTTTGAAACTGAAAATGATGATATGCTGGATAAAAAGATGCCCTTTAGCCGTTTTAGCATAAGGCTTATTATGAGTTATGGCGACAAGGCAATTGAACTTGTAGAAGAAGAAGATTCACAGACGTCAGGTGATGAAACACCAAAGAAACAGTACCGGCGTAGTTTAGTATTTAAAAAAGTTTCTTTTGATAGATTAAAAATATTAAAACATTTTATACGTGTGAGAGTGAGATTTTTATTGGATGTAACATGTAACATAGAATATATTATTAATACACTTTGTCATTATTTCAAAGAAAAATTGCAAGAATCGCAATCATCACAATATAAACATTTTTCTAAGGATGATTTATTAACTTATGTGGAAAAATTCGGCATACCTGATTCTGATAAAGTTGTTGATGAAATGATGATTAAAAAAAATGATATACCGATATCAATACCCATTCATGACGTTATGTCTTTAATATATGAGCTTGTATCATTACATTTAGAAAATATTATATTTTTAATGAATAAAAAGATTTAAATGTATCAAACTTGTGTTTACTTACCTTTCATACTCCTACCATAAAATACCACTTAGTTTCTTACAGATAGAGTTGAATATTATAGAGTTAAATTGTAAAGTTAAATTTTAAATCATAGAGTTCAATATTATATAAATTTTAAAGTTCAAGTTATATTTTAAATTTTGAAATCATAGAGTTAAGTTTAAATCATAATTTTAAATTTTGAAATCATAGAGTTAAGTTTAAATCATAATTTTAAATTTTGAAATCATAGAGTTAAGTTTAAATCATAATTTTGAATTTTGAATATTGTGGCACCATGGGGCAGCCACACAAACCCCCATCACCACACACTCGTGGGTGGGGGAGGGGATGTATAATACCCCCTCCACCAGGGTGTGGTGGTTGGGGGTTTGTTTGTCTGCCCCATGGTGCCACAATAACTACTATTGTAAATTGCAGTAAATATTTCAAATTTGGCACCCATTTCAATGTAAATAAATATTTAATAGTTTATTATAAAGAAGGTTGCAAACAGTTGTAAACAATAATTAGTAACGTCCGTAATCCTACATTGTATAATTATTTTTAACCGTTTAAACTCTTATTAACAGTTTTCAACTTTTCTAAACAAAAATTTTCTGCTAGGGAAAATACGAATAAAAATTGCTATGATTTTGTTACTTTCACTACAAAAATACCAATTTTCACTATAAATTGTAGTCATTTTCATGAAAATTTGAATCTGTTTTTCTCTGTGTATATACAAGGATAAATGTAGAATATGTTGAGCAATCCAAACTCTGGAATGTATGTTATCAAGCCAGTAACGCTGTGACCAAATGTTTAATAAAAATGTTTATAGCAGCAACACTTCACACGACTCATAAATTGATTGCAGTGCATAACTGTTTCAACTTCATAAAATAAAATGTCAATTGTATCATAGTGAATGCAGTCGATGTTTAATGCTACTATAGCTTTCCGGCATAAACAAAGGTTCTATTTTAATAATTCATCCTTTTATAAAACACGCTTGTTCTAACACATCATACCAAGTACATTATTTTATTATTACACAAAACACTGGAAATTATATTCTATGTTTATATATAAACATCCCGTGTCACTCAGCAATATTATCTTGTATGCAAAACTTTATATGATGTTTATGAATCTCATAACATGTAATTATTTATTAATACACACTTGTGCTATTCTCAAAACATGTAAAAGTGATTTTTAAGAGAAGTTTTAAAATTTGATTATAAACACTTCATGTAACATGTCATACCAGTACGATATTTTATTTATTATTACATAAAACACTGAAAATTATATTGTATATTTATATAACCTCCTGTGTCACTCAGCAATATTATCTTCTATGCAAAACTTTATTATGATGTTTATGAATCTCATAACACGTAATTATTTATTAATACACACATGTTCTATTCTCAAAACATTTGAAACTGATTTTAAGTAGGAGTTTTAAAATTTGATATAATACTTCATGCAACACATTTTACGGTATTTTATTTTTTTATATTACAGTAAACACTTATTAGATGACATTTTTTTAATCACTATGTTATTTGTTATCAATAACATTTGATTATACATGCACTTCTTGCAACACATAATACCGGTATTTTATTTTATTTATTACACACTGACAGTAATTAGATGTTATATTTTAGTAATCACAACATTTTTATTATGAAACAAATTTTCAATTGGATAGACGATCTATGAAAATGACAATTTTCTTTTCGCATTTTGAAACCCTGTTGAAAATATCCATGTGGATTTTACATTGATTTCCATATGGAATCCATGTGGAAATCAGTCCCAAATCGTCCTGTGGACTTCCACATGGAATTCCATATAGATTTCCTTATGAATATTTCTACAAACATTTGTAAAACAAAATCCGTATGGATTTCCATGTAGTTTTCCATGGAGAAATCCAGGTAAAAACGATATGATCCATGTAGATTTCCATATGGATTTCCATGTGGTAATTTAAATGTTTATAAAAATGTTTATTTATAAAATTTTTAAATTTTTTTACTAGGGATACGTTTTTTACCATATCAGTAAAGCATAAAAAATTATAAACTATAATTTCCTTTTATGTAATTCTTCGAAAAGATTCTACAATACTTATTGTCAAAAATATGTATCCTAGTAAAAAAAAATATAACAATTTTATAAATAAACATTTTTATAAACATTAAAATTACCATATGAAAATCCATGTGGAAATCTATATGGATCATGTCGTTTTTACCTGGATTTCCCCATGGAAATCTACATGGAAATCCATACGGATTTTGTTTTACAAATGTTTGTAGAAAAATTCATAAGGAAATCTATATGGAATTCCATGTGGAAGTCCACAGGACGATTTGGGACTGATTTCCACATGGAATCGACATGGAATCCATATGGAATCCGTATAGATTCCATATGAATTCCATATGGATTCCATGTGAAAATCAGTGTAAAATCCACATGGATATTTTCAACAGGGAATACTTACTTCAAAACATAATACTTTTTCCGCACTTTGAGTCCAATACTGTCTAAATAAACATCTTAGTTGTTGTTTGGTTCATGTGTGATTCATTGAAAGCAATGAAACTGTCATTTTCTTCATTGACATTCAAGTACTCTATTCATCCTGTCAAATATGATGACAAATTTTTAAGGCTCTTGCTAAACGACCGTCAGATTTCATGAGAGCGCATATACCTATATATTGGTAAAACATAACCTTCAATTTTCTGTAGTTGAAGAATTGATGCTTGAATAAGACAAAAATAGACAAGGATTGACGTTTGACTAAAGAAATAATAATCCCTTCCAGGTCAGACTCTCAAAGCAATGGTTTTTACGTGTTCTTAAATGTGTTATAGGTTATTTATCCATCAGATCTGACGGTCGTTTAGCAGAGGCGAATTTTTAATATTCTTCTAAAATTATATCTGATATGAAACATTTTCATGTTGAGGATGCATAGACACGTCTTGAAAAATATTGTGTCGTAAATAGTCTTTGCCTGCTCCTCCATAATAATATTGGTTTGTCTTTCTTGGGTAGTACTATATTCCTACTATCTTCTTTAATATAATTCTACCCAAGCGTCTGTTCGTGTATCGAAATAACATTTTCTTGTCCATTAATAATAAAATAACCATCATGATCATGAGGGCACTCGTTCATTTTTGCTAATTCAAAATTGGGTTTTTCAGACAGTACTTACATAATTAGAACTCCTTAACATTATTGGCTAAAAAAAAATCTTCTGGTATAATATCTGTAAAAATAAAAAATCACACAAAGTATCTATTTTTAAAAGATGATTATAGCCATTTAACATTAAGCCAGTAAGTACTTATCTAATAAAAGTTATTCCCTCGTTGATTGATACATAAATAGATGAATTCTTGTCATCAGTTGACTACTTGAGATCTCTGAAATTTATATTAATTAACTAATTTTAATGCAACTCACGATATGATAACATTTGTAACATCAGCTGATTAGAATTGAAAAATAACCATATTTTGAGGTTATTACAAGATTTTAGAATTACAATTTTTATTGTTTGTTATCATACCTACTGATATTCTTCTCTCTCTCTCTCTCTCTCTCTCTCTCTCTCTCTCTCTCTCTCTCTCTCTCTCTCTCTCTCTCTCTCTCTCTCTCTCTCTCTCTTTCTCCTTTCAAGTACCATAATGTTTTTGTTAGTTTTTATATATTACTTCTCTCTTTCTTTTTCTTTTTGAGTCGAGTATATATATATATATATATATATATATATATATATATATATATATATATATATATATATATATATATATATATATATATATATACTCGACTCAAAACTGTATTAAAACATTTATTCACTTATATTATTTTCCATTTGACGGTACGTCCCCGAAATGTTGGACATATATAATGTCAGTTCATTGTTATGGTTTTTCATGTCTCTATGTTCGTGTCGTATCTCTTGTCGTCAGACCTTCTATTTCAAGATATGTCCCCAAAATATTGTGTATATGTCAGTTTTCTTCGTATAGCTACTGATGTCCCCAAACTCCGTGTTGTACGTATTTGCAGCCTGTTTTATAGTATGTCCCCAAAGTATTGTGTAGGTATAATAATAGTTTGGGGACAATGTCCCCAATATCTGGTAGATGTATTCAATTAGTTTGGGGACCGTCCCCAAAACATTGCTTTGTCCCCGAACTATTGTAATCATAACTGATTTTGTCCCCATAGTCAGGTCAATGCATATATATATATATATATATATATATATATATTGTAACGGGATGGCTAGTGGGGGAAAATCCCAACAAGCCACAGGCCAGCGATGCCCTAGAACACGGTGCCGCGGGTGTCAGACTAAAATGACTTGCCCGGGGATCTGCTCCTGGAATCCCGAAAACAACGCGAAGATCGCACACGAACTTCGCTTTCCAACTAATTGGATCGCTGAGTGAAAAGCGCGCGCTCGACGAGTAAAGCGCGCGGCCGCTATGCTCAGATATGAAAACGACCGGCGGAGTCGTTTTCCCGCGGAGGCGGCGGTATCCGGGAGAAGGACAGGTTGTAAAGAACAACGCGACGAGTAACTAGATATAACAATATATTCCCAAACACTAATCTTTACAAGCACGACGCAAGTGCTGATTAGTACAAAGAGTTAGTTCGCGCGCGACCGTTAATATTCAAACGCGCGAACTACACGGCGCGCGGCGAAGCTGCTAATTTCGCGCGCGGTGTTAAAGTACGGAGGGCTGACACACACCCCCACGTACACGGCACAGAAGGCTTGCACGGGGCGATTTCCGTACGAGCCTTTACAATAAACCCGCGAGAGGAGAGTAGAAAACTTACGTTAGGAAGGAGCAGCCGGTGCACTCGACTCTCTCTCGCTCCCTGTCGCTCGCACAGCAGTTGTGCTCTCTTTCTCTCTCTCTCTTGCTCGCTGTATCGTGTCGGCAGGCGGGTTGGCTGCCGGCTCGTTCCTCACAGTCTCGTGCGGCTCACGCGGCTCGGGACAGCTCTCTCTCTGTCTCTCTTTCGCACGTTCACTTTATACGGCGCCTCCACTACACTCGCGGGGTCTCACAAGGTACGATAGGACGGCGCGGACAAGTAAAACAGGAGAGACACGGAGGAGATGTTTTTAGCGCGATGGCAGACACGAATATGGCTCCCTTTTCTCGCGGGAACCAGTTAGCAGCTTCGCGACGGATGACGGGCATTTTACGCGTCGTGAGACCGATTCGCTACGCGCGGCGCGCCTCGATTCGGCTGCGCAGGAGTTGCGCGCGCGCGCTCACTACCTTCGCGCGGTAGATTAGAATCGCGGCTAGACACGCGTTACACCCCCCCGCCAGACGCTGCTTAGGGAACCGAGAGCAGCTCTGCTAATCATGGCCGTCGTCGTACCTACTAATATGTAGTAATGATTAGGAGAAGGAGGTTCGGAAAGGAACATTGCAGAATCGGAGCCACTGGTTTTTCTTTTTCTTTTTTAATTTTTATTAAAAAAAAATATATAAAAAAACTTCAGGGCCTCACCCTTCTTCAACTGGCCCGGGAATACGATCGGCGCCCCTTGTGACGAGCTTGGTTGGGGCAATGTTTTGACTTTTTCACCCCAAGCTCGCCACACATGAAGCACCGGGGGATCGCGTTACTGCCGAGCGCATCCCGGGCCGCTCGCTCTTCTTCGAGCGCCCTCCTAAGGCGCTCTTCTTCTTTTTGGAGACGGCGCTGGGCCTCTTCCTTGACCCGGCGCGCCGTCTCCTCCGCCTTTTCCCTGGCTCGCCTGGCCTCTTCCATGCGCTCCTGCGCACGAGCCAGGCGAGCCTCCTCCGCCTTTTGGAAGGCGGTGCGGCGCAGCCTGGCGGCCCTGGCCTCTGCGGCGGCCGCGAGCTCTTCGCGCCGGCCTTGGGCCATTCCGACCCATTTGCCGGCTTGCCGCTCGCCGGCCTTACCGTGGCACTGGAGAAAGACCTCCAGTGCGGCCAGGGCAGCGTCCTCCGCAGCGCGCGAGGACTTGCTGAGGCACCGCGCTTCCTCGAGGGCCTTCTCCACTGGGACCCAGGCCGCACCGACTTCATCACTCGGTGCCCACTTGGGGGCCTGGGTCGGAGAACTCTCTTTCCTTTCTTCGTCGGCCCGAGCCGCGCCGGCGTTTCCTTCCGGCGCCATCTCTGAGGCTCGGACTGACGCCTTTGTGAACGCCGTTCTTCCCGGCTTTCCTGCTGCTCCTTCGGGGACGAGGTCGCCGAAGCGGACTGGGACCGGCCTCTGCCCAGGCCGGCTCCGAAGGTCCCTTTCTTGGCTTCGGCGCCTCTATCTCCTCGATCACGACGGTGGAGGGCTCTTCCACTGGCTGGGGTGCCAGTGTCACAGCGTCGATGCCCTCCACGACCTGCTCCAAAAAATCGATGACGGCGGGGTCAGGATTGCACTGGATTAATCCAGCGATCACCTTCTTCGCCGTCTCCGCTATTTCGGGAGTCAGGCCTTGCATGTCCTGAAACAGGTAAATCGATCCCGGGGAGGAGTGAGATTGAGGACTGGAGAATTAAGACGAACACAGGTTAGTACGTACGACACAAGTTGGACGGCACAATTATTGCTTTTTATACGCTCGGGTTCTACGAGGACTAATTAGTCCGGCATCAGCAGGTACGGGCTTCTTCTTCGAACCCTTTGGCCTCCCTGGGCCTCGCTTGGGTTCTGTTGGACCGGCCACACGCATAGGCCGGCCATCGCTCGCACGCTTTCCTGGCCTAACTAATAGCGCGGTCTTACGAGGTGGACCGCGCCTCTTAGCCGTCGCCCGAGGCTGTACATTCCCCTGGCTAACTCTGTGGCCCTCTGACGTGTTACGTTCGGCTGAAGAGTCCCTCGCTGGTAGCGCCTGGGCTACTTCTGCTGAGACGTATCTCTTGAGTTGCTGCGCATGGACGGGACGTATCGTTCGACCATCCTCACCTTGGATCTCATAGGTGTTTTCGCCTAGAATATTCACAATCGTGTAGGGCCCCGCGTACTTCGGGGCTAATTTGGCAGAAATCCCCTCAGCTGTTGAGGATAGTACCTTATTCTCTCTCCATACACGATCGCCTAGACAGAATTGTGGAGGTCGACGATGAGCGTCATAATATTTGGCTTGTCTCGCCTGCTCCGCTTGCGCGTCGGCCGCCGCCCGAACGTGCAATTCGCGGAGCTTGTCCATACGTACCACCCAATTGTTTATCGCCTCTTGCTGCCCTTGCTCTTCGGCTAACCTGTCTTCCTCCCGCCTTAGTGTCTTCGGTGGGTCGGGTTGTCGGCCGTAAATGAGCATGGCAGGACTTATATTTGTGGAGCTGTGTTCGGCAGTATTGTACGCGAACGCCAGCTCATTCAGTTTCTCATCCCAGGACCGGTGATTTTCCTCTGCGTAAGACATAATCATTGTCTTCACCGTTCGATTCACACGCTCGACAGGGTTGGCTTGAGGATGATACGGAGGTGTAAACGTGTGATGCACATTTCTCTCCTTTAAGAATGCCTCTAATGGTGCATTTTTAAATTCAGTCCCATTGTCTGAGAGAAACACCTCCGGGACTCCGAATCGCAGACATACTCGCTCGTTGAGTCCCTTAATTACCGATTTACCATCTGCCCTTTTTATCGGAATTACTTCAATCCAGCGTGTGAACAAGTCCTGGAATATGAGAATGTATTCGTGGCCGTGCGTGGTTTTTGGGAGGGGCCCCATAATGTCGCTGGCCACGATTTGCCATGGGCGCTCTGTAATTCGGCGTCCCATGAATCCTGTTGGAGCGCGCTGTTCGACTTTGCACTGCTGGCAAATTTGGCACTGGCTCACGTATCTGGCTACATCACGAGACATGTGTGGCCAATAATACTTCCGCTTTACTCTTTCTAGCGTTTTCTCGCGGCCCAAGTGCCCAGCAGTTGGAAAGTCATGGCATTCTCTCAGTACTTCGCGTCGCTTTTCGTGAGGGACTGCTAACTTCCATGCATCATCGTCGCCGAGAGACTCGTCTATGACTTCATCAGGTTCGTACTTCTACAGTCTCCCCCGCCAGCTTGAACGTGGGGAAGTCTCGCGGCCGCTGTTGAACCTCTTTCACAATTTCGAGGTACCATTGGTCGTTTGTATCGCGTTCGAGCTCTAACGCGGCGACCGCTGGCTCCTCTTCCTCGAACATCCGCGAAAGGGCATCTGGGACATTGTTCAAAGAGCCCTTTCGGTGTTCGACTGTGAAACTGTGGTTTTGTAGTTCCAAAGCCCATCTTGCTAACCTGCCTGATGGGTTTCGGAGATCACGGAGCCACTTCAAGCTGCTATGATCCGTGATGACCTTGAAGTCATAGGCCTCTATATACGGACGGAACTTTTTGATTGCCCAGAGAATTGCTAGACACTCTCGTTCCGTCACGCTATAATTCTTCTCGGCCGCGCTCAGAGTTCGACTAGCGAACTCTAGGACTCTTTCGTTGCCGTCTATTATCTGGTATAGCACCGCTCCAAGTCCTGTATCGCTCGCATCAGTTTGCACCACGAACTGTGCGTTAGATACCGGTCTGTGGAGAATCGGTGCAGAAGCAACTAGCGCTTTTAGCTTTTGGAAGGCCTCTTCTTGTGCCGTTGACCACTCGTATTTTCGATCCTTTTTCGTTAGTTCGGTCAGTGGTTCAGCAATTGTGGCGAAGTTTGATAAAAACTTTCTATACCACGAGGCCATTCCTAGGAAGCGTCTCAGCTGACGGAGGTTTTTCGGCACCGGATATTCCATAATGGGCTTTATTTTCTCGGGGTCTGGTTTAAAACCATCCCTATTTACTATGACCCCGAGATATTGGACCTCATCGCGACAGAAGACACTCTTCTCGCGATTTATTGTGAGGCCCGCGTCCTTTATCCTATCTAGAACTCTTTTTAGAACCTCTTTATGCTCCTCGAATGTTTCTGTGACTATTATTATGTCATCGAGATACGAGTAAGCAAAAGGTTCGAGTTCGGGGCCGATGACTTTGTCAATCAGCCTCTGGAAGGACGCTCCGGCATACGAAAGACCGTAGGGCATTCTTGTAAATTGAAATAACCCTTTGCCTGGCACGGTGAAGGCCGTAGTCTCTTTGGACTCCGGATTTAGTGGTATTTGGTGGTACGCACTACTTAAATCCAACGTGGATATATATCGCGCTTTCTGCAGTTTGCTTAAGATACTCTCCATGTATGGTAACGGGTATGCGTCTGGCCTTGACGCTGCGTTCACTTTTCTGAAGTCCACACAGAAACGGAACTTCCCGTTGGACTTGCGTACCATTACCACAGGGCTTGACCAGCCGCTTGTCGAAGGTTCTATTATACCCGCGAGTAGCATTTCCTCCACCTGCTTGTGCATCTCTTCCTCGAGTTTTCGAGATACTGGGTAGTACTTCTGTTTTATGGGTCTTGTGGAGCCGACGTCTACTGCATGCTCAACCCACGAAGTACACCCTAATGGTGCCAGGCCGTTTCCCATCAGCTCAGCTACTAAAGCTTCCGCTTCTTTGCGCTGCTCTTCTGTTGGGTCCGCCAACCCTATAGCTGATACGGACACGGTATTATTGGCGGTTATGGAGGCTACTTCTAACTTTACGCTTGCCTCATCATCTTTGAGATGCAGCGTATTGTCAGTGGGGTCTAAGACGGCGCTAAACTTCTTAATGAAGTTCACCCCAAGTAGCACTCCGTGTCTAAGTCTGGCATGATTGCGACGCGCACATCCTTGCACACGCCTGCCACGACCATGGGTAGATACACATAGCCAACCACTGCTATGCTCTGCCCATTAGCTACCCGTGCCGTTAGGCCGCTGGCCGGGATTAATTCTTTTCCACAGGCTGTAGCGAGCTGTAAGCCGATAGAATTCATCCCAGTCCAGGAAGCTCCAGTATCGAAGAGTGCCCGTAGCCTGTAGCCGGCTACACCTACTTGAAGCCACCATCGCGAGCATGTTTCCTGGTTATCTTCGTTCTGCTGAGTCGCGGGCACTTCTTCGCTCTCTCCTTCAGGCAATTGGACCGAGTTACCCTCGGTCGCTGATGTGAGCTGGGGGCGGGCGTGTGGCCGTGTTTACCTGCCCCTTGGCCGTTTCGCTGCTGGTTTCCGGCAGCATTGGGGTTGCGGTCGCTTCCCCTTTGCTCGTTGCCGTAACCCCTTCGGTACTCTGGCCTTTGTGGAGGTCCATTACTCCTTGGACTTGGCGGCCTAGCCTGGTGGGTCGCGCTACTACCCCCACTAGGCTGATTATTACTTTGCCCGCCTTCCCGCTGCCTGTTCTCCCAATTATTCTTTTTCTTGGGCTTCTTGAACGACTGTGGGTTTGGCGTTTGCCCACTATTTCCGTCGGTGCCTTTCTTTGTCAAGCTTGACAAACACTCGGCCATCACCCGACGGAACATAGCCTCGAGGCTTTCTCGAGGCTCCTGCTGTTGTTGCCCCATCGCCGCCACTCCTGGATTCTGCTTTTTCCGCTGATCCGTGGTTGGCTCTGTAGGTACGTAGGCAAACTCTGGCAAGTAAGTGCGCTCTGGCGGTGGTGGCGAGTGATACACCTTATCTGCCGCGAGCGCTAATTCGGCCTCCCGGGCTAAATCCAGGAGCCCTCGGTAATCCGTAATTTGATTACGCATCACCATTTTTGTAGTTCTGGCCGCATGTTCCGGTGCAACATGTCCAATTGTTGGGGCATGCTAGGCACCGGAACTAACTTGAGAATCAAGGCTTGCAGATTCACTACGTAATCTCTCGTGAGTTCGTTTCTGCCTTGAGTCCTCGCGTTTATCTCCGCTAGGATTCGCTGTTGATGGCCCCTGTCACCGCCATACATGTGTATTATGGCCTCTTGGAAGTCTTGCCAAGATCGCCACGTATGACGGTTACTCCTATACCAGGTGGCCGCTACTCCACTCAGGAGCTCTGACAATGACGAGAGTACTTCGTCGTACGTCAGATTTGCTAGAGCTCGACATTCCTCTACTCTCGTGAGGAATAACTCGACGCTCTGCTCCTTCAAGGACCCAGAGAACTTGATGTGCCATTTCCTTACGATTTGGCCAACATCACGGTTCGTCTGTTGAGGCACGTACGTCTGCCTCGTAGACTGGTCCAGTGTAGCGCTCACCCCGCCTGACGCTGTGTAGGATTTCTTCCGCTATTCCTCCTAGCGTCCCTTGGCGATTCAGTATTGGGGCTGCTGCTGTCAAAATTCACATATGTGAACGTGTCCTGAAAGTTCACATGCGGTGATCCTCGTCCCCTGCCCGCACTCGGTAGTTGGACTCCCTCCAAGCGCGTGCTTGAGGGTGGGTGTCGAGCTTCTTGGAGTATTCGCACACTCTCTTTGAGCTCTTCCACCTCTTTGACGAGTCTATGGATCACCGACAGCAGCTGTTCTGAGACTACGCTATCTCCCACAGCAATCCCTGCGGTACGCTGTTCCCCCGCACTTGGCCACTCAAAACTCTGTGGCTGCGGTGGACTTCGCGTTTGCTGCCAGAACGCGTGCTGCCCATTTTGTGCCGACAACGACTCTTGTTCTTGACTCTGCCGGAATTGTCGTTGCCTGCGCTGCTCTTCTAGCAACGCCTGCTGTCGCTGCTGCTCTTGATGCTTTCGCTGTTGCTGCCGCTGCTGCTCCTGCTGCTGTTGCTGTTGCTGCCGTCGCTGCTGCTCCATCTGCTGCTGCTGTTGCATTTGTTGCTGCTGCATTTGCTGCTGCTGCATTTGCTGCTGTTGCAGTTGCTGCTGCTGCATTTGCTGCTGCTGCATTTGCTGCTGCTGCATTTGCTGCTGCTGCAGTTGTTGCTGTTGAAGCTGTTGCTGTTGGAGCTGTCCCTCGGCTTCGGCTGGAGATGTCCCGGTGGGTGCTGCAGAGCTCAATATCTCTGTCCCGGAACCCTCCTGGCCGTTTGCCTCATCCGCTGGCTCCACCACTGCATTATGTGCTTGTTGTGGAGCGTTCATCCTCCGAGACTCCGAGAGTTTTTGCATCACTATCGGGTCATCAAGGAGCGTAATGAACGGGTGCGGTTGGTCTGGATCAGTATTGGGATCCACAATAGTCGACCCAGACTTGTTCATCAACGTTAAGTCGATGAACGCCCTTCGGGACTGCTCGCGTTTAGCAAACGCTTGCTTCTCCGACAGCTCCGGCTCTGGCACAAAATCGGCGGCACTGTAATCGCCCATAAGCCACTTGATCGTTGTCAGCATATTCACTGATTGCAGATCTGACTGCTGCAGACCAAGGGCTTGCATGGCCTCGATAATTTCCTCTTCGGGCTGTGTATACGCCCAATTGAGTATCGCAGATTCCGCAAATTGCGACGATCGGGCCATGGTGTCAATTGGCTGTGCGCTTCCCCACGAACTTATTTTACTAGCGCGAGTAGTATCCTGATTGATGGCAGAGAGAGTTTGCCTTTTCAACCCGTGAGCTAGCTTTTTCAACGCGAACCCGGGTTATTTTCTAAGAGCTACGGCGGTTGCTCTTAACCTCGATAATGTACGAGGATTTCCCGTATGCGGCTCTAAAAAAAAATAAAAGCTATTTCTGTAATTAATTACGATTTGTAATTAATTACGCTCCACTACTCGCACTTGTAATTTTAAAAAAAAAAAATATGAAAAAAATTATAAATATATGAGTCAAAACGGACAAAATCACCAAAAACACAAAAAATAAATACAATTTTCACCTAAAAAAAATAAAAACAATTTTTAAGTTCGAGGGGATTTTTGCGCTCGAGTTTTTACTCTGGCGCACAGTCAACTTTTTGTTCCGAGAGTGCTTGCCGACTTTCTCTCGATCTTCTTCTAACTGCACGATAAAAGAAAAAAAAAATTTTATTTTTCGCCCAAAAAAAAATAATTCGTATCGGAAATACGAGGACGAGAAGAAAAAAAAATTTTCGAGACGAGAAAAAAAATTAATTAAAAAATTAATTATCGCTAAAAAAAAAATTTTGTCGTTAAAAAATTAATTGTTATTAAAAAAACTTTAATTGTTAACAATAATTCCTCAACGCTCCAAAAATTCCGCGATCAATATCTCTCCTCGTCGGCACACTAGGTCGAGGGTTATTGGCTATCGCACGCCTAACCTCTCGACCGCACTCTCGCAACAGCACGGCTGTGTCACGCACACGCACACACGCGCCTACGAGCTGCGGCACGAAGAGCCTTTGTTTGCAGCTTACGCTCAGCTACGCTGCTGAGCTTCTTCGCGCCAAGCTTCGCCGCGAATCACGTACGCGTCGCAGGTCCTTCTCCACCCCCAAAACGTTGGGCGCCAGTTGTAACGGGATGGCTAGTGGGGGAAAATCCCAACAAGCCACAGGCCAGCGATGCCCTAGAACACGGTGCCGCGGGTGTCAGACTAAAATGACTTGCCCGGGGATCTGCTCCTGGAATCCCGAAAACAACGCGAAGATCGCACACGAACTTCGCTTTCCAACTAATTGGATCGCTGAGTGAAAAGCGCGCGCTCGACGAGTAAAGCGCGCGGCCGCTATGCTCAGATATGAAAACGACCGGCGGAGTCGTTTTCCCGCGGAGGCGGCGGTATCCGGGAGAAGGACAGGTTGTAAAGAACAACGCGACGAGTAACTAGATATAACAATATATTCCCAAACACTAATCTTTACAAGCACGACGCAAGTGCTGATTAGTACAAAGAGTTAGTTCGCGCGCGACCGTTAATATTCAAACGCGCGAACTACACGGCGCGCGGCGAAGCTGCTAATTTCGCGCGCGGTGTTAAAGTACGGAGGGCTGACACACACCCCCACGTACACGGCACAGAAGGCTTGCACGGGGCGATTTCCGTGCGAGCCTTTACAATAAACCCGCGAGAGGAGAGTAGAAAACTTACGTTAGGAAGGAGCAGCCGGTGCACTCGACTCTCTCTCGCTCCCTGTCGCTCGCACAGCAGTTGTGCTCTCTTTTCTCTCTCTCTTGCTCGCTGTATCGTGTCGGCAGGCGGGTTGGCTGCCGGCTCGTTCCTCACAGTCTCGTGCGGCTCACGCGGCTCGGGACAGCTCTCTCTCTGTCTCTCTTTCGCACGTTCACTTTATACGGCGCCTCCACTACACTCGCGGGGTCTCACAAGGTACGATAGGACGGCGCGGACAAGTAAAACAGGAGAGACACGGAGGAGATGTTTTTAGCGCGATGGCAGACACGAATATGGCTCCCTTTTCTCGCGGGAACCAGTTAGCAGCTTCGCGACGGATGACGGGCATTTTACGCGTCGTGAGACCGATTCGCTACGCGCGGCGCGCCTCGATTCGGCTGCGCAGGAGTTGCGCGCGCGCGCTCACTACCTTCGCGCGGTAGATTAGAATCGCGGCTAGACACGCGTTACAATATATATATATATATATATATATTACTTTTCTTTAGTAATTTAAATTTATCTGATTTATAATAATACTTTAATATGAACTTATATTTTTAAATTAGATGTAAATACATAAACATGAAAGCCCCTGGAGATAAAACATTTATCTGTATGTATATCTGGTATAACGATAGTATATTACGCAAAAAAAATAGAAACATACTTATATGTATCCATAAAAAATATTGACATGGTATATTAAGAGAACTATAATTATTTTAATAGTATTTTTAAAATGCTAAAAAGAAAATAATAAAGAAAAAAAATGGTGTATAGTTATCATAATTAGTCGAGTAGGAATAAATTGAAGGCTAAAGTCAGGGCCTGTACAGGGGATCTGATTAGCTTGTACAGGCTGAAATATCTACAATTGACAGGTATATCATGAGGGGCGCGACAGGACCTAAATAGTTAGCCTAACTTACATTTTTATAATTTTCTTATGATTTTCTTATGATATTTTACACTGTCCATTTACGAAGTGAACAAATAAGGAAGTATTATCCGGATGATATTTCGAATAATATACGGTATATGTCTAGATTTAAAAGTATTTAATAAGTATAAAAATTTAATTTAAAGGCAATCTGTTCAAGGCCTGTCCTGCCCTTCGTCATGTGTTTGAATTACTGCCAGCCTGATCGCAAGTAATTCAACCGGTAGGCCTGAATGAATTTTTACTCGGATATGCATTTTGTTGGTTGGCTTTCTTAGTACAAAAAAAAATAATTGGTAATAATAATTTTTGAAAGTAACATCCGAATCTATATAATAGTAGTGACTATTTGAAGTCTTGGAAAAAATTGTTTTTTTATTTTTTTGTTATTGAAGCAATTATTGAGAATGTATTTAGAAAAAAAAATTGTTTAAACTATATTATACACCTAGGGAGTCAAAATATAGAATGTCCCAGATCACATGTAAATAGTCACTTGAGTTGAAGATGAAGATGACCAACGTGCAATTTGAGGCATTCTTTATTTGCTCTTGTGGTGCGTACGTATACAATGTTTTTGCCTGGTGAGGCTGAAAATACAACCTTTGCGATTAGCCACCGCGAGCAAAAGTAGTATTTTAGGCCCGCTAAGTAAAAAAATGTCATTAGAATGGTAATTGTAACTATCTTTATTGGTATAGTTTTAAATAATATGTTCAAAGTAATAGAATTTTAATAGTAAGTATATTTATACCCATCTATGGAGGTAAAAAGTTGGCAGTATACTTATAAATCGCCTTTCGAGCCGAAGGCGAGAATAGCAAACATGTGTTATGGAGCGGTCATCCTTTTTTATTATTTACTATACCTAGGCCTACCTAGAAGGTATTATTTCGCTTTCAACTCAAAAACATGAATGTGGTATTTTATATTTAGATATGGTAAAATAGTACTTTTCGACACGCGTGGGGAAGTCGATTATTTCGCTCATGTGACATTTTGCACGAGCGAAGTGAGTGCGAAAATGTCACATGAGCGAAATAATCGACTTATGCACTAGTTTTGAACAGCATTTTATACCACGAGCGCCGAAAAATCATACCAAAGTTATGATTTTGAGGTTAGAGTGGTATAAAATAGTATACGCAACACAGGGGTAAAGAGAGTTTACTTTTTTTTCAAGTATAATCATAATTGTTAGTGTAACATTCTTAAAACATTGTCGTTTTTAGTTAGAAATGTTTTCAAAAAAAAGCTTTAATTATTAAAATTATGTATGAAAATTTATAAGTACCATTTATTATCACAAATACAAGCTATCGTTGATGTTGATTCAAATGAAGATATAATATCTAAGTTTATTAAAACTTGGAAATAGTAAAATACTTGTTATTATAAAACTAACGTTTAATGAAAATCTAAGACACATTCGTCCGGGCATACGGCGTATATAATATGCATGTGAAGGTATACTACGATGCTTCGAGAGAGTTTATGTAGGCGGGCACAATCGAATGGTGCGAAAAAGTCTATATTGTTTAGCAGTGGGTGTTCAACAACGTTTGCTATATTTGTATTCCTTCGTCTGTTGCTTTGAAAGTACCGTTAATGATTTACAATAAACACATATGCAGCTTTTATATTTGTGAGAAGGAAATGGACACTTTGCGCATTGATTTTTTTTACTTTCTTTTTGGGAGGGCTAACTTAGCGAATACGTTTGTTTTCTCGATTGTTTTCACAACAAGATCTTATGTACGAATACGCGTGTTTCTTTTTATTACAATATACAAAGTATTCTTTTAAAGTATCCGTACAATCGTATACTACAGTAACAATTAATGGGGAAACATTATTTTCTCAGCAGTATTGTTTTATTGTCTTCCGGTTAACGTATACTTATTATTTTGCACAGTTTTGCTCGTGAAACATTGTTGTTTAAAAATCATGCATGCGTAAAGACGTACAATAACGTTATAAAACTTTTAAGATTTTTAGATTAATCGCAGAATTTTTACATTAATGCGATTTAGAAACGTATATATAATAAAAATTAAAAAAAATACATACCTGTTTTTAGTATTTTCGAGTTATTTTATAGGTTATATAAAGTATATATATATATATATATACACTGTAATAAAATAGAAATAGATTTTTTTGGATGTAGGAATATCTTTAGATTTATAATAATAGCGCTTACCTAAAAACACTTAAAAAGAGGTAAACTCAAACTGATTGATATGTAACTATATAGATGCTCTGAAATTTTACTTAATTGGGAGTAATTTTGGACATCTCGGAAAATTTCAAATTTTCAAATTGGATGTTATTTTAAATTTGTTTCATACAATTTTGATATACATATTAATGTTTTATTTTTGTCTTATACAAAATAAAACAAATTTATTGTTTGCATTTAGAGGAGCATGGTTTTGTTTCTACTAAAATATGAGGAAAACTATTGTTTCATTATTCTCGATTACAAAAAAAAAAAACAGTTAACTCTTATATAGTTATAACGAAAGGTGGGAATTATAGCTGCTCACGGGTATTCCTAACGACATATACCTACTTATACAATCTTAATTACGAAAAAATATTCGCGGCACATGCACACACACTAATACCACGTAAGGGAAAAAACAGAAGAAAAAAGCTCAACACTGATGCATTCGGCAACGGCAATCTGGCATTGCGCTATGTGCATGAGTTCTATTGCATTTGCAGCAGCCATAACGGCTATACTTCGGCTAGGCTGCGTTCTGCGCATAAGTGCATAGGTACAGCGGAAAAAATTCGACCCGCGTGACCGCGAGCGCTCCCTGTGATATCTATATAAGTATATTATATGGATCGCGCGCGTGCTTTCTGCTACTGCCTTAGCCGGTTAGCCCTGCAGGTGACTATGTAGTGAGTTAGTATAGTGCGAGCTATGCGAGGTGCACTGTGCAGCGCGACGCGTGGCGTGGCGCGTGCGCGCGTGTGTTCATGATGTATTGATGTGTGATGGCAACAATCGCACGACTGCGGCTCCCGGCGTCCACAGCGATGACAGCGGCTGCTGTACTATGTCGCCTTGGTGAACGTCGTCCCTTTCAGCGTATTCGCCGTTTGCTGATAATTCGTTGGAGACAGGAAAACAGTGTGTCAATGTCGGGAGCAGATTTGGTAAGCCTTTTCTCGTTCCTAACCTGTCTGATGGGTGAGCTGACACCCTTACAAAATGCCAGATGCTGTTGGATCGTGGAGACTCAGCTTATGCCCAATTGTTAGCTGCTACTACTCTTACGAAATTGGTTTCTCGTTCTGCTCAAGGATTGAGTTTGCAGCAAAGGCTTGATATTAGTAAGTCCTATTGAAGTTTACAATTTGTATTAATAGTATGAAAATATTGTTTCTAGACAAATGTTAGTACACATTGATAGATGCAATAATGTATTAGATTTGAATATTTATAGAAATTAATAATGATTTTCTTTTGTAGGAAATTATGTCTTAAATTATTTAGCAACCCAGCCAAAATTGCCTAACTTTGTTATTCAAGCACTAGTTATACTTTTTGCGCGTATATCAAAACCTGGTTGGTTTGACTCGGACAAAGATGAGTTTGCTTTCAGAAATGTAGTCAGTGATGTTTCCAAGTTCCTTCAGATTTGTAAAATGCAGAACAAAAGGATATAGAATTTCAACAAAATATTCTCCATAATATAATATATTTCATTTTTGTATAGGGATCAGTCGAGTCACTGTATGATAGGAGTGCAATTACTTTCCCAGTTAACATGTGAAATGAACCAAATATCAGAAGCTGATGCCAATAGATCATTAACAAAGCATCAGAAAACAGCTAGTAATTTCAGAGATATACAATTGTTTGAAATATTTAGATTATCATGTTCGTTATTAGGGACAGCCCGTGAAAATTGTAAAAATTTGAATTTCAATGACGAAGCACAGGTGGCATGTTATAACTTATGTTATTTTTATCAGTATATGACAAAATTACTAACCTAATTAGACTTGCACAAAATTGTCTAACTTTTTACTTTATTGGTACTTCAACTGATGAAAGTTCAGATGATCTTTGTACTGTACAGATTTCCACAAGTTGGAGACCTGCATTTCTAGATTTTTCAACTTTGAAATTATTTTTTGACCTGTATCACAGCCTGCCCAATACTTTATCCTCTCTTGCTCTTTCCTGCTTGGTTCAAATTTCATCGGTTCCATGTAGTTTGTTTTCTAATGCAGAAAGAGCTAAGTTCCTAACACATTTAGTGAATGGTGTCAAGCACACACTGCAAAATCCCCAAGGACTCAGTGATCCTGGAAATTATCATGAGTTCTGTAGATTGTTGGCTCATTTGAAAAGCAACTATCAACTAGGTAAGGCAAAAAATTTAATTCATCGATTAAATTTAAAAAATGTTTATTAATGCATTGAATATTTAAACAGGTGAACTGGTAATGGTGGAAAATTATCCAGAAGCTATTCAGTCGATAGCTAAATTTACTGTACAGAGCCTTCAAATGTGGCAATTTGCTCCAAACAGTGTACACTATCTCTTAAGTTTGTGGCAACGTATGGCGGCTTCAGTACCCTATGTCAAGGCAACTGAACCTCATCTCCTGGAGACTTATACACCTGAAGTTTCTAATGCCTACAATACTTCTCGATTGGAATCTGTGGCAGTGGTTGTTAGAGAAGGTTTAGAGGATCCTCTAGATGATTTGGGGATGGTTCAGCAACAGCTTGAACAACTTTCTGTGATTGGTTGATGTGAATACCAAAAACCTGCACTTTACTAGTACAACTTTTTGATCAAGCTGCGAGAGCATACCAGGAATTATTGACTCAAACCGCCACACCTACACAACAGGTCGATATTCTTATTCAAGAGGGGCAGCTTACATGACTTGTTTACATTATTGGTAAATTTTTTTTTTATATTTTCGCATATAAAAGTTTAGGTTTATAATAATGATTTTACAAACTTGTGATGGAATTTACAGGTAGTGCCATAGGTGGCAGAGTTTCCTTCAATACTAATGAAGAGCATGATGCTATGGATGGAGAATTAGTTTGTAGAGTTCTTCAACTTATGAACCTCACTGATTCTAGATTAGCTCAAGGGGGCTGTGAAAAACTCGAGTTGGCTATGTTGAGTTTCTTTGAACAATTTCGCAAAATATATGTAGTTGATCAAGTACAAGAAAACTCCAAAGTCTATAGGCGATTGTCTGATGTTTTGGGTTTGAATGGTGAAGCTATGATTCTTAGTGTGTTTATTAGAGAAATGACGTGTTTGAAATTCCGAACGTTCATAATGAACGAAATATTAACTTAAAGTTTCTAATTCTGGTTAGAATTCCCCGGAGTGTGGTTTACTGGTGACTGCAAGAGTGAGAAGTGAAGAAATACAGTTATTATCCGATTTTAAATGTATTAAGTAGCCAAATTCGGCTAAATTTGAAAATGGCAAAAATTTTTCGTTCACTATGAACGTTCGAAATTTCAAACACCTGAAAAATGTAAGTTCTGTTAACAGACGATTTTTAATTTAACACCTGGTTAGTATATATTGATGAAATAATTTTGTTTTGCAGAATAACAAATTTAAAATACCGGGGAAGAAGTGAACAAATTATTTCAAAAACATTACAGTTATTGAATTATTTATCAGTTGGTTACACTTGCGTGCGTAAGCTTGTTAAATTGGAGGAAGTGCAGTTCATGTTGAATAATCATACAGTATGTATTCATTTACATTTCTATTTATTTAGTTTATCTTTATTTCAGCTATTTCTACGTAGGCAAATTTATCAACAAAGACCAAAATTTTATTTTTTTATTACAGAGTGAACATTTTCCATTTTTGGGTAATAGTGTGGCTGTGACTGAAATGCGGTGTAGATCAATGTTTTACACTTCTCTTGGCAGGTTGTTAATGGTTGACTTAGGAGAGGATGAAGATAGATTTCATACTTTTATGCTTTCTCTTACAGGTATTATTACTCTATTGTCCAAAGATATATTATTTATTTCATAACAAACGCTATCTAAGCTTCTACTTGCAATTGTTTAGCTGCTCTTGAAAGTCTTGGTCAATTAATGAGAGCGGCTGATATACCACTATTTGCAGCAGAGGAAGCAAAGAAAGCTTTAATTGGTTTAGTCAGGGATCTCAGAGGATTGGCATATGCTTTTAATACAAAAACTTCTTATATGATGCTGTTTGATTGGATGTATCCTTTTATACTTATTAATTATTTTTATTCAACACTTCTTTTTAATATTTTAATTGCTAATTCTATTATGAATCACGATATTTTCTTGACATAATTACATTCAGTTATCCAAATTATACGCCGATTCTTTTGCACGCTATCGAGCTATGGCACCACGAGCCGCAAGTGACGACTCCTATCTTGAAGCTGTTCGCCGAATTAGTACAAAACCGCAGTCAGCGGTTACAGTTCGACGTCTCCTCCTCCAACGGCATTCTCTTGTTTCGCGAAGCAAGCAAGGTGATATGCAGCTATGGCAATCGCATCCTGGGCATCGAGGTCTCCAAAGACCAGATCTACCCGCTCAAGCTCAAGGGCATTAGCATATGTTTTAGTATGGTGAAGGCGGCGCTCTGCGGCAGCTACGTCAATTTCGGCGTGTTTCGTCTATACGGTGACGAGGCGCTTGACAACGCGTTGAACACTTTCGTTAAATTGTTGCTCAGTATATCGCAAAGTGACCTCTTGGTGGTTTGAGAAAAAATAAATTCTTTCAGACTTTTCTTTTTGAAAAATTTTATTCATTGTCATCTTCTGTGTTCGCAGGATTATCCAAAATTGTCTGTGACGTATTATGGATTACTGGAGTGCCTGGCGCAGGATCACATGGCCTTCCTGTCGACCCTCGAGCGGCGCGTATTCTTGTACATTTTGTCGAGCATCAGCGAAGGCCTCACGGCACTAGGTGCACTTAAAGACTCCTTCACAGGTCTGTGCGGCTGATGAATTCTTTTCAAGTGATATCGTTGTAAATTAGTCGTCGATATTCCTTATATATATATATATATATTCTTACGCCTTTTGTCCTCTAGTGCTTGTTTGCAAGTTCCTAGCAGTCTATTCGGCTTGGAATGTATATTCTTCGTCATTGAATCGTTAAAAAAATGTTGTTTACATATGTATATTTCTTGTATAGATACTTATTTCGAATCCTAATTGAATTGATTAGATTTTAATCTAAAGCTAAGCATCTTGAAATGAACTAAATTTTTTCAATTTATTTGAACTATACTTTTTTCATTTATTGTGTAAAAACGTAGTTAATTATTTACTTCATTTTTGTGTAATCTTACGTGGAAGAAGCTTTAAATTATTACATTCACTAAACTATATTTATCGTATAATTTTGTACTAAAAATTGGTTCTTGCATGCAATAAAACGTAAATTCGTGCTCTTTAACAATATCCGTAAAATAATTTACTTGGTCTAATTCATAGATTTAATTAATACACTTGATTAATATAAAATTCGTTCTTCCACATAAACGTTTAATACCTAAATTTAAATTTTGTTCATGTGCATAAAACGTCGTACATGCAAGCTGCATTTTATATTTATTACGTAGAAAATACGGACACGAAGAGAATTGAAGCGTAAGATACCTGGACTATTTAATCAGGTCTTAGCACTCATATTCAGCCGCACAGCTGGCCTATTACTAATTCATTATCATTTTATTTTATGTTTGTTGTTCTAATCTTTTACATGGCTTGCTTCATATCAACATTTTTGAAGTACTAACCTTAATTTCCAAGTGCGATGCATTTGCTTGTGTCTGGGAATAATTAATAAATATGATATTTTGTATTTTCAATGAAAAAATGATTGATTTTTCTTGATTTCAGAAACAATGATTTGTATGGATGCTGTGTGACACTAGATCATATTGTAACATACTTGTTTAAGCAGCTCTATCAAAAAGGTAAATTTAAAAATAATTTTTGAGATTATGTTTTTGTAAATTTTATGATTTTATGAGAAATTTGTAAAACTAAATTTTTATTTTTCTTAAAGGTATGTATCCCGGCAAAAAGAATGCAGTTGTATTTACTGGTGGTGACTTGTTTTTTTTAATTTTATCAGTAATTTTATTTCAGGTGGGGGGGCTTCGCCCCCCACACCCCCCTGAGCAGGGGCTTCGCCCCCTGCACCCCCACCAGGGGCTCTGCCCCTGGACCCCGTCCCGCGCCCCACACACTCGCTTCCGATGCATCTTTCCTTCTCGCTAGTGCCTTATTATCATTTATTAAATAGCCATGATTTTGAGTTCGATTTAATTTTTTGTAGGTAACTGATGTATCGAGGTAAGTCAATAACGACCATTGCTACAGACTTTTTTCATACGGTATTATTTTTTGTATCATGTATTTATTAGTCATGTGTATTTTAGGTGCTCAACTCTCTTACTTGGCTCATAGAGTAGTGGTTGATCTGTTATTTGTACGTTGTCGATCTTTAGGCTTAAGTTATTTCTACAGTGATACAACAGATGGTATAGTTACTGACCTAGTCAATGGTTGCTAGTTAGATGATGTTGAGCAAATTGTTATTTATGAAGTAGCGTAGTTCCACTTTGCTACTTCTGCAGCTCCGTTAGTTATTTTAAGTGTCAATACTTTAGAATGTGAGGGGTTAGGTAATTAGGAACTGGAAGGGAATCATAATAAAAATGCTCTATGTTTGTGGTTAGACACAATACGGGTAGGTAGTTATCGCTGATAAGATTAGCTCGGTTGGTTAATTTCTAAGTTTGGCTAGGAATTAAGAATTCTTCTCAGAGTCCGTTATATCATTATGAAATGATTGTATATACAAATGTCAAATAGGAAAAAAGTTTTGTTCAAAGATTATTTTACTCTTTTGTTTATATCTGTTTATGCCAAGTCAAATTTTGCTAAATAATAGTCGAAAAACGATGATTTTATCCCTCCCGCAGTCAACGAACTCAGTCGTATGTTTACGTTTTGCCGCAGTACTCGGAATAGGCGTTGTCAATCACGATCAGATTGCGTTTAAACATTCTCCTGTATATTTGCTATATTGCCTGTAGTTTTTGATTCGCTCTAACCTTTTTTAAAGACTCGCGTCATAAGTGTTTTTTGTTTTATCAAGGTACTTCCATAAGAGCCCGTGTATAAGAGTTGAACTTTGAAGTTGAATAATTTCATAACCGAGTTGACAAACGATCTGAAATTTCACACACACTAATAGAAAATCAATCGAAGAACAACAATATTTAGTTTTTGGACGTAACCTTTTTCATTTCGGTATCGAATCTCCTTAAAGGGGGCCTTACACATAATGGTTTCTGAGAAATTTTAAAAAAAAAGTATTCAATGAATTTTTATGGGACAAGTCCTAAATTACTTAAAATTCATGCAGTAATGGTCCGAAGAGTTGGAAATATTAAAATTATTTGATTAAGTATTTCTAAAAATACTTAAAAACCACTTTTAATTGTTTAATTTTAAGAGTTTTTGTAATTTTCTTTGTCATTTTTAGCATTTTAAAATTATTTAGTAAACTATTTTTAATATCTTCAACTCTTCGAGCAATAAATACATGAATTTCAAGTAATTTAGACCCATGAGAAGCCATCGATTCGGCTGATTTTGGCCTCAGAAGCTACTAGGTGTAATACGCCCTTAATGGATACGTATACGAAAAACACCTATTTTGAAAAATTCGTAACTTTTGCAAATATCCAAAAAACCGAACGAAATCAATTGGGTCGTTTTCTAGAAGGTTAAAACTTTTTTTTCCGCTGAATACGAGCCCAATCGATTTTGATAGAAAAAAGTTACAGGGGTGCCAACATTGCGATTTTCGAAAATCGACCATTTTGAAAGAGCTGTATGTTTGCTTGCAGTTAATCAAATCAATCGTTGGCCGAGTGAAAATGAAACTTGCTTTTAAGAGGAAGAAAATAGGTTGTGTCCGATCTCAATATCTATAAAACTCGAGGAACTACAAAGGTTGAAATGTAACCTTACAAACAAAAATATTTAGATTCACGTTTTCCTTTGTGGAAAAATTTCATTGCGTTATTTATATTCCACAAATTTTTTTTCTAAAATTTGACAAAATAGAAAAAAAATTCCTTCTTGAATCATCCAAATCGATCAAAAAACGAGCCCTACAGAATTTTTCGAAAATGGCCATTTTTTGACAATTTTTCGAAATTCAGCACGGTGTAGCTGTCTCACTATTGGATATGGGGAGCTAATATTGGGGCTTTCTCATTTTTTTTATATGTACTTTCACAGGAAAAATCAACGAGGAAAACGGTTGACCCCCAGCGACCGGTTATGACCGAGAAGTAGATGAACGACCCATATATATATATAATTATCACTTAACCCCTTTATGGAGCCCATCCCTGTATATTAGTACCTACGCCCAGAGTTCCCGTATACAAGTGACTAAAGAAATAATCCCTCTCTGGGTATAGAAACTCTAGATCGGGCTCCATAAACGCCGTATAAGAATATTTTATGGGACCCGGGCTCCATAAAAGAAAATGGGCTCCATAAATATGCTCATGTGTATAAAAGGGCTCTATAAATCTGGTAAAAGAAATATATATATATATATATTCACATCTGGGACGCATTTTGAGGATTATATAAGTCATATATACCGAATTTTGAGGATTTTGTAGGCATTTTGAGGAGTCTCCTCAAAAGTCCAAAGCACTCGAGAGGCATTTTGAGGATTTTTCAGCGGTTTCCACAATAGTGTGTTAATACATCGATTTCGGAAATTCCGTGATATTTTTCCGTAAAAGCGAGCGCCGCAGGCGTCGTGGTGTTAGTCAATAACCTTAGGGTCATTATTTCTTTAGTCACGCGCTTGTTTATTGGTTGTTTATAACAATGTTTATATTTGTGTCACCACTATTGTACAAATTCTTTATGAAATCCTCAAAATACCGTATAATGATATTTATATATATATATATATATATATATGTTTGTAAATTGGTACTTTTGAGGAGATGTGAACCTTTCGCTCAGAGTTCGGACAATGTGACTAAAGAAATAATGACCCTCAGGTTACCGAGTCTTGGAAAAGGGGGTATAGATTTCTCCTCAAAAGTCGCGATTCTTGCGTTGAGAAATTTGAGGAGTCACAACTTCCGTAAAATAACAGCCTAAATCGAATGGACGACACTAAGAATCTCAAGTACATTTATAAAAAATCCGTTAAAACAACCAATAGACACTTCTGCAATAACGAAAGTAACAATAAACGCTGTTAGTCGTACGATCTCCAGTACGCTACTTGTTGGCGCGCTCCCTCTCCTCTCACTCTCAGAATTTGAATTTGCGAAAATTAACGTCCCCCCTGTAGGTATATAAACCCCGGAAATTTCACATTTCTCTCAATGTCGAAAAATGGGACTCCAGAGTGCAGGATGGGTAAGAGCTCTAGCTGTTTATTGTTATATTCGTATAGAATTTTAATTTTCGTTAATTTAAAATCAAATTTTCAAACTCGAATTCTTTTCAAAATATTCTAGTTAAATAAAATCCGCTCACAGACGTTGCACTATGTGCTATATCATTACTTGATCGACGTCACCTATGTTTGTCTACGAACCATGGTGTAAACTTTCGTTAATTTATTAGGTCAGTAAAATGCCAAAAAAAGTGTTAATGGGTTCTTTTGCTTAAAATATTCTGTATATATATTTTAACTATGTATTTTTTTCCCTTCTTAGCCCTGATGAAGGTATTAATATCAGTACCGAAACGTCGGCCAATAAACTAAGTTTTAAATGAATTTTTCTTGGTTCCTCGTTGATCGTTTTATTGCAACCTCCTTCAAAATTTACACTTTGGAACGTAGGAGTCATCATCTCACAAAAAAATCTTTTGATCTAAGTAGAGCAATGAAATGGCTTTCGATTAAGAGGGATATGTTATATAGTTGAAACTAACGCAATAGGTATATAAGCGCATTGAATTTCTCGTACATCCATTTCAAAGTATATAATCACGCGATCGTCCTAAGGCTCTTCTATAATACTTGCCTTCAGAACGCTCCCGCGTTCCTTGATAGTTTTTTTGTAGCAGTCAACAAACTGTTTTCCCGAGCATTTAATTGTTAATTAAAAATAGTTACCATGTTAATTTTTATACTCACTTACCGGATTATTGTTCCTTATGACCTCCTCAACGATAATCCGCTTTGGTAAGGTCGGGTTACAATTAAGTTGCAATCAAAGCCTAATTTGACTGGCCTACGACAGGATTGGCCTGAGGGTGGTATGGGGGTGTAAACGTGTGATACACACCTCTCTCCTTAATAATGCCTCCAAGGGTGCATTCTTAAATTTAGTCCCAATATCGGAGAGAAACACGTCCGGGACTCCGAATCGCAGACATATTCATTCGTTGAGTTCTTTTATTACCGATTTACCATCTGCCCTTTTTATCGGAATTACTTCAATCCAGCGTGTGAACAGGTCCTGGAAGATGAGGATGTATTCATCGCCGTGCTTGGTTTTGGGGAGGGATCCCATAATGTCGCTGGTCACGATTTGCCATGGACGCTCCGTTATACGACGTCCCATAAATCCTGCTGGAGCGCGCTGTTCGACTTTGCACTGCTGGCAAATTTGGCACTCGTTCACGTATCTGGCCAGATCTCGAGACATGTGTGGCCAATAATACTTCTGCCTTACTCTCTCTAGAGTTTTCTCGCGGATCAAATGCCTAGCAGTTGGAAGGTCGTGGCATTCTCTCAGTACTTCGGGTCGCTTTTCGTGAGGGACTGCTAACTTCCACGCATCGTCGTCGCCGAGAGATTCGTCTACGACTTCATTAGGTTCGTACTTGTACAGTCTCCCCCCCACCACCTTGAACGTGGGGAAGTCACGCGGCCGCAGTTGAACCTCTTTTACGATCCTGAGGTACCAGTAGTCTTTTGTATCGCGTTCGAGCTCTAACGCGGCGACCGCTGGCTCTTCTTCCTCAAACATCCTTGAAAAGGCATCTGGGACATTATTCAACGAGCCCTTTCGATGTTCGGCCGCGAAACTGTGCTTTTTTGATAGGTTGTTTGTATGTGTAATGAAACACGTGGATCCTTTTGAGCAATTAAGTATTTTATTAATTTACTATCAGTCGACGTTTCGGAATCATTGTAGGATTCCCTTTTCCAGAGACTAGAAAACAACGATGTAACTTAATTCGTATGATCTAATTTCGCCACTATAATAACAAACAATACACAGCACAAGTCTTACCTAATTAATTAAATTAATTAACACATACGCCCAATTTCATAGCAATGTAGTTGTTCGTCAATATAAAAAGATTGAACACGTAGCTCTCTCGACATTTTCTTTCTAACGCACGTCATATTTGCACTGTAATTAAATCGAAAAAATTATGATTAGAAGGCTGAATGTGAATTTCAAATAATCATGAACCACACGAATTATGAAATGAACTTACTAAATAAAAAACGAAACCATGTTGGAAATTAAAAGCTGACAGGAACTGTGGTACATTGACCCGTTATCAAGCTACTAGTTTTCCCCGGATGGTAGCTAACAGAGCTATCAAAGAAGGACTGCGGACAGGTGACATCGCAGGGGATTATTTATACCCAAAAACGCTCACAGTGTCCGTGGATCGCCCTGCTACTACAAAGCATCCAAGAACCATAGCGAGTCGAGAAGCTCCTGGCGCTCCTCTTCACCGCACACACATGCGCATACGCAGGAACTAAGTAGTGCAACCTCAACATCGCTCATACCATCGTGCTACCCCGACTTCTCAGAATACGAGAACTCGACCCTCTAGGAACTAACTGTTTTTTTCTATCTTTAATTACGTTATTGATAATATCTATGGAAGCCTTATAATCATTTTCCAACTTAACAGTATCAGTGATTCTATTCATATTATTTTTTGTATTATAAATGTGGATCATTTCTGAAAATTCTCTTTTACCTTTCTTAATTTCTTTATCAAAAACTTTTATCTTTTCAAAATTAATTCTGTGACGTGTTTCTGTGGCGTGTACGGCTAGTGCAGATTTAGTATCGCTATTTTTTACACTCAATTTATGCTCATTCATGCGAATTTTGAGTTTTCTGCTAGTTTGTCCAACATATGTTAGATCACAATCAGAACAACCTATCTCATAAACAACGTTACTCTGCTGCAAACTATTTAATCTATCTTTACCTAACGTGATGAATCTCGATAACTTGTTAATTGGTTTGTTTACAACCCTGTAACCGTTACTAGATAATATAGATTTTAGTTTATAGCTTAAATCTTTAATAAATGGTAAAACTATAATTTTGTTGTTGTTAGCAACTGTATTCTTTGTCAGTAAACGATTATTTTTTTAATTATCGTGATTGTTGTTTAACTGGAAAATCCTATGTCTCATATTTTCAGAGATAAATTTCATAGGATATCCATTATTTTTAAGAAACTGAGTTGCAATATCTAGCTTTTGTCTATGAAATTTTTTATGTGAAAGATTAATAGCACGATCTACAAGATTGTAAACAATTGCTCTTTTATTTTGAATAGGATGATGCGAATCGAAATGAATAAATCGTCCGGAATAAGTACTTTTACGATACCAATTCGTAATTATGTTGTTTTCATCAGTGCGAAATAATGACATGTCTAAAAAGTTAATTGATTTTTTCTCCTGGTCTTCATTTTCTATCGTAAATTGTAAATAATGGTTAAACTTATTAAAAGTACTTAGGCATCTGTCAATTTCATCATCCTTTACAATTAATAAACAATCATCGACATATCTCTTATATAAAACAATATCCGATTTCATAACATTGAGGCAATGGTTCTCAAGACACTCCAAAGCCAGTTCCCCAAACCACGGACTAGAGCATCCGCCCATTGGCGCGCCATGTGTTTGTTTATAGTAACTATTGTTAAAAGAGAAATAAGTAGAATTCATTAAAAAGATAATGCTATCCAAAAATTCGTTCATCGTCAAATTAGTTCTGTTTCTTAAATATTTCCATTTGTTACGGATACCAGTTAAAACAAGATCAATATTTATATTTGTAAATAGAGATACGACATCAAATGAACATAATCTGTAATTATCCGGGACATGAATATCTGAGTTAATATCAATTAATTCAGAACTATTTTTCAAAGACGATTTAGGCCGAGGTGAATATTTTGTAAAAAATGTGGAAATAGCTTTGTCCAGATCATGTGTTGGAGAGTTTATCGTCGATACAATGATTCTAGCCGACATATCCTTTTTATGAATCTTTATCAAGCCGTACGCTCGTGAAAGTACAGAATGATCCAATTTATCAGTTAAAATGTCAAAACTGGAATCCATATCACACACACCTCTGCTTTTCCATTTTTGTATGAGTTTTTTTGTCGCATTTTTTAAATTGTTGTACGGATCTTTTTCAAGTTTTTTATAATATGTAGTGTCAGACAGAACATCTAAAACTTTTGATTTATAATCTTTAATGTTAATGGCAATTGTTACATTGCCTTTATCAGCTTTTGTGAATAAAATATCTTTATTATTTTTAATAAAAGTTTCAGTCGCAAGCAAGTTATGTTTAATAACAGTGTCAGTGTGTGATATGCGATTCTTACGTTTTGCAAAAGTATTGACTGTTCTAATGAGTTCACAGTGTAAATTCCTGTCTTTTTCATCATGTTTTCTCCAATCTACATAACCATCTATTGATTTGAAAATTTCGAAGAACGTTCTTCTATCGGGAAAACATGTAAAATTAAAATCTCTTCCTAAACGAACTGTATTACGTACCCCTTCTGGGATCGTCACCTCAGTGAGGTTAATGAACCATGAGTCATCTTGTGGTTTGTGTATATTCGAGTTCGTTGGCTTCGCGCTTGCCTCTGTGTATACATATTCGCATTTTCTATTATACCGTTCGTAATACAACTTGTCAAACTTTTTGTTGTGTTTATTTTGCCATTGAGACACAGAGTTTTTTGTATTTTCTGTTAACAATTTAATTAAACGTTTTGCATTTTTTAAATTTGTAATTTTTCTGACTTGATCAAAAAGTAATTTCTTTTCACTGAGCAATCGAGCCTTTTTTGAATAAAAATCCGAGATTTCAATTTTCAAGATTTTAGTCGAAATTAAATTAGACACAGAATTCAATTTGTTCTTTGTTTTTTGGCTATTCAAATTAATGCTATTCAATCTCCTAGTTACATCTTTAATATGTTTTGGAAAAATTTCATATTTTTACATTCTAATAAAAATTTAATATCACAGCGTATTTTTTCCGTCAAACTAAGATTTTTGTGCAATTTTAGAAATAATTGTTTAGCTTCAATGCTAATATTCGTGTGAGCAAAGCTAAAAAGTGCAGCGTTATTTATACTCTCGTTGCTCAACAAACTATTCAAGTTATAATTAATTTCAGCGCGCGTATAAATACGTGTAGTCCATGGTGTTACCATACTTGTCATTGTGTGTTGCTGTGAACAGGTCGTTGCCCTCTCTCTATCCCTCTTCTTCTCTCTCGGTGTCGCAGTGCTGATCCATCACCAATACAATCAAATGAGTTTTTTGTCCTTTCAGAGTGCTCGCAATTCAACTTTGATAGGTTGTTTGTATGTGTAATGAAACACGTGGATCCTTTTGAGCAATTAAGTATTTTATTAATTTACTATCAGTCGACGTTTCGGAATCATTGTAGGATTCCCTTTTCCAGAGACTAGAAAACAACGATGTAACTTAATTCGTATGATCTAACTTCGCCACTATAATAACAAACAATACACAGCACAAGTCTTACCTAATTAATTAAATTAACTAACACATACGTCCGATTTCATAGCAATGTAGTTGCTCGTCAATATAAAAAGATTGAACACGTAGCTCTCTCGACATTTTCTTTCTAACGCACGTCATATTTGCACTGTAATTAAATAAAAAAATTATGATTAGAAGGCTGAATGTGAATTTCAAATAATCATGAACCGCACGAATTATGAAATGAACTTACTAAATAAAAAACGAAACCATGTTGGAAAAATTAAAAGCTGACAGGAACTGTGGTTCATTGACCCGTTATCAAGCTACTAGTTTTCCCCGGATGGTAGCCAACAGAGCTATCAAAGAAGGACTGCGGATAGGTGACATCGCAGGGGATTATTTATACCCAAAAATCGAGTGGGGGGACACGACAGTACAAGCGGTGCGCCGCTCACAGTGTCCGTGGATCGTCCTGCTACTACAAAGCATCCAAGAACCATAGCGAGTCGAGAGGCTCCTGGCGCTCCTCTTCACCGCACACACATGCGCATACGCAGGAACTAAGTAGTGCAACCTCAACATCGCTCATACCATCGTGCTACCCCGACTTCTCAGAATACGAGAACTTGACCCTCTAGGAACTAACTGTTTTTTTCTATCTTTAATTACGTTATTGATAATATCTATGGAAGCCTTATAATCATTTTTCAACTTAATAGTATCAGTGATTCTATTCATATTATCTTTTGTATTATAAATGTGGATCATTTCTGAAAATTCTCTTTTACCTTTCTTAATTTCTTTATCCAAAACTTTAATCTTTCCAAAATTAATTCTGTGACGTGTTTCTGTGGTAAAGGATGTAAAGGATGATGCAATTGACAGATGCCTAAGTACTTTTAATAAATTTAACCATTATTTACAATTTACGATAGAAAATGAAGACCAGGAGAAAAAATCAATTAACTTTTTAGACATGACATTATTTCGCACTGATGAAAACAACATAATTACGAATTTGTATCGTAAAAGTACTTATTCCGGACGATTTATTCATTTCGATTCGCATCATCCTATTCAAAATAAAAGAGCAATTGTTTACAATCTTGTAGATCGTGCTATTAATCTTTCACATAAAAAATTTCATAGACAAAATCTAGATATTGCAACTCAGTTTCTTAAAAATAATGGATAAGTAGTTATTGTAGCACCATGGGGCAGACAAACAAACCCCCCACCACCACACCCTGGTGGAGGTGGTATTATACATCCCCTCCCCCACCCACCAGTGTGTGCTGGTGGGGGTTTGTGTGTCTGCCCCATCGTGCCAGAATATTCAAAATTTAAAATTATGATTTAAACTTAACTCTATGATTTCAAAATTTAAAATATAACTTGAACTTTTAAAATTTATATAATATTGAACTCTATGATTTAAAATTTAACTTTACAATTTAACTCTATAATATTAAACTCTATCTGTAAGAAACTAAGTGGTATTTTAGGATAGGAGTATGAAAGCTAAGTAAACACAAGTTTGATACATTTAAATCTTTTTATTCATTAAAAATATAATATTTTCTAAATGTAATGATACAAGCTCATATATTAAAGACATAACGTCATGAATGGGTATTGATATCGGTATATCAATACCGACAAAGTGTATTAATAATATATTCTATGTTACATGTTACATCTAATAAAAATCTCACTCTCACACGTATACAATGTTTTAATATTTTTAATCTATCAAAAGAAACATTTTTAAATATTAAAATACGCCGGTACTGTTTCTTTGGTGTCTGATCACCTGACGTCTGTGAATCTTCTTCTACTACAAGTTCAATTGCCTTGTCGCCATAACTCATAATAAGCCTTATGCTAAAACGGCTAAAGGGCATCTTTTTATCCAGCATATCATCATCTTCAGTTTCAAAGAACTTATCAATAACTGGAAAAATTTCTTCAAATAAACGCCAGTCAGACACAGTAAATGATATACCAACAAAGTCGTCACCACTAAGACGGATGATAGGTAGAAATACACCACCAATTTCCTTATTTTCTAGGCCAATTGTAATTTTCTTAGTATAAGATTTGTTTAGTCCGTACACCATTGGCAACAGTTGATGACGACAATGATATTTAGAAACACTTTCTTGACCTGCCATTGCCTTGTATTTACGCTTGCCTTGACCAGCCCTTCTTGTGTATTATTTTGAGCAGGGGTGATCGTGTGAACTAATGAATAGGTTGTGGTAGACGCTCTTTCTTATATTATTCATTCGGATGGTGGAGGGGTTTTCTATTGGAAGGGTAGGATAGTAGCAGGATGTGTTAGTAGTGGAGGGGTTGGTAATGGTAGTGGGGAAATGTGCCCCTATACAATTTTGAGACATAATTTCTAACAATTTGATCATTTTTGTGTAAGTTACAAGAAAAGTTTTCGAGAAAATGTCCAATTCCAAGGCCCACAGACATGTAATGTAAAAACATGAGACAAAAATAACCACATGTATCTGAAGTTTCACTTTGTAGTTGTCGTGAATTCCATCGAAATTTTCTAACATTTCTCCGAATACGGTTTATATGATCGGGTATGTAAGGAGGTACACCAAAACTATCAAAGTACCAGGCATCACCGTTTTTATTGACGTAAATTGCCACCCAATGCAAGCCAGGTTTATCGTGGCTTTGGGTGTTGAAAATAAAAGCTGTCGGTCTCGTCCAGACCAGGGGAATTTGCTCTGCCGCAAAGACCCCCACAGCGTGAGTATGAATTCGAGATAAAATCCGTTGAATTTGTATATTGTTCATCACAGAGGTTAATAGGTGGTTCAAAGATAAACTCTGCACCAACAGCTTCAGGTTTACCACGTGTTTTCAGCCACGTTTTTAACTTAGAGACGTTATTCAAAGCACAACTAAACTTTGAAAAACCGTATTTTAAAGAATGTTGCATGGAGTAATTGCCAGATGCTGTAAGTTTGTGAAATGGTGGACAATCTTCCTCAAACTCTAAATTTATAATGTGTCGTGTAATGATTTTTCGTAAAATCGCCACTTTCATGCCACCAGGAACATAAATATTGTTTGCTCTCTTGCAAAGTTCTTCTAGGTTTTTGAACAAGACTTTTTCGGAAACACCTTGATCAAGCCAGTCCAAGCCGTGATGGTTTCGTGATAACCAATCGTTTTCTTTTCTAGCCTCTTGACATAGTGCAGTTATTTGTCTATTCGGAGAAACAAACCAATGTCCTGTGAAATTTTGATTTAATGAAAGAACTGCCACTTCTTTTGGTACCGGACGGTTTTTATAATCTTTGACACACTGTATATCTACGACGATATCCATCTTCATAGTTTTGAACAAATCAACGTCCAATCAACGACTGACATATCAGAAGCATTTCCAAACCATTAACCTTTACCCCCCACTACTACTACCTTCCCCCACCATCTCACCCACTATAGTCCACGAGAACTTGACGTGACGAATCAATCTCAAGTATATTTTCATATTCAGCATAAATTATACAATTTATTGTACTGCTTAACGGATCATCAAAACGAACATCAATTCTCACACTACCATGTTTTACTAGATTCCATGTGTGTCTTGATTTGCTGATAAATCAGGTGTTAAATCGAAAGCGAAAAGGCAATATCCATTGGCATAAGCTTCGCGTGAAATAGAATTACCCTCATTTAAATAATGTATACCTGTACCAGAAAATAAAGTATGATATGCATCAACATACATATTATTCGTTTTAGAATCAGGTTGTAAAGGTTTAGACGGTACTTGTACACCATCAATGTAGACACAAATAATTTATATTGAAATTTTTAAAATTAAATGGATTGAGACCCTTATCACCGTTAAAAGCTTTATTTTCTACAAAACCAACAATAATTCTTTTTGGTAATTGACCTAAAATGACATTATCCAATGTTTCTCCCTGAATACCACTATGCATTGTAATAGCTTTTACTTCTACACGTGTGAGGGGATATTTAGCTGTTGTTTTCGAAAGTGCTTTTTCGTGAGCCAATATAATACTTGGACTAAGTCTGACACGACGTACAAAGAGAGCAGCTTCGATGATTCGAGCGGTGTAGAGTCCTGTCGGGTCCATAAGACAAAAACTATCTCGTGATCATACGAGCCGCACACGTACTTCGACACCATTTATTAATAATTTGTCTTGATTGAAAACATCACAATGTAAATACCCAATCATATCTATGTTTTTCTCATCGCCCATAAGGATTCGGCGGTTTGTAAAACCCTCGTTTTCGTCATCTGTAGCATCCATTTTTCCAGGAGTGTCGGTGTACCATAGTGCACTGGTGAGATGAGATTTTTTAGATGCAGACCCATAGTTTAATAAAGTTTCAATGTATGATCGATAAGCGTAGGCGTTATTGGGCGGGGAAAACGACTCAGTTGTTTTTACACAGACCATACCCTCATAGTTATTGAGCGAAATATGTTGAAATGTGTGGGGTATCTGAATCTCACATAGAGCTACAGACCACTCACCGTGGAAATAAATATTTTGAGGTAGCTGTGTGGTAAAATGTGTTGTTTTATTTTCAGGAAACACATACATGCTGTTGTTACTAGATAATACTATGTAAAATTGTTCTCTCATTATATCTTTTTTAAATTGTTTGCTGAAACCCAGGAATTAAATTTATCGGGATAACCTTTCCAAGTTACAAAATATTTTTTGTTTTTCCCTTTACCTTTAGTTTTAAGAATCTTATCTATTTGAAATGATTCTGTATTCAAATCTTTTTGTACTCTAGAAAGTTCTTCTTCGTAGAAAAAACCTTCGATTGGTTCACCGTCAAGATCTTCCAAAGTATAAACAGGGGTTGGCGTTTAGTAGATATACGTATAATTCGGAATAATTCCAAAGTCCATCCGCTTTCATATGCTTTCTTGAATACTAGTTTGGCCCGACTGACACGTAGTAAGTCACCCACCTTATAATTAGGGTATCGAATACGGGTCGTATTGTATCGTCGGGCTAGGTTTTGATATGCTTTTACGGCATTGTACAAATTAACTTTAGCAGGAGTCATTTTAGTACCAGAATGCCAAGAATTATTGTAAGCATCAACAATTTTTTCTAAAATATCAATGTATCTGTACGTATTTGTATGAGTAAAATATCGCCATAATCGACCCTTCAATGTTCTGTTAAACCTTTCAACCACAGCTGCTTTCATATCAGGATTTCTAACTACACGATAGTTTATACTGTTCTTTTTCAAAACTTGTTGCATCTCTTTGCCGAGAAATTCTTTACCTTTATCAGTTTGAAAGAGCATGGGGTGTTGTCCTTTACAACGTGTTAAAATACGTTCAAATGCTGTAGCGACACTTTTCGATGTTTTGTTACGAATAGGTTCAACCCATGCAAATTTTGATAAAACGTCTATAACCACAAGTAGATATGTGTTGTCATTGTTATAGGTTTTTAATGATCGTAAATCAGCGAGATCTCCTTTCCACACATCAAAAGGGTTATGAACGTCATAAGACCTATGCGGAAAATGACGGCGTACAGGTTTATGTAGAGTATAAGCATCCTGACTTTCAAGCCATTTGATAATTTTTTTGCGATCGTATTTTTTACCAATTGTTTTTAAAAGGTTGTACGCACCAGCATAGGCTGCTGATTTCGGTGGTCGATAGAAAAAATTATTTCACGTTTTTTCCATTTATCTTACTCTTAAACTTATTTAGTTTCTTTTTTACGTTTCTTTTTTACGTTTCTTTTAATTATTTTTTTAATGTACAAAGAAAACTTGTCAAAAGTTATTTTACTTATCATACAACAAGTTGTGGCTAAAGCCACACCTCTCTCGTTAGTCGTAGCTGTTTCAAACAATAAACGTGCAAAGGCACGTTTAGCTAGCAAACAATCAGCTTTGCTACGATTACTACTGTTTGCATATGCTATATCATGTTCACGACAATAATCGTCAAGTCGGTTGTTACCTTTCTCACCTTTCTCTAACCTCTCGTTTAGACGTGTACCAGGTCCACAAAAATGGTATCCTGGAGCATGTATTTCAAAAGGTAAAGAATTGATTAAATTATCAACAAGACTTGATTCTGGGTGTGTGATCAAATCTTCTTCAATGTTTACTCCAGGCGATTCCATGGAAGAATACGAACTTTTGTAACGTGTCTAGGTCTTTCTTGGGGGTGTAATCTTTTTTTCAACTTTCTTGATGTTGCTCTATTGGCTGGTTTTTCATTTGTTTCTTCACTATTAAATTGTTGAGTTTCTTCTTCGTCGTCGTCACTATCAGGTTGTGGTGAAGAAACAAGTTCCCAAATTTTATTGTTACCAATAAATTCTCGTGGTATATTTGCTCTGCGAAGCGCTTCGGTAAACTGCCTATAACCACTTGACAACGGCTGTTTTCTATTTCTCAGTGCATCGTTAATCAAATCTACTATATTTCCACCTTTGACGACACTGCCATCTATGGTAATCTTACCAAGATCATCCCATATGACATCACCAGAAGCAGACAATCGCAGTAATAACTGTTTTGCTTTAAATCGAAGCATTGATGGTACACTGTTTATTATGTTATCATCTATTTTTCTGCTATCTTCATTGGTATCTTCGTTATTATTCATTCTGCTTACTTTATCGATATCTCCAGGGGTGGTTACGTCGCTCACGTGAAACATTTTTGCACCATCATTTGATTTATAATACATAAAACGGTCTAATGCTTGTTGGTACATCGCAAATTTTTCACGATCATCTTGAATTGATGTCGAATTTATAATTTCGCTCATTTCTGTGTCTAGTCGCGACGAAGGTGTACCCGGTGTTTGCATAGTAACCAATTTTTCACCTGATAAACGATGGTGTAAATTGTTTATACTTTCTTCAGGGATCAAAATCATTTTTCTTGCATGCTCCATAGTTTTATCACAGGTACCAAGATGAGTGGTAAACAAGTCTGGTATTTGATAATCAACTTTTTTTATTTTTCAAACTTTGCGAAGAATAAGTTAATTTTCTTAAGAATAAAACGTAATTTTTCAATTTATTTTTATAGTTTTTGTTCAAAGGCACGTTACCACGTAAAATATTTAAGCCACATTCGCAAATGAGAATAACAACTTTTTTAACTGCTTCGCGTAATAAAACACGTCGTTGACTTTTATCGAAATGAAGCAGAGGTTTTAAAGTATTTAAATTTTTTTGTCCAAGACGCTTGCGTCTACTCCAACCCATTACAATCGTATGACTGGTATATTATTCCCAAGTTCGCTACCTTTTATAGATTTCTTGGGAACATAAACATAGTGATATTTATCAAACGAAAATATATTACTACGAAAACGACAATTATCAGGTGTATCTTGGCCTAAGCCAAGTAATAAATAGGAGTGTGCTTGTTTAGTTGCATCAAGATAAGTCTCTTGTAGAAATTGTGAATTTTCAGGACACACTTGGCGAACTAGATACTGTATCTGAGATTTATCTCTAGGGTTTTTGAAAATAACTATATAATTAGAATTTAACGAGATTTCACGCTGGCCCTTATGGAAAAGGCTTTGTGTGATGAATATTACGCTTAAATTATTATGATGACTACCCTTGGTAAAAAGATTGGCAATAACGCCACCACCACCACCACCACCACCACCACCACCACCCGAAGACTCCCTCATCAAGTCGTCTATAATTATCAATTTTGGTCTAGGATCGTCGACAAAGTCTGAATTTTTTGGTAAACCGTCGTGAAATTCGACATCATCACTCAGTTCTTTATACGTTGATTGCCATTCGGAATAGTAAACTATTATTCGATCAAAGTGAACGTTACTCATACTATCTATATGTTTTAAAAAATTTTTAACAAACACGGTTTTTCCACATGATGTGGGACCACAAACCATAGATGTCCAAGGATGTTTCCACCGTGGATAGATGACAAAAACTGTTTTCATCAAAGCAAATAATATTTTTATAAGTCTCGAGGTTTGCGGCGGCAGCAGCGGTGCGCGTGTCACAAGCTGCTCGAGAAATCAGATTGTTGACGAAGTGACAAGCTATTTTCAAGCTATAAAACTTGTGATAAACGCTATCAACATGTACCAAAAAGCTTAATGTGGATTGAAAAGCTCAATGTGAATCGATAAGCTTGATGTGAATCAATAAGCTTAATATGGTATATCAAACTGTTTAATACACTTCTTGAGTCTTTCACCACCACCGCTTTAAAAAAATTTATTTTTTTGTTAGGTTTATTACATTGAAATAAGATTAATTGAGAAACAAGCAGTTTTGATTGAAGGATAAGCGTTTTATTAAGTATTTACAAATGTTTTGACACATGAATACAATTTATTCACTTATGCTATTTAACAATATGAAATTATTCATAATTCACACAAATATTTTCGAAATAATATTTTCTCATAAGTTTAGCGTTATGAAGTGCACAATTTGTTTTATAAGAACCATTATGGTTAATACAAATAGTTACAATTTTTTTTGATTGTACAACTTGGGAGTAACCTAAATCGTAAATATCGACGACATTAAATTTAAAACGTTTCAACCATTCCTTTCTAATCTGACCTCTGACGAAAACTTTCTTAGCATCATGTAACTCTTCTCGAAGAATCTTGCCTATATTCGCATAAGGAATTTCACCAGACTTCCATGAAAGCCCGTGATAGTATTGTTTCAGCCATGTATTTTCTTTTTTGTGTCTATCCGTAAGTCGACGCCAATTATATGGTTCTTGGAACAAAAGTACTAGAGGTTCAGAGTCTTTTTCCAGCGGTAATATAGCAAGCTCCTTAAGAACATAATCATCTGTAGATTGTTTAAACCCCTGCATGTCAACAATGTACTCCATTCTTTTGGACAGGCTTCTCGACATCTTGGTTGTCACAGATATACTAAACTAAATAACCTTTATTTAAGATGTTTTATACTCATAAGGGTAACTTTTAGATATATTTATAAAACGCCTCTTTGCATACACAGGCTTACATATCTTATTTTCTTCCCGCGTTACGACATCATGAAAGTTTGTACGTCTTATCGAATCGAACGTTAATAATATAGGTGGAATCTCACCGGTAACTAAATCACGTATAGAGTCAAAGTTTATTTTCTCAGCGTTTGAATAATTTAACCGTATACCTTTGACCTTACATATGCAAGATTCAGTGCCGTCAGATTTCGTAACCTTATAAGCATAAAATTTTGACCCCCCTGATACAAAAGATGTTATACAACTCCCTATACCGTAACATGACAATTCATCTGTCATTTCTCCCAAAAGTATTCCCGTAGGTGGTTCATATTCCTGTGTATCTGTATTTCTCACATAAATAATTGAATCTGTATCATAATATAAAGCGCGTTCTCCTAGGGGTTCCAAGTAACTGAAAAGTTTCAACCGGGCCTGTGCTGTGGTATAAGCAGCAACAACAACGTTAGTAGTATGTGATGTTTCCATTGCTTCTTTAGTGTATTGCCAGCAGACGTACAGGGTGTAATCATTAACGGGTAAATACGCCATAACTTCGACTTCAGAGTTGGTTAACATTTCTACAAGCCTTTGAGGATCTGTCACTATTTCTGTTTTTGGCATATTCTCTCTTTGTCCAAATTTACCCCATAAAGAATTAAGACAAAGTTTTGCTACAGACCTTTTCCCAGGATTAAGATTTATCTGGTTCTTGTCCAGTTTTATACCCTCCGCTCGTTCAAAGTCTTGAATATACTGTGTTATTGCCTCTGGATCATTGTTACATTCCGCAGGAAATCCAGATGCATGGGTTTTCTGTTTAAAAAATTCATCGATGTAACCTGTAAATAATCCACCTTAACCAGTAGCAGGATCATATTGTGTAATTTTATATTGCCAAATTTCAAAAATTTTTCTAATTCTGTAGCCAATTTCAACAGCATTTTTTACCTTCTCAGATACCCATGACCAATAAATACTCTGTCTTCTTCATTTTCGTGCATACAATCTTCTTGCACTTTATCTTCTACACACTTTCGACATAGTGGGAAAATTAATTTACCATGCATTTTTACAGGTAAAACCGGGTGATATAAATTGCGTGGTGGTAATATGGCACACATAATAAGTCCATCGATTTTAAGAATATTATTTATATTACCAATGAATTGAAGACACTCTTCTTCGCCAACATATACTTTTGGATGACCAACAGGGTATTTGCCTCGTTTACATATGTACGGATAAAGTGAACAAACATCAACGTATTTAATTTTTTGGTTATCCTGTGCGTCATAAACTTTAACTGTATTGCCTGTTCTTCCACCAAAGAAAGCATTTCTAGGATTTAAGGGCTCATTCATTTTAAGTTTAGCCTGTTGTACAAACTGACTCATACTTACATTTTCCAAACACTCTTTCTCATATTCACACTCCCATTTTTCTATAAGATAATAATTATATGATCTAATTTTTTCAGAAATTTTGCAGGTTCTTTCATACCTATCATCCAATGTTCCCTTACCCACTACCAAACGCGTGTCTCTGTTAATTCGGTAACATCTTGGACACCCGTGCCAGTAGCACCCGTGAAACTGTAATACTATACCCTTACTATGAGTGTTATTTTGATAAGGTGATAGAAAACCATCAACTACTGGCCCCCCCGGAAGTATATACCCTTACTATGAGTGTTATTTTGATAAGGTGATAGAAAACCATCAACTACTGGCCCCCCCGGAAGTCGTTTTTCATGAGAACGATCAGCATGTTTTATTTCACAATTCATAACCTTTTCCATCCATTTTAACCATAATAATGTTTTAAGTGATTGATTATTCGCTCGCCTGTATCCACCTTGAGGTATAATACCAATAGTTTTTGGTTTTAACAAGTTTTTTCTATATACACGAAGACAAGACGATGCAATTGTAGCTGCTTCAGTAAAAGGATCAACTTTAGAACAATTTAAAAATGTTTCTCGAAAAGCCAAACATGCTAGCCTTAAAATTTTAAAATCTTGTTTACAATATTTCAAAATTTCTTTCTGAAAATCGAAGACGTAATGCTGTTCTTTCTTATCGTTATACCACTCTCATAAATTCCCTCTCTCAATAACACTCATAGTATCTGGTGAATAGGATGAAAGAGGTGGTAATTCACCAATATAATTTTGATTTTTTGGCGTGTTGAATAAATGTGAAAACGTGCCTTTCTCAATCTGTATTAAACCATAAGCCTTAGGTAAAGCACTAAGAGGCATATGAAGATAATTCAAACTATCTAAAAATTTAACATTCATAAACTCCATTAAAATTATTTTTGTACGGTTTAATATAATAGATGGATTAACATGAATGTCATCCCGCTCAGCAATATATTTTAGAATAAACTGTCCATGAAAACCTTGTGCATTGTGTGCTATACATACAATCTGCTTAAACGCTCTTCTTTCCGCAAACACTAAATCTGTAAATTGTTTGACAGGGTCACGATCAAATACATATTCCCGAATACCACAATATGTACACGATGTCGAAATGTCTGTATTTTTATCACAAAAACTACAAACTTGTTGTACAACACACAAGTTTGGTACATGTATTCTAATTTTGTCATCACCATCTACTCTTTCACATTGTTGTGTCTCAAAATCATAAAAGAAAAATAAAGTTTTTAAAATTTTACTTGATTCAATTGGTTTTACGTAACAAAAATGATCTGTAGCTAATATTTCATTACAAACTTTACAAAATGTTTTTCCACACTCATGTTTTTCTTCTTTTACTCTAACTGTTTTATTACACATTGTACAAATTCTTATACTCTGGCAGATTGACAGTTTTTTGTCAAAAGATTTTGGTTTTTGATGATTTTTATAACAAATATTACCGAAAAAATCTCTAGCACAAAATCTACAGTTAATTTTAACATTTTCAGCATCACAAGGAGGTTTTTGAAAACACTTGCTACATTTTTGTGAGCATTTATGATTTTCTTCACACGTAAAAATTTTATTACATGGTAAGCAGTAACCTCTACTACCGGCAGCAGCAACCAAATTTAATATTGGTTGATAATGATGTGATGCTTCGTAATATATAATCCTTAGAGTATGTTTAATTATATTATTCGTATCGAGAACAAATTTTGAACCGTCATACAATGGTTTATCACCACGTCCAAATCTTTGAAATGAGTAGATAACGATGGCAATACCTATTCTAGCAAAAAATGTCTGAAATGTGTGAATTTCATCTAATCCACACCCTCCTTCGGGTATAATTACACCAACATCGCGTACAAGATTTTGTGCACATTCAGTTTGATACGTTCAACGACTGTTTCAATTTTTTTCCCACTCTTTTTGAAGTACTCCTGAACGTATTTGCCCCCGTATCGTATGCTCATATGCAACTACTAAAGATCTTGGTAAACATAAATTATCATCGTTTTTTATTTTTAATATAGAATGCTTAAAAACACTTTCATGAGTTAAAGCTACGCGACCACGACCTACAGGGACAGATACAATGCTACAAGATACTAATAATGTATCATCAATTTCAAAATTATCAGCGCTTTGTGCAACGCTTGCTAGCTTATCCCATAAATCGGTAGCAGATAAATCACTCACGCGTCTAAATGAAATCCATGCAGGACCGTGAAGAAATCTTTCGGATGAAAGAGTTTCGCCAATAAAATCTTCGGATGTTGCTGTACCACATAATTTTCCATACAATTCCTGCATTGCACTCTCGAGCCACTCATAAATATTGACTCCAGAAGGTGGTGGTCGAATTTGAACACGCATTTCTCTACCTTCAATACCAAAGCGCCGATAATGTCTTGTAGTCTCGTCTGTTATTACGATGTGTGGCTCTTCTACATTTTCTTCTCTATTTTCTTCTTCTTCTACGATATGCTCATTCCCTCTTCCGCTGTGCAAATGTTTAACTATATGTACAAATAAAAAATGTTATCAAGTACTCATATATTAAATATATTTACTATTTTCATCCGAACCAGTATTCATGTCTGATGAATTACACGTACTACTTCTGCTACTAGTACTTCTATTGCTAGTGCTACTGATACTACTGGTGCTACTACTACTACTACTACTACTTCTGCTACTGGTTCTGCTATTGTTTCTGCTACTGCTTCTGCTACTGCTTCTGTTACTGCTTCTGTTACGGCTTCTGCTGTTGCTTCTGTTGGTACTTCTACTATGAGAATTTGTCTTCAAACTCAATACAGACTGTTTCTCATAGGTATTATCTAAACGAAAAATATTATTAAACATTATATAAGTATATGATAATAAATTAGTTTATGCTTAATTATGTGTACCTATTAATGAACTAGTTGAAGGTCCAGCCTCGGGATCAAATATTACGTCTGTAGCATTATCTGTATTATCTGAAAAACGAATTATTAAATAAGATTAGTATATATGGCGTCAATAGAAAATAAAAAGACATCACTTATCGTACCAGACGTGATATTTTCGAAGAGCGCATCGTCTCCATCATCATCATTATAAAAACTATCAAGTTCTGTAAAATTTTGAATATTTATTTTAAGTAAGTAAATAATATTAATAAGTTCGAAATTTACTTACGTTTAAAGTGGTTGTACTGTCGCATGATATCGGAAGTAAATGGTGAATCGTGTAAATTTCGTGATTTGAAGTGTTCAGCAAGTATAAAGATTGTTTTCTTGTTATTTAAAATACCTCGTTTATAAATGTATAAAATTGTTCGTAACGAACAAAGACTAATAATAAACCGTAGTTTTCTAATCAATGTTTCTTCAGAAAGTGTTTTTAAATTTTTAAGCCATTGATTGTCACAAAATGTTCTAATTATGTTATGCCTTACGATTGCAATATGATAAATAACCCTTATAATTCTTAATAATTCTCCACGCGAATCCATTGTAGGATAAGTGCTAGTGATGTCTGTATCTACGAAAAATTATTTAAATTGTAAGAATATGTAAAAATACTCTAATCATTTTCATGTAATTTTATTAAAATATGAATCGCTTAATAAGATACTTTTCATTTATAATGTAACTTGAAACCATATCAATACTTTAAAAACTTACCTTGGCGTATGTATATGCTGGTATTGAAATCTACGAGGCTTCGAATTATATTTTATAAGTATTTTATATGTATCTTACTAGACTACTGATTCAACTAATTTTTGGTCGTTTTCGAAGAGTGCAGACAGAGTGAACTGTTATGTACGTGGTACCATAGGTGCTTATATACCCGCCAAAGAGCTTTGAAACTACGTAAATCGGTGACAGTGGTGGAATGAAAGAATGCACTATAAAATAACATCTTTTGAAGTGATAGACACTTTTTAGTATTTCAAGAGCATACAAGAATAATCACAACTCAGCATTTTATAATGGAACAGCTTCGTAAAATATTTTATGAAACATAGAATTACAAAAACCAAACGAAAATTCATAAATAATATTTTATAAGCAAATTATAAAATACATCTGGTAGAAGAATATATTGTGTAGTAAAAACTATGTTACTCTTGACTAATACGAAAATTGATTGAGTCGATCAATACATCGATAACGAGATCGATCGACCTGTGAGGTTCCAAAATACCTCCAATAAAAAGAGGATATTGTACTTAACAATAAAGTACAATACCGCGAATTAATCTGAATGTAACTTTTCGAGATATCTGTACCAATACCTTACTAATAGCGAATCAATAACAAAATTAATTGGTTAATGAACGTTATAAATATGCGGAACGGTTAGAGGGTAAAGTAGGTAGTAAAAAATTATAATACCGCGAGCTGATATAATCATCGATTAGACTGATCAATGTATCGATAACGAAATCGATCAAGCAATGAGGTTCCAAAACATCTTCATTTAAAAGAAGATATGGTACCTTATAAAAAAGTCTAATACCGCGAATCGATCAGACTATAATTACCAGTGGAAAATCATAGCAATATCGAGCCAATACGTTGATCAGTTTACTAAACACTCTCTATTTTCTCATCCTGTATTGAGGTTTACATGAAGGGGTGATTTGTGTGTTTGATAATAACAATAAATTAATGTTTATTGTAGATTTTCGTAGCATGTATCAGGAACATATAAGCTAAGAAGGTGTCACATATGTAATAGTCATAAGTAGGGCATTATACTATCTGATCAGATGAATATTATAACGAACTGCTAGTCATACAAGTGATAATGGCTCACCCTTGTACTTGTCATTAGAAACAAACAGCGAAAAGAGTTTAAATAGTTGTAATGATTATCGATTGGTTCAACCGATATATCGATAACGAAATCAATCGATCTGTGAGGTTCCAAAATACCTCCAATAAAAAGAGAATGTTGCACCTAACAATAAAGCACAATACCGCGAATTAATGTGTATGTAAATTTTCAAGATATCTGTACCAATACCTTACTAATACCGAATCAATAACAAAATTAATTGTTAATGAAAGTTATAAATATGCGGAACGGTTAGAGGGTAAAATAGGTAGTAAAAAAGTATAATGCCGCGAGCTGATATAACCATCGATTAGACTGATCAATGTATCGATAACGAAATCGATCAAGCAATGAGGTTCCAAAACATCTTCATTTAAAAGAAGATATGGTACCTTATAAAAAAGTCTAACACCGTGAATCGATCTGACCATAATTTCCGGTAGTAAATCGGACCAATACCGTACCAATACGCCGATCAGTGTACTAAACTCTCTCTATTTTCTCATCCTGCCTTGAGGTTTATGTAAAGGGGAGTTTGTGTACTTGGAAATCATAATAAATGAATTTTTATTGCAGTTTTTTCGCAGCATGTATCAGGAACGTATAAGTTAAGAAAGTGGCACATCTGTGTAGTCATAAATAGACCATTACGGCGGCTGGTCAGTTCGCCATTATGACGGCATGCTTGGCATAGAAACGACGACACCTCGTTCGTTGCACTTATGATAAGAGTCAACCAACGAAAAAACTTCAAGGCAATGCAAATAAAGTAGGTGTAGGTTAATGCGGGCTAGTGGGATAGTCCTAATGCAGTGGCTATCATTCTATTTTTCGTAGCTTTTTAATAAACCTACTCGCTCAGATGTTTCTCTGCTAACTTGGGCCGATTTAATTGTGTATTAATATTAACTTTTTATGTATAATTAATAAATAAATACTTCCTCAGCATAATTTTATAATAAATAAACAATAATGAACATAAAATAATAATTTAGAATATTTCTCGGTAAAATGCTGTACAAGCGCTGTACAAGTCCTTATATAAACTTTTCTCAAATTATTTATAAATTATTTAGATAATATAGTAGACAAATGTCTCTGGTATCGGCTGAGATTGAAAGTTTTCGTGAGAAAAAAATTTTAGAGTATTCGCCAGACGTAATAAGAGTAAACTGAGGGTTTTGTTCCATCTCTTATTATCGTATGATTTTAGAATTTACTTGAAAAATAATTCCTACTTCCTCCGCCATATGTAATATGAATACAAAATCCAATTTTCTGCAAGTTTCTACACACCCTCAATGTAATAAAAGTGTAGCTTATCATCAGTTTTCGCTAACTTTTTAAAAAACGATGGCTAGAGCACCCTGCTGCCCACCAGTCTGCAGTAAGATTTTATTGAGGCAACACCTCTCTCTCTCATCATGGACGAAATGGCTAATTCGCCACCACCACCACCATTAACGCTTGAAGAGTTTCAAGGCATCCCCATCGACGAGATGATACCTGAGGAGGGCATGCAGGTGTTCCTCCAAAATCAGGACATCCTCCTACGACAACAGCGTGAAGAAGAAGAGCGCCGCATCCAGGTTGAAGAGGAACAGCGCATCCAAATGGAAGAGGAAAGGCGCATTCAAATTCAGGAGGACGCCGCACTTGCTGACCTCCTGCAAGACGCGGAGAAGGAAGAGGCTTTGCAAGACGACTTCGAAGATGAAGTTGAATCTGGCTACCAGTCAGATATGTCGAGCGAGCACAGAGAAATAGTGGAACAACAACAACAGCAACAAATTGTGGACTCCGACATGGAAACGGTCGACAACAATCACGATGGTGGTGGTGATATTGATGGTGACGGTGATCGGGAGTATGTGCCGGAATACCCCGCGCAGATGAATGAAGTGGCGCTAAGATGCGCCATCAATGTTCGGCGACGCTTTCACAGAAACCTCGGCGCTGTGTTTAGAGAAGCGCAGGACAACGAAATAATGTTGCTGCGTGAACAACTACGGCTAGTACAGCAGGCAGCACGCCGACAACGCCGCCAAGAATTAGCTGATGTGCCGCGTCGGAACTTCGATTTTTGTTTCGGCTGTGCTAAACGATTGTGGTGCCAAAGAAACCGGCAGTGGAGGCGTTGTGATGCATGCGGGTTCTGGCTCTGCCCAGATTATAATGAAAATCCTGTTCATTGTCAGAATGAACAGGATCTTTTCTAAAAACATAAAAAACTCTGTAAATAGTGTATAGTAGTGTAAAAGTTTGTTGTAAAAGTGTATAATAGTGTAAAAGTTGTACTGTAGTGTAATAGTTGTATCGATAGCAGTAGCAGTAACTGCAGTTGCAGCAATTGTAAGTTTTATATTATTTGTTTATTTTTTAAATTTAAATAAATATTGTTTTGAAATAAATATTGTTTTTAAATAAATTCTCTCTCTCTCTCTCTCGTGTGGGTGTGTGTGTGTGTGTGTGTGTGTGTGTGCGTGCGTGCGTGCGTGCGTGCGTGCGTGTCGACGCAGGGGGAAGCTGCCGCTGCTCCCCACTACCACTAGCGATGGTGGGGAGTTATAGCTCGTAGCCGTGGCTGACTGCACGATCGTGTAGTTTGCCCGGAGAAGTGGGCCGTGTCAGACGGGGAATCCCTGCGCCGTCTGGCACTTGTGTGTATAGTGAGCGCTCTGAAACAGCGAGCGCTCTACGGTAAGATTTTGGAGATCCTACCGATCTCGCCTGCCTCTCTCTCTCTCTCTCTCTCTCTCTCTCTCTCGCGCGCGCGTGTGTGTGTGTGTGTGTGTGTGTGTGTGTGTGTGTGTGTGTGTGTGTGTGTGTGTGTGTGTGTGTGTGTGTGTGTGTGTGTGTGTGTGTGTGTGTGTGTGTGTGTGTGTGTGTCTGTGTGTGTGTGTGTGTGTGTGTGTGTGACTTTAATCATAGTTTCAAATTTTGAATGTTTTTACTTAACCTTTCATACTCCTACCCTAAAATACCACTTAGTTTAAATCATAATTTTAAATTTTGAAATCATAGACTTAAGTTTAAATCATAATTTTGAATTTTGAATATTGTGGCACCATGCGGCAGCCATAATAAACCTCCCCCACCACCAGAAAGGGTCAATGACCTCAAAGTCGGGTGGTGGGGGGTTTGTTTGTCTGCCCCATGGTGCCACAATAACTACTTGGATATCCTATGAAATTTATGTCTGAAAATATGAGACATAGGATTTTCCAGTTAAACAACAATCATGATAATTAAAAAAATAATCGTTCACTGACAAAGAATACAGTTGCCAACAACAACAAAATTATAGTTTTACCATTTATTAAAGTTTTAAGCTATAAACTAAAATCTATATTATCTAGTCACGGTTACAGGGTTGTAAACAAACCAATTAACAAGTTATCGAGATTCATCACGTTAGGTAAAGATAGATTAAATAGTTTGCAGCAGAGTAACGTTGTTTATGAGATAGGTTGTTCTGATTGTGATCTAACGTATGTTGGACAAACTAGCAGAAAACTCAAAATTCGCATGAATGAGCATAAATTGAGTGTAAAAAATAGCGATACGAAATCTGCACTAGCCGTACACGCCACAGAAACACGTCACAGAATTAATTTTGAAAAGATAAAAGTTTTGGATAAAGAAATTAAGAAAGGTAAAAGAGAATTTTCAGAAATGATCCACATTTATAATACAAAAAATAATATGAATAGAATCACTGATACTATTAAGTTGAAAAATGATTATAAGGCTTCCATAGATATTATCAATAACGTAATTAAAGATAGAAAAAAACAGTTAGTTCCTAGAGGGTCGAGTTCTCGTATTCTGAGAAGTCGGGGTAGCACGATGGTATGAGCGATGTTGAGGTTGCACTACTTAGTTCCTGCGTATGCGCATGTGTGTGCGGTGAAGAGGAGCGCCAGGAGCCTCTCGACTCGCTATGGTTCTTGGATGATTTGTAGTAGCAGGGCGATCCACGTATACTGTGAGCGGCGCACCGCTTGTACTGTCGTGTCCCCCCACTCGATTTTTGGGTATAAATAATCCCCTGCGATGTCACCTATCCGCAGTCGTTCTTTGATAGCTCTGTTGGCTACCATCCGGAGAAAACTAGTAGCTTGATAACGGGTCAATGTACCACAGTTCCTGTCAGCTTTTAATTTTTCCAACATGGTTTCGTTTTTTATTTCGTAAGTTCATTTCATAATTCGTGCGGTTCATGATTATTTGAAATTCACATTCAGCCTTCTAATCATAATTTTTTCGATTTAATTACAGTGCAAATATGACGTGCGTTAGAAAGAAAATGTCGAGAGAGCTACGTGTTCAATCTTTTTATATTGACGAGCAACTACATTGCTATGAAATTGGGCGTATGTGTTAGTTAATTTAATTAATTAGGTAAGACTTGTGCTGTGTATTGTTTTTTATTATAGTGGCGAAATTAGATCATACGAATTAAGTTATATCGTTGTTTTCTAGTCTCTGGAAAAGAAAATCCTACAATGATTCCGAAACGTCGACTGATAGTAAATTAATAAAATACTTAATTGCTCAAAAGGATCCACGTGTTTCATTACACATACAAACAACCTATCAAAGTTGAATTGCGAGCAATCTGAAAGGACAAAAAACTCATTTAAACTGTGCTTTTCTGGCTCCAAGGCCCACCTAGCTAACCTGCTGGTCGGGTTTTGCACGTCACGGAGCCACTTCAAGCTGCTATGGACCGTGATAACCTTGCAGTCGTAAGCCTCTATATGCGGACGGAACTTTTTAATTGTCCAGAGAATTGCTAGATATTCTCGTTCCGTCACGCTATAATTCGTCTCGGCTGCGCTCAGAGTTCGACTCGCTAACTCGAGGACTCTTTCATCGCCGTCAATTATTTGGTATAGCACCGCTCCCAGACCTGTATCGCTCGCGTCAGCTTGCACCACAAACTGCGCATTAGATACCGGTCTGTGTAGAATCGGTGCAGAAGCTACTAGCGCTTTTAGCTTTTGGAAGGTTTCTTCTTGTGCTGTTGATCACTTATATTTCCGATCCTTTTTCGTTAGATCGGTCAGTGGTTCAGCAATTGTGGCGAAGTTTGATAAAAACTTTGTATACCACCAGGCCAATCCTAGGAAGCGTCTCAGCTGACGGAGGTTTTTCGGTAACGGATACTCCATGATGGGCTTTATTTTCTCGGGTCTAGCTTAAAACTATCTCTGTTTACTATGACCCCGAGATATTGGACCTCATCGCGACAGAAGACGCTCTTCCCGCGTTTTATTGTGAGGCCCGCGCCCTGTATTCTGTCCAGAAATCTTTTGAGAACCTCTTTATGTTCCTCGAATGTCTCGGTGACTATTATTATATCATCGAGATACGAGTAAGCAAAACCTTCGAGATCGGGGCCGATGACTTTGTCGATCAGCCTCTGGAAGGACGCTCCGGCGAAAGACCGTAGGGCATTCTCGTGAATTGGAAAAGCCCTTTGCCTGGCACGGTGAAGGCCGTAGTATCTTAGGACTCCGGGCTAAGTGGTATCTGGTGGTACGCACTGCTTAAATCCAACGTGAAGATGTATCGCGCTTTCTGCAGTTTCCGTAAGATACTTCCATGTATGGTAACGGGTACGCGTCTGACCTTGATGCTGCGTTCACTTTTCTGAAGTCCACGCAGAAACGGAACTTCCCGTTGGACTTGCGTACCATTACCACTGGGCTTGACCAGCCACTTGTCGAGGGTTCTAGTATTCCCGCGACTTGTATTTCCTCCACGTGTTTGTGCATCTCTTCCTCGACTTTCTGCGATACAGGGTAGTACTTCTGTTTAATGGGTCTTGTGGATCCGACGTCTATTGCATGCTCAATCCACAAAGTACACCCTAGTGGTGCCAGGCTGTTTCCGATCAGCTGAGTTACTAAAGCTTCTACCTTTTTGTGCTGTTCCTCTGTTGGGTCCGCCAACCCTATAACTGATACGGACACGGTGTTGTTTGCGGTTATGGCGGCTACTTCTAACTTTACGCTCGCACCGTCATCCTTGAGATGCAGCGTGTTGTCTGTGGGGTCTAAGACGGCGCTACACTTCTTAATGAAGTTTACCCCCAAGTAACACTCCGTGTCTAGATCTGGCCTTATTGCGACGCGCACGTATTTGCACACGCCAGCCACTACCATGTGCAGATACACATAGCCAATCGCTGCTATGCTCTGCCCGGTTGCCACCCGTGCCGTTAGACCACTGGCTGGGATTAACTTTTCCACAGGCCGTAGCGAGCTGTAGGCCGATGGAATTCATGCCAGTCCAGGAAGCTCCTGTGTCGAAGAGTGCCCGTAGCCTGTAGCCGGCTACATCTACTTGAAACCACCATCGCGAGAAAGTTCCTTGGTTGATTTTATTCGGTTGAATCACGGGCATGTGGTCGTGTTTACCTGCCCCCTTGGCCGTTTCCCTGTTGGTTTCCGGCAGCATTTGGCTTGGGATTGCCTCCCTTTTGCTCATATCCGGGTTCCCTTCGGTACTCTGGTCTTTGTGAAGGTCCCTTATTTCTTGGACTTTGCGGCTTACCCTGGTGGGTCGAGCTATTACACCCACTAGGCTGGTTTCTAACTTGCCTGCCCTCCCGCCCCCTATTTTCCTAGTTACCCTTCTTCTTAGATTAGGCGGCGGGCTAGGCTTTTGCCCCTTGTTCTCGTCGGCTCCTTTCTTTGCCAAGGCCGATAAGCATTCGGCCATAACCCGACGGAACATAACCTCGAGGCTCTCTTGAGGCTCGTGCTGTTGGTGCCCCATCGCCGCCACACCTGGATTCTGCTTTTTCCGCTGATCCGTGGGCGGCTCTGTCGGCACGTAGTCAAATTCTGGTATGTATGTGGGCTCAGGCGGTGGTGGCGAGTGATACACCTTATCTGCCGTGATCGCTTATTCGACTTCCAGGGCTAGGTCCAAGAGCCTTCGATAATTCGTAATTTGATTTCGCATTACCATCTTTTGCAGTTCTGGCCGCATTTTCCGGTGCAACATGTCTATCTGTTGAGCAATGCTAGGCATCGGAACCAACTTGAGGATCATGGCTTGGAGATTTACTACGTAATCACGCGTGAGTTCGTCTCTGTCTTGAGTCCTCGCGTTTATTTCCGCCAGGATGCGTTGCTGATGTCCTCTGTCCTCGCCATACATGTGGGTTATGGCCTCTTTGAAATCTGGCCACGATCGCCATGTGTGGCGGTTACTCCGGTACCAGGTGGCTGCTACCCCCCCGTTAGGAGCTCTGACAACGACGAAAGTACCTCGTCGGATGTCATATTAGCTAGACTTCTGCATTTCTCTACTCTCGTGAGGAATAACTCGACGCTCTGCTCCTTTGAGGACCCTGGGAAGTGGATGTGTCATTTTTAGACTATCTGATCCAGATCACGGTTCGTCTACTGAGGCAAATACGTATGCCTCTCAGACTGGTCCTGGGTCACGCCGTTCCTTGTCTGGCGCTGGGAAGAATTTCTGGCATTATTTCTCCCAGTCTCTGTTGGGGACTGAAGACTCGGGCTGATGCTGTAAAACTCTGCATACGTGAATGTATCTTGGAAGTTCACGTGCGGTGATCCTCGTCTACGGCCCGTGCTTGGGGGGTTGAACTCCCTCTAAGCGCGTACTTGAGGTTAGATGTCGAGCTCCTTGAAGTATTCGTACACTCTCTTTAAGCTCTTCAACCTCCTCGATGAGTGTTTTGATCACCGCCAGTAGCTGCTCCGATAATATGCTGTCACCGACTGCTATCCAGCGGTTCGCGACTCACGCTATCGCTACCACTCCAGTGCGGCGGGTTTCGCGATTGCTGCCAGAACCCTGTGCTGCCCATTTCGTGCCAAAGACGACTCTTCTTCGTGGTTGCGCCGGTTGTCTTTGTCTGCGCTGCTCTTCCAGGAGCACTTGCTGCCGCTGCAGCTGCAGCTGCTCCTGCTGCTGGTCCTGCTGCCATCGCTGCTGCTCCTGCTGTTGTTGCTGTTGCTGTCGACGCTGCTGCTCCAGCCTTTGTTGCTGTTGCTGCATTTGCTGCTGCTGCAGTTGTTGCTGTTGCAGTAGTTGCTGTTGGTGCTGTTGATATTGGAGCTGCTGCTGTTGAAGCTGTCTCTCGGCTTCGGCTGAAGATGTCCCGGTGGGTGCTGCAGAGCTCAATAGCTCTGTCCCGGAATCCTCTTGGAGGTTTGCTACTTCCGTTAGCTCCACCACTGCATTATGTGCTGGTGGTGGAGCGTTCATCCTCCGTGACTCGGAGAGTTTTTGCATCACTATCGGGTCATCAAGAAGCGTGATGAACGAGTGCGGGTGGTTTAGGTCTGTATTGGAATCCACAATAGTCGGCCCAGACTTGTTCATCAACGTTAAGTCGATGAACGCCCTTCGGGACTGGTCGCGTTTAGAAAACGCTTGCTGCTCCGACAGCTCCGGCTCTGCCACGAAATCGGCGGCACTATAATCGCCCATAAGCCACTTGATCGTTGTCAGCATGTTCACTAACTGCAGATTTCACTGCTGTAGACCAAGGGCTTGCATGGCCTTGTTAATTTCCTCTCCAGGCTGTGTATACGCCCAATTGAGTATCGCAGATTCCGCAAACTGCGATGATCGGGCCATGGTGTCAATTGGCTGTGCGCTTCCCCACGAACTTATTTTACTAGCGCGAGCAGTATCCGGATTGATGGCCGAGAGAGTTTGCCTTTTCAACCCGTGAGCTAGCTTTTTCAACGCGAATCCGGGTTATTTCCTAAGCGCTACGGTGGTTTCTCTTAACCTCGATAACGCACGAGGGTTTCCCATATGCGGCTCTAAAAAAAATAAAAGCTATTTTTGTAAATAATCACTATTTGTAATTAATTACGCTCAACTACTCGCACTTGTAATTTTAAAATAAATACATCTGAAAAAATATATATATGTATCAAAACGGACAATATCACAAAAAAAAACACAAAAATAAATACAATTTTCACCTAAAAAAATAAAAAACAATTTTAAATTTCGAGGGGATTTTTGAGTTTTCACTCGGGCGCACAGTCAACTTTTTGCTCCGAGAGTGCTTGCCGACTTTCTCACGATTTCTCACGAACTGCACCAGAAAGAATATTTTATTTTTCATCCAAAGAAAATAATTCGTATCGGAAAGCCGAGAGAAAAAAAAGTTTTTCGAGTCGAGAAAAAAATTAATTAAAAAAAATTAATTATCGCTAAAAAAAAAATTTTTGTAGTCAAAAAAAAAAATTAATTGTTATTATAAAAATTTTAATTGTTAAAAACAGTTAATTAACGCACAAAAATTTCGCGATCGAGATCTCTGCTCGTTGGCGCTCTAGGTCGAGGGTTATTGGCTATGTCTCGCCTAACCTCTCGACCGCACTCTCGCAACAGCACGGCTGAGCAAACAGCAAAGGCACGAAAGAGCCTTTCTGTGCAGCTTACGCTCAGCTATGCTGCTGAGCTTCTTCGCGCCAAGCTTCGCCACGAATCACGTACGCGCCGCTGGTCCTTCTCCACCCTCAAAACGTTGTGGCGCCAGTTGTAACGGGATGGCTAGTGGGGGAAAATCTCAAAAAGCCACAGGCCAGCGATGCCCTAGAATACGGTGGCGCGGATGTCAGACTAAAATTTTAGACTTGCACGGGGATCTGCTCCTGGAATTCCGAAAACAACGCGAAGATCGCACGTGAACTTCGCTTTCCAACTAATTGGATCGCTGAGTGAAAAGCGTGCGCTCGAAGAGTAAAGCGCGCGGCGGCTATACTCTGATATGAAAACGACCGGCGGAGTCGTTTTCCCGCGGAGGCGGCGGTATCCGGGAGAAGGATAGGTTGTAATGAACAACGCGACGGTTAACTAGATATCACAGTATATTAAAAACCCTAATAATTACAAGCACAACGCATGTGCTGATTAAAACACTTAGTTCGGGCGCGACGATTAACGTTTGAACGCGCGAACGTCACGGCGCGCGGCGCAGCTGCTATTCTCGCGCGCGGTTTTAAAGTACGACGGGCTGACATTCACCCGCACGTACACGGCACAGAAAGCTTGCACGGGGCGATTTCCGTGCAAACCTTTACAATAAACGCGAGAGATGAGAGTATAAGACTTACTTTTAGAAGGAGCAGCCGGTGCATTCGGCTCTCTCTCGCTCTCTCTCACTCGCACAGTCGTTGCGCTCTCTCTCTCTCTCTCTCTCTCTCTGTCTCTCTCTCTCTCTTTCCTTCTTGCTTGCACGCTAGTAGGTGCCTCCACGCGTATCACTCGCGATATAGAACAGGATGGCGCGGACGGTATAAAGAAATACGAGAGAGATGTGTACTGAGTGATGGCAAACACGAAGATGGCTGCCGTGACTCGCATAAAGCCGTAGCAGCTTCGCGGGTACGCGACGGGCATATTTCGCGTCGCGAGACCGTTTTAATCCGGTCGGGATGCTCGCGCCCCCAGTGAACATGCCTGCTCGGCGCGGGTAATTCGAATCCCGAATTACCTAACTCGCGCACGCGTTACAATGTATCTATTCAATGATTATTATTTTGTATTATTATTTCATTTTTCTCATTCGTGTTGGATTTGTTTTATTTATTTAAATTTCTTTTTATTTATTTATTCATTTGTTATTTTTTTCAATAATATTTTAGTTATTTGTTTTTACTGATATTATTTACTTATTTGTTTCTTAATGTTTTCCCTATATCAATTTTTTCACTTTAATTTGTTGTTTGTCAAATATATTTTCGTTATGCTATTTACTTATATATTTATTTATTTTCATTTTATCTTTATGTGAAATCTTTTTTATATTCGTTTACGTTTGATTATTTGTATTTGGGTTATCTTTTCTTCTTTCCCTATTTCTATAACATCGTCTATTTTCTTCTTTTATTTATCTGTTAATATTGTATATCGGTATAGTCTGGACGAGCCATATATGCTTCTGTTCCGATGTTTGGGCGATTCATGCTACAATGATCCCCCTAACCTCTTACTGCAAATCAAGAAGCTCGGAAATAGTTAGTAATAAAACAAATTATTAGTATGGACAAATACTATTTTTTCCCTTTATTCCAGTCTTGTTATTTAATATGAATCTAGTGAACCTTTCGTTCGATTCGTACGGGAACCAATGTTAAGTCCGGAATAAATAAGAAAACGAATAATATTTGATTTTAAAATTTATTTAATTGGAAAAAGTATAATTACCAATATCGTCGATGAATACAATTCCTTCGATGTACAATTTAAGGAATACACGTATAATTTATTCTTAGATATTTGAAATTCGTATATATTTTGAATTCTGGTTATAGACCAATTTGTGAATTGATTTAATTTGAATTTCCCTCGAATGTCGTCTGGGATCGACGGAGTTCTCCAGTTCTTCTGTGCTAAGGTTGTAACTGTGACTAACGTACGCGGCGCACCTTGCCGTATATATAACGCAGAATAATTAGGTTATAGATGATTTAAACAATAATTTGAGATCATCTTATTGAGAAATTCTTTGTCGCAATTTATACACATTTAAATGGTAGCATTGTGAAATGCTGATTTGTTAAAAAATGTACACTCTGTCTTTCTTGAGGCCGGTGACTCGCTACGTCACGATGTCGTATGAACGAAATGTTGCGTCGTATAAATTCGTATTCTCGTCGTTGTGTGTCAGGAAATATCTGATAGGAGTAAACATTTAAAATAGAATTCAAAATTTCTGTAATACGTCTCAGGACGGAATACCACATACCTTCCACAATTCTTTAACTTACTCCTGAAGAGGTTTTGAACATAAATGATCGCCACGAGCGACGAGTCAATCTTTTTGACTATTTAATGTCTGTTACAACAATTTGACACAATACGACGAATTGTATTTTTTTAGTTTGTCAATGCGAAATATTTCTTTTTTAACTTTTGTGACTGCGAATGTGTATCTAACCGAAGATTTTTATAACTCTTGAAAAGGGCTTCTCTGCGAGAGCCGAAACGTCGACAAATAAAGTGTTTGGATAAAGAAAGTGTCTGGCTCGTGGCGATCATTTATGTTCAAAACCCTATCAACTCGGACGAGCATCCTATCAAATCGATTTCTTACTCCTGAAGATTTAGGATATTTTCCTGCTGTTGCTGGGGGTCCACGATTCCAAATTGCGTGTTCAAATGCCTCATTCCTTGCAGTTCTCTTCCTGTTCAATTATGTAACGGTTATTTCTCTTTAAGAAATATCATTTGATTGTTTGTTATATAGTCCGAAATCGAGGAAAGAAAATTGTTTTCTTTTGTTTGTTAAGGAGGAAATAAAAAAAAAAAACAACTACAACAGAATCGAGATAAAAATCGAAGTTACTTCAATTTATTTTCTGTAGTGTAATTATCGTGCATTTATTTTACAATCTTAATTTTTCCGCAGTGTGGGTTTAACACACACACATGAAAATAGCTCCAACTTATACATACACCTCGTTAGATAAATCAAGTCATGCATGTACAAGATAAAGAACTCACAAGGTGCCTGCGAGAGCACTCCACAGGGCAGACTGACCCAGGGTGACCAGGTGGCGATCTTGTATCCTTTTCGATCACATGTAAATGACGTCACGTTCTTTGAGAGTAAGTAAGACAAACGATCGCCACCTGACCACACTGGACTGACCACGCATCGAGCACGATCAAACGCCTTGACTAATGCCTCCCCACCATACCATGCGCAATTAATACGCCGCGCATCACACTGATATCACACGCATACCCATACGCCTCTCTCCACGCAGGGAGAAAGACCTAACTCACACATACTAGTGGCGCACTCGTAGATACCCGGCTCGTGACGTCACACGAGGTCGTTGGCCGCGCAACTTTGTATTAATATCAAAAACCGTTGGCCGGCCGTGTTTTGATTCTACTCTAGGTAACCTATCCTATATTATCGCGTTTCTATCTCTATTAACTATTCGCGTGTAATATTTCTAATCAAAATTTAGGTTTAATTTTATACAACCTTCTATCACAGCAGATTCTCTAAAATTACGTTTTAAATTCTTTTTCAATAAACAATCTACTTAAACTTACCGAATTAAAATACGAAAGTTCTTTAACGTTAATTCTTCATAATATAATTATTTAATAAATAATCTTCCGCAATTCTACCTACTAGCTAACTAATTAGAAAACGCCCGAATCATCAATAAGGGAAGTACATAATATCTATAAAATAATTAGTTAATTAATACTTTTAAATTAATATTTTTAAAAAATACTTTTAAATTAACCAGTATACTGGTTTAAATAAAGCAATTAGTACTGTTATTCTTATTATTATATAATACATACATATATATGTGTATTATATTTTTTAAAATTTCTTTTTTACTTTTATTTATTAAAGTAAATTTATCAAGTTTCTTTATACTATGGTTCTTTAAACCAAAAATTAAAAGATATATTATATGTCTTTCAGTGATTTCTAGGCAAAAACGCTGATTGACAGCCCCATCTTGCGACTACCATGGAATCATGCACGGAAAATAGTTGGTACGGTCGAGAGCGGTGCAAACGTGCGCGCCGCGACTTGTGCTGTCCTGACCCACCAGACGGTGTGCGCGCCCTTTGTCCGACTGTGCGCACATGTCAAAACAAGGTGCATCTATGCGCGTGGATCCGCCAGACACATTTGCACCGTGAATCGCCTTGCAAACGGCAGCTCCGGCGCGCTTCGCACATTTTAGTCCAGGCAGTGGACACGTTGGAGTGGCCATTTCGACATATAAGCATTTTTAACCTATAGGTAAAGGTGATGCGATACGCACGCTATTACTAAAATTGGGTTCCCGTTTTTCTGATTCAATTTTTAATTTTAAGAAAAAAACTCTTTGATATTGAACGAGATGAAATTGAACGAGAAAAACGGGAACCCAGAATTGAGTAATAGTGTGGATATCACATCACCTTAAATATAAGTTTATTATAAATTATACATGTTTTTGGCTTTTCGCCTTTCCATACTAACATGTGTATATTCATGTATATTTTGAACATAGTTTGCATAAAAAATATTCATAAATATAAATATTTTACTCATTTATTTAATATATCATGCACTACAGAATGTATAAATACAAAATCGTATAATATATATTATAAATATACTTACATAATTTAAAATGCACCTGCTGCATATGAATCATCGTATTCGGCTATTCCTTTCTTTTTCTCCCAGACTGAGCAAGATTTACTGAAGCTATTTTTAATAACAACATCCAAAACATTGCCAGGTCAGTTGCCAATAATACTGGTGATACCTTGTAAGGAAGAAAAGCCTCTCTTCCTCCAAGAGGAATATCAAAATAAAATATCAAAAATTTCTAATAATTATTTATTTATACACTATTTAAAGAAAATGAGTAACTTACATCATATATTATCATAATATTAATTAATTAAATTCGAATAACTTTTTCAAAAGTAATAAAAATTGTTAAAAACGTAATGATCATTATTTACAATTTTACATTCATAACATTTTACAAAAATAATTCGGTATTTTGTTTAAAAAAAAATTAGTTTTGTAGACACCTGATTTCTACTTTACCGACACTACATTCTTAAGTTATTCGAATTTAATTAATTAATGTTTTAATGTAAGTTACGCATTTTATTAAGATAGTGTATAAATAAATAATTTTTACAAACCATTGATATTTTACATAAATAATCAATTTGAAATAGCAATAAATATGGAGAATGCACCTTATGTAGGTGAAAATGACCACAATCTTTCTGGCGAGTGATAGCGTAATGGATAGCGTGCCTGCGCAGGAACCCAAAGTTCGTGAGTTCGATTCTCGGTTGAGTCGGAAATTTTATGTATCGTTTTTTTCTGCGATAATGTATTAGCTATCCATTAAGGAAACACGTGTCATTAACGAATAAGCGTCATATATTATTTTTTTATGTTTGTATTGTCACTTGGTTTGTCACGTGATTAATCGCGCCAATCGTCACGTGAGAAATCACGTGAAAAATCACGTGAGAAATCGCGTGAGAAATCAAGTGATAAATCATATGATTAATCACGTGATTTTTTTCGCCAGGGTAAGTGTATAGCGTAGACGGGGAGCCAGTCAATAGCGAGGATCTACTTCTAAACGGCGTCGAAGGAGCGATTACAGACAACGTGGCTGAGGGGCCAGAGTCAGTGATGACAACAGCCAAGGTCATCAGAGCGCGGAGAATAAGGAAGCATTCAGCAGTTCAGTAGAGATTAGGTCTGCGAATACAGAAAACGGTAATAGAAATGAAAACAAAATAGAGTAGATTTTAGACAGTTATTGCACGGACCATGTCATAAATAATGAAAATTATTTTAGTGATGCGATTATATTAAAAGAGCCGATTAATGTAAAAGTAGGCGATGGTAGAACTCTAAAAGCGACAAAAGTAGTTCATGTAAATAGTAAATTTAAAACGTTTAATTAAAAGATAGAAATTGAATTGAAAAATGTATTTTACGTGGAAGTGTTACGATTTAATAATCGCATATAATAAATAAAGGGAGGAGGACTCGATAAAAGAACGGCATGGCGTAACTCGGCAGGGAATCGAATCCCGGACCTTTCGTTTTCGCGACGAGTGCTCTGACTACTGAGCTACCAATGCCGGTGCACGTCTTTCCTCGAGTCGTCCTCATGTTGCTGCTATATGAAGCCCGATCCGCCTCGTCACTCGTGCATACTATGCACACGTAACAAAAGATATGGATAGAAATTTAATAAGTTTTGCTAAAGTCACTCATAATTATAAAGTAGTATCTATCGGTGATAGTTCTAAAATCTTTAATAGGAATAGTAAATTCATAGCAATGTCTTGGAAAAATGATATAATTTATAAAATGACTAATTTTATTGAAAGAGTTAAAGAATCTAATTTGACAGTTAAAAATGATAAAATGACTTTAGAAGAGAAATGGCATAGAACGTTAGGACACGTTAACTTTAATTATTTAAATACTATGTGTAAAAATCATATATTGGAAGGTTTGCCTAATGAGATAGAAAAAGATTATTTTAAGTGTGCTACGTATATTGAAAATAAAATGCATAACATTCCTTTTGAAAATGATAGAAAGAGAGCAAATATTATAGAAATAGTACACACATATTTAAATGGGCGACGTTCTGAAGGCTATAAAGGGGAAAAATATTTTATAACTTTTATTGATGATTATAGCAAAGTAGCTAAAGTTTATCCAATTAAGTCAAAAAGAGAAGTACATGATAAATTTGATGACTGTATAAATTTAGTTGAAAATAAAACAGGGAAAAGTATTAAGAAACTGAGATGAGATAATGGCACTGAATATTTGAATCAAGGTATGTATAGGTTATTTAAGGAAAAGGGGATTGAGTTAGAGCAGTGTCGACCTTACGCGCATGAGCTTAACGGTACAGCAGAGAAGTACAATAGGACAATTATGGATAGTGATAACTGCTTGTTAGCGAAGTCCAAGGTAGAGAAAAGATACTGACCAGAAGTAGTCTGTGCCGCAGCATATTTGAAGAATAGAACAATTGCAAACACGTTAGCAAGGAATAAATCTCCTTATGATATATTATTTAATAAAAACGTAGTATTTAAAATTGTACGGAAGTAAAGCATTTTTTAGAGTATCTGAAAGTAAAAGAAATTCAAAATGAGATAGAAAAGCTGATTTAAGAATTTTGATAGGCTATGATGTGACAGGGTATAGAGTTTTGATAAACAATAGAGTTATTGTTGCATGACATGTCGATGTTTTCAAGGAAGATGTAAAGTGCATTGGCTTAAGTGACAGTGATTTAAAAAATGAGGATTTAAATGAAAATTTGGAAAGGAAAAGGTTGAAAATGTAAACATTAAAGAGTTAGAAAATTTAAATGAGAATGATAAAAACGAACTAGAAGAAGTATCTGAAATAAGAAAGTCTCAAAGAAATATTAAAATGCCAAGTAGATATGATAAAGTACTACTTAACGACTAACAGATGCAATAACTCACATAAGTAGTATACATTCTACTATGGAGAGACGGTGAGTCATCGTGCCCTGCCCGGGCTATCTTATCTTTGTTTACATAAACAGTAATTAAGATATCTCAATACCTGTTGTTATGGTTTGTTTACATAAACAAGCAATAAAGAAGCAATTAAGATATCATAATAGCTGTAAATATAAGCAGAGAGGTCCCGTAAGGGAATCGGTGACACATTTTCGTCTCTCTCCATAGTAGAATGGTGTTCTCGGGAGGCAGTGATGCTGCCCCTCTTATTATTGGTGTTCAACAATATAGTAATTAATGTGTCTTTATTGATTGTTTATATAAACAAGCAATTAAGATATCTTAATTACATGAACAAACATAAAAATGTTTTTACAAAACAATTAATAAAACACCGATTAAGATATTTAAATTAATGTTGCTAAACAATAGATAAGAGATTTTTCCGTATCGGGATCGATGACGTCGCGAGCCTACGCCATAGTAGAAAGTATACTGATTTATAAATTTAATTAATCAATATTCTTATTGTCTAAACATAATAAACAATAAAAACATCAATTAAGATAAATGAAATATGTGCGTGTGTGTGTGTGTGTGTGTGTGTGTGTGTGTGTGTGTGTGTGTGTGTGTGTGTGTGTGTGTGTGTGTGTGTATGTATGTAAGAAGATATCGAATAGTATGTTTTTACGTGATATTATATTGTGGTCCTGAAAAGGACCGTTTTGATAAAAAATTAACAGTAAACGATTATTAAAATCGTTTGTACGCTTGTTTCTCTGGAAACGAGAAGGTGTTCTTGGAGAAGCTATTGTGCGATGACGATTTTGATGATGACGACGATGATGGCTGTATAAGCGGCTGCTTCTCTTTATCGCCGGTGTAATTTTTCGTAGCGTTCTTGCTTTGCGGTGGCCCCATACTTCTTGCTTGTTTGACGTTCAATATGAAAATGGTACCTCCCGTTTCGCTCATCGCATTATAAATGAATATACTATACTTTGCATCATGTGGTGTAGAGACCATGCGTAGGAACTGGTGACGCCAAAATGGAGTATGCAGAGTATATCTATGATATATGAATTTTATAAGAAAGGTTTGTTGGATAGAAGGTAAAAAATAAAAAAGATTGTTGGTTCTAATTAAAATTGAATATATATTGTTTAAGCCTTTGAATAATATTACAAATTAATTTGCGAACATATAATCGTACATATCATGAGCCAAGTTGGATAAGCCAAATGCATAAAATTCCATAAGAAAAATGTCGTACAAATCTTTATTCATATTACCGAATTCCATGTGCAACTTTGCTCTATTATTAATTTCATTTTTACGCAATGAACAATATTGTTTAAACGCAGCAGTGTCTTTCAAAATATTTTTCGCTTTTTCAGTGCTTTCTCTCTTTAACTCAACTTTTAAAAACCCAATTACGTTATCGATACCGCGATTTATAAATTCGGCACTTTCTTCTAAACGTTATAAATTCGGCACTTTCTTCTAAAGCCACTCATCGACACATTCGCGCACTTCTCGTAGGCCGTTCAAAGTTGCCTGCTGCATGACGATCCCGGGTCGACTTTCGTATTTTCTTTTCTTCTGTGGTGTCTCGTACTGTGAACAACTGTCTGGAAACTGCGTCTCCTCGTCTATTGGTTGCCCTTCGGGAAAGTCTCCTCTGACGAGCTTCGGTGTCGGTACACTAGGTCTCTCGTCAATAAGGATGGACCTCACTCCGTACGCCGTTGTAAAATTGATGTCGTGGTTTGGAAGAAATATTTTTGAAAGCTTACCAAAGTCTTCGTAGAAGGTGAATGAATCTAGCACATACCCCATCATCGCGTCCATTTGGTCGCTGATCAGTTCCCAACTGTTTTTTTCGAGAGTTACGTACTTTGCAGGAGAGCCTGTACTACAGAGTTTCACCACAGCTCTATAAAATCCTGCGTGGTGTTCCAATCCAACAACGACTCTTTTGGAATTTGATTTATTGATAGCGTAGGTTGTAGACAGGAAGAGATTTGGCAGATCCATGTTTTTATTAACTCGCGATGTTACTGCTACTGCTGCTGCTGCTGCTGCTGCTGGTGGAGGTAGTGGTGGTGCAGCTGATGGCGGAGGTAGTGGTGATGGAGTTACTGCTACTGAAGCTGCTACTGAAGCTGCTGCTGATGCTTCGTTTTTGTCCATTTTAAAGCAAGAGTATACTTAGAGATTGAACGGACACTGGAATATCCACGCGCGAGCGTACTCTCAAATGGAATGGATACTCGTGACTGAAGGCAAGCATGTCGGGCTCCAGCTTTCACACGTATGTCCCCACCATGCTCTGTTTTCCCATTGGCCGATGAATCCGTTACGTACCATTCCCTCATCCAATCAGTGAACGGAGTGATGCCGTTGTAATATATAGAATTCAACGCGATGAATGTAACATAACCTTACTACCCGTTTCGTATTCGCGATAAAAAAGTACGTTAGAATGACGTGAGCTTAGAGAGTAACGAATACGCGATAAAAATAACGGTTTCCGAGAAAGAAATCGATGAATGTAACACAACCTCACTTTCCGTTTCGTATTCGCGATAAAAAAGTACGTTGGAATGACGTGAGCTTAGAGAGTAACGAATACGCGATAAAAATAACGGTTTCCGAGAAAGAAATCGATGAATGTAACATAACCTCACTTTCCGTTTCGTATTCGCGATAAAAAAGTACGTTGGGATGACGTGCGCTTAGAGAGTAACGAATACGCGATAAAAATAACAGTTTCCGAGAAAGAAATCGATGAATGTAACATAACCTCACTTTCCGTTTCGTATTCGCGATAAAAAAGTACGTTGGGATGACGTGCGCTTAGAGAGTAACGCGAATACGAGATAAAAATAATGGTTTCGGAGAAAGATTATGATGAAAGAAATCCTTGAATGTAACGTAACCTCACTTTCCGTTTTGTATTCGCGATAAAAAAGTACGTTGAAATGACGTGAGCTTAAACAGTAACGAATACGAGATAAAGATGACGATGAAATAAATTCTTATATGTATAAACCTAACCTTACTTTTGGCTTTGTATTACGCGATAAAAATTTCAGTTACAATCGCAGCTGATGTGAACGTATGATATGAAAATAAGCAAAATAGAGATACTGTTATAATATTAACGTGATAATTTCTTGAAAGCATGCAGGGGAATCAGGTAGGTAAGGATGTGAAAAAGAGTCTAACACTAAATGTAAATTTGTTACAAATACAATTTTTGTTTTACGAAGAACTTACAAAAGTATACATATTTTACTCTTACATCTATGATTACAAAAAGAAAAAATTTATAATTTTGCGTTACATGTTTGATTACTCTGCCCAGTTCCCAATGAAGTGTCTCTTGGAAGAAAACGATTTCTGTAAGGATTCGCCTTTCTGGCTCGCTTTTGTGAAATAACTTTATAAAATTTAGTAGCTATTTGATCGTTTTTGTATGTATTGTATGAAAAGATGCGACAAAACGCGCGTAAAGAACTACCACTACACATATGATGCAAAAACATAATGCAATATTCACCGCATACTTTTGAATCAAAACTTTGTAATGGTTTCTTGTTCCACTGGAAACGCACGCAGTTTCTTCGTAGGCGATCAAGATGGAGTGCTGAGGTGGGGGCGATCCCGTAACTGTCGAAATATACTCCGTATCCATTTTTGTCTATGTAAATGGCAACCCAATGTGATCCTGGTTTATTTGCTGTATCTAGATTGGTCACAATAGCCACAGGTGGACTTAAAATTTTTGGAATGTGATCTGCAGCATACACACCTATTGTATTCGCTCTTAGCGCACGTATCGCATGCATTATTGTCCTTGTGTCCATCATGTAATTGATTCTCCCTGAATATATTTGTATTTACAGACTTTTCACTGGGAACGTTCTCAGTGAATACAATGTTGAAGTCGTCGTCGTCGTCGTTGTTTGCTTTTACCGCGTGTGTGCTACTGTCGTCGTCGGTTACATCTACTCCACCTGGTTCACCAAAGCGAAAAGACTTTCTGCTTTCGTTACGATACTTGCAAAGAGCAGCGTAAAATCTTTCGCTTTGTATGGTTTTAGTTACTTCGCGCCACTCTTCTGGAAGTATACTGTATAGCCATTTTCTTAATAGGTTTGCTTTGAAAAGTGCACAAAAGTCTTTCTTATTTTCTATATGTTTTTCGATATGACTTGCACACACTAATGAATTCGGAAATAGTCCTTCTAATTTATTAAACGATGGCGACCTCCACTCTTCGAGGTTTATAACGCACCTTCCAAGCACGTTCTCGAGATACCTTCGTTTTTGATCCCCTCGCACGTAGATATTTCTCCCCTTCTTGACAAGTTTGTAGAGATGATGGCGCCACTCTATTCCGTGTAAGTGAACTGTGCAATAGCTGTTTGTCGTCTTTATGTCTGGTGGCAAATGCAAAAAATTACAAGGTGGGCCTGCTATCCAATGACCGACTATGAGCTCTTGCAATGCGATCACAGCCACTTCCTTTAGCAAAAAATTTCTGTTAACGTCGCGAAAACCTTGTATGTCGACAATGAAATCCATGATTTAAGAAGTGAGCGCGAGAGTGTATCGCTATGTAAAAGACCAAATGACAACTGATCCTCACGCGTAGGCGTTTCATTTCTGATATACGCTTATCCCCACTACTCTTGTTTCTCCTTCTTCTTCTTCTTATATTTACGCGCTAAAATCCGATAGGATTTGCCTGCTCGAATCGATTTCCAGTACGTTATCGTATTCTGCGTAAATGATGCAATTTATGGTAAGAGTGAGAGCGCCCTCGAATCGCACTTCCACGCGCACGCTACCCGACCGCACGAGGTCACAGTGTGTAGCACAATGAGCTGATAAATCTGGTGTTAAGTCAAAAGCCGTCAGAAAATTTCCTCGCGCGTAATTGTGACGATTGATGCCGTTGCCTTCGTTGAGAAAATGTATACCTGTACCCGAGAATAGCGTATGGTAAGCATCTATGTAGAGACCGCTGTTGCCGGTAAAGCGAGGTTGTAACGGTTTGCTTGGAATTTGCACTCCGTCGACGTACAAAGAAAGATAATTTATCGAAAAGTGTTAAAAATTGGACGGGTTGAATTTACGATTTCCATTAAATGCTTTGTTGTCGACGAAACCTATAATTATTCTTTTAGGTAGCTGCCCGAGGACGACGTTGTCGAGAGTGTCCCCGAGAATTCCAGTGTGAAGCGTGAAAGACTTATCTTCGACGCGTGTAATCGAATACTTGGCTATAGCTTTAGCTAAGGCATTGGCGTGGCCAAGTAAAATACCGGGACTTATCTTTACTCTGCGTATGATGAGACTGGCTTCTTTGATTTTGACATGGAATTTACCACCATCCGACACATCCATCAAGCAAAATGCATCTTTGCTTCGTACGAGGCGTACTCTCATCTCCACTCCGTTGATAAGCATTTTATCTTGATTAAATACGTCGCAATGCAAATGACCAATCATATCGACGGTTTTCCCTCCAAGTATGTAATGTTGACGATATAGGGCACCTTTGTTAGCGGTAGCATTTTCTATAGGAATATTCGGAGCAGCTTCAAAGTTGTCAAACGTATCATCGTACCAAAGTGCTGTAGTTAAATGCGATTCTTTAGCAGCCGGAGAATAATTCAACAACGATTCAATATAAGCTCTATAGGGGTAGGCGTTGTTGGGAGGTGAAACGAGCTTTTGATTAAAAAAAACGTCGACTTGATTAAATAGCGAATGAAGAAAATTGTTAACTGGCGCGACTTTGGCGTTTTCTGCTTCGCTTTCTATTGGTTCAACCGTTGCTTGAATATAAAGCATCGTGTGCGCAAGGTCTATGTAATGTTCACTACCACTCGGCACCACAAACTCTATGGGGGCATCTCCTTCGTCGCTGAGCGATGACACGGGTTTGTAGTGTAAGAAACTGCTACTCTCTATGGAAGTTTGAGTCGCAGGTAGAGAAAAAATGTCTAACTCACTGGACATACATTCTGTCGAGTGTGAATGTAAGAACGCCATTTTTTCTATTTCGGGCCGAATATGTCGTTAATATTTCTAAAAGTGGGCTTCTTCCTCTTCTTGTTGACTCTGCCACCTTTTCTTGTAGTTGTTCGTCCCTTCTTCTTCTTCTTCTTCTTCTTTTTCTCGGTGATGCGAACTAATCCGCTTGTCTTTCTCAACTGACGTTTTCGTCTGTGAGCAGGCGTCTTATAACCCTAGCCTTTCATCATCTCAGATATTTTTTCGGCTGCTTTTCTCTTCAAGTTTTTTCTAGATTCTTTGGCTCTGACCTTCACTGCTTCTTTGAAATTGACACCGTTATTCGCCACGTCATCGAAAATATTTAACCCCGCTCGTATGGTTTCTTTTCCTACAGCTTTCGCTCCACTGGAGATGTAAGACAGCATTTTTCGAAACAGACCGCCTAACCATGCTCCCACTTCTCAGCCTCTTTGATAAGTAGAGCCTCGTTGACGGTCGTGAACATTCCTTTGGTCACGAAATTTTCAATACCAAAAATACGACAAATTTTATCATTGAATTCCGTCACGTGAAACTCTTCACAATGGCATGTTCGCTTTATGGCGTAATATCCTAAGCGACTTTTCATCGACTCTAGTACTTGATGTTGATATATGTTGTTCGATCTATTTATCTCGGCAGCTAGCTGTTCTATTGTTTTATAAATACCGTCGGGAAAGTGGCAAATGTCTTTGCGTACTACCTTACCGCTGTCGTAGGAACAAAACGAATAAGAAGCTTCAGTATTTTGTACGTGGATTATAGTACAAGGCACGTAAATTTCAGCTAGACCTACGAGCCATTCACCGTGTAGCCTAATCTCGCGCTGTAAATGCGTGGTGAAGCAAGTTGTTGTATTATCGCTGAAATACATCATACTGCTGTTACTCGGTAACACCATGTAAAATTCATCTTGGTTCTCCATTTTTTTTTCAGATTCTATCGAGATCGCTCGCCTTTATCCAAGAGTTGAATTTGTCAGGGTATCCTAACCACTTGACTAATAGTTGCTTATTTGCTCCTCGTCCACGCGTACGAACTATGCGCTCCACTTTAAATGTTTGATGATTTGTGATGCGTTCTCGGCAACCAATACAAGTTCTTCCGTGTAAAAGAATCCGTCGATAATTTCACCGTTTAAGTCTTCGAGAACGTACGTGAAGATATTCTGTCGTCGCGACACCCTTTTTATCTTGAACACTTCCTCGCTGAAATTTTTTTCATAACCGCGCTCGAAGGTATTTTTAGTCCGATTGATTCGAATGAAGTCGCCCACCTTGAATGTAGGTATCGCTTGGTGGGCCCTCTTGCGGCCGTTTCTCTGCACCGCGCTTTGTCGAAGAGCACGCTTTTGCAAATTTTTACGGGCTTTTGCTGCGTTGTACAGATTTACCTTAGATGGTTTCATTTTTATTCCACTATGCAATGTGTAGTTGTAAGCGTATATAATTTTTTGTACTACGTCGACATACCTTTTTGTATTTTTGTGCGAGAAATAGCGCCACATACGCTCTCTTATTGTTCTGTTGAGTCTCTCGACTACAGCCGCTTTGATATCGGGATTTCGCGCTACTCTAAATTGTATGTCATACTTTTTTAGAAGGCTTTGAAAAACTGAGCCGACAAATTCTTTGCCACGATCGGATTGTAAACACACCGGTACTCGTGGGCTCGCTCTGTCTAGAATTTTTTCGAACGCGCCGGCAACGTTGCGCGCTGTTCTGTCGCGCAATGGTTCGATCCACGTATACTTGCTGAGCACAACCACAACAACGAGAATATAGCAGAAGCCGTCGTTATAGTCTTTTATCGAGGTTAACTGTAGTAAATCACACTCCCACAGATCGTCCACGTTCGTGACGTTGTAGCGCAGTCTCGGAAATTTTCGTTTTATAGTATGATGAAGCGTGTAAGCGTCTTGGTTACTAAGCCATGCGTATATTTTAGCCTTCTCTTTACCTCTCTTTTTATTTACGCGTACGAGATTTCTTGCACCCGCGTATCCTGCCTCGTGCGAGAGATCGTAATACTGTTTCTCGTACATCGTCTCTTTGTGCGTTTGTGTGTATGTGTGTGTGTGTGTATGTGTGTGTGTGTGTGTGTGTATGAGGGCGTGTGAGTGTGTGCGGTTTTTATATTTGGAATCGTAACCACTTGTTTTTACTTTGTTCAGCCTTTCTTCTCCTCGTAAGCACGGGAGAGGGCTCTGCATTCGCGTCTTCCTTATTCAGTCGTCGTTTGGCCGTATTCAAAGGCGCTGTGAGTACTCTGCTAATTTTTAAAACTTCGCTGTTGCCTATTAAATTCGTCGGAGTATCGGAAGTTTTAACAAATTTAGAAAACTCCATGCGTCCAACTGGTGCTTCCTCGTCGTCATTTTTTCCCTTTCTTCTTCTAACCACATCGTTCAGTAATTCGACAATATTTGAACGCTCTACCGTGCGGCCATCTATACTCACTGTACCGGCATTGTTCCACTTAAGACGTTCGGGTGCTACTGTTTTCCAATGACGCAACAAGAGACGCACCTTGCGCTGATACACCTTGGGTACACCATCGATAATGGCTTCTTCGGTGAGGGGTGCTAGTGTCTCGTCAATTTCGTCGATTTCTCGTAGTGCATCGCTGCTACTGCTGCTGCGCTCGCTTTCACGGAAAAAGAGATAACGTCGCAAAACTTGTAAGTAATTTAGACATTTTTCGTGAACGTCCTTCACCCCTTTTTTCGAGTGAAGAATATCGAACATTTCGGCGTCTAATCGGGACAAATTGTCACCGGGAGTTTGCATAGAATTTTCGCCGGAGAATTCGCTCGGGGCAATTATTTTTGTTGATTCAGCGGGTGTAGACTGCGCGCGTTCGATTGCATCTTCGGGCACGATTACCATTTTACGAGCACGTTCCATACTGCTTCCCCTATTTACTGCTGCTTTCCTCCTCCTCCTCCTCCTCCTCCTCCTCCTCCTCCTTCTCCTCCTCCTCCTCCTCCTCCTCCTCCTCCTCCACCTCCTCCTCCAAATAGTTTAGATATGAGCTACGATGGGCGCTAAAAGAGCTGGCAAAAAAGATCCTCCGTTCTGTACTATTGCGCGTTTTTTAGTTTTCCAACTTGATGACTTTCGATTTATTAATCTGCGCAATACGATCTTGGGCTTATTCAGCTGTTTCTTCTCCGAATCTCTTAATTTCAGTACGCCGTGTAAAACGTTTAATGCGCACTCGCATATACACTTGACGAGCGATTTATCAGCCGTGCGAAGTATGGCCGAACACTGTTTGTCGTCGCAGTGTGAGAGAGCTCCCAAAACCGCCAAATGTTTTTTGGAAAAATGTTTAGTACAAAGCGAACAGCGTCTAGAATTCATCCGTGTTGCTCCTGCCATTGTTATCTCTCGACTGGGTTGAAGGCTCGCGCATCTGACGTATCTATTTCTTTTTTTCTTCACTCCCCCTCTCCTTCTTTCAATATAATTAGAGTATCGAAACTTTGAATATTTCGGTACATAAGCGTAGTGCGTTTTGTCGTCGGGAAATATGCAGGAGCGGAATCGAAATTCGTCGAGACAGTCTTGTGATAAATCGAGAAAAAGATACGTGTGTGGGGTTCGCGTGGCGTCGAGGTAGGCCTCTTGCAGAAATTTCGGATCTTCCGGATATACTTGACGCGCCAAGTGCTGTATTTGAGCGCGATCACGCGGGTTTTTATAGAGTACGCGATATTTTGTGTTCAGGCTTATATCGCGTTGCGATTTTCCTTTGTGAAAAATATTTTGCGTTATGAATATAACGCTGATATTTTTATGATGACTACCTTTCGTAAATAGATCTAGTATAACATCGCACGAAGATTCTCGCATTAAATCATCCAGAATTAATAACTTTTTTTATCGCGGTCGCAAGAATAATCACTCACTTGAGGCAGACCCTCTCTAAATTCGATACTCGGTACGTCACACCCGGGTCTCAACTCCGTGCGGTAGGCTTCTTGCCACTCGGCGTAACAAAAGCGTATGCGATCAAAGCATACGTTACAGATTTTCGGTAAATTAATGAGAAACTTTTTGACGAACTGAGTTTTGCCACACCCGGTAGGTCCGCACACATAACACGTAAATGGATGTTTCCAACACGTATCCATTTTCATGAATGACAACAAAACCGAATTTGTTCGTGCTTTTATAGCCATAACACATTTTTTTTTTTTTTTTTTCAGCGTGAAAAAAACCAACGATCCCCGGGCGGCGGCGGCGGCGGCGGCAGCGGCGCGGCGCGGCGCGGTGCTCATCAGCTGATATGCACCGCGCACCGGGGCGCATGTACAAGCTTGTACTCCGCGCGGTATAAGCTGATATTCGCCGCTTTAAGAAGCGAATACTTTGCACGCGCGCGCATATCAGCTGCTACAGTGCGCGAGGCCTCGCGTATGGACAAGAGAGCGCGCGCTCGCGAGAGAGAGAGAGAGAGAGAGAGAGAGAGGAAGAGGAAGAGGGAGATAAAAATAACTACAATGAACAAGAACAATATTTACAAATAAGTCTTATTTTTTATTAATAAAATGTTTTAACGCTTATAGCCAAAAGGCAATGAAAATTCTTTTATTGTATGGTAGCGCCGTTTTTTTAACACTATACAACATGTCTTGTATTCGTCTCGCGTGATAACATCGTGCTTGGGTGTGCGCCTTATGGCTTTAAAATATAATTTAATATTACCCGCATCGTCGCCATTCATAAAGGTATCGATCAATTGTTTAATACTATCGAAATTTATTTTTAAAGAATTAGCATAATTTAACCTTATCCCTTTCATTTTACAACATCCAAATGTCTGTCCTGTCGATGAATCGATTGCTTTATAGGCGTAAAATTTAGGACCGCCCGATAAGAATGTTTCAATATGTACATTTGGTCCGTAACTCTTCACTTCGTCCGTCATATCATCTAATAGCGTGCCAAGGTGGGGTCTGTATTCCTCGTCCTTCGCGCGCTCATTACAAACGAATATGCAAGAGTCGGTATCAAAGTATAAAACTCGTCGATCTAGTTTCTCAAGATAATCGTACAATTTGAGTCGAGCTTGCGCCGTAGTGTATGCTACATTCGTATTGGATCCCTGTGCCTCAGCATCGGCGATATTTTGCCAGTTTACAAAAAAAAGTTCGTCGTTTACCGGCAACACGCTAAATACTTCCTTTTCCGGCGCAACTAAAAGTTTAAGGAGGGCCTCGCGTGTTTTTACAATTTCGGTCTGTTTCAAGTTGCTACGCTGCCCAAATTTTCCCCAAAAAGAATTAAGACAGAGTTTTGCCACTGCGCGCATGCCAGCATTTTTTCCGATTTTTTCTCTCTCCAGTCGTATACCCTCGTCTCGCTCGTACTCTAACAAATAACGTTCCTTATCTACTTCGCTCTCGCACCACGATGGCCATCCGCTAGCTTGTTGTTTTATTTTCAAAAACGCATTCACGTAGTCTGCAAACAATCCTCCTGTGCCACTCTGTTGATCGTATTGCGTTACTTTATATCGCCATATTATGAATATTTCCGTTATTTGGTAACCCAACTCGATGGCTTTTCGCAGTTCGTCGGCTACCTACGTCCCCGTGAATTCGCGCTCTTGAGTATATTCGTGAGTACAATCTTCTTGTCGCATCTCCTCGCAACAAGAGCGACAAAGAGCAAAGAGTAATTGTCCATGCATTTTTATTGGTAAGAGAGGAAGAAACAAATTACGAGGAGGCAATATTTTACATTTGATCAAACCTTCTACACGTGATAAATCGTTGTTATTTCTTTTCGTCAACGCGTCGCACTGACTGCCAACAAATATATCTGGGTGTCCGAGCGGAAACCGGCCTCGTTTACAGATATACGGATATAAAGAGCAAATATCCGTATATCTTATTGTTTCTCCTTCTCTTATTTTATAATGTACAGCTATATTTTCCGTGCGATCCCCGAAAAACGCGTCTCGCGGATTTAAAACCATTTTGCTTATTAACGGATGATTATTCACATAATTTGCGATCCGAGGATTTTCAATTTTACGCCGGTCAAATGTGCACTCCCAAATTTCGCGAACCTCGTAGCCCAGTGACTTTATTTTATCTATTTTTGCTCGAGTGCTCTCGTATGCCTCGTTGTGAGTTCTATTGTAGGCGGTTAATTTATCGCGTTTGTTTTGACAACATCGCGGACAACCATGTGTGTAGCACCCTTGATACACGAATACTATACCTTTATTTTAATAATATACCTTTACCTGTGGCCGCGGCACTGTCGCTTGACGTCGACGAGCTCGGAAGCTCTGACGGTGGCAAATATCCATCTACCGAGAATCCTTCGGGTAATCTATACTCGCGGGCCCGACCTGCGTGAATAATCTCTCGCCCGATTTCGTGCTCGCACTCCAATAGCCACTCAACAGCTCTTTGAGAGTGGTTATCAGCGCGCCTGTAGCCAGTAGGCGGTAAAATTCCGATGGTGTTTGGCTTGAGAAATTTTTTTCGATACAAATAAGAGCAAGCTGAGGCGATAGTAGTTGCGGAAAAGAAGGGGTCAGTGCCGCCAATATCAAGAAAAATTTTTCGAAAAGCTATACACGCGCGGCGTAAAATTTGTACATCCATGCGACAATACTCGACGATTTCTGTTTTCAAATTGAATACATAGTCTCGTTTGTTCTCTTCGTACCATTTAAAAAAATCTTTTCTCTCATCGATACTCATAGAATTTGGCGCGTAGAAATTCGCATCGGGTAAAGGGCCTGCGTATTCTTGATTTTGTAGAGTATTGAATAAGTGGGGAAAATAACCCTTTTTACTGTTTTCCGGCAAGCCAAAAGCAGCGGGAAGAGCGCTCAACTTCATTTGGAAATAGTTTAGACTATCTATGAATTTCGTTCGCCCGTATTGCATAGTAATAATATTCTGTCCACTTAAAATAATACTCGGCAAAACTTCAGATGTACACTCTGCCAATTCTTTTAATATGAATTGCGCATCGAATGCTCGTACATTGTGCGCAATGCATATGATTTGCGCAAATTTTGTCTTATCTCTAATACACAATTCGATCAACTGAGTGACAGAATTCTCTCGAAAAACATGTTCGCGAACGCCGCAAGTATTACACCAACGCGAAACATCGTCATCATCGATGCAATCCGAGCACGCTTGCTGTGCGACACATAAATTTGGAATGTGCAGATTTGAAGTCTCGTGATTAAGATAAGGCTCATCCTGTCGCGTCTCAAAATCATAAAAAACAAACAAAATGTTTTTTTCGTGATTAATCTCATTACTTATCGGTTGCATGTAACAGAATTCGTTGATAAAATGTTTTCTTTTACAATATTTACATCAAATCATTCCACACGTGTGGTTCGAACGAAAACAATTTGTAACTTTATTGCATCTATTGCAAAGTTTAACTACACCGCACAATTTTTTGTTCTTTTTTTATAAGAGCCATCTTTTAAATGATTATCGCAGCACATATTTCCAAAAAAATTTCTATTACATTGCGAGCACTTAATTAAATGGACATTATCTGTTTCACACGCGGGAGAGACAAAGCACTTGGAACATGTTTTTAAACATTTGTGTTGGTCTATGAAATTAAAACGTTTGTTACAAAAAGTGCAAAAGAATTTAGTTCGCACAACACCGATTAAATTCAGTATTGTATCATAATGTTTCGCGTTAGAATTATAACAAAGATTAATTATACGCTGTGTTTCACATCCTGTCTGTCTTTCTACAACAGCACGCCCATCAAAAAATGGGGACTCACCGCTGCCAAAAGTTTTCTTATCGTATACTACTATAGCTATACCAGTGTGTAAATAATAATTTTGAAATTGCTCAATTTCGAAGAAACCTGCTCCCGTGGGTGGTATACGATCATTAGCATCCTGCATTAATTTTTCGGCGCGTTCGCGTTGTAGTTTACGTCGACCGTCGCGCAGGACACCCCATTCCTTTCGAGCTTCATCCGTATCGTTTGCCCGCAATTTGATATAAGTTTCACCTACAACTAACGAACGCGCTAGGCATAAATTATCGACATTTACAATAGACACTATTGATCTTTGTGTCACCGAATTGATCGTTAATTTTCTCGCTCTACGCGCGTCCATCCCTTCGGGTATACTTACAAATGTAATGTGTAACACAAAACTTTCGTCGATTTGGAAATTTTCATTACTTTGTGTCAGATTTGCAATCAAATCCCAAAGATCAGCGTAATGAAAATTTTCAATCGGTCGAAAAGATAATCCACCTGCGCCATTCGCAAAGTATTCGCTCCAAACGACCACACCGATCAAAAACCTTTCTTCATTCGGTATCAACGAAATAATATGCGCGTGAGTGTCGCGCATTGCTGCCTCCATCCAAACAAGGGGATTATCGCAATCGGTAGGTGGGTCTTTGATACGCAGTTTAATACAGCGCCCGACCACTCTAAATCGCTGCACATGGTTTTCGGTTTCGTCTGCCACAATAAATCTTACTCCGGGCGGTCTTATGTCGAGATTATTCGCCTCCTCCTCCTCCTCCTCCTCCTCCTCCTCCTCCTCCTCCTCCTCCTCCTCCTCCTCCTCCTCTGCAGCATCACCATTGGCTCTGTTCTCCTCCTCTTCGTCGCCTCCGTCGTAATCGTCGGCCATGCCATCATCGTTGTGGCCGTATCCCACTTGCAGAGGTTCTCCACTCTCTCTTATGCATGAATTTGCGTCTACTGTAGGCGATGGTGGGAGCGATGGCCATACTGAGCTTGTAGACAACGAGTCGTCCGCTGTAATGTTTATTAAAAAACGATTAATAAAAAATAAATGTTTTTTGTTTTCACAATTATAATACCAAAAAGTTAATCTTCAGGTTTTCGTTGAAACTATCGCGCACGCGCTCCAACAAATCTTGTAGTTCGTTCGACGTATATAATGGAGAATCTTCATGTTTGGTCTGGTCGTGAAACCATCGCAATTCTTACGCACGCCGAACATGCAAAATTCTCCTCGCGTAAATCAATAAAAATGGTATGTCGAAACCCGGAGTGGCCAATCCGTCGCCGCTATTGTTTCTTCTCCGAATAACTTTTTTGAAAAAATAAAAAGTTGTAAAAACAGCCTTTTACATGAAAAAAAATAAATATTCAAATTAAAAAATTTTTACATTCGTTGACTCGTCGATCTAGAGGACTAGTTTCGTCGAAACTGTTTCAAACGAGACGATGGCTATCCTCGATATTATGAAAACTCCGCTCCGACGGGGGTGCTCTAGTTGAATAAAAATTATGAAGCATCCTTGCGCGAGGTTGGCCGCTGTTTCCACTAGTCGACGGCTGCGGGTCCTCGCTCATTATGGCTCTCTCCACTGCGACCCGTGGTTTCCGATAGTGGTTGAGCGCCAAGTTTAATCCGCGCGTTAAAACTGTCATTATCTTCTTCATCCGACGAGTCTATTCTAATCATGCTTTCGCTCTCGTTGTCGGATTCTAAAATATTCGAGCGCCTATCATCTTCTTCGTTTTCTACATGGATTATTTGTTGTTGTTGTATAGGTTGTTGTATAGGTTGTTGTATAAGTTGTTGTTGTTGTTGTTGTTGTTGTTGTTGTTGTTGTTGATGTTCTCCTTCTTCTTCTCCTTCGCTACTTGAGATATCGGGTTCGCTTGGGCTCGTTACAGCCTCATTCTCGCTCTCGTACTCTAGTTGACGTGCTACGGGATTTTCACGCCCGCTATAGTTCATAAAAATTGTTGACGCGTCGCTGTCATCGGCGAGAAGATTTTCTAAGGCTTGAAAATTTTAAAACATATAACAAATATTTTTTCGTCATAAAAAATGAGTATAAAATCTTTTACTTACCAATTTGTTCGCTAAACGCCGACATCATGTCATCGAGAACATTTGCATTTTCCATGCGTATTTCTCTGATAAATTCGCTCGCTATCATCAACCCCGATCGATTATTGCGAAAAAATCGTTCGTAATAAACGGCGATTCTACGAAGACCGCTATGGGCGAGTAAAAATCGCAGTTCGCTACGTAAAAGCGAATAGTGCACTGTACGCAAACGCCGTCGCCACGAATCTCTACACCTACGCCATACAGGTTGACTGTAAAAACGTAAAGTAGAAGCAATGCGGAAAATAATCTCACGCAAATTGCTATGTTCGTCGATCTGCATCTCTGGCAAAAAAGCGTTACTTCTCGCCATGATCCGCATTGGCACACTGACCTGATGCGTACGCAATGCAGGGTTTTATAATGCTTACGGATATTAGCTCCAGACAAAAAAATATAATTCAAATGATCCACGCATTTCACTCTTTTTATCTCTCGCTTAGAGGACACAGCGTAAGAACAGAAAACCGTTACGTTTCGGCGAAATAGTGAAAACATGAGATGCACACGAGGCAGGGATTCATATCCCATACACCGACAAATTTTGATCGAAGCTCAAGATATAAATATCATTTCTTCGAATTCAATTTTATTTTGGTGATGTGTACGCAGGGTCAGATTTGATAATGCTTACGGATATTAGCCCCAGACAAAATATAATCAAAATGATCCACTCACAATTGTCATCCCTCGCTCAAAGTACACAGCTTAAGAACAGGAAACCGTTATGTTTCGAAGAAATAATAAAACATGAGAAGCACACGAGGCAGGGTTTTCATATTGCACAGAGCGATAAATTTTTATCAAAGGTCCAGATATACACATAAAGATATATATATGTACGTAACTAATACCCTAACGTACTATCGCGAAAAAACATCCTGCGCACGTGTTTAAATTATAAGACGAAAACTGATATAACGTGAGCAGATTCATTTAGGCGGTGTGCTTTTGGTGTATTCTCTTACACACCTTATTGATGCGGGCTTTTTATAATGGCAAAAACGATAAGGCTGTGGCCAGGCATCGCGCTGGACCCGAAATCGTGCATCTGACACCGTCTCCGCTCGCTATCGCGCTATATTTTTTACCAAAGGTTAAACAGCGGAGGGTACACTCTAGTCAAGTCAGCATTCGTGAAAGAGCCACAGTCAAGATAACATGGATCAAGAAAGCGTCTGCAGTAACAAACTGGATAGATAATTTAAAGAAAAAAGAACAGGAAATATATTTTTCTATCTTGAATAAAAAACGCGAAATAACAGTGCTCCAAAATACAATCAAGAGCGAAGTTCTACTACTGGAAAGCATACGTAAAGAGATTGCGGACTTTTCAAGACACAGTAATCATGCTCCATCAAACTATAATCAGTTTAACATACTAGCGAAATGCTTAGTATGCGATAAAGTATTAGTTAAAAAACAGAAAAATTGTGCGTGGAGAAAGTGTGAAGGGTGTAATATGTGGCTGTGTGGTGTATGCGTTCGAAATCGGAAGCACACATGCTTCAACGCGATTCACCAGTTCCAGTAGCACCAGCAGCAGCAGCACCAGCAGCAGCAGCAAGAACCCGAGGTGGACACAAATACACAAGCAGGTGACTTTGAGTACCACGGGTTATAGGCAGTAAATGACGAAGAAGAAATATGTGTTATAGATTAATACGGTATGTTGTATACTTAATGTATAAAACTGTGAAAAATAATTTTTTGTAATTTTTTTAAGTTTGTGTTTTAACGTAAAAATGAAATTAATATAATATGTAGAACTATAATGTTTTTATATAAAATAATTTTTCGTAATTGTTTAAGTCAATTTTTTAACATAAAAAACAAAAAAATGATGTAATTTTTTTATTCTCCTATCTTTAATTGCCATTCCAGTCTTCCACTCTGCGCGCGCGAGCACACACACACACACACACACACACACACACGCACACACACACACACGCACGCACACATATTTCATTTATCTTAATTGATGTTTTTATTGTTTATTATGTTTAGACAATAAGAATATTGATTAATTAAAATTATTAATCAGTATACTTTCTACTATGGCGTAGGCTCGTGACGTCATCGATCCCGATACGGGACAAATACACGCACGCACACATATTTCATTTATCTTAATTGATGTTTTTATTGTTTATTATGTTTAAACAATAAGAATATTGATTAATTAAATTTATAAATCAGTATACTTTCTACTATGGCGTAGGCTCGCGACGTCATCGATCCCGATACGGAAAAATCTCTTATCTATTGTTTAGCAACATTAATTTAAATATCTTAATCGGTGTTTTATTAATTGTTTTGTAAAAACATTTTTATGTTTGTTCATGTAATTAAGATACCTTAATTGCTTGTTTATATAAACAATCAATAAAGACACATTAATTACTATATTGTTGAACACAAATAATAAGAGGGGCAGCATCACTGCCTCCCAAGAACACCATTCTACTATGGAGAGAGACGAAAATCTGTCACCGATTCCCGTACGGGACCTCTCTGCTTATATTTACAGCTATTATGATATCTTAATTGCTTCTTTAATGCTTGTTTATGTAAACAAACCATAACAACAGGATATTAAGATATCTTAATTAGTGTTTATGTAAACAAAGATAAGATAGCCCGGGCAGGGCACGATGACTCACCGACTCTCCATAGTAGAATGTATACTACTCACATACTCCTACAAACCTTTATAGAACCTACGCACTTTACGCCCGTGTAGGCGAAAATTATTTTAATTATATAACTATTATGCCTTCTTTTTCTTTATAAAATTCATAAGAATTTTTTCAGATATTTACGAAAAGTCAAAGCCTATATAAATAAATTACATAGTTACCACCACATCACCATTTTTCATTATTCTTTCTCAATTTTCAAATTTCTATAATATTACGCATCTTGGGAGGATAATAGAAATCTATAGAGCTGCTCTAACAGGGGTAGTCCTCCAATCTCCCATACATAATTGGCGGAAACGACGGTTTTCAGTTTAAGGTGTAGACACGGTCATTTTCATATAAATATTCATATGTTTAAAGATCAGATAAAATGAATAAATAGGTTCCCGGCAAAAAGTGATCCATGTATGGCCATATATACTCATATATAAAAATCTGTATGGACATATATGACCATATTATATTTAAACGGTATCAATTGAAAATTAGAGCCAATAATTATTTATAGTGGACCTGTAGGTACAAACATTATTAATGAATTTTTACAAAAATTTAGATTTCTACATTTACAAAGCCCACTGGTAAACTGAAAACAGTCGGGCCCGCCAAGTATGTAGGGGCGGTTGGAGGACCACCGCTGCGAGAACAGCTCTATAGACTTCTATTATCCTCCCAAGATGCGTAATAATATAGAAATTTCAAAAGAAAGAATAATGAAAAATGTTGATGTGGTGGTAACTATGTAATTTATTTATATAGGATTTGACTTTTCGTAAATATCTGAAAAAATTCTTATGAATTTTAAAAAGAAGGCATAATAGTTATATAATTAAAATAATTTTCGTCCACATGGGCGTAAAGTGCGTAGTTTCTATAAAGTTTTGTAGGAGTATGTGAGCTATTGCGCCTGTTAGGCGTTAAGTAGTACTTTATGCCCGTTAGCGAATATTTTTGAAGTTACAACGTGGGCGTAAAATGTAATTTTACACGGAAGGTACTAAAAGTTCTGTTATACCAGTCAAGATAACTTATGGGTACTTGACTACAATAAATTGATTTCAGTACTTTCTTGTGTTTAATTTGTGTAGAAGAATGAACACATTTCAATACATTTCTGAGAACAGTCATACAATTGTTTCGGGGAGTTGTTTGCATCAGTAATTGATTTCAAAATATTCGTTCGTTTGATTTACAATGAACAATTTGAATGTACTTACATAATATTATTTAATTGAAATAATTTTTGCCCACTGGTGTAAAGTACATAGGTTCTATAAAGTTTTGTAGGAGTATGGGAGCTATTACGCCTCTTGGGCGTTAAGTAGTACTTTATGCCCGCTGGCTGAATATTTTTGAGTAGGTACGAAAAGTTGTGTTATGTCAGTTAAGTTAATTTATGGGTACATGACTACAATAAATTGATTTCAGTACTTTCTTGTGTCTAATTTCTGTAGAAAGATGAAAAAATTTTAATACATTTCTGAGAATAGTCATACAGTAGTGTCTGAGAGTTGTTTGCATTACTTGACTATCGATAATTGATTTCACAACTTTCGTTTGTTTGATTTGTAGTGAACAATTTGAATGTACTTACATACATATAATTTGTTCAGCATACAATGACTCAAGAAGTAAAAGATTTTTTCACTGGTATTTATTTGATTTCTTTTACATAATCATAAATCTTATTATTTTATAGATATTATACAGAAAAAACGTCTATACTTGCCTTATTTTATACTTTCGCGGAAAGTTTTATATTAACATTATTAATATCAAGGAGCGCGGGAGTGCTCCGAAGGCAAGTATCTTTCCAATATAGAAAAAGCCGAAGGGACGACTGTGCTTCATATACATTGAAATCGGTGCGCGAGAATTTTACTAATTTTTTACGCCTTTCGATTACGTTTTTTAATATACATGAATATATCAACGGATAGCTGCTTTGATATACCACATGTATAAAAATATTCAATTAAAAATATGCCATCGTCTTCAAGTTATATTGATAATTAAAAAATTCGAGGGCTTCGAGGGCCGATTTATTTCCCTTTGCGCTTCTTTTCAGACCTACTCGATCAGCTGTTTTGTTCCGATCATATATATAGCTATACTTCTCCACAGTCCACAGCTCTGTGAGAGAAAGTACACACACACACACACAGAATCATCAAAAGTGAAGGAGTGTGATGATGATAATATATAGTAGAAAAAGACACAAGAGAGAGAGAGAGAGAGAGAGAGAGAGAGAAATAGGTTACAGTATATGTTTATATAACATAACCTCTACTCTTTCTATCTAATTTTGTTAAAGTTTTATGCAGATATATAGAGAGAATCATTTTCATTTTGTATGAGTAGGTTGTAACTAGAATACCTCAACAAATTAGAAGGGATTCAGATAAGTAGCAAACTTTTATTCGAAATAATCTTATTAATATAAAATCTAAAAGATCTTGTTACTTTGTGAACTCTTTTTTATATTACAGAGTATTAGCACATAATGATTATTTTGAAAAGTATACAACATTCAATAAATACATAACTTTTAATCAGCTGACGACATTTAAAATAAGGAGGATATTCACTTATTAAAACCCGGAAATCGTGAGTTTGATATTTTACATATATACTAAGAGTGTAATAATATGCATACATGTGAATACATGTCTACATTTTTCTTGTTAGATGGTGTCATCAAATCATTATGCATTGCAGCCATCAAAAGATTACGTTCAAGTCTGTCAAAGCACGTAACCTCCTGTAGTAGAGGCAGAAATACTGTGGCAGATATCCCGCTAGCAGAGCCTCGTTGTACTTTATAGTGTTTCAATTATCAATGCTTCATTGGCCCTATGATTTCTAAAGGTAAACTAGCAATTCTTCCAAAGGTAACTCGTCCAAAATTGGCCCAGGACCTGTGACTTTAGTTATGAAGGTGATTATATCCATCTGTCGGATCTAGAAGTACAAGAATCTTAGATTATTACAATGTAATACTAAGCCAGAACATGGTTATAATAATTTATAATTATTGAATGTCAGTGTTATTGTATCTGTCTAGAATGCAGAAGGACGATGTAATAATAATTTTTATATGAGTTAAATTTACATTATTTTGTGTATTTTGATACAAGTTTTGTAAAGTAGAAAGCATAAATAATTAAAATAGAAGGAGTGAATAAATAAGTCAATTAAAAAAATGCAGTTGGAAATATGGTTACTGTGTGATCTATATGGCTGTAGGGTTTATATGCAATTGATCCTGGGGCACGAGTTTATTATATGTTAGCAGACTATTTAGGCTGTATCTTCTATTCATACATAACTAACTTATTGTGCTTAAAGTTAGATTGTTATACTAAAATGCTGAAGATATAGTACATATGAATTCGTTACAAATTTTTCTTGTTGGATGGTGTGAATCAAATCATCACGCATTAAGACCACCAACAGATTATGTTCCAGTCTGCCAAAGTATACAACCTCCTATAGTAGAGACAAAGAGAAATACTTTTATAGATATTTCTTTAAAAGTAAGCTATAGCGACTCTACCAAAGAAAGTTGGCCCCGGACCTGTGAGTTTAGTTATGAAGGTGGTTTTATCAATCTATCGAATAATATAGAAGTGCAAGAATCTTAATAAAAATATTACAATGTATTACTAACCCAGACCCAATGAGGCGGAAATAAATTCTGCACACAATTGTTAGTAACTAGATATCATTTTTATTTGCAGGTTACAAATGCATGATTTAGAACGCTAATAACACTTAATAATAGTTTTTAAGAATTGCTTGCTGTCAGTAACAGTTCTTTACAGTTATTTGTAGTTGTTTGCATTTATTGGTCTTCTTTTATTCATCAAATGAAAGTCATAACAAAAAATGTTAATACCAGTGATTTGCATTTTTATTGAAAAAAAAAAATTCATAACAGATATGAATGATTATTATTTATAATTAAATATTAATATTGTTGTATAATTTACTTTCAAAAATCGTCTATCACTATATCACTACATATTTAAAAAAATCTTTTGATAAATTATTTACAAAATCTGAACTATCTTTTAAAAGTTTTGCAAGCAATCGAAAATTATTTTCCAAAACCTTTACAATTGTTTTATATGAACTTTTGAAAATCGTAAAAATTTCTTTCCGAAACCATAAGAATTAATTTCCGAAATTTATACAATCCTTTAAAATTATTTACGTTTTCTTTTATAAAAAGGGATTCAACGAATAAATAATCTCCATACCTCTCTCTCCCTCCCTCTCTTTCTCCCCCTGTCTCTTTCGCCCTCTCTCTCCTTCCCTCTCTTTCCCGCCCCTCTCTCTCTCGCCGTCTCTCCTACATCCGTCAAACTGACCGCTTCTCGGGAGAGCCTTATAATTTCACCAGAGCGAAAATTGTTTGACTTCAAAAACTAATAATTTGATACAAGAAAAGTCTTTTCCAGTCAAAATGAGTGCGTTTTAAGCGTTTTCTGTGATGTATGTATGTCTGTACGCCCGTATGTACGCAAGTTCCTCGATTATCTCAATGAATTTTCAACCGATTCCTTCGGGATGGCGGAAAAATAATCCTCTAATTATACCTAAGTACTGGTTCTCAATTGAGATAGATCGATGAAAAATTTTAAAAATGCGAGCACAAAGAAATATTTCAAAATATCGATTTTTAAGCTTAATGACTAGAAAAATTAATTTTAAGCTTATATCTACACATCTATCTGCTAAAACTAATTAAAATACACCTTTTTCCTGTTGGCCACTTTTTTCTAAGAGCAATATTTGCAAAGATAACTGCGAAAAACGACAAAAAAGATAAAAAATGGACGATTTTCGGCTATAGCTTGAGAGGATTTGATTTTACACAAAAATGTTGAATGTAAAAGTTGTAGATTATAATAAAACAAAACTTTCCCATTTAACATTTTCATATAAAATCAACTCATGATGAGTTACACTTATAAAAACGATTTTAAATGTTAATAAATCTTTCTTCACACAAATTATAAATGTAAAAATTGTAGACTATAACAAAACAAAACGTTTTCCTTTTTAACATTTTATGTACAATCAATTCCTAATGAGATAATGCGATAAAATCAATTTTAAACGCCTAAATATACATAAATCAACATGATGAAGTATTTTCCGCTATAGCGTCTCAGGATGTAACATAACGGAAATATGGTAATGTAAAAATGTAAAAATTGTTAATTATAATGTAAAACAAAACTTTTTCCATTTAACATTTTCATGTACAATTATTTCTGAATCATCTAAACGTATAAACATGATTTTTTAAAGATTCAATACACTTAATATAGTCAAGTTTCGCTTATTATTTAACAGAATATGATTTGACACAAATATTAAATACAGTAGCTGTAAATAAGATCGAAAAAATCAATAAAACATTCGAAAGTTCATATAATTATAAACAGGATTTGACTTTCAATAAAACTGTTAAATACGAAGGATATAGATAACGTTTAAACAAAACTTATTCTCAATTGATATTTGTATGCACAGTCATATCTGGATCATGTAAACCTATAAACACGATTTTTACATTTCATTACAAAATTACATTTCATTACAATATTCAATGGGATCAACACATTGGAAGAATAATTGAAGAAACGAAAGATCTACTTTCCTTGTTTTACAGAAAAGGAAAATATTATGCAAACTAGAACGTTTTTGATACTATATTACACTCTTTTGAATAACATTAAAAATTATGTGACAATAGCTTAGGGTGGTTTATACATGGATAGTCTAAGACCATTACAAAATTTACAAAAATAGAATCTTTAAAACTAAATAAAAAAAAATACTTTTGTGATTGAAAAATGCTCTAATATTGAATAATTATTTTGCGATGAGTCTGTTTTCTATGATTATAAAAAATAAAAAGTATAAGATATCAGAGACTAATAATTAATATCAAAAATAAAATTATACAGATACCAATAAAAATAAAACAATAACTAACAAAAACTTCTACATAGAAGCTGTTAGAACTTATAATTCCTTGTCAAATGATTTAGAGAACTTAGTGTAGGATAGGACGTTAATGGTTTCTACTGCTCATGTAGTAAAGAAAAACAAATACCAATTATTTATCCAACATTTCGGACGATTTATTTTCGTCCCTCTTCAAGGTCAAAACATATCGTAAAAAACTATGTTTAAGTGGGCATCCTAAGTGACCACTAGTCAATATGAGAACTTAGTATGTAGTAGAATTAACATTAGAAAAATATATAAAAATTGGGTTAGTAAATATATATAATTATGTTATCATACTGTTTTGATAACAAATTTGAGAAATTTGATATAAGATTACACAGCTTAACCTGTTAACTATGTTCACAGGACCTAAGCGATTAAACTAAAAGAATCAAAATTGTCTAATATTATATAAGAACATGTTAAAGTAATATCATATTTACAAAAAAAAACTTGTGTAATGTATGTGCTATAGATTTTGTGATATGGTAAATTTCAATGTTTAAAGAATGCAATGTATCTAGCTGACTCTGTCAGTCTTAGTGTGGTAGAAAACTATTAAATAGGCAAGTGTCAATGAGAAGTCTGCGAAATTCATAATGATGTATTTTAATACAACAGCCACCCTGAGGCGAGTTCTTACACCCTGACCAAACTTAGAAATTAATCAGATGAGCTAATATTACCAGCGACAACTACCCAGCCCTATCACATTTAACCACACATTTAACAAATTTATCACATTTAACCACACGCAGCATTTTCATGATATCCCCCAGTTCCTTATTACCTATACCTATCCCCTCACACTCTAGAGCACTAAAACTCGAAGGTCACTGATAGAGCTACAGAAGTAGCAAAATATGGCAGGACGGTCTAGGCTGGCACTAGTCCACGGATGCCAGTCTTCTGAGAATCATCTAACTAACAGCCATCCACTATATCAGTAACTCCATCCATCTGGGAGGAAAGTACTGACAGAGACCGTCAATTGCGTCTCAATGTCAGGGGCTGCCTCAGTCTCTGAAGCACATTAATAGCAGATCAGCCACTACTCTGGAAGGCAAGTGAGAAGAGTTGGCACCTAAAACCCACATATGACTAGTAAATAGATGACACTTTACCATAAAACATTACCATAAAAAAGAAACGTCTGCAGAAATGGTTGTAGTTCACTCGCTGCACCCTCTATCTGTAACAACCAGAGGGGAAGGACTAGTGGAAACCTTCACTCGTTTCACTGCTGGAAATAGCTCCAGCCTGAGAGTCGCTGAAGACACAAGTAGCAAATTCACTATACACATAGTCATCCGAATAAAAGCCAAACATGGAAAGTTGAGCACCTAAAAACCACATATAGCTAAGAAATAGATGAGCCAGACAACATTTCCACACACAAGAAATAGTCTGTAGCAGTGCTCGTTATTTATACTCCTCCTATTGCCAGACACCTGCAACAAGAGAAATTACTATCAGCTCACCCATCAGAGAGGTTAGGAACGAGAAAAGGCTTACTAATAAATTTGCTCTGGTTGTTGACACACTGCATTCCTGTCTCTGACAAATTATCACCAACCGGCGATTGGCGAACATGATGAAATGGAAGAAATTCACCAGAGCGGCATACTACAGCAGCCGCTGTCATCGCTGGGAACGCCGGGAGCTAGACGACGCGATTGTTGACATCACACACGTACCATGGACACACGCACGCACGCGCCACGCCGCAGTCCGCACTACTTACTATTCGCCTTGTTAAGACCAGCGTCAGCGCCCCTCGCGGCCAAAATTCGAACTGCTTATTAAAGGTTAGACACAGCTGATTAGCATGAGCGGTATACGAAACAAAGATTATTTAATTAAAAAATAAAATAAGTAGTGATCCGATAAACGTCTTAAAATCATTCATTGATTTGTCTGATATTATCAGATATATTGGCAATGGAACAAGTTCTTATGTGGAAGGCGAAAGAGTTTATAAGGCTAATCATATAATATTTTGTGGGTTAGCCAAAGAAAGTAATGATTGCTCAGCAGAGATAATAGCACTGTGCCTAAAAACATCGGGTGTACAAGAACATTTCACTTTGAGGAATTTGGAATCTATTTTCTTCAAGTGGCAAAAATGCTTCAATTCTACAGCTTCATTCATTTTTGAAGCTGTCTGTTTTAGCTTACCCCACTGTTGTTTTAAATCCGTAAAGATGCATCTTGAATAATACATGATGGAGTTCTTAAAAGAATTAACATATTTTATAAGTAAATGCTTTAAATATTTACTCATCATTAAGAAAATAAACAAAACCATAATTTTGAACTGACTTCTGAAGGTGAATTAAAACTGCAGCAGAGTGTTTGCATTTTCTCAAAATACCAGCTTTACAAGAGCACACACAATGAATGATATTTTCATCAGCACATACATTTGAAGAGATCTTTACTCTTATTTCATGAGGAGATTCTTGTAAACCCGACGTTTTTAGGCATAGTGCTATTATCTCTGCTGAGCAATCATTACTTTCTTTGGCTAACCCACAAAATATTATATGATTAGCCTTATAAACTCTTTCGCCTTCCACGTAAGGCCTTGTTCCATTGCTAATATATCTGATAATATCAGACAAATCAATAAATGATTTTAAGACGTTCATCGGATAACTACTTATTTTATTTTTTAATTAAATAATCTTTGGTTCGTATACCGCTCATGCTAATCAGCTGTGTTTATCCTTTAATAAGCAGTTCGAATTTTGGCCGCGAGGGGCGCTGACACTGGTTTTAACAAGGCGAATAGGGCTAGAGCAGGCAGCAGAAAGCGCGCGCGATCCATTATAACTATAGGTATAAATATGTCAATATATATCTTAGGTATATACGCAGGAAGCGCTCGCGGTCAATCGGGTCGCATGCGTTTTTCCAATGTCGCGCAGCCTATATAGTCGCGGCAGCCGTTACGGCTGCTGCAATAGTACTCATGCACGCAGTGCTATATGCCAGGCTGCCGTTGCCGAATGCATGAGTGTTGAGCTTTTTTTTCTGTTTTTCTCCTTTTCGCGGTATTAGTGTATGTGTGCATGATGTGCCGCGAGTATTTTTTCGTAATTGAGATTGTAAAGGTATATGCAGTTAGGAACACCCGCGAGCAGCTATAAGAGTCCCCACCTTTCGTTAGAACTGTATGAAATTCAACTTTGATGTTTTTTTATTAATCGAGAGCAATGAAACAATATTTTTCCTCATATAATTCAATAGGATTTGACTATACAAAAAAATTTCAAATACATAAGTTGGGGATAACATTGAAAAAAACTTTTTTTCTATTTAACGTTTTCATAAATAAAAATAAAAAGAATTTTATAATTTCGATATAAATTATGAAAACAATGTTTTTTAATTTTAAATATACCTGCAATCATGATACTTATATTCAATATTTCTATGTACACTTTAATCATGTCAATTAGTACATATTAAATTTATATACATCATAGACTATATTTCAAAATTTATCTAAATATACTTATACATGCAGAATTAAAACGCAAACCTTGTACAAAATAGAAGAAATAAATGTGTAAAAGTAAATGGACAATTTTTATTTAAACTTTACTGTAGATGTATTTATGTTTATTTTAATGATGAAAATGATAAATAAAGTATTACAATTTTTGCAATAATGAAAGTATAAGGTTCTTCTGAGTACTGCGATCGTGTCTATTATGTAAAAACGAAGTTTTTACATAGGGAGGGGGCGGGCGACGAGCGAAGCGAGGACCAGGTGTGTGTGGGGGCAGGGGGATGGCGTGCCGAAGGCACGCTGGGGGGCAGAGCCCCCCTAGTTTAAGTACGTTCTAACAGCACAATTTGTCTAGTCTTTTTAATTCTTCCAGTATCATCTATTCAATAAGCACTCTTTATGAATGGTAATAATTTTTTTCATGACTGTACAAATAATAATATTGCTAATATAAAACTTTTTACAAAAGTATCAAATAAGGTAAGTATAGACCCTTTTTTCTGTATAATCTATAAAAAACCACACAATCTGTCTAGTCCTTTTAATTTATTTCTTTGGATCTCATCTATTCAATAAGCACTCTCTACAAATGGTAATAATTTTTTTCATGACTGTACAAATAATAATATTGTTAATATAACCCTTTCTGCGAAAGTATAAAATAAGGCAAGTATAGATGTTTTTTCTATATAATATCTATAAAATAATAATATTTATGATTTTGTAAAAGAAATCCAATAAATACCAGCGAAAAAGTCTTTTACTTCTTTGAGTCATTGTATGTTGAACAAATTATATCTAAGTACATTCAAATTCTTCACTGCAAATCAAACAAACGAAAGTTGTGAAATCAATTATCGATAGTCAAGTAATGCAAACAACTCTCGGAAACTACTGTATGACTTTTCTCAGAAATGTATTAAAATTTGTTCATCTTTCTATATACATTAAAAACAAGGAAGTACTGAAATCACTTTATTGTAGTCAAGTACCCATAAATTTACTTGACTGACATAACACAATTTTTCGTACTTACTCAAAAATATTCAGGCAACGGGCATAAAGTACTACTTAACGCCCAAGAGGCGTAATAGCTCCCGTACTACTACAAAACTTTATAGAACCTACGGACTTTACGCCCGTGGGCAAAAATTATTTCAATTAAATAATATTATGTAAGTACATTCAAATTGTTCATTGTAAATCAAACGAACGAAAATTGTGAAGTCAATTACTGATAGATAAGTATAATGCAAACAACTCTCCGAAACAACTGTATGACGGTTCTAAAAAATGTATTCAAATGTGTTCATATCATTCTTCTACACAAATTAAACACAAGAAACTACTGAAATCAATTTATTGTAGTCAAGTACCCATAAGTTAACTTGACTGACATAATAGAACTTTTAGTACCTTGCGTGTAAAATTACATTTTACGCCCACGTTGTAACTTCAAAAATATTCGCCAGCGGGCATAAAGTACCACTTAATATCTAACAGGCGCAATAGCTCATATACTCCGACAAAACTTTATAGAACCTACGCACATTACGCCCGTGTGGGCGAAAATTATTTTAATTATATAACTGTTATACCTTCTTTTTATTTATAAAATTCATAAGAATTTTTTCAGATATTTACGAAAAGGCAAAGCCAATATAAATAAATTACATAGTCACCACCACATCGCCATTTTTCATTATTCTCTCTCAATTTTGAAATTTCTATAATATTACGTATCTTGGGAGGATAATAGAAGTCTATAGAGCTGCTCTAGCAGGGGTGGTCCTCGAATCTCCCATACATACTTGGCGGAAACGACGGTTTTCAGTTTAATGTGTAGACATGGTCTTTTTAATATAAATATTCATATGTTTAAAGATCAAGTAAAATGACTAAAGGTTACTTCTACATATTAAATACTAAACCGTATAGAATCTATTACTCCGTTTTTAAATAGAAAGTGCAAACCCGCATGAAAATATCATGATATCATATGAGATCTCATATGAGATCCCATAATATATAAAATTGCAGATGACATCACAGATATGATATCTCATATGAGATCTGATGTCGGAAATACTCATATAAGATCTCATATGATATTTACATGTGGGAAAAGGATAAAAAATAGGTGGCTTATAAAATGGTTAGTAAAATCTATAGCACTTTTGAGTATACTATAAATTTATATGCATTTTTTATCTCATCCACGCTTAAAAAAGACGGACACAAGGACAAATATTTTGGATAATGAAATTAATAAATGTAATTCTGCACATGTAGGGATATTATATTTAAACGGTATCAATTGAAAATTAGAGTCAATAATTATTTATAGTGGACCTGTAGGTACAAACATTATTAATGAATTTTTACAAAAATTTAGATTTCTACATTTACAAAGCCCACTGGTAAACTGAAAACAGTCGGGCCCGCCAAGTATGTAGGGGCGGTTGGAGGACCACCGCTGCGAGAACAGCTCTATAGACTTCTATTATCCACCCAAGATACGTAATATTATAGAAATTTCTAAATTGAGAAATAATAATGAAAAATGGCGATGTGGTGGTAACTATGTAATTTATTTATATAGGTTTTGACTTTTGTAAATATCTGAAAAAATTCTTATGAATTTTAAAAAGAAAGCATAATAGTTATATAATTCAAATAATTTTCGCCCACACGGAAATAAAGTGCGTAGGTTCTATAAAGGTTTGTAGGAGTATGTGAGCTAATGCGCCTGTTAGACGTTAAGTAGTACTTTATGCCCGCTGGCGAATATTTTTGAAGTTACAACGTAGGCGTATAATGTAATTTGCACGCAAGGTACTAAAAGTTCTATTATGTCAGTCAAGTTAACTTATGGATACTTGACTCCAATAAATTGATTTAAGTACTTTCTTGTGTTTAATTTGTGTAGAAGAATGAATACATTTCAATACATTTCTGAGAACAGTCATACAGTAGTTTCCGAGAGTTGTTTGCATTACTTGATTATTGATAATCGATTTCACAACTTTCGTTTGTTTGCTTTGCAGTCAACAATTTGAATGTACTTACTTACATATAATTTGTTCAGCATACAATGACTCAAAGAAGTAAAAGACTTTTTCACTGGTATTTATTTGATTTATTTTACGAAATCATAAATATTATGATTTTATAGATATTATACAGAAAAAACGTCTATACTTGCCTTATTTTATACTTTCGCAGAAAGTATTATATTAACAATATTATTATTTGCAGTCATGAAAAAAATTATTACCATTTGTAGTGAGTGTGTTTTGTGTGCGATGTGAAAATGAGGATAGTGGACTGGAGAGGTTAAAAAATGAAGAGGCTTTCGTGTAGATATAACTGAGTTTTATTGAGGATGCCGTTGTGAAGTCTCTACTGCCGTCGCTCGTTGCTGTCTCTTGGCCGTCGCAAGCTGAACTAAGCCGGCCGGCGCTGTGAAGCAGTGCGTCGATATGCTACTGTAGTCTGGCGCCTGCGTACTAGAGCTCTTCGCCGATTGGGCGCTCGGTACATTGAGAGAAAAAAAGAGTTGTGTCTACCGGAAAGTTCGGTACAGGGAACCGAATTACTTTGGTTTAGCATGTCCGGTAGTAGCTACCGAACATACTTTGGTAACAGCTAACGCCTATAGTGCTATTAATGACTTATATGCAAAACTTCTGTTATTATTTGAAAGTTTATTTAAAAAGTTTATGTTTCATTTTTAATGTAATTAACAAAAGTACTGCAAAGTATGATAAATGTTATCCTTTTAGAGATAAAGGAATATAAAAAGTATAACTTTATGTTATTAAGATTTTAAGAGGTTATGTTTACTATAGACAAACCGAACTAGTACGGTTGTGGCTACCGAAGTCTCAGGTTCAACGTACCGAATAGTATCCGGTTGACGTAACTTTGCCCTGTCCAGTACTCTTAACTTTTTTTTTCCTCAGTGTAGGCGGCCGAAAAGTACGAGTGGTACGACTGTAGCGCGCGCGTTCAAACAGCGGGCGGAGGACTTGACGCGTGACACGAGGTCCACACATATAACGGAGTTATATAGATGCGCGGTACTAAGCAAGACGTAAATTAAAATCATTTCTAAACCCATGTAGGTGGGGGACGCAAGGTCCACGCATATTAGGAAATTACATAAAAGTGCTACAATAAGCAAAACAATTATTTAAATAATTTTTAAACCAAAGTAGCCGGGGGAAACGAGGTCCGCGCATATTAGGAAATTACATATACATGGACCTTATTTCTCTCGGTTACTTTCGTTTGAAAATTATTTAAATAATTGGTTTTGCTTATTGTCGCACTTTTATGTAATTTTCTAATATGCGTGGACATCGGTTCCCCCAACTACTTGGGTTTAGAAATTATTTAAATCATTGTTTTGATTATTGTAGCACCTCTATGTTATTCCTTAATATGCGTGAACCTTGTTACCCCCGGTTACTTTGGTTTAAAAACTATTTAAATAATTGTTTTGCTTATTGTCGCCCTTTTATGGAATTTCCTAATATGGGTGGACCTTGTTTCTCCCAGCTATTTTAGTTTAAACATGATTTAAATAATTGTTTTGGTTATTGTTGCACTTTTATTAAATTTCCTAATATGCGGGGATATCGTTTCCCCCGGCTACTTGAGTTTAGAAATTATTTAAATCATTGTTTTGCTTATTGTAGCACTTCTATGTTATTCCCTAAAATGCGTGGGCCTTGTTTCCCCCGGCTACTTTGGTTTAAAAATTATTTAAATAATTGTTTTGCTTATTGTAGCACTTTTATGTAATTTCCTAATATGCCTGTGCCTTGTTTCCCCCGGCTACTTTGGTTTAAAAATTATTTAAATAATTGTTTTGCTTATAGTAGCACTTTTATGTAATTTCCTAATATGCGTGGACCTTGTTTCCCCCGGCTACTTTGGTTTAAACATTATTTAAATAATTGTTTTGCTTATTGTCGTACTTTTATGTAATTTCTTAATATGTGTGGACCTTGTTTCCCCCGGCTACTTTGGTTTAAAAATTATTTAAATAATTGTTTTACTTATTTTGTAACACTTTTATTTAATTTTCTAATATGCGGGGACGTCGTTTCCCCCGGCTACTTGAGTTTAGAAATTATTTAAATCATTGTTTTGCTTATCATAGCACTTCTATGTTATTCCCTAAAATGCGTAGACCTTGTTGCCCCCGGCTACTTTGGTTTAAAAATTATTTAAATAATTGTTTTGTTTATTGTAGCACTTTTATGTAATTTCCTAATATGCGTGGACCTTGCGTCCCCCTCCTACGTGGGTTTAGAAATGATTTTAATTCTCGTCTTGCTTAGTATCGCGCATCTACATAACTCCGTTATATGTGTGGACCTCGTGTCACGCGCCAAGTCCTCCGCTCGCTATTTGAACGCGCGCGCTACAGTCGTACCACTCGTACTTTTCGGCCGCCTAGCGAGCACCCAATCGGCGAAGAGCTCTAATGCGCAGGCGCCAGACTACAGTAGCATATCGACGCACTGCTGTGAAGTGCCGTCGGTGTGTCTTGTTCGATGGAGGGGCGGTAAAAGAGATGCGTGACGAGCGCTGAGCGGTGCGGATCTAGCGCGCGAGTGTAATGTAGCCCGAGTAGGGGAACGTTCCCGGCGTTGTGCGTTCTTGCGCTGAATCCGAAACATTCCTCCCACCTCCGCCAGTATAGCGAACGGTTGTCACTCCTGCGGTTGGAGGCGTACGACTTTGGCGATGGGCGACGCAGCGTTGTGGTGGCCGTGCGCAAATCGACCACGCGGGTGATTCCATCACTTCCTGGATGGATGGCGCTGACACGGACGAGAGGGTACTTAGCTGGAAGTGTAAGCTCATTGCGAATGAGCACCAAGTCTCCTACTGCAACTGAAGGATGAGGTTGTCTCCACTTCTGAAGGGATTGCAAAGACGGCAGGTAGTCCGTCGACCATCTCTGCCAGAAGTGCTGGACCAGCTGGCTGATTGAGAGCCAGCGCTTTTCTGCTGGGTCGTTGTCGTTGGTGACATCTCCTTCAGGAACTATAAAAGACGAACGCTGTATAAGGAAATGTGATGGTGATAAAAATGCTATATCTGAAGGATCGTCCGTGAGGGCAGTTAGCGGTCTCGAATTAAGGCATGCTTCAATTCTGCACATAAGAATCCCAAGCTCCGAAAAAGTGAGAACTTGATCTCCAATGATGCGGCGTAAATGATGCTTAGCCGATTTAACTGCGGCTTCCCAAATGCCACCAAAATAAGGTGCACTGGGAGGATTGAAGTGCCACGACGTAACTTCTTGAGCGAGATACTTAATAATTGAAGACAAAAATGAAGAAGAAGCGTCAACCATTTGTCTCAGTTGAGCGTCAGCACCAACAAAGTTTGTACCTTGATCAGAGTATAACTCTCTACAATGACCTCTACGAGCGGTGAATCGATGAAACGCTGCGATAAAGGCTTCACTGGAATAATCCTCCACTACTTCTATGTGGATGGCTCTAGTAGCCATGCAGATGAATATAACAATATACACCTTCATTGTGCTTTTACCTCTAGTTTTTGTAAGTCGAACTTTGATAGGACCGGCGTAATCGACACCAGGCCGCTCAAAGGGCGATGAAGGGCGCACCCGAGACTTGGGTTGCTCGCCCATTAATTGAGTAGGCACTCGAGCAGCATGGCGTGAGCATGTGAGGCAGGCTCTGATATCTTTCTTAACCGCGGATCGTCCTTTCACTGTCCAGTACTGACGTCTGAGTGTGGCAAGCGTTAATTGAGTGCCACCATGAAGAGTGCGATGATGAGCATCCCTAATTAATAAAGTTGTAAAGTGACAATCAGTAGGTAAGATAAGTGGATGCTTAGCATCTTCTTCGAGAAGAGAGTGAGAAAGACTACCGCCCATCCTGAGCAAATGATTTTGTATCATGGGGTTTAACGGTAAAAGAGTACTTTCCCCTATAGCACCCAATATTGGAGCAACATTGCTCCAATATTGCTTTGTCATATTCCTCATATTCGCCAATATTCCCTCAACACTTTTATATATGGATGCTATATTGGAGCAATGTTGCTGCAATCCGTGATTTCCGTTTCACCATTGCTTTTTTAAAATGATGAGTCAGGAGCTCTGTCATAGCAATATTGCAGCAATGTTGAGCCAATATTTCTCAACACGAAAGGAATATTATTTTTAAAAGTATATTTTTATGCTGGTTTTTCTAATGACTTTGCAATATTGCAAGAAGATTTGTATAATATATATGAACACTGGAAGAATGTTCCCGTTTGGCCACTGATTGTTGGATCAATATTGCCTCAATTTCCAAAATACATTAGTGAATTTCCCCTTAAGGGGAATGTCGCGAATATGTCAAAGCAATATTGAGGCAATATTGCTCCAACAATCAGTGGCCAAACGGGAACATTCTTCCAGTGTTCATATATATTGTACAAATATTCTTGCAATATTGCAAAGTCATTAGAAAACCCAGCATAAAAATATAATTTTAAAAATAATATTCCTTTCGTGTTGAGAAATATTGGCTCAATATTGCTGCCATATTGCTGTGACAGAGAGCCTGACACATCGTTTTAAAAAAGCAATGGTGAAACGGAAATCACGGATTGTAGCAACATTGCTCCAATATAGCATCGATATATAAAAGTGTTGAGGGAATATTGGAGAATATGGGGAATATGACAAAGCAGTATTGGAGCAACGTTGCTCCAATATTGGATGCTATAGGGGCTTTTAGTCGCAGTTTTACCCTTTCTCTGTAACTGTAGGAATTCACGTTTAAAATATGCTGTTTGAACTAGATATATCAGACGAAGTCTGGTGTTCTCAATCTCACTAGCACTTATCTCCTTAGAATACGGAGTGTGATGGTATAGTAGGGATTGAAGAACAGTACGAAAACTGACAACCGAAGTTGCAGTTGCTTCACGTTCAGCTTTCGTGCAGATTTTGTAGATGAATCTAAAACAGTACGACGCTAGTCGATATAACTTATTTAACGACGACTATTTGTTAATAATGCTCCAAATTTCTAGAGTACTCTCGATAAAATTTTGTGTGCCCTGACTAGCGACTAGAGTGTGACTAGGTTGAAGATTAAGACTATTAACGGTAAAATTGAGCTCGTCATGAGACCTCGACCAAGGTTCATGGCTACCAGAGAGCCAAGCGGGACCTTTCCACCACAGACTCTGCGAGGCTAGCTTTGAGGGCGCAATACCTCGTGGCATGACATCGGCGGGGTTGTCAGCTGATCGCACATGATGCCAATATGCGTCAGGTAGTAGAATGTGAATTTCTGAGTACCGATTAGCTACAAAAACTCCCCATCTTGAAGGGTGGTCTTTCAGCAAAAAAAGCACATCCCCTAAATCAGAACCAATCTTTATTGGGAAAGATTCGATAGACCTTTGAACGGGACGAGTAAGTAGCAACGCAGCGCAAAGTTCTAAACAAGGTATCCTTAGCGTCTTAATTGGAGCTACTCGTGTTTTAGCCACTTGAAAAGTGACGAGCACTTCTTGTGTACGGATTAAGCGCAGATAGACTACTGCACCATACGCCAACTTAGATGCGTCTGCGAATCCGTGGATTTCTAGAAGTTCGCATTGTAGAGTGTATCCACTCCAGCGAGGGATTCTGATGTGACTTATATGTTGAAGATCTTGCAACCAAGACTGCCACCGATTGGAGATGTCGAGAGGAAGGTCTTCATCCCAACTAACCTTAAGAATCCACAGAGACTGCATAATAATCTTTGCGGTTATTACAAGAGGAGCCAACCATCCCATGGGATTGAAGATTCGAGCGATTCTTGAAAGAATGGTGCGTTTTGTAAAGTGCGAGTCAGAAGGACCATCTTCGATATGAAAACTAAAGTAGTCTGTGTTAGCTTGCCAATCTATACCTAGAATTGGTACAGATGTTTCGGAGGCAAATAAAGCGATTGAATCTGCAGCTAACATATTAGAAGGTAGAGAAGAGGGTACTTCAGTATTATTTGAAGTTCAGTTGCGGAGATTGAGATGACCTTGTTTAAAGAATTGAATTAACTCATCCTGTTTAAGCAAAGCTTCTTCTAACGAATGTGCACCAGATAGCACATTATCAGAATACATTTCTGAGCGAACAGCTTCAGCTGCGATCGGATAAGTTTTGCCATAATTTTCGGCTAGCCTCAAGAGTGCGCGTATGGCTAGAAACGGCGAACAGGCCAATCCATATGTCACTGTGGTTATTCGATAAACTTTAATGGGCTCACTCTTGTTAAAACGCCATAAAATCGACTGAAATGGTTGATCACATTGTTCGACACCAATTTGTCTGAACATTTTTTCCACGTCAGTTGAAAGTGCGATCTTGTACCTACGCCAGGCACAGATCAAAGCGACGGGATTCTAAAGAAGATTGGGTCCAACGTGTAGAAGATCGTTGACCGAGACCCCTGTTTTGGTTTTACTCGAACCATTAAAAACAGTACATAATTTGGTAGTCGTACGGATTTCCTTCCACATCCCATGATGTGATAAGAAGGCTTGACTTTTGTTAGACAACGAATCGAAATTCGAGGAGAGTGACATATGACCTAGGTCAATGTATTCTTTCATAAACTCTGTATAGGCTATTTTGAGTTTCTCGTCCTTAGCGAAGTTTGCTTCGAGACGATTGAGTGCGTGTAGTGCGGCAGAATGAGAATTTTCTAGTTGAGCAGAACTCAACTGATCTCGGCTTTTCCAGGGTAGACTTACTATGTATTGCCCTGTTTCATATTGCCGAGTAGTTCTTTAATAAAACTCCTCGCATGCTTGTTCATCAGGCGAGTAAGATTTTTTATCCACTGATATTTCCTCCGCCCTCCAAAAATCTTGTACGAGCTCCAATAGTTCGGTTTCATGCTTACATTCGCTAGAGCAATGAAGAGATAAAGAGTCTGGCCCGCTTTCTGGGGGTGACGACGAGAGATTGCCAGTAAGGCGCCAACCAAGTTTAGAACTTAGGGCTATCGGCTGAAGGCTTTGTCCCTTAACTATTTGGCTTTCAATGATTTGCGCATAAGCGCTTGCACCGAGAAGAATATCGATGCGTGAAGGTTCGAGATACATGGGGTCTGCTAGCTGCAGCCCTCTTAAGTAGTCGAGATTAGAGATACCACCTACGAGGGGGGGCTTATAAGAAAATAGTCTTGGCAAGACTATAGAATCAACTTCTAGAAAATAAGTTGAATCAAAATGAGGTTGTATAGAAGACGAGCTACCTTAGAAGACACGGCAGCTGTATTTTCACCTATACCTTGAATGTGCGTGTGGCTGGTTCTACACTTCAGAGAAATTAAGTTACACAAAGTCTGTGTAACAAGTGAGATTTGAGATCCAGGATCCATCAGCGCACGAACTTGAATTTTGGTTCCATTAGGACCAAGGGCGTTAACCCTAGCCGTAGCTAAAAGTACTCCTGTACATTTAGTACTTAATCCACTATTAAGGGAGGCTCCTTGAGAAGCAGATTGAACGTCATTAGAAACGACAACATTGCCACAATTTGAGCTTGAAGAGTCTGTAACTGAGGCTGTTTGAACAGGTGTTACCATCAACGTGTACTAAAGTGTGATGCTTAGCTTTGCAAGAGGAAGGACAATTCTTTATGGGGTGCTTACCTAAACAATTAAATCAAAGATTGTACGACTTAAGAAAGTCTTTCCTCTCCTGGTTCGTCTTATTGATGAATTGTTCACATCGATTTAAGTAATGCGGTTTATTACATAATAAACATTTCCTTTTTTGTTGATTTTTCGCGTTTTGAGGCGACGCTTGATGAGAATAATCCGAGTGAGCATTGTCTTGCTCTGACTTAGATTTTGAATTAGATGGCTGAGTTTTCGGGTTGTTGTTCGAAGACGATTTACTGCCAGCCTCGATGGCCTCTCGAGTGAGGGTTTGACTTCGAAGAAAGGCTTGAAGTTGTTCCAATATGGGTGGTTCAACAGTGTCACCGAGATGTCTTTCCCATTCTTTACGAGTATTCAAATCAAGCTGCTTAAGCGAGAAATGTACCATCAGATCACTACCTAAAGAATCCGCTCTATTAAGGGATGTTGGACTAGCTATAGGGTTGTAAAGTTTCCTGTAAATACGTTTAATTTTCGAAGAAGAGTCTGTTTTCATGGGTTTGACTGAGAAGATTTCTGAAATATGAGAGCCAACAATACGACGTTGATTTTCGTAATATTCAATTAAAGGTGTCCAGGTTCGTTCATAATTAACACCCGAAATGGGAAGAGATTTAATTTTCTCAAGTGCCTCACCTGTAAGGTGAGTGCGAAGATAATGCAATTTCATAACAGGCGATAAGTCCTCACGACGATGAATGACGGCGCGAAAGACGTCCCTAAAATTTTCCCAATCAGAGAATTTACCTGAAAATTTTGGTAAATCTATCTTAGGTAAAGATTGAAACGAAACGTTAGTTGATTGAGTAGGACTTGTAGTAACTGAGGCAGCATTCGAATTAGAGGAGCCTTGAGTGTCATCTCTTGCTTTAACAGCCTTTAAGTAATCAAGAAATTCTCCTCGGCGGAAATAAAAGCTATCCTCAACCAGATCGAAGAGGTTAGTTGTAAAATAGACATGATTTTTATCAAGATCCTTAATGAGAAGGATTTTCTCGTGATTTAACCGTAAAGTCGTATAATTTGCCTCAAGTCCGGCGAGACATGATTCCGCATAACCTTCCGTCATGTTATCTTTACCCTTAGATATGAAATTATGAAAAGAATTTGCAATTTTAATTTGGAGGGTCATCTGCTTAGCATGCAACACCTCCATTTTGAGATCGAAAGTAATTAAATGAACAATAAACTTGACTATTAAAGCTTGGTATTGAGTTAACTATGTTTACCCACTCGAAAGTAGAGTAACCATAAGTGAAAATTGTTACAATTAAGCCTTAGGCTAGGTTATAATACTTATGATAGTATGAACGTAGATATTCACTTGAAGATGCGACGTTGAGGGCGTCTGCTAACGTTCCCACGGTGAATCAGCTGATGATCCACAGCGTTGACTGCACGAAGTGAAGTTACTGCCGCCGATGTATTCAGCTATTCCTGCAGCGTAGTCAGCAACTGAATCAGCAATGCATCCAGATGTGGGCCAGCAGTCGTATGTGTAGTCAGGATGATATATCAGCAGGCAACAATAGAACTGCAAGGTCCAATAACATAAGTATTTGCTAAGGCGAAAATTGCAATCAATTTTCTCAAGACAAGTTAAATATTATAATTAGTTTTATAATAAACTCAAACTCAATTAAGTTGTATTAATCTCAAATTAATTTACGCAATTTGAATTAAAGTAACATTGACTAAATAAAGATCAATAAATTTTCATTAAATAGAAAAGATGCACTAGTTTGACTAGACGATAGTTGCATTTTTAATTTAATCAAATTGGAACGATACTTGTGTCCAAGTATTAGGACGTTCGATGTATCCATTTGCTTCCTGGAGCAGACCGTGGATGGACTGGTGTAGACCCCGTAGCGCAAGTTCCACGTGGGTAGTCCTTGTTTTGACTTGTGTGGACCCCGTAGCGCGTATGCTGCACGCGGGTGGTCCGTGAATTGACTTGTGTGGACCCCGTTGCGCAAGCGGCAAGCGGATACTCCTTGACTTGACTTGTGTGGACCCCGTAGCGTGTACGCTGCACGCGGGTGGTTCGTGAATTGAGAGGCGTGAATCCCGTTTCGACTCATTGCACTAGCCGGCAACGATTAAATGATCATCGTACGATCGCGATGATTCTAGAGCTGGTTTACACCGCACGCTCTTCTATAGTAATTGCCACTTGTTGCTCTTGACTCTTGAACGTACTTAAAAAATTAGATTCTAAAAAACGTGTTGATTGTTTTAAAAAAATATTTAAGCTTACATTAAAGTTTTTAGTACTCAGTTTGACGGATGTAAGAGAGAGGAAGAGAGAAAGAGGTGGGAAAGAGAGGGAGGGAGAGAGATGGCGAGAGAGGCAGGGGGAGAAAGAGGGAGGGAGAGAGAGATAGGGAGATTATTTATTCGTTGAATCCCTTTTTATAAATGAAAACGTAAATAATTTTAAAAGTTTGTACAGTCATGAAAAGATTATTACCATTTGTAGAAAGTGCTTATTGAATAGGTGAGATTCGAAGAAATAAATTAAAAGGACTAGCCAGATTGTGTTTTTTTTATAGATTATACAGAAAAAACGTCTATACTTGCATTATTTTATACTTTCGTGGAAAGTTTTATATTATCAATATTATTATTTGTACAGTCATGTAAAAAATTATTACTATTCGTAAAGAGTGCTTAATGAATAGATAAGAGTAGAAGAATTAAAAGGACTAAACAAATTGTGTTGTTAGAACATACTTAGACTAGGGCCCCCCCCCAGCGTGCTTTCGGCACGTCATCCCCCCGCCCCCACACACACCTGCTCCTCGCTTCGCTCGTCGCCCTCGTTTTTACATAATAGGTATGACCGCAGTGCTCAGAAGAACCTTATACTTTCATTATTGCAAAAATTGTAATACTTTATTTATCGTTTTCAACATTAAAATAAACATAAATACATCTACAATAAAGTTTAAATAAAAATTGTCCATTTACTTTTACACATTTATTTCTTCTATTTTGTAGAAGGTTTGCGTTTTAATTCTGCATGTATAGGTATATTTAGATAAATTTTTAAATATAGTCTATGATGTATATAAATATATTATCTACTAATTGATACGATTAAAGTGTACATAGAAATATTGAATATAAGTATTATAATTGCAGGTATATTTAAATTAAAAAACATGGTTTTCATAATTTATATCGAAATTATAAAATTCTTTTTATTTTTATTTATGAAAACGTTAAATAGAAAGAAAGTTTTGTTCAATGTTATCCACAACTTATATAGTTGAAATTTTTGTGTATAGTCAAATCCTGTTGAATTATATGAGGAAAACTATTGCTTCATTGTTCTCGATTAATAAAAAAACATTAAATTTGAATTTGATACAGTTCTAACGAAAGGTGGGGACTCTTATAGCTGCTCGCGGGTGTTCCTAACTGCATATATACCTTTACAATCTCACTTACGAAAAAATACTTGCGGCACATCATGCACACATACACTAATACCGCGAAAAGGAGAAAAACAGAAGAAAAACTCAACACTCATGCATTCGGCAACGGCAGTCTGGCATATAGCGCTGCGTACATGAGTACTATTGCAGCAGCCGTAACGGCTACCGGGACTATATAGGCTGCACGACATTGGAAAAACGCATGCGTCCCGCTTGACCGCGAGCGCCCCCTGTGTATACCTAAGATATATATTGATATATCTATATCTATATAATGGATCGCGGGCACTTTCTGCTACTGCTCTAGCCCTATAGAGTTGGGCGAACTGCGCCGTGGCACGTGCATGCGTGTGTGTGTCCATGGTACGTGTGTGATGTCAACAATAGCGTCGTCTAGCTCCCGGCGTTCCCAGCGATGGCAGCGGCTGCTGTAGTATGCCGCCCTGGTGAATTTCGTCCATTTCATCATGTTCGCCAATCGCCGGTTGGTGATTATTTGTCGGAGAATGGAAGGCAGTGTGTCAACAGACAGAGCAGATTTATTAGTAAGCCTTTTCTCGTTCTTAATCTCTCTGATGGCTGAGCTGATAGTACTTTCTCTTGTTGCAGGTATCTGGCAGCAGGAGGAGTATAAACAACGACCACTGCTACAGACTATTTCGTGGGTGTGGAAATGTTGTCTGGCTCATCTATTTATTAACTGTATGTCGATTTAGGTGCTCAACTTTTCATGTTTGTCTTTTATTCGGATGGCTATGTGTACAGTGAATTTGCTGCTTGTGTCTTCAGCGACTCTCAGGCTGGAGCTATTTCCAGCAGTGAAAAGAGTGAAGATTTCCACTAGTCCTTCCCCTCTGGTTGTTACGGATAGCTGGTGCAGCGAGTGAACTACAGCCATTGCTGCAAACGTTTCTTTTTTATGGTAATGTTTTATGGTAATGTGTCATCTATTTACTAGTCATATGTGGTTTTTAGGTGCCAACTCTTCTCACTTGCCTTCCAGAGTAGTGGCTTATCTGCTATTAATGTGCTTCGTAGGCTGAGGCAGTCCCTGACATTGAGACACAATTGACGGTCTCTGTCAGTACTTTCCTCCCAGATGGTGGAGTTACTGATATAGTGGATGGCTGTTAGTTAGATGATTCTCAGCAGACTGGTATCCGTGGAGTAGTGCCAGCCTAGACCGTCCAGCCATATTTTGCTACTTCTGCAGCTCTATCAGTGAACTTCGAGTGTTAGTGCTCTAGAGTATGAGGGGATAGGTATAGGTAATAAGGAACTGGGTGCACATAATTTTTAATGTTATTCAAGAAAGTGTAATATAGTATCAAAAACGTTTTATTTTGCATAATATTTTCCTTTTCTGTAAAGCAATGAAAGTAGATCTTTGGTTTCTTTAATTATTCTTCCAATGTGTTGATCCCATTGAATATTGTAATCAAATGTAATTGTGTATCTTATTATTATGTTTTTGTAATTATATTATCTTTGGAATGTCGTGTCGATTTTTCCGATCTTGTTTGAGAATACCATAATTTTTAATGAGGACATGCTGTGGGTGTTTACAAATAAATTGAGAGCCAAACACTTTAATAAATTAAATTTCAGTATATTATAAAACTGTCTATAAACTTAACTCTATTACATAAATTGGTTGAATATTACAAAGCTTGGTTGAGTATCTGAGTTTTACAAGTTTATGTTTGAGTGTATGAGTGTTACAAAGATTATGTTTGAGTGTTTCTATGTGAGTGAGATTTCAGAGAATTGCTGAGTTTGAATTAGTAAATTCCGTTGAGTTTACTGCTAGCATAAATACACACAATGAATGTTATTGATTTCTTGTGGTTGAGACTTGACAAGAATTATGTGCAGAGTACTTCATATGAGATTACTGCTTGCTTGAGTCATCAAAATGGCTGTGTGTAGGTGTGTGTGTGAGTTTACCTTAGCTTCATAGAAATTGTATTAATTTGGAGAAGAATGAGGAAGCCGGTTGAATCACACAGTCCATAGAGATGAAGCCAATTGAGTTGTAACCGCAGATGAGTTATAGCCAGTGAGAGGAGCCAGTGAAACAGGAGAGTTGGTAAAAGCCAGTTGAGCACCGCCAGTTGAGTCTTACGTAACGGTTACCGAGAGTGGTTGCCTCATGGCAATCTAGAGGCAGCGAGCCGGTGAGATTATGCCATGTCAGAAGCTGCCGTGTGAGAAGCACTGCCGTATGAAAGCACTGCCGTATGAAAAGTTCCGTTTGAGAGATACAGCTGACTGAGAGTATGCCGTGTAAAAGCCCATGCGGCCTCGTTGCGAGCACGCCGTATGTACATTGAGAGAGTGAGAGAGAGCGGCCTCGTGTCGAGCACGCTTCACTACCGAACAGTGAGCCGCTTTGTATGAGTAGATGCCGTGTGAGATGATCCGCTGAATGAGACGAGAGTCCGAGTATGAGGCACCATACTAGTCACCATGCAGCCTCGCAACGAGCACACTGTAGACTATACCGGGTCGGGGTGAGAACTGCTGCCGTTTTAGTAGCAGCCGCAGACTGAGTTTTTCAAAGAGTGAGCACTTCCGTCTTCTTGGCCTTCACGATTCACTTCGCGAATCAAATCACAATCTCTCTCACATTTGCATGTGAGAGAGCGAGAGAGACCGAAAAAGCGCGAATTCACCTTGTGAATCAGTGTAGTGTCTCGGCTGTTCCGCCGAGAGGCCGCGAGGTGCTGCCGCGCCGTGGCAGCGCCGTGAGTCGTACCGAGCTGAGCATAACCGCGGGAATTCAAATTACTGAATTCCCAAACATTCCGCCCGCCATCAACCGCCAGGTTGATTTAATTTCCGATTGGCACTGGCAAGATGGCGAGTTTTGCAATTGGGCGGGTGAGTTGAGTGGTGGCCGTCTTTATTGTTACAACTCTGGTGAGATTGTCAGTTCCAGGGTGAAGTTGAGTGACTCTTGCGAGTGGCCATTTGCTTGGGGGTGAGTGTTCATCCGTGAGTAGTACCATGGAACCCACTTTTATCTCATGAGAGGGATGATGCCATTTTGAAATTGATTGAAGCCGTTGAAGGTATTGAGTTGACCAATGCTTCCAAAATTGCTGAGTGATCCGTTGAATGAGTTGCCATTTGGAAAGCCTTGATTTCTTGAAGGTGAGTAAGCTTGGTTCAGGCACTGAGTTCAATGCCTTGCCGATGAGAAAGTGTCCGGGTGTGAGTGCATTTATGTCTTCTGGGTCTTCACTGAGTGGTTCTAGCGGCCTTGAGTGGAGTAATGCTTCTATTTGAGTGAGCAAGGTAGCTGAAGCTTCAAAGGTGAGTTGAGTGTCCCCAATGGTCCGTTAGCGATGAAATATTATTGAATTCACCACTGCTTTCCACTTACATTATACGAAATGCTGCAGGTGGGTTGAGTATCCATGGAGTGCCATCATTGATGTGAGTTGTACCAAGTTGAGTTTGTTGTAGAGAATGTTGCGAAGGTAGTTCTCCATTTGAAATAAACTATATGTATGCCGTATTGATACCATTCGGATGAGTAGCCACTGACCATGTATAGATGAACAGCTGATGACAATGCTGTGAGAGAGAGCACACAAATACAAATCCAGCACTTGTATGTTTTTGGATTCACGTCCCTTCGATGAGTTGATGAGTGGTCCTGCTAAATTGATCCCAGTGTGAGTGAAGGGTTGTGATGGGGTGTTCCAGTGCACTGGATAGTTGCCCCATGAGTTGCTGAGTCCGATGAGTCCGATACCTTGCACAAGTTACAGAATCTTGAGTAAATAACTTGGCCGGAACTCTGCTTCCAATAATCCAAATTTCCTGCCTGATGTGTGCAGAGTGAGTTTTCTCGGTGCCACCGAGAAATATTGGTATGTGAGAATTCCGAATGATCAGTGATGAGTTGACTGCACCGTAATAATGTTACTGGATGTTGAGTGATATTCCAGTTGAGTTTTGTAAAACCGATCTCCTACCATGATGATTCCATCTGAGTCTATACAGTCAATCTATTGAGTAGATGAATCCGTGGGACTTGAGATATTTCAGCATATTGAGTTCAGTATTGAAAACGAACTTGCTGAGTTTTCTTGATCCAGAAGATTTTTTCTTTGCTGATTATATCAGCTGTGAATCTCGTCTTTGTTGAACTTTGCCGTTTGCCTTGGAATGATCACCAGCTAGCATTAGCTAGCCAGTAATTTTGAGTAATCTAATGAGTAATGAGTGTGTATTGACGAGATCCCATGAAATTTCCTTATGTGATGTGGCTGCAGTGAGTGTGACCTTTGCCTCTTTCTGGAAAGTGTTCCCTTTTTTTGAGTCAGCTTGAGATGTCCATGATGATTGTCTTCCCTTGGTTGTTGGAGCTATTCCTTGACTGAGTGTTACCCTCGTTCCAACAGATTCTTTCCATCGTGAGGCACGTGAGATTATGAGTGTGCATACCATATTCTGATCTGTCCATAAATGAACATCAGCGCTTGGCAGTTGAACTTTGTCCAAACATACCTTGAGTAAACCTTGCCGCTCTGAACTCCAACCTTGATATGGAGTCTGGGTTGAGTGTTGCCTTCCGTCTTGATGAGACTATAAATAATAATCCAATCCAATCGTGAGAAATGTGGATATAATATTGAGTGCTGTAGCTGTTGCCTGTTGCGAAGCATTCGAAAAGCCATTAGTTTTGAGACCCGAATCCAGTTGAGTGAAATCTTCTCGAAGGTGCAGCCATTCTTCGCAATTGAGTTGAACTTGTTTGTCCCATGAGTACTTGAGTAGCCACAGCTCTTGTAGGAGAGTTTGAAAGAATATCCACCGATGAGATTGTCCATGCGGGATCGAGTAGTGGTGAGTTTTGAGAAAGAGTTATCCGGTTGTGAATTTTTCTTGAGTGAGCGGCAATATAATTCTGATTTGAATTTATTCGAAGTGAAATCCGTTATAATTTGAGTAATCTCGTGACGCAATCATCATAATCTATAAATTGAGTTGCTGGTGAGGAATTCCTTGAGAAACATTGACAAATTGAATTTACAATTTGGCTCATGGATAGCCGCCCGCCGTGCAGAATCCTGATAACTGCATGGCCCTTGTGAGGTTGCTGACCGACGTGTGTGAGTTGGTCCGGTTTATTTATCCATGAAATGAGTAGTATCATTTTTTATAGATGCTGTCATGAGTGAAATTGACAGTAACTGCTTGAGGTACGCTTGAGCTTTGCCAAATGAGTTGTTCAGTGCATCAGCCGATGTTTGAGATAACCTTACTTGATGGTTTCATTGTGTGAACAATGTGCTGCTTACACAATGCTTCTTTCTTCTTGAGTTTGCCTCTAGTTGTTGAGAGTGGTTCTTCTTAACCCAGAAGCGTGTGAGTAATTTCCTTAATTCTTCTGCGTTAAGTCCAATCCGATCTTGATGTATTGATTTCCATTGAACAGATGATTTGAATTGTTTGAGTAATGCCCAGCCAAAATTGATGATTCTGCGATAGGTTCTATCACACTGCTCTAGATGAGGTTAGATTGATAATTAGATCATAGCATTCAGCACCAATGAGTACATGCACAGGTTGAGGTTTACAAAATAGTAGGATCTGCCAAGAATAATTTCTGCACATGGTTACACATAAGCTGCTCACATTTCTCTGATGTCAGAGTTGATGAGAATTGGCGTATAATATGAGCAATGATCCTAACCTTGAGATTTTGTGGATGGGCTGTAAGTCTGTTTGAACCTTTCCTAATGTGTGAGTTGATTGCGTACCTCCAATTTCAATCATTGGGATAGATGAGCGTTGCCGTGGAGCGTTGAGTCTTCGAATAGCATCTTTTGAGATAAATCATAATTCTGATATTAAATAGACTCATGATCCAAGTTTATGAGATGTTACCGGTGTGTCGTATCATTCCAATGCAGTTGCAAGTAATGAACATTAAGTAAGTGAGTGTTGCATCTGAGTTGACCTTGAGTGTGAGTGATTGCGCCGAAATCCAATTTTTTTTTATTTTATCCACGTGATCCATCTTGAGTGAAAATTCCATGGTCTTATACCTATGTGTAATATGCAGTTATTGATGCACAAATCCATCCTCTGAAGCACAGCAGTGTAGTTGCATCTCTTCATCTCGATACATCAGTTGACTATTGTGACCGCCACAATAAATGATATTACTTGAGATTATTTCCAATAGGTGCAAGAGAGATGAGTAATGCACATTCAATGTATCAATTCGACTGAGATGTTCTTGTAGTAGTCCGGTGAAGCATCTTGCTGAGTAAGCTGCCAAGGCAGCGATGAATTTGTACACCGACACAGGTGTGTGCATATGTACATCCACATGTAGTAAGAGTTTGTCCGTTCCTTCCTTGAGGTTGTCCGTTTGAATATTGAGCGTGTCCAAGTCACTGGTGAGAATCGCATCCATGAGTATGTCAATCTCCTTGGCCCCAGCATCCTCTCGAGTTTTCCGACGTGGATCCAATGCATGAAAACAGTTTAATAATGAGTAAAGTTCACTGGCTCTAATACACACCACAGCATGTTTAATCCGGCTCGAAGGACCAAAATGTTTGAGAATGCCATAATTTTTAATGAGGACATGCTGTGGGTGTTTACAAATAAATTGAGAGCCAAACACTTTAATAAATTAAATTTCAGTATATTATAAAACTGTCTATAAACTTAACTCTATTACATAAATTGGTTGAATATTACAAAGCTTGGTTGAGTATCTGAGTTTTACAAGTTTATGTTTGAGTGTATGAGTGTTACAAAGATTATGTTTGAGTGTTTCTATGTGAGTGAGATTTCAGAGAATTGCTGAGTTTGAATTAGTAAATTCCGTTGAGTTTACTGCTAGCATAAATACACACAATGAATGTTATTGATTTCTTGTGGTTGAGACTTGACAAGAATTATGTGCAGAGTACTTCATATGAGATTACTGCTTGCTTGAGTCATCAAAATGGCTGTGTGTAGGTGTGTGTGTGAGTTTACCTTAGCTTCATAGAAATTGTATTAATTTGGAGAAGAATGAGGAAGCCGGTTGAATCACACAGTCCATAGAGATGAAGCCAATTGAGTTGTAACCGCAGATGAGTTATAGCCAGTGAGAGGAGCCAGTGAAACAGGAGAGTTGGTAAAAGCCAGTTGAGCACCGCCAGTTGAGTCTTACGTAACGGTTACCGAGAGTGGTTGCCTCATGGCAATCTAGAGGCAGCGAGCCGGTGAGATTATGCCATGTCAGAAGCTGCCGTGTGAGAAGCACTGCCGTATGAAAGCACTGCCGTATGAGAAGTTCCGTTTGAGAGATACAGCTGACTGAGAGTATGCCGTGTAAAAGTCCATGCGGCCTCGTTGCGAGCACGCCGTATGTACATTGAGAGAGTGAGAGAGAGCGGCCTCGTGTCGAGCACGCTTCACTACCGAACAGTGAGCCGCTTTGTATGAGTAGATGCCGTGTGAGATGATCCGCTGAATAAGACGAGAGTCCGAGTATGAGGCACCATACTAGTCACCATGCAGCCTCGCAACGAGCACACTGTAGACTATACCGGGTCGGGGTGAGAACTGCTGCCGTTTTAGTAGCAGCCGCAGACTGAGTTTTTCAAAGAGTGAGCACTTCCGTCTTCTTGGCCTTCACGATTCACTTCGCGAATCAAATCACAATCTCTCTCACATTTGCATGTGAGAGAGCGAGAGAGACCGAAAAAGCGCGAATTCACCTTGTGAATCAGTGTAGTGTCTCGGCTGTTCCGCCGAGAGGCCGCGAGGTGCTGCCGCGCCGTGGCAGCGCCGTGAGTCGTACCGAGCTGAGCATAACCGCGGGAATTCAAATTACTGAATTCCCAAACAGATCTTATTTACAGCTATTGCGTCGAATATTGCTGTGTCAAATCAAATTCTGTTAAATAATAAGCGAAAATTCACTATACTAGTTGTATTGAGGCCTTAATAATCGTGTTTATAGGTTTACATGATCCAGATATGACGGAGCATAAAAATATCAATTGATAATAAGTTTTGTTTATACGTTATCTATATCCTTCGTATTTAACAGTTTTATTTGTAAGTCAAATCCTTGTTTATAATTATATGAGCTTCCGAATGGTTTATGGATTTTTTCGATCTTATTTACGGCTATTGTATTTAATATTTGTGTCAAATCATATTCTGTTAAATAATAAGCGAAACTTGACTATATTAAGTGTATTGAATCTTTAAAAAATCATGTTTATACGTTTAGATGATTCAGAAATAATTGTACATGAAAATGTTAAATGGAAAAAGTTTTGTTTTACATTATAATTAACAATTTTTACATTTTTACATTACCATATTTCCGTTATGTTACATCCTGAGACGCTATAGCGGAAAATACTTCATCATGTTGATTTTATGTATATTTAGGCGTTTAAAATTGATTTTATCGCATTATCTCATTAGGAATTGATTGTACATAAAATGTTAAAGAGGAAAACGTTTTGTTTTGTTATAGTCTACAATTGTTACATTTATAATTTGTGTGAAGAAAGATTCTGTCAAGTTATAGCCGAAAATCGTTCATTTTATGTATATTTTAGCGTTTAAAATCGTTTTTATAAGTGTAACTCATCAGGAGTTGATTTTATATGAAAATATTGAATGGGAAAAAGTTTTGTTTTATTATAATCTACAACTTTTATATTCAACATTTTTGTGTAAAATCAAATCCTGTCAAGTTATAGCCGAAAATCGTCCATTTTATGTATATTTTAGCGTTTAAAATCGTTTTTATAAGTGTAACTCATCATGAGTTGATTTTATATGAAAATGTTAAATGGAAAAGTTTTGTTTTATTATAATCTACAACTTTTACATTCAACATTTTTGTGTAAAATCAAATCCTGTAAAGAAATAGCAAAAAAACGACTAGTTTTGATGATTTTAGCGGTTTTTTCGCCATTACATTGTTAAATATTATTCATAGAAAAAAATTTTCCATGTAAAAAAGGCGTATTTTAATTAGTTTTAGCAGATGCATTTGTTGTTTTTTGACGTAAAATTAATTTTGGTCACATTATGTTCAAAATCGATTTTTTCAAATTTTTATTTGCTCTGGCGTTTTTTTATTTGTCCATCGATTCGGCTCGGTATAAGAGTGGAGCTTACTTATAATTAGATGAGTATCTGGGCCAAAATTCGTTAAGATCTATTGGAAATTCGATGAGATAATCCATAAACTTGACTACATACGAACGGACATACACACATGACCATAAAAAACGCCGAAAATGAATTAATTCTTGGTGGAAAATAGTTTTTATGCAACAAATTGTTCGTTTTTGAAGTGTTACAATTTTCGCTCTAGTGATAATATAAGGCTTTCCCGAGAAGCGGTCGTGCCTAAAAATTAGCTTCTAAAAAACGTGTTGTTTTAAAAAAATATTTAAGCTCGCATTAAAGTTTTTGATACTCAGTTTGACGGATGTGAGAGAGAAGGAGAAAGAGAGGGAGGGAGAGAGTGGTAGTAAGATTATTTATTCGTTAAATCCATTTTTATAAAAGAAAACGTAAATAATTATAAAGGATTGTGTAGATTTCGGAAAATAATTCTTATGGTTTCGGAAAGAAATTTTTACGATTTTCAAGAGTTCTTATAAAACGATTGTAAAGGTTTTGGAAAATAATTTTCAATTGCTTGCAAAAGTTTTTAAAAGATAGTCCAGATTTTATAAATAATTTATCAAAAGATTTTTTAAAAGATGTAGTGATATAGTTCATAAATGGCGCAGGAAGGCTTGCAGCCACTAGGCAAACCTCCGGAAAAATCTTATATATACCCGAAAGCGAAAGTGACAGCTGTTGTATGTGTACTATGTCAAAACGTTTTTCATGTTAGTGAGTTTGCCAAGTTAAGCAATACAACAAAAGTGAGTGAAGTGTTCGTAATGTCCAAATCATGATGACATCGACATAACCTCAATTGAAAGCGCTATGCCAGATGAGGATGAAATAAAAAACGACACAGTAATAAATAATATAAACAAAATGATTCTCTTGCAACTTCTAGTCAAAATAGAGGAACTGAAAACTCAAGTAAATAAGGCATTTAACAGCACTACAAAAGAAGACGGAAATATGCTAAAAAAGCTAAGTATAGAAGTGCAAAACAACAATCGGTTACTAAAACAAATAATTAACAAAGAAAATGACAACAAAGAAAAAAAGACCTTCGCCGAGGCACTAGTAAATGAGAAATCTCTAGTAAAAAGAATACCAAAATTAATAGTAAAGAGAAGAAATATCGATAAAAAAGATAACAAAAAGGAAGAGGAACTAGATATAAAAATGTACATAGCGCACTACATAAACAAAATCCCAACAGTTCAAGCAAAATACGTGCAAATAAAGAACAGGAATGAAGCAACAATAAGTTTTTTAAATGAGGAAAGTTTATTACAAACTGAAAAAATTTTAAAATAAAAGTACACTCCATTTTTTAAAATTGAAAGAGAAACCATTAGTAATCCTAGAATAAAAATAATAGGATTTGACAATTTTCAAAACATGGAAAACGAAGATATAGAACAAGATAACCAAAGGAATTTGAAACACCCGGGGGGCAAATGTAAAATAATACGCGTATTTGAAGATAAAAGAACAAATCTTAACAACATACTAATAGAAGTAACAGTCGAAGCATACAAGCAAATAGTGAATAATAAATTCAGAATTTACGTAGGATGTCAAAATTGCAGAGCTTTTGATGACCTTAATCTAATCCCTTGTTTCAAATGTGGAAAATTCTGGCATAGTGGAAAAAAGTGCCATAACGATAAAGCTTGTCTAATTTGTGCTGGAAAACATAATACATCGCAATGTACCACCCCAGACCAACTCGGCTGCATAAATTGTAAGTACAGTAATAACCAGTTTAAAACAAAGTATGATACAAAACACGTGGTCAATGATAGTGAAAAATGTGAGGTTATGAAACACAAGATAAGGAAGTCGATAGCAGAAACAGATTATCCAATAAGGCCTTGCATTCCAAGATATGTAGGTAAAATAAATAGTCAGCCGCAAGTACTAAACTCGAATCCTACAGTCGACAAGTTACCGGCCGAAATTAAATCTACTGTGATAAGTAAATATACATTCAGCCCGACAACGACTGGCGCGATAAGCAAAGCCACACTCAGCCCGACAACGACTGACGAACCTCGAATACTACGATCTCAGATATCAAATAATAAGACACCGGAACAAATTTTAGCGCAATAAAAACAATAAATTTGCTCTCAATAAATACATTAAAACAAAGAAAGATAATTTTGTATTTAAATATTAGAAGCTTAAATGCTAATTTTAATAAATTGCAGATATTTATTGAGAGTCTTGAGATTAAGCCATGTATTGTGGTGTGCGTAGAAACCTGGAATTTAGAATGCTATAGTTACCTCTCTTTAAAAGGATACAAAATGTATTATACTTATAGTAGGCTAAATCAGTCAGATGGAGTAGTACTATATATTGATGACAACATAACAGAATATACAAAAGTAATTGAAATAGGTAACTTAAAATCTTAAAATCCTGCATCATAATGAATAACAATCAAAAACTTGAAGTATCAGCTTTCTATAAGATCACACGATCTATCGAAAAACGAATTTATTAATAACTTACATGATTACCTAAAAAATAAACACAATACCAAAAATCATCTAATTTTGGGTGATTTCAATATAGACCTACTTCATTTGAATATTACAAGTCAGGAATGCTTAAATAATTTCCTAGAGAGAGGCTGTATACCTGGATTCCAGGGTGTAACCAGACCGTCAGATAATGACAATAATGGCTCATGCATTGACAATATCTTTATAAAAACCAATACAATAAATACAAATATTTTAAGATTAACAAACTTGATAACAGATCACTATCCTCTTTTCATAACTATAAGTAAAGTAAGAAATTACAAAACAAATGAACCAAAAATGTCAATAAACCATAAAAAATTATATAAAATAGCAGAAAAAGGAAATTGGAATACGATATTGTCATTGACTGATCCAAATGAAGCCACTAATGCGTTAATAAGCATGATAAAAAATTGTACTGCCTTAGCAACTTATTGTATTAATACTAATAAACAGCAAAATAATTCAATACCTAGAAGTAAATGGATTACCAAAGCAATCATGATATCTTGCGACAAAAAAGAATTACTATACAAAATATGGAAAACTGACCGAAATAACGAAACAACTAAGACAGAATACAAAAACTATGTTAAGATACTAAATAAGGTTATAAATAATGCCAAATTAATGTGTAATCGCGAACAAATCCGAAAAAACTGCAATAATTTGAGAAATTTATGGAAAATAATAAATGCTAAGTTAGGCAAGAATATACAAAAAGGTGTTAAAATAAACCGAATATGTGATAAGAATATCCAAAAAGTCACTAATCCTAATGAAATAGCGAATACAATAAACGACTACTTTTGTAATATTGGTAAAGAATTAAGTGAAAAAATACAACAACCTTTCAACATCGTCATGAATAATTCAAAAATAAATTATAGAACAATTTTCTTAACACCAACAAACCATTACGAAATTATTAAAATCATTAACAACATGAAGCTGAAAAATGGTGGAGTTGATAATATAAATGCTAAAATGCTGAAAACGGTATCATACTATATCGCAACGCCACTAGAGTATATAATTAACCTTTGCATTGAAAAAGCGGTCTGGCCAGAGGCGCATAAAAAAGCAAAAATAATAATAATAATAATAATGATAAATAATAATACCTATACGCAAGGCGAATAGTAAAAATCATACATCTAACTATAGACCAATATCACTTATATCTAATATAGCCAAGATATTTGAAAAAAATATACAATCGAATCCTTAATTTTATCAATGAATGCAAAATTATCTCTGATAATCAATTTGGATTTGTCAAAAATAAAAGTACAAAAGATGCTTTGAATTATTGTAAATACCAATAAGTTTCCGCCGTTTTTTTATAAAAATTATCAATCTATTGTAAAAAAAATATACGTTACATTTTATTCAAAATATTGTCCGTCATTGGCTACTACTTTTTGCCATTTTTCTGGCAGCATTCTGATGCTACGTCAAAAAAATTCTTCATCTTTTGAGGCTAACCATGAATCGACCCAATTTTTGGCTTCTTCGTAAGAAGTGAAGTGCTGCTTGACCAGGACGTGAGCCATCGACCGGAACAAGTGGTAGTCCGAAGGAGCAATGTCTGATGAATACGGCGGGTGGGGTAAGACATCCTATTGTAAAGCTTCCAAAGTATCCTTGACGACTTTTGCAACATGTGGCCGAGCGTTGTCGTGCTGAAAAATCACTTTGTCATGTCTTTTGGCATATTGGGGGCGTTTAAGCTTCATTTCTCTGCTCAATTGCAACAGTTGCTGTTGATAACGTTCTCCAGTGATAGTTTCGTTAGGCTGGAGTAGCTCGTAATAGATTACTCCGAACTGATCCAACCAAATGCACAACATTAACTTTTTGCCATAAATATTCGGTTTGGCCGTTGAAGTTGGTACATGGCCGGGCTTACCCCATGATTTCCTACGCTTTGGGTTGTCGTAGTAGATCCACTATTCATCCCCCCTCACTATTCGATGCAGAAAACCCTTTCGACTTTGTCTTTGGAGAAGTTGTTCGCACGTGAAAAGACGGCGCTCAACGTCTCTGGGTTTCAGTTCATGCGGCACCCAATTTCCTCGCTTTGTGTAAAATCGCTTGTTGAGTCACTCCCAAGCTTTCTGCGAGCTGCTCTTCAGTTTGGCATGAGTCTTGGCCCAATAATGCCTCTAACTCAGAGTCTTCAAACTTGACTGACCTTCCTTCGCGTTCTTTACCTTCCACGTCAAACTCGCCGTTTTTAAACTTTTGAAACCACTCAGGACAACTTCTCTCACTTAAAGCAGCATCACCGTAAACTTCTACAAGCGACCTATGCGCCTCAGCAGTAGATTTCTTTAAATGAAATAAATAAATCAAAACTTCCCGCAAATGACGCTTATTCGGTACAAAACTCGACATTTTCGAACAAAAAAAAATGTATACTGCCAATAGAAAGTCAATAGTATTTTAAGGTTATGTTTTTGCCAGGTATCCAAACTTTCTATGTGACATTTTACATCTGACGATTTCAAAGTAATCTTGTCGGTGGAGCCATCTCTTGAAAACGGCGGAAACTTATTTGTATACCCAATACGTAACTAATATGATATACAATAGGCTTGACAATAGCTCTCCAATTGCAATCGCCTTCTTAGATCTTGCGAAAGCTTTTTATACTGTTGATCATAATATACTCCTCAACAAACTTTATAATTATGCTATAAGAGGCAATGCTCATAAACTTATGACAAACTACTTAAATAATAGACAGCATAGAGTTAAAATTAACGAATCTACAAGTGAATATAAGACTGTTACCACTGGTGTACCGCAGGGAACTATTTTGGGACCATTATTATTTATATTACACGTCAATGATCTCCTACTAAATATGCCTGACATGAACAGCATAATGTCATATGCGGATGACACAGCTGTTATAGCAACAGGGAAGAGTTGGGACGATGTCGAATTAAAGCTAAATAATAATTTAGATAAAATCTCTACGTGGCTCGTTCAAAACAAACTCTCCTTGAACATTGACAAAACAGTTTACATGACGCACGGAAGTAACAGTAACAGTATCCCTAGTAATCTAAAAATACAAATTTATGGGAAACATTTAAAAAGAGTTGAACACTATAAATACTTGGGCATCATAATTGACCTAAATCTTAAGTGGGACAAACACATAGAATACATAGCAAATAAAACAAAATATCCGATTTTCATATTCAAAAAAATATCCAAGTTTATGACAATAGAAACTCTAAAAATGATATATTATGCTTTCTTCCATAGTATAATATGCTCTATGGAATTATAGCGTGGGGAGGTGCATATGTAAATGCATTAGACTTAATCAAAAGATTACAAATCAGACTATTGAAAATAATAAACAAAAACACATTTATAACACACAATAACCGTTTAAATATTGAACAACTTTTTACATACGAAGCCTTAAGGCGATGTGAAACTGTGAATTTCAATATTTTTTAAATCAACATTCAAGCGTCTATTCGGAAAAAAATTTTGTCAAGCGCTCCGTACACATAAACCCTATATGCAGGAATTTTTTTGAGTGATTCTATTGGCACTTTCGTTAGTTATGCTCGTTTAAAAAGTAAGTTAATTGCAGATTCCTAATTACCGACAGTACGGTTTTTATTTAATTAAATAAATTCTCATCATTTTTTTGGAAAAACACGTTTGTCAAACGCTTCGTATATGTTAATACTATACTTCGATTTTTTTTTGGATGATTCTATTGGTATTTTCATAAGATATCCATGTTTGAAAATTATGTCGGTATTTAACATCACCTTCAGGGGGTGTCAAACTCAATTCTGCGATTTGACCGACCCATAGGTCGGTAAGGTAGGAAGTACATACTATTGATGAAATATGACACAAGCGCCATCTCTGGAAAATCGTAATCGATTTTAACATAGATGGCGCTACATATTTCAAAAATATTAAAGATACGCGTTTTTTTATTACAAACAATTGTACGTATTTCGCGTATACGTATTTCTTTTTATAATTAATTATGCGTATTTTGCGTATACGCATTTTTATTGTTAATAATAGTGCGTATTTCACATATATACGCATATTTATTACAAATAATTCTGCGCATTTCGCCTATACGCATTTTACAATAAATAATTTGATGTATTTTGCCTATACACATATTTTATTCTAAATAATTATGCGTATTTCGCTTATACGCACGTTTCAGTGTTATTAATTGTGCGCATTTCGCCTATACGCATTTTATAATAAATAATTTGGTGTATTTCGCCTATACACATGTTTTATTATAAATAATTATGCGTATTTCGCTTATACGCACTTTCCAGTGTTAGTAATCGTGTGCATTTTGCCTACACGCATTTTATAATAAATAATTTTGTGTATTTCGACTATACACATGTTCTATTATAAACAAATGTCCGCATTTCGCCTATACACATTTCTTATAATAATGAGATGCAGATTCGTCACTTTATTATATAGTCTCAGTTATTATTGACATTTCAAAATTCAGGACGTCACCTCGCATGATTGCAACTGCTTTCTTAAAAATTGTAGTGCGCTTCGTAGGTTTTTGTGTCCCGGTGAAGGGACAGATCGGTGCCAGGTCTAGGTGTTTAGATGGCTGATGATGGAGTCCGGGTTATGCGTTCCATAGGTTTTTGTACCCAGGTGTCGAGACAGCTCGATTACGAGGTCTAGCTGTACCAGGCGGCTGATGATACGCCTCGTAGACTTTTTTGTCCAGGTGTTTTGACAGATCGGATGCGAGGTCTAGGTGTTCCAGACGGCCGATGATGGAGTTCGGGTAGTGCGTTCCGTAGGTTTTTGTGTCCAGGTGAAGGAACAGGTCGAATGCGAGGTCTAGGTGTTGCAGATGGCCGATGATGTAATCCGGGTGATGTGCTCTGAAAATTTTTGTGTCCAGGTGTCGGGACAGATCGGATGCGAGGTTTAGACGTTCCAGGTAGCCGATGATGGAGTTTACGTGACGCGCTCCGTAGGTTTTTATGTCCAGAGGCCAGGACAAATCGAATGCGAGGTCTAGGTGTTCCAGATGGTCGATGAGTCCGGATAGTGCGCTCCGTAAGTTTTTGTGTCCAGGTGAAGGAACAGGTCGGATGCTAGGTCTAGGTGTTTAAATGGCCGATGATGGAGTCCAATTTAATATTATGATTTTTAAAATATTACCTTCATCTGAAATTTTGTGGCACGGTACTGCACTTTTTTGTACATATTCTGGATGTCGTTTACAAAATTTCTACCAAGAGATAGTTTAGATTTGGTTTTTATTTTTTTGGTTGAGGGTTTAATTGTTTATTGAAATTTAAACAAATTTCAATGTTTTTATTTTTTTATTCAAACTAACCATAAAAAAAATATCAATATGAAATCAAGTTATCTTTTGGTAGATTTTAAGTATTTGCTGCTAAAAATATATGGGATATAATGGGACGGCAGCTCAAAATTTTAAAATCGCTCAAAACTCGTTTTCTTTTAGTTTTTTATGAACGAAAATTGTTCCTCAAATTTTAGATCGATATTTGCAAAAACAGAAAAGCTATGCAACATTGAAAAATCAATTTTTTTGCAATTTTTGGTTAAAATCCAAGTTTATTCATTTTTTAACTCAAAATCTTGAAACTTTTTGTATAGTACATTGATTAGCAAAAGGTTTGCATTTTTTCTGTAGAATGTGCCAGTATTTATTTTATGACCCTTTTTGAAAGTCTCTGATTGGCTGCTTCTTAGTATACCTTCATCAAAGGATATTGAGGCTGCGGCCAAATATTCTTTATTCGACAAATATTTTTTGTATTCTTCTTCGAAAACCCTTCAAAATGCTTTTTTTGATCAATACTGGCCGAGCAAAGGGAAAAAAATTACAATTTTCGAAATATCAAGAAAAATCCATAATTTCAATTTTTGATAACATGATTAATGAAACTGAACATTATTCATACATCTTATGGCATGGACCGTACCACTGAATTTTGTTAGAGCATCAAATAGAACATTATAAATATCTATTTTCAATAATATTAGGCTTACACAATAAGCGATACCTAATTATGAATTAATAATAAATTAAGCTATAGAGGTTAATTACTATAAAGCTGTCAAAATGAAATCAGGCAACAGACTGATAATTTCATTCATAATTATGTATCGCTTATTGTGTAAGCCTAATATTATTGAAAATAGATATTTCTAATGTTCTATTTGATGCTCTAATAAAATTCAGTGGTACGGTCCATGCCATAAGATGTATGAATAATATTCAGTTTCATTAATCATGTTATCAAAAATTGAAATTATGGATTTTTCTTGATATTTCAAAAAATTGTAACTTTTTTCCCTATGCTCGGCAAGTATTGATTAAAAAAGCATTTTGAAGGGTTTTCGAAGAAGAATACAAACAAAAATTTGTCGAATAAAGAATATTTGGCCACAACCTCCATATCCTTTGGTGAAGGTATACTAAGAAGCAGCCAATCAGAGACTTTCAAAAAGGGTCATAAAATAAATACTGACACATTCTACAGAAAAAATGCAAACCTTTTGCTAATCAATGTACTATACAAAAAGTTTCAAGATTTTGAGTTAAAAAATGAATAAACTTGGATTTTAACCAAAAATTGCAAAAAAATTGAGCTTTCAATGTTGCATAGCTTTTTTATTTTTGCAAATATCGACCTAAAATTTGAGGAACATTTTTTGTTCATAAAAACTAAAAGAAAACGAGTTTTGAGCGATGTTAAAATTTTGAGCTGCTGACTTAACGTGAAATATCCCATATACCTGAAACAACAGGAAGGTGTAACAAAATTTGAGACCAAGGGTTGAACTTCAAATGAACCTGAGTATGGTATTTAAGTTGATCGGCATTTTAAAATATACACCTTCCATCATATAAACGCATAACTGCAAATTGGACATTTTAACAAAATTTGTATTTTTAGAAGTATTGTCATTAATAATTATTTTGCATTATACTTGTCATGCTACTGAATGATTGGCAAAAGTAGAGCTACTATAATTTCATTGAGCTAGGCTCATAAGTTTCTTTAGCTTCTTTTCAAATTTTATGAGTTTTGTTGAAAAAAAAACGGAAAAGAATTAATTTTGTGTCAAGACATCTAGTTTCTTATAAATAGATAACTAAATAAACTCATGTAATTGTAATTCTTTTCTGTTATAATTAAATATGTTCGCCCATACACCTTTCCTTATAACTAATAATTGTGCGTATTTCGTCTATACGCATTTTTGCATTATAAACAACTGTGCGTATTTCGCTTATACAAATTTTTGATATTGTAAATAATTGTGCGTATTTCGCTTGTACGCATTTTTTATTATAATAAGTGTGCGTATTTCACCTATGCGCATTTTTGTATGATAAATAATTGTGCGCATTTCGCATATACGCATTATTTATTATGAATAATTGTGCGTATTTCGCCTATATGCATTTTTTTATTTACTATTTCTTTTATTACAAACACATGTCAATTAGAACGTAATTACGTTCGAGTATTTACTTATAATCACGATTTTTACTTATAATATAAAATTACGTGATTAGTAATACTTTAAGTTTTGACATGTCCAACACCTATTAGCCAAAAACTACGGAGCGCACCACCTAAATATCGTCATCGGCTTCCCCGAAGACCTGGACCACGTATTAGATGCGCCCTGATATCCAAACACAAAAGACTACGAAGCGCACCACCTAGACCTCGTCATCGGCTACCCTGAACACCTGCGTATTAGATGCGCCCTGATATTTTAATGCAAAAAACTACGGAGCGAACCACCTATAATCCATCATTGACCACCCCAAAGACCTAGACGACGCATTCGATGCTTTCAATTATCGATAAGTAACACTTCCTTATAATAGTTGTAATTTCCGTATTAGCAGGTAGCAACCGTTACCGCTATAGTATTTCTCCCTTACAATTGAAGGTGGAAGCAATATATACTAAAATCGTGTGACGCTGTTACGTCGGTATGCTGCTGATCCAACGATCGTATAATTGTGTAACTGTTGTAGTATGAAAAGCAACATACTTTAAAAGTAAGCGACCCATACCATAAAAGTATGGGTCCCTTACCAAGATTGCTAAAACCACCTTACTTATATAGTAAAGGAACTCCTATACTCCACGACTAAGCCGTTTTAACTGTAGCAGTAGGAGTTTTCTTTCCGTGTGCACCCGCAGAAAACTGTTATTTTTTGGGGAGGTATAATTCGTACCTAAAAATCAGGTGTGCCCTAAATACTAACATTAGTCTAGGCGCCAGGGGGGTTTCCGTGGCCGATGGATGTCCACGCCTCCACCAAAGCTTTTCTTACGTATGTCTGCTCATTCTGAATTTCGAAGGTGGACAATCGCCAGACTGTTAGTTTTTTTGTTATTAACAATTTAATTGTTTAAATTGGTGCCAATCAATATGATTAATTATAACTGAATGCTAACTGTCTAAAACTGTAGTAAATTGATTTAGAGTTATGCACGATGGCGCTCGAATTCGCGAGTTATTGCACTAAATTTGCAATAATTCGGGTTCTAATCAAAATTTTTCAATTCTGAGAAAATTAGCATATTTCTAGATTAATTTACTACAGTTTTAGGCAGTTCGGATTCAGTTATAATTAATCATATTGATTTGGCAGCCAAAAAACTAACAGACTAGCGAATGTCCACCTTCGAAATTCAGAATCAGCAGACAAAAATACGTAAGAAAAGCTTTGGTGGAAGTGTGGACATCCATCGGCCACGGAAACCCCTCTGCCGCCTAGACTACATCTCGAGTCTGTCGCGGGAGCGCAGACATTCAAGTATACCTTCGCCGTCCCTTCTCCGTCCTGTCTGCCTAGGTTATGTCCTCGGGAAGTGGTAGTTGCGTTGGCTGCCCTCGAGGAGAGTAGAACGATATGAAGACGTGTTGTCTTCTGCAGGAGCTCTTCGCCTAGAGCAAAACAAAATATATTAATAATGTTTTAGGCAGTGAGGATGAGGAGAGCAGTATCAAACTGCCAGGAACAGAGGAGTAGACAGATGGAAAGTTGGAGGCTAGGTTCGGCTATACTACAGGGTACAGTCCAAATCCGAAGTGAAGTACTTACTCGAGTCTGTCACGGGAACGCAAACTACATTCAACTACACCTTCGCCCTCCCTTCTCCGTTGTGTTCGCCTAGGTGATGTCCTCGGGAAGAGTAGAATTATATGAAGTCGTGTTGTCTTCTACAGGAGCTCTTCGCCTCGGGCAAAACAAAATATATTAATAAAGTGTTAAGCAGTATAGGAATGAGGATAGCAGTATCGACCTGCCAGGAACAGAGGGAGTAGATAGATGTAAAGTTAAGATATTTGTAGAGAATGGAAAGGGATCTTTGGAATGAATAGTCGAAAAAGCGCATGTGCATTTCTAACTAAGACCTCCCGACCCTCGCTTAAAGTTTACCAGAATGTCCGCACACAACGCTGTACATACAGAGGGATTGTATATCCAATATCAGATATACTCAATTAGCCAGTATGGAGAAAATAACTTTTTTTCTTGAAAACTCCTTGAAAAACACACAAAAAATGCAGTATCTCCACTCTTGCTGATTATTTAGAACTAAAACCTGGTATATAATCCCTCAGTATGTACGACATAGTGTGTGTAAAGTTTAAGATATTTGTAGAGAATGGAAAGGGATCTTTGGAATGACAAGTCGAAAAAGCGCATGTGCATTTCCAACTAAGACCTCCTCCTATGAGTTTGAAGTTCTGAACGTTCACCGTGAACGAAATATCGAAAATCTCCAAATTCGGTTTTTTTGATATTATCCCTTAAAGATATTCATAAAAAATGTACAAAATGCAAAATAAGTTATTTCCAAAGTGATCATCCCCCCAAATCATCCCTAAAAACACCGCGACTAGACAATAAATGACAAAAAAAATAGGTACCATGAGAGTTCATTAATTTAAGACAAATTTTATGGCTGATATTTCCTGCAGATACTGCCCAAGCATTGAAAAAAAATTGTCGCTATGAAATCCGAACAGGATCGTTTAGCTTGGGTCGTGCAAAGGGGCTAAAATATCGGAATATACACGAAAAATGCGGCAACAAAATCATGTCTCGTGAGTTTATTAATTATGACAAATTTTATAGCTGATATTCCTTCCAGATACTGCCCTAGCATTGTAAAAAAATTGGCGATATGAAATTCGAACCGGATCCTTTCGCTTGGGGGGTGCAAAGGGGCTAAAATATCGGAAAATACACGAAAAATGCGGCAACAAAATCATATCTCGTGAGTTTATTAATTATGACAAATTGTATAGCTGACATTCCTTCCAGATACTGCCCTAGCATTGTAAAAAAATTGGCGATATGAAATTCGAACCGGATCCTTTCGCTTAGGGGGTGCAAATGGGCTAAAATAGCGGAAAATACACGTAAAATACCGAGGAAAAATCATGTCTCGTGAGTTTATTAATTTAAGAGAAATATTATCGCTGATATTTCTTTCAGATACTGCCTTAGCATTCTAAAATAATTGGCGATATGAAATTCGAACTGGATCCTTTCGCTTACGGGGTGCAAAGGGGCTAAAATATCGGAAAATACACGAAAAATACGGCAAAAAAATCATATCTCGTGAGTTTATTAATTTAAGACAAATTTAATGGCTCATATTTCTTTCTGATACTGCCTTAGCATTGTAAAAAAATTGGCGATATGAAATTCTAACCGGATCCTTTTGCTTAGGGGGTGCAAATGGTCTAAAATAGCGGAAAATACACGTAAAATACCGAGAAAAAATCGTGTCTCGTGAGTTTATTAATTTAAGACAAATTTTATCGCTGATATTTCTTCCGGATACTGCCCTAGCATTGAATAAAAATTGGCGATATGAAATTCGAACCGGATCCTTTCGCTTAGGGGGTGCAAAGGGGCTAAAATAGCGGAAAATCTACGAAAAATAGCGAGAAAAAATCATGTCTCGTGAGTTTATTAATTTAAGACACATTTTTTGGCTGATATTTCTTCGAGATACTGCTCTAGCATGGCAAAAAATTGGCGATATGAAATTGGATCCGGAACCTTTCGCTTGGGGGGTGCAAATGGGTTAAAATAGAGAAAAATACACAAAAAATACCGAAACAAATCAGTTCTAGAGAGTTTATTAACTCAACACAAATTTTTTGGATGAAAATAATTCATTATGTTGCTATAAAAATTGTACTATTACAAAGCTTGCTGTAGCAGGAAGCAATTGGTTTGTTAGAAATTTAACTGGAATCAGTACAGTATTCATAGTCCTTCATTGTTAACTACAGATAACTTTTAATATTTTTTTGTCATACAAAACCACATTTCAAATGATTAATACTATTTATACTTATATTTTTTATTTAAATATTTCATTATTCCAAACTTTGCGGGTTTTATTCGGCCCAATCAGTCAAGACCGTAAGCGAAAAACTGAAGTCACCGTCGACCAATCGGGCGCTCCTTTTAAACTGACTTGGCCAATCGGAATGGTTTTATTTCGGCTTCACATTTTCGTCATCATTCTTTTAAGAGAGGAATATATTCGTAATAATAGACTAATGTAAAATGTATGTGAGAAAAATGATTTTTTCTCTAGTATGCCAAAACTTATTCCATCGCCATAATACTTTATTTGTAAGAAATTAATTGAAAAACAAAAATTGTTTTGGTTTTTGTATTTTTTCATACCTCCATTACGTCCTCGAAAATATTCTTCAGAAAACTAAGGCAAATTCGTTTTTGATATACGTGTCCATAATATACCTGATTTTCTACATTTGGAAACGAGTCCATAAAATCGAAAGACGGATAAGCATATCCAAATAGCATATTGTGCAACAAGGAGAGAAAATGAGCTGAAAACTCCTCACCTGAGTCTGAAATAGCTCTACTTTCCGTGATGAGTACACACCTTTTTTTTAACGAATCCATGACAGGTCCTTTTTGTAGGCATAAAAGCTGTTTAGGCATAGGGGATCGCGCATTTCGAGACATGTACTAAGCAGTTACAAATCATTACATTTTCTGTTTTTATTTGCATAGCTTATTACAAATATATGCGTCTTTCTTATATTTATTTTAAATCGAAATGTAATTTTTTTCAATTGTTTGTATAAGTGGTAATAACTCTTGTTATTTTACGATTGAAACTTTAAAAATTATCTTATATCATCTAAACAAGCCAAAAAAGTATATAATATATAAATTTGACACTAAGAGAACAATTTTACAAAATTACGTTGAAGTTAGCGCGGAAAGAATTTTTTTTCCCGCTAAACTTTGAAAAAACGCTCGGAATGCGCTATTTCCTATGCGACTTTTAGTCGTGAAAAAATGCATGTTTCAAGCAACTGTTAAAAAAAAAACTATTTTGACGCGAACAAGTATAAGACCATGGTACCATGTAAAGTAACACCAATCCTTCTGTTAGGGGCGCCTAATGTAATTTTTTTTCTCATTTAATTAAAGTTTACAAAATATAGTTTCTTCTTATACTTAATAGTATATTTCGATACAAGTGGGAAAGTATTGATTCTAGCACACGAGTGTAGAACAATCTTTCGCACGTGTATCGAACGATATATCTATACAGGGGAAGTAAAAGCGATTTTAAAAGTTTAGGTATATGTAAAATCGCATTTTAGGCATGCTGAATCGAAAATTATATGATTATGCATGTACTGATTACATCCATTAGATTTATGGCCTACGAGATGCATTTCGCATACGTTACGGAATTTAGCATACGTTACTCAAGCAGAGAAAATCATTTACATCGGCGAAAAATTTTCCTGTTAGTTTTTCTAAAAAAGAAAAAATTCTCGTGCATAAAGATCCGAATTCGTGTCAATGACTGGAGGTTTTTCGAAAAATACAATATTATAGAAACGAAAAATTACAATTGAAAATCAGATTTGACAATATAACGGTGTTATTCTTAATAATGTATGCAACAGCAAAAACAATAAGCTCTGTCTGATTCAAATTTCTTTGAAATCCTGAAATCTACTCATCACATACTAATGATTTTACAGTCGCTTTTATTTTAAATAATATAAAAACTCAATTGTTGCCGAATCTTAATGCGATTGTACACACGTATATCGTATATGGGAGCGTCCAGCAGAAACGGGCCACCGAGCGCGCACGGTGCCTTTTTTCGCGTAAAAGGCGCTCTGTTTAACTCTTTCATAATCGTATGCTGCGTCTTTGAAAAAAAAACCAAGGACCCATATCGATAGATTTTTTTCTGCTCTTTCCAATGGTGCCATTGTTTTTATTCCGGACGAAAACTCGAGTTGAATATTGAAAGCCATTTTTCTCAAAGTATATCATGTTTTTTTTCAAAATAAACTACACCATTGGAAAGTACAACTCTTAAGCTTCAAAACCCTATCTTGGAGAAGTTGGAGAAATAAAGGGTTTAAAAGTAACAACATGAAAAATACAGTGCTGAGGGTCCGCGCGAGCCCCTCGCGCCCGTGCGTACGGCACGTTTAAGTGCACGCTCTATTGAATTCGCTAATAATCGTGTACCAAGTCTCTGAAAAAAGAACTAAGGACATATATCGATAGATTTTGTCCTGCTCTTTCCAATGGTGCTATTATTTTTATTCCGAAATGCTTCCGAAAGGTAATATTGTTATGCCAGATTAAACAATCTATAAGGTTATTTTAAATTTCTGTTTCACTGCTTTCAGTACGTTCATGGATATTTTTATGCTTAATATATTATGTTTTTCAAATTTTATTATATAAATGAACAAAGTTCATTGTAATATTATACTAACTGTTACAACTAGATCCACAAAATTATGTCCACGCATTGGCATTGTAAGTTACAAAACATTTTATATTTACAAAAAAGAAAGGGCGAAATAGCACATCGCGTGTATTAATCCGCCCTTGAGCATAGCGTAAAAAGTTCGGGCAGCCACTGTCTTTTTGATCTTACTATTTTTGAACTTTTCATGCTTCAACTTAAAAATATAATATTTTATAGTTTAAGACTTGTACTTTTGAAGAATATAATTCAGTTTGAAGAAAAGACTGATATTTTATTGAAAAAATAGAGTTTAAACATTCAAATGGAATTTTCAACTAGAAGGAAGCATTTCGGAATAATAATAGCACCATTGGAAAGAGCAGGAAAAAATCTATCGATATATATGTCCTTAGTTCTTTTTTCAGAGACTTGGTACACGATTATTAGCGAATTGAATAGAGCGTGCACTTAAACGTGTCGTACGCACGGGCGCGAGGGGCTCGCGCGGACCCTCGGCGCTGTCTTTTTCATGTTGTTACTTTTAAACCCTTTATTTCTCCAACTTCTCCAAGATAGGGTTTTGAAGCTTAAGAGTTGTACTTTCCAATGGTGTAGTTTATTTTGAAAAAAAAAAAACATGATATACTTTGAGAAAAATGGCTTTCAATATTCAACTCGAGTTTTCGTCCGGAAGAACGCGTTTCGCAATAAAAACAATGGCGCAATTGGAAAGAGCAGAAAAAAATCTATCGATATAGGTCCTTGGTTTTTTTTTTTCAAAGACGCAGCATACGATTATGAGCGAGTTAAACAGAGCGCCTTTTACGCGAAAAAAGGCACCGCGCGCGCTCGGTGGCCCGTTTCTGCTGGACGCTCCCATATATAATATCACCACGGAAAATTGTGATCTGAAAAAAACAATGGTACAATTCATATCTGAAATATCTTTAGGATTTATGAACCAATCTTTGCAGCGAACAAACTAGTGCGATAAATATGTAAACTCTCCCACTTAACAAAATTGATATTACATTTGAATCTCATTTACTCCACCTATCCATACAAAAAGAAATTCGACTATTTTTACAAATGGATTTTCTCTCTGAGAAAAAATAAGATCAACAGTTTTAACAAATTATAAATCTTTTCATAATATACATAAAAAATATTTCGATACCATATATCTTTTTCTATTTTTAGTTTAATCTATTACATAACATCACGTTTTAGTCTATACTAGAATATAACTATTAACGCCGCTTTTCTCACACTATGAAGAATTTCACTTGGCTATAAGTACGTTAATTATTTAACGTATAACTAACATTAGTTTTAATGTACAAAAAAAGAAATAAACAAAATTTGAAAAATTACTCTTAAACGAAAAAACAAATTTTTACCATTAATTATAATTTCTTTTATTGAAAAGTTGATTTTAGCGTTTTGTTTACTCATCTATTAAATTACGAGCTATTAAAATACGTGCGCCAAATTAGAGCGAAGTGGGAAAATCGGGAAGAGATGGCCTGTGCCCGGCTGGCGTTGGCTCGCGCAACTCCCCTACGCCCGAACACATAATTTAGATATCCATTCATATACACACGATCAGTGCGACTTGAGTCGAGACGGAGTGGGGGAAGTGGTAGAAGGTGGTTCGGCTGACGCAGCTCACGAGAGTCGGCGGCGCTCGAACAAAACTGTATACAGCGCGCGATCAGTTCCTGGAATCGCTGCGGAGCGGGGGAAATCGGAGAGAGTTTGTACTAGAAATGCAAAATGACCGTCTTTTTCTTCATTGGTCAAATGACAAAAGAAAGACCGTCCTTGGACAAAAAAGACCGTCATAAAGTAATTTCTAAATTTTTCGTTGTAAAAAGACGGTCATTTTTTCAAACAGTAAAAAGACAAGACGGTCATTAAAAAAAAGGTCAAATATACCCCCTTCAACTATATAGTTGCAAAATGACCGTCTTTTTTTGATTTGGTCATGAATTTTGTCACAAATTTTTTATAATTTATTTAATAGTAATATATTATAAATAAGGATATAAGTAGCTAAATTAATTCTACAAAACAATACTGTCTTATTTAAAGCATTTAAAGTTATATAAGTTTATTTAATATTATATTTATAATTACACATTATATTCATTTTCAATTATCACATCTTCGATTTTGGTTTGAATTGAATAAAATGATAGATTTAATCTTTAGTCTATTCGGTTTATAGAATTTGTTACGTCGTATAAATTCTATAAATCGAACGCACCCGTTCTTAATTTAACCATTGAAATTTGTGACAATTTCCGTCATTTTTCTAGTGATCCGGCGACAGTCAATAGACGGTCAATAGACCGTCCAAAAATATATGACATTGTCACATTGCATCTCTAGTCCGTACGGCCATACGGCCGCCGCTGGCTCGCGTGAGTCCGCTACGCTCGAACCTCGAACATGTGAGAGCGTCCGTCGCATGAGAAGGGGGCCAGCAGGCGCACGCGGCGCATTTTTGGGCGTAAAATACGCTTTGTTTAACTCGCTTATAATCGCATGCGGAGTCTCTAAAAGAAAAACAAAAGACATATATCGATAGACTTTTTCCTGCTCTTTCCAATGGTGCTATGTTTGTTACTCCGAAACGCTTTCTTCTGGTCGGAAATTCAAGTTGAAAGTTCAAAGTCATTTTTCTCACAGTAAATCATGTTCTTTTTTTAAAATGCATTTTACCATTGAAAAGTACAACTCTTAAGCTTCAAGACCCTAATTTTTCGAGTTGGAGAAATGAAGGATTCAAAAGTAATAAGATTAAAAAAGAGGCGAGCGGCCGCGGGTGCTCTTCGCGCTGCGCCCCAGCGGGCTCTCAAACATCATTTTTATTAATATAGGTTATATATTTCACTTTTTTATAATTTTTAATTTCTCTATGTTTTTCAGAAAACTATGCTTTCATTGGATAATATGTGGCGCAATAATTTTACTATAATAATAATAATCAATGTAGTTTGACGACAATAGTCATTTACCATAAAAGATCGGATTCTAAAATTGAACACAAAAGAATGATAATTTTTTCAGACAATTTAATTCACGATGCCGTAGCACTTTACCTAATCCAAGAAATAATAATTAATTACATTAAGAAATCTTTTGATTTCGTTAAAGAAGTAAATGTTTAAAAAATATACACAACTTCTAGAATCTTCTTCATCACTATGAAGATTTTTCAGTTAAAGTGATATTGTCATCGGACTGCTAACGGAGAAAATGAATGTGATAGAATTGGTGCTTTCGTAAAAAGTAATGCTAGGCGGGCAAGTTTGCGGGAAGTATCCGATAATTATATACCAACGCCACAAGATCTTTACGAGAGGGTAACAATATTTTGAAAATTTTGTTAGCTTTTTTTCATCTAAAGATGAATATTTAAAAACTACACATAAACTAAAACAACGGTTAGATTCAGCAAAAACAGTGCCTGAAACTCCATCGTTTCACTATGTCAAATTATTAGCAGATACTGGAAAGTTAGATCTAAAACGATTTTCAGTATCGGGAACTTCCCAATTGTATCATACCTATGAGGCGTTTCAAGTCAACTGCCCCAACGCGGTTTTTGAGATATAAGATGTTTTGTAGTTTTTGAAGGTGAAAATGAAAAATTTCGGAAAAACTGCCAATATCATTGGAAAGCCGAGGAAAAAATACGTTAAAAACGCTTATCAAACAATTTCTTTAAGTACATATTAGTATCATAAACATGAGTTGGAAATAGCACGATTTGTAACTCGCGCGCCGATCTGGGGCAGTTGACGTGAAACGCCTCCTATTCGAATAAAAATAAAAAAAAAATTAGAAATTAACAGGATTGAAAGTTAAATTTGTGACCTACTAATAAAAATGATGTTTGAGGCTTTATTGTTTAATGATATTTTTCAGTATGAAAAACCGAAATGGTTCACTACATTTATTAGTATAGAGCTCGCTCGGGCGCAGCGTGAAGAGCGCGTGCGGCCGCTCGTCGCTGTCTTTGTTACTGTTGAACCCTTCATTTCTCGAACTCAAAAAATGAAGGTTTTGTAGCTTAAGAATTGTACTTTCGAATGGTAAAATGCATTTTCAACAAAAACATGATATACTTTGAGAAAAATGACTCTGAACTGACAACTTGAATTTTCGACCAGAACGAAGTATTGTTTCGGAGTGAAAGCAATAGGAACATTGGAAAGAGCAGGAAAAAATCTATCGATAAATGTCTTTCGTTTTTTTTCTTAGAGACTTAGCATACGATTATATGCGAATTGAACAAAGTGTATTTTACGCTAAATATGCGCCTCCCATTATAGGTACTATATGATCGCGATCAGTATGACGTGTGACACTGCCTCTGGCTGGTGAAGGCTGGGGGAAACGTCAGCTCGGCAAGTGTTCTATTTGCATAGCATTTATATAGTTTCTATTTGCCCAGCGTCGCTAAGTACATGACGCGCGTGATTCCTATTTATTTATTTTCTTTAACAGACTGATTACATTATCGATATTTACGGAGTTAATTACCTATTCCTTGATGTGAGAGTTTAATTTTCAAACAAGTTATTTACGTTTTGTCATTTTTTTCATTTACGTAAACAATGAACATTCGTTGTACAATATTATAGTCAAATTATAAATTTGTATACCCTGTAACAGACCAAATTTTAAATTGAAAACATTTTATGAAAACATGAAAAAAATGTTGCTACTGCCAACAAAGAAAATATGGAAATATTATATTATAGACGCTTTAAAATATAATCATAATTTTAGATAGTTTTATTTAAACATAAATTTAAATCTTAAGGTAATGTATCAAAAAGTGTGTTTCGAAAGTAACAAAATTCTAGGGAGTTTTTTTTTTATTTCTTAAAATATATGTAGCCAACCTATTTTTTGAGATAAAAATTATTGAAATTAGTCATTTTTACACTACAGTTAATATGAATCATATCAATTGTGATGAAAAGTAATAAAGTTTGTTACTTTAAAAGTTGGTTTTAAAAAATAAAAAAGTATGTTATTAAACAAGAAATTCTGCACTTTCTTATAGGTACAATAAAATGTATTACGACGACCTTTTTAAAACGGTATATATTGTTGAGAATAAAAAATCGATGTTTTCCTAACCTATTTTGTGTTAGTACGGGAATCACGTGTTTGTGGAATTAGAAATTATTTATTTTCTACTCTATGCTTAAATTATCCCTTAACTTAAAAAATCATATAAGTTCATAAATAATTTTTTCACACATGATTTGACTAATTAAAATGTTAAATAATACTTATTGTTTCATGATCGCTGCATTGACTCACGAGTCCTTACAGTACTACCTTACCTATAAACTAAAAATGCCTCCATTTGATTAACATGCTAACCAAGAGAGTTGTTCTATTCAAAATAGTTTAATTTTATTAAAATATCTCTTTATGTTTTTCAAACATGAACTATGGACAGCAAATCACTTATTAATCAATAATCGCTATGGACAAATTATAGCTATCAAAATTGTTTTGTTTTTTTATTAAATAGTGAAAAACATAATACTACTAGAAAGTTCATTAATAATACATAAATAATATGAGCTTAAATAGTATATAAAATGGAAAAATAATGTATTAAAAATCGAAAAGTCGATGTTTGTGATACAAACTGTTTACGGAAAAAACGATTTCAGTAATAACTGAAAATTAACTAAGAAAGGAAGCAGTGCTGGGACAAAGACAATTTTCGGACCAGTAGTAGGACAGCAATAAAAAATCTACAATAAACACTGAAGACGATAATGTCATTAATTTATTAGCATTATTTATGGTGTTTACTGTTACGTCCGGGTTGCGTAACAATAACAATAAGAATGTTAGTCTAATGGCTAAAAGCGCGTGATGAGACTTTTCCCGATTCGGACACAATGTGCATTGCTCGAGGATGGGACGGCAGGTAGGAAAATGAAACTGACGCGCGGTACGCCTCGAGACAGTGTGTAGAATTTTAATGACTTACCTTTAGAATGTCGAACAGCTTTGTGAGAATCTGCACGCCCGCCGTGACCCTTACAATGTTAGTGGTCAGTTGTCGCTCCGTGGGGGTCTTGTCAGAAGAACGCAGGAGTGAGGAGTTTAGGACTATTAAGGTCACGAAAAAACTTAACACGGATTAATATATAAATTTAATGTTTATTGTGAAATGGGCTCAACTAAGTAAAAATAACAATTGCACGAGGTGATGCGTAGTCTACGCGAGTTGGCTTCTAAGTCCCTCATACCAGGAGTCTTCGCCCCCTTTTAAAGGTAAAAAGTTGTAAATCTTCCTGCCGTCGCCTTTTTGATTTGCCTAGGTGTTGCTGTCCCACTCTTCTCGATGATCTTTGATGATTTCGGCGGCGCACCCTTTGATTTTAGAATACGCTACGCATATCGGGTGGGAGTGAAGGGAAAAGGCAAGAAAACTGACTCTAGCTGATTCAGTATTGTGCGCTGGAGTACTAATGCTTACTCCTCTAATTGGCGGCGAATCTCTGATGCTTGAGTGGATGTACGTTTTGATAGCGTGTTAGGCAATAAAAAAAACGCGTAAAACTGCACCAGGGGAGTGGCACACACTTAAGAGAGAATGAAAGGAAAACTAAAGGAAACCGCGTCTTCGTGCCTCCGTTCGAGGATCTTTTTGGTAACTATTCTTTCTGGATGGCAGCATCTTTTGAGCGTTTATGCGTATCCCCCTTCTTTTTATCGTGTGGGAGAATATGAAGCAAGCGGCAATGCAGCAGGTTCGTTCGGAAAGATGAAGAGAGGAAGGAAAACAGCGCACACCGGCAACCACATCGGCAACGTCGCACGACGCGACATTACTATGTAATCATGTCGTTATTATGTTGATTTCGCAGATGAAAATAGTGCATAACATGGTACCAACTTTTCAAGGCTAATTTTCCGAATGCATATAGCAAAATCCTTGTCCCACGTAAGGTACCTCTTGATTTCCATATCACAGCAGTGGGACAGTCCGAAACACGTTAAAAAGTATAGTCCCGTTATTGCATCCGGACGGACGTCCTACTACAGCTCCCAAGTAAATTAGTGTAACTCAGTCATCAGACAATAGTTAATTTCTTTGAATGCGCTTATTTCAAAACACCAGCAACGAAAAAAACTTGTTTTTTTAAATAAATCTCCAAACACGAGCTATCTGCTGAGGTGATGACTTTTCATGTATTATGCTTCGATATGGTACTACAAAAGATTACAAAAAAATATGCCCGAAAATGTCCCACATCTGCATACTTTACCTTATATCAATAAGCCATATTTTCAAAATCTTATTTGGCTTTTATAACATTAATAAAATCGAAGCAATATTGCCATTAAAAAAAAAAGATAAAAATATAAAAAAAAAGTCGAAAAATTAATGAGGTGCAATATACAATATCTCCTATGAATTATAAAGTTTCACATGAAACCGTTCTTGAGTAACTGCAGATTGAAAAAACTATGAAAAAATGTACATTTCAAATATCTTTGCACTCATCTCCCCTCCAGAAAATATAATGACAAAAAAAAAACAACAATTTTCGGATTAATAAACTCCCGAGAGCTGATTTTTTTTTCAGTCGTAAAGGATTATTTTTCGCTATTTTAGCCCCCCCCCCCCCCCCCCCAGCAACAAGCGAAAGGTTTCGGATCGATTTTCGTAAAGGCAATTTTTTCAAAAAGCTATCGCAATATCTTGAAGTAATTTCAGCCACAAAATTTGTCTTAAATTAATAAACTAACGAGACATGATTTTTTCGCCGTATATATTTTTCATGTATTTTCCGCTATTTTAGCTCCTTTGCACCACCCAAGCGAAAAGATCCGGTTCGAATTTCAAATAGCAAATTTTTTTCAATGCTAGGATAATCACTTTGGAAATAACTTATTTTGCAGTTTGTAGATGTTTTATGCATATCTCTAAGAGATAATATCAAAAAAACCGAATTTGGAAATTTTCGATATTTCGTTCACCGTGAACGTTCAGAACTTCAAACACATTTATTTGTATAGTCATGAGAAAAGTTATTAACATTTTTAAAGAGGGCTTATTGAATAGATGATTATCTACTCAATCTCCCAGTATGGAGGAAATAACTATTGTCTTGAAAATTTCTTGAAAAACACAAAGAAGATGCAGTATCTCCACACTTACTGATTAATTAGATCTGAAATCTGATATATAATCCCTCAGCATGTATAACATAGTATGTGTAAAGTTTAAGATATTTGTAGAAAATGGAAAGGGATTTTTAGACTCAATAGTCGAAAAGGCGCATGTGCATTTCCAACTGAGACCACCTGACCCTCGCTTAAAGTTCACCAGAATGTTCACACACAATACAATGCATCCTTAGGAATTGTATATCTAATTTCAAATCTTTTCAATCAGCCAGTGTAGGATAAATTTTTTTCTTGAAAATTTCTTGACAAGAGCACAAAAATTGCAATATCTCCACACTTGCTGATTATTATTTAGATCTAAAACTTTATAAACAGTCCCTCAGCATGTATGCATGGTGTGTATGCATGAGTATGCGTGTGTATGCATGAGTATGCCTGTGTATGCATGGTGTGTCAAAAGTCGAAAAGGCGCATATGAATTTCAAACTAAGACCACCTGACCCTTGCTCAAAGTTTACCAAAATGTACTCACACAATGCAATACCTGCTGAGGGATTGTATATCCAATTTCAGACGTTTTCAATCAGCCAGTGTTGGGGAACTAACTTTTTTACTTAAAAATTTCCTGAAAAACATATAAAAAAGGCAATAACTCAACACTTGATGATTATTTAGATCTCAAATTCGGTATACAATCCCTCAGCATGTATTCCATGGTATGTGTAATGGTAGAAATATGTTGAGAGAATGGCAATGTATCTTTTGGACTCAAAAGTCGAAAAGGCGCATGTGCATTTCCAACTAAAACCACCAAACCCTTGCGCAAGGTTTAGCAAAATGACCTCACACAATGCAATACATGCTGAGGGATTGTATATCCAATTTCAAACCTTTTCGATCAGCCAGCGTTGGGGAAATAACTTTTTTACTTAAAAATTTCTTGAAAAACACATAAAAATGGCAATAACTCAACACTTGATGATTATTTAGATCTCAAATTCGGTATACAATCCCTCAGCATGTATTGCAAGGTGTGCGTAAAGTTAGAAATATGTTTAGAGAATGGCAATGTATCTTTTGGACTGAAAAGTCGAAAAGGCGCATGTGCATTTCCAACTAAAACCACCAGACCCTTGCTCAAAGTTTATCAAAATGTCCTCACACAATACAATACATGCTAAGGGATTGTATATCCAATTTCAAACCTTTTTTATCAGCCAGTGTTTGGGAAATAACTTTTTTACTTAAAAATTTCTTGAAAAACACATAAAAATGGCAATAACTCAACACTTGCTGAATATTTAGATCTCCAATTCGATATACAATCCCTCAGCATGTATTGCATGGTGTGTGTAAAGTTAGAAATATGTTGAGAGAATGGCAATGTATCTTTTGAACTCAAAAGTCGAAAAGGCGCATGTGCATTTCCAACTAAAACCACCAGACCTTTTCTCAAAGTTTACCAAAATGTCCTCACACAATGCAATACATGCTGAGGGATTGTATATTCAATTTCAGACCTTTTCGATCAGCCAGTTTTGGGAAATAACTTTTTTCTTGAAAATTTCCTAAAAAACAAAAAAGGCATTAACTCAACACGTGCTGAATATTTAGATCTCAAATTCGATATAGAATCCCTCAGTATGTATTGCATGGTGTGTGTAAAGTTAGAAATATGTTGAGAGAATGGCAATGTATCTTTTGAACTTAAAAGTCGAAAAGGCGCATGTGCATTTCCAACTAAAACCACCAGACCCTTGCTCAAAGTTTACCAAAATGTCCTCACACAATGCAATACATGCTGAGGGATTGTATATCCAATTTAAGACCTTCCAATCAGCCAGTGTAGGGGAAATAACTTTTTTTCTTGAAAATTTCCTGAAAAACACACAATAAAGGCAATAACTCAACACTTGCTGATCGATATTGACTTTGAGGTCATGTTAACGTACTTAATTCATAAGAGTATAAGAATGATAGAAATGCGCTCCAGTAATGCATCTCAGACATCTCATGTATATCTGGGTTGACTTTATCTTTCTGAGAGTACTAGTCTATGTTTTTATTAAACATAATTAAATTAAAAAATGAAAATATGTAACTTTTCAGTTTGACAGTTCTAAAAAATAAACAAGCAGTGCCTTATTACTAAATCTGAAAAATTGCATAACTTAATTCTTTTTTTTATTAAATTATACCTACTTACAAAAAGATAAAATCAGCTTAAAAATGATGCCATGCAATGCATTAAGAAGCAGATTTCTATAATTCTTATTGTCTTTTAAATTAAGTTCGAAAACACGTAACCTCAAAGTAAATATCAAATATGTTAAAGGAGATCACAAAGTGGTCATAGAGTATTAAAATACTTACAGACTAGATCTGGTTCCATGGATAATCTGGAAGATGAAGCTGTCAGATGCATGTATCAGGAAGCCCTTCACTTAAGGTTGCCCACTGTAATGCCACTGTGTAGTTTTTTCAAAGTTGTAGTTCCCAATTTGGTGCTATTTTCTTAAAAGTCTCCTGCCTTATGATGGTCATATTAATAGTCCTATCGAGAGCCCATTATAACTTCCAATCGATGCTGAAGAACTGTACTGGGAAAAAAATTTGGTTTAGTAAATAACAGTTGTTATTTTAGATTTGAATATCATGACACGTGTAAAAAAGAAAAGGGAAAACAAAAATAGAAATTTTTTGGATTCAATATGAAAAATAATTACATTACAGAAAAAAAAACTAAAGAAATGGATTATCAATAATATCTTTTACAAAATTCTACTTAGAATAAATTATCATACTGTTACCTATGGGTGGGAAAATCTAGCACTATTTCTACAAAATATTTAAATGTTAAGATAGGTTGCAAATGTTTGTAGTATCGGACTATGTACAGGTACCATAACCATAAATTACAATATCTACACTTAACTGACTGCTAGCAGCAATATAAACACAGCTGTCAACACATAGCAAGTACTGGTGATTTCAAACTTCTTTATATGGTGTATCCTTCCTTCTTGAGCAGTTATCTCACTTCACTTGCACACAATCACAAGCGTACCTCGTGCGTACCCGCTCGCTCGCAGCCGAGAGTCCGAGACACCTTCACCTAACACATGCGTGAATACGTCTCGCGATAACGGAGCTGCGACCCGTCAGAGTGAGATTATGGCTGTACAGTACGCGGCATCGGCCTCGTGGGTGTGCTCTTCACGCGGTGCGAACCAGGGTATACGTACCGTACCTCGTCGTCGTCGTGGTCGGTGATCAGCTCGCATTGTTGTCAATTCAGCGGGGGCTGCGGGGGTGCGTCGCGGCTCGACACCCGGCAGTGCTCAGCGTCATGCTGTCATGCACGATAAACATCACACGTATCTAATACATCGTACACGAACAATATGACTATGACCATTGTTATGAACTGCGTTCGCGTGAACGAGTAGCAGAATATTCAGAATCGGTCTACAATGATAATTTCGAATGTAAAAAATTGATTTCAAAATAATATCAAATAAATCAACCAATTAAATACCAAACGTATTGAAACGTATTCCCATAAAATAAAAACCTATGGAAGATTTTAACAATAGAATAATTAATTTGTTTAATTTTAATTAGATATCAACCGCTCCGTAAATAAATAGTAAATAAACAATAAACGAATTTACTATAACGCAAATAGAAATAAATGACTGACGATAAATACATAAATAATAGCTGGGCGATCGGCGATTAATAATTGATAACAAAATAAACATGATAATTGAATTAACAATTGAATAAAGGAAGCTCGCTCAGGGTAAAAAGCTCTTCCAAGAATTATCTACTGCTCTGAAATTCTAGGAAATCAGAAGGTCACCCGACAATTCCAAGAAGGTTACAGCTGCGGAACGTAAACAACAATTCCAGGAATCCATTTGCGCTGACGGTCACCTCACGATTCCGGGAAGGTCACGACCGCGGAACGTAAACAACAACAATTCCAGGAATCCATTTGCGCTGAGGGTCACCTCACGATTCCGGGAAGGTCACGACCGCGGAACGTAAACAACAGCAATTCCAGGAATCCAAAAGACAAAAACACTTCTCGGAAATCGTTAGGCCGAGGAACCGGTTTAGCTTAAGCCACTTCACCCCCACCACCAACTGCCTCAGCTCACTTACGTCATCGGGCCATCAACCAATCACGCACTCGCAATGAAGAGAGGGGATAAGGCTTCAGCCCTCCTAGGCTCCTACTAGGCTGGAAACTGAGGAAGAGTCACGTGACGCGAAAGAGAGGCGAAGCCGTCAACCAATAGCGTTCCACCGTCAACAGCCCAAGGTCCTCGCCGAGAATATAAAAGGAGAGCCCCGGGTCGCCAGAGTCAGTCGCTACCGAGCACATGAGAAGCTCCGTAGTTCAGTTGCACTAGTGCAAGCGCCTTGATCACATCCTAGTGTCAGTCGCCATTTATAATTATACTCTACGTTATCTTGAATTGTATAGAGTCACGGTTGCAAATTTATCTTATTTGTCAAAGTTTCAAAGTATTTATTTAAATTGAATAAACTCCAGAGTTAAAGTTTATATCTTCGAGTTCGAGTTTCATTTCAAAGTTCCTGCAATTCCTTGCGCTTTAGCGCTTTATCGAACAACGAACCCACAATCTTATTGGTCAACGCGGCGACCATTGCAGAAGCGCCTTTTTGCTCTCAGACCCCGACTCGGGTCGTAACAATTTTGGTGACAGCTGTGGGATTGTTCGAAGGATTGCAAGGAAAAGGATCCAAAGAGAAGAGGAAGAAGTTCAGTGTTGTGTTCCGTCCAGGGTTTTTGAGCTGTGGTTTCCCCTGGGACGCAGGCGAATGCCGGAGCATTTGATTGGAAAGTTGGGTCCACAGCAGCAATAAAGAGATAAATCCCTAACCAATCAAGGATCAAGGACCTCATGAACGAAAATAATAGAACTCCGCCGAATTCGAGAGAAAACAACCTCGATCCAGGATACGAGAGTGGGACGGACAACGTAACCCCAAGGCCAAATCAAAGACAGCGAGCCTTCCTAGGACATATCCTTATCAGCTTCGTTCCCGACGCCACCTACGATCAGAACATTGCCTATCTTCATCACCCAGTTGCAAGCATTGTCAAGGATAAGACGATTCAGAGGCCCTACCCGGACCACCAGGAGCATCTGCGAGCCATCAAATATCCTAAGCTAAGTACCTGAGCGAGCGAACAATTATTGTAGGGAAAATGTCGATAGATAGCGAGCAAGCGTCCGGCTCATGGTCAATTTCGGAAAATTCCGGTCTAACGGAGAAAAGTAGTCTACCTGAGGGTATTGTAGCGCCAGATTTAACGGTAAATAATCGTGATGAATCAAATATACCATCAAATAGGCCGTCGCTTAATCCTGCACCGGATTTCCGGAACATGAGGGACGATTTAATTACGCGTGCTGATTCTGATAGTAGTTTTAAATCCGTTAAATCAGTTCCTTTGCCAGGATATAAAAAAATAAATGAAATAGTAAGAATACTCCCCGAATTTAACGGAAAGACTATCTCTGTAAATCGTTTCACAAGAGAATCCAAGGAAGCCGAGAGTTTTGTAAGTCCGAGTGATCAAAGTTTCTTTTTAAAATTGGTAAAATCACGAGTCACCGGCGACGCTAACGATTATTTACAGTTTAAAGATTTTAGTGATTTAGATCAGCTTCTATCGGAATTGAAAAGGGTATTCGCGCCCACTCAAAATTTGCCTCAAATTCAAACCGACTTAGCACGAGTCAGGCAGAAACCCCAAGAAAAGGTTTCTGAATATGGGTTAAGGGTCACTCGGATTTTGCAAAAGGCTCGGGAATTGATATATGAAAATTTTAATCCTGTCGTGGCTCGCGGTATGATTGAGGGAACAACGAACACGGCCATTGAATGTTTTACCTTAGGTCTAGAAGCCGATATAGCAACGCGAATGATAGGGAAACAATTCTCTACCCTTGAAGCATCGATTAGCACCGCCATAAATTGCGAAAAATATGTACAGCAACGTAAAGAGCTACACTATGACAAAGTAGATGATAGTCGGAAGCGAGCGTACTGTCACTTTACCGAACCTCAAACCGAGGACGCGCCTGAGACCAAGCGCCGCAGATGTTATCAATGTAAAGAGCTCGGTCATATCGCGCGAAATTGCCCAACACAAAAGAATTTAGATCCGTATTGTAACTTCTGTAAGATAATAGGACATACCTTCGGAGCATGTAGGAAGCGTCTAAGGACCCATAACCCCGCCGATTTTTCATCAAGCCGACCCTCGCGACAATACCCCCCTAACAATAATATCCAGCCTTTAAACTCCCAAGTGGTTCGCCATACGGGCGCCATGACGAATCCGCCAATCTCAAACACCGCAGTGCCCCGACCCGCGCCATCCTCCTTACCACCGCCGCTGATGGGTCTAAATCCCCGATGGTAATTTTTAAAAGTAAGAATTTAACTAAGACCTTGCCACGATTTCTTATCGATACTGGATCCGAACTAAATATTATCAAGGCTCAATTACTGAAACCTAATGTGACAATTCAGACGAATACTCTTTTCCAATTGGCTGGGATAGGTAAGGACTTTATAAACACTCTAGGTTCCGCGATAATAGATTTGGGAGGCATTAATTGCCGATTAAATATTGTGTCGGACGACTTCCCTATAGAGGTCGACGGGATTCTTGGAGTAGAATTTCTGCGAGAACAAGGCACGACCCTATCTTTTAAGCATAGATCACTTTCTTTCGGACAACCGCGGGAGACGACACCATTTCTAAGCCACGATACATTTCATTTACCGGCTAGGACGAAAACATTGGTTCAAATCACAATTCAAAATCCTACGCGCTCTGCAGGCTATATCCCTAGGATAAATGCTGGGCCCGGACTTTTTATAGGGGAATGTTTAGTTGCGAATGAAAACGGTAAGGCTCACCTATTTGCAATAAACTCAACCGCGGAAGATATAAATGTCATGATACCACCCCTCACTCTGGAGCTGTATGATAGTGCTATAAAGCCGATACGTTCTATCAAGGTCATGAACAACTCTGAAGTTGAAATCGGACTCCAGCATAGAATAAATAGCATAATAGATTTATTGAATATAGGAGACCTTGATCCCGTGGAGCAGGATAGCGTGAAGAAATTAGTCACTCAATTTCCCTGCCATTTTCATTTACCCGGTGATATGCTGAGTAAGACATCTATGGTCGCTCATAAGATACCCACTACTGATAACGCGCCGGTTAATGTAAAACAATATCGCTATCCAGCTCAACTGCGCGAAGTAATCCAGAAACAGATTCAAGAATTTATCGATAACGATATAATAGAAGAATCCGAATCACCATATAATTCTCCACTATGGATAGTACCTAAAAAGCCAGATTCTCAAGGAAACAAGCGATGGCGATTGGTTATAGACTTTCGAGCCCTAAACGAAAAAACGATCGCCTCCGCTTACCCACTTCCGAATATCACCGAAATTCTTGATCAATTGGGTCGCAGTAAATATTTTTCTACCCTCGATTTAGCCTCAGGGTTCCACCAGGTGCCTATCGACCCAGCGGACGTCCCCAAAACCGCGTTTTCCACCCCATTTAATCACCTTCAATATAAGCGGATGCCTATGGGGTTGAAAGGTTCACCCTCAACATTTCAAGCCCTTATGGATCGGGTACTAAGTGGTTTGCAAGGCACTGAACTTTTTGTCTATATGGACGACATCGTCGTATATGCCGAATCTCTAGAGGATCATACGTGTAAATTGAGAAAACTTTTTGGTAGACAACAAACTTCTGGTTTGACCTTGCAGCCTGACAAATCCCTGTTCCTGAGGAAGGAAGTTGGTTACCTGGGGCACATTATCTCAGAAAAGGGAGTTAGACCAGATCCACAAAAAACCAAAGCAGTATCCGAGTTCCCGCGTCCAAAAACCGCGAAAAATATCAAACAATTTTTAGGTTTAGCTGGTTATTATAGGAAATTCATTCCTGATTTCGCGAAAATCGCTAGGCCCCTCCATTTACTTTTAAAAAAGGAGCAACGTTTCTCGTGGGAGAATCCTCAAGAAGAATCATTCATCATCCTTTAACAAATTCTTTGTTCCCAACCCCTTTTGCAATACCCTGATTTTAGTAAACCGTTCGTAGTAACCACGGACGCGTCCGATTATGCGTTAGGCGGCATACTAAGCCAAGGCCCTATCGGGAAAGACCTCCCCATTGCCTACACCTCTAGAGCCCTGAACGATACGGAGATACGATACACTACCACCGAGAAGGAATTACTAGCGATAGTCGACGCGGTCAAACAATTTAAACCCTATTTATATGGTAGGAAATTTACATTAGTGACCGATCATAGGTCCCTCTTATGGCTCCACAAATTAAAACACCCCATCACCCGAGTAGCTCGTTGGAAAATTTTACTAAGAGAATATGATTACGAAATCATACATAAACCCGGCAAGATCAATATGAATGCAGACGCACTGTCAAGAAACCCTGTACCCATCCTTTCCATAACTACGAAACCCGACCATCTCGACGCAGAGGAACCATCCCCCGAAATTAACATAGAAAATTTATTTATGATTCGCAATTCAGAATCGGGGGGATTGAGTTCTGAAGCAGTTGAGAGTCACGGACATTTACATTTTTCATTTAAAAGGAATGACGAACAAACTAACGCACATGACTTTAGCTCTGCCTCCTCCTCGAGAGGAGAGGCAGCGGTTGCGGGTAACGTAACCGAGGGTAGCTTTAGGAAAGTGCCGGTCGTAGAGGTCGTGGCTGATGCCCTCGAAATAGAGGAGATTAGAAGTAGGGAACGTCCGGTTGCGGGTAACGTAACCGATGCCCTCGCAAGAGGAGTCGGAGTAAATAAACAGCCGGTTGCGGGTGACGTGACCGATGTCTTCATGCGTGACGGGGGGGCCGGGGACCAACAGGAAAATTCCTATCAAGAAATCCCGACGGGCCGAAGTACTCCCGTACGTATTGAGGAGAGTAGGACCCAGGGCCAACAGGAAAATTCCTATCAAGAAACCCTGGCAAGGAAACTTCCGGTTACGGCCACTGTGACTGAAGTTCTCGAATGTAACGGGGGACTCAGAGACTACGTGGCTCTAGAGTGTAGTACTTCCGCACATTTTGAGAAAGATTCCCTTGACGGAGCGTCTGACGATTCAGAAGATGAAATAGAGAGTGAAATTATAAGAGTAAAAATTTATATGCCTCCCGAACCAAGGTCCTATGTGGACAACACAACACAGTCCTGTGTGCAAAATTACACGATCCTTTGTGGACAAAAGTCATGAAACACAGTTCTATGTGGACAACACAACACAGTCCTGTGTGGGCAAAATTGCACGATCCCTTGTGGACAAAAGTCATGCAACACAGTCCTATGTGGACAAGAGTCATGCAACACAGTCCTATGTGGACAACACAACACAGTCCTGTGTGCAAAATTACACGATCCCTTGTGGACAAAAGTCATGAAACACAGTCCTGTGTGGGCGACACAACACGGTCCTGTATGGACAGCACGACACTGCCTCTTACGAACAAAATTACCCAACCCCTTGTTGATACCGTACTCATAACCTCAGTCGAATACTCCCGGGACCAACTTCTAATGAGAAAAGATAATATCGCTCATTTTATGTCAGTAGATTGCGAAATAAGCACCCCTATTTGCCAACAATTAGTAGATTTAGAAATGATAAATATTGAAAAACTAAAAACAGAACCCATCGCCATAGGCGCGGTAGTGCAGATAAATTTATCGAACGGAAAAATGATATATTCATTATTTGTTAAGGAAAAATCGGATGAAGTAGCAACCGCAGCCGTAATAGTTCAATGCTTAGAGTCCCTCCGGGCCGCGATGATCGAGGAAGAAATAAAGTCTGTTAGTATCTCTAAAATCGGAGACGGTTTAGAAAAGAACCATTGGCTACCAATAGAAATAACGTTGCGAGCGCATTGGAAAACCGAAACTCCCAAATAACTATATGCACGGGTGAGATAATTATTCCACCTTCGTATGATAGGTTAGGAATTATTAATGAAGCCCATCATTCAGCGATTGGTGGTCACAAGGGTGTTGCTAAAACTTACCACCGCGTCCGCGAGCGATATTTCTGGCCCGGAATCAAAGAAGATATTTCCGAATATGTTAGGACCTGGGCGGAATGCCAGAGAAAGAAATTAGTACGGGTAAAAACAAAGCAGCCGATGAGAATCACGACTACCCCCAGTAAAGCGTTCGAAGTGTTGGAAATGGATATAGTAGGCCCCCTACCCGTAACCGTATCCGGAAATAAGTATGTCCTGACTTTGCAATGTAACCTAACTAAATATTCTGACGCCCTTCCTATTCCTGATATGACCGCCGAAATGGTGGCCACCGCGGTAGTACACGATTTCATAACTAGATTCGGTTGCCCCGAGGCAATTAAGACTGATCAAGGAAGTAATTTTCAAAGTAGTCTAATGCAAAAAGTAGCTAACATATTTAAAATAAAACAATTGCGATCTACTTCCTTCCATCCTCAAACCATGGGCTCGTTGGAGAGAAGCCACCACTCGTTGGTTGAATATCTTAAAATGTATACGGATAAAACCGATTGGGATACTTGGATATAAATGGCCATGTTTTCATATAATACATCTGTTCACTCGGCACACGGTTTCACTCCCCATGAATTAATTTTTGGACAAAAGGCGCGATTACCTTCCGAGTTTGAGACGCGAACCGTAGAGAAAACGTATGAAATGTTCTTAGATGAATTAATATTTAAGTTAAATGATACTCAAAAAATGGCGAACACGCGATTACTAGAAGCGAAAGAACGATCAAAGCGATATTATGATCAGAAATTAAACGTGAAAGATTTCAAGGTCGGAGAGGAGGTATATTTATTAAAAGAACCACAAATAGGGAAATTCGACGAACAATATGCGGGTCGATATAAAATAATTGAATTAATAGGCGATAGAAACGCAAAAATAGATTTAGGAAATAATAAAACCAAAATAGTCCATGTAGATAAATTAAAACACGCGTGTTTACGACCTAACTAAATTTATTCATTGTTTACTTCTTTATATGATATTTAATATATTACCTTATTGCGATATTTATATTTTTATAATTACGTGCGACCTAATCATAAATTCATGTATCTTCTGTAATTAAATTAATAAAGAATAAAATAATAAGGGTTATAGGAGAGATGGCCAGGGCTCATTTTAAACTCAACCAAATGTATTATTCCTTTTGCCCTGGAAATGGGAAACCGGAAGTACTCCTGATACGTTACATCAGGATGGGTCCCGGCGAGCCATAGGAAGTGTGACGGAACCGTCTACGCTTATAGATAAATAATTTTTTTTTTTTATTTATTTTCTTTTATGTAGGATTAGTTGAAGTATTTTTATTTTTGGTAACCATAGTCATAACCCTGAACACCTACTACCCTACCGACACTATTGCACCAAGGGTTGTAGATGTGACCTGCGCTTCTCGGAGTCTCAAGCTGTCATAAAACACCGACGCGGCGCATGCTTTAAAATTTCTGAATTTTTAATCTTGTAATTTCCTTTTCCTTAAAAGGCTATATTTAGACTTAATATAAAAACGGACTGTAAACTTTCCTTTCTTCTTGATAAAGACAAACACTACTTTTAAATAAATAAAAATTATATCCGATTATACGTACGATCACAGATACTGTAAAATTATAATACGCAATCGTTTATCGAAGATTATTATAGTCTCTTGTACAAAAGTAAGTAACCTCACTCTAATAAAAAAATGTTCAATAGTAAAACCTTTAGTTGAATTACAATATTTCTGCAATACAATTTTATTTAGAAATACTTCAGTTGTATTAATGAGTTAGTTATAAATTAGGGTTAATTTTCTACAAGGATATATTTTAAATAATAATTTAAGTACGAATTGTTAAACAAACCCTTGTGCAATAATCACAATTGTAATTCTTCCTTTATACGTTTGACCTAACTAGCAAACCGTTCCAAACGCGAGGTATAAGAGTTTATAAGGTTTTCCATTCACAATCACAAACAAATATAAAATTACAATAACTACTTTAAGACACATTCATGAAAGAATATTTTTCCTACTCAAATAATGAAACTTATTCAACTTTCTGTTTTTCTTCTGCTATAAATAAATAAACTGTTTTATTACATATCACAAATTTAACAAACATTTTTGGATTTTGAACAATTACATGTGAGTTGGAAATATTCCTTCAAAATGTGGAATTAAGAAGACGATAGCCCTAGTGGATGCGTAATCTTGGGGCTGTAAAACACATGGCCCATACTAAATATAGATACGACGCTTTCCCACGCAGGGACGCGCTTTTCCGAGTTTTTCAAAACATGACTTATACTATACATTGAAATATTATTTTACATTATCTCTCAAACCGTTATCAATAAAATTATTTTAACAACAACCGATATTATATATAGCAGTAAGGAAATTAGGAAAAATAATATTAATTATATATATTCTTTTGTTAAATTGCAATCAACAGCTTTGTTGTTTTTGTATTAATAATACAAAGATCTAGTAACAAAAACCCAAAAATATAGCTCTATGAGTAACCATATGCATTTTATAAACGCAACCTATATCCATGTAAAGAATCTTTATTAACCAACGATAAATAATTACTATAATAGCTATTATATTATATAAATCAACAAGTTTTGATAACAAAGCATTTAGGTTTTAGTTTATTTTAGATAATTGACTGTTATTATAAATTTATCATATATGATTTCATTGTAAATTAGATTATTAAGTTAGTAAAATTTTGTATTCCGAATAACTATCATTAAAATAGTCGTAGCATTTTCATTCAAGTTGTAATATCTTGCTACATAATTATTTAGTAAGATAAATAATTCAATTCATGGTAGAATATCTAGATTGTTAATTATAGGAAAAACCGAGACAAAGAAGATGTTTGTCAGCTACATCAGCCCCAAAACACATGGCTCGTCTAAAAATAGATTTTTCTCAGTCTTCCTGCGCGGAGACGCATTTTCCAGCATCTTTTGGGACTCAATGTACTATAGCATAAGAATATTATTTTAGAATAACGCTAGATATCTCATTAATTATAATTAGAAAAATAATTTTTGTTTAAGATAAAAGTTGCATTATGTTAAGTAAAAATTAAGAGATGAGAAAATCCATTATTATAATATGTTTTTATAGTAATAATAATCCATTTGTCTATTTCTACTAGATTAACTAACTAGACTTTAAGTTTAGATGATAAACTGTTTAGAATTTGAATAATACATTTGTAATTCGTACGTTTTCTTAATAATAATTAACTATTATGACTATTTATAAGTAATTTTCATTGTTAATGCAAGTTTTATGAAATATACACATTAGATAAAACATTTTACTGTACAATAGTTGTATTTTAACACATTGTTACTTACGAAAACTAATTAAATTTCAAATATTTTAAATAAATAATAGAAAATCTAAGGAAAATGTATTAATTTAATAAAATAACTTAATAATATGATTGATATATTAGCTAGAATGAATAGTCTAATGTTTTTATAAAGTTTGCATAAGAAATTTCATTGTTTAATGTATAATTAAGTTTATAAAATTTGTAATGCGTTTAACTCCTGTTGTAATAGACCGATAACTTCCGTTCAAATTTGTATTTTCATTTTAGAACAAAATGTAATAGAATAACATATTTTATAATTTATAAACTGCCAACATTGTATAATTTTCAGCAAGTAACAGAAAATTGATCATTTTTGACTCGAAAGAAAGAGAAGGATATATCTTTTGTCTCTCTCATCTCTCTTTCTCTGTCGCACATATATCGTTCTCTCTCACTCCTTAAGGAAGATACGAGCCGCCGGAAAATACCCTAGGGAAGGGATAAGGTACCGCTCTCTGCCGCTCTCTGTGTTAAAACATAGGATTTTCCCCACTATCACAAAAATCGACGTTTGGAAGGGATGACGCCTCCGCACCATTGGACACCGTTTTCTCATACCACTAGCCTCAATTAACACTACAGGATATACGACTATCAATCGCCTTTACACTTGTCAACCAACGATTCGTTAAAGCAAGATGACGCAACTACCCGATTCGACACCGCAATTTTTCCAGCCAAAGAAGAGGAGGAGCAATGTATTTAAATACGCCGACCGCGCACTGCTGGTCAGTCAGTCAGATTTACAAGCCTCACAAGCTTTGCTGACTGGTCCAGGGTGCAGTTCACTACAAGCCTCACAAGCTTTCCTGACTGTACAGCAGATTTACAAGCCTCACAAGCTTAAGATTCTGTATTAACACTCAAATTTCAAACTTAAATAAATATTCAATTTATACAAATTTTTAGTTCAATTTCTTTTTCTTACAAAATTTCTAAATTCAAATTTCCAAATTTACTATATTAAAAAAAAAATTTATAAGAGAAAAGAAAATTTACAAAAATAAGAAAGGTAAATAAAATCAAAAATTCAAATAAATAAATTATTATATTGTTTTGGATTGTGAATAACCGATTGGCCTTGGTTTTACGAACTTTAATGGACAGAAGTTATTCACATTACACAAATGATTTAGTGCGAGTTTTACGAGCTTGGTGCAATTTGATTTGACAAAATAGTATAAATTTTATTTTTGCAAAGTGGAAAATATTATTAAAATCAAAATTCAAATAAATAAATTATTATATTGTTTTGGATTGTGAATAACCGATTGGCTTTGGTTTTACGAACTTTAATGGACAGAAGTTATTCACATTACACAAATGATTTAGTGCGAGTTTTACGAGCTTGGTGCAATATGGTTTGACAAAATAGTATAAATTTTATTTTTGCAAAGTGGAAAATATTATTAAAATCAAAATTCAAATAAATAAATTATTATATTGTTTTTGATTGTGAATAACCGATTGGCTTTGGTTTTACGAACTTTAATGGACAGAAGTTATTCACATTACACAAATCATTTAGTGCGAGTTTTACGAGCTTGGTGCAATTTGATTTGACAAAATAGTATAAATTTTATTTTTGCAAAGTGGAAAATATTATTAAAATCAAAATTCAAATAAATAAATTATTATATTGTTTTTGATTGTGAATAACCGATTGGCTTTGGTTTTACGAACTTTAATGGACAGAAGTTATTCACATTACACAAATCATTTAGTGCGAGTTTTACGAGCTTGGTGCAATTTGATTTGACAAAATAATATAAATTTTATTTTCTTTCTTTTTTTTTTAAAAAAGAGTCTCTAGTAACATTAAAGAATAGGAAAGAAACATTAAAGAAATAAACACTTATTTTGATAGGTTAGGGAAGGGCAAAGCTGAGAATAACCTCAGATGGGAGAAATTTAGTATTACCCAACATACATCATTCCTGGGCTCGTGAGCTTTCTCCTATCCATACAAGAGGCATGTGCAACAAAAATTGTTTTTACGAGACAAATGTGCTGCTTCTGTTGGTCCTTATAAAACCCAAATTCCTAATCCAAAAGAAAATCAGTTACTAAATTCTTTTTTTTTTTTACGATTAATTACGAACTGTTACTACACTCCTTTCCTCAGCTCGTCCAAGGTTTACTAGCTAGCGCAGCTAAGGCCTAAAAAGAGCATAACTCTTAATTGAGTTAAACATCCCAGTCGTGTTACGTTTTAGGACGTGACAGAAGCATTTCACGGAAGGGAGCGATGGCAGGGGATCCCTTCACCCTTAAAAATTAAAATTATTAATAAATCACCTTTAATTAAAAATCGTAAGTATCACCGTGTCTTCAAACTGAGTAGTATAATTAATTTCACCGTTAACTAACCAAATTAAACTCATTTTTATTTAATTTCCAAAACTATATTTCACCCTTAAAACATTAAATTATTTAATATAAAACCGCGTTTTATAATAAACTTCACCCTCAAAAATAAAAGTTATTAAAACTTCACCCTTAAAAATAAAAATTACTAAAATTTCACCCTTAAAATCAAAATTTTTTGCAATAATTAAATTGGCCTAAGAAATAAATTTAATAGATAAATTCCAGGAATAACTTTAAAGTTCCATCCTTCAAATATTAATACACCCTTAAAATATAAATTCACGAATAAAACCGAGCCATCAACCTGATTAGTATAATTAATTCCTCTCTTAAAATAACCTAACAAAGTTATCCTTAAAATTCAAAAATTTTGCGACTTTACCCTTGCAATGAAAATTTCTTAATTTTTCCGTATGAAAATCACAACTGCAAGCATTTAACTCATTATTTACCATTAAAATTTTAATCAACCGTAAGTACGCCAATCAGAAATTCAAATTAGCAAAAGCCCGAACCATGGGTTCGTGTTTTAAAAGACGGGGGGGACTGTTATGAACTGCATTCGCGTGAACAAGTAGCAGAATATTCAGGATCGGTCTACAATGATAATTTCGAATGTAAAAAATTGATTTCAAAATAATATCAAATAAATCAACCAATTAAATACCAAACGTATTGAAACGTATTCCCATAAAATAAAAACCTATGGAAGATTTTAACAATAGAATAATTAATTTGTTTAATTTTAATTAGATATCAAGCGTTCCGTAAATAAATAGTAAATAAACAATAAACGAATTTACGATAACGCAAATAGAAATAAATGACTGACGATAAATACATAAATAATAGCCGGGCGATCGGCGATTAATAACTGATAACAAAATAAACATGATAATTGAATTAACAATTGAATAAAGGAAGCTCGCTCAGGGTAAAAAGCTCTTCCAAGAATTATCTACTGCTCTGAGATTCTAGGAAATCAGAAGGTCACCCGACAATTCCAAGAAGGTTACAGCTGCGGAACGTAAATAACAACAATTTCAGGAATCCATTTGCGCTGAGGGTCACCTCACGATTCCGGGAAGGTCACGACCGCGGAACGTAAACAACAGCAATTCCAGGAATCCAAAAGACAAAAACACTTCTCGGAAATCGTTAGGCCAAGGAATCGGTTTAGCTTAAGCCACTTCACCCCCACCACCGACTGCCTCAGCTCACTTACGTCATCAACCAATCACGCACTCGCAATGAAGAGAGGGGATAAGGCTTCGGCCCTCCTAGGCTCCTACTAGGCTGGAAACTGAGGAAGAGTCACGTGACGCGAAAGAGAGGCGAAGCCGTCAACCAATAGCGTTCCACCGTCAACAGCCCAAGGTCCTCGCCGAGAATATAAAAGGAGAGCCCCGGGTCGCCAGAGTCAGTCGCTACCGAGCACATGAGAAGCTCCGTAGTTCAGTTGCACTAGTGCAAGCGCCTTGATCACATCCTAGTGTCAGTCGCCATTTATAATTATACTCTACATTATCTTGAATTGTATAGAGTCACGGTTGCAAATTTATCTTATTTGTCAAAGTTCCAAAGTATTTATTTAAATTGAATAAACTCCAGAGTTAAAGTTTATATCTTCGAGTTCGAGTTTCATTTCAAAGTTCCTGCAATTTCTTGCGCTTTAGCGCTTTATCGAACAACGAACCCACAATCTTATTGGTCAACGCGGCGACCATTGCAGAAGCGCCTTTTTGCTCTCAGATCCCGACTCGGGTCGTAACACCATTGCGCGATAACATGTCCGTAAGAGGCGGTAACTAATGTCTTTTAGACGGTAAATTTTTCGCTTATTAACTTTACTATTTACCGCATGATACCAAAAACTATTTTTTTTTTTTTAAATATTATGCAAAACCATGAGTGTATTGCCCTCCGTAATCACATTATTAATCATTCTGCAATGTTTCACGTCGATATTTTAAGGCATCTAAGAATGGCATTTGAACGAAATTTTCGTTCAAATGCCATTCTTAAACGCTTCCGAATATTGACTTGGGATTTTGTAGAATGATTAATGATGTTATTACGGAGGGCAATACACTCATTATTTTTCATATATCGTTATATTTTTTTTTTCTACTAAAAACAAGATGGTTTTTGCTCGGTCGGTAAAAATTGAGTTTGACACCCCCTTAATATATCACTACAGTACACTATGAAATAAATACTTAAACACCGCAAGTATAACAAGAAATAAGAATATTCAAATACCATTAAGACATAAAACAGTAAGTAGTAAAAATAGCTATTTAAAAGCTATCACTATATACAATAATCTACCACATGATCTAAAAATATTGAATGATACATATTATAGAAAAAATAAGTTAAAAGAGTGGATTACCAAAAACATTTAAGAAAAATCTAATTAATATATATATATAATATATACACTTATCGGGGTTTATGTAGCCCAAGGCTGTATATTAGCACCTACAGCCCACAGTTCCCTATGGCAAGTGACTAAAGAAATAATCGACCCTGGGGTAATGGAATAATGGACTCTAGGTCGCGCCGCATAAACCCCTATATTTAGAAATATTATGAAGCCCGGGCTGCATAATCAAAATCGGGCTCGATAAACCCCTATATATAAAAAACGGGCTTTATAAACCCCTTTCAAGAAAGGTATATATATATAAGTATGAAAATCTGGTGTTTTAAATGCGCAACTTCCTATAGATTCTATATGTTCCCATGTTAAAAATGCAATCAACTGAGGTTTTGAATGCGGCATTCAAAAAGTCAATATATATAGGGATATTATTTCTTTAGTCACGCGATCGTCTGTCTTCGTCTTACATATGGAATTTTGCTATAGTTTCCTGCTAAAATGGCGTCGCGCATTCAAAACGCCGGTTTTATTTTACACACATATTATATATATATATATATATCTCTATATATATATATATATCTATATATATCTATATCTTGTAACGGACGGCTCGTGTGCGTGCGCGCATGTGTGTGTGTATCGGTGTGCGCCGATGAGACTCGATAAAGGTAAACATCTCTCAACCTCGCGCGAAGGGCAAGACCGAGAGATGATTGCGCGTGCCGACGAAGAAGCAGGCAGGCAGTATCGTTTCGGCCACAGCCCGAGTGCCTGTTCCCCGAAAACGGACGCGTGAGTGCCCTCGAGAGCAGAGAGAGAGAGAGAGAGTGAGTGAGACGCCTCCGGCAACCGGAGCAGCGGAGTGAGAGAGAGAGGCTGCGAGACGCCGCCGGCAACCGGAGCAGCGGAGAGAGAGAGAGAGAGGCTGCGAGACGCCGCCGGCAACCGGAGCAGCGGAGAGAGAGAGAGAGAGAGAGAGAGAGAGAGAGAGAGAGAGAGAGAGAGAGAGAGAGGAACGCTGCCGGCGACTAGAGCAGCGGAGAGAGAGAGAGAGAGATTCGCCGCCTAAGCCGCCCGGTAATCCTTCGCGGACGCCGCTGCGCCTAGAAGGTAAGACCTGGCCAGGCGAACGCGCGCTCTCCCCGCGGACGACGTGCGTCCGGAGAGCGACTCCCGCGCGAGCAAGCGAGGCTCACCGACGCGCGCGTGTGTGTCGATCGTGCGCGGCGATCGACCAACGTCGGTGCGGGCCGCTTTTGCGAGTGCGCGTGTGCGACCGCGCGCACACGTACCTAGAGCGCGGGCGCACCACCCGAATCGGCGCGTACACTGCGTACGCGCCGCAAGTATATTAATCCTTGCGACCGAGGGGCAATAAACTTCTTTTATTTTTCATACGCGTTCGTGCATTATTTGGCGCGTATTCCCGGATCCCTTTTGCTAGTCGGTGGCGCGGCGGTATAGAATACCACCGGCCTCCGCGGGCGCGAGTACACGGTGCTCGCGCATTTCTGAGCAGCCGATTTAGCACGCACGAGAGAGAGAGCGCGACAGCGAAGTCGCGCGTAGTAACGCCGGTAGATACGGCTGCCGACGAAGGCAGCCGATGGCGAGCGACGGCGCGCCGGCGAGAGCGAGGAGATTTCGCCGAGGGTTGGCACGAGCCAGTGCTCGTGCCTGTCAACCGCTGCGCCGTTCATCGGCAATTCCGCTTTGGAGATTTGCGGCACTGAGGGGAAAACCTACCCCGTTACAATATATATATATATATATATATATATATATATATATATATATATATATATATATATATATATATATATATATATATATATATATATATATAAATATGAAATTCTGGAAGTTTGAGGATTATATTCAGCACCCGCTTGGAAGTTTGAGGGGTTATGGGAAGTTTGAGGAGCCTCCTCAAACTTCCAATCTATATATTCAGCATCCGAGCGGAAGTTTGAGGGGTTTTCTAGAGTCTATTTGTCTAGAGTCGGTAACCTGAGGGTTATTATTTCTTTAGCCACTCTGACCGACCGGGGTTGAGCTCCTCAAACTTACTAGCCTAATATATATATATATATATATATATATATATATATATATTCACATCTGGGACGCATTTTGAGGATTATATAAGTCATATATACCGAATTTTGAGGATTTTGTAGGCATTTTGAGGAGTCTCCTCAAAAGTCCAAAGCACTCGAGAGGCATTTTGAGGATTTTTCAGCGGTTTCCACAATAGTGTGTTAATACATCGATTTCGGAAATCCCGTGATATTTTTCCGTAAAAGCGGGCGCCGCAGGCGTCGTGGTGTTAGTCAATAACCTTAGGGTCATTATTTCTTTAGTCACGCGCTTGTTTATTGGTTGTTTATAACAATGTTTATATTTGTGTCACCACTATTGTACAAATTCTTTATGAAATCCTCAAAATACCGTATAATGATATTTATATATATATATATATGGCTGGTTCTCTGTAAGATCGACCGACCAAAAATTTTTTTTCTCTCTTAACCATCTTAATTGCTTAGTAAGGATCCCATGAGTACTCATGAATTTTTTCAGATTTTTTTTTCGACATAGTTTTTGAGTGACAGAGGGTTAAAGTTGGTGATTTTAGCATTTTTTACATTTTTTGCCTATTTTCAATGAGTTGTAGCTCCTCAGGGGTGCATTTTTCATATAGGCACAATACATAGCTTTTTTTGGGAAATTTTCTGAATTTTCCAAAAAAAATATTCACAAGATCATAAAGATTTGTTTAATATGACTTATATGTAATTTAAACATTAAAATGTGAAAATAAATTTGTTCGATCATTCGGATCAACACCAAAAAAGTCATGGAGATAGCTTTTTTTAATATAAAAATGATTGCATAGGTTTCAGCATACTAATCAAGCTGGATTTCTTACTAAAAATTCTGATACGAGTCAAATTATACTGAAAATTCATTAAAATCAACTTTTTGACACCTTCACATCGCTTGTCAAGTATTAAATTTAAAATATTTTTTCTCATTATGCAGATTGAAGTGTACTATCCTACGATATATTATTAGAATGTTTGACCGAGCCACCACTTTTTAAAATAAGATATGTTAGAATACGTGTACATTTATGTCAGCGTGCGAAATAGAGAGCGCATGCGTGGCGCCATCACGCGAGCATAGCTGGAGAGCTAGCGAGAGCGAGCGGCCGAAGCGGGCACTCACTCGTTCGCCGTCCTCTGCCGAGAGCAGATGTATTGTGGAGAGAGCTGCACAATAAAGGTTGTTATAGTTAATCCAGAGTGGCTTATTTGAACAAGCCCTGTGTCCCATCCATCCTCACCTATTATTTCAACATGGTAGCAGAGTGCTTGGTTGTTGTCGTTATTTTTAATTGCGGTACTGTTTCTCCTTGTGAGAGCAGTAACACACTTTAAATTCCACGACAAGGAAAAGTGATTTTAAGTTTAGCGCATGGTAAGCGCAAGAACAAAGAAAAACGCATGAGTGTAAAGACAGAGCCTTGGGAAGTAAAAAGTGAAAAGTCAAGTGGAACTGATAGTGAAGAAGAGTTTTTTGATATTGAAATTAAAGAAGATAAAAAGGAAGAAAACATGCAGGAAGTAAAAATACCGATTTTTGATGGACAAGAATACAGCAATTGGAAGAAACGCATACTAATGTATTTAAAAATGAAAAAGTGTGATATTGTAGTTACACGTGCAAAAGTGGATGCGGACAAAGTTGATTGGGACGAAAAAGACGTGCAAGCTATAAATTATATTTATAGTGCGATCTCAAACAAACAAATGGAATTGATAAGTGATAAAGAAACGGCGTTTGATATTATGAAGAAATTCGATAGCACATATTTGAAAGAATCAACAGCTCTCCAGATACTGTGTAGAAATAAATTAGAAAATTTGAAACTAAAAGACTTTGATAGTTCAACAGAATTCTTTAACGAATTTGAAAAATCAGTGAACGATTTAAAAGAAGCTGGTGCAAAAGTGACGGAGAAAGAAAAAATGAATTATATGTTAAGGACATTGCCGGACTCGATGAGCCATATAGGAGACTTAATCGATGTGTTAAAAGAAGAAGAACAAAACGTGGAATATGTGAAAAATAAGATTAAAATGGCTGAACTAAAAGAGAAGAGTGAAAATGGAACTTCAAAGTCGAACGCTTTTGTGTTTAAGAGAGAAGAGAAGAAAAGAACATGTTATGTATGTGGTGGTGTAGGACACATACAATACGATTGCCCGACGAAAAACAATTCCGGGAATCGCGCGCCACAGCAAGGAGGCGGCAGAGGAAGCCGTGCGCCACAGAGAGGAGGGGGCAACGGCAGAGGCTACACACAGCAGCGAGGAACGAGTTCCAACCGGCGTGGAAGGAGCGGATACCGACAGCATGGCCGAGGCGCGAGAGGCAGTGACAACAACAGCAGCGGTCATCAAAATACCGAGAAGAGCGAAGTGTTGAGCACTTCAGTAGAAATAATGTCTGCGAATATAAGTAACGGTAAAGTAAACGAAAATAAGATAGATTGGATTTTAGATAGCGGTTGTACAGACCACGTGATAAATAACGAAAATTATTTTAATGATGCAATTGTATTGAAAGAACCGATTAATGTAAAAGTAGGAGACGGTAGAATTTTGAAAGCAACAAAAGTAGGTCATGTAAAAAGTAAATTCAAAACGTTTAATGAAGAGATAGATATAGAATTAGAAAATGTATTTTACGTAAAAGATATGGACAGAAATTTAATGAGTTTTGCTAAAGTAACTGATAAATGTAAAGTGGTATGTATCGGTGATAGTGCTAAAATTTATAATAAAAATAATAAATTAATTGCGATAGCTTGGAAAAAAGATAGAATGTATAAAATGGCTAGTTTTATTGAAAAAAGAACAAGAGAATCAAATTTGACAGTTAAAAATGAGAAAATGACTTTAAAGGAAAAATGGCATAGAACTCTAGGGCACGTTAATTTTAATTATTTAAAAACAATGTGTAAAAATCATGTTTTGAAAGGTTTGCCTAACGAAATAGAATCAGATTACTATAAATGTGCTACGTGTATTGAAAACAAAATGCACAATATCCCGTTTGAGAATAATAGGAAAAGAGCGAAAGATATATTAGAAATAGTACATACAGATTTGAATGGACCACACAATACAGTAGGTTATAAAGGAGAAAAGTATTTCATAACTTTTATTGATGATTTTAGTAAATTAACAAAAATTTATGCAATTAAGTCTAAAGACGAAGTACATGATAAATTTATTGAATATATAAATTTAGTTGAAAATAAGACTGGAAAGAAAATTAAGAAATTAAGGTATGGTACTGAATATTTGAATAAAGACATGTATAAATTATGTAGAGAAAAGGGAATTGAAATAGAAACATGTCCACCTTATGTACATGAGCTTAACGGTACAGCAGAAAGGTACAATAGGACGGTTATGGATAGTACAAGGTGTTTGTTAGCTGAGTCTAAGATCGAAAGAAGATTTTGGCCAGAAGTAGTCTGCGCCGCAGCCTATTTAAAAAATAGAACTATTGCTAACACCTTAGTCAGAAATAAATCTCCTTATGAGATATTTTTAAATGAAAAACCAGACACGAAGCATTTAAAATTATACGGAAGTAAAGTATTTGTTAGAGTACCGGAAAACAAAAGAAATTCGAAATGGGATAGGAAGGCTGAGTTAGGAACGTTGATAGGTTATGATGTAACAGGGTATAGAGTTTTGATAAACAATAGAGTCATTGTTGCAAGACACGTTGATGTCGTTGAGGAAGATGTAATATGTATTGGCTTAGATGATAGTGATTTAGAAAATGAGAGTTTAAATAAAAATGTTGATAAAGAAAATGAACATGTAGAAAATATAAATGAAAATTTGAATAATATAGAAAATGCTGAAAATGAAGCTAAAGAAGTAAGTGATTTAAGAAGGTCACAAAGAACGAGTAAAAAGCCTAGTAGATTTGATGATAATTATGTATATAGCGGATGTATTTATGTAAATTATTGTAGTGCAGATAGTCCTGTAAGCTTTAAAGAAGCTATAGATAGTAATGAGTCTAGTTTTTGGGTAGAAGCTATGAACAAAGAAATGAATAGTTTAGAGAAAAATAAAACATGGGTATTAGTTGAAAAACCAAAGAATGAAAAGATATTAGATTTAAAATGGATTTATACTAAAAAAGGTGAAAATATATATAAAGCGAGAATAGTGGTAAGAGGTTACCAACAAACAGATGTATTGGATGACATTTATTCACCTGTTGCGAAAACACAAACTTTGAAAGTATTGTTATCGTATTGCTGCCAAAACGGATTGTTAATTGAGCAAATGGATGTAGAAACAGCGTTTTTAAATGGTAAAGTTAAATCAAAAGTATTTGTTAAACAGCCTGAAGGTTATGAGGATGGAACAGAAAGGGTTTGTAAATTAAATAAAGCGTTGTATGGTTTGCGAGAAAGCCCAAGAGCTTGGTATGAGTGTCTTGATAATTATTTAAGTTCTTTAGGATTTGTAAGAAGCGAACATGATTATTGTTTGTATACTTTAAGAGAGAGAGAGAGATGAGATTATATATTTAATTATATTTTTGGATGATTTGTTAATATGTTGTAAGAAAAGACAAAATTTGAATTACATAAAAGGAATGTTAGAAGAAAGATTTCAGATGAAAGATTTAGATAAAGTGAGTATGTATTTAGGTATTAATATTGAATATGATGAAAACAAAAATGAGATGTCCTTAGATCAGGGAAAGTATATTGAATCGTTAGCTAGAAAATATCAGATTGAACAAGCAAAATTGTATGAGACTCCAATGGAACAAAATTTAAAGTTAGAACCCGCTGAAGAGATAGATGAGAAAATAAAGTATAGAAATTTGATAGGAGCACTTTTGTATATTAGCTCAGGAACAAGACTAGATATAAGTTATAGCGTAAATTATTTGAGTAGATTTCAGAATTGTTATGATGAGACACATTATAAATATGCTTTAAGAATTTTAAAATATTTATATTTAACTAAAAGTTTAAAATTAAGATTTAAGAAAAACAATAATGTAGATATTCTTGAATGTCATGTAGATGCCGATTGGGCAGGAGACTGTGTAGACAGAAAGTCGACAACTGGATATATTGTTAAGTTGTATGGAAATGTAATGTATTGGAAATCGAGGAAACAAGGAAGTGTAACTAAGTCTTCGACAGCTGCTGAATATGTCGCACTGTCTGAAGCAGTAAGTGAAGTAATATTACTAAAAGACTTCTTAAGTGACTTTAAAGTAGAAATTAAGAAACCTGTAAATATTTATGAAGACAATTCTGGCGCTGTGAGCATTGCGAAATTTGGTAATTTTACAAAGAAATCAAAGTACATAGAAGTACATTATCATTTTGTAAATGAGAATTATGTTAATGGATTAATTGATATTGTTAAGGTCAGTACAGAGAAAAATGTTGCAGATATTTTGACAAAGGCTCTTGGACGAGTAAGGTTTGAAAACTTGAGAAGTTTATTGAATTTGATTTAAAGAATATTGTAATTGCGAGAAACATAAATGTAAGGAGGCGTGTTAGAATACGTGTACATTTATGTCAGCGTGCGAAATAGAGAGCGCATGCGTGGCGCCATCACGCGAGCATAGCTGGAGAGCTAGCGAGAGCGAGCGGCCGAAGCGGGCACTCACTCGTTCGCCGTCCTCTGCCGAGAGCAGATGTATTATGGAGAGAGCTGCACAATAAAGGTTGTTATAGTTAATCCAGAGTGGCTTATTTGAACAAGCCCTGTGTCCCATCCATCCTCACCTATTATTTCAACAGATACCGGTAAGTTACATATTTTAGTTAAATCCTATAATTAAGAATTACCTGAATATTAAGGTCAGTCAAACACATTTGGTTTTTTAAAATATCATTTATATTGCCCTTGATAAATTTTATTTTATTAAAAACAATAATTTTTCCTGAGCATTACAAAGCAGTCACAATTTCAGTATATTTGGATTAGGTTAGGACGATTATTAGGTTAATGATGATGTGCTAGGATTCGTTCAACAAATCTTTTCTAAAAACTTTTATTTCTAATATAACATAATTCTTTATTTAAATAAATTTACATTACTAGCAGTTAACAGGTGCTTTGTTAAAATATACATTATTTAATATTCTAATGCAAATAAATAATATTTTTGTTTAAATCCTTCGTTACTTGATAACATTACTATAAAACATTTTGCTTCCTCATAGAGGAAGCTTTGTGATAGTAAACAAAAAGTTTATGAGATAATGTGCTAGATATGTTATTTAGCAAATTTGGAATCGAAATACACTATTTTTAGAAAATGTCCGTATGGATGTGTGTGTTCTCTCGTTAAAAATATTACTTATGTCTTAATATTAATATTAATATTAATTTAATTAATTAAAATTAATAATAATATTAATATTATTAATATGTGAGATAATGTGCTAGATATGTTATTTAGCAAATTTGGAATCGAAATACACTATTTTTAGAAAATGTCCGTAGGGATGTGTGTGTGTGTGTGTGTGTGTGTGTGTGTGTGTGTGTGTGTGTGCGCGTGTGTGTGTGTGTGTGTGTGTGTGTGTGTGTGTGTGTGTGCGTACGCTGATATCTCATGATCTACTCGACCGATTTTAACGAGAGAATGATCATTTTTTTAGATTTTGCTTCCACAATTGGGGTCAATATTCTATTTTTGTAAAATTTAATTTTTTTTTTTATAGCCATTTTTTAATTTTCAAAATTTTTTTTTTCGATTTTTGTAATATTTAGAACAAATATTGTTTATATATCATGAATTCTCTGTATGTAGGATAAAATTATCTACAATTTAAAAAAAAAAAAGTCGGTAGCTATATTTCGTCATAAGTTATTGATGAAAACGTAATTTTTTGTAAATAGGTTATATTTCGAAATTAAAAAAAGATATTAACATGAATATTTTTTTGGTTATAAAGAATATTAAGTACTATGACTTACTAAATTTTTAGGTTTTTTTATTCATTATTTTTTGAGAAAAAAAATAATTTATAAAAAAAAGTGATTTTTTTTGTCGTTCAATAACTATAATAAAATTGGCTTAATCACTTTGAACCCTGTTGAAAAAGACTGATAAAAACACATAAAAAAAAATTGTATGGGGCTAGACATGTGTATTTGCACCCGTAAATACACAAAGAAACTAATAAAAGTTCTATTTTAATAGTATCCAATACGAATGATCGTGTAAAATTATTAAGAGATTTTATAGGAATAAATAAGAAAACGAAAAATGTCCGGATAAGATTTATAAATGATTGGTTTCAATACGAATTATCTAGTAAAATAGATTTTCAAAATATGCTATTCTTGTTTTATAGAAATTAATTTGACAAAACAGCAACATAAATTTCATAGTTAATAGGATGTTATTAGAAAATTACAAATATTTATGCGGTTTTCATGCCCTGCTATTTAATGTGAATTTTTCAGTAAATTACTATTACGAGCATTATAGTGGTAAAATAAATTTTTCATATTTAATATTTATGGGGGCAAATAAGGATTTGGTTATTAAGTATCAGTATTTTCCTATCAATAAATCAATAACGCTTTATAACGTTTTTCTTATTCAAATTGAATGAAAATATATGCGTTTTTTGTGGGTTTTTTCGCTGTGATTTAATGTGAATTTTTCAGTAAATTACTATTACGAGCGTTATAGTGGTAAAATAGATTTTTCATATTTACTATTTATGGGGGCAAATAAGGATTTGGGTATTAAAGATCGAGTTAATTCTACGGTAATGTATCAGTATTTTCCTATCAACAAATCAATAACGCTTTATAACGTTTTTCTTATTCAAATTGAATGAAAATATATGCGTTTTTTGTGGTTTTTTTCGCTGTGATTTAATGTGAATTTTTCAGTAAATTACTATTACGAGCGTTATAGTGGTAAAATAGATTTTTCATATTTACTATTTATGGGGGCAAATAAGGATTTGGGTATTAAAGATCGAGTTAATTCTACGGTAATGTATCAGTATTTTCCTATCAACAAATCAATAACGCTTTATAACGTTTTTCTTATTCAAATTGAATGAAAATATATGCGTTTTTTGTGGTTTTTTCGCTGTGATTTAATGTGAATTTTTCAGTAAATTACTATTACGAGCGTTATAGTGGTAAAATAGATTTTTCATATTTACTATTTATGGGGGCAAAGAAGGATTTGGGTATTAAAGATCGAGTTAATTCTACGGTAATGTATCAGTATTTCCTATCAACAAATTAATAACGCTTTATAACGTTTTTCTTATTCAAATTGAATGAAAATATATGCGTTTTTTGTGGTTTTTTCGCTGTGATTTAATGTGAATTTTTCAGTAAATTTCTATTACGAGCGTTATTATAGTGGTAAAATAGATTTTTTATATTTAATATTTATATATTTCATATTTTTTATTAAAATTTAATGAAAATAAATGCGATTTTTGTCGCTTTTTCCCCAGTTATTTAATGTGAATTTTCAGTTAATTACTATTATGAGCATTGTAGGGGTACAATTAATGTTTTACATTTAATATTTATAGGAACCAATACAGATTTGGTTATTAAAGAGTGACTTAATTCTACGGTAATCTATCAGCATTTTCCTATCAGCAAATCAATAACGCTTTATAACGTTTTTCTTATTAAAATCAAAATATATGCGATTTTTGTGGCTTTTTCGCTTATTTGTTTAATGTTAATTTCTTCAGTTAATTGCTATAGTGGTACAGTGGTAAAATAGGTAGCGCAGTCACCACCTCGGTCGATCATGGAGGTTAAGCAGCATTCAGCCATGTTTTCACGATAAGCCATAAGCTATACATGTTATAAGAAAGGAAAAAGAAAAGGAGTGAAGGATACGGGCTGGGCCAATAGGCTGCGTGAAACCACCATTTTTAAATATAATACCTTTTTATGTCATAAAATACTTACAAAGGAACGTATAAAAATTTAAACGATAAAATTGTACAATAGTTAAGCTTTATCGCTATTTTTATTGTGAGTATCGTCTTCATTTTTTTCGCCTTCTCTATCACTTCTCTCGCTGTCCGTGCTACTTCCTTCAGATTCACTTTCTCCAGATTCACTTTCTCCAGATTTACTTTCTCCAGATTCACTTTCATTCTCTTCATCTTCAGAATCTGATTCATTAGTCTCTTTATTTTTAGTCTCCTCATTTTTAGTCTCTTCATTTTTAGTCTCTTCATCATTTTCAGTCTCCTCATTTGTAGTCTCTTCATTTTTAGCCTCTTCATCATTTTCAGTCTCTACATTTTTAGTCTTTTCATTTGTTATAGTCTCATTTTTGCCTTTTTCTTTAACACATGCCTTGTCTCCTGTTTTTTGTTCCTTCTTGCCTTTTGATGATGTACGAGGTTTACGATTTAAGTCTTGTATTTTACTATCAATATAACTTGAAACATGGCTTAGTTCTAATTCTGTTTGCACAGGGTCTAATCTCATTTCCGAGCGCAAGTAATGTTCAAAAATTCCTGAAACAAAAAATTATTTAATTACAAACTTTTATGGATTTTTCATTAAATATTTCAAGTACATAGAACTTTCAAAAATATTTAATTCCGTATCAATCGTTTTTTATAACCTTGTAACATGTATATACTCAAAGAAAATTCTTATTTCTATTATAGAGAAGATTCTAACAGCTATTATAAAAGTATCTGTATGGTGTAATAATGGCACAAACATAAAAAATAGTAACCGTTATAAGTAGAAATATAGCTACCTAAGGGGATGTGAGTACCGACGTTATTTTTCAAACGAGCATAACTTACGCAAATATCTATAGAATTATCCAGAAAAAAACCTGCATATAGTGTTTGCGTGTATGGAGCACTTGACAACCGTCTTTTTCCAAATAAATCTTTGAATGTTGATTTTAAAAAATATTGAAATTAGGATTGCACATCCCCTTAACCTTACTATGAAAAATAGTAAATGCAATATTTTGAACTATATTTAAAAATGTGAATATACCAATACCATCAATTGCTTCCTACTAGAGGAAGCTTTGTGATAGTGATTTTTTGGGTTGTTATAAAAACATGTTATAATTGTTTTCTGAGGTGTTAGGAATCAAAATACATGATTTTTCAAAAATGTCTGTATTGATGTGTGTGTGTGTGTGTGTGTGTGTGTGTGTGTGTGTGTGTGTGTGTGTGTGTGTGTGTGTGTGTGTCTGTGTGTGTGTGCGTGTGTGCGTGTATGCGTGTGTGTGTGCGTGTGTGTGTCTGTGTGTGTGTATACGCCTGGATCTCAGCTTCTACTCGATCGATTTTAACCAGACGGATCTTATTTTTTTGTTTCTTTTTGCGCGATGGCGGGTCAACAATCCTTTTTTTGATTTGGCCGATTCCTTTTTTTCTTTTATTTCAAATTTTCGATTTTCGAAAAATTTATTTTTGATTTTTTTTAATGATAGGATTTAAATTTTTTGATGGTATGGGTAGCATTCGAAAGAGAATTAAAATACCTATATTTTCTAAAAAAAAAAAAAGTTTCTAGCTATCACGGTTCTTTTGTTATTAACAAAAACGTGTTTTTTTTTAAAAAGCTTATAATTTTTAAACTAAATGGTCAATTTTTTGGAGAAAAATCACGATAGTGCAGAATATAAATAGCTATAATCTGTAGAAATTTGAATTCATTCTATTGGTTAGTTTTTGAGAAAAAAATTGAAAAATGAAAAAAGTGAGTTTTGAATGTCCAACGATTACGGGAGTAAAATTCGAACGGCATTCGAAAGAGAATTGAAATACCTATATTTTCTAAAAAAATTAATTTTCTAGCTATCACGGTTCTTTAGTTATCAACAAAAACAAAAACGTATTTCTTTTTAAAAAGCTTATAACTCCCTAATGATGTTATCATCATTCTATCGAGTGGTCGTGTGGATTATCCCTTAGAAAAAAGATAATACAAAGGCAACTCGTGAGATAGCCATTTCTTCAGTGTAAAACAGTTACGGGTAAGATTTCTGAAAATAATTTGGGAAAGATTTTGACACAAAGTGCTAATTTCGATGACTTATCTAAAAACGAATGTCGAATTTTTGTATAAAGTTTTTCGGAAAAATCGTATACGCAAAATGGGGGTAAAGAGGGCCATCCTAGAACACATGTTTGCAACCGTCGCGAAGCGTAGCATAATGCTAGGATGGAAATTTAGAAAAAGTAAAAATAAAAATTCACAAACCATTTAACATAGTCTAACATTTAAAAACTATAATATTAAATTTAAAAAATTGGAATTAAAAAATAAATAAAGGAATCAATAAATTACTTTATTTATACAAAATAACAAAAAATCTTGAAATAAATGCTTTTAATAACATTTGATCTTAATCTAGTATAGTTTTGTCAATATAATACACGTTTTTTGTGTCGCAAAAAAATTTACTGCATACCTTATTACCTTTCATCTGCGAAACATTTCTTTAAGCTTTTTAACAAGGTTCGTTAAGAAAAGAGCAAAATCTCGGAATAAAAATTTTAAATGTTCTTTTTCGCAATTTAAAGTAAAAAAATACCATGCATTCACTTGAAGTATAATATGAATGGACACTTAAGGTTTTAGAAAAAAAAAATTAATGCATATTTTTAATAGATTTATAATTAATTATATGCGAAAGTATGCTTAGGGCACAATAATTGGCTACCCCACAATAATTGGCATACCTACCCTACCTCTACAATGAATTTTGAAGCAAATAAGACAATTTTACTCTCGTATTTTTATTGAAACCACAAAATGTGATATTAAAACGATTAAAATACTGGAGTTATATAATTTATATATTGCAAATAGATTAAAAAATAAATAGACGGATTAAAAAAAAAATAAAAAGAAATATATATCAAAGTCTATCAATAGAAAATAAAGTATTAAATTTTTAATATTGGAAGTAAAAATTAATTAAAGGAATAATTAAATAAAGTTTGAGGAAGGTAAGTGCCAATGAATTTTGGCAGCGGTTTTTTTGAACGAATTACTAGAAAATCTTGTTTTTCAAGTATTACAGACTTATCATAACAAATGACATTCAACTAAAATCTTATCTTTTACATATTATTGAGTAGGTTTAAAAAAACACTGTAAATTCAACGAGATTTCAATTTACTATGCCAAATAGTTTTTATACCGTACGTTTTTCTTTCAGTGTAATAATCGACTGCCACTACCCCCGTTCTCCCTTTCTATTATGATATTTAAAGAAGGACTTCAACATACCATATATCGCCTTGAGTTTTTCAGGCGGTATCGCTGGTTTTGGCAGGCTTCCTTTGAAGTGATTACATTTTCATCCTTTCACACTGCAATTCTTCAGTGTTTCCAGTCCAACAATAGTGACAGCAACACTCTTAACAAAAGATGTATATCTTTTGTTTAAATTGTTAGTGCTGCCAACACTTGACGCTTTATTGATGGCATCTAAGTATCTGTCATAACACATGTGATATCCATTTCCACAGTGAATCTGGAAAAAATTTTCGATGCTAATAAGTATAATAACTATTTTATTAGGAAAGTCTGAAAAATAGCATACCTTCCTAGCTTCTTGATTGATATGACCGAGAGAAATGTCACTCAATCCCATGGTAGAAAACGGATTTACTTGTCTAGTAGCTAAAATGTGAAGTTATTATTATTAATTTCAATAACAGTTATATCTTCTTATGATCAGTTAAGGATGTTCAATGGTTACAACCAAGTTAACAGAAGTCTTTGATATTTAAATATATATAAGAACTTTAAATTTTTTTAACATTTAATACGGAGCATTTTTCTTTTTTTTAAGAATTAAAATTATAGATGATCTGTTATAAAAAGTTAAGAAATATGTAAAAAGGTAAACAAAACACCAAGTTACAGATGTCTATATCGAATTTTTCATTATTTAAATTCATTTTAGTAAATGGTCGTCATTATCCACTGTTCGCAATGAATTTAGAAGTAGTGTATAACTATAGAAATAGTTAAAATAAAAATTTAGAAAGAATAATGTCAAATACTAAACTGTCGGTACTCTGGTAGAAATGTTAACCAGAAGCTAGCTGTTTTTTTAGTTAACTTTATCGCTAAAACGAACATTGCTTGTACTTAATAATTATGTACCAAAATCCAAAATAAATTATGGTACTTACACTTCATAAAATATGTATTTTAAGTAATAGTAGAACCTTTAGATGAATTATATTATTTTTTCATAACAATTTTGCTAAAAATCCTTTCATTTAATTAATACGTTAGCTATACATTATAGTTAATTTGTTACCAAGGTAACTACGTATTTTTATATAGGCCCGACATCCCCTTAAATATTAAAATTATTTGATTCTTACCATATTCGTCCATTTTGTTTAATATTTTATTTTGAAGATCAATATTTAATTGACGTTCGACTTGTCTTTCATCTTCCGTTTGTCTTAAACGCGATTCTAAAACCTTTATTCTACTCTTTAAGTTTGCGATCTCTTTTGTATAATTATGTCTGTGATCTGTCTCATTTCTTCTTTTCTTTTTCGATTTTTTTACTTTTTTATTCTTAGAATGATTATTTGCTGTCAAATCTTTATTGTTTAAGTTACTTGAACTTGCTCTATTTTCATTTTTGGAATTACCCACAGGATTTTCTGTAACCTATAAAATTTTAATTATGCTTCGTGTCTCGTTCTCGAGATCACTAGGTAGTACCGCCAGTGTACACAGATGTCGCCACAAACTTCAGCTATCCCCACTTCTAAAACTCGGCTGCTGGCTCGCCTCGCCAGGCCGGCCGGTCTCTCTCGTCATAACGCTTTTTGTGCGCGTAGAGTGTGCCACGCTTTAGCTACATGGCGGTAGAAGAGAAGCTTTCGTTTTTCATCCTTTACGGAAGGATTATTGATGAAGATTTCCCGACCGCTGTATTCAACTGTGGAAACAGATAAATAGTGCTTAACCTTTCGGACGATGTCTCAGATTCAGAATCGGCATTATTTGGATTAATAAGTAAGTATACGTTCCAGGACGTTTTTGTGCGGCGGCGTGTTAACACGAGAAGTTATAGACATGCCGCCCAAATCTCAATGGACTGTAATTATGCATGTGTAAGAGAAAAGAAAAAATATACTTCTCTTATAAACTGCATAAACTATAGATCTTTATTGTGTTCTTTTTAAGCCGTTAGACGGTTTGGGTTGTAGTCTTCGTTTTACGGCGAGCTCACACGAGAGGTGAGACAGGTCGTATGTTTGACATAACCTGTATTATCATGACTACATAATCCTTTGTTTGGCAGTGAGCTCACACGAGAGGTGAGACAAACTGTACATAACCTGTATTAACATGATCTTTTGTTGGCAGTGAGCTCACACGAGAGGTGAGACAAACTGTACAATTTGACTAGAGTGATGTAATGCGTCTGGCTACAGACAGCACATAACCTAGATCTGCATATTGCTCTTCCAGATTCGCAAGTGAGTTGATAGATGGCGGCGGGGTAAACAAGAATCACAATCTCGCAACGCTAATGCAGCTTATGCTTACAAGAATCTGGTAGAGACAGAGTCTGAAAAGACAAATTAATTTTCAGAAAAACAAGGAAATGCTCGGAATTTAGTTACCGGTAATTTTCCTTATCTCATTTATAATGAGTAAAAATAAATGATAAGCTTTTTCATTGAGTAAAAGACTATCGGTTTTATGCGATTACATTGCCAACTTATTCAAGGAAGAAACTGCCGAACATTTCGACGGTTTTTTCGCTTAAGCGCACTTAGATGGCTATGCCCGAATGTACGATTAAAGGAATATAATCTTCCTCCTAATTTCCTCAATGAGTAAGAGGCCGAGAACCATCTCAAGCGAGATACATAAGGGCGATGGGAGGAAAAAGTCCCTGCACCAGAGAGAGCAGGTTCGTTTCCCAAATCAGGATCGATTTTACTGCAGCAATACACAGTTCTCGATCTACTGTTTGTCTCGCTGAATACGAACGATAGGCGCATGCAGCTAGTGCTATATAACTCATGTACTGAATGGTCATGAAGTTTAACCTTAATGCTGCGCCATTGGAGTGTTACATTTTAAAGCATATTCTTAATATATAAAAATATATAGAAATATAAAAATGCTATTCTTGGACTGTCGTCTTATCGATCATGTAAGCAATCGAATAAAATTTTCGAGGAAAAGACAAACACAGGTGTGCGTAGCGCGCCAGTTAACGTTAGCCATTATAAAAAAAAAAAAAAAAAAAAAAAAAAAAAGACAAGCCGTAAGGACTGGTTCGTCTAAAGAAAATTTTATTTCTAATTTGAAAGCATTTGGCAAGAGAAACATTGGCGCGTGAAGCGTGCATGAATCTTTCTAGCCTGATCAAAGAATTGATAGAATAAAGTATAAAGGGTGCTTTGCGACCCCGCTCACTTCCTTTTCAATTTCTTATATATATTGCCAAGCAGTGCGCTGTCATGTTTTTGATGATCGTTAATTCTTTTTTTCATAAAATAGTACGATTCAAGATTATATCAATCGATTGCGAAATAAATTATTGAAAACAAAAAATAAATAAATAAATAAATAAACATTTGTGTGCATAGCACTCAATTAACGCAAAATTATATAATAATTACTATGATTATAATATTGTAATAAAAAGGTAATTGTAAATGCATAGCATCAGATTCTTTAGAACGTTTTGAAAACAGGCTGACGTTCGTTGGTTATTATACTGGTCGTATATATGTAAATCAAAATATGTCAAAATTTTAATTTTAAGTTAATTAACGATAATTATCGTGGTTTGATTTCGAGTCTTTCAATATGGATTTCTTGCGGGTATAAAAGTTACTCTTCAAGAATTACGAGATATCGAATTCAAACATTTCTGTTACTAAATTTTGTCAACGCAATTATCAACGTACAAATAATAATTATATTATTATAAAGAGTATAATTTATTCTTTACTCATATGTATTACTGATAATGTTTTTAGTCAATTCTGACTAGATCCGTTGGGAGCGAGGAAGAAAATAAATCTCTCAAGATGTTAAATATTTGCGACGTTTTGTCGACGGATTTGTCGACCGTGAATACGATTAACAACTTAGATCATATTTATTACTCATTAACTAAGGCTATATACATTTAAGGTTATTTATATATTTTTCATATTTATTAATCAACCAAGGTATCATAATCTTAAATTTTTGACTTTAAGTATTTGTTACGCTACTTAAAGTATATATACTGCCTAATTTCTTACTGACCTATGATATGGGTTCGAGTAATCGATGAATATTCAATTGTAGTGGATGTCTAGGTCTTATAAAGGCGTTTTTAACAACCCCTTCACGATTCTTACAAAGTGATGTGGATAAACTATTATTTGAATCAAGTAACTGGTGGTCTCAGTCAACACCAAATCTATATCAAAATTTTATTTCGATGCTTTAGTGCGTCTAAATTTTTCTATAAAGGTAAAATATCAGGTGAATTACCGTAGATTATTCGTTTATACACTGAAAAAAAAAAATTTCCTATTGAATCATTTAAATACATTTTATTGAAAGAAAAAGTAATTGAAAGAATTGAGGCGTCATTGAAGTTATTACACGACTCATTAATTCAAATATATATAATGATTGTCTTAATATTATATTATAATTCTCTTCATTTAATATTTGAATTGGAACTTTTCCTTCTTATTCAAGTAAAATAGAACGATAGTAGTGTCTATCCGTAATCTGACTTTAGTATTACTAAATACTTAGTATTTTGTGTATTTAATCAATATATATTTATATAAGAAAAAATCTCGCGAGTTTGTTGTGATAATTTAACATAATTATAATTTTTTTTTATTACAAAATTCTAAAGAAATATCGTACATAGTCTTAGAGAACAAAGATATTCTACAAGAGTATGAGGAATGATTGATTTCAGTTGGGTTAATCAAATTATTAAGTGAATAATAATAATAATAATAATAATAATAATAATAATAATAATAACAACAAGTTTTGAGAGACTCTAGTGATTGAATAATAATAATAGTCGTTTACTGTATATGTAAAAGATTTAAAAGTTTTAAAACATTGCGTATAATAATAACATCTTTTTCAATACGAGAAAATTACATAAAAACATAAGAAATACACAATATCCCTTCTTAAAGTGATGAGCGGCCATGTTGAAGCATCAAAAGGCTTGATTTTGATTGGTCGATAAGAAGAAGGCGCGAAAAATTTACTGTCTGGAATTTAATGTTTGAATTTTTTAATGGAATTTTTACATTTAGGGTAGTATAAAAATGATTAAGTTCTGAATTTGAAAAAATACTTAAATACGTTAAAAGTAAAACGTAATGAAGATAGCATACATAACCTCAAAACAGAAAAGTACGCGCGAAGCGCGTTTGATTATCGCTTGTACATTGAGATTTCAATGTGTCAACGACTAATTTTCAGTCTCCTCAACATCGTATCTATGTTATAATATCACAGTCAAAACCTAGAAACTAAAATGTTAGGTTTGAAAGTGTTTTAGTTCAAATGATTTAATTATTAAGATAAACAGTGGAATGTAGTTCGATTTTATAAACATAACTATTACATGTGGTAGATTCTGATAAAGCTAGTCCAGTAGCTGATTCTGATACTTAAAGTACTTAAGTTAAATAGTTTTCTTTTTCAAACGAAGTTCGTAATTGTCTAGAATTTAGAATTGCTGAAATAAAAGACTGAATAGTCACTCTGAACATCTACCTAGTGATCTCGAGAACGAGACACGAAGCATAATTGGACGATCGAGCGAGCCCGCCGAAGGCGGGCGAAGCTCGATCATAATTATGCAGAGGGTCTCGTTCGAGAAGATCACATCCCACCCTTAAATAAATTTTAATAAAAATTTATAACATAAAAATACATATAATAACATATATTATTCATTTAACATTATCTTAAGAACGTTCCTACCCATTGATAACATATGGACAACATAGCAACTGTAAACTATATGACGAGAGAGACCGGCCGGCCTGGCGAGGCGAGCCAGCAGCCGAGTTTTAGAAGTGGGGATAGCTGAAGTTTGTGGCGACATCTGTGTACACTGGCGGTACTACCTAGTGATCTTCTCGAACGAGACCCTCTGCATAATTATGATCGAGCTTCGCTCGATCGTCCAATTATACTTTATACTCAATAAATGTTAATTTAAGGATGCCGATGCTAATCATGCAAGTATAGTGCGTTATATCAATGCTTATATAGTACGGTAGATAATTGTATATAGTACGATACACTATTGTATTGATGCGTCTCTTACAATATTTTATTCTTTCAATCCATTTTCGATGCATCATAATATGCATCGAATTCAAGCTTAGAGCAAACTTGAAAGCGTTATCAAAAACGTTATTGGCTAATACAGTCGGTAAAATAGGTTTGTGTCTACATGCGCGCTTAGCGTCCGAATTTCTTTTCACTCTTAAAAGAATGATAGCCGGATGTTGTGAAACATTTAAAGATTGATTTTGATTGGTCTGTAAGGAATGGGTACAAAGATCCGCTACTTCTGGTACATTTGTATTGTTTCATTTGAATTTTTGTTATTAACTATTTCAAACTATTCAAAGGTAAATTATTAAATCAAAATATAAAGATTAATTTTTTGGTTTCAAAAATTATCTGATTATGGAATCTTATTGAAAAATTATATATTCAGAACCTCAAAACCAAAATAGTACGTGGGCAGCGTGTTTGGATTTTGCTATCTTTTTATTAAATATACTTTAATATATAAATCGTATTTGAAAAATTATCGTAGTGTTATTTAATTATTGTTGCATTTGAATAAAAATAAAAATAAACTTTGATACGCAGTAATTCATCACAATAATTGCATCATCTACCCTAATTTAGATAAAGTATTTTTTTCAATAAGCCTTACAATGTATACAGTGACCAACATACACGCGCGCGTTTATAGTTATAATATATATATATATATATATATATATATATATATATATATATATATATATATATATATATATATATATATATATACATGTTCTACAGGAGCACTGGTAAAAAGATCGTCGAAAATGTTTTCGGGTAAAATATTATCAATTACATTTGGAAAAGTAAAGCCAGAAGTATCTTTATTTCTTTCATCTAGTGCTTCATTTTGTTCTACCAATATTTGCTTCGGAAAATTATCACTATCCTTTCTTGTATCTTTCAAAGACATATTGTCTTTAGAATTTTTTGACAACTGCCAAACAGAAAATTATTTACTTATAAATCCAGTCCCTCATACAGTTATCTCAAATATCAATCTAATATCGAATTGAAGACTGTTAATTTTGAGATAAAGGTGACACTATTATTAGTAGAAATATTTTATTAGTATTAAAATATATCAAAATATTAATAGTATTGCGATACACGTTTATCTCCTAGTCTCTGATATTTATATACTAGATCTACAGGCGCAAAAGTACTCGGTCGCTTTTACAAATGAAAAATTTTCTTTTTCTTAAACTATCCGATTATAAACTATTTTTGTTATTTTTCCCTTAAAAAACGTAGTGTTATAGTAATAAACGTATAAGTACATCCTTATTATACCAGCACGTGAATTTTCTTATTTTCAGTAATCATATGAAGAGTAATCTTATTTAAATTTTAAGTGACTATTATTCCAAGGTATTTTAGAGAGATGCTTTCGAAGTTTGCATTCTTAATTAATTAGTGACTAAATTAATTATTGAAACACACGCACAATCTGTTCACTTCAAAGAATGTGCCTCTGCTTAAATATTTGAGCAAATATGTATATTAAAAAATAAATTTGAAAAAACACTAAATGCCGGTAATTGTGTATAACGTATGTGAGTAAAGCATCCGCTTGACTACTTCTCTGACATACTACATACATAACGCATTAGTAACTAAATTGATCAAATAAAAAATCTATATACCTTTATAGGTTTTTTATTTATTTTAGAAGATTTTTTCAACACATTGGAGTCATCTGTAGAACTTTTTCTTTTTTTAGATGGTTCATTCTGTAATAATAATTTATGGCATTTATATAGTTATAGTAAAATAACAGAAAATTGATTTTTACTACACAAAGTTTGTATCTACATTTTGTAAAACGTATTATTATTAATATTAATATTATTATTATTATTATTATTATTTATAGAATACCTTTCTGTGGGAATCATGCTTCTCTTTTTTTATTTTTTTCAGACTATTATCATCGGTTGATTTAACTTTACTAGACTTTTGTGATTCAGTCTTTCGTTTTCTATTTAACTTACTGTTCTTATCCTTGTTACTATTTACATTTATTATTTCCTATTAAACATAAAACTAATTATTAGAATTACCTATATGATAACTGTAGTGTCAAATTTTAATAATGTCAAAATAAATTAATGAAAACATGAGTAAAGGAAAGTGTATAAAACACGCGATCGGAAAAATCTATTTGCGCTAATATCTACATTCTTACGTATTCATGGATACGAAAATTCGCCTAATTAGGCGCCTTTAGATATTTTTACGTTTCAAAATTAAAATATAAGTTACGACACATAAAAGACTAAAGTCAAGTAAAAATTTGAAGAAATGTAATACGCGGATTTTAATTGCCTCTTTATACGCATATCACGGGCTTTAGTCACTTCATACAAAGGTGATTATTTAGTTCATATGACGTTTTTCGCACGAGCGAAAAAAAAATGATAAAAGTTACATCTTTTTATGCATCTATTTCTAATTGTATTTTATACCATAAGAGACGAATAATCATATTAAAGTTATGATTTTTATGTTAGAGTGGTATAAAAGATATATTATTATTTTAGTAGTATTCTATACATCTGTAACAGTCAGCATTTAAAATCACGTTAACATGTCTCCAAATTTTGACGTCACTCCAAGATTCTACGTGAATATCGGTGCGAATAGATTGTCCGTTATACAATTATATGTTTTAGATAATATTGATGTATTATTAAGAACTGTAGCAGGTCTACTAAAAATGGAAAAAAATCAGTAAATGGGCAGAAAAAATGTCTAGTTTCTGTAGATTTCAGATAAAATACCAGATTTCTATTTTAACTGAGAATTGAAACCGCTATTTGAACAACAGTAAAAGGTTACTATTACTCATTAATGCAATAAAGATGTCACTACAATTGTCATTGCTTATGCTATTAATTATGTAATTGAGCCAAGTACATATACTTTGTCAATCAATAAAAAGAAAGTATGAAAATAAGTTTATCTTTGCATTAATTAGTAAGACAGATTACAAATCAATATGATTTGAAAGTATAAAAAATTTTCTTATCAGTTTTCAAAACATCGTATGTTTATGATCATGCTCAACAACTGTGAAAGTATTTTTGTGCTATTTGCTATTTGCACTTTTTGAATCAATCTATTGTATTTTATAAATTGAGCATAATCACGATATCTTTGTGTTAAATTTTAATAGTGAGTTGATCTTTAATGTGCAATATATAATTGGAAAAAATAGCTTTGATTTGTTTACAGCAACATTTTACAAAATATCAATGTAAATCGTTATTTCGCTAATTTATTTTGACTCATCGTCATAATGAATCGTTCTTTTTAGGTTTGTACGGGCTTTGCAGCATGACAAAATGTACTATTTTAACAATCTTGAGTAAATAGACAATGAAATATTTATGCCATTCTGTACGATAGTAAATGTGAAAACGATTACAAGAATTCTTTAACTCAATGTTGAAAATTGGATTCTATTTTCATCGTTAGGGAAAGGTTACAAAAATTTTAAAATAGGGTTAAAGTAGTAAAGAAATTAAATATTTAATTATATTATATATTAATAGCTATACATGGGATATGTCGATCGACATAAGCTATATAGATTAATTCTCAATTAGTTTGCCTGACCCATCTCGTGTCTGTTTGTATTCAAACCAATAGTTTTTAGAGTTATTTAGAATTTATTTATGATGAGAAAAGAAAAAATGCTTGAAAACTAAAGTCTATTAATAGAATTTTGACTCATATATATTTATAGCACGGTGTGACCTAAGTCCGCACATAGGTCACGCCTATCCGTGACTTAAGGGGACAAGCCATGGTTAAAACTGAAAAAAATAAGAATAAATAATTTGATTAATAATAAACTCCAGGTGTAATCTTTGAACTTAATATTTTTCCCACTAATAAGTAGTGCTATTACCTACAATTTGCGCCTGTAGTTAGCTGATAATATACATCTGGCTCTTGCGTACATTTTATTAATGATTTAACTCTGATTTATTGATTGCCGTAGGTTTACTTTTCAACAACTAAATAAAATGACTTGAAATTCATGGCTTGATCTTTGTTTTTATATCAGTTACCAGTTTTCTGTGCTATTTTTCCTAAAAAAATTTTTTTAATATTTATTTTTTATGAAAAATCTCAATTTTTTGTATATTTTATCAAAAGTTCTACAATTTTATTTTTTTTATTTTTTTCTGAAGGTTTTTTCAAAAAAGTAGCGCACATTCCTTGTGGCTAATGTAAAAAGGAATGCTCACCTAAAATTTCAAGTCATTTCGTTCACTTGGTGAAAAATAAACTTACGGCAATGACCCTGTAAACACAAAAAACAAGTTTTTCAGAAATCATGTTTGAAACTTGAGTTTCTTATAACTTATGGTAAGCTTTTCAAAACTACTTACAAAAATCTTTTTCACAATTCTGTATAATATACTTTGATTAAACATGAAAAATGGAATATCCATATGACAGTTATTTTGGCACGGACACTCTAATCATCTCATGTCTAGTCTCATTAAATATCTGTAAAAAAAGGTTTAATTAGCTTAATGACATCTTTATATTATTTAGAATAATACGTTATTGTAGCTCTTATCTTTTTTTTCGTATTAGACTAAAATATTTTTATTCCTTGATGCTGCAGTCTATAACCTACAAAAATCATCTATTCCGGGTGACAGATCCAATCACAAATTAACTAAAAAGAAAAACAATAAATATTAACTATTTTTATACGTATAAGTAACAAAAAAATCTTAATTACTTACTCTAGGAAGAACCTGGTTCATATGACTCTTCTGGTAACTGAAGTCGTACTCTCCTTCTTTTTCTTCTACTTTCTAAGGCATTTTCCTCAGGATTCCTTTCAGCATAGAATAATCTTTTATCATTGCTCTTCTTCACCCACTCAATTGCAGCTACTCCAGGTTTGATGTCGAAGGCATCCATTATTTCCAAGAAACCAATTTTTCCATCATTGAAACAAGTGATAGCAATGTATACACCTGTATTGAGTACATGCACACCACTAAAAGATGTCTTGGTAACGAGCTTCCAAACTATCTGATTGAAGCTTTCATTGCTGTTCTGTGTAAAACCACCAAGACACCTTTCAAGCAGTTCCTGTCGAGAGAGATCTTCATAAATTGGTTTTAACTGCTCCATCACTACTGTTGGAATACTGCCTGTATGATGGAAGCCTTTCAGTTTTTTCTGGGCTTTCGCTTTTTGTCACTTGCACCAACTATTTTCTCCTTTCGGACACAAATGATGTTAAGGTGATTTATCTGTGGAGATTTTGTGGTAATAAGTGGCCCATATCGCATTGCTCATACCTTTCACTGAGTTCGCATTGCCCCTGATGGCATTACCATAGTAGGTGGTGAGCTGATCAATAACTTTACCAGTCAAGCGTCCCTGTCCTCCAATGGATTTTCCATCAGCTAACTTCTTCTTGCCAGAATTCTTCTTTAGATTTCTCAGCCTTGTACCCATTCGCTTTTGAACATGTCCAACACACTCCTTTTTTTCTACTATCAGTTCATCTCCATATGGTTTAACTTTACACAAATCACAGAAAACTTTTGAATCACCATCTCCAATGTAGCGATGATACTTTACACCATATTTTTCCATGGAACTTTTGAAAATTTCAATAATTCCATCCACTTCCATCTTTCCGGCACTTCCTTCATGGTTTGCTGAGCAATTGGCTTGATGGTCCGTGTACCAGTCTTCATATTCTTCTGTGCCCTCTTTATTTTCCCATTTCATGCAAGCTTTGCAGAAACTATTCTTGATAGAGATGTCAAGAATTTGTTGGGAACGCAAACCAATCAAGCTCGTGATTCCTTGTAAAGAAGAGAATCCTCTCTTTCTCCAGGACCCGTCACCAGACATATCGAGCCCTACACTTCCAGCTGGTGTCAATTGTTTTTCTTTTTCCACTGCTTTTTGCATGGAGATAACTGCCACTTTTTCACATGCCTTACTTAACTCCTCATTGATATGGTCATAAAAACTGTGTGCCACTGGCGATGGTAGGTCCATGATACCACAGAAAGTCTCCAATCCTGCATGTCCTTGTCCAAGTGCACGCATAGCAAGTACACTACGTCTATTTACTTCATAAGCATTCCCACTACTTCCAACTTGTTTACTTGTATTGATGAGATTCATGCCATTGCAGTTTTTGCATACAATATTAATTTTTGCACCCAATTCTCTAATGTCTCCTTCCGTCATTCGGATTTTTCCATGACACTTAGCACAAACAATTAACTTTACAAGTTCATGAAACAAAATATCAATATCTATTATTCTGTTTCTTGTTGTTGCTGGACTTCTAGATATATCTGATTCTGAAATTTTGCTTGCAGATGTGCTTCTTTTTCTCTTTAGTGATGGGGCATTTTCTACTTTTCTTCTAAATCCTTTATGTTTCTTTTTTCTTCCAAATGTTCTCTTCTTTGTAGATGGTCCTGGTGTTCGACCTCTCTTGTCTGTATTCATGATTTTTCACAAATCACTACTTTACGTATCAAAATTAAATTGATACACAAAAGTCACTCCGAAAAAAACACTTAAAAATATAGCAAGTTTTAATTGCACAATGTAGCTAACCTACAGGCCAAATTTTAAAAAATTTTCCACACACTGCTCTAGAGCGTATAATAGCTTATAATCAGGAAAAAATGTTTGTTTACTAAATAAATTGCATTGAAAAATGCAGATTCAATTACATTCAAAATAATTCAGTTTAAATTCCAGCGACCGTGGCGCTGAAACAACATAAACATGCAGCTGGGATTTTCAACCACCTATGAGTATTTTACGTATAATACCTTTCTATAAGGAGAGTAAGGGCTCTTGCACGAATGGAGGAATAGCGAGGAATAACGCCTGGCAGCCAATCACAAGCAAGTTTTAAAAAGACGTGTTCCTTCTTATTCCTTCAAAAAGAAACAAGTCTTTTTAAAGCTCACTTGTGATTGTTTGTCAGCCGTTATTACTCGCTATTCCTTTATTCGTGCAAGAGCCCTAAGAGTAAAATACACGAGATTTATACCTCAAGTTAAGTTTTTCTACAATGTTAATGTACATTACGTTATACATTTAGTATTGTATCGTGTATGCTGTGAAGTATAAAATAATATAAGATTAACAATAGTATTAATATCTAAAAGTGATATTTTGAGTAAAATCACTAAATATGCAAAAAAGTAACTTCACGGTTTTAGCTGTATTTTCTAAACGAAATCGAATTTCGAAATGCGGTTGGAAGCATCGTATTCAGCGGAAAATTTGCTATCAAAATATTAAATAAAAAAAAAATCGATTTTTCGACCCCCTAACCATGGCTTGTCCTCTTAAGTAGTCAATTATTGCACCGTGTTTATCGAACTCGCTACGCTCGTGCACTAACCTTATGGTGCAAAAATGGACTGCTTAAGGCAGAATAGACGTGTCAGCGGACTTAGGTAAGCGTGCTATAAAATAGTATACGATACTTATGACTTAAGTGGCCCATCATACAACGTGAATTATCGTCCTCTCTATACACGGAAAGACTGGCGCACTGTGCAGTACGGTGAAGTACATCATCACACATAGCGCGGGTCCGTTCATTGCACAGCACCATGCACGGCATTGTCAGCGACAGTGCAAGCATGATGCACGATAGTGTCGACACTATCGCTGACAATGCCGTGCACGGTGCTGCCCAGTGAACGGCCCCGCGCTATGTGTGATGACGTACTTCACCGTACTGCATAGTGCACGGTCTTTCTAAGTACGCTGGGGCGCTAACTTCACACCGTGCAATAATGGGCCACTTAAGTCACATGTATCGTAATTTACTATTTTCTCGTATAGTTCTCACTGAAAACGATAATAATTAGAAAGTGTGTAAAACTCTTCTTTTACGAGAAAAATTTTCAGACCTTATATACGTACCAAATTAATGCTTCTGGAAGTTGTATGATAGTATATGACTATTGAATTTCATAAATATTTGGTATAAATGTTACATAGATCTCTTCTTTCGTATCAATGACTACTGCTTTCTGCTTGATTTTGTTAATATCGTGAAAAACGTATCTAGATTTTCTTTTTAAAACCTTAAAAATGTGGCGTGCTACTGATACATCATTTTTATTATTAAACTCATTATCGCCAATAATCCAAATACGACCACAAAAATAACATCCATTACGTAAATGTAGAAAATAGCAAACTTGAACAATTTCTCCTGTCTCTGTCTGAATGACTGAATCATTTGTTTTTTGTGCCCGTGCATAGCTTACGCTATGAATATACATTGATTTATAAATGCATCGGTCATAAGTTTTTATACAAATAGATTGATCGTTCATAAAGTTTCTGAAAAGTTTTTGTATTGAAACATTTTCCAATCCATTTCCTATTAAAGTAGAATTTGCAACTTTAATAGCATTTTGAAGAGGCAGTCTCTCAATAAACAACGATTTGCTGTATTTAATAGCAGTATCTAAATTACTTTCTTTGTTAGCTAGAAAATATTGGAAATTTGATTTTCTCAGCCATTTATCAGCAATTTGTTTTACGCATCCATTGGGAGCATTTATTTCTCTCATAAACTGATAGATACCATTTTCGAATGGAAACGCTGAAGTGGCCCATAACGGGCCAGTACGTCGTACAGCAGTCGCATAATGAAGTAGCGAATGGAGATTGAAAGTTAAAAACTTAATATCATAGAAAATCTGAGTTTCTCCTACGAATTTTAGTAAATAATATTCGCACGTTTTTATTTCGGATTCCGTTATGGAATCTTTTAGAAGTGTGTAAATGCAATCCACTAATTGAGCGAACGAACAAAATAAATCTTCTGATAGTATACCGTGTAAGCATGGCAAACATATAAAAATTAACCATGTTTTTAATTCAGTTGCTTTGAATTTATCAAATAAATCTAATCTACGAATAGATCTACGGATTTCTCTACAAAGTTTAATACTGCTCATACGTTTATTAATTTTTCCACGATCAGATTTTGTGAAATTGAATGTATTCCAACGATGAAAAAATTGATGTGTTACGCCGAGCAATGTACCGTGCATATAATCAGGAGGTAAATTCCAGATTATATCAAAATTATTTACTTTGAGTAATATGCATTCACCTTTTACGCCATTTATGCGTTTCCGATACTTCATGCTTTTCTGAACGTCTTTCACGTGATCTTCATGAGATCTTAAAGGAGGATTACTGTCTAAAAGAGGATACCGCATTGATGCACTATTGTATACACCAAAATGCTGACAGTAGCTACATCCAGAACTGCCATTAAATTTGATTCTATTTTGCAATAACAGTCTCGCTACGCTATCAATAGAACAACCTTTTTGTTTAGTACCAGTCCTGTAAAATGATCAATAATGTTTATACCAGTTGATGCAAGATACTCAATTTCTTCTACAAAAGTAGATAAGTAGAGATCAATAAAAGCTGGCGTTGGCTCTTTTTCAGTTTGCCATAATGCAGCTAAAATAATGTGTTTGAATCGTACATTAGGCGTTAGTTCATTCAAATGTAGTTGTAATGGCCATAGACTTTTTTTGGCACTGTTGAAAAGTTGGGCGCCGTCGATATTAAAATTCAAAGTTAGTGCTCCAGGTAAATGTTTTTGAATGTCTTTATATATTGAGCAATCATAAACATCACGTATAGTTTCATCATAACACGGACAATACTGTTTTTTGTAGAATTCTTTTAAATTTTCTTGAATATTTGGCTGATTCAATAACAGTTCCAATTGATATTTTATATCAATAGAAATGAAATAATTTGTTGATTTAGCAGATATAGTAAACGTTTTACTGCACGTTTCACATGTTACCGAAGTAGAAACATTTTTCTGTGTTTCGACTGTAAGTAACTTGACATTGCATGCTGAACAATAATACTGTTTTTTCAACTTATCTGACGGCGGAGCAAGAATTTTCGATAGCAAATAAGGTGTATAATTCCAAGTCATAAATTGGGGCCTAGCCAATGTTTTCACGAAGTCTATCAATGCTATTTGCTCATCTCGATTAGTATTGAACCTTATAATAGAACCTCGAATCATTAACAATACATTTGAAACTGTTAAGTTCGCCAATGGAAACATAATGCGATTATCTTGATCAAAACTATTATCAAGATCTGTTGCGGGAAATAAATATTCGTCGTCTTCAGATTCAGTGTCACTATCATATATGACATTTTTGTTATTTAAATCATTATAAGGAACTTCAACAGGAGTATCACTTTCAGAATTAATGTTGATTTCATCACTTTCTATTACGTCATCATCGGATAGTGCCACCTCTAAATCAATATTGTTGTATAAATCTCTACTGTTTATACATTGTTCAGGAATATCTTCATATAAATCCTTATCTTCTGGGTTTAAATTACTATTAGGACTCTTAGAATCTTTGACAAATTGTTTCACTATGAGTAAATGAGTAAGATATAGTGTCTTTAATTGTAAAACTCGATAAAAAAATGTTAACTTTTTGAAAGTCGGTGTTTATATTTAATTATATTTAAAAGTGCATCCATACCAGTTGTACTACTATTTAGAGAATACATAAATATGAAATTTGAAAAAAGATTGATCATTGACTAAGTGACGGAAGTTATAAAAATTTGACTGTGAATGAATGACTGCTGCCCTTCAAGTTACACATCCCTGGTACAGTCACCATTTTTAAAAAGTGATTGATTTATGTATTTTGTTGTTTTTTTTTTTCGAGAAAACCTAAGCTTTTTCGAATTTTTCACCGCCTTATTAGTTCCGGCACTTTAAATTTCGAAAGTCTAATAGTAAAATCTTGATCAGCAGCCTCGAAATCAAATTAATACCATTCCTTTATTTATGCACATATGGCTTAACTGTTTTATGATTTTGATATTGATCTTGCAATCAGTTGTTTGTCCAAACAATTGCCAACACTTAGTAGATAAATCATTTTCGTTGGGTTAGATAATTTTTTACCAGAGTACTTCCATATATTTAGTATAGGGACAAACATTAATTTGATATTTTCATAATTTTTCCGCCTAGTAAACTGACCAATTTGTTTTCAATTGTATTTTTTTTCTGTACCTTTAATGATAGGGCAGGTTTTGTAAGTTGCACTATTAAAATTAGACAAGGTCATCATAGACATTCCCCTTTAAATACTTTGAAGAACGGATTTCTTACATAAATTGTACACAGATCAAAACTTATGAATGACTTTAAATAGTTCAGCATTAAGTGAAGATAACAGAAAAAACTGTCTCCATATTCAAGTGAATCTCATTTTTCCATGTGTATGTATATGAACCATTGCAAAATACTTGAAACTTTCGATTTTCAATATAAAAATCATAATAGATTTAAACAACAGTATTACGAAATGAATATTGTTTTCCTGTACATAGAGAAAATTCTAAAAAAACTTAATTATTTATACAGACCAAATGACTATTTTCTATTGCACCCCTGAGTTTAGGAAATCAAATGCTTTTACTTTAAAGAGTAAATTATTGAAATGTAGAAAAAGTGTTTCGCCCTAAATCTAAATGAAAACTCCTTTTCTATCATTGTGCGCAAGAAACAATTCTTTATAAGTTTTAAGTTTTTAGAAATGGTTCACCTACTAAAAGATTATGATTAATTAGGGAAAACCCCGGCTTTAAAAAAGTTAATCAACCATTTTGTTTAAGTAAAAACTTACTTTGTAATTGGTTGGTATGAGATAATAATATTTTTTGCCATCTTCTACGGGTCCACCTGCTAACTTTGCGGTGATTATAGGTATTACATAGATATAATTTATAATTTTTTTTCTTCTCCATTTTTAAATAAGATAAAAAACTGAAAAAAAGAAGAAAAAAATATTTTTTTATTTCAAGGACTAAAATATTTTGTTTCAGGCAGCCTCATAAAATACTTGACTTAACCTACTAAAAATATTCATTAAGGTGATGTGATACCCACATTATTACTCAATTCTGGGTTCCCGTTTTTCTCCTTCAATTTTAAACTTTTTGAAAAAGCTCTTTGACACGTTTTAAGTTTAATAAAGAACTATAACGTATCAAAGAGTTTTTTCCTTAAAATTAAAAATTGAATGAGAAAAACACGAATCCAATTTTGAGTAATAGCGTGGGTATCGCATCACCTTAATTGTATATAGTACATTACGATCTCGCTACGCTCGGGCCCTAACCTCACGCCGTGCAAAACAGTGCTACTTAGGTCACAAGTATCGTTCAGAATTTTATAGCACTGCCTACCAAAATTCGCTGTCCGCCTATCCGTACGCTAAGTTGTACTTTATTACACCGTGAGATTAGCGCACGAGCGCAGTGAGTAGACCCGGATACGTGTGACCTAAGTGCGGGCTTAGGTCACACAGCACAATAATATACTATTATTTTTTCTGTGAATCACTTTGTAGCATCTAATAAGTTAGGAAAGCTGTGTTCGGGAAAGACTTAGTTTGTTAGTGTACAAACAAGGGTATAAAGGTTATTATGAAAAGCCAGTGGGGGGGATTTCGTTGCCCCCGAATAAAAAGTAGTCAACTCAACGCCCGGTTACAAAAGTGGTCATCTTGGTGCCCGGTTGGAGAAGGGGTTATCTAGATGCCGGGTTATAGGTTTCAATTCAGCGCCGGATTAGAGAAGCTGTCATTCCATGAGCGAATTCTTTTACCTCTGATTTAGGTTTTAGGTACTGTTATAATATATTTTTTCGTAGAGCTTTATATGGCTTCCCTTTCTTAAAAAAATTATGGCTGTAAGGAATAGGCACGAAGATCCGGCACTTTCGCTATATTTCAATTTATAAAATTGAATTTTTATTCTAAACTATTTAAAATTAAAATAATAAAATGAAAATATAACGAAGTGATTAATATTTTGTTTTGAAATCACAATCAAAAATATAAATTCATAACTTCAAAAACAAAACAGTACACGCGTAGCGTTACTGAAAAATATACTGTAACAGTACTGAAAACCTAAATTAAAGCTAATCGAGTGCTCAGTTGACTCCTTCTGTAATCGGGCGCCGAGATGACACCTTTTTTAACCGAGCGCTGAATTGCCTCGCCTTCTCTAACCTTTTTTCTAACCGGGCATCGATATAACTTCTTCTCTAACCGGACGCTGAGTTAGTTTCTTTTTATTTGGGTGCACCGATTTTGACTATTATTATAATGAAGGATACCATTTTCATTCCCTTCTAATATAAGTATATTGCTGCTTTCTCACAGAGGAAGCTTTATGATGATGAAAAGAAGTTTACAAGAAAACATATTAAAAACATGTTTTGAGTAATCTGATTTTCTTTAGGCAAAGCTTAAAAGTTGATTCATTTAATAATGAATACCTCACTTGTATCTACAAAAGTGCACAAAATTTGGAAGTCGATAAATGAAAAAATAATGATTTTCCAAAATTGGTCAGACACTCCTTCTTCCAGATAAAGAAATATCTGCCTTATACAGTCGTCTGTCCTAATCAGCAATAATGTTGAAATAGTACATTGTTGGATTATTAAAATATATTTCAAGTAAAAATATTTAATTTTTACATGCCTGATAGAAAAATGGTCAGATTTTCTAGCTAGTTCACTATAATTATTGCGCAGAAATTTCACCATATTTTGGCCACAAATTATAGAATCGATCACAGCAATCAGTGTATTACCGGCTAATGGAGGTCATACAGACCTAAAAATTTTCAAAAAATCAATTTTCTTTTTTTAATTGATTTTTTAATTATATGTAATGAAATAATGAATAATAATTTTATATATATATATATATATATATATATATATATATATATATATATATATATATATATATATATATATATATATATATATATATATATATATATATATATATATATATATATATATATATATATATAAAATTATTATTAAAATTAATATTATAAAAAATTAACAAATAATATTATAAATAAAATAATAATATAAATTATTCATATATATATATATATATATATATATATATATATATATATATATATATATATATGGGTCGTTCCTGTACTTTTTTTAAAAAGTGGGCGCGGGGGGTCGTCGATTTTGTCGACGATTTTTTTTATGAAAGTACATATAAAAAAAACAGCTTGTGCAAAATTTCAGCCCCTTATCTCATTCTTAATTCCTGCTGGAATTTTTTTAAACCCTGATTTTGACCTGTTTTTAGCCAGTTTTCAAAAAATTCTAAAAGGCTGAAATTTTAACAAAATGAGGTCGGTGAGGTCTCATTTTTTTTGTGTTTCTTCAAATTTTAAGAAAAAAAATACACTGATATGAAATGATGATTTAGATTTTATTGGTGATATGTGATATGGCCATTGCATTTCATCATTTTTAGATCATCTTTAAACCTCTATATCTCGTAACTGGTTCCACATTTTTAAGCTCACTAGATCTCATTTCTTTTGTCTCAACGAGACCTTTAATTTCTTTTTTTGAGGACCTAAATTGATTGAATAGACTTCAAGATACAGCCTTCTGAAGTTGACGTTTTTATCAAAAATCGCGAAAATCAACCGTGTTCATGGTCACAGTGTCAACCGAATTTTAATTAAAAATCATTAACAAAAGTATTTTTCATTAGAATATGATGTTATCTAACTATACTCTTTTCCTATCATAGGAAAAAGTCAAAAAATAATTTTTGGTCGAGCATTATAGTATCTAATTTTTCGATGCCTAAAATAATCAAAAATGGCTCTCTACTGACATGAATTCTACCATCTTATAATTATTTTTGACATGTATACGTCACATAGATACAAAGGTGGTTCCTAGACCTTTAAAATCCGTAGTCGCTGATTTTTCTAGGACCACTAGAGCCAAAGTTATAGCCGTTTTTATAAAAAAATATTTTTCAAGTGGTAAAATTAGAGCTTGTGAAATATAGGAAAAGTTTTATTTACAAGATCAACCATAAGTTTGGCATAATTGTCCTAAAAAAAGTGCTGGGGCTGCATATTTTGAAGATCTTAGGCCGTGTCTACACTATGCGAGAAGCACGTGCGATCAGCCCAAGCGATGCGAGCAAGCAATGCGTGTTGGACAAAATATTTAAAATACTTAAAATGATAAATAATATCATTTCACTACGATATTATTGACTATATTATTTATCACTAAATATAGATCTACTAACTGATCTACTACGATTGTTCGGGATTGAAGTATCCAAAGTGCCCGCTAGATGGCAAGCGTCCGAGGCGCTCCCACTATGAAAAACATGACCCAGCGGGCTTAAATAGAGTCCTGCGGCGCCTAGTCGCTACGTACTTTATACACATTCCTTTTACCTTACCACTTTCCGTTTTACCTATACAATGCCTTATTGCCTGTTTACTCGTACGCATAAGCGTTCATACCTTTTTCTGCAATCAACTTTTACTTTCGAGTAGAGTTGGTTGCATAGACTCTTGAAGTCTAATTTTCCCGTTTATTTCTTCTCGCTAACAAACCCTAATAATATAAATTCACGTTTACGTTCAATCGTATACAACGATATTATTTATCATTTTAAGTATTTCAACTACTTTGTGCAAAACGTATGGCTTGTCGCATGCGCGCACCGGTTGCGCTTCTCGCATACCTAGTATAGACATGGTCTTAAATGCAGGTTTTCTATAGTTTTACGTGCGTTATACGTATAAGCTCAGGTTAAATGAAACATACATAGATAGTTTCATTTAACCTGTGTTGACGTAAGTTAATAGATGACAGACATCCATTTTTCTGTGCGAGACACCCGTGAGCCCGTCATCCGTTACACGACACACGGCACGGAATGTCCTTAAACAATGAGTACAAGTTACAATAAAAAATGAAATGAATATTTCGAAGTAGAATTGTGAAGGTAGTTGAGCAGAACTATTACCAAGTATATCAGTATTGGTTCGGTTGAGTTTTATAAATTGTACAATTGTGTTTTGTAAGTGTTATCTTCTCAGGCATTGAAAGAAAATGATGTGCTATATTGGTGAATTGCATGAGGATGATAAATGTCATTTAGAGCATTACACAAGAAATAAATCTCTTAATCTAATTAGTAATCTTAGTAATGAATTAAAGCTGTATTTATCATTTAGGATTACAAATTTTTATTAATGTAGAAAATAAATTTATTTGCGACCATCATCTTCATAAATATGATACTCGATATACAAGTAGACAAAGGAAGTATTGCAATTGTTTTAATAATCATTCAAAATCCATTGAGAATAATTTAGTAATGATTAGTGCTGATAAATGTGATAAATTTCGTAAAATTTGTAATATAAATTTAGATCCAGGTAATAAGTACTGTAAAAACTGTGAGTTCAAAATTACATCAATAATAACAAAAAATGCAGACAAAGATGAAAACACTGGGAATGATGGTTTAAACGTAAATAATAATGAGCAGCTTTCTTCAAGTAGTCAAGTTTCTTCGAGTAGCCAAGTGTGTACATCAGAAAGTTCAGAAGATATATTATTGAGCCAAGGATTTCAACGTTTAAATAAAATGCTCGATTGATTTGATGAACCTCCTCTCAAATGAGAGAAACTTGGTGATTATCGCTTGGAAAATAAAACATACAGTGTTTTAGAATCAATGAATACGAAATTTTGTACAACAGTTAATAAAACATTGAATCTTAATTTGCCAACTCAATGCAATCTTAAAAAGCTACAAGAGGATAGTATGTCATTTCACGGAATGATTGGAAACATAATTAAGTGTTATCATTATAACTAGAAACTAATTTTGGTAAAAAAATATCGTTATTGACATTACTTCCAAATCATTGGAAATTTGAACAAGCAAAACATTATTTCCAATGTTCACGTTATATGTTTAATAAAGCAAAAGAACTTAAAATTACTGTAGATAAGTTAAAAAATGGGTTGTAATAAATTCTTAATATCTTGATTATAGACATAGTGTAAATATATAGAATCGATAATCCTTTATACATTAGGTTACATATATTATATTACACTTAAGAATTATTAATAGAAAATTTTAGTTTAATTTATTAAAATCTATGTAATTTTTGTTCAAGCAACTATAATGATAAAGGGTACCCCTATAAAATATTTAATTTAAAATCCTCATAAATATTTATTTATATTACTCATGTATTATTACTTAAGTATTATTATTTATGTATTACTTACATATTGCTTACGTATTGCTTAAGTATTGTTTACGGATTAAGTAAAATAATACATGAATTGTAATTTAAACATTTAAATGAAATCCGATTTAATTAGAAAGAATCTATATTTGAGAAATCTCAATGTTCTCTCTGTTTACAAGCTGTAATCTCATATTTTTTTTTTTAATTTTTTAACATTGAGGAACGGGAGAAAAAAATAATTTCCAAAAAATGCGATTTTTAGGCCTTACTGGTATAAGGACGGGAGATAGGTCCCCGGAAAAATCGTAGAAAATTCTTTTTTTAGTATAGTTCTATGAAATCACTGTCATTTTTCGCTTTCATTAATAGTGGCATTTTGCCTATCTTAACATGGGGTACCCTTCGTTATTCATTATTAGATAAAAAATAATAAAGTAATTATTGGATTTTAAAAGAACTATTAAAATTAATATAAAAAAATAAAAAAATAAATTAATTCTAAACTATTTTTTTTCTTCCAATATAACAAGTCATAGTAATTAAAATAGAATAAAGATTGACCTAAATTTTATCGTCTTGATAATCGTTAAATTAAAAAAAATAATATTGTTATTATGATTTTATTTTGTGATTAAGTATACACTATTTGAAATTAATTTCAAAATATATTTTTCCAGGTATCTTAGGAACTATTAAGCGTAAAGTGTACAGCATTCATTCTAATGAAGTTAGAGAATCTGTAACTCAGTATTATAGAGATGAAAACAATAGTAGTATATGTAGCGGCATTAAAGATTGCATCAGTGTTAAAAATCCTATTACTAATATTACAGAGAAGTTACAAAAAAGACTGTTGATGTATGATTTTGAGGATCTATACAACAATTGGGTGGAAGAAGAATATGAACAGCATTTTAAAGATCAGCGCAAACCAGGTTTCAGTATATTTGCTTCTTTAAGGCCAAAAGGATGTATTAGTGCTGAAGCACCTGGTACACATACAATTTGTGTATGTCCTATACACCAAAATGTCAAATTAAGATTGTCTGCCATCAACAAAAATTTAGCCTACCGAGTAATTTTAAATGATTGTGTTTGTTCAAACGATTGGAGCGATTGTATGCTACATCTTTGTGAAAACTGTCCTGGTAAAGCGGAAATTCTGAAAATATTGGAATCAAGCTCATGCGAAGATGTTTCAGAGATTGAATATCATAATTGGGTAAATAATGCTGAATCACAATCTAATAATAGAGTCAGTCTTATTATGGTAAAAGAACCTACAAGAAATTTTATTATAAATTTAGCCAATGACTTATGGGAGTTAACAAAGCATCATTATGTGACTGAAATGCAAAAATGTTATTTAAAACATTGCAAAACAATTATTACTCCAGATACATGTATTATACTTCAAGATTTTGCTGAAAATTTCTTATTTGTTTGTCAAGACTCGATCCAAGCATTTTATTTTAATAATACACAAGCAACTGTACACCCGTTTGTAGTGTATTATAAAGAAGACAATAACGACAAATTACAAACCTTATCTGTATGTGTTATTAGTGATTGTTTAAAACATGATGCTTGTGCAGTTAACACTTTTCAAGGGCAACTCATTGCACTTCTAAAACGAGATTTTCCGTTTATTGAGAATGTACATTATATGTCAGATGGAGCACCTACCCAATACAAAAACAAGTAAGAGTACTTTTATTGTAGTATATTAATACGTATTATATGAACAAAAGAGACACCTTTAGATTTTTGTTCATTAAATGACCTGAAAAAATTTAATTTTAATTATTAAGAATATGTCAAAGTAATATTCTGAAAGTATATTTAATTTGTGTGAAAAACTATTTTGAGACCCAGAACATCAAAATCCATAAAGATCCTGGACCTGCAGGTTACACCCGAGTTAAAATTTTACATTATGTAGAAAACAGCTTTAAAGATAAAATTACTAAAACAGTTCTTTATTTTTTCTGTATATCAAATTTAAAAAAATCAACAACTTCTACGATGCAAGTTCAAATAATTTGTATTATTATGTACACAATATTAAACAGATTTATTTTATTTTTTATAATTTTTACCTTCAAGATACTATTTATTTACTGTAGGAACAATTTCATTAATATCTGCCATCATGAGGAGGATTTTGGCTTAAAAGTTAAGTCGCACAACTTTTTTTCTACTAGCCATGGGAAAAGTCCGTGTGATGGATGTGGAGCAATGGTTAAACGAACAGCACGCAGGGCATCCTTACAAAGAACATCAGAAAAACCAATTTTAAATCCAAAAGACATGTATGATTACGTTAGTGAAAATATTGATGGAAGGTAAAAATAATATAATTTAGATTTTTTGACTATATTATTTGATTATGTATTTGAATAATAAATCATTATGTGTTATAAAAATATAGAATATTTGGTTTTTAGATCTATTTGGGTGAGTCAAGAAACAATTGAGAAAAGGCGTAAAGTACTAGAATGCCGTTTTAAATTGACCCGAACTATACAGAATACAAGAAAATATCACTGCTTTATACCCATTGATGATTCAACATTAAAAGCAAAACTTACTTCGTTTGATAATGATTATAAAATAGTTAAAATAAAATGAATATTACAAAAAAAATTTTACTTAAATTCTTATTTTCAACTTTAATTATCTATAAAGTCTGCATAGGTAATTTAATCAACCTAAAGCCATTACTATCGCTTGCTCGCGTCGCATGCGCGCATGGCTTGCTCGCATCGCTTGGGCTGATCGCACGTGCTTCTCGCATAGTGTAGACACGGCCTAAGATCTTCAAAATATGCAGCCTCAGCACTTTTTTTAGGACAATTATGCCAAACTTATGGTTGATCTTGTAAATAAAACTTTTCCTATATTTCACAAGCTCTAATTTTACCACTTGAAAAATATTTTTTTTATAAAAACGGCTATAACTTTGGCTCTAGTGGTCCTAGAAAAATCAGCGACTACGGATTTTAAAGGTCTAGGAACCACCTTTGTATCTATGTGACGTATACATGTCAAAAATAATTATAAGATGGTAGAATTCATGTCAGTAGAGAGCCATTTTTGATTATTTTAGGTATCGAAAAATTATATATTACAATGCTCGACAAAAAATTATTTTTTGACTTTTTCCTATGATAGGAAAAGAGTATAGTTAGATATCATCATATTCTAATGAAAAATACTTTTGTTAATGATTTTTAATTAAAATTCGGTTGACACTGTGTCCATGAACACGGTTGATTTTCGTGATTTTTGATAAAAACGTCAACTTCAAAAGGCTGTATCTTGAAGTCTATTCAATCAATTTAGATCCTCAAAAAAAGAAATTAAAGGTCTCGTTGAGACAAAAAAAATGAAACCTAGTGAGCTCAAAAATGTGGAACCAGTTACGAGATATAGAGGTTTAAAGATGATCTAAAAATGATGAAATGCAATGGCCATATCACAGATCGCCAATAAAACCTAAATCATCATTTCATATTAGTGTATTTTTTTTCTTAAAATTTGAAGAAAGACAAAAAAAATGAGATCTCACCGACCTCATTTTGTTAAAATTTCAGCCTTTTAGAATTTTTTGAAAACTGGCTAAAAACAGGTCGAAATCAGGGTTTAAAAAAATTCCAGCAGGAATTAGGAATGAGATAAGGGGCTATAATTTTGCACAAGCTATTTTTTTTATATGTACTTTCATAAAAGAAATCGTCGACAAAATCGACGACCCCCCCGCGCACACTTTTTAAATAAAGTACAGGACCGACCCATATATATATATATATATATATATATATATATATATATATATATATATATATATATATATATATATATATATATATATATATATATATATATATATATATATATATATATATATATATATATATATATATATATATATATATATATATATATATATATATATATATATATATATATATATATATATATATATATATATATATATATATATATATATATATATATATATATATATATATATATATATATATATGAATAATTTATATTATTATTTTATTTAATGGAACATTATATGGCTTAAGGTAGTTCTTTAAGGACTCGTGAGTCAATGCAGTACTCACCGAAACAATAAATATTAAATTAACATTTTCTTACTCAAATCATGTATGAGAATAGTACTTTTCGATACTCGAGTACTTAGCGAAGCTCGGGCGACAATCACACTCGTGTCAGAATCATTTTTCTCACGAGTATCGAACTCTATTTTTTGCACAACGTGCGTAAAGTGCTATTTTAGAGCTCGCTTGAAAACCTAAGCGTGGGAAAAAGTAGTACTTTACGCACGGAGTGTCAAAAAACTATTTATGAACTTACATGACTTTTTAAGTAAAAGGGTGATGTAAACAGAGTAGAATAATACATTATGTAACAAGGGGCGAAAGTAACAGATTTTTCTCGCGGGTGGGTTTAGTGCCCGAGCGACAAGATTTTTTACGAGGGTGCGTTTACTGCCTGAGTGAAGCGAGAGCAGTAATCACCCGAGGGAAAAATCTTTTCGCGAGGGCAATAACCACCCAAGAGAAAAATCTACTTTCGTCCCGTGTTACATATAGTATTTTATTCCACACTCGACTGTGGCCACCTTTGGACTCCGAAAAGCGGGCCAATACGTTTTTTTTCTTTATATTTTGCTTAGTGGAAAAAGCCAGTATTTTCATAAATTTATTACAAAATTAATAATATTATAAAAATTGAAAAAAAAAAAAAAAAAAAAAATTGATCCGCAAATTCTACTTTCGCCCCGCTAATTTTACTTTCGCCGCAAATTTTACTTCCGCCCCGCAAATTTTACTTTCGCCCCGCTAATTTTACTTTCGCCCCGCTAATTTTACTTTCGCCCAGCTAACTTTACTTTCGATCCGCAAATCGGATTTGCGGGTAAAATATGCAATTTTCGCCCCGATTTTCGGGGGCAAAAGGTGGCCATTTGACTCGGGTGTGGAATAAAATAAATAATTTGTAACGGCACTAACTCATGATTCACGTAGTAGCACGAAATAGTATTAGGAAAACAGCGATTTTCTATTTGCAATGATAAATATGTTTTTAAAAAGGTTGGCTTGACACATATTTTTTGTACTTATAAGAAAGCGCATAATTTGATCTTTAAGAAAATATAAGTCGGCAACCTATATTTTAAAAAATAGAGAAAAATTCTTTAGAGTTTAAAGAATACGCTAGAATTTTGTTACTTTCGGATCCCATTTTTTGATATTTTAGAGAACTACCTTAGGGGGTCTTGGACCTAAAAATTTTCAAAAATTCCATTTTGTCATGGAATTATTCAATTATATATGTTATTCTGAACCTAAAAAAAGTGATTTGGATCAAAAGTTTAACAAATTTGAGATGATATACCTATCTAAAAGGGCTTAATATTTTTAAAGTGACGAAAAATTGATTTTCTTCTTTTATTTTTTTGTAGATTTCTGAGACGAAAACATTCACTTAATGTATTTTAAAATATAAAAAAGATTATTATTATTAAGTATAGAAGTTAAATAGTTAAATAATTATTAAATTTAGAGACGGGATTTCTTATAAAAATAATATGAACTATATTATTGTGTAATTTTTTAAATCTAATGGAATCGTCTTTTAACCATTTAAAACTTCTGTTCTCGTAAAGTGACTAGTCGATGACGCAAATGACGACAGCATCTTTTACTATATTAATACTCTTCTTTGTATATATGTATGTATACCTACCTACATGATTACTTTCATGATGATCTCTGATTGAAAGTAACTGGCTCATTCTCTGCTGTGTCTCATATTTTGTCCTTGTTTGACTGCATACTTGTAAGGGATCATAATTTTTATACATAAATGCATTAAGCCTTTTTTTTTTAAAGGTTCATCAGAATTATTACTAGTATCTGTTGACGAGCTAGTACTACTATCCATTTCCCTTATAAAATTTGCAGATAAATGGAATATTTGTTTTATTAGTATTATGCAACAAAAACAATTAATAATTAATAATAATTGATATTATTATACCAATTATTATTAATTATACTTTTAGTGTAAATGTAGTCTTAATTTTCAAAATATTACTTATTATTAAATGCAGCTTAGTGGTGTACTTTCCTGGTTTATATTAATATTCTATTTATATCACAGTTTACAGATATGAATTTACACAATATTTTTTTTAGTCAACTATACTTCTGAATAAAACTGCCCATATAAATATATGTTAGCTGCAAAAAAGAATATGAGCACATATTAGTTTAATTAGTCACACATATATCGAATGAGTAACGTAAATATATTGAGATTTTCGAATTTAAATATAATGATAATCAATTGAAATTTTTGTATCTATTATAATATTTATTACTATATTAACATTTTTCCAATATATATACATGTATTAGTAAAATTTTAAAAATCAATTTTAGTATGACATTTTTTACTTATCAATTAATTTTTTTATTTTTTCCATCAAAATTTACCTTAACTAATTTAACGAAATTGACATGCTCAGTAGTACAAGCAGTAGGTTTTAAACTAATAAACGAATAATATATTGATCAAATTTATATACATACCTGATGTAGATATATGCACAACTCATCTATACATATATTTTTATGTGGTAACAAAAATAACTTTACACATATATGCATATATTATCAATACGAAACCATCAATACGTATTGATAATATGTGCAAGAGATTAAAACTCTAATTTGCACCCGATGGAAGTTATTTATTTCCGATCGGACGATTCCAATTTAGAGTTAATGTTTACACTTGAATTGTCCAATGGGATTGCAGGATTTTGAATGTACCTGGCACGTTCGGGAAGATTTAACTTCCCTCGGGTGTACGTAAATGTATATGTGAATGTGTTTGTGTAAGGGTGGCGTGCATATGTGATAATCTATAAGGGAGCTTCTACAACCTTGCGCGTGCGTGTGCGCTCGCCGTGTATAAGGTATACCTATGCATAGCGCTTGCCTATATAGGTATACCTTATACACGGCGAGCGCACACGCACGCGCAAGGTTGTAGAAGCTCCCTAAGCAGAGTCCACATGTGCCCTAGGTCGTGTCCGAGGTGAATTTGCAAGGGGGAGTGGAATTACTCATACGTCATTGTTCATGGCTGGATTTCGTAATACCATGATTTCGTATTACCATTAAAACACCATGAATAGCGAATTAACAATATACTTAAGCATAATTCCGCTCTCACACGTGAATTCGCATCAAGCACGACATGACAAACATATGACTGTCTCTCTCGGTCTCACGTCGTGTTCCACACTTCCACTTCGGATTACGGATACAGTATCTCGATTTCAAAGTGCTGTTCTACTGATCATATATAAACTGTACCAGTAGATCTTTTCCTTGGAACGTTGAACTACAGATACAGGTAATTAAAACTTTGTTTTCATTATACGCCGGCCGAAAGTTTGCCAAAACATGTACGTTATGTGGCCGGGAAGTTGCATATTAAAGTCACGTGTTTTCCCACACAGCATGTATTAATTCTGAAAGGATTCTGAAAGAATGCATGAAATAATTTTATTCATTCAGAAATCATTCAGTGAAAGGATTCTGTAATAATGCTATGTCCGGGGTATTTGCCTTTCAGAATTAATTCAATGGAATAATTCAAAAATAATTTATAATATCATTGCAAAATTTATTCAATAGAAGATTTCTGAAAGGATTCATGGATTATTACCAAAAGGTTACTAAAAGATATTTCAAAATTATTTCCTGAAATAATTCTGAAAGGAAAATACCCCGGACATAGCATCATTACAGAATCCTTTCACTGAATGATTTCTGAAAGAATCTTTCAGAATCCTTTCAGAATTAATATCACATATTATTGCAGAATCCTTTCAATGAAAGATGTCTGAAAGGATTCAGGAATTAATTTTGTGAATTAATTCGAAAATATTATGAAAATATTACTAACAAGAAATTTGGAAGACGGATAAATCCCGTATTATTACAGAATCCTTCCAATGAAAGATGTCTCAAAGGATTCAGGAATTAATTTGTGAATTAATTCCTGAATCCTTTCAGACATCTTTCATTGAAAGGATTCTGTAATAATACGTGATTTATACTGTTCGAAATTTCTTTTTAGTAATATTTCCATAATATTTTCGAATTAATTCACAAAATTAATTCCTGAATCCTTTCAGACATCTTTCATTGGAAGGATTCTGCAATAATACGTTATTTATACTCTTCGAAATTTCTTTTTAGTAATATTTCCATAATATTTTCGAATTAATTCACAAAATTAATTCCTGAATCCTTTCAATGAAAGATGTCTGAAAGGATTCAGGAATTAATTTTGTGAATTAATTCGAAAAAATTATGAAAATATTACTAACAAGAAATTTGGAAGACGGATAAATCCCGTATTATTACAGAATCCTTCCAATGAAAGATGTCTCAAAGGATTCAGGAATTAATTTGTGAATTAATTCCTGAATCCTTTCAGACATCTTTCATTGAAAGGATTCTGTAATAATACGTGATTTATACTGTTCGAAATTTCTTTTTAGTAATATTTCCATAATATTTTCGAATTAATTCACAAAATTAATTCCTGAATCCTTTCAGACATCTTTCATTGGAAGGATTCTGCAATAATACGTTATTTATACTCTTCGAAATTTCTTTTTAGTAATATTTCCATAATATTTTCGAATTAATTCACAAAATTAATTCGAAAATATTATGAAAATATTACTAACAAGAAATTTGGAAGACGGATAAATCCCGTATTATTACAGAATCCTTCCAATGAAAGATGTCTCAAAGGATTCAGGAATTAATTTGTGAATTAATTCCTGAATCCTTTCAGACATCTTTCATTGAAAGGATTCTGTAATAATACGTGATTTATACTGTTCGAAATTTCTTTTTAGTAATATTTCCATAATATTTTCGAATTAATTCACAAATTTAATTCCTGAATCCTTTCAGACATCTTTCATTGGAAGGATTCTGCAATAATACGTTATTTATACTCTTCGAAATTTCTTTTTAGTAATATTTCCATAATATTTTCGAATTAATTCACAAAATTAATTCCTGAATCCTTTCAATGAAAGATGTATGAAAGGATTCAGGAATTAATATTGTGAATTAATTAGAAAATATTATGGAAATATTACTAACAAGAAATTTGAAGAGAATAAAACCGTTATTATTACAGAATCCTTCCAATGAAGGATGTCTGAAAGGATTCAGGAATTAATTTTGTGAATTAATTCGAAAATATAATGGAAATATTACTAACAAAAAATTTCGAAGGTTATAAAATCATGTATTATTGCAGAATCCTTTCAATGAAAGATTTTTGGAAGGATTCAGGAATAAATATTGTGAATTAATTAGAAAATATTTAGTAAATATTACTAACAATAAATTTGGAAGGGTATATATAATCCCGTATTTGAAGGTACATTTTTATAATTTAGAATATTATTTAAATAATATTCTAACTATTTTTACATATATTTACATTGTTAATAATTTTACACTATTTTATCGCAGAAAAAACGCAGAAAAATTTTTTACATGATGGAGATTCGAACCCGGGTCGCTTGGGTACTACGCAAATACGCTATCCATTACGCTATCGCTCGCTTGTTAGATCATTTCATTTTTTTCATTATATACTGCAATATGAGTGATACGATACATTAGAAAATTTATTCTTAATATTACTTTATTTTTTAATATTAACTTTGATCAATTAATTCATAGTTATTTAATACTTTTAGTTTATTAAATATTGTATTAAGTCGATGTGAAATGTGTGTGTATAAAGGGAGCTCTTCCTTACCGACGTTATGAGTTTTTACATTTTTTGATCTTAGATTCAACTTTTGATGAATGAAGCTCTTCACTGCACTCCGTAATTGCATAAATAATACACCTATAAATTTTTCAGAAATTCTGTTCATTATTTTTCATAAAAAACTGGTAGAAAATTTTTCAACCCGTTTCCTGTAAAATCTATAACGAGCAATAACTTGAAAATTTACACATAGTGTATTTTTGTCATTACGAAGGGCAATAAAGAGCTCTTTTCCCGAAATTCGATAAAAATAAAAAAATGATAATTGCATATAATGCAGAGATGAATAGAATGAGCTCTACCTTACCGACGTTATTATTATTTGTAGTGTTTTCAATTTAGAATCAACTTTTAGAGACAAAGGCTCTTTACTCTTGGCAGACGTATAAATAATATTTCTGTCGATTTTGAGGGGACTTCTAAACATTGTCATACTGAAAGAATACTATTATGAATAATAATAAAAAATATTGCTTATTTTAAGTACCTATATTATTCATCTTTAAATGTTTTTTTTTCCTTTTATTTTAAGTTTTTATATTCTTACATTAACTTTTCAAATTAATATTTTTCGCAATTAGTAAATGTTTCAATCTATCTTAGTTCACAAAAACGAAAAATTATATACCCCCCACACATTTTAATACGTTCTTTAATAGGATCATACGAATGTAGAAAACAATGGACGACTAAATCCGATCATTATCCAATCATTTCATTTTTTTCATTATATAGTGCAAAATGACTGAAAAAATAAATTAGAATATTTATTTCTAATATTTCTTTATTTTTTAATATTAACTTTGTTTAATTAGTATATACTTATTTAGTAAGTTTTGTTTATTAAATATTGTATTAATTAGGACTTATTTGATTGAAACAAATTCGAATTAAAAACAAAATAAATACATTATACGATGCCTCTTATATACGGACGCTCCCCTTTTCGTGTTGAATACTTGCAATAATTTCTGAACTATTTTATGTTTTCTTTCAAAAAATCTTTTCAAAGTTCTTTCAGGAAGAATTCGTGTAAATATCTTTTTTGCTATTGTGTTTTAAAAAATTTTATTGTAACAATCTTTTTCAAACGAATTCTAAATTATTTCTTGTATTAATTCACGTGAGTTTCCCGCAACATTTCATGAAATAATTCATGAAATAATTTTCAATAGATATTGAAAAAAATAGATTCAATAGATATTGAAAAACAGAAAAAGAATTATCTTTGTGAATGATTTATTTTTATCATTCTGAAATTATTTCTGAATTATTTCGTGATATAATTCTTGACATGATTGCTGAATTGTTATGTTTTATTTAAAAAAATCTATTAATTCACACGAGTTTCCCGGAAGATTTCATGAAATAATTCATGTAAGATTTTTGAATAGATATTGAATTATTTTTGTGAATGATTAATTTGTATCTTTCTGAAATTATTTCTGAATTATTGCATGAAAGAATACTTGCAATAATTTCGAAATTATTTTATGTATTCTTTCAAAAAATCTTTTCAAAGTCCTTTCAGAATTAATTCTTGTAATTATTTTTTTTGCTATTTTGTTTTAAAAAATTTTATTTTAAAAATCTTTTTCAAAAGAATTCAAAATTATTTCTTGTATTAATTCACACGAGTTTCCCAGAAGATTTCATGAAATAATTCATGTAAGATTTTTGAATAGATACTGAATTATTTTTGTGAATGATTAATTTGTATCTTTCTGAAATTATTTCTGAATTATTGCATGAAAGAATACTTGCAATAATTTCGAAATTATTTTATGTATTCTTTCAAAAAATCTTTTCAAAGTCCTTTCAGAATTAATTCGTGTAATTATTTTTTTTGCTATTTTATTTTAAAAAATTTTATTCTAAAAATCTTTTCAAAGTCCTTTCAGAATTAATTCGTGTAATTATTTTTTTTTGCTAGTTTGTTTTAAAAAATTTTATTCTAAAAATCTTTTTCAAAACAATTCAAAATTATTTCTTGTATTAATTCACACGAGTTTCCCAGAAGATTTCATGAAATAATTCATGTAAGACTTTTGAATAGATATTGAATTATTTTTGTGAATGATTAATTTATATCTTTCTGAAATTATTTCTGAATTATTGCATGAAAGAATACTTGCAATAATTTCGAAATTATTTTATGTATTCTTTCAAAAAATCTTTTCAAAGTCCTTTCAGTATTAATTCGTGTAATTATTTTTTTTGCTATTTTGTTTTAAACAATTTTATTTTAAGAATCTTTTACAAAAGAATTCAAAATTATTTCTTGTATTAATACACACGAGTTTCCCAGAAGATTTCATGAAATAATTCATGTAAGATTTTTGAATAGATATTCAATTATTTTTGTGAATGATTAATTTGTATCTTTCTGAAATTATTTCTGAATAATTGCATGAAAGATTACTTGCAATAATTTCGAAATTATTTTATGTATTCTTTCAAAAAATCTTTTCAAAGTCCTTTCAGAATTAATTCGTGTAATTATTTTTTTTGCTATTATGTTTTAAAAAATTTTATTTTAAAAATCTGTTTCAAAACAATTCAAAATTATTTCTTGTATTAATTCAGACGAGTTTCCCAGAAGATTTCATGAAATAATTCATGTAAGATTTTTGAATAGATACTGAATTATTTTTGTGAATGATTAATTTGTATCTTTCTGAAATTATTTCTGAATTATTGCATGAAAGAATACTTGCAATAATTTCGAAATTATTTTATGTATTCTTTCAAAAAATCTTTTCAAAGTCCTTTCAGAATTAATTCGTGTAATTATTTTTTTTGCTATTTTGTTTTAAAAAATTTTATTCTAAAAATCTTTCCAAAGTCCTTTCAGAATTAATTCGTGTAATTATTTTTTTTTTGCTATTTTGTTTTAAAAAATTTTATTCTAAAAATCTTTTTCAAAACAATTCAAAATTATTTCTTGTATTAATTCACACGAGTTTCCCAGAAGATTTCATCAAATAATTCATGTAAGATTTTTGAATAGATACTGAATTATTTTTGTGAATGATTAATTTGTATCTTTCTAAAATTATTTCTGAATTATTGCATGAAAGAATACTTGCAATAATTTCGAAATTATTTTATGTATTCTTTCAAAAAATCTTTTCAAAGTCCTTTCAGAATTAATTCGTGTAATTATTTTTTTTGCTATTTTGTTTTAAAAAATTTTATTCTAAAAATCTTTTTCAAAAGAATTCAAAATTATTTCTTGTATTAATTCACACGAGTTTCCCAGAAGATTTCATGAAATAATTCATGTAAGATTTTTGAATAGATATTGAATTTTTTTTGTGAATGATTAATTTGTATCTTTCTGAAATTATTTCTGAAATATTGCATGAAAGAATACTTGCAATAATTTCGAAATTATTTTATGTATTCTTTCAAAAAATCTTTTCAAAGTCCTTTCGGAATTAATTCTTGTAATTATTTTTTTTGCTATTTTGTTTTAAAAAATTTTATTTTAAAAATCTTTTTCAAAAGAATTCAAAATTATTTCTTGTATTAATTCACACGAGTTTCCCAGAAGATTTCATGAAATAATTCATGTAAGATTTTTGAATAGATACTGAATTATTTTTGTGAATGATTAATTTGTATCTTTCTGAAATTATTTCTGAATTATTGCATGAAAGAATACTTGCAATAATTTCGAAATTATTTTATGTATTCTTTCAAAAAATCTTTTCAAAGTCCTTTCAGAATTAATTCGTGTAATTATTTTTTTTGCAATTTTGTTTTAAAAAATTTTATTCTAAAAATCTTTTCAAAGTCCTTTCAGAATTAATTCGTATAATTATTTTTTTCTTGCTATTTTGTTTTAAAAAATTTTATTCTAAAAATCTTTTTCAAAAGAATTCAAAATTATTTCTTGTATTAATTCACACGAGTTTCCCAGAAGATTTCATGAAATAATTCATGTAAGATTTTTGAATAGATACTGAATTATTTTTGTGAATGATTAATTTGTATCTTTCTGAAATTATTTCTGAATTATTGCATGAAAGAATACTTGCAATAATTTCGAAATTATTTTATGTATTCTTTCAAAAAATCTTTTCAAAGTCCTTTCAGAATTAATTCGTGTAATTATTTTTTTTGCAATTTTGTTTTAAAAAATTTTATTCTAAAAATCTTTTCAAAGTCCTTTCAGAATTAATTCGTATAATTATTTTTTTTTTGCTATTTTGTTTTAAAAAATTTTATTCTGAAAATCTTTTTCAAATCAATTCAAAATTATATCTTGTATTAATTCACACGAGTTTCCCAGAAGATTTCATGAAATAATTCATGTAAGATTTTTGAATAGATATTGAATTATTTTTGTGAATGATTAATTTGTATCTTTCTGAAATTATTTCTGAATTATTGCATGAAAGAATACTTGCAATAATTTCGAAATTATTTTATGTATTCTTTCAAAAAATCTTTTCAAAGTCCTTTCAGAATTAATTCGTGTAATTATTTTTTTTGCTATTTTGTTTTAAAAAATTTTATTTTAAAAATCTTTTTCAAAAGAATTCAAAATTATTTCTTGTATTAATTCACACGAGTTTCCCAGAAGATTTCATCAAATAATTCATGTAAGATTTTTGAATAGATACTGAATTATTTTTGTGAATGATTAATTTGTATCTTTCTAAAATTATTTCTGAATTATTGCATGAAAGAATACTTGCAATAATTTCGAAATTATTTTATGTATTCTTTCAAAAAATCTTTTCAAAGTCCTTTCAGAATTAATTCGTGTAATTATTTTTTTTGCTATTTTGTTTTAAAAATTTTATTTTAAAAATCTTTTTCAAAAGAATTCAAAATTATTTCTTGTATTAATTCACACGAGTTTCCCAGAAGATTTCATCAAATAATTCATGAAGATTTTTGAATAGATACTGAATTATTTTTGTGAATGATTAATATGTATCTTTCTAAAATTATTTCTGAATTATTGCATGAAAGAATACTTGCAATAATTTCGAAATTATTTTATGTATTCTTTCAAAAAATCTTTTCAAAGTCCTTTCAGAATTAATTCGTGTAATTATTTTTTTGCTATTTTGTTTTAAAAAATTTTATTCTAAAAATCTTTTTCAAAAGAATTCAAAATTATTTCTTGTATTAATTCACACGAGTTTCCCAGAAGATTTCATGAAATAATTCATGTAAGATTTTTGAATAGATATTGAATTATTTTTGTGAATGATTAATTTGTATCTTTCTGAAATTATTTCTGAATTATTGCATGAAAGAATACTTGCAATAATTTCGAAATTATTTTATGTATTCTTTCAAAAAATCTTTTCAAAGTCCTTTCAGAATTAATTCTTGTAATTATTTTTTTTGCTATTTTGTTTTAAAAAATTTTATTTTAAAAATCTTTTTCAAAAGAATTCAAAATTATTTCTTGTATTAATTCACACGAGTTTCCCAGAAGATTTCATGAAATAATTCATGTAAGATTTTTGAATAGATATTGAATTATTTTTGTGAATGATTAATTTGTATCTTTCTGAAATTATTTCTGAATTATTGCATGAAAGAATACTTGCAATAATTTCGAAATTATTTTATGTATTCTTTCAAAAAATCTTTTCAAAGTCCTTTCAGTATGAATTCGTGTAATTATTTTTTTTGCTATTTTGTTTTAAACAATTTTATTTTAAAAATCTTTTTCAAAAGAATTCAAAATTATTTCTTGTATTAATTCACACGAGTTTCCCAGAAGATTTCATGAAATAATTCATATAAGATTTTTGAATAGATATTGAATTATTTTTGTGAGTGATTAATTTGTATCTTTCTGAAATTATTTCTGAATTATTACATGAAAGAATACTTGCAATAATTTCGAAATTATTTTATGTATTCTTCAAAAATCTATTCAAAGCCCTTTCAGAATTAATTCGTGTAATTATTTTTTTTGCTATTTTGTTTTATAAAAATTTTATTTTAAAAATCTTTTTCAAAAGAATTCAAAATTATATCTTGTATTAATTCAGACGAGTTTCCCAGAAGATTTCATGAAATAATTCATGTAAGATTTTTGAATAGATACTGAATTATTTTTGTGAATGATTAATTTGTATCTTTCTAAAATTATTTCTGAATTATTGCATGAAAGAATACTTGCAATAATTTCGAAATTATTTTCTGTATTCTTTCAAAAAATCTTTTCAAAGTCCTTTCAGAATTAATTCGTGTAATTATTTTTTTTGCTATTTTGTTTTAAAAAATTTTATTCTAAAAATCTTTTTCAAAGTCCTTTCAGAATTAATGCGTGTAAATATTTTTTTTTGCTATTTTGTTTTAAAAAATTTTATTCTAAAAATCTTTTTCAAAACAATTCAAAATTATTTCTTGTATTAATTCACACGAGTTTCCCAGAAGATTTCATCAAATAATTCATGTAAGATTTTTGAATAGATACTGAATTATTTTTGTGAATGATTAATTTGTATCTTTCTAAAATTATTTCTGAATTATTGCATGAAAGAATACTTGCAATAATTTCGAAATTATTTTATGTATTCTTTCAAAAAATCTTTCAAAGTCCTTTCAGAATTAATTCGTGTAATTATTTTTTTTGCTATTTTGTTTTAAAAAATTTTATTCTAAAAATCTTTTTCAAAAGAATTCAAAATTATTTCTTGTATTAATTCACACGAGTTTCCCAGAAGATTTCATGAAATAATTCATGTAAGATTTTTGAATAGATATTGAATTATTTTTGTGAATGATTAATTTGTATCTTTCTGAAATTATTTCTGAATTATTGCATGAAAGAATACTTGCAATAATTTCGAAATTATTTTATGTATTCTTTCAAAAAATCTTTTCAAAGTCCTTTCAGAATTAATTCGTGTAATTATTTTTTTTGCTATTTTGTTTTAAAAAATTTTATTTTAAAATCTTTTTCAAAAGAATTCAAAATTATTTCTTGTATTAATTCACACGAGTTTCCCAGAAGATTTCATGAAATAATTCATGTAAGATTTTTGAATAGATACTGAATTATTTTTGTGAATGATTAATTTGTATCTTTCTGAAATTATTTCTGAATTATTGCATGAAAGAATACTTGCAATAATTTCGAAATTATTTTATGTATTCTTTCAAAAAATCTTTTCAAAGTCCTTTCAGAATTAATTCGTGTAATTATTTTTTTTGCTATTTTGTTTTAAAAAATTTTATTCTAAAAATCTTTTCAAAGTCCTTTCAGAATTAATTCGTGTAATTATTTTTTTTTGCTATTTTGTTTTAAAAAATTTTATTCTAAAAATCTTTTTCAAAACAATTCAAAATTATTTCTTGTATTAATTCACACGAGTTTCCCAGAAGATTTCATGAAATAATTCATGTAAGATTTTTGAATAGATATTGAATTATTTTTGTGAATGATTAATTTGTATCTTTCTGGAATTATTTCTGAATTATTGCATGAAAGAATACTTGCAATAATTTCGAAATTATTTTATGTATTCTTTCAAAAAATCTTTTCAAAGTCCTTTCAGAATTAATTCTTGTAATTATTTTTTTTGCTATTTTGTTTTAAAAAATTTTATTTTAAAAATCTTTTTCAAAAGAATTCAAAATTATTTCTTGTATTAATTCACACGAGTTTCCCAGAAGATTTCATCAAATAATTCATGTAAGATTTTTGAATAGATACTGAATTATTTTTGTGAATGATTAATTTGTATCTTTCTAAAATTATGTCTGAATTATTGCATGAAAGAATACTTGCAATAATTTCGAAATTATTTTATGTATTCTTTCAAAAAATCTTTTCAAAGTCCTTTCAGAATTAATTCGTGTAATTATTTTTTTTGCTATTTTGTTTTAAAAAATTTTATTTTAAAAATCTTTTTCAAAAGAATTCAAAATTATTTCTTGTATTAATTCACACGAGTTTCCCAGAAGATTTCATCAAATAATTCATGAAGATTTTTGAATAGATACTGAATTATTTTTGTGAATGATTAATATGTATCTTTCTAAAATTATTTCTGAATTATTGCATGAAAGAATACTTGCAATAATTTCGAAATTATTTTATGTATTCTTTTAAAAAATCTTTTCAAAGTCCTTTCAGAATTAATTCGTGTAATTATTTTTTTTGCTATTTTGTTTTAAAAAATTTTATTCTAAAAATCTTTTTCAAAAGAATTCAAAATTATTTCTTGTATTAATTCACACGAGTTTCCCAGAAGATTTCATGAAATAATTCATGTAAGATTTTTGAATAGATATTGAATTATTTTTGTGAATGATTAATTTGTATCTTTCTGAAATTATTTCTGAATTATTGCATGAAAGAATACTTGCAATAATTTCGAAATTATTTTATGTATTCTTTCAAAAAATCTTTTCAAAGTCCTTTCAGAATTAATTCTTGTAATTATTTTTTTTGCTATTTTGTTTTAAAAAATTTTATTTTAAAAACCTTTTTCAAAAGAATTCAAAATTATTTCTTGTATTAATTTACACGAGTTTCCCAGAAGATTTCATGAAATAATTCATGTAAGATTTTTGAATAGATATTGAATTATTTTTGTGAATGATTAATTTGTATCTTTCTGAAATTATTTCTGAATTAATGCATGAAAGAATACTTGCAGTAATTTCGAAATTATTTTATGTATTCTTTCAAAAAATCTTTTCAAAGTCCTTTCAGTATGAATTCGTGTAATTATTTTTTTTTGCTATTTTGTTTTAAACAATTTTATTTTAAAAATCTTTTTCAAAAGAATTCAAAATTATTTCTTGTATTAATTCACACGAGTTTCCCAGAAGATTTCATGAAATAATTCATATAAGATTTTTGAATAGATATTGAATTATTTTTGTGAATGATTAATTTGTATCTTTCTGAAATTATTTCTGAATTATTACATGAAAGAATACTTGCAATAATTTCGAAATTATTTTATGTATTCTTCAAAAAATCTATTCAAAGTCCTTTCAGAATTAATTCGTGTAATTATTTTTTTTGCTATTTTGTTTTAAAAAATTTTATTTTAAAAATCTTTTCCAAAAGAATTCAAAATTATTTCTTGTATTAATTCAGACGAGTTTCCCAGAAGATTTCATGAAATAATTCATGTAAGATTTTTGAATAGATACTGAATTATTTTTGTGAATGATTAATTTGTATCTTTCTAAAATTATTTCTGAATTATTGCATGAAAGAATACTTGCAATAATTTCGAAATTATTTTCTGTATTCTTTCAAAAAATCTTTTCAAAGTCCTTTCAGAATTAATTCGTGTAATTATTTTTTTTGCTATTTTGTTTTAAAAAATTTTATTCTAAAAATCTTTTTCAAAGTCCTTTCAGAATTAATGCGTGTAAATATTTTTTTTTGCTATTTTGATTTAAAAAATTTTATTCTAAAAATCTTTTTCAAAACAATTCAAAATTATTTCTTGTATTAATTCACACGAGTTTCCCAGAAGATTTCATCAAATAATTCATGTAAGATTTTTGAATAGATACTGAATTATTTTTGTGAATGATTAATTTGTATCTTTCTAAAATTATTTCTGAATTATTGCATGAAAGAATACTTGCAATAATTTCGAAATTATTTTATGTATTCTTTCAAAAAATCTTTCAAAGTCCTTAATTCACACGAGTTTCCCAGAAGATTTCATGAAATAATTCATGTAAGATTTTTGAATAGATATTGAATTATTTTTGTGAATGATTAATTTGTACCTTTCTGAAATTATTTCTGAATTATTGCATGAAAGAATACTTGCAATAATTTCGAAATTATTTTATGTATTCTTTCAAAAAATCTTTTCAAAGTCCTTTCAGAATTAATTCGTGTAATTATTTTTTTTGCTATTTTGTTTTAAAAAATTTTATTTTAAAAATCTTTTTCAAAAGAATTCAAAATTATTTCTTGTATTAATTCACACGAGTTTCCCAGAAGATTTCATGAAATAATTCATGTAAGATTTTTGAATAGATACTGAATCATTTTTGTGAATGATTAATTTGTATCTTTCTAAAATTATTTCTGAATTATTGCATGAAAGAATACTTGCAATAATTTCGAAATTATTTTATGTATTCTTTCAAAAAATCTTTTCAAAGTCCTTTCAGAATTAATTCGTGTAATTATTTTTTTTGCTATTTTGTTTTAAAAAATTTTATTCTAAAAATCTTTTTCAAATGAATTCAAAATTATTTCTTGTATTAATTCACATGAGTTTCCCAGAAGATTTCATGAAATAATTCATGTAAGATTTTTGAATAGATATTGAATTATTTTTGTGAATGATTAATTTGTATCTTTCTGAAATTATTTCTGAATTATTGCATGAAAGAATACTTGCAATAATTTCGAAATTATTTTATGTATTCTTTCAAAAAATCTTTTCAAAGTCCTTTCAGAATTAATTCTTGTAATTATTTTTTTGGCTATTTTGTTTTAAAAAATTTTATTTTAAAAATTTTTTTCAAAAGAATTCAAAATTATTTCTTGTATTAATTCACATGAGTTTCCCAGAAGATTTCATGAAATAATTCATGTAAGATTTTTGAATAGATACTGAATTATTTTTGTGAATGATTAATTTGTATCTTTCTGAAATTATTTCTGAATTATTGCATGAAAGAATACTTCCAATAATTTCGAAATTATTTTATGTATTCTTTCAAAAAATCTTTTCAAAGTCCTTTCAGAATTAATTCGTGTAATTATTTTTTTTGCTATTTTGTTTTAAAAAATTTTATTCTAAAAATCTTTTCAAAGTCCTTTCAGAATTAATTCATGTAATTATTTTTTTTTTGCTATTTTGTTTTAAAAAATTTTATTCTAAAAATCTTTTTCAAAACAATTCAAAATTATTTCTTGTATTAATTCACACGAGTTTCCCAGAAGATTTCATGAAATAATTCATGTAAGATTTTTGAATAGATATTGAATTATTTTTGTGAATGATTAATTTGTATCTTTCTGGAATTATTTCTGAATTATTGCATGAAAGAATACTTGCAATAATTTCGAAATTATTTTATGTATTCTTTCAAAAAATCTTTTCAAAGTCCTTTCAGAATTAATTCTTGTAATTATTTTTTTGCTATTTTGTTTTAAAAAATTTTATTTTAAAAATCTTTTTCAAAAGAATTCAAAATTATTTCTTGTATTAATTCACACGAGTTTCCCAGAAGATTTCATGAAATAATTCATGTAAGATTTTTGAATAGATACTGAATTATTTTTGTGAATGATTAATTTGTATCTTTCTGAAATTATTTCTGAATTATTGCATGAAAGAATACTTGCAATAATTTCGAAATTATTTTATGTATTCTTTCAAAAAATCTTTTCAAAGTCCTTTCAGAATTAATTCGTGTAATTATTTTTTTTGCTATTTTGTTTTAAAAAATTTTATTCTAAAAATCTTTTCAAAGTCCTTTCAGAATTAATTCGTGTAATTATTTTTTTTTGCTATTTTGTTTTAAAAAATTTTATTCTAAAAATCTTTTTCAAAACAATTCAAAATTATTTCTTGTATTAATTCACACGAGTTTCCCAGAAGATTTCATGAAATAATTCATGTAAGATTTTTGAATAGATATTGAATTATTTTTGTGAATGATTAATTTGTATCTTTCTGGAATTATTTCTGAATTATTGCATGAAAGAATACTTGCAATAATTTCGAAATTATTTTATGTATTCTTTCAAAAAATCTTTTCAAAGTCCTTTCAGAATTAATTCTTGTAATTATTTTTTTTTGCTATTTTGTTTTAAAAAATTTTATTTTAAAAATCTTTTTCAAAAGAATTCAAAATTATTTCTTGTATTAATTCACACGAGTTTCCCAGAAGATTTCATGAAATAATTCATGTAAGATTTTTGAATAGATACTGAATTATTTTTGTGAATGATTCATTTGTATCTTTCTGAAATTATTTCTGAATTATTGCATGAAAGAATACTTGCAATAATTTCGAAATTATTTTATGTATTCTTTCAAAAAATCTTTTCAAAGTCCTTTCAGAATTAATTCGTGTAATTATTTTTTTTGCTATTTTGTTTTAAAAAATTTTATTCTAAAAATCTTTTCAAAGTCCTTTCAGAATTAATTCGTGTAATTATTTTTTTTTTTTGTTTTAAAAAATTTTATTCTAAAAATGTTTTTCAAAACAATTCAAAATTATTTCTTGTATTAATTCACACGAGTTTCCCAGAAGATTTCATGAAATAATTCATGTAAGATTTTTGAATAGATATTGAATTATTTTTGTGAATGATTAATTTGTATCTTTCTGAAATTATTTCTGAATTATTGCATGAAAGAATACTTGCAATAATTTCGAAATTATTTTATGTATTCTTTCAAAAAATCTTTTCAAAGTCCTTTCAGAATTAATTCGTGTAATTATTTTTTTTGCTATTTTGTTTTAAACAATTTTATTTTAAAAATCTTTTTCAAAAGAATTCAAAATTATTTCTTTTATTAATTCAGACGAGTTTCCCAGAAGATTTCATGAAATAATTCATGTAAGATTTTTGAATAGATATTGAATTATTTTTGTGAATGATTAATTTGTATCTTTCTGGAATTATTTCTGAATTATTGCATGAAAGAATACTTGCAATAATTTCGAAATTATTTTATGTATTCTTTCAAAAAATCTTTTCAAAGTCCTTTCAGAATTAATTCTTGTAATTATTTTTTTTGCTATTTTGTTTTAAAAAATTTTATTTTAAAAATCTTTTTCAAAAGAATTCAAAATTATTTCTTGTATTAATTCACACGAGTTTCCCAGAAGATTTCACGAAATAATTCATGTAAGATTTTTGAATAGATACTGAATTATTTTTGTGAATGATTAATTTGTATCTTTCTGAAATTATTTCTGAATTATTGTATGAAAGAATACTTGCAATAATTTCGCAATTATTTTATGTATTCTTTCAAAAAATCTTTTCAAAGTCCTTTCAGAATTAATTCGTGTAATTATTTTTTTTGCTATTTTGTATTAAAAAATTTTAGTCTAAAAATCTTTTCAAAGTCCTTTCAGAATTAATTCGTGTAATTATTTTTTTTTTGCTATTTTGTTTTAAAAAATTTTATTCTAAAAATCTTTTTCAAAACAATTCAAAATTATTTCTTGTATTAATTCACACGAGTTTCCCAGAAGATTTCATGAAATAATTCATGTAAGATTTTTGAATAGATATTGAATTATTTTTGTGAATGATTAATTTGTATCTTTCTGAAATTATTTCTGAATTATTGCATGAAAGAATACTTGCAATAATTTCGAAATTATTTTATGTATTCTTTCAAAAAATCTTTTCAAAGTCCTTTCAGTATGAATTCGTGTAATTATTTTTTTTGCTATTTTGTTTTAAACAATTTTATTTTAAAAATCTTTTTCAAAAGAATTCAAAATTACTTCTTGTATTAATTCACACGAGTTTCCCAGAAGATTTCATGAAATAATTCATATAAGATTTTTGAATAGATATTGAATTATTTTTGTGAATGATTAATTTGTATCTTTCTGAAATTATTTCTGAATTATTACATGAAAGAATACTTGCAATAATTTCGAAATTATTTTATGTATTCTTTCAAAAAATCTTTTCAAAGTCCTTTCAGAATTAATTCGTGTAATTATTTTTTTTGCTCTTTTGTTTTAAAAAATTTTATTTTAAAAATCTTTTTCAAAAGAATTCAAAATTATTTCTTGTATTAATTCAGACGAGTTTCCCAGAAGATTTCATGAAATAATTCATGTAAGATTTTTGAATAGATACTGAATTATTTTTGTGAATGATTAATTTGTATCTTTCTAAAATTATTTCTGAATTATTGCATGAAAGAATACTTGCAATAATTTCGAAATTATTTTATGTATTCTTTCAAAAAATCTTTTCAAAGTCCTTTCAGAATTAATTCGTGTAATTATTTTTTTTGCTATTTTGTTTTAAAAAATTTTATTCTAAAAATCTTTTTCAAAACAATTCAAAATTATTTCTTGTATTAATTCACACGAGTTTCCCAGAAGATTTCATCAAATAATTCATGTAAGATTTTTGAATAGATACTGAATTATTTTTGTGAATGATTATTTTGTATCTTTCTAAAATTATTTCTGAATTATTGCATGAAAGAATACTTGCAATAATTTCGAAATTATTTTATGTATTCTTTCAAAAACTCTTTCAAAGTCCTTTCAGAATTAATTCGTGTAATTATTTTTTTTGCTATTTTGTTTTAAAAAATTTTATTCTAAAAATCTTTTTCAAAAGAATTCAAAATTATTTCTTGTATTAATTCACACGAGTTTCCCAGAAGATTTCATGAAATAATTCATGTAAGATTTTTGAATAGATATTGAATTATTTTTGTGAATGATTAATTTGTATCTTTCTGAAATTATTTCTGAATTATTGCATGAAAGAATACTTGCAATAATTTCGAAATTATTTTATGTATTCTTTCAAAAAATCTTTTCAAAGTCCTTTCAGAATTAATTCGTGTAATTATTTTTTTTGCTATTTTGTTTTAAAAAATTTTATTTTAAAAATCTTTTTCAAAAGAATTCAAAATTATTTCTTGTATTAATTCACACGAGTTTCCCAGAAGATTTCATGAAATAATTCATGTAAGATTTTTGAATAGATACTGAATCATTTTTGTGAATGATTAATTTGTATCTTTCTAAAATTATTTCTGAATTATTGCATGAAAGAATACTTGCAATAATTTCGAAATTATTTTATGTATTCTTTCAAAAAATCTTTTCAAAGTCCTTTCAGAATTAATTCGTGTAATTATTTTTTTTGCTATTTTGTTTTAAAAAATTTTATTCTAAAAATCTTTTTCAAATGAATTCAAAATTATTTCTTGTATTAATTCACATGAGTTTCCCAGAAGATTTCATGAAATAATTCATGTAAGATTTTTGAATAGATATTGAATTATTTTTGTGAATGATTAATTTGTATCTTTCTGAAATTATTTCTGAATTATTGCACGAAAGAATACTTGCAATAATTTCGAAATTATTTTATGTATTCTTTCAAAAAATCTTTTCAAAGTCCTTTCAGAATTAATTCGTGTAATTATTTTTTTTGCTATTTTGTTTTAAAAAATTTTATTCTAAAAATCTTTTCAAAGTCCTTTCAGAATTAATCCGTGTAATTATTTTTTTTTGCTATTTTGTTTTAAAAAATTTTATTCTAAAAATCTTTTTCAAAACAATTCAAAATTATTTCTTGTATTATTTCACACGAGTTTCCCAGAAGATATCATGAAATAATTCATGTAAGATTTTTGAATAGATATTGAATTATTTTTGTGAATGATTAATTTGTATCTTTCTGGAATTATTTCTGAATTATTGCATGAAAGAATACTTGCAATAATTTCGAAATTATTTTATGTATTCTTTCAAAAAATCTTTTCAAAGTCCTTTCAGAATTAATTCTTGTAATTATTTTTTTTGCTATTTTGTTTTAAAAAATTTTATTTTAAAAATCTTTTTCAAAAGAATTCAAAATTATTTCTTGTATTAATTCACACGAGTTTCCCAGAAGATTTCATCAAATAATTCATGTAAGATTTTTGAATAGATACTGAATTATTTTTGTGAATGATTAATTTGTATCTTTCTAAAATTATTTCTGAATTATTGCATGAATGAATACTTGCAATAATTTCGAAATTATTTTATGTATTCTTTCAAAAAATCTTTTCAAAGTCCTTTCAGAATTAATTCGTGTAATTATTTTTTTTGCTATTTTGTTTTAAAAAATTTTATTCTAAAAATCTTTTTCAAAAGAATTCAAAATTATTTCTTGTATTAATTCACACGAGTTTCCCAGAAGATTTCATGAAATAATTCATGTAAGATTTTTGAATAGATATTGAATTATTTTTGTGAATGATTAATTTGTATCTTTCTGAAATTATTTCTGAATTATTGCATGAAAGAATACTTGCAATAATTTCGAAATTATATTATGTATTCTTTCAAAAATCTTTTCAAAGTCCTTTCAGAAATAATTCTTGAAATTTATTTTTTTGCTATTTTGTTTTAAAAAATTTTATTTTAAAAATCTTTTTCAAAAGAATTCAAAATTATTTCTTGTATTAATTCACACGAGTTTCCCAGAAGATTTCATGAAATAATTCATGTAAGATTTTTGAATAGATATTGAATTATTTTTGTGAATGATTAATTTGTATCTTTCTGAAATTATTTCTGAATTATTGCATGAAAGAATACTTGCAATAATTTCGAAATTATTTTATGTATTCTTTCAAAAAATCTTTTCAAAGTCCTTTCAGTATGAATTCGTGTAATTGTTTTTTTTGCTATTTTGTTTTAAACAATTTTATTTTAAAAATCTTTTTCAAAAGAATTCAAAATTACTTCTTGTATTAATTCACACGAGTTTCCCAGAAGATTTCATGAAATAATTCATATAAGATTTTTGAATAGATATTGAATTATTTTTGTGAATGATTAATTTGTATCTTTCTGAAATTATTTCTGAATTATTACATGAAAGAATACTTGCAATAATTTCGAAATTATTTTATGTATTCTTTCAAAAAATCTTTTCAAAGTCCTTTCAGAATTAATTCGTGTAATTATTTTTTTTGCTCTTTTGTTTTAAAAAATTTTATTTTAAAAATCTTTTTCAAAAGAATTCAAAATTATTTCTTGTATTAATTCACACGAGTTTCCCAGAAGATTTCATGAAATAATTCATGTAAGATTTTGAATAGATACTGAATTATTTTTGTGAATGATTAATTTGTATCTTTCTGAAATTATTTCTGAATTATTGCATGAAAGAATACTTCCAATAATTTCGAAATTATTTTATGTATTCTTTCAAAAAATCTTTTCAAAGTCCTTTCAGAATTAATTCGTGTAATTATTTTTTTTGCTATTTTGTTTTAAAAAATTTTATTCTAAAAATCTTTTCAAAGTCCTTTCAGAATTAATTCGTGTAATTATTTTTTTTTTTTGCTATTTTGTTTTAAAAAATTTTATTCTAAAAATCTTTTTCAAAACAATTCAAAATTATTTCTTGTATTAATTCACACGAGTTTCCCAGAAGATTTCATGAAATAATTCATGTAAGATTTTTGAATAGATATTGAATTATTTTTGTGAATGATTAATTTGTATCTTTCTGGAATTATTTCTGAATTATTGCATGAAAGAATACTTGCAATAATTTCGAAATTATTTTATGTATTCTTTCAAAAAATCTTTTCAAAGTCCTTTCAGAATTAATTCTTGTAATTATTTTTTTTGCTATTTTGTTTTAAAAAATTTTATTTTAAAAATCTTTTTCAAAAGAATTCAAAATTATTTCTTGTATTAATTCACACGAGTTTCCCAGAAGATTTCATGAAATAATTCATGTAAGATTTTTGAATAGATACTGAATTATTTTTGTGAATGATTAATTTGTATCTTTCTGAAATTATTTCTGAATTATTGCATGAAAGAATACTTGCAATAATTTCGAAATTATTTTATGTATTCTTTCAAAAAATCTTTTCAAAGTCCTTTCAGAATTAATTCGTGTAATTATTTTTTTTGCTATTTTGTTTTAAAAAATTTTATTCTAAAAATCTTTTCAAAGTCCTTTCAGAATTAATTCGTGTAATTATTTTTTTTGCTCTTTTGTTTTAAAAAATTTTATTTTAAAAATCTTTTTCAAAAGAATTCAAAATTATTTCTTTTATTAATTCAGACGAGTTTCCCAGAAGATTTCATGAAATAATTCATGTAAGATTTTTGAATAGATATTGAATTATTTTTGTGAATGATTAATTTGTATCTTTCTGGAATTATTTCTGAATTATTGCATGAAAGAATACTTGCAATAATTTCGAAATTATTTTATGTATTCTTTCAAAAAATCTTTTCAAAGTCCTTTCAGAATTAATTCTTGTAATTATTTTTTTTGCTATTTTGTTTTAATAAATTTTATTTTAAAAATCTTTTTCAAAAGAATTCAAAATTATTTCTTGTATTAATTCACACGAGTTTCCCAGAAGATTTCACGAAATAATTCATGTAAGATTTTTGAATAGATACTGAATTATTTTTGTGAATGATTAATTTGTATCTTTCTGAAATTATTTCTGAATTATTACATGAAAGAATACTTGCAATAATTTCGAAATTATTTTATGTATTCTTTCAAAAAATCTTTTCAAAGTCCTTTCAGAATTAATTCGTGTAATTATTTTTTTTGCTATTTTGTTTTAAAAAATTTTATTTTAAAAATCTTTTTCAAAAGAATTCAAAATTATTTCTTGTATTAATTCAGACGAGTTTCCCAGAAGATTTCATGAAATAATTCATGTAAGATTTTTGAATAGATACTGAATTATTTTTGTGAATGATTAATTTGTATCTTTCTAAAATTATTTCTGAATTATTGCATGAAAGAATACTTGCAATAATTTCGAAATTATTTTATGTATTCTTTCAAAAAATCTTTTCAAAGTCCTTTCAGAATTAATTCGTGTAATTATTTTTTTTGCTATTTTGTTTTAAAAAATTTTATTCTAAAAATCTTTTTCAAAGTCCTTTCAGAATTAATTCGTGTAATTATTATTTTTTGCTATTTTGTTTTAAAAAATTTTATTCTAAAAATCTTTTTCAAAAGAATTGAAAATTATTTCTTGTATTAATTCACACGAGTTTCCCAGAAGATTTCATGAAATAATTCATGTAAGATTTTTGAATAGATATTGAATTATTTTTGTGAATGATTAATTTGTATCTTTCTGAAATTATTTCTGAATTATTGCATGAAAGAATACTTGCAATAATTTCGAAATTATATTATGTATTCTTTCAAAAAATCTTTTCAAAGTCCTTTCAGAATTAATTCTTGTAATTATTTTTTTTGCTATTTTGTTTTAAAAAATTTTATTTTAAAAATCTTTTTCAAAAGAATTCAAAATTATTTCTTGTATTAATTCACACGAGTTTCCCAGAAGATTTCATGAAATAATTCATGTAAGATTTTTGAATAGATATTGAATTATTTTTGTGAATGATTAATTTGTATCTTTCTGAAATTATTTCTGAATTATTGCATGAAAGAATACTTGCAATAATTTCGAAATTATTTTATGTATTCTTTCAAAAAATCTTTTCAAAGTCCTTTCAGTATGAATTCGTGTAATTATTTTTTTTGCTATTTTGTTTTAAACAATTTTATTTTAAAAATCTTTTTCAAAAGAATTCAAAATTACTTCTTGTATTAATTCACACGAGTTTCCCAGAAGATTTCATGAAATAATTCATATAAGATTTTTGAATAGATATTGAATTATTTTTGTGAATGATTAATTTGTATCTTTCTGAAATTATTTCTGAATTATTACATGAAAGAATACTTGCAATAATTTCGAAATTATTTTATGTATTCTTTCAAAAAATCTTTTCAAAGTCCTTTCAGAATTAATTCGTGTAATTATTTTTTTTGCTCTTTTGTTTTAAAAAATTTTATTTTAAAAATCTTTTTCAAAAGAATTCAAAATTATTTCTTGTATTAATTCACACGAGTTTCCCAGAAGATTTCATGAAATAATTCATGTAAGATTTTTGAATAGATACTGAATTATTTTTGTGAATGATTAATTTGTATCTTTCTGAAATTATTTCTGAATTATTGCATGAAAGAATACTTCCAATAATTTCGAAATTATTTTATGTATTCTTTCAAAAAATCTTTTCAAAGTCCTTTCAGAATTAATTCGTGTAATTATTTTTTTTGCTATTTTGTTTTAAAAAATTTTATTCTAAAAATCTTTTCAAAGTCCTTTCAGAATTAATTCGTGTAATTATTTTTTTTGCTATTTTGTTTTAAAAAATTTTATTCTAAAAATCTTTTTCAAAAGAATTCAAAATTATTTCTTGTATTAATTCACACGAGTTTCCCAGAAGATTTCATGAAATAATTCATGTAAGATTTTTGAATAGATATTGAATTATTTTTTGTGAATGATTAATTTGTATCTTTCTGGAATTATTTCTGAATTATTGCATGAAAGAATACTTGCAATAATTTCGAAATTATTTTATGTATTCTTTCAAAAAATCTTTTCAAAGTCCTTTCAGAATTAATTCTTGTAATTATTTTTTTTGCTATTTTGTTTTAAAAAATTTTATTTTAAAAATCTTTTTCAAAAGAATTCAAAATTATTTCTTGTATTAATTCACACGAGTTTCCCAGAAGATTTCATGAAATAATTCATGTAAGATTTTTGAATAGATACTGAATTATTTTTGTGAATGATTAATTTGTATCTTTCTGAAATTATTTCTGAATTATTGCATGAAAGAATACTTGCAATAATTTCGAAATTATTTTATGTATTCTTTCAAAAAATCTTTTCAAAGTCCTTTCAGAATTAATTCGTGTAATTATTTTTTTGCTATTTTGTTTTAAAAATTTTATTCTAAAAATCTTTTCAAAGTCCTTTCAGAATTAATTCGTGTAATTATTTTTTTTGCTCTTTTGTTTTAAAAATTTTATTTTAAAAATCTTTTTCAAAAGAATTCAAAATTATTTCTTTTATTAATTCAGACGAGTTTCCCAGAAGATTTCATGAAATAATTCATGTAAGATTTTTGAATAGATATTGAATTATTTTTGTGAATGATTAATTTGTATCTTTCTGGAATTATTTCTGAATTATTGCATGAAAGAATACTTGCAATAATTTCGAAATTATTTTATGTATTCTTTCAAAAAATCTTTTCAAAGTCCTTTCAGAATTAATTCTTGTAATTATTTTTTTTGCTATTTTGTTTTAATAAATTTTATTTTAAAAATCTTTTTCAAAAGAATTCAAAATTATTTCTTGTATTAATTCACACGAGTTTCCCAGAAGATTTCACGAAATAATTCATGTAAGATTTTTGAATAGATACTGAATTATTTTTGTGAATGATTAATTTGTATCTTTCTGAAATTATTTCTGAATTATTACATGAAAGAATACTTGCAATAATTTCGAAATTATTTTATGTATTCTTTCAAAAAATCTTTTCAAAGTCCTTTCAGAATTAATTCGTGTAATTATTTTTTTTGCTATTTTGTTTTAAAAAATTTTATTTTAAAAATCTTTTTCAAAAGAATTCAAAATTATTTCTTGTATTAATTCAGACGAGTTTCCCAGAAGATTTCATGAAATAATTCATGTAAGATTTTTGAATAGATACTGAATTATTTTTGTGAATGATTAATTTGTATCTTTCTAAAATTATTTCTGAATTATTGCATGAAAGAATACTTGCAATAATTTCGAAATTATTTTATGTATTCTTTCAAAAAATCTTTTCAAAGTCCTTTCAGAATTAATTCGTGTAATTATTTTTTTTGCTATTTTGTTTTAAAAAATTTTATTCTAAAAATCTTTTTCAAAGTCCTTTCAGAATTAATTCGTGTAATTATTATTTTTTGTTATTTTGTTTTAAAAAATTTTATTCTAAAAATCTTTTTCAAAACAATTCAAAATTATTTCTTGTATTAATTCACACGAGTTTCCCAGAAGATTTCATCAAATAATTCATGTAAGATTTTTGAATAGATACTGAATTATTTTTGTGAATGATTAATTTGTATCTTTCTAAAATTATTTCTGAATTATTGTATGAAAGAATACTTGCAATAATTTCGAAATTATTTTATGTATTCTTTCAAAAAATCTTTTCAAAGTCCTTTCAGAATTAATTCGTGTAATTATTTTTTTTGCTATTTTGTTTGAAAAAATTTTATTCTAAAAATCTTTTTCAAAAGAATTCAAAATTATTTCTTGTATTAATTGACACGAGTTTCCCAGAAGATTTCATGAAATAATTCATGTAATATTTTTGAATAGATATTGAATTATTTTTGTGAATGATTAATTTGTATCTTTCTGAAATTATTTCTGAATTATTGCATGAAAGAATACTTGCAATAATTTCGAAATTATTTTATGTATTCTTTCAAAAAATCTTTTCAAAGTCCTTTCAGAATTAATTCGTGTAATTATTTTTTTTGCTATTTTGTTTTAAAAAATTTTATTCTAAAAATCTTTTTCAAAACAATTCAAAATTATTTCTTGTATTAATTCACACGAGTTTACCAGAAGATTTCATGAAATAATTCATGTAAGATTTTTGAATAGATATTGAATTATTTTTATGAATGATTAATTTGTATCTTTCTGAAATTATTTCTGAATTATTGCATGAAAGAATACTTGCAATAATTTCGAAATTATTTTATGTATTCTTTCAAAAAATCTTTTCAAAGTCCTTTCAGAATTAATTCGTGTAATTATTTTTTGGTAACACTTTTTTTATTTTTTTGGAAGATTTTTGAAAGTATTTTGTAAGGATTCCATATATTATTTTAAAAATTAATTTAAAATTAATTTTTTTTCCTTTTAAAATTCTTTCTAAATCATTTCAATGTATTAATTCATGAATTATTTCATGTAATTATTTCAGTTTTCTTTCATGCTGTATGGGTTCAGTATATGACGTGACTATAACCTGCAATTTCCCGGCCGCAAAACGTGCATGGCAAACTTTTGAGCCAGGGTATGAAGTACTATTCCGATATTTTACTATTATACACATATACGATAAAAATTCATCCAAGATAAATTTCACAAAAACTTTTTTCCACAAAAAGTCGCTTTAATAGAATATTATATTACTAAGAAAAACAATCGAGGAGTACGTTGACGCGTTATTTATTCGTTTATTTAAATGTTATAGGTATATACATATGTAAGAAAACATATAAATTAATAACTTATTGAGAGGTTAATCAATTATGCACGCATATATCAAATGGCTGGAGGGGCCTGGTAGGTCAACAAAAACTTGCACAACAACTGACAAAATTCTGTACAAGTTTAACAATACAGATTTTGATAACACAAAAAAATACAAAGTTCAGCACTTAAATGGTCAAACGTACAAGGCACAAATATATTATTTAGCAGGTAGATTATTATCTATGTTTAGTATTTACTATATTTAGTATGTAATTATATTATAAATGTTGTTATTAATATTAGTATAAATAATGGTTCTTACTTTATTGTAGAAAGTAAACAAAAGCTTGAGAAAGCCATTGAAAGTGGTCGGTTCAATGCTCGACCACAGTCATTATTGCAGACTGCATCTGAGAATGAAAATAGTTTGCCCAAAAACAAATCTAAATTACAACTGACAAAAAAGGTAAATCTATGTTTTTCAAATTATATTTTTTAATGTTCACTTAAAAATAATACACTTTTATATAGGAAAAGAATATGAAAGGATTTTGTGAAATAATGAATATTAAAAAAGAACAATTGACATCATTAATATCACCACAAGTCGAAGAAAAAGGTATAGAGGAATCCTGCGAATCAAATACAGATCAAGTCAACTTAAATAATAGTAATGTTAAAAAAGACAACAGTTGCACTCATGTAAATTTGAGAGGAAAGTCGACTAAAACAAGCACAGACTCTCAACTTACAGAAGCATCACTAGATAAAAAGAATGATATGGATAACAAAAAGAAGAAAACACATGTAAGAAAACCAAAATTTAGTTTGAACTCATTATATACACATTTATGTATATGCAGACACGCAGACTTATATTTGTTTAATATAAATAAACTATATTAATAATAATAAACTTGTTTATATATCTAAATAAGTTTTATTATTAATATGCGAATATTTAATTATTTTATGTTTAACCTCTTATTAATTAATAATACTAATAGTTTTATTGTGTTACACAGGTAGAATTTAGTGAAACTAAGGGCAGTATTGAAAACATCTCCACCTCGAGTATGTATAGGACAGAAAAGACAGAAAAGGTACCAACCAACAGTTCCTTTGTAAAATCAAAGGAAAGGTGTAAAAAACGAAAACTTGGACCTCCATTAAAAGAAGTAATAACCTCACAGAAGAAGAATAAAACCATTGCTAAAGTAAGTAGTAATGTGTAATAATAAGATCTATACGTGCTGCCCATACAGCATGAAAGAAAACTGAAATAATTACATGAAATAATTCATGAATTAATACATTGAAATGATTTAGAAAGAATTTTAAAAGGAAAAAAAATTAATTTTAAATTAATTTTTAAAATAATATATGGAATCCTTACAAAATACTTTCAAAAATCTTCCAAAAAAATAAAAAAAGTGTTACCAAAAAATAATTACACGAATTAATTCTGAAAGGACTTTGAAAAGATTTTTTGAAAGAATACATAAAATAATTACGAAATTATTCCAAGTATTCTTTCATGCAATAATTCAGAAATAATTTTAGAAAGATACAAATTAATCATTCACAAAAATAATTCAGTATCTATTCAAAAATCTTACATGAATTATTTCATGAAATCTTCTGGGAAACTCGTGTGAATTAATACAAGAAATAATTTTGAATTCTTTTGAAAAAGATTTTTAAAATAAAATTTTTTAAAACAAAATAGCAAAAAAAATAATTACACGAATTAATACTGAAAGGACTTTGAAAAGATTTTTTGAAAGAATACATAAAATAATTTCGAAATTATTGCAAGTATTCTTTCATGCAATAATTCAGAAATAATTTCAGAAAGATACAAATTAATCATTCACAAAAATAATTCAATATCTATTCAAAAATCTTACATGAATTATTTCATGAAATCTTCTGGGAAACTCGTGTGAATTAATACAAGAAATAATTTGGAATTCTTTTGAAAAAGATTTTTAGAATAAAATTTTTTAAAACAAAATAGCAAAAAAAATAATTACACGAATTAATTCTGAAAGGACTTTGAAAAGATTTTTAGAATAAAATTTTTTAAAACAAAATAGCAAAAAAAATAATTACACGAATTAATTCTGAAAGGACTTTGAAAAGATTTTTTGAAAGAATACATAAAATAATTTCGAAATTATTGCAAGTATTCTTTCATGCAATAATTCAGAAATAATTTCAGAAAGATACAAATTAATCATTCACAAAAATAATTCAGTATCTATTCAAAAATCTTACATGAATTATTTCATGAAATCTTCTGGGAAACTCGTCTGAATTAATACAAGAAATAATTTTGAATTCTTTTGAAAAAGATTTTTAAAATAAATTTTTTAAAACAAAATAGCAAAAAAAATAATTATACGAATTAATACTGAAAGGACTTTGAAAAGATTTTTTGAAAGAATACATAAAATAATTTCGAAATTATTGCAAGTATTCTTTAATGCAATAATTCAGAAATAATTTCAGAAAGATACAAATTAATCATTCACAAAAATAATTCAATATCTATTCAAAAATCTTACATGAATTATTTCATGAAATCTTCTGGGAAACTCGTGTGAATTAATACAAGAAATAATTTTGAATTCTTTTGAAAAAGATTTTTAGAATAAAATTTTTTAAAACAAAATAGCAAAAAAAATAATTACACGAATTAATTCTGAAAGGACTTTGAAAAGATTTTTTGAAAGAATACATAAAATAATTTCGAAATTATTGCAAGTATTCTTTCATGCAATAATTCAGAAATAATTTTAGAAAGATACAAATTAATCATTCACAAAAAAAATTCAGTATCTATTCAAAAATCTTACATGAATTATTTGATCAAATCTTCTGGGAAACTCGTGTGAATTAATACAAGAAATAATTTTGAATTGTTTTGAAAAAGATTTTTAGAATAAAATTTTTTAAAACAAAATAGCAAAAAAAATAATTATACGAATTAATACTGAAAGGACTTTGAAAAGATTTTTTGAAAGAATACATAAAATAATTTCGAAATTATTGCAAGTATTCTTTAATGCAATAATTCAGAAATAATTTCAGAAAGATACAAATTAATCATTCACAAAAATAATTCAATATCTATTCTAAAATCTTACATGAATTATTTCATGAAATCTTCTGGGAAACTCGTGTGAATTAATACAAGAAATAATTTTGAATTGTTTTGAAAAAGATTTTTAGAATAAAATTTTTTAAAACAAAATAGCAAAAAAAAATAATTACACGAATTAATTCTGAAAGGACTTTAAAAAGATTTTTAGAATAAAATTTTTTAAAACAAAATAGCAAAAAAAATAATTACACGAATTAATTCTGAAAGGACTTTGAAAAGATTTTTTGAAAGAATACATAAAATAATTTCGAAATTATTGCAAGTATTCTTTCATGCAATAATTCAGAAATAATTTCAGAAAGATACAAATTAATCATTCACAAAAATAATTCAATATCTATTCAAAAATCTTACATGAATTATTTCATGAAATCTTCTGGGAAACTCGTGTGAATTAATACAAGAAATAATTTTGAATTCTTTTGAAAAAGATTTTTAAAATAAAATTGTTTAAAACAAAATAGCAAAAAAAATAATTACACGAATTAATACTGAAAGGACTTTGAAAAGATTTTTTGAAAGAATACATAAAATAATTTCGAAATTATTGCAAGTATTCTTTAATGCAATAATTCAGAAATAATTTCAGAAAGATACAAATTAATCATTCACAAAAATAATTCAATATCTATTCAAAAATCTTACATGAATTATTTCATGAAATCTTCTGGGAAACTCGTGTGAATTAATACAAGAAATAATTTTGAATTCTTTTGAAAAAGATTTTTAAAATAAAATTTTTTAAAACAAAATAGCAAAAAAAATAATTATACGAATTAATACTGAAAGGACTTTGAAAAGATTTTTTGAAAGAATACATAAAATAATTTCGAAATTATTGCAAGTATTCTTTAATGCAATAATTCAGAAATAATTTCAGAAAGATACAAATTAATCATTCACAAAAATAATTCAATATCTATTCAAAAATCTTACATGAATTATTTCATGAAATCTTCTGGGAAACTCGTGTGAATTAATACAAGAAATAATTTTGAATTCTTTTGAAAAAGATTTTTAGAATAAAATTTTTTAAAACAAAATAGCAAAAAAAATAATTACACGAATTAATTCTGAAAGGACTTTGAAAAGATTTTTTGAAAGAATACATAAAATAATTTCGAAATTATTGCAAGTATTCTTTCATGCAATAATTCAGAAATAATTTTAGAAAGATACAAATTAATCATTCACAAAAAAAATTCAGTATCTATTCAAAAATCTTACATGAATTATTTGATCAAATCTTCTGGGAAACTCGTGTGAATTAATACAAGAAATAATTTTGAATTGTTTTGAAAAAGATTTTTAGAATAAAATTTTTTAAAACAAAATAGCAAAAAAAATAATTATACGAATTAATACTGAAAGGACTTTGAAAAGATTTTTTGAAAGAATACATAAAATAATTTCGAAATTATTGCAAGTATTCTTTAATGCAATAATTCAGAAATAATTTCAGAAAGATACAAATTAATCATTCACAAAAATAATTCAATATCTATTCTAAAATCTTACATGAATTATTTCATGAAATCTTCTGGGAAACTCGTGTGAATTAATACAAGAAATAATTTTGAATTCTTTTGAAAAAGATTTTTAGAATAAAATTTTTTAAAACAAAATAGCAAAAAAAATAATTACACGAATTAATTCTGAAAGGACTTTGAAAAGATTTTTTGAAAGAATACATAAAATAATTTCGAAATTATTGCAAGTATTCTTTCATGCAATAATTCAGAAATAATTTTAGAAAGATACAAATTAATCATTCACAAAAAAAATTCAGTATCTATTCAAAAATCTTACATGAATTATTTGATCAAATCTTCTGGGAAACTCGTGTGAATTAATACAAGAAATAATTTTGAATTGTTTTGAAAAAGATTTTTAGAATAAAATTTTTTAAAACAAAATAGCAAAAAAAAATAATTACACGAATTAATTCTGAAAGGACTTTAAAAAGATTTTTAGAATAAAATTTTTTAAAACAAAATAGCAAAAAAAATAATTACACGAATTAATTCTGAAAGGACTTTGAAAAGATTTTTTGAAAGAATACATAAAATAATTTCGAAATTATTGCAAGTATTCTTTCATGCAATAATTCAGAAATAATTTCAGAAAGATACAAATTAATCATTCACAAAAATAATTCAATATGTATTCAAAAATCTTACATGAATTATTTCATGAAATCTTCTGGGAAACTCGTGTGAATTAATACAAGAAATAATTTTGAATTCTTTTGAAAAAGATTTTTAAAATAAAATTGTTTAAAACAAAATAGCAAAAAAAATAATTACACGAATTAATACTGAAAGGACTTTGAAAAGATTTTTTGAAAGAATACATAAAATAATTTCGAAATTATTGCAAGTATTCTTTAATGCAATAATTCAGAAATAATTTCAGAAAGATACAAATTAATCATTCACAAAAATAATTCAATATCTATTCAAAAATCTTACATGAATTATTTCATGAAATCTTCTGGGAAACTCGTGTGAATTAATACAAGAAATAATTTTGAATTCTTTTGAAAAAGATTTTTAAAATAAAATTGTTTAAAACAAAATAGCAAAAAAAAATAATTACACGAATTAATACTGAAAGGACTTTGAAAAGATTTTTTGAAAGAATACATAAAATAATTTCGAAATTATTGCAAGTATTCTTTCATGCAATAATTCAGAAATAATTTCAGAAAGATACAAATTAATCATTCACAAAAATAATTCAATATCTATTCAAAAATCTTACATGAATTATTTCATGAAATCTTCTGGGAAACTCGTGTGAATTAATACAAGAAATAATTTTGAATTGTTTCGAAAAGATTTTTAGAATAAAATTTTTTAAAACAAAATAGCAAAAAAAAATAATTACACGAATTAATTCTGAAAGGACTTTGAAAAGATTTTTAGAATAAAATTTTTTAAAACAAAATAGCAAAAAAAATAATTACACGAATTAATTCTGAAAGGACTTTGAAAAGATTTTTAGAATAAAATTTTTTAAAACAAAATAGCAAAAAAATAATTACACGAATTAATTCTGAAAGGACTTTGAAAAGATTTTTTGAAAGAATACATAAAATAATTTCGAAATTATTGCAAGTATTCTTTCATGCAATAATTCAGAAATAATTTCAGAAAGATACAAATTAATCATTCACAAAAATAATTCAGTATCTATTCAAAAATCTTACATGAATTATTTCATGAAATCTTCTGGGAAACTCGTGTGAATTAATACAAGAAATAATTTTGAATTCTTTTGAAAAAGATTTTTAAAATAAAATTTTTTAAAACAAAATAGCAAAAAAAATAATTATACGAATTAATACTGAAAGGACTTTGAAAAGATTTTTAGAAAGAATACATAAAATAATTTCGAAATTATTGCAAGTATTCTTTAATGCAATAATTCAGAAATAATTTCAGAAAGATACAAATTAATCATTCACAAAAATAATTCAATATCTATTCAAAAATCTTACATGAATTATTTCATGAAATCTTCTGGGAAACTCGTGTGAATTAATACAAGAAATAATTTTGAATTCTTTTGAAAAAGATTTTTAGAATAAAATTTTTTAAAACAAAATAGCAAAAAAAAATAATTACACGAATTAATTCTGAAAGGACTTTGAAAAGATTTTTTGAAAGAATACATAAAATAATTTCGAAATTATTGCAAGTATTCTTTCATGCAATAATTAAGAAATAATTTTAGAAAGATACAAATTAATCATTCACAAAAAAAATTCAGTATCTATTCAAAAATCTTACATGAATTATTTGATCAAATCTTCTGGGAAACTCGTGTGAATTAATACAAGAAATAATTTTGAATTGTTTTGAAAAAGACTTTTAGAATAAAATTTTTTAAAACAAAATAGCAAAAAAAAAATAATTACACGAATTAATTCTGAAAGGACTTTAAAAAGATTTTTAGAATAAAATTTTTTAAAACAAAATAGCAAAAAAAATAATTACACGAATTAATTCTGAAAGGACTTTGAAAAGATTTTTTGAAAGAATACATAAAATAATTTCGAAATTATTGCAAGTATTCTTTCATGCAATAATTCAGAAATAATTTCAGAAAGATACAAATTAATCATTCACAAAAATAATTCAATATCTATTCAAAAATCTTACATGAATTATTTCATGAAATCTTCTGGGAAACTCGTGTGAATTAATACAAGAAATAATTTTGAATTCTTTTGAAAAAGATTTTTAAAATAAAATTGTTTAAAACAAAATAGCAAAAAAAATAATTACACGAATTAATACTGAAAGGACTTTGAAAAGATTTTTTGAAAGAATACATAAAATAATTTCGAAATTATTGCAAGTATTCTTTAATGCAATAATTCAGAAATAATTTCAGAAAGATACAAATTAATCATTCACAAAAATAATTCAATATCTATTCAAAAATCTTACATGAATTATTTCATGAAATCTTCTGGGAAACTCGTGTGAATTAATACAAGAAATAATTTTGAATTCTTTTGAAAAAGATTTTTAAAATAAAATTGTTTAAAACAAAATAGCAAAAAAAATAATTACACGAATTAATACTGAAAGGACTTTGAAAAGATTTTTTGAAAGAATACATAAAATAATTTCGAAATTATTGCAAGTATTCTTTCATGCAATAATTCAGAAATAATTTCAGAAAGATACAAATTAATCATTCACAAAAATAATTCAATATCTATTCAAAAATCTTACATGAATTATTTCATGAAATCTTCTGGGAAACTCGTGTGAATTAATACAAGAAATAATTTTGAATTGTTTCGAAAAGATTTTTAGAATAAAATTTTTTAAAACAAAATAGCAAAAAAAAATAATTACACGAATTAATTCTGAAAGGACTTTGAAAAGATTTTTAGAATAAAATTTTTTAAAACAAAATAGCAAAAAAAATAATTACACGAATTAATTCTGAAAGGACTTTGAAAAGATTTTTAGAATAAAATTTTTTAAAACAAAATAGCAAAAAGAATAATTACACGAATTAATTCTGAAAGGACTTTGAAAAGATTTTTTGAAAGAATACATAAAATAATTTCGAAATTATTGCAAGTATTCTTTCATGCAATAATTCAGAAATAATTTCAGAAAGATACAAATTAATCATACACAAAAATAATTCAATATCTATTCAAAAATCTTACATGAATTATTTCATGAAATCTTCCGGGAAACTCGTGTGAATTAATAGATTTTTTTATAGAAAACATAACAATTCAGCAATCATGTCAAGAATTATATCACGAAATAATTCAGAAATAATTTCAGAATGATAAAAATTAATCATTCACAAAGATAATTCAATATCTATTGAAAATAATTTCATGAATTATTTCATGAAATGTTGCGGGAAACTCACGTGAATTAATACAAGAAATAATTTAGAATTCGTTTGAAAAAGATTGTTACAATAAAATTTTTTAAAACACAATAGCCAAAAAGATATTTACACGAATTCTTCCTGAAAGAACCTTGAAAAGATTTTTTGAAAGAAAACATAAAATAGTTCAGAAATTATTGCAAGTATTCAACACGAAAAGGGCAGCGTCCGTATATAAGAGGCATCGTATAATGTATTTATTTTGTTTAAATTCGAATTTGTTTCAATCAAATAAGTCCTAATTAATACAATATTTAATAAACAAAACTTACTAAATAAGTATATACTAATTAAACAAAGTTAATATTAAAAAATAAAGAAATATTAGAAATAAATATTCTAATTTATTTTGTCAGTCATTTTGCACTATATAATGAAAAAAATGAAATGATTGGATAATGATCGGATTTAGTCGTCCATTGTTTTCTACATTCGTATGATTCTATTAAAGAACGTATTAAAATGTGTGGGGGGTATATAATTTTTCGGTTTTGTGAACTAAGATAGATTGAAACATTTACTAATTGCGAAAAATATTAATTTGAAAAGTTAATGTAAGAATATAAAAACTTAAAATAAAAGGAAAAAAAACATTTAAAGATGAATAATATAGGTACTTAAAATAAGCAATATTTTTTATTATTATTCATAATAGTATTCCTTCAGTATGACAATGTTTAGAAGTCCCCTCAAAATCGACAGAAATATTATTTATACGTCTGCCAAGAGTAAAGAGCCTTTGACTCTAAAAGTTGATTCTAAATTGAAAACACTACAAATAATAATAACGTCGGTAAGATAGCGCTCATTCTATTCATCTCTGCATTATATGCAATTATCATTTTTTTATTTTTATCGAATTTCGGGAAAAGAGCTCTTTATTGCCCTTCCTAATGACAAAAATACACTATGTGTAAATTTTCAAGTTATTGCTCGTTATAGATTTTACAGGAAACGGGTTGAAAAATTTTCTACCAGTTTTTTATGAAAAATAATGAACAGAATTTCTGAAAAATTTATAGGTGTATTATTTATGCAATTACGGAGTGCAGTGAAGAGCTTCATTCATCAAAAGTTGAATCTAAGATCAAAAAAATGTAAAAACTCATAACGTCGGTAAGGAAGAGCTCCCTTTATACACACACATTTCACATCGACTTAATACAATATTTAATAAACTAAAAGTATTAAATAACTATGAATTAATTGATCAAAGTTAATATTAAAAAATAAAGTAATATTAAGAATAAATTTTCTAATGTATCGTATCACTCATATTGCAGTATATAATGAAAAAAATGAAATGATCTAACAAGCGAGCGATAGCGTAATGGATAGCGTATTTGCGTAGTACCCAAGCGATCCGGGTTCGAATCTCCATCATGTAAAAAATTTTTCTGCGTTTTTTTCTGTGATAAAATAGTGTAAAATTATTAACAATGTAAATATATGTAAAAATAGTTAGAATAGTATTTAAATAATATTCTAAATTATAAAAATGTACCTTCAAATACGGGATTATATTATACCCTTCGAAATTTATTGTTAGTAATATTTACTAAATATTTTCTAATTAATTCACAATATTTATTCCTGAATCCTTCCAAAAATCTTTCATTGAAAGGATTCTGCAATAATACATGATTTTATAACCTTCGAAATTTTTTGTTAGTAATATTTCCATTATATTTTCGAATTAATTCACAAAATTAATTCCTGAATCCTTTCAGACATCCTTCATTGGAAGGATTCTGTAATAATACGGGATTTATCCTCTTCAAATTTCTTGTTAGTAATATTTCCATAATATTTTCTAATTAATTCACAATATTAATTCCTGAATCCTTTCATACATCTTTCATTGAAAGGATTCAGGAATTAATTTTGTGAATTAATTCGAAAATATTATAGAAATATTACTAAAAAGAAATTTTAAAGAGTATAAATAACGTATTATTGCAGAATCCTTCCAATGAAAGATGTCTGAAAGGATTCAGGAATTAATTTTGTGAATTAATTCGAAAATATTATGGAAATATTACTAAAAAGAAATTTCGAATAGTATAAATCACGTATTATTACAGAATCCTTTCAATGAAAGATGTCTGAAAGGATTCAGGAATTAATTCATAAATTAATTCCTGAATCCTTTGAGACATCTTTCATTGGAAGGATTCTGTAATAATACGGGATTTATCCGTCTTCCAAATTTCTTGTTAGTAATATTTTCATAATATTTTCGAATTAATTCACAAAATTAATTCCTGAATCCTTTCAGACATCTTTCATTGAAAGGATTCTGCAATAATATGTGATATTAATTCTGAAAGGATTCTGAAAGATTCTTTCATAAATCATTCAGTGAAAGGATTCTGTAATGATGCTATGTCCGGGGTATTTTCCTTTCAGAATTATTTCAGGAAATAATTTTGAAATATCTTTTAGTAACCTTTTGGTAATAATCCATGAATCCTTTCAGAAATCTTCTATTGAATAAATTTTGCAATGATATTATAAATTATTTTTGAATTATTCCATTGAATTAATTCTGAAAGGAAAATACCCCGGACATAGCATTATTACAGAATCCTTTCACTGAATGATTTCTGAAAGAATAAAATTATTTCATGCATTCTTTCAGAATCCTTTCAGAATTAATACATGCTGTGTGGGTGATATTTATTAAATACACGTACAACATTAAATTTTATTTTTAATATGAACATATGTAATTATTTAGTTTTTAAAAATTAGTAGTAGTAATTACTTGTATTTTACAGGAAAATGTTGAAACTAATAATGGATCTAACAGTAATATTGAGAACATACCTTTATCAATTAGTCTCTACAAATCAGATAACGAAGATTATAACAGTTCCGCTGCAAACTTTACTGCGAAAGCAAATACAAAAACTCCCTTGGCAAAAACCGGTGTCAAAGTATGTACAAAAAATAAATCAAATTGTATTGCATGTTAAATAAGATTTTATAATAGAACATTAAGTTTCTACTTCCTATACATAAAAATTTTAATATTGTTATTTAATACACTGTTGTAGATTATTTCATCCGTACCTGTACATGGTGAGAAAATTTGTATAGAGAAAAATAATAAATTGAATCAAGAAATAAGAAAATTAAAAGAAGATAATAGAAATTTGAAGCATAACTATGAAAAACTGGAAAAAAAATATTCTTTCTCCAAAAAAGAAATCAAAACTTTAAAAGAAGAAAATGAAATCTTCAAAAAAATGAATCTAAACTTGCAGACAAATGTTATAGAATTATTCAAAGAGCAGAAACGTAAGTATTAATTTATTTTTTATTATATGTATATATACTTTTGTTAATATACACATACATATATATTTCATTATTATTTTATTATATTTATTTAATAAAGCTGTCAGTAAAATGACTATTCCGCGTATAAACATTCGAATGGAGCTGAATTTGAGACATTACATAAATGGACAATTCGAAGTTTATGGACAAAAATGCATATATTACATTTCAATCTATGACGTTGTTCAGGGTACCTGTAATTTTTGTAAAAAAAATATCAAATGTTTGTATAGATTATATTTATGCTTTGATATATTTTATTGAATGCTGCATATGAATACTTGGCAGAGTGTGATGGTGCATTATTATTAACAGCATGTTTTCTTGACATTTTTTATTTTTAATAGCTTTCTTTTATAATCTCTTTTATAACTAAAAATCTTAATCACATTAGGTTCACAGAAACTTGATAGTTGATAATACATATTAAACTTTTGCTGTTTATTTTTTAACAATGCTGATGTACAAAAATATATTAATTAAATATCTTCTTTTCGCAGTTATCGAAACGCAACGAGAAGGTGCAAGTATTTCTAGTATACGTACTAAGGATAATTTTGTTCCCGTTGGTTATTATAAGAAATCAGAAGATAAGGTAATTCCTTTTTCAGTATTAATTTGAAGATTTTTTACACATTTTAGATTTTATTTAAATTTATATTTGTAATATTATTGAGAAATTCTTTTTCAGTATCACATTGGAAATAACGTTTGGCTTGATGCTGTTCAATTCAATAACGTTATGTTGCACTCTAAAACGCCTAAAAAATGCGTTGGCAACATTCTTATTACGTTATTTGATTTACGTATACTACTCAGTAGTACAGTATCAGGAAAAGTGAGTAATCGTACTTTAGGCAAAATGAAAAATAAGAAACAACAGAATCAGTTTACAGAATATAAAAAACTTGATCCGTCGAAATTGACTGCCACTAAAGGTAAGTCGAATAAAATTTATACTTTTGAATCAAAAAATATATGTAATGTTAAAGAATCTAATCTAATAAAGTATAATATAAATCATGTCTTTTTAATAGAATTTTATAGCTACTGGCTAAATGAAGTTTATTTAAATAAACCAAACGTATCTGAAAGTATGCATTTTGTGGAGCTTACTTCATTCAGTGATTATGTTTCGAGTGAAATTGCATACTTGAAACGTACAAGCCAAAAAAAAGGTTTGACTTTTTTTAACAACTTTTATGTATCTAATAAATTATTATTATTCTAAAAGGAATTTTCTTTAACAGGTCAAAAGCATTATCAATTAGCAGAGAAGAAAAATCAAGAGGAAACTGATGAAGAAAAAGAAAATTTGAAAAGTGGTAGCGAAATAGACAAAGAAGATGAAGAGCCAATCAAAAAGGGAGAAAATATTAAAAATGGTAATGAAGAAGAAGAACATAGACATGAAACCAAAGAAAAAGAAGGTGCTATTGGCAGTGATAACGAAAAAGAGAAGGAAAGTGAAGATGAAACCCAATTCGATCCAAGTGAGATCGAAAAAGAAGGTGCTATTGGAAGTTATAATGAAAAAGAGAAGGAAAGTGAAGATGAAACTCAAATCGATCCAAGTGAGATCGAAAAAGAAGGTGCTATTGGAAGTGATTTAGAGAGTTGGAAGAGTGAAGATGAAACTCAATTCGATCCAAGTGATTTAGAAAGTTGGAAAAGTGAAGATCTCTTCTCAGATCTTGAATAATTTATAACCTAAGTAAAAATAAAAAAAATTGATTTAAAGAAAGTATTAAGTATATATAATTTATTATATTGAAGTTGTATGTAAGAGTTAATACAATAAAATAATTGTTTTGTAACATAATCAACGAATATTTGTTAAAAGATAGACTTACAATTAAATGTAATTAAAATACAATTAAATTTAATACATTTTAATGTACATGAATAAACTTCGTACATTCATGTACATTAAAATGTATTAAATTTAATTGTATTTTAATTGACCTCAATTGCACTTAAAAAAACTTCTATGAATATTCTATTGAAAGCAATAGACCTTGATCTAAAAGTTTATTGAAATCAATTAATTATGCTTTGATTTCAATTGCATTTAATATGCTTTAATTTAAATTTTTCAATAGACTTTAATTGCATTTTTATTTACCTTTTTCTTTTCAATAAATTTCAATAGTCATTTTGCTAATTAAGCTCTACATTTCAAATCAATTGAAAATTTTTTAATTGATTTCAATTGACTATTTTTAGCAGGGAAGTCTTTTGAATGTATGTGTCGAAACGACAAAAAAGTATATATGTCACATCCTTATATTTGCAGGTAAATGTATTGCAGGCAAATGTATTGCAGGTAAATTCATTATTATGAATTTTTCAATATCTCCCTATAATATATAATTGCATGATACTTCTGTGAAAAATAGAACTGCAAACATCTATTTCCTAAAAATTTGTTGACAGATAACATTTTCTCGCATGAAAGAGAAGAGAGAAAAGCACACAATCTAATAAGGCGTTGAACATATAGGCTAAAAGTTGATCAATTTTTTTAATTTTCTTGTACAGAGTTTATAAAATTAAAAAATAAGTAATAAATATTTTAAAAATTTATACATTTCATTAATAATACTTGATTATTTGTTTTTAAAATTCAGATATCTGAAATTATATGTAGTAGCAAATTAATTTATATAGTATCACTATAACAATTACTTCTAAGTTCACGAAGCTTAATTCATTAAATCATTACCTACATGAAATTAGACGTACCAAATAGGATCAAATACTAGTTTCGTATATATATTACAATATCACTGAATTACATTTCACTTAAGAGTAAAAGATTGAGTTGCCTAAGGGGTGGTTATAGGTAAAAGTTCATCAAACACTTTTTACTGTTAAGTCCGGAAATAAGTGGAAATAAGTAGTAATTGGTTTTATGTAGGTTTATTATATAAAATACAATAATTTATTACCAATACAATCTGCTGGCTTCTGGTAGATCGATGCGTTGTAATTTCAATTACAATTCTTTTCTATAACACTTGCTTTTATAAATTTACTATAAATAACTTATACGATCTGCTTACTAGACGAGTAAGGCTTACAATTACAATTTCAATAACTTATAAAATCTGCTTACTAGATGTGTAAGGCTTACGGTTTCAACTTCTCGATGTCGTAGAGGTACACGGAGTTCGCCAGGTTTCTTGTACGCTGTGACTGACTTGCGTGATGCATTTCGCAGTTTTATTATGCGGTTTAATTGGGTTATAGATGATAAATTGAGATCATCTTTATTAAGAAATTTTCGGTTGCGGCTTATACGCGTAGCATTTAAGTGGTAGCATTGTGAAATGCTGATTTGTTAAAAATTTGCATGCCACTGTCTTTTGGAGATCGATGGCTCTCTACGTCACACGGTCTACGGTACGATGCCTGAGCGAAATGCTGCGTTGCATTCTCGCGTTTATATGTCAGGAAATATCTGATGTGAATAAACTTTCAGAATGAAATTCTAAATCTATAATACGTCTCCGGACGTAACACCTCCCCCCTTAGACTGTTGAATGTCATAGAGATTCAACAATGTTATTATGCATCAGAGATTTCCCGTTAGAAAAATTTATTGATAAGTAAATGATAAAATATAATAATACGGGTTATGAATGATAGTAAAAATAATAATAATAATAAAAATAATGATAATAATAATAATAATAATAATAATAATAATAATGATAATAATAATAATAACAATAATAATGATAATAATAATAATAACGATAACAATAATACTCGTTAGTTCTACTTTGATTTAGTGGTTATCAGGTTTAAGTTTCACAATTGTTAATTACTTTGATGCGCATTGTTTAAATTGACAGTTGTATTTAGCGCATATTATTCTTGCTGGAACATAAAAATTGCTGTATTTGTATTTTGAAGAGTTCATTGACTTGGAGTGTCGCGAGGCCGTACAGTTAAAAGTGCATAGTTGTCGAAATATAAGATGGAAAGTTAACTATAAATACAACAACGTCTTTCATGAAATGTTTTGAGAAATTTTTAAATAATTTCAATATGGTTCGTTTAAAATTCTGGTTCATTTCGTACAAGAATGTTTACAATTTCCCTGTGTTGAAATTTGTTTCTCTATGCTAGTTGATACGTGGGTGTCAATAAATTTGCAATCACATAATTTTGTGGATCAAGAAATTACTGATGAGAATATGAATATTAAATGTAATTTAGGGATACGTCACGGACGTAACACCTCCCCCCTTAGACTGTTGAATGTCATAGAGATTCAACAAATGTATTTTGCATCCGAGATTTCCCGTTACAAAAATTTATTGATAAGTAAATGATAAAATATAATAATACGAGTTATAATAATAATAATAATAATAGTAATAGTAATTATAATTCACGTGTACATTGTGTCGTTAGAAAAGTCACTGATGTCAATTTTGGGTAAAAGAATAAATCTAATCATGTGTGATAGGACGAAATAAATCCTTCCCCTTAATATCGAACTTCGTGAAGGGTAAATGATTAAGAAATGAATAAAATATCAGTGAATTTTCTTTATAAAAATTTTAACAATCTGTTATGTTGACATAATTTGCTGTATTGACGCAATTTTCTTAAGGTTAATTACCTATTTCTTGAATGGTGAAATGTGAAATTTTGCTTACTACGCTATGTAGGCAAAATTTGTGTATATAATCTCTGGTGCGCAGGCACTTTGATATTCAGTTTACGGTCTGGAAAGCAAAATGGCAACAGTATTGAGCGTAAGTAACATTTTTACCATTATAAATTTAAAATTTAAGAAGAAAAAAAAAATCAATATAGATACTTTTAAAATCTAAAATTAATATAATTGACTATTGGTATAATTAAATTAATTAAATGTAATTTAAAATCGGCATCATTAACCAAATTTTTTTTTTGTTATTAGTTACATCAAATTATCTATGCCAAGGCTGGTGCTGGCAAGAGACGGTTGAGGAACGATTTCTTTTATCTTGGAATCGGTGTAGATATCACCCTTCAGCGACCGCGAGTCTCAGAATTCTATTCGGTAATAAATTTTAATTATTATGAAAATTTTGATTCTTTTAATTTATCTTTTTATTCATACTATTAAAATGTGTTTCAGGTGCGACAGTGGGCTGGACGTCATTTCGACAGGTGGTATGCTCGTCAATCCTGTTGGAATTTCCTTGAAGGGTTTTATTCCGGATCGGATTATGATGTTTACAAGTTGGCATCGTTATTTGGACAGGAGGATGACCTCGTGGTGTTGGGACCGTCTCCTACTTATCGACGCTTTCCATCTCTGAAAAGGGTTCCTCGTACTTATTGCCTTTCAAAGAAGAGTATTTCGGCCATCATGGTAGTTGATTCAGATGAAGAAGATTTCTTCGGTTTGTCGAGATTATTTTATTTAGTGAAAGGGTTCGTGGATTGGTCGGACCGGCTCTCCTTCGTGCAAACTAGTTACGGAATTACCTTTTGTGTTGGTACAGATGTTATTTTCCGATCTCAATTTTAATTTTATGGTATAATTATAGTCATTATTGTTATAATATTAAATAATGTTAAAATATGTTATGTATATAATATACTTATAAATATTCCTATAAATAAATAACGCCTGTTTGTTTGTACAATTTTTTCTTTTATTTTACGACCCTTCCCTGTCGACCTTATCCTTATATTCCAAAATTTGAATTAAATATTATAATTGTAATTATTTGTTTATTTATTTTTCTAACGTTCAAATTTCAAAGAATTCCTATAGATATATATATAGATTTCGATAATTTAATTATTTCTTTATTGGTAATGTGTAATAATTTTTTTGTTTTGCTGTATTTACATAAAATAGTCATTCATTAATTAAGGTTAAAAATAATGTGCTTATTAAATTTTTTTTTTTTTGTAAATAAACGATGAGAAATATATAGGGAATGATTCGAGTGATCATTCACTTCCCTCCCTGCTTACAATTATTTATTATTTTATTCAATTTTTATTTAACATTTTCGGACATTTCTTTAACTTCGGGCGTTATTTTTAACTAAAGTAATTTATTGTGAATTAGAATGAAAAGATTTTTACTTCAGTTTTTTGTATGGGTGTTGGTTGGATATCGTTCGTTGAGTTAGGGAGTGATTTAGGAAGGGGTGGTAGGGGTCTCAGATTAAATGGTCTTTGTATTTTTAATTCTTGTAATTCGAATTTCTCGTGTTTTTTAGTACTGATTTTTCTTTGGATTGGCCTAGAGATTGTCGGTTTGCTGACTATTATTTCTTCTAACTCGCCGTTGCTTTTATTTTTTTCTCTTGTCTCATTAAGTTTGTTCAAAACTACTAGTAGATGCGTTATGGAGGTAAACATTGCCCCAAAAAGGTGTTTGGAACATCCATATAGTTTTTGTAATGTGTAACCACGTACTACTGTATCTACTAACATTTTTATTAACTGTAGTAGGATTAGAGTCATTATAATTCCGGAACTATATGTTCCATATTCTTTGTATTTCTCTAGTAGTTTTTTCCAAGTATTTTCAGCAATGTTAGTTAATGTTCTTTCTGTGAGAAGATTACTCATGATGTCATCTTTCGCAGAATTTTCGCTTCGTGTAAACTTTGTTATTGTGTTTATTATAGATTTTTTTTCCATCGGGTAAAGTAGTCTTTCCTGGAAATGTTCCAAGTCTTGTTGTGTATATATCCCACTAGTTGCTAGTGAGGTTAATTTTTCTGGGGTCCAATTTTTGATTATTTTTGGTTTAAAGGTGGTTATGTTTTTTTCAACCTTTCTAGGTGTGGGTGTTAGACTTATCCAGTTATTATCTATTTTGTAGTACGGTGGAATTATTGTATCACAGTCGATTTGAGTTCCTGTTCTTATTAAAATATGAGTTTTTGGTGTAAGAAACCAAGTAGTATTTCTAGCTGTAACAGGAAGTTCTTCGTAACATTCTTTTGTATGCTTGATTTTTACGTTGATAGGGGTGCATTTTATTACATGTATTGCTTTCCCTGCGAGTCGTGCAAGGTATCCTGGTTTTTGCATTACATTGTATGCAAATTCATCTGGGGAATGGGAGGCTAAGGATAAGAAATTTAGAATTTCCTTTCTTTCTAATTCACATATTTTTGTTAAAATGTTTAAATATAAGCTTTTAAATTGCGCCCGAAAATGTTTTTCTACATGAACAAATTTCGCATTTGTATACGCAAAAATATCTATGTTGATTAAATCTCGCTGGTGACTCACATCGTTATCGAATAGTACATTTACGTTGGTTTTTTCGTAAATAAATAAATTAGGGTGTTCCGTTTTTGTTATAATTCTGTCGCAAAACTTAATACTTTCTACAGCATTTAAAGAAAAAGATATATCGTAAGTATTTATTGTATACATTATTTCCTGGTTTGGTGATAATGTTTTTGTTACGGTGCCCTTAAATAGAACATCATATTTGTTATCAAAACAGTTTTCGTTTGGAAAATGCGACCAAAATGTGTAACCGGCTTGAATGTCTATGCAATGCTCGTCTGAGAATTTGCATGTCGTTCCTGAATTTAAATGTAATTTATTATTATTTAAATTTACCTTTGCGTATTCTTCCGTAAGTGTAATTTTTATGAGTCCTTGAACAAGAACATTATCCCAACTTCCATAATCATCCGCGTAGGGGCCTCCCGAACAAGATTTCCTTCGATTTTTCCTGCGAGGTCTATTCCTACTGTTTTGGTTTCGTTTATTTTAATATTTGCTATTGTGTGAAAGTTGTCATATTTAAATATTCCTGTATTGTGTAGAAATTTACATTGTTCAGCACTAATGTCGTATAAATATTCCTGTAGGCCGTTTTCAACTGGACCTAAGTGGCTGAACATTCCGCAGTGATATATTGTTCGTCTTATTTCTATTTTGCATTGCATTACGTGATTTGTTTTGAATTCCGCTAATTGTAGTAATTGTATGGTCGTATTTGTTATTACTAAATCTTCCTCGTGAAAATTACAGTCTCCGTTGTCTACGAGAGAGTACGTTGTTACTGTTGGGTCAGTAGAACCGCAATCGAATCCAATTATTGCTTGGTTTGGTTGTAGTAAATTATATATTAAAAAAATTTTTAGTAACTCCATCATGTCCTATAACAGAAAATTATGTTATTATTTTTATTATTTTACAAGACTTAATTTGTTCGAATGAACTGTTTTTGCTTTTCCGTTGTAGTTTACAGTAATATTGTTATTTGCATTTATTTTTATTATGTCAAACGGACCTTGATAATGATTTTGTTCAAGTTTTCCCGGTTTTGGTTCTTTTAAGAGCCATACCTTGTCTTCTTTTTTAAGTTGTATTGGGTTTATAAGTTTGTCATAATGAGTTTTTGATTTTTGTTTTGAAATTATTAAGTTATTTCTAGCTAACTCAGTAGTTGTAGTAATGTTTTTTATTAATTTTTCTAAATACCCGTTATAGGTCGGTAATAATTCCGATCTTTTAATTGGTTCACTAGATGGGACTCTTGCAGGATAAGCAAAAATAAGTTCGTATGGTGTAAATTTATGACTACTATGTACGCTTGTATTATAATGAAGTTGTGCAAATTCTATTAATTCGTCCCATTCGTATTTTTTTGTTGAAAAATTTTTTAGATATTCGCATAGTGGGTGGTGTGCCCTTTCTAAGGATCCATTTGATTGTGGCGAAAATGCTGTTGTTTCAATTTTTTTGAATTTGAATCTTTTAGCTATTTGTTTAATAAGATTACTTGTGAAATTTGCTCCTCTATCGGTTAGTACTATTTTTGGTGAGCCAAATATACATATAAAATTTTTTATAAAAGCGTTTGATACTGATTCCGCCGTTTGATCTTTTAAGCATGATAAAATTACAAATTTAGATAATTGATCTTGTATAGATAAAATATATTTATTACTATTTTTAGTAGTGTTAAATGAACCTACGATATCCATAGCGATTTTATCAAAAGTTTTTGCTGGTGTGTCTGTGATAATCATTGGTTGTTTAGTTCTTTTACGTTTTAGTTTATTTCTTTGGCAAATTTCGCATTTATTTACTCTGTTCTGGATGTCTGATTTCAAATTTCCCCAAAAATATTTTTCTTTTATACGATTGTAAGTTCTGTTTATGCCTGAATGCCCCCCTATTGTAGAGGAGTGATAAGTATCAAAAATTCTATTTCTATCGTTTATATTTACGTAATCTATATTATTCAGACATATTATTACTTTAATTTTTGTGTTTTGAAAATTGTCCTTCAATACTTCTTCTATTTCTTCCCAACTTATGTTTAAAATTTCAATATTCCTTGATATGCTAAAAATGAATATCTTCTGTGTGTTCAAAATTTCTTTTAATTTTTGTATTAATTTTATTAAGTTTTCTTTAACTATTTTCGATGTTGCTGATGTATCGAGACATAGAATAAATATTTTCTTATTTTCAATATTAATTATATCTATTTCGTCCTTTTTAAGTTTGTATTTATTTTTAAGTTTTTATTTTTGATTAATAAGTTAGTATTCTCGTCTAATGTTTGGTGTTCATGTGATATAAGATGCACAATGTTGTCGTTTCTAAGTTGTATTGCGTTTTTTGAATATATTATGTTTTGTTGCGTTTGCGTTGTTGTGCCGTTGTTGTTTTTGCTATTTTTATCTTTTTTTCTGTTTTTGTGTACCAGCTGTAGTTTTCCTTGATCTTCCCCCTTTTTGTTGAGTTTTTGACTGAACTTTATTCGTTTCGCTTGTTTTATCAGTTTCGTTTGGTGATCCTATGTTAATATTTAATTTGTTTCTTTTTTGTGCTCTTGTAATTACGAAAACTTCTATGGGATTTCGGGACAGTGCGTCTGCGTTAGCATTTTGTTTCCCTGGTTTATACACGATATCAAAATCATAATCAGATAGTTTTAATCTCCATTTTTGAACTCTAGCGTTGTTGTCAGCTGTTTTTAACCACAATAAAGGTTTGTGATCTGTGACGATTGTAAATTTCGTTCCATATATGTAATTTTTAAATGTTTTTACTGCAAACATTATAGCTAATGCTTCTTTTTCGTAGGTATGATATTTAATTTCAGCTTTATGTAAGCTTCTTGATGCATAAGCAATTGCTGGGTCTTTACCTATTATTCCTTGTGATAAAATTGCACCTAAAGCAAAGTTTGAAGTATCTGATGTAATAATAAATGGTTCGTCGAAATGTGGATATGCCAAAACTGGTGCTGTACATAGTAAATATTTAATTTCATCAAAGGCTATTTGTTGATCTTTTTCCCAATGAAATTTTACGTCTTTTTCTAGTAATATATTTAAAGGTTTTGTTATCTTTGCATAGTTTTTTATATGTCTTCTGTAGTAATTCGAAAGTCCTAAAAATTCTCTAATATTTCTAATATTTTTAGGTATTGGAAATTTATTTACTGCTTCTACCTTTTTTGGATTTGGTTTTACGCCATGTTCGCTTATAATATGTCCTAAATAACATACTTCTTTTTTTAAAAATTCGCATTTTTCCGGTTCTAATTTTAAATTAGCTTCTCTTAATTGTTGAGCAACTATACTGAATCTTTCGTTTGTTTCGTCTATAGTCTTTCCAAAAATTATTATATCGTCAATAAAGACAAAGCATATTTTACCTATTAAATCGCCTAAGACTGTATTCAGAACTCTTTGAAGTGTACGCGGCGAATTTTTTAATCCGAAAGGCAAAACATGAAATTCAAAGCGTCCTAATGGATGTATACTAATGGCCGTTTTATGTGTGTCTTTTGGTTTCATGGGAATTTGGTGAAACCCCGATTTTAAATCTATGACATGATAAAATTTTGTTTTTCCCAATTGATCAAAAATTTCTGTAATATTTGGAAGTAAGTAAGGATCCGATATTGTTTTTTCATTTAATTTACGATAATCTATGACTAGACGCCATCGTTTTTGTCCGTTTACTAGTTGTTTTTTTTCTACAATCCATGCTGGAGCGTTGAAAGCACTTTTTGAATTTCTTACCAGATTATTTTTTATTAATTTTTTTGTTTCTTCTACAGCCACTTCCTTTAGCTTATGTGGTAAAGGAAATTGTTTTACGTATACAGGTTTATCATCTATTAAGTTAATTTCATGTTGTTCTACGTTACATGATCCTAAACTGTCGCCCTCTAACCAGAATATGTCTTTATTTTTCATTACTAAATTTTTAATAATTATTTTATTATTTTCAGGTAAGCTTTCGTAACGGATTTTTTTGAGTAACTCTTCCTCGCGGTCTGATTTTTTATTTGGATCATTTTTTCCTATAAAATTTATTGATCCTAAGTTTAAAATTTCATTTTCATCTATTTGCAAATCATCCGTTATTTGAAAACCGTCAGGCAAATAATCTATTTCGTAAGAGATAAAGTTATATTCTTTCTCGTTTCCATAAATTTTTTTATATTCTTCTAAATCAGCTTCAATATTCTTATTTATTATTGTTAAAAATTGTTTGTAGTCTGTCGGTTTGATTTCCTCAAAATCCATTATTTCATCTTTATTTTCAAGAGCTATATTAATATTATTTATTAAAGATTTGATATTATTTTTGTTATTCTGTAAAATTGTTTCGTAATGTACATCTGCTTTGTCCTTGGGTAATATTTCGTCGAGAATTTTCCTCTGTAGTTCTATTTCCTCTTTGTTAAGTTCAGGGATGTGATTTAAGATTTGTGTTATATCTTCATAAAATGTTATTTCCGAAGTTATTTTCATCTCTTTTTTGTTAATTAATTCAGGTTCATAGGATACAGAGCAAGTCACTTCTTCAGATTTCCCCGAATATTTGTTTAACATTAGTTTTCCTAGCTTTATTTCCTCTTCAAATTCTAATTTTGCTTGTTGTTCTATTGGTATGTTTTCCGTTTCCTTAATAAATGTTTGTCTTATTTCATTTCCCTGGGATTTATGGTTATTTGTAATTGTATTAAAAGAGCCTGTTTTTATCGTGTATCTTGGTTTCAATGCAATTTTACTATTATTTAATTGTAAATAACCTTCATCTAGTCTTAACTTCTGTTCCGAGAGTATTTTAATACCTAGTATTCCATCGTAAGGGAGAGAAAATTCTTCAGGAGCTACATGAAAATCAATAAACAAATCATTAATTAGCATTTTTACTACTCCCAATGTTTCTACGGCCTTATCTGTGATGCCTGATAGCTGAATTTTCTTATTTTCTAATATTATGTATGGTGGTATTTGATTTTTCTTAATAATGTTTAACTGGGCCCCGCTATCTACAAGTAATTTGCATGATTTTGCGGTGTAAGGATTTTTTATTTCAATATACTGTAGTGCATTTTCTAATCTTAGAAAGTACATTGTAATTTTTTATGAAGTTAGTTTATTATTTTCATGTGTTGTGATCATTTGAGTATCTAACAGATTTTCTTCTTCGTTCTTCTTGATTAACGTATCAACTTCAACGTCTTTTATAGTTAATTTATTTTCTTGATTTTCTAACTCTAAGTTTTTTGTAGTTTTATCTGTTAATGTGATTGTTTTGATGTTCGTTTTATTGTCGAGTGTTTCGTTTTGTTTTCTTCTGATCCACTCGCTCTCAGAAGAATTTAAGCGTTTCCCGAATTTCGCTGTTCGTAGGTATTTTGCTGCGTCCTATACCATTCTTCAAGTGAGTGAGTAAAATTTTTGCAGAGGCTGCAGAATTTTTCTAATTTACCTTCTACTTGTTTCAATAACATACAATTTTCGATCGTATGTCCCCTTTTCCTGCAATAGGCACAAGTTGGTGCTGTTTCTGCCTTTTTTAATTTCCTACAATTTTCTATAGAATGTCCTGGGATTCTACAAAATTCACAATATAGTTTTTTTCCTTTTTGCATGTTTATTTGTTGATTAAAATTCGTGTTTCTTGAATGAAAATATTGTTGTTGCGTTTTATTTATGAATCCATGTGAATTGTTATTGGTGTGATAATTGTTTCTGTTTTCCGGATTATTATAATTTGATTTGTTTATTTTATAATTATTATTTATTGGTGAATCAGTGTTTCTATCTGGGCAATGCATTGCTGTATGTGTTGTTGCTTCACAAATTTGACAATTTATTCTATTTCCGAATGCTTGTTGTCTACTTTGCATAGCCATAATTCCCGCTGTTTGGCAATCCGAGGTTTCGTGACCTTCTATAGCACAGATTGTGCACCATATCATTTTCCTCGTTACCTGACAGTATTTCATTACATGTCCGGGTTTATTGCACCTTTGACATACTGCCGACGGGCAGTTCTTCATTGTGTGGCTCACGTTACCACAGAGCTCGCAACACTCCTCGGCGTTAGCGCTTTTTTCGCACGTATTTGGGTCATGGCCTTTTTTCTTGCATTTCCAACATAATTCATATTTTTTTACAATCGGGCATTGTGTTACTGTGTGTCCCATGTTTTGGCAGTATTGACAATGGTTTCCCTGCATTTCGTTTAATCTACATGTATCTATTGAATGTCCACTTAAGCTACAATAATTGCAAATTAATTCCATTTTATCTTTTACTGTATTACAAAAGTATGATAAGTGGTCTTTATTTTTACAATATACGCATCCTACATTTACGCAAAACATTGCTTCATGAAATTTATCGTTACAAATTTGACAATGAAATGTTCTAGCTTCCTTTTTTATATTTAATTTCTCAGTATTGAATAGTATATTTGCTTTATCTTCTCTTAGTAATTTTTGTTTTTCGAGTCTTAATTCTATCTCTATTGCTTTTTTCATAGCGGCATGTGTACTATTTGGTTCGCCTAGTTCTACTCTTATTTCTTGTTTCAAACCGTTTTTAAAACTGTTTAATACATCATCTTCTAGTTGAGTTTTAAATATTTGTAATTGCTCTGTCGTAACGCCGTCCTCTATTTTTTTTTAGTTCTATTATATTTGTGCTTATTATTCGAATTTTATTTCCGTATTCTAATACTGATTCATTGGTTTTTTGAACCATTCTCCGTAATTTACCATATAATGTGTATAAGTCTTCTGTACAAGGGTAAATAGTTCTTATAGCGGTTATTAATTCTTCGATGTTCCCGATTGTTATTGTTCTTATTGCTTTATGTATTTCCCCAGGTAACTTCATTTTTTAAATTTGTACTAAATTTCGTTCGTCCGCCGCGTTAACAATGTTTTTTGCTTCTTTGAGTTTGTCGATATATTCTTCTGCTGTTATATTTTTTCCGTCAAATGTCGGTACCAATCCCAATATTTCTTTCAGTGGTAGTTTGAGTTGTTGATTTGCCATATTTATTTCGGGTTCTATTATGGTTCTATTAATTTCCGATTCAACAGTATTATTTGTTTAGTTTAATACTTCTGTTTCTGTTTCTCTTCTTTCCTGTAGATCTGTTTTAGCTAAAATAAGACTTTGTTCGTTTAGTATTCCGTCTATGTCCGTGTAGTCGCCTATTTCATCTACTGATGTATCTACTGTTTTATCAAAAAATGCAGAATCACGATTTAATAATGTTGGCGTAAAATATTCTGTCGGTGACTCTAAATCCGATTTTGTTTGAGGTAAAAGTAAAGAATTTTTAGAGTGATTTTGTGTTAAATTGTCTTGATTTCCCAGTTGTTTGTTGTCTGATTTTTTTTTATTTCCTACTCTTGAGGTTGATTGAATGTCAATACTCGGTATTTCTAGTAATGTTTTATTATTATTTTTTTTGTCTTGTGATGCATTTGCGTATGTTTGTGGTGTAAAATCAATGAGGTCAATGTTTGAATTTTGCGAATTTGTCGCGATTTCTTTGTCAGATGTTCCTGTTCCTTCGTTTAATGGTTTTATATTTCGTGGGCGTGGAGGCGATCGTAGTTTTTTAGAACTTCTTTGGAATATTTTACTTGATTCCCGGTTCCTTTCACTTACTTTATCTTTTAAAATTGGATTTTCTGTAGTTTTACTTCTTGTTATTATTGGATTTTCTATATCCTTCTTATGTGACATTGGCAATTTATTTACTTATTCGCCAATTCTATATCTCTATTCTTAATGTTTTTCGTGTAATTTGATTTCTCATATTCTCATTTCTTGTTTATGTATAATATTTATCTATTCAATGATCATTATTTTGTATTATTATTTCATTTTTTCTCCTTCGTGTTGGATTTGTTTTATTTATTTCAATTTCTTTTTATTTATTTATTCAATTGTTTATTTTTTTTTTTTCACTAATATTTTAGTTATTTGGTTTTACTGATATTATTTAATTATTTGGTTCTTAATGTTTCCCTATATGAATTTTTCACTTTAAATTTTTTGTTTGTTAAATATATTTGCGTGATTCTATTTACTTATATATTTTGATTTATTTTGATTTTATCTTTATGTGAAATCTTTTTTTTTTTTATATTCGTTTACGTTATTTGTATTTGGGTTATCCTTTCTTCTTTCTCTATTTCTATAACATCGTCTATTTTCCCTTTTTTTTATTTATCTGTTAATATGTTAGTAATCTGAACGAGCCGTACACGTTCATCTTCAGAAGTTTAAACGATCATGCTACAATGATCCTCTCAACTTCTTACTGCAAAACGAGAAGCTCGGAAGCAGTTAGTAGTGATATTTTTAGTAATTTTCAAATACTACTTGTTTCCTCTCATTTCAGTCTTATTTTTTCGTATAAATCTAGTGAACTTACGTTCGATTCGTACCGGAACCACTGTTACGTTCCGAAAAATAGTTATTTTTATTCTTTTATTTTAAACAGTCTAGTGAACTAATGTTCGATTCGTACCGGAACCACTGTTAAGTCCGGAAATAAGTGGAAATAAGTAGTAATTGGTTTTATGTAGGTTTATTATATAAAATACAATAATTTATTACCAATACAATCTGCTGGCTTCTGGTAGATCGATGCGTTGTAATTTCAATTACAATTCTTTTCTATAACACTTGCTTTTATAAATTTACTATAAATAACTTATACGATCTGCTTACTAGACGAGTAAGGCTTACAATTACAATTTCAATAACTTATAAAATCTGCTTACTAGATGTGTAAGGCTTACGGTTTCAACTTCTCGATGTCGTAGAGGTACACGGAGTTCGCCAGGTTTCTTGTACGCTGTGACTGACTTGCGTGATGCATTTCGCAGTTTTATTATGCGGTTTAATTGGGTTATAGATGATAAATTGAGATCATCTTTATTAAGAAATTTTCGGTTGCGGCTTATACGCGTAGCATTTAAGTGGTAGCATTGTGAAATGCTGATTTGTTAAAAATTTGCACGCCACTGTCTTCTGGAGGTCGATGGCTCTCTACGTCACACGGTCTACGGTACGATGCCTGAGCGAAATGCTGCGTTGCATTCTCGCGTTTATATGTCAGGAAATATCTGATGTGAATAAACTTTCAGAATGAAATTCTAAATCTATAATACGTCTCCGGACGTAACATTTACAGGCAGGAATCACTTTTCCTTTTGCATACCACAAATGTACAACAATAACAAATTTTTGATTTTCGCTATTTAACATGTTTTCATCTGAACACCACTTATACTTTACACTTTAATTTAAGTTTACGTTGTAATTTAGTATTATTAAAAGTGACCCTATAGGTAGATATAAATGTTTCTATATTTATAGTAAATCTATAAAATATTGTAGAAAATTTGTTATCGTTAGTATTATCATGATTTTCATTCACAAAATAATTGATCGTTTGAAATTGCGTAATTGTTTCCGAAAAACACTTTGTAAAAAACTTTATTACTCAATACTACAGTAATATATACTGTAATTATATATATAAATACTTTGAGACAGAAAAAATGTTATTTATTACTAATTTCTGAACCGAAAAGAGCAAGTAATAGTCTTTTCAAAATGAGATTAAACATAATTGCTTATCTACTTATGAGGTATATTATAGACAATATTAAATTAAATTTTAAGATTAAAAAGTTGTGCATAATGATACGCCCGTTACTTTACTTATTACAGTCAAAATGGTTTACCCGTTACTGTAGATTACGAGTAGAGTAAAAAAAAATTAATAAAACAAAGTTTTACTACTTTACAATTGAAAGACTATCTCTTATAGTACTAATTCGCCTTCTTCATTACTATCAAACTAACACAATAAATGGCAACACCTGCAATCTTATTTAAAATAAAAGAACAAAAGAAACTAGATTTACAAATATCATACAAATGTCAGGGTATACTTAATAAAATTAAAAAACTGAATTATTATAAATAATCAAATTTGCAAGTAGACAATTATACTTAATATAAAGAAAAAATGTCAAAGTTTATTTATCGAAAAAGAACTCACCAGAGGAATGAATTTTTCTAACTTATCTTCTAAAATTTTTATTGATTTTTATTTTTGCTCCTGCACCAATTCTGTCTCATCTACTTTATTGTTGTAGATCTCTGCTCCACTTAAATCGGAGGCAGATTGTAACAAAGCGGATGGAGGTACATTTGTCCGACTAGTCTCTATTAATTTCTTAAGTAGTTTCTCTGTATCTGAAAAAAGCAAATATATTTTAAAATTTTATCATCAAATTTATATCAAAATAATATTTGAATAAATGTATGATTTCCTAAAGTTACCTGCAGTATATATAATAATAGCATCCCTGGTGATACCAATATCCACTACGACTTTGTACTTCTTCAATTTATCATATGGTGACTCATAGTGGGGAATTTAGGAAATTAAAACAGTCCCAAAATAGCCATTGTCGAACTTTACATATGCATATATAGTATATTGAAAGCTGGAAAAAATTTATCAATTAGAATAAAATTCAAAAATAGTCACAGAACTGTTTTCTAAATTGCAGGTGATAATGAAATGTGGAAATTTTAATATAAATACAATTCAATTTTTTTAGTCTTATTGAACACCATAGAACTTTTAACAAGGTTTTATACGATCCAATTTTTTTATTGTATTTAATAATTTTAATAATAAATACCATACAAAAATTGAATCTTATAAAACCTTATTCAAATTTCTATCGTGTTCAATAAGGCAATTCTAATAAAAATTGTATCGTAATTATATTGGAATTTGAAATAAAAACTAATTTTGGAAATAACTTTAAAATTTCAATCTAATGTAAAATTGTAGTGTGTTTACTTTGATCGAATTCCCCGAAATGAGTGACGCGCACGCGTCGTTGTGTGCATGAGGTTGAAGAGTAGAACGCTCCTTCGCCCTCGGCTGCGGTCGCGAGTCGCGACTCGCGACACGCTTAATACTTACGCTCGATCCGCGCGAATCTGCGATACACCTTCTGGAATGTACTCCAAAGCAAGGCAGGGCTTCGAAATACTATTTAAATTAGAATTTAAATTCGTTAGCACTTTTAATTGCAGATGATAATTATATGTATCAATTCCAATATAATTACTATAAAATTTTTGTTTGAATTGTCTTATTTTAAACACCATAGAATGAACCATCTATGGTGTTCAATAAGAAAATACTAATAAAAATCTTATTGTAATTATATTGGAATTCACGTATAATCATCACCTTCAAATAAAAATGTCAATGAATTTAAAGTTTAATGTAGATATTATTTTGGAGCGCGGCATTGTTTTGGAGCACATTCCTGAAGCGCAAGTATTATTGTAAGTCGCGACCACAGCCAAGGGCGAAGGAGCGCTCTGCTCTTCATTCTTGAACCACACAGTAAGTAGCGCACGCTATCACTCATTTCGGGAAATTCCAGTAGGTAAACACACTACAATTTTACATTAGATTAAATTTTGAAGTTATTTCTAAAAGTAGTTTTTATTAGAAATTCCAATAATATTACGGTATAATTTTTATTAGAATTGTCTTATTAAACACCGTAGAATAAACCATCTATGGTGTTCAATAAGACAATTCTAATAAAAATTGTACCGTAATTATATTGGAAGTTAAAATGAAAAGTACACTGGTCCCTTTCTACGTATGTGTGTTCTGTCTATTCTAGCAAACTTCTTTCTCTGATCAATATGTCCTTGTCTGGAACGCACTATGTAGAAAGAGTCCTGATGTGTAAAAGTACACTGGTATGTCACCAGTGAGATAATCTACTATTCCGGCACGATTACCTCCGCTTCGCTCGACACGTATAATATAATATATATGAACTCACTATAATACCTTGAAGATGTTGCTCGAAATCACTGTAGTGAGTGCTGGAATACTGGCTGGCAGGAATGAGTATAATAAGTACACGACTTGACACAGTGTAACTACTGGTACACATATAAGCACACGACTTGACGCAGTTGAATTACTGGCACACATATAAGTGTCTCGAAGTCGCTGTAATAACCGCTGGAGTCAGGACTACTGCCGTCTGCCTGTCAGAAATGCCTCTGTGTCCTCTCGTCTCTGTTGCTCGGTTTACAATGACGCGCGCTCCGATTTATAACCGCCCGTAACGAATGCTAGCTTCTCATTGGCCAGAGCGCGTCATTATCGTCCAATAACAGCGCACGTTACTGAACCGATCGCATGTTCGGTGATTTCGGTGTTATATAGGCATCGTACTAAGCAGTGCCCGCCTCAGCCACGCAAAAATAATATAAGTATAGTGGATTTAAGGGTAGGGAGTCACCTGGAGGGGCGAAGCCCTTGGAAAGAGCAAGGGGATGAGGGAAAAAGAAAGGGAAAGAGTAATTAGAAATTTCTTATAGTTTCCCGTAAAATTACTAAAAAATTGATGACGGTAAATCCGCATTCGTCCGCTATAAAATGAAATATGTAAAATCTATTTTGTTAAAGGCCATATGAAGTTCAAAATCAACCCAGTTTCATTATATAATAAATTAACTTTTTAAACATTGATTTGAAAAAAAAAACAATTGTCACGCCCTCCGCATACATAAATACTATACTAAAAATTTGTTTTTCGAGATATTCTATATTAATACTGTCATTTGAAAAATTATGTCGATATTACACATCCCGTTAATTAATTGTTTTTCAAATTGAAAATTAATAGTATTTTTCTCATAAATTCCTATTATGAAATTATATCAGCAAACCTGAATTAGATCTTATTACAGATACCTTATTAAATTCTATAAATAAATTATTTTTCAAAATTAAAACAAATAGTATTTCTCTTATGAAATCCGTATTATTAATTAAAATTAAAAAAAATTTATATTGTATATGACAAATAAAATCTTATAAACATTTGTATACGAAATTCCATATATGATTTAATTATATTTTTCTTATTAAATTCCATAAATTAATTATTTTTTAAAATTTTAAATAATTGTATTTTTCTTATTAATCCCATTGCATAAACATTAACTTGAAAATGCGCATAAGTTTATGGAAATTAATGTGTGTATTTGCACCCGAAAATACGGAAAAAAACAATTAAAACCATCATTAAGACATTCCGTGTTAAAACGGATTTAAATTACTCCGTATATGATTTTACAAATAGAACCATATAATAGTTCTATGAGACATAACGTATTCAACCATTACTTCTTTTTAATGGAAACTACCAAAAAGACACATAGACTTTTTACACGTGTTAACTTATTAATTCTTATAATACATTTTTATGACAAAATCCTTATTAAAACATAATTATGTGATTTCAGTAATTACTAATTAAGTCTGAAAGGGTACTTTTTCTACAAGTCCTAATAGACTTTTTACCAGTATAATCTTATTAATTCCGCAAAAATTATACTGGTAAAATCTTTTATGTGTAATTTCTAATAATTTCCTATAAAATAACAAGGCTGTTTTATTGTCTCATAGATTCTTATAAAATACTTATGTGACAAATTTTTTCTATCGTAAAATGGCTGGATATTTTATGGGGTTTTATGGGGTTCTATAAGTCTCTTTCAATAGAGAAATTCTTTGTAGGGGTAGATTTTGTATACCAGTCAAGTGAGTTCTTTGGGCAAAAGGATTGATCCATAAATTTCGAAAATATTTGAGGTTAAAATTTTTTTCAATTTTTTTTTAAATCGTAATTTCTCGAGAACGGCTGTATGTATCTAAATGGGGTGGGTGGTATTCGAAAGAGAATTAAATTACCTATATTTTCTTAAAAAAATTAATTCTCTAGCTATCACGGTTCTTTTGTTATTAACAAAAACGTAAAAATTGAAAAATGAAAAAAATGAGTTTTATATGTTCAACTATTACAAGAGTAAAATTGTCTTATTCGCTTCAAAATCCATTGTAGAGGTATATTATTGATAGTTCTCGGATGAGTTCTTTTGAAAAAGTGATTGGTTCAGAAATTTCAGAGATATTTGAGGTTAAAATTTTTCTAGACATTTTTAAAATCTATTTCTTGAGGATTTTTTTTTAATTTTTAAATTTTTACATTTCTGTTAATAACAAAAGAACCGTGATAGCTAGAAAATTAATTTTTTTTAGAAAATATAGGTAATTTAATTATGTTTCGAATGCTATAAATTACATTCAAATACATAGAGCTCTAAATATCAGTTGCAAATTTATTGGCAATTGTGATATATATTTTATGTATGTGAAATTTTGTGGAAATGTATAATCTATAAAAATTTGAATAAATTATGTTGGAGTTTTGTTATTTCTGTCTCTCTGAAGTATTAAATTTTAAATATTGGAATTAAAAATTAATTAAAGGAATCAGTAAATTAAGTTTGAGGAAGCTACGTGTCAATGAATTGGCAGCGGTTTTTTTATTATATTTTGCACTAAGGATATTTTAAAAATATCATAAATGTGTATAACAATAATTTACATGAATAAAAAATAATTTTTTAGCTAGATACATTTTAATTTTTTAATAAAAAAATAAAAGAAATAAAATGAATAATTCATTAAATCTTGTCAACAATTTGAATTGACTTGCTTTGGTGACTGCTTGAATATAATTTGTATTCAACTTTTCCATTTCCTAAGGGAGCAATAAAATGTTGTTTTTGCAGATCCTTTACTCGACTTTTATTGCTGTATTGACTATTTAATTTTCGCAGATTTTTTTCATAATCTGAAACTGGAGATCCCTGAATTCTACATTTTGGTAGTGTCCATCACTTTTTAGCCAATCGTGTAATGACAGTGCAGTCAAAATTTGTTTGTTTGTCGGTAACTACAAACAGGCTTTCGCTGCTGCTCTCTTTTCAGAGCCACCTACACCATCACAGGCTCCCTTTCCGTGCGCTGCAGGGAAAAAATGCCAATTCGATTTTATTCCAAAGTCATGATTATGATAATAAATATTTAGAATATTTTTGTAATTTTTAAATTGCTGAGGAGCACCATCACTAAAACAATGAATTTTATTGACTGAAAAATTATTTTTCAAGTAATCTATCAATGATTTCTGGTAAGTGAATACTGCTATTGTATCGTGACTCAAATTGTCAGAAATAACAACAAAACCTTTGCCTTTTACTTCTCCTCCATCCTTGTAATAAATATAAGCAACAAATACAGTGGCTTGATTATTATTCCAATGGAATCCTGGTGGTGCCTCTTGAACGACAAAAGCATAATTCTCTGCAAAATCCAAGTTCACAATAATTTCACCATCCTGCAATGCTACTTTTAATGCTTATATATAAGCAGATTGTTGAGTAGAAATGAATGCATGAGGTAATAATTTTTCTACATTGTCACAAAAGTACTGAATAAACTCAGTTACGTCATCAATAAGATTTTTTAATGTAGTAACAGGAGTAGAAATCCATTGAGAATAGCTTATCTCTTCAATTTCTTTGTTTTCAAAAATTTTGGTCAGATATTCTTTTATCTTATCGACTCCAGGACAGTTTTGACATTCATTCAGGGGATAAATCATCACTACCTTTATCACAAATAATAAATTTTAATACTTCCTTGTAATTTTTTAATTCAAATTCACAATCTTAAGTTAATTGAGCTAAAGAACAACCTATAACAAATCCACTCTGATAAATAATCCAAAAATAAAATTTATGTATAAAAGTTATGTTAGTATTTACAATTTATACCATCACATTTCTTTCTTCCCGCTCCCCTTCCGTCTCGCGTCGCGAACCATATTCGTACTTTTCTGTTTTCGCTACATAGATGTCGCGCTTTTACTTTCCCTGTTAAGACGGCTTCCCGCCTACTCGCTCAGTCTCGGTCTAGCCGTCGCACTATCAAGATCAAATAAACACTAATTATATATGTACAATTGTTTGCTCTTTTGATTTCGGACTTACCCTCAACAGGTTATGGGCCCAGCCCACGCGAACGCCAAACTAAAAAGTCCAATCGCGATATAAGTGCGAGTCTTAGCCCAAAAAGACGAAAGGCCGACCGATCAAGTTAACCTAAGAAAATGGCAGTAAACACGACACACACTACGAGGCTTGAAATGCTCTCCCGTGACAACTACGACATGTGGAAAATTCAAGCCGAAGCCCTTCTTGTGAAAAATGACGCCTGGTCGTACGTATCGGAAGATACCCCAAAACCCGAAGCACCCGCCGCAGGCAACGCCGCATCCAACAAGCTATACAATGACTGGATCAAGGCGGACCAAAAGGCAAAGGCGGGCCTGATCCTCGCAATCAAGCCATCGGAACTACACCACGTTCGAGGATGCACGACGTCGCGAGATGTGTGGTTGAGATTGGAATCAGTTTACCCATCGAAAGGGCCTGCGCGAAAGACAACTCTCTTGAAACGATTGACGCAGCACAAAATGAACGAAGGGGATGACCTGATGAATCACATTTCTGGTTTCTTCGAAGCAGTGGACAAACTGCGTGGCATGAACGTCGAGATAAACGGCGATCTATTGTCAATTATGCTGCTCTACAGCCTCCCCAGCTCATTTGAAAATTTTCGATGTGCAATCGAATCGAGGGACAACTTGTCGGACGTGGAGTCGTTAAAGATAAAAATCATAGAGGAATTTCATGCCAGACGAAAAGACGCCGGAAGTGACAACGGAGCTATGTTCGCGAACTCGAACCAAAACCCGTTCCAAGGCGGAAGTCACTCCGGGCAGTCACGTAACGAAAAGCCGAACGACCAACGCAAGCCGAAGTCGTTCAAGTGCGGATATTGCCGAAAGAAAGGGCACAAGGAGTCTGAGTGTTACGCAAAGAAGAAACTTCTCGCCGAAAAGAAAGACGGTGGTAAAAGCGCCAACTGCTGTTTCTTTACCGACCGAGGCACATCTAAGACGGAAGATTTGTGGTGTATAGATAGCGGATGCACCGCCCATATATGCAGCGACCGAAAATCCTTTTCGAGCGTGAAGGATATCGACTCTAACCTCAAACTGGCAAATGACACATCGACCGACATAAAAGGCAAAGGCGATGTAGTTATACATACGGCGCGAAACTCGAGTGATACCGTTACACTCAAAGACACTCTATACGTACCGGACGTACGAACAAATCTGATCTCGGTGGCAAAAATCGTCGATGAAGGGAACGCAGTTACGTTCACGAAAAACGGGGCATTTGTCAAAGACGGTGACGGAAACGTCAAGATTGCTGCAGACCGTGTCGGAGATCTATTTTATATCCGTGGCAAAAACGAAGTGTGTGTCATCGCCGAAGAAAGCGCAGCCAAGAACGAAAGTGAATCGTGGCACGCTCGTCTCGGACATTTGAATGCGAGCGACATGTTGCAAATGCAGAGGAGCAGATGCGTGAAAGGACTAGAGTGCAGCAGGCCGATAGACTTGCGGAAATGCAAGACGTGTCTGGCCGGAAAAATCACGAGCACGCCCTTCCCGACGCGTGAGTCTTCTGCATCAGACCTTCTGGAGATTGTTCACACCGACGTTTGTGGGCCGATGCGCCGTAGCTCCTTCGGTGGCGCTCGCTATTTTGTCGTGTTCATCGACGAGCACAGCAGATGGTGCCAAGTCTATTTTGTGAAGAACAAGAGCGAGGTAATCGATAAGTTTATTGAATTTAAATGCATGGCCGAAATTCAAACCGGGCGTAAAATCAAGGCGCTACAGTCCGACAACGGACGAGAGTTCTGCAATGGAAAAATGGATTCATTTCTGAAAAGCGCCGGGATCAATCGCCGGTTAACGGTGCCGCACACGCCGCAGCAGAACGGAGTCGCAGAGAGGAAAAACCCTACGCTCGTCGAGTTCGCGCGATGCCTACTCATTGACGCAGGCCTACCTCCATCCTTCTGGGCCGAGGCAATAGCCACAGCAAACCACGTCCGGAACAGGTGCATTACCAAGTCTCTCCCGAAGGGTACGCCGTATGAGGTATGGTTCAACAGGCGCCCGGACATCTCAGACTTGAATGTATTCGGAAGCAAGGTTTTTGTACTAAATAAGGACCCCACTAAAGGAAAATTCGACCCAAAGGGAATAGAAGGAACCTTCGTGGGTTACTCCGAACAGTCAAAGGCCTATCGCGTCTGGATTTCGAGTCAGCGGAAGGTTATAGTTCCGAGAGACGTCAAATTTTTAACCGAATCAAATTTTTTCAGCTCATACGAAGAATTCTACGATACCACCACGAACAAGGCGGATCCTAACGTCTCGTTAGAGGACAGTTCAGCAACGGACATAGCCGTAATTCATGGCCCGAACACGATCGACACAGAAGCCGCAGCCAGCACGAGCCAGTCTACAACCGACGAGAGCATCGCCGCCACCCGGCGACTGCAGCAACCGATGTCACCCGCTTCGCCGGCTGGCGAGCCTGAGCATGCAGAAAGCGACGCATCGGACCCTCTTGGATCACCGTTCTTGGGCTTCAAGGAGTACGAACCCATTGCGTTGGACTGCGACAGCCCGTTCCTCGGGTTTGAGAATCTGAGCAAAACGCACAGCGTAAAGGCCATCGACGGCGACACTTCGCTAAGCAGTGATGAGGATTTTCATGACGCTTCGTATGCCGTGGCCACTTCGGAGATCCCTAAGAGAGGCGTTAAGCGGTGCTGATCGTGACGAGTGGATGCAAGCGGTCTGCGAAGAATTTCGAAGCCTTATCAGCAACGACACCTGGGAGTTAACGGACAAACCCAAAGGTGCTAAAATAGTAGGATGCAGAACGATTCTACGTAATAAATACGATGGCGATGGCAAAATGATTCGGAGAAAGGCGAGAGTAGTGGCGCAAGGTTTCTCGCAGCGTCCCGGAGTCGACTTCGAGGAAACGTTCGCACCTGTCGCCCGTATCGAGTCGCTACGAATGCTGGCCGCACTGGCCGTACAGTTCGACCTCGACATATCTCAACTGGACATCGTCACCGCCTACCTCAACGGGGATATCGACGCCGAAATCTATATGAGGACGCCTGCTCTGCTCGAAGAATGCTTAGCCGAGATAGGACGCACCGAGAAGGACAGCCACCTCAAGTCCAAGATAGAGAACATGCTCGAAGCCTTATCCCAGCGCGAAAAGGTGTGCAAATTACGGAAAGCTTTGTACGGCCTGCGCCAAGCAGGACGCCTATGGCACGCAAAAATTAGCCACACGCTGAAGGAAATCGGAATGCATCCAACGAACGCAGATACCTGCGTATATGTGGACTCTTCACCGAATGAGCGTACGTACCTCCTGCTCTACGTCGACGACATCCTGATCGCTTCACGAAACCCTAAGAGAGTCGAGGAGATCAAGGAGCGGCTCGGCAAAGAATTCGAAGTCAAGGACATTGGAAAGGTCAACTACTGCCTAGGAATTGAGGTTCACCAATCGTCAGGAAGAGTCGTTCTGTCCCAGCGTGGATTCGTAAAGAAAATCTTAATGCGATTTGGAATGGTCGACTGCAAACCCGCGAGGACGCCGATGGCTCTAGGAGGAAAACTCGAGGTGAGTTCGGGAGTGCGTGAAAAGGAACAACCTTCCTATAGAGAACTCATTGGAGCTCTAATGTACTTGAGCGTCGGAACTCGTCCCGACATCGCTCACGCGGTGAACTACCTGAGCCAATTCAACAATCGCTACGACGTTCAGCATTGGAAAGCAGCTAAAAGGGTACTGCGGTACCTCCAGAGGACCACGGACAAGGGATTAATCTTCAAGAAGGATAACAAAAGTCTAATCGGTGTGGCTGACGCTGACTGGGGTAACTCAGAATTGGACCGAAGGTCGTACACCGGGTACGCTTTTATTCTATCCGGCGCAGCGATATCGTGGTGCAGCAGGAAGCAGCGAACGGTAGCCCTCTCGTCCACGGAGGCCGAATACATGTGCCTTTCTGAAGCTGCTAAGGAAGCAACTTTTTGCATAAACTTTTTAAAGGAGCTAGGTTGCCATGATCTCGCCAAGGTAAATCTATTCAACGACAACCAGTCAGCGGGTAAACTCGCAAAGAACCTTGTGTTTCACTCAAGGTCGAAACACATAGATATTAGGCACCACTATATTCGACAAGCCATGCAGGAGCATCCAATCTACTTGCAGTATATGCCTACAGAAGAGATGACAGCGGACATTCTAACGAAGCCACTTTCTGTCGCGAAACACGTAAAATGTACTGTCGGGCTTGGATTGTATGATTCTATGTAATACTTCAATTGATGGGGAGTGTTAGTATTTGCAATTTATACCATCACATTTCTTTCTTCCCGCTCCCCTTCCGTCTCGCGTCGCGAACCATATTCGTACTTTTCTGTTTTCGCTACATAGATGTCGCGCTTTTACTTTCCCTGTTAAGACGGCTTCCCGCCTACTCGCTCAGTCTCGGTCTAGCCGTCGCACTATCAAGATCAAATAAACACTAATTATATATGTACAATTGTTTGCTCTTTTGATTTCGGACTTACCCTCAACAAGTTATGTATATAATTTATGTACCTGATATCAACAATTTTACATTTTGGTGTATAGAGCAAACACAAACAGAATGTGTTCCGCTGCTTCCTGCTATTATACAGTGCTTGGGTCTAAGCTTTGCGAAGCTAGAAAAACCAATAGGAAGTTCTGGATGATATATTTTAAACAAAGTATGCAATTCTTTTAAAGTGCAAAGTAAGAGACGCTTCTGTTCAGAAATTACATTTCCATCTTGGTCTTTACTCTTGACACAATCTTTAATACCAGGCAAAATATATGTATTGTCTTCACTATTATAAAAATGAATAACAACACCTTTTGTTTCATCTGGGAGAAGCTGTCCTAGAAAAGTTATTGTCTACTGTAAATTTTTAACAATAATCAAAGTATAGAGGAACAATTTAGATGAGATCATCATTTGTGACATGACCAGTTTTAGATACTGTTTAATGATATCTATTTTTCATTAATTACATAATTTAATTACTTGATAAATCACTATTTTGATTGCTTCTAAAAACTTAGTGTATAAATCAGTAATTTGTTGTATTTTCAAGGAAGTTCTTTTGCAAAATCAAAACTAATATTTTTAAATAAAATTAAAGTACCTTATAAATAATGGCTATTATAATGTTCGTGCAAAATTTCAATATAACTTGACCGAAAAAACAATAGGAAAGATAATTACAAATATAAAGTTTTGAGGTTACATATTACTATACAGCCTTCTGTCAAAACGATATTTGATTTTGTACATTAGCATAATTTAATTCTTCCAGCCAGTAAAAGCATGAATATGTATTCTAGAGACTATCAAGAATAAAGAAATAGAATTAATTAAAAAATGTATAGATCAACAAAGGCTTGGCAAAGCTCTTGAATATTAATTTAAAAAATTTCATCAAAATGCGTCAAAATATAAGTGGTTTCTTGAATAATATCCTAATATCCTTGATATTAGGTGCACACATTTAATTTTTTTTAACGAAAGAACCTCCTTAAACTTACTATTTCAATTTTCAATAAATTAAAAATTTGGAGCAGTCCCAAATATTGTTATTTTTTATTTCAATATAAAATTTAGCATTAAACTTAGAACTAAAACAAGTAACTTTTAGTGAAGTCAATGTGTTAAACTTTGTGCAAACTACTCAGAAGAATATTGATGAAAATTTGTAAAAATCTAACATACCCTTTTTTGCACACCCAGGCTTAGACATTGGTCCGATTTCAGTCTGGAATTTTCTTGATAATTTTATCATATGATTTGAAACATCGAAATGCTTTTTAATATTATTGTAACTCCAACTCAAGGGTAACAACGTCAACAATTAGAACTTTTCATCCTTTGTTGTATTTTCATTGTGAAATTTTGATTTCATATTTTCAAGTAAATCATGAAAATGTTTTATGTAATCCACATCAACCTCTACAGTGGGAATTTCATCTTGTATTAAATTTTCCACTTGTTGTGAATCATCTACATCTTGTGAAAACATATCTGAAGTAGCTATAAAATAAAAAGAAACACATAAATCCCTATTCAATTTTATATTTTATGGCTTATTATTATAAAGACGTACATTCAGAAGTAGTTTCCTGAGAAGATTCACACATTTTTTGTACTTGTTATAAACATCTATAGCATAATCTGTCGCTTGTTGTTAATGGTGGAACGATGGTGTATTTTGAATTAAATACATTAGCGATATTAAGTGAAACTTTGTATAAGTTTTTGTTCTTGCACTTATCTGTTGTAGATGTTGGTTTTCGGCATCTGTTATAACCAACTTTTTTTTCTGTCTTATTTAATGTAACATTTTCTTCATCCATCTTACATTTTTTGACGTTGGGCTCACTTGCTTCATAATTATCTGAAATTTTAATTGTGTTATTTTATTTATCCACAAAATTTGTTCTCACTAATAACTTCTCAATTCTCACTTATAACAGTTGATTTTTTAATAGCTCCAAAATAATATTTCTTCACATCACAGTTGAGTTATAATGGCTCCAAAATTACATTTGAATCAGAATTCGAAATTGACCAATCAGACACAAAGTCTTAATGAAGCAAATCTACTGCAAAGCATAAGCAGGGCCCTTTCTACATATGTGTGTTCTGTCTGTTCTAGACAACTTCTCTCTATGTCTGTCTCTGTCTTACATAAACGGAACAGATCTATCTGTCTTTGTCGGGAACACACAGAACACACAGAACACACATATGTAGAAAGGCCCCTGTGGTGCAGGTGGGTACGTATTATACGTACGTATTATACGCCGTGTCGTAAATGGTATTTATGACGCGTGGCAAATTCGTGTCGTAAACGTCGGAATTGTAACAAGAATACGTGTATTTATTATACACATATGATTTGACAAATCTATTTTGAATTCTGAAATTAATGAGAACATATAGCTTAGGGTCTGTTATGTATATGGGTCTTTCGGAAAGACTCAGTCAGGGCCGTTTCTACATATGTGTGTTTTTCTCTACTCTTCCTGCCACAAACTATAAATTTAGTATAGATAGATATCGGACCCTGAAATTTTTCCCATCAGGCATCATGCATCACGCAAGTAATATTATTGGAGATAAGCTGTTGATATATACAAAAAGTATTCGTGTTGTTATTTCTTAATGATGATGACATCTTATAAAACTTTTTAATAGGACGCGATTTCCTTTCTCTAAATCTTCATTAAATATTGTTGTTAAAAAATAGCTAAATAGTGGAAATCTATATGATTAATAATTTAATAATGTTTTCTTATATTCAAATACTGTTACAACTGAAAAATTATGTTTACTTAAACGCTGTTTAATGGTTTTCTGAAATTTAAATGTGCTACAGAATGTGATCCATGTCAGATAAGTATTTTGAAATAAATTTCATTAGATTTATGTAAAATTAAATAAAGATATTATTACTTTGGGAAAAATTTTCTTATTTATTTTGCAGGCCATGTTACTTAGAGGGTCAAATAAAAGAACAAGTAAATTAAATTTTTACTGAGGAATTGAAAAGAAAAAGAAAAATTTGTGAACACAATACCAGCTATTATATATTCAGAGTTTAAAGAACATCTTCAGTAAAGAAAAAATAATTTTAATTCAAGATTTCTAGCTTCAGTAAGTGTCAAAATTTTCAAAACGTATAAATTATTTTTATAATATAAATGTTGGTTTATCTCAGGCTTATAATAAGAAGAAAATTTTTAATTAAAACAAAAAATTAATTTGTTGCTGGTAATGTAAATGTGTTCTAATAAAAAACTAATTGCATATTAAAATAAAAGTTTTTCAGAAACTATTTCTCTGTTAATATAAAACTTTTTTTCTAGGGCATAAGTCACTTAAAAAATTTTTCAAGAAATTTCATGGTTTAAATGTTCAAACACCATAAACTCAAGAAGACATGCACTTTCGTAAACTAAAACTTTTCTTTTTTAATGTATCAGTCGGTGTTGATATCTATTCGAATGATTCAATCCACCTGATACAATACTAAAAGTACTATGACTGAATTTTTTTTAATTGGACTTGAGCTCTTTTTTCAATATTACCACAGATTTGTTGAACGAATCCTAGCAAACCATCATTAACTTAATAATTGTCCTAACCTAATACAAATATACTAAAATTGTGACTGCTTTGTAATGCTGATGAAAAATTATTGTTTTTAATAAAATAAAATTTATCAAGGGCAATATAAATGATATTTTAAAAAACCAAATGTGTTTGATTGACCTTAATATTCAGGTTATTCTTACAAGGAAACCGATCGAGGTGTCCGCCTCCCATTTTCCTGAATTTTTGATATGTTGTAGAGGACCGAAAAATAAGAGACTCGCATTTTTTTTATCGGCCCAATCCCTTATTAAAGGGGTGAAAACCGCCATTAAAGTTTACCCCCGAAAACGGTTTTTTTTTAATATCTTAAGTTCTAATCGATATTTTGAAATGAAACAAAATGGAAAATATTTCTCCTTGAATTATGTAACCATCAAGTATAGTTTGGTCCTCGAGGGTGGCAACCCTTACTTTTTATTTTATTAAAATAAAAAATAAAGTTTACGTGTTTCAGGGTTTTTGCAAATAAACACGTCATCAGGGGTAAACAACCCTTTAGGCACAAAATACTTTCAAACTATTAAAATTAATATTTTAAGTTATATATAATGCATAATTTATTTTTATTTGGGCTATTTTTTCTATGGGCCCAATTTCCTATTAAAGGGGTAAAACGCACCCCTAAAAATCACCCCTAAAATAGGTTTTATCTGAATATCCCAAGTTCAGATTCAAATTTAAAATGAAACAAAATGAAAAATATTTCTCTTTGAAATGCCAAATTAGCTACCCTTATATTTTATTTCGGAAAAAATTTTTTTTTTAATTTTTTTTGTATACAATATTTGCAATAAAATTAAATAATTATTATTAAAATTCAAAATCAAAGTTGACTTGTTTTAGGATTTTTCTAATAACAATATTATTGGGGTTTAGGAGCCCCTTGGGGGCATGTTCTTGTTTGTGCACATAAGGATTGTGCACATATTTATTGTGCACAGATAGCATTGGTACAGATCTATATATATATAGATATATGCCAATGTTAAAGTGTGCATAATTAATATGTGCACAATCAGTATGTGCATAAACAAGAACACGTCCCCTTGGGCTCGTATACTTACAATTAGTACCTTTGAAATAAATATTTTGAGGTGTATGGTGCGTATAATCAAAATAAATAATCATGCATATTTTATTTATTGCAGATTGATTTGTCTATAGGCTCAATTTTCTATTTAATGAATAAAAATCACTGACAAAGAATTTGACAATTTCGTTATTTTGATGTTCAAAATATAATAGCATAAGATAAATAGAGGAATAAATAATTACATGACTATATTTTTATTATTTCTGCATAAATATTTGTATGCAGAAAAGCTTTTAAAAGCTGAGCCAGGATTAAAATTATTTTCATGGTATATTTTGCAATTAGTTTTTTTTTATATTTCATTGCTTGATAATTATAGTTTACTTATAATTTTAGAATATTTATGTTTGCGTATTTAGGCATATCACATTATATTTCATTTGAACTTTTTCATAAATACTTATTTTTAAGTAAATATTTTCCTGATTTCTATTTATATATATGAATAAGCGATTTTTTGTAAGCCCATCTTGTAAACATGCATAAGCAAAGATGACGCAAGTGAGCTTGGAGTCCACGGCTGCCTAAAAACGGATTAGTTAGTCAGTATATTTTTATCGGTTCTATTGCGAGGTACAAATTTTCGAGAGTCCGCTATTTGTTTTTTTCCTACAATAGAATTTATTATTTCATAAAAATCAAAGAGTAGAAAAAATGAAGGTAAATCCTATCAACGTCATAAATTTATTATTGGCAGCATTCTCAGGGCTTCAGATACCAGAAAGCCCTGTTAATCTTGTTGAAATGGATTTAGCTGAAAAATTCGAAAATATTTTATACGACTGTATGAATAATTTTAATGCGATTAAAACAATGGAAGAAGAAACATTAGATTTTTCAAGAGCAATTTAAAAATTATGAAGTACAAGCCATTGAAGATGACGCAATTTTCAATGAAAAAAAAGATTATGATGTATGTTCATACGATGATGAAGAGTTGAGCTTCGATTATAAAAAAAGAGCAGTCGAATATTGGAGATCAGGTAAAACTAAAAAAAATCGCAGTATAGAAAGTGTTAAACATCGATTTAAATTAGTTAATTCAGAACAGCAACTGCGTCGATGGGCTAGTCAAATCAACAAAGGTGGAACTTACAAAGAAAAATTATATCAAATTTCTGAATTTGTTTTAAAAAATCTCAAAGAATCTCTCGAAGCTGGCCATATTATTCACGATATTGATATACGTAAGTGGGCCTTAGAAGCTAAAAATAATTTAGAATTTAATGATGTTAGATTCAAAGCAAGTGATTCCTGGCTGCGAAAATTTAAGAAAGCTCACAGAATTGTCAGTAGAAAAATCAACAAATTTATAACAAAATAAACTCTTGAGGACAAAGAAACTGTAAATCAAGAATCCAGTAAATTTGTAGCCGACATCAAACTACTGATTTCAGAAGTTGGAACTGAAAATACCTACAATGCTGATCAAAGTGGATTTCAATTAGAATTACATACTGGTCGTACATTAGCAGAAGAAGGAACAAAGACTGTTGAATGTGTTGTGCAATCTGTTTCATCAACAACACATAGTTATACAATATTACCTACAATTAATGCTGCTGGAAAATTGCTCTCTCCATTATTTATAGTTTTAAAAGAGACTAAAGATGAATTTGGACCAATAATACAAAAAAATTTATTTCAGCCAGATAACGTATGTTTGATGGCATCTAAATCTGGCAAAATGTCATCATGTGAGTGAAATTAAATAAAGTGTACTTGTATTCGTAAACTTGCAGCTTATATCTATTTCAAAGATTTTACTTGTAAACTTTTAATTTCAGTAGACTCATATTAAAAAAGATTTAAAATAATTAGTAAATTATTTTTAAAATAAGGTATTTTAACGTAAACTCCGAAAATTATAAAAAAGTTCTTGTAAACTATCAATGAATTTCATTATTTATTTTTGTTAATTTGATTTCATGTAATAAATCGATATATATATATATATATATATATTAATACAAATAGCAATAGTTTACTATAATGACCTGCAAAATTTATTTGTTTACAATTTATTTTTAGATCATTTTCGGTAATGGTTAAGGGATGTATTTTTTCCAAATGTTGGAAAAAATAGTATATTATTGCTAGATTCTTGGAGTGGACATTGCACAGAAGCAGTCGAAGGAGAAAAACCTGATGATAAAAACATCAAACTTTTCAAAATTCCTAAAGGTACAACTGGAAAAATACAACCGCTGGATGTGTTTGGTTTTCGTATATGGAAAAATTTTGTGAGATACTTTGCCGATAGTGTAATTTTGTTGGATAAGGATATAAGTTTTCACGTACGAAATAATGTAATTAAATTGCACTCTCTGGTGCACAATCAGTTATCTCCTCGTCGATACGTAAATCTTTTTAAATACTCTTGGTATAAAAGCGGTTATATCGATAATAAACCAAATGAATTTTTAAATCCGGTGGACTTTAGCTTTGGTGGATCCCAAGCTCATTGTGAGGTACCAGGATGTAAAAATACTGCTATTATAAAATGTTCATGGTGTCAGAAATCACTCTGCTTAAAACAGTTTTTTGAAGATATTCATTATTGTTCAACCTATAATCCTTGAACAAAATTAATTGCGATAAGAACTAAATTATAAGCTCATTTGTATAGAGTTTCTTTCAATATTTTTGACTATTTGTGAAAATATACCTATATTTTATTTTTAATAAAAATGAATTACATAAAAACAATTAATATTTTATATTATATTTTTCTATTTATATTTTAATTTTTTTATTTTTATTTATATTTTTCTATTCGTTAAATTAGTCAATCATTTAACTCACCTATTCGTTTCCCAGTTCCATCCTTTTTATTTACCTATAAATACGAACAAAAGATTCGAATATAAATTGCACAATAAGTATAAGAGTTTATAAGTGATTTCATTAATTACGCTATCTCGATAAAAAAAAACTGACACAAAAATAAACTAAATCTGCATTATATACCTGAAAATATTTATTTCAATGGTTCAGTTGTAAGTATACTTGTCCAAGGGGCTGCTAAACCCCGATAATGCTTTTATTAGAAAAAATCCTAAAACAAGTCAACTTTAATTTTGAATTTTAATAATAATTATTTAATTTTATTGCAAATATTGTATACAAAAAAAAATTAAAAAAAAAATTTTTCCGAAATAAAATATAAGGGTAGCTAATTTGGCATTTCAAAGAGAAATATTTTTCATTTTGTTTCATTTTAAATTTGAATCTGAACTTGGGATATTCAGATAAAACCTATTTTAGGGGTGATTTTTAGGGGTGCGTTTTACCCCTTTAATAGGAAATTGGGCCCATAGAAAAAATAGCCCAAATAAAAATAAATTATGCATTATATATAACTTAAAATATTAATTTTGATAGTTTGAAAGTATTTTGTTCCTAAAGGGTTGTTTACCCCTGATGACGTGATTATTTGCAAAAACCCTGAAACACGTAAACTTTATTTTTTATTTTAAGTCAAAAAATGATTTTTATAATAATTAATTTTATTGCAAATATTATATGCAGAAATAGTTTAAAAAATAAGGTTTTTCTAAAATAAAAAGTAAGGGTTGTCACCCTCGAGGTCCAAACTATACTTGATGGTTACATAATTCAAGGAGAAATATTTTCCATTTTGTTTCATTTCAAAATATCGATTAGAACTTAAGATATTAAAAGAAAACCGTTTTCGGGGGTAAACTTTAATGGCGGTTTTCACCCCTTTAATAAGGGATTGGGCCGATAAAAAAAATGCGAGTCTCTTATTTTTCGGTCCTCTACAACATATCAAAAATTCAGGAAAATCGGAGGCGGACACCTCGATCTGTTTCCTTGTTAATTACGCTTCCTTGTTTTCTTGATTTCCAATGAATCACATTTCCATACATTCTTACAATATAACCAGTTGTTGACTTTCTGTCTACGCAATCTCCTGCCCAGTCGGCATCAACGTAACATTCAAGAATATCTACTTTATCATTTCTTTTAAATGTTAATTTTAAATTTTTGGTAAAATACAAATATTTTAAAATTCTTAAAGCATATTTAAAATGCGTTTCATCAAAACAATTTTGAAACCTACTGTTACGTGACAGATAAAAATTTTGCTCTTTTATTTTATTTCGATAGATTATTTTCCTTTCCGTTTTTTTACTTGCCATAACGAATCGAAGAATGCGTTCCTTGTGAGCGTTTCCGACTACGTAACTAGCGCATTCTTTCGAGCATATCATTTAAGAAATGTAACACCCTCGTCCGGTCGTGCTCGTGGGGGAGGTAGCCGAGCTGCTCGTGCGATGCTGACCACGCAGCAACAGCTAGCGCTGCACGTGTTTGAAAAACCGCTTGATGCGGCAGTAACTTCACCGGGGGCAGCACCTACCAGGCGCAGGCCGGTTACCGACACTCCTGAGCACACGAGTGCGAGAGAGAAGGACGCGCACGGGAAGCCATGCATTGGCGCTTAACTTCAGCCGCGCGGCAGTGCGAGTCGATTCGAAAAGCGAAGAGTACATACGGTATCCGATGCTCGCATAAGTGCGAAGCCAAATACTTTGTCTAAGTATAAATAAGAATATAATACAAAGAAAAAATAATAAATACAGCGTATAGGACTAGAAGTGTTGAATTAATAATATAGATATAACGATTTTGTGAAAGTGTGAAGTTATACAGAAGTAGACAGAAATATAAGCGAGAGAAACATACGAAATCCAAATCAGCAAATCTCGAGAATATCGAGAATCAATATCAGGCACTAAGCAATTGCATTTTTGGAAATTCAGGGGAAGGACCTATAATCACACAAAAAAAACGAAGGGATAACAAAAGGAGAAATTCAAAGGTATCATTTACTATATTATAGCACTATAAAAATCATAATTGTCTTAATATTATATATATATAGCCATCATTATTAGGCGCATATTGTTACGGGCCGATAGGAGTAGACATATACGTGTAGGTATATCTTAACATATGAATATATATAGTTTCTATAAGTTCGAGCCAAAATAAACAATTCGTTACTGTTAAAATAATAGGTGAAAATATAATATATATATATATATATATATATATATATATATATATATATATATATATATATATAAACTTGTATAACGTTAGTTCCCAGGACCCCATGTTACTGTATACCTATACGTGACTAAAGAAATAATGTCTCTTATGGGGGCCGATGTCCTCAAAACTGACGTTAAACATATGTAGATTCAGGGACTGTCCCCAAAACTAACAAATGTCCCCGAAACCAACGTTAAACATCTGGAATGTCCTGGAAACTAACATAAAACATATATATATATATATATATATATATATATATATATATATATATATATATATATATATATATATATATATATATATATATATATATATATATATATATATATATATATGAGGCTAGTAAGTTTGAGGAGCTCAACCCCGGTCGGTCAGAGTGGCTAAAGAAATAATAACCCTCAGGTTACCGACTCTAGACAAATAGACTCTAGAAAACCCCTCAAACTTCCGCTCGGATGCTGAATATATAGATTGGAAGTTTGAGGAGGCTCCTCAAACTTCCCATAACCCCTCAAACTTCCAAGCGGGTGCTGAATATAATCCTCAAACTTCCAGAATTTCATATTTATATATATATATATATAGATATATATATATATATATATATATATATATATATATATATATATATATATTATACGTATGTGTGCGTGCATATTCATATGTTAAGATATACGTACATATACTCCTAATTTTTGCATTTTGCGTTACTATTAATGTAAAAATACATGCATGCTATTGTATAATTCAGCGGGATTAATCATTCTATATCCGAAAATTGCATAAAATTCTAACAGTAGACTTAGGGGGGAAAATTGTGGTTTTCATTTTTCCTTAGCATTTAAGTATTAAGTTGGATTCGCAAGTCAAATTAATATTAACCCTTTTGGAAGTATCCGAAATTGACGCTTTGCAAATTTAGGTTTGACAAGATTCACTAAGAGGAAATAAAAATAGTTTGCTTTCTTTTCTTCGACGCTATTTTAGATTAAGCAATAATCTAAAACGAAATAAATAATTTGGGTTTACACTTTTCTGGTTTTTGTCATCTTTGTCAATTTTTATATGTTGTACGGCGAAATATTGTTAATAAAAATCGTGTAGTTGCGGAATCAATATCATGTAAAAGGGGTGAGCACCTTTTCCTCTCAAAACAACGAAGAATTCTCGGTCTCCCGATTACATATTTTAACTGTTTTGTGAATAGCGATACGTGATTCCTAGAACGATCGTCTGCGGTAGATTTAGTTACTATTAACTATTAGCGATTAAGTATAACCCATCGTGCCATACCCCAGGGAAGTGTGTGCGCCCTAATCGAAAATATCATTTTCCCGTTATTTTTGTGCGACGCGTCTTAAGAGGATAATACAATACATATACATGCATACTTCAAACAGTGCCACGTGAAGAATACGCGACCGCTGAATAGTCCTTGTAATTTGGGAGGTCAATCTCTCCAGAGATTGAACCGGGGTTCGGGCCCCATTATAACTATTGTAAAACCAAGAGCATCGACCGAATCACTTCGCATCTTTGAGGGTCATCTCCCTTCCATTGAGTCTTTCCCATATATTCACATCTTCTTCTTTCTTCCCCGTCCGGGTAAAGCGAGTGGCTGAACAGCAAGCACGAGTTATCGGTCTCTCCGTTTTGTGCGGGTCTTCTGCGGAGCCGCTCTGTCTCCCCTATAGGAGTTGCGCCACTATAGCAGCGCGCAAGCAGTTATCGGCCTCTCCGCTTTGTGCGGATCTTAGCACGGCCCGCTCGCCACTACAGCAGCGCGCTGTAGCCGTCGCCGCCTCCAATTGGAAAAGTGTATCGGGACGGGAGCGCGCTAACAGTTATCGGCTGCTCCGCTTTGTGCGGATCTTCGCATGGCTCGCTCATCACTTAAATTCAGCGCGCGGCGAAGCCAGGCCCCTCCACGGAACACGGTCTTATAAGGCTCTCCCGCCTCAACATTGTCTTAAAGTTCGCTTGCGCTTTTTTACGTCGGGATTGGAGACGAGCACGGGGGCTCGCGGCAAAATACCCAAGACATAGTAGACCCGCTCGTAGCCAGGTACGGACGGCCCTTCCCTCACTGGTCCTCATCATTACAATCCGAGTAACTCCGTCCATTTCCCATCAAACGCAGTCGACCTTTAATGGTGCGAGGTCGCAATCTTCTGCAATCACGAGCCAAGGTTGTGCCACAGGCACCCGGTGATATCTTTTTTGGTTTTTCTTTGCCTTACTGACGCTCGTGAAGGGCTTAATTAACTATCTAGTGACTCTCAAGGGCACAAATCGTACCCTGGCGCTGATTGAAATATCGTGATCACCCAACCTACCTAGTTTATCAGAATATGCGTAGAACTAGATACGCTTAGATTTGTATTGAATAAGACTATAGAAATAAATTATGCTTTGAATTTGAAGGTAGTATACTTGCTTTCTCCCCACCTCCCGTATATAAAAGGATACCGAAATTAATAATCATAAGAGCGTAGATCTGCCGTACTCTTACTCTTATGGGAGTGTAAGAGTGACCATGATAGCGTCCAGGTTCCTGCCAGTTAATGGTGAATTGATACCCTTAGGGGCTCAACCGAAATAATTAAAACATTAAACAAGTCGCGTGACAACCTTTATCAGTTGTCACGTAACAAAAACTGGTAGCGATAACGCTGCTTGTCGTTGGGAGGTAGGTTGCCAATTCGGTCTTCGAATTATCGTGTACGCGTTCAAATCTTTTTCGTTTTTGTGCCCACTTCATTCTGCCAATCCCCGCCAAAATGGGCTGCCGATTTGGCGCCTGAATTCGGAGTGGTGCTTAGTGAAGCCAGACTTATTAGTAAACTCGAAACGCTCCGAGAGAAGAACGATCAGTTGTCGGAGGAAGTATTAGGATTAAAACAGGAGTTAAAAATTCAGCGGGCCCATAACTTTTTACTCGTGAAAGCGAACTTTGAGGTTCGTGAATCCATCAGATCAATAGAACGAACCATCGAATCGTGGACTAGCCAGTCCAAAGGGGAGATCGACGGAATCCTCAGACACCTAGAAGGAGTCGAGACGGATATCGATTCCCTCTGCGGAGCCCTCAAGGATCTTAATTTGCGTGTCGAGGCGTAGATTTTTAACTAATTATTGGTGTAGCTGGAAGGATAAGACAAAATAAAAAATGCCTGCAAACAATCAAGCGGCCGACGCGGCCGCGGGATCGATGGCCGAATACTCACAGCTGATGATGACCATGGCTCACACTATGGCCATGCAGTCTGCCATTAGAAGCGTCCCACTCTTTGACGGGACGAACCTTCCCCTTAAAGATTTCATCCAAGATATCCGCAACGCTGCAGCCGACATTACCCCGGAACAACTCCCCTGTTTCCTCAAGAAGGTTTTAAGGAAGTTGAGGGGCTCAGCTCGAAACTCGACTTTCGGTGTGGCGTTCGCCACTGTCGACGATTTGGTGCGACATCTTAAACGGCGGTTTGCCCCCGGGAAAACATTCACCTACTATTGCTCGCAATTAAACGATCTTAGAATGAAACAACGGGACACGGTCGGTGATTTCCGAGATCGATTAAATATTTTGCTCATGGGGGCGGAAAATACCCTCAAGGAAGACAAGGGAGATGCATACGTGGCGGCCATGATGACCCCCATGAAGGAGGCTGCCATCGACATCTTCATTAGAGGACTCCCAGGTAATATTAGCGCCGCTGTAGATGCATCTCATCCCGCAGATCTGGAGACTGCCTATAAGGAAGCTGTACGGATCGGAGCCCGCATTCGGTCGCGTATCTTACCGGATTCCCGCCAGTCCGCCCAAATGGGGCATTATGCTAAACAAAGTGAGTTATCACAAAATATGCGATCACGCGCTCGTTTTTACCCTGCCTTTACCCCCGGGGCGCCAGCAAGATCACCATCTCATGAAGCAGTGCTGTCTCAGGGTCCCGCATTCGTCGGTTATTTCGAACCAGAGGCTCCTGTTGACAATCATTTCGACGAAACCGCACTAACTTACTCGGAAGCAGATCCGTCGTTTATTGGATATGTATCTGCAGGAGCGAATTATCAACCTCAGGGACAAAACCCGTCTCAAGATCCCCGTCCATATGCTAATTCGGGATATCCGCCGCGAAGAGGAAGAGGAGGCCGAGGCGGTTATCACGGACAGAATCGGTCTAACGCATACTCAGATCCCCGCCTATACGACCCCCATACCAACACTCATCCCCCTGGTGATCAAGGACATGGCGTTAATGACTACGGATCCCTCATTCATGGAGTCGGTATTTTAAACTTACAGGGGGCTCGCCCAAATCAACCATCGGCGAGCCCCTCCAGGAGCACGAACCTCCCGTTGAACTCGCAGGCAACACCGAACCCCCCAAATCACCCTCCGGGACCGTCCAACCGAGTACTCCTAGCCCGGCCCCAGGAGGGTTTAGGATTGCTTCCTGTGGAGCTGCTGGAGAAGAAAATACAGGAACCAACGACCCCACAGTGGTAAGAGTAAGGGTGCCGGAGGAACGACGACCTTGGCTTACGTTCATGATCGACAACGGGGCCACGGTCAATCTAATAAAAATCGGTTCCCTTCACCCACATATCCTTGTCGATACCAACCAAGCGACACCGCTTATTGGGATCAATGATCAAACGGTCGATACCTTGGGAAGTGTGACCATCAACATTCGTGATCGGCCGACTCTTTTCCTTGTAACGTTGAATGATTTTCCGATAGAACAAGACGGTGTCCTAGGGCGAGATTACTTGAAAAAGGAACAAGCCGTCATATCTTATCACTATAATGCCCTTATGATCGGAGGGGACGTTATGCATCCCCTCCCGTTTATCAATCCTCGTACTGGAAATCCTGTCGAAGTCAATTTGATGGACGGCGTAGAATCCGGTAAACGGAATGAACAACACATCGTCAAGATAGATAAGCCCGAAGAACCCGCCGACAAGGAGGAAGACGTCCCGTTAGACGCGAACACTTCAGACTCCGGTAACCCGCCGAACACTTCTCCTGCCCGAGTTCATTATGTCATCCCCAAGAGGACTCGGAGCGTCATCAAAATCAACATTATTAGCACAGAAATCAGAGATGGATACTTACCTCGGGTCGACGTTGGATATGATGACGTGTACGTAGGAGAAGGAATCGTGCGAAATTACAACAACACTTGCCAGGTCATGGCGATAAATACTCGCGACGATGATGTCTCTATCGAGGTCGACCCGCGGGAAATCCTGCCCTTCGAATATGCCAATCTTGACTTCGAACCTGGCTCGGATGAGAATATCCCGGTTTCGGGCGATAACCCCATCGAAGACACGGAGGACACGGTTCGGAAGCTCAAGGAAATAATACCTACCGAACATCTCAATTACGAAGAGAAAGAGAGCGTGCTGAAATTGATTCGGGATTTTCCGCAGATTTTTCTGTTACCGGGAGATCCACTCCCTTGTACAAATGCGGTTGAACATCATATCTCGACTGAAAATAACCTGCCCGTCAACGTGAAACAATATAGGCACCCACTTATACACAAGGAGTTTATCGCTAAGGACATCCAGAAGAAGCTCGATGATGGAATTATCGAGCCATCCAACAGCCCAAGTAACTCGCCTATCTGGATAGTGCCCAAGCGAGCGGATTCGCAAGGAAACACCAGGTGGAGAATGGTTGTCGGCTTTCGCGACCTGAACCAAAGAACCGTAGGGGATGCGTACCCGCTACCTAACATAGCTGATATCTTGGACCAGTTGGGAGGAGCAATGTATTTCTCGGTATTTGACCTCGCCTCTGGGTTCCACCAGATAAGGATGGCACCGGAAGACCAGTAGAAAACTGCTTTCTCCACCCCCAATGGCTACTATGAGTACACTCGCATGCCCCCGCCACTTTTCAGCGGCTTATGGACCAGATAAAGAGGGGATTAAACTGCAAAGAAATGCTTGTCTATATGGATGACATCATTATCCATGCCAACTCTCTAAGGGAACATGACAAACGGGTACGAAACTTCTTTGACTGGCTTGCTGCAACCCGATTAGTGCTTCAACCCGAAAAGGTACACTTCTTGCGGAAGGAAGTCGCCTTCCTAGGCCACATAATCAGCGAAAAGGGGGGAACCAGACCCCGAAAAGGTTAAAGCCGTGTCCGAGTTTCCACTACCTAAAGGTGTTAGGAACGTCCGAGAATTCCTAGGTTTGACTCGGTATTATCGCTGTTTCATCCAAGACTACGCGAAAATCGCCAAACCATTACATGATTTGTTGAAAAAGGACAAGGAGTTTAACTGGGAAGAGGACGAGCACGTCGCCTTTGAAACTCTAAAGGAACGTCTGTGCAAGCACCCCATTTTACTATTCCCCGATTTTGAGAAAACGTTTACTCTAACCACAGATGCCTCCGACACGGCCATCGGAGCTGTCCTCAGCCAGGAACAGGAGAAATTTGATCACCCTGTCGCCTACCTCTCTCGGTCCCTTAATAAGGCCGAGAGAAACTATAGTACCACCGAAAAGGAGTGACTCGCCCTGCTATACGCGCTCAACCAATTTAGACCATATCTACTGGGACGAAAATTCGTCTTGGTGGCTGACCATGAGCCACTAAATTGGATGCACAGCCGAAAGGACCCCGGACAACGGTTGATGAGATGGATGTTCCGTTTCACCGGGTACGAATACTCATTCAAATATAAACTGGATAAATTAAATTGCAACGCCGACGCCCTGTCACGCAATCCCGTCGATGAACCATCAGAAGACCACATTAATAAAGGGTTTGAGGAAATTAAGGCCCATGTTCTGATGATGAAAAGGAAAGATGGGCCTAAACCTGCCAAAAAGTCAGAGGACGTCTCAACACCATCAGGGGTGAAGCCGACGCCTTCCCCGGGTATTGTTCAACCCCGTACTCGGCTGGCTTCGGCACCAGAACCCGTAAGTACGACCGAACCTAAAGCAAAGGGTCGCCCAATCGGTTCCAAAACCCGTAAGATTCCCCCAAGATTAGATACCAGTGTTACCGCTCACCGGACCCGGATGCAGACAGCGACCAACAAGAAACAAATAGGAGCCTCACCAACAACTATCGACCGCAGCAAAGGTCCCGCGACCTTAGGAGGACCAACCAAAGTTCAAAGCCAGGCCGCAGCCCAGGGCCCCGCTGTAAAATCAATCTCGAGAGAAGGCAGCTCAACAAGTCAGGAGGGAAGAACTTCCATGACTCCCACACACAGTGGCATAGACGTGTCACAAGGACCGCATTTTATGCAACCTTCGAACTCCTTTCTCTCGTCCACAGGGGTTGAAGAGGGCACCGAACCCACCGAGTCGACTCCACCTGCATATGACCCTCGCCGAAGCAGCCTAAGGGAGAACGACTCCGGGGAAGACCACGCAGAGTCTGTCACCGAAGACCCCGAATCTTGTGACGATCTGCCCGCAGAGCAAGCTGAGGTAAACGTCACACCTGTCTCGTCCTCAGAATCAAGCGACGATCCAGAAACCCAAAGTAATACCACTTTAGATCGTACCACCCTTTCTAATGGGGAAGTCCTCGAATCGGCAAGAAGGTTTGAAGAGAGCCTCCGACTCCACAAGAGTAAAATGAGGATGGAAGAAGACTTAGATGAAGAATCAAGAATCGAACTCCCTAGTCACTTCTCCGACGGGGACAAGGCCCAAGAGGAAGTGCAAGAGTACCTGAGTGCAATGGACCCCTATGACCCCGAAACGCAAAACGACGACGTTATGGCCCAGCGAGTCCAAGAACTAATAGAAAAAACGGCAGAACTATCTCAATTACAGATAGACCCGGATGGGCCAAACGACCCCGTTCCTGCCACTCCTGGAGTTGGCCTTGGTACGCCCCTCGCGAAAAGCACCCCCGTTGATCCTGTCGGAAGGAGGGAAAGCCTACGATTCCCCAACCTAGACAGGATCCAAGAAGAACAAGAAGAAGCGGACCAGTCTGTCCGGATTAATTATGATCACCCCCCCCCCCCCTGATACACTCGCTCTTTTCATGTCCATGATGGGACAACAACGCCCTCTAAATCAATATGCGATTTCCTCCTCCACCACGGAAACCGACACCTCGGATGAAGGCGAACCAGCGACGACCGGGCCAAAGGGTCCATTACATCATCCTCCTCCACCCTTTCTTTTACCCCTCAAAAACAATGTTGTCATGTCCAGGGAAGGGTTAACCTACAAAAGGGACAACTTTGTGCATCTTATAGCAAGGGATTGTGAACTCAACACGCCCGTGTAATGGTTGCTCTCGGAAATCGGAGCCATTAATAAAGGTTCACTCAAGGCTAAGAAACCCAAGGTTGGCCAAATACTTATAACTCCCTATAAAAATCACAATGTATTTTCCCTGGTGGTTATAGATCATTATCACTCATCAACCGACATTGCGGTATTAAAGAAGACCTTGGGCAGACTCCGAGACATAATGATTCGGAAAAACTTATACAGTTTTCGGATATCTCGCCGAGGGGATTTTGCCGATAAGTTGGATCCCGGACTTCTGGCCGAACTTGTCGTCGACACCTTCCGAAAGACCACCATTAAGGTCAACATTTGCTACGGACAAGCGTATTTACCGCCCGAGAGAGAGAAACATGAAATTATTGGAACCCTCCATAATAGCTTGATTGGTGGTCACAAGGGAATAAATCAAAAATATAGGAAAATACGACAACAATATTACTGGCCCGGCATGCGGAACGACATCCTCGATTATGTCAGGAGATGCCCGGAGTGCCAAATGAAAAAGATCGAGAGAATTAAAACTCGGGAGCCTATGATTCTTACGGACACCCCCATAGAAGCCTTCGACAAGGTGTCCATTGACACAGTAGGTAAACTCCGCACCACCCCTCGAGGTAACTGTCATTTACTCACCATGCAGTATAACCTCACCAAATACCTCATCGCAATACCCAATTTAAAGGCTACCACTATTGCGGACTGTCTAGCAAAATATTTAATTTGCCAATTTGGGGCGCCGAGAGCCATATTATCCGATCGCGGAACTAGTTTTTTATCGAAAGTAGTAGCAGGGTTAATGAGGATGTTTAAAATTCACCAGCTGACTACATCCGGATATCGTCCCCAAACTAACGGGTCCCTCGAGCGAAGCCGAAAAATTCGATGATTGGGATAGCCTAGCACCATTCGCTACATTCGCGTATAACACTAGCGTACACAGTAGCACTAACTTCTCCCCTTTCGAACTTGTATATGGACGCGTAGTCCGGTTCCCTATGAAAATCCCTAAAGCCGAGCAGTTACGCACATATAACCTCTATCTTCAGGATTTGGCCACCCGCTTAAATGAAATGAAAATCGTCGCGGGAGAAAATCAAGTTTTGGCAAAAACACGTGCCAAGGAACGCTATGACAAAAACGCGAAGCCACTGAAGGCAACAACCGGCGACTATGTATGGGTTCTAAATGAACCTAGGCGGTCTAAATTCGATAGTTTTTATAATAAACCCTTATGCGTTAAGGAAATCGTAGGTCGAAATAACGTAATCTTAGAACTTCCCAATGGCAAGCGTATCCGCAAGCATATGGATAAACTTAAACTCGTTCCCCCTGGCCCAACTCAATAATACAATTGCATGCCTTTCAGATTCTCTAGCATGTGCTGCTTGGCTATGCTATCTCTAGCTTGCGCTTCCTTCCTCTGCTTCCTTTGGGGGTGCCCCGTCCTTGGCACCCACTATGAGATAACAACCATCACGGCGATTCCGAGTATATATTACGAACGGATGCAACCCGTAAAAATCCGGAAGGGAGGGTGGAAAATCATCATTTACATAGACCTTCCCGCCTTCATGAAAACACATGGACCGACTCAGCAGTATGACGAGCACTTGCGCCGGTGCACCTTTCAATTTGATCGCCAACAATGCTATTTGTTCCTAAATACGGACGCTATGGAGCTTAAACTCCGCACCTTAAACGGCATTCACGAGGAAATAAGGCTGATCGCCGACAACATGGATGTAAGAGAATCCGAACCAAATACCCTTCTCGGAAGCCTCGCCAAAAGCCTTTTTGGCCTAATTACCGAAGACGATGCCGAGTTGATCAACAAAAACATCGACAAACTGTTCCACGACCAATCAGAATTGGTAAAACTTTCCGATGAGAAGACACACCTCATGACGGCCGGTCTGGAAGAACTCTACAATATAACCGCCTCACATCGTCTCATTCTAAAGAATATGGAAATCCAACTACGGGAGAAAACCAACACCATGACCCTCGAGGCCAATAAAAATCACCTGCTATGGGAATTCAGTATATTCTCTCGCCAAGCCGAGGCTAAGCTAGATCATTTCATCTACAGCAATCGGGAATTACTTAGCATTCTCAACTCGCTGATGGATCGCAAACTCCACCCCCGACTGCTACAAAAGAGGACTCTCCACCAGATTGCCGCGGACATACGCCAACACGAGACTAACTTAGAACTCCCGATACCTCTCCATCATCTCCGAGCGGAAGAGTTAGTGAAGATTGCAGAAATGGACGCCACTTACCATAACGGAAGGATCCTCGTTAGCTTGACGTTACCTCTGACTGACACGATGTCATATGAGTTATACAAACTCCATCCGCTGGCCATCCCTCAGACCTTACGAAACAACACGTACGGGGCCGCCTATATTATTCCTAGTTGCACGCATATAGCACTCAGCAAGGACCAGCAGAGTTATCTCCCTCTCAATCAAGATCAGGTAGATACGTGCCTGAGCACTCACTACGGTCGCATCTGCTCCACAAGAGGAGTCACGTTGACAGCCCAAAAGGGATGCGAGATCGAGATGTTGCTCCACCCCAGCCGAACCGCACTTGACTCCTGCAGCGTAGCCATCAAGAAAAACCTAACGACACAATGGGCTCACTTGGCTGTTCACCGCTATTGCTGAGGAGAGGCTCCGTATCGCCTGTCCAGGAGAGATATATGAGAACGCCAAGTTACAAGGGGTCGGCATTTTGCGGTTAGCCTCCGGATGCTTGGCGAGGACTGCGTCCGCGACACTAATCGCAAAAGACGTCAGAGTCTCCACGGTTCAGTATCTCTACGAACCAGAGATCAGCTTAAACGTCAACGACCTATATCCTATATTGGAAGACAATGTAACGCTTAAAGATCTCCCAGAGATCGGCGACACTGGGCCATTGTCGTCCTGGACCTCTCATAAGCAATCGCTGAAAAATATCATAACACAGATGGACGAAATTGGACGGCATAACCGAATCTCCACTTACACCCACAACTTGACGTACGGAGGCCTTACCATCCAAGCCGTTATCATCCTAGCGTTTATCATCTTTGTGGGAATTAAGTTGTGTTACCAACCTCGAGGACCGGATACGAAGGTCCTCACTATCACCTCTGCGGATCCTAGCCCTGGGACGATTAACCTTCCGCACCAGCCCACCTTTTCCATGCATGCCAGCCGAAGTACTCTCTGTCCTGCCCAAACTGTGGAAACAGACTGATCTTACCTCAACTTACAGAGCCTCGCACGACCTTCAGACCCGGTGCCCACATCCCACCATGTCTCGCGAGGTTATGGTCACTTGCGGAAAGGACCTTACACCAGAAGCCATCGTATCATGTTTCCAACCTGCCGGAACCATTGTCGCCACGCACATACTTTCAGAGACTATCGGCACTCATACGATCAGAGTTACCTTTGAGACCACCCAACAGGCCGAAAAGGCTGAACAAGAGAAGGAATTGTGGTTGTTACAAGCGACTTTAAAGATAGGATCCTCCGGCCGATCTCATCCGCCATCGCCCCCGCGAATCAAATCCGAGGCTCATGTCATCCGACCAACTAGAGAAGTCAACCCGATCGACCCCAGAAGAATTTTCTGCTTGTTACCTTAGACAGGAAGAAAACCCACCATGGCGCTCAAGTTGTTGGCTGAACAGAAGGTTGAGGATAAGTTCTTCAGACATTTCGCCCGGTTCGGGCGAATGGAATATTGTTACACCGCTCGAGATAACCGCGGGCGGCTGTCTCATGGGTTCGTTAGATACCATCATCGCCGCCATGCCTCTCTCTCCTTACGAGAATGTGCCTCCATCTACCAAGCCCGATCCGCCCATGGGCAATATAAAACCACCAGGAGACTCACCAGGAAAAGACATTACTCTATTGATGTGAGGAATCGAGAGTTACACCTCACCACCTGCCAGAGACAGCGAGAGATCGAAACCAAGAAATGTTAGAGGACCTTGTAAATTACAACAAACTTTAGCGCTTTAATGTGAATCTCGTTCACCTTCTCCCTTTTGGCCTATCCTTTCCTTTCTCGGTTCATACCTTTTAATCATATGACAAGCTAATATTATTTTTTTTTTGTGTTTTTTTTTCAAAAATGGATCTCCAACTGGAAATAGTGAATGTTAGGATTACCGCCCCCGCTACCTTGACGATTACCTGCAATGAACATACGCGTCCAGGCGCCTTGAAACAAACACTATGGGGAGTAGGGGATCTGAAAGGACTCACCGTACTCCAACGCGCCGCAGGGCTGATAGACGTCACTGCGATATACCAAGACGAAGGTGCAGCTGAGGACGCCCATGCCCTGCTATTATCTTTCGTCCCCGAACATAAAGAGAATCCAATGACCCCCCTTTCGGACGAAATAATGATCGACGAAGACGTCGAACTCCTAGCGGTAATTCGAGATGCGAGAAGCAGAAATACCCTCCGATTGGAATGTCGCTGCACCGATCTTCCTGGACTGCTCCGGTCAATGGGTGAGTTCGGTGAAACGAAATCTAACTGGAAATTGGAAGGGCAGGAAAATTCCCTGCGGCTGGAAGTCGAATATCTGGCCCCGGCTGCTTGCCGCCAGGCCTACAACTATTGGAGAGCCAAGTTGGGCGCCGCTCGTCAGCCCACCAATCTCCTGAAGATAGAGGTACCCGAATCAGTCACGAGCCCGGACCCGTCCCCGGTGGTATGCCTGCACTCTCCAGCGCCCAAGGAGGAAGAGAATGTCGACCTCTGTCGGCTACACATCCTAGTTCCCTACGGACAAAGACTCGAAGACATCAAAGAGGAGTATAGAAGGATTGGAGGAAACCCAAATGTGGAAGCGGTCCGCATGAAGACAGGGAGCTATCAAGGATTCGTTCAGTATCAAAACCCAGAGGATGCAAAAAGGGGCCTGTATGCATCCAACCCTACGCATTTCGGCCGCTACGCTAAGATCGTGCACCACCCTATACCGGACCAGGATGACAACCTCAACCCTCGCATCGTTCACATTCTCGTCCCCCGAGGATCCACGGCGAAGGACATCAAGGCTGAATACGGAAGGTTTGGGACCATTAAGTATGGGGCCATAAGGATGATGCCAGTACGTTGCTCGCCTCAAACCCAAGCTTTCATCGAATACAACACCCCGGAGGAAGCGAGGAAAGCCTTGGAGGAAGGAGATCGTAAATGTCGTGAACGGGAACCGGGGTCGTCAAGGCACCCCTTGAAGCCTATCCGCCGCGCCAATTCTCCCAACCCGAAGGGAAGTTACACTGGTTCTGTGGACAGGCGATCCACCGAGACGACTACGAGGAACATCAATGCAATTGCCACCCATCTAATTGGGATTATAGGGGTGCCCTCCCCTGTGGAGAACGAACCATTGAATCAGAAGGCACGGAAAGAGACCCCATCTCCTTACTCGATGAATTCCTCAAGACTGTCCCTAAAGAGGACAACCAGCCGAACCTGGTAATAGATCCTGTCAGCTCCCTACTCGACCTCCAGGGATTACAACTATAGGGGATGTCAACTCCACCCAAGAACCTTACGCGCTTTGGCGCTCCCTGTAATGGACCTTAGCTCTGGGAGTCTACAACACGCCGCGACTCAACAAGAGACACCATTCGCTCAGCATGACTTCCTTCGCTTCATCAACCCAAGCGCTTGTGATTTGTCGAGACGACAACAATTCTAATCGGGGGAGGGTGTTACGTGACAGATAAAAATTTTGCTCTTTTATTTTATTTCGATAGATTATTTTCCTTTCCGTTTTTTTACTTGCCATAACGAATCGAAGAATGCGTTCCTTGTGAGCGTTTCCGACTAAGTAAGTAGCGCATTCTTTCGAGCATATCATTTAAGAAATGTAACACCCTCGTCCGGTCGTGCTCGTGGGGGAGGTAGCCGAGCTGCTCGTGCGATGCTAACCACGCAGCAACAGCTAGCGCTGCACGTGTTTGAAAAACCGCTTGATGCGGCAGTAACTTCACCGGGGGCAGCACCTACCAGGCGCAGGCCGGTTACCGACACTCCTGAGCACACGAGTGCGAGAGAGAAGGACGCGCAGGGGAAGCCATGCATTGGCGCTTAACTTCAGCCGCGCGGCAGTGCGAGTCGATTCGAAAAGCGAAGAGTACATACGGTATTCGATGCTCGCATAAGTGCGAAGCCAAATACTTTGTCTAAGTATAAATAATAATATAATTGTTGAAATAATGATACATATTATATTGCGCGAGAATGTAAATATTTGGAAGCCGCACGAGAGACGAAAACAGCGAGCGCGACACACGCACATTGTAGGTTCCCCCACTCCAGCACCTATGGTGTGACTTGCGAGCGTGCACGGCAGCGACGAACGCGAGCCCCGCTCTCTTGGCTCTCAGCTCTCGTAAGGAGCGGCACGCGGTGCCCAAGCGTATGGCGCTGTATTATATTTCTATTTTAATAAATATCCTTTTACCAACAACAACGACTTTTTCTCTCTCATTTTAACATGGTAGCAGAGGTCCGTGATTACATGGAAAAGGATATTCGTCAGTAACTCTGACCCAATACAAGCCTCGGCGAGTATTGGGGGCAGTTTGCTGCAAGGTGAAAAAGTTTGCATTGACTCGGAAGATGACTTGGAAATGAAAGTAGAAACAGACGAAGAAAGTGAAAAGACAGTAAGCGAAGAAAAGTGTGAAAATCGATTTGTGAATATCGTGAATAAGATTATAAGACTAAGAAGAACAAGTAAAGTGTTTGAATAAAACGGAAGAGAAAATAGAAGAGTCATCATGGCGGACGAGTACAAAGTAACGCTACCAATTTTCGATGGAAAAGATTATAGTACGTGGAAGAAGAGAATTATAGTATTGTTGAAACTGAAAAAATGTGAAGAAGTTATACAGAGAGCGAGAGCTGAAGGTGATAATGAAGCCACGTGGAACGAGAAAGATTTGAAAGCGATGAATTACATATTCGCTGCACTGACGAACAGACAAATGGGATTAGTCAACGAGGAAAACACAAGCTATGAAATAATTAAGAAACTGGATAAATTGTATTTGCGTGAATCAACCGCATTACAAATTTGTGTGAGAAATAAACTGGATAGATTAAAATTAAAAGATTATAGTGAAACAAGTGAATTCTTCAGTGAATTTGAAAAACTAATACTTGAATTGAAAAATGCGGGTGCTACAATAAATGAAAAAGAAAGATTGAACTATTTGTTAAGAACATTGCCAAGTTCATTAAGCCATATTGGTGATTTAGTAGATGTGATGCCAGAACAAGAAAGGACAGCGGATTATGTTATAAACAAAATAAAGATATATGAAGACCGAGAAAAAGAAGAAAATCAAAATACGAGAAATAGAAGTTCAAGCGTATTTAAAATTGAGAAGAAAAATGATGGATCGTGCTTCAGATGCGGGAAGCAAGGTCACTACCAGTACGAATGTATGAGCCAAGGCAACGCGAGAAATTCTTGGAGAGGCTCAAGAGGAGCCGGACAGCAACAAGCGCGAGGAGGCGCCAACATCAACAACACCAGCAGCGAGGCGGAAACAGCCATAGCAGAGGCAACGGCGGCTATCGAGGCAGAGGCGCAGGTCAACGAGGACGAGGCGGACAACATCATCAGGATCGACAGCCTACGAGCCGAGACCCGACGACGTTAACAACAGAAGTCGAGGGTAATGTGAATACATGCGTAGAGGTAAATAGCTGCGAAAATAATATAGAATGGGTTCTAGATAGCGGATGCTCCGACCATATTGTAAATAATGAAAAATACTTTGCGAAAGTAAATAAAATAGAAAATCCGATAAATGTAAAAGTGGGAGATGGTCGTGTATTAAGAGCAACTAGTATAGGCGAGATTAAAGCTAAATTCAAAACATATTATACTGAAACAGAAATTATAATAAAAAATGTATTTTTTGTAAAAGAAATGGATAGGAATTTAATGAGTTTCGGGAAAGAAGCAGAAAATTTGAAAATTGTGTCTAGAGGAAATACCGCGAAAATTTATAACCGTGAAAATGAATTAATAGCAGTAGCAAATAAAGTAAATAATTTGTATAAGATAAACACTGTGTTAGAGAATAAACAGACCTATATAACTGAAAATGTAAATATCGGTATGACCGTGAAGGAATAATTCCATAGAATGCTAGGACATGTTAATTTTGGATATCTGAATATTTTGAGTCGAAATAATTTAGTAGAAGGTTTGCCAAATAATTTAGAAAGCGATTATCTAAAATGCGGCACGTGTGTGAGGAATAAAATGACAAATACTAGTTTTGAAAATAATAGACATAGAGCTAGGGATGTTGGAGAGATTATACATGCGGATGTGAATGGACCGCAGAAAACAGAAGGATATAGGGGGGAAAAATATTTCCTAGTCTTAGTCGATGATTATAGTAAAGCTGCAAAAGTATATACAATGAAAGGAAAAAATGAAGTCTTTGACTGTATTGTTAAATATGTTAATTTCGTTGAAAATGTAACGGGAAAGAGAATAAAACGTTTAAGGTGCGATAATGGGAGAGAGTTTTTAAATAGAGATATTTATAGTTTCGCAAAAGAAAAGGGGATTTATATTGAACCATGCCCTCCGTATGTTCACGAATTGAATGGAACTGCCGAGCGGTATAATAGATCGGTTATGGATACAGCAAGATGCTTATTAGCAGACGCGAAAATACACAATAGATATTGGCCAGAGGTCGTTGAGACGGCTGTTTATTTAAAGAATAGAACGTTAGCGAACACGTTTGAGAGAAAGACTCCATATGAGATTATGATGGGAGAAAAACCGGATATTAGAAATTTAAAATTGTACGGGAGTAGAGTTTTCGTTAGAGTTCCGGAAATCAAAAGGAGAAGTAAATGGGACAGAAAAGCAGATTTAGGAATATTAGTTGGTTATGAAAATGTAGGCTATAGAGTCTTGATAAATAATAGAGTAACTGTAGCAAAACATGTTGATATTGTTGAGGAAAATGTTAAGTTAGTTGGTTTTAGTGGTAACGATGAAAATAGTGATAATGAAATAATTGAAAAAATAAATCAGGATATACATAATGAAAATGTAGAAAATGAATTTGATGAAATCGATGAAGTAACTGAAAAAGAAAATATAAAAAGTAATGAATATGAAAATAACGTACCCAGTACAAGTAAAAAGAATTTAAAGGTAGTAAGAAAATCTGAAAGAAAGAAAAGTCCTATAAATCGATATGGAAATCCAATAACAAACTGTATTTACGTGAATTATGTAAACGTTGAAAATCCCGAGAATTATAACGAAGCGATAAATAGCAATGAGTGTGAAAATTGGCGAGAAGCTATGAATAGATAGATTGAATGTTTAAATAAAAATGAGACGTGGAAATTAGTCGAAAAACCGATTGATAAAAAGGCATTAGATCTAAAGTGGGTCTTTACAAAAGAAGGTGAAAATAAGATTAAAGCTAGAATTGTAGTAAGAGGGTTTCAACAAAGGGAGATAATTGATGATATTTATTCACCTGTTGCAAAAACTCAAACATTAAAAATCTTATTAAATTACTGTGTGCAAAATGATTTTAGAATTGATCAAATGGATGTCGAGTCAGCATTCCTTAATGGAAAAGTAAAATCCGAAGTTTATGTTAAACAACATCAAGGTTATGACGATAATTCAGGAAGAGTGTGTAAATTAGAAAAAGCATTGTACGGACTGCGCGAAAGTCCACGTGTATGGTATGAATGCTTAGATGAATATTTGAAAGATTTAGGATTTAAGAAAAGTAAGATCGATTATTGTTTATATTCACTAAAAATTAACAATGAGAAAATCGATCTAATAATCTTCGTGGATGATTTATTAATCTGCAGTAAAAATGTAAAATTGATTGAATCTATCAAAAAGAAATTAATTGTAAAATTTAGAATGAAAGATTTGGGCAAGATTTAAACTTACTTAGGAATAAATATTGATTATGACTGTGAGGAGAATATTATGACCTTAGAACAAAAGGACTATATTAAATCTTTAGCAAGGAAGTATGAAATTGAAAATGCGAAATTGTATGGTACTCCGATGGAACAAAATTTAAAATGTGAACCGGCACTATCAGCATTAAACGATATAAAATATAGGAACCTAATTGGAGCATTGTTGTATATAAGCTCGAGTACTAGACCAGATATTTGCTATTCAGTAAATTATCTTAGTAGATTCCAAAATTGTTATGATCAGAGTCATTATAAATATGCATTGAGAATACTAAAATATTTGTACTATACAAGAGAATTAAAATTAACGTACGAAAAAAATTTAAATGATGATATTTTAAATTGTTTTGTTGATGCTGATTGGGCAGGAGATGTAGTCGACAGAAAATCGACGACTGGTTATGTAATTAAAATGTATGGAAATAGTGTTTATTGGAAATCAAAAAAACAAAATATTGTAACAAAATCATCAACCGAAGCAGAATATGTTGCTTTGTCAGTATGTGTGAGTGAGATTAAACTAATAAAAGAATTGTTGAAAGATTTTGAAATAGAAATTAAGGAACCGATATGTATACATGAAGATAATGCAGGTGCAATCAGTATCAGTAAATATGGTAATATGACAAAAAACTCTAAATGTATAGAAACACATTATCATTTTGTAAACGAAAATTATCTAGAAGGCGTTATTACAGTAAATAAAATTGACTCAGATGAAAACCCTGCAGACATATTTACAAAGTCATTAGGTCGAATAAAATTTGAAAAGTTTAGAAGAAATTTAAATTTAGAATATTAAATTAGATTCGATACTTAAGTTAAGTTTATACGCAATATAAATGTAAGGAGGCGTGTTGAAATAATGATACATATTATATTGCGCGAGAATGTAAATATTTGGAAGTCGCACGAGAGACGAAATCAGCGAGCGCGACACACGCACACTGTAGGTTCCCCCACTCCAGCACCTATGGTGTGACTTGCGAGCGTGCACGGCAGCGACGAACGCGAGCCCCGCTCTCTTGGCTCTCAGCTCTCGTAAGGAGCGGCACGCGGTGCCCAAGCGTATGGCGCTGTATTATATTTCTATTTTAATAAATATCCTTTTACCAACAACCACGACTTTTTCTCTCTCATTTTAACAATAATACAAAGAAAAAATAATAAATTCAGCGTATAGGACTAGAAGTGTTGAATTAATAATATAGATATAACGATTTTGTGAAAGTGTGAAGTTATACAGAAGTAGACAGAAATATAAGCGAGAGAAATATACGAAATCCAAATCAGCAAATCTCGAGAATATCGAGAATCAATATCAGGCACTAAGCAATTGCATTTTTGGAAATTCAGGGGAAGGACCTATAATCACACAAAAAAACGAAGGGATAACAAAAGGAGAAATTCAAAGGTATCATTTACTATATTATAGCACTATAAGAATCATAATTGTGTTAATATTATATATATATAGCCATCATTATTAGGCGCATATTGTTACGGGTCGATAGGAGTAGACATATACGTGTAGGTATATCTTAATATATGAATATATATAGTTTCTATAAGTTCGAGCCAAAATAAACAATTCGTTACTGTTAAAATAATAGGTGAAAATATATATATATATATATATATATATTATACGTATGTGTGCGTGCATATTCATATCTTAAGATATACGTACATATACTCCTAATTTTTGCATTTTGCGTTACTATTAATGTAAAAATACATGCATGCTATTGTATAATTCAGCGGGATTAATCATTCTATAATCCGAAAATTGCATAAAATTCTAACAGTAGGTTTAGGGGGGAAAAATTGTGGTTTTCATTTTTCCTTAGCATTTAAGTATTAAGTTGGATTCGCAAGTCAAATTAATATTAACCCTTTTGGAAGTATCCGAAATTGACGCTTTGCAAATTTGGGTTTGACAAGATTCACTAAGAGGAAATAAAAATAGTTTGCTTTCTTTTCTTCGACGCTATTTTAGATTAAGCAATAATCTAAAAAGAAATAAATAATTTGGGTTTACACTTTTCTGGTTTTTGTCATCTTTGTCAATTTTTATATGTTGTACGGCGAAATATTGTTAATAAAAATCGCGTAGTTGCGGAATCAATATCATGTAAAAGGGGCGAGCACCTTTTCCTCTCAAAACAACGAAGAATTCTCTGTCTCCCGATTACATATTTTAACTGTTTTGTGAATAGCGATACGTGATTCCTAAAACGATCGCCTGCGGTAGTTTTAGTTACTATTAATTATTAGCGATTAAGTATAAGCCATCGTGCCATACCTCAGGGAAGTGTGTGCGCCCTAATCGAAAATATCATTTTCCCGTTATTTTTGTGCGACGCGTCTTAAGAGGATAATACAATATATATACATGCATATTTCAAACAGCGCCACGTGACCAACACGCGACCGCTGAACAGTCCTTGTAGTTTGGGAGGTCAATCTCTCCAGAGATTGAACCGGGGTTCGGGCCCCATTATAACTATTGTAAAACCAAGAGCATCGACCGAATCACTGCCCATCTTTGAGGGTCATCTCCCTTCCATTGAGTCTTTCCCTTATATTCACATCTTCTTCTTTCTTCTCCGTCCGGGTAAAGCGAGTGGCTGAACAGCAAGCACGAGTTATCCGTCTCTCCGTTTTGTGCGGGTCTTCTGCGGATCTGCTCTGTCTCTCCTATAGGAGTTGCGCCACTATAGCAGCGCGCAAGCAGTTATCGGCCTCTCCGCTTTGTGCGGATCTTCGCACGGCCTGCTCGCCACTACAGCAGCGCGCTGCAGCCGCAGCCGCCTGCAATAGGGGCGGTGTATCGGGACGGCAGCGCGCAAGCAGTTATCGGCCTCTCTGCTTTGTGCGGATCTTCGGACGGCCCGCTCGCCACTACAGCAGCGAGCTGCAGCCGTCGCCGCCTCCAATTGGAAAAGTGTATCGGGACGGGAGCGTGCTAACAGTTATCGGCTGCACCGCTTTGTGCGGATCATCGCATGGCTCGCTCACCACTTAACTTCAGCGCGCGGCGAAGCCAGGCCCCTCCACGGGACACTGTCTTATAAGGCTCTCCCGCCTCAAGATTGTCTTAAAGCTCGCTTGCGCTTTCTTACGTCGGGATTGGAGACAAGCACGGGGGCTCGCGGCAAAATACCCAAGACATAGTAGACCCGCTCGTAGCCAGGTACGGATGGATGGCCCTTCCCTCACTGGTCCTCATCATTACAATCCGAGCAACTCCGTCCATTTCCCATCGAACGCAGTCGACCCTTAATGGTGCGATGTCGCAATCTTCTGCAATCACGAGCCAAGGTTGTGCCACAGGCACCCGGTGATATCTTTTTTGGTTTTTCTTTGCCTTACTGACGCTCGTGAAGGGCTTAATTAACTATCTAGTGACTCTCAAGGGCACGAATCGTACCCTGGCGCTGATTGAAATATCGTGATCACCCAACCTACCTAGTTTATCAGAATATGCGTAGAACTAGATACGCTTAGATTTGTATTGAATAAGACTATAGAAATAAATTATGCTTTGAATTTGAAGGTAGTATACTTGCTTTCTCCCCACCTCCCGTAAATAAAAAGATACCGAAATTAATAATCATAAGAGCGTAGATCTGCTGCACTCTTACTCGTATGGGAGTGTAAGAGTGACCAGGATAGCGGTCAGGTTCCTGCCAGTTAAGGGTGAATTGATACCCTTAGGGGATCAACCGAAATAATTAAAACATTAAACAAGTCGCGTGACAAGCTTTATCAGTTGTCACGTAACACCTACTTTTAAGTAATTTACGCTATAGCTTATATCTAATCTAGTTCCTGAACTAATATACAAAAGCGCTCCTATCAAATTCCTATACTTTATTTTCTCGTTTGATTCTTCCGCAGGTTCTAACTTTAAATTCTGTTCCATTGGCGTTCCATATAATTTAGCTTCTTCAATCTGATATTTTCTAGCTAATGACTTTATATATTTTTCCTGATGACATCTCATTTTTCTTTTCATCATACTCTATATTAATACCTAAATACATACTTTTAATAGAATCTAAATTTTGTCTATTTTTACAGCAAATCAAAAGGTCGTCTACAAATATAATCAAATATATAATCTCATCTTTATCTATCAACGTATATAAACAATAGTCATGTTCACTTCTTATAAATCCTAATGATTTTAAATAATCGTCCAGACACTCATACCAAGCTCTTGGACTCTCACGCAAACCATACAATGCTTTATTCAACACGCATACTCTTTCAGTTCCATCCTCATAACCTTCAGGCTGTTTAACAAATACTTTCGATTTAACCTTCCCATTTAAAAACGCTGTCTCAACATCCATCTCTTCTATTAATAAACTATTCTGACTACAATAATATAACAATACTTTTAGAGTTTGTGTCTTCGCAACAGATGAATAAATATCATCCAATACATCTGCTTGTTGGTAACCTCTTACCACTATTCTAGTTTTATATATATTTTCACTTTTCTTAGTATAAATCCACTTTAAATCTAATACCTTTTCATTCTTTGGTTTTTCAACTAGTATCCACGTTTTATTTTTCTTTAGTCTGTTCATTTCTTTCTTCATTGCTTCTTTCCAAAAATTAGACTCATCACTTTCAATAGCCTCTTTAAAGCTTACAGGACTATCTGCACTACAATAATTTACATCAATACATCCAGTATATACATAATTATCATCAATCTACTAGGTCTTGTAATCGTTCTCTGTGACTTTCTTATTTCAGGTACTTCTCCTACTTTATTTTCACCATTTTCATTATTATTTATATTTTCATTTAAATTTTCTAAATCAGTTTTACTTCCGCTAATATCATTAAACCCAATGCATTTTATATCTTCTTCTATAACATTAACGTGTCTAGCTACAATAACTCTATTTCCTACCAACACTCTGTACCCTGTTACATCATAACCTATCAAAGTTCCTAAATCCGCTTTTCTATCCCATTTCGAATTTCTTTTGCTTTTCGGTACTCTCACATATACTTTACTTCCATATAATTTTAAATACTTTGTGTCTGGATTTTCATTAAAAAATATCTCATAAGGAGATTTGTTTCTTACTAACGTGTTTGCAATAGTCCTATTTTTTAAATATGCTGCGGCGCAGACTACTTCTGGCCAGTACATTTTCTCTAACTTAGACTCAGCCAATAAACACCTAGCACTATCCATAATTGTCCTATTATATCTTTCAGCTGTACCGTTAAGCTCATGCACATAAGGTGGACATGTTTCTAATTCAATTCCCTTTTGTCTACACAATTTATACATATCTTTATTTAAATATTCAGTTCCATTATCACATCTTAGTTTCTGAATTTTCTTTCCAGTCTTATTTTCTACCAAATTTGTATACTTCTTAATTTTATCATGTACTTAAATTTTTTACTTTAACGGATACATTTTGGCTAATTTACTGTAATCATCAATAAGAGTTAGAAAATATTTTTCCCCTTATAACCTTCTGAATATGGCCCATTTAAATCTGTATGTACTATTTCTAAAATATCATTTGCTCTTTTTCTGTTATTTTCAAAAGGAATATTATGCATTTTGTTTTCAATACATGTAGCACATTTATAATAATCCGTTTCTATTTCACTAGCCAAACCTTTCAAAACATGATTTTTACACATCGTATTCAAATAATTAAAATTAACATGCCCGAGAGTTCTATGCCATCTTTCTTTCATAGTCATTTTTCCATTTCTTATCGACATATTCGTTTCACTACTTTGATCTATATAACCTGTCATTTTATAAACTCTATCAATTTTCCAAGCTATTCCTACTAATTTATTTTCACTATAAATCTTTGCACTCTTTCCAATTGAAACAATTTTATTTTTATCAGTTAATTTTGCAAAACTCATTAAATTTCTATCCATCTCTTTTACATAGAAAACATTTTCAATATTAAAATCAATTAAATCCTTAAATACTTTAAATTTGCCTTTTACTCGTCCTATTTTAGTCGCTTTCAAAATTCTACCGTCACCTACTTTTACATTAATCGGTTCTCTTAATACAATAAAATCGCTAAAATAGTTGTCATTATTTATGACATGGTCCGTGCAACCACTGTCTAAAATCCATTCTATTTTACCATCATTCACATTATCATATACTGTATTCGCAGACTTAACCTCTACTGACGCGCTAAATGCGTCGTTCTTGTCCGCGCCTCGCTCAGCTTGGTTGCCGTCGTCGCCGACTCTCGCGCCTCGGCCGCGTTGTCCATACCTTCCACTGCCGCGCAGTTTGAAACTCGATCGGCGCTGTTGATTGGCTTCGCGCCCGCTAGCGCCTCCTCGCTGTTGCGAGTAGCCTCTGCTGTTGCCCCCTCTTCTCTGTGGCGTAAATGCGTTTGATCTCGAATTTTCACTTTCATCTTGTCTTTTCTTAAATTCAAATCCAATTTTGACTTTACAAATTCCACTGTTTTGTCCTTTTCAGCTAATGCGTCCACAATATCAACCATGTGTGACATACTTTCTGGTAGCGTTAATAAGAAGTAATACAATTTATTTTCTTTCGTCACATTTTCTCCCGCATTTTTTAATTTGTTCACTAATTTTTCAAAGTTATTATAAAAGTCTGTCGGGTTCTCACTTTCTTCCATTTTCAAATAAAGTAGTCTTCTCTTGCATAATAGTTTCACAGCACTACTTTTAACTAAGTAATTTTCATTCAACTTAGCAACCATTTTCTTTGCAGTTTCTTCTGAGATAATTAATTCTAGTTGTGTATTCGTCATACTGTTCACTATATAATTTTTGGCTTTTATCTCTTTCTTCTTCCACTCGATTTCTGTTATTTCTTCCGGTCTTACATCATTTTCTATAACTTCATTGCACTCTTTAAATTCTAGGAATAATTTCAACTTGTACTTCCATTTGTCGTAGTGTGTTCCATCAAATACTCGTAATGTAAATCCTTTGTTCTCCGACGCCATTTCGCTTTCAACAGGAACTTTCTTTTTTACCTCTTTATTTTCAGTATAAAAAAAACTCTTGTTCACTTTCAATTTCACTCGTTTTCTCACTTTTTACTCCTTGAGACTCTTGTTTCACGCTCATGTATTTTTCTTTGTTTGTGCGCTTACCACGCGCTCAACTTAAAACACTTTCTTCTTGTTTGCCCGCACTATCGCATGACACTCACTTTCCCGAGGGTCGATGAGTACGATTAATTTTAAAACTACAACACCGCTACCATGTGAATAATATGAGCAGATGGGGTTCTTCAAATAACCACTCCCGTGAACAGTAACAATAACGAACTTTATTTAACAGCTTCTTCTCCAGTACAGCTCTCTCTCTTACAACTGCTCTGTGCGGAGGGTGACGATCAAGTGAGCTTCCGCTCGCTCTCTCCATATACGCTTACTACTGTACTTACGTGATGGCGCTGCGTATGCATTGTCTCTACCTCACACGCTGATATAAATGTACCTCATATTCTGACATTCTTACATTTTTATACGTTCTCTTACAAATATGAATAATTTCTTCAAATTAGTCTGCTAAAATAAATTGTAAAAAAATGTATGGAAAAGTAAGAAAATATAAGAAAATACAGGAAAGCGTAAGAAAATGTATGAAAATGTAAAATATTACATATTCTTACATTTATATACATTTTATATACTTTTAAGCAGTTTGGTATATTTTTATGCGTTTTCTTACATTTCATTAAAATTTGTACATATATGAGAAAATTTTCTGGAAAAAACTTAATTTTTTAAAAGTATGAAAATGTGTAAAAATGTATAAATGTGTATATAACTGTATAAATCGTTTCGCATGAAATGTGCGAAAACCAATGGTTTTATACGGTTTTATACAGTTTCTTAAAGTTTTGTACAATTTATTAACGGTTTTCTATATTTTCGTACATTTCTTTTTTTCATTTGGGTAGATAAATCAATTACCTGAGCATAGGTCCGGTAGATAAAAGAAAATTTACTAGCTAACTTACATACTAATTTCACAACCGTTATTCATCTGTATCTCAGAAACAAAAAACAGAGAAAATAGTAGTGTGTGTAATCATAACTAATGTAAATACTTTGTTTACGACGCTTAGGTTCTGGGAACATAGTTAACAGGTTAAGCTAAAAATTATATATTTTTTTGCAACCTAATTTTTTATATTTTTCTCAATTGTAATTCTACAACATTCTAAGTTCTTAAGATCATTTGGCGAATAATTAAGTTCTGCCAGCTCCTACGTAGCAGTTTTTGTTACTTATTGGTTTAGTTTTTTTCTACTTTCATTTCTTGTATTTATTGTTTCTCTCTGATATCTACTTTTTAGTTCCTCATAATGATAGAAAATGAACTCAGAACAAAATAATTATTCAATGTCAAAAGGGCGTCCTTTAATCGCAAATGTATTTTTGTATATAATTTTAAAGATTCTATTTTGTAGATTTTGTAATAGTTCAAGACTATTCATATATAAACCATTAACTACCTATTATCCAAGCTATTATCTCATAATTTATAATGCTATTAAAAACAGCATAATATAGTATCAACAATGTTTTAGTTTGCATAATATTTGCCATTTTGTAAAAAATGAAAATTAGATATTTCGTTTCTTTTAAGTATGCTTTCAATGTGTTTATCCCATTTAACATTGTAATCAAACGTAATTTTGTATCTTATTATTACATTTTTATAAATATATCATCTTTCAAATGTTATATTGATTCTTCCGATCTTATTTATAGTTATTGTATTTAATATTTCTGTGTCAAATCCAATTCCGTTAAAACTTGATTGATTTACTTTGATTTTATCATTTATTTAATAACAATTCCTTACACGAAAACCCCTTCATATGCTTTTTACAAAAAATTTCGCGCCCCCATATTCACGGGAAATAATACGGTAAAAATTATTTCTTTACGAAAAATGTTGCACACCTATATTTCTAGAAAATTATATTGAAAATAATTGTTTATTATAAATTAGTAGTTATTATAAGGTGTAATAAAAATTTGTTGATAAGCTTTGATTTCATATGAAAATCGTTCAACAATAACAATGAGCCACGTTGAAATAGCAAAACTTTTTGAACGAATAAACTGTAATATATAATTATTAAAATTGTTATTTATTTATTTCCATTAATTTAATATCCTATCCAAATCTTTCTGTACAGTGATAATATTTGTTACTGTACAGAATAATAGTAATAATATTCAAAACACAATCAAATTTTGTTTTTGAGGTTATGAATGCAATTCATCGCTACTATATCGTTCTGATTGATTTATATCATAATACAGTTACATAATTTGCAAAACTGAAGTTTTTTAAGTCTATTTCACTTCAATTATTACTTTCACTAGAAACTCGATGACAGTTATCATTTCAGTTCTGAAACTTTGACACAATCATCATCAAAGAATTTCCGAGCGCCTGAAAAAGCTTTTTTTTTATAAAAATTATTGTTAATTTAATTATTATTTAATATATAGTATGTTACGGACATATCGGTAACGTAGGGACTTTCACTTGAGTATCACATGGCCTTAAAGCAATAAAGGTGTCTCTTTTGAAGTGGAGGATAAATAGTACTTTTCTGTCCTCCGGCCGGAAAGCGCCAACTTTACGGCCGCTGCGCGAAACGAAGTTGCCGCTTTCCGGCGCCGTCGGGCAGAAAAATAGTATACACACCTTGGCCGGTAAAAAAGAAGGCCTCAGATCACATGTAATTGTCGGCCGAGGCGAAGCCGAGGTTGACAATTACATGTGATCTGAGACATTTCTTATTTTACCGGCCTATGTATGTAATATACTATTATTATTTAACCTCCCACAAGAAATTTGTCTCGTTTTTGTTTATATCCTCTTTCTTTCCCACTTCTTCTACCTTTTCACAATCCTCGCCCGGTCGGCTCATATCAGTGGAAGTGGCTGCGGAGTATCAACGCAGTCTATGGAAGGAGGGATCAGCTCAGACGAATCATCCAGCCTGGGAAGGAGTCGTCAAGGTCATCAGCAGTACTATTCAAACGAAGCGGACAAGTGGAAAGCCGTTAAGTCGACGCCGCAGCGAGGAAGACAGCGACCGAGGAGACGAAAAATGCCAGCCGTTCCAATGGAAGCAGACTGCTCTCGCCAGACCCAGGAAGTTCGTGAAGGCCCTCCAGCCGAAGCCGAAAGACTCTCTAAACCTAAGGGTTTAGTTTCAAGGCCGATCATTCTTTGAGATCGGACGCGCAAAGAATTCTAACACAAATAGTGAACTGATCTCGCACATGTGCGAACTCTTTGTGTAGAGGTTAGTGCTGTGTCCTCTCCACACCCAACGTAGAAGCCAGAAGCCCCGCTACTTTCTCCATCACTAGGTTGTCTTTTCCTCCGGCCGATCACGGGCCGAGATCAACCTTTCATGCAAATACGGCGGGCAAGCGATAAGGAATACGAGCGAGTGTATGAACGCGCATGAGTGTGACTGCGACTTCACGATTCGCAATGACCTGTATACCATAATTGCATCAAGCCTTTTGGGAAAAAGACGCGCGTGCGTGCAATTTTTGTATGAATTGCAAGTGAAAATCGCATCTACTAGATAGATAGACTTCGTCAACGTCTTACTGTATCTAGATTAACTCGAGGCTTGCAGTTATGGCCACCGTTGTTGCAATTTTAGTTAATTAAATATAATATGAAATACGCGTAATTCAAGTCCATGAGTTTATCGTTAGAAATTACTCTCCATATAGTAATTCGGTTGGAGTGCGCTATCAGAAAAAAAGGTTTTCATAGAAAAGTTTTAGGATTTTTTCCCGGCTATCTAATAATGACATTGACCATGTGCTTGAACATGACCTTCAAGGTGATTCTAAGGTCGAGTTCACTTTTTCAAATGGGAATCCCTATTTTTGACTCTAGAAATGGAAATAGCGAAAAATTTTAAGTACAAATATGACCTTAAACTTGACTTTGAGTTCACTGGTAAAAAATACAGAGATAAAAAAAGACCGCTGCCAATTCATTGGCACGTGGCTTCGTTAAACTTAATTTACTGATTTCCTTAATTAATTTATAATGCTAAAATGTAAAATTATTACACCAATTTATGACGCAATTCTAACTACATTCATGGGTTAAAATTAAGACGTATTAATTTTTAAATTATGTATAAAATATGTACAAAATATGTACAGGTGTGATTTTATTTTCAAATTATGTGTAAAAAATGAATAAAATAATTGATTATAATATTAAATTCGAAACCTTTTAAAATTACTAAATCACTTTTACTTTAAAGCATAGCATCTTGATGAAATTGTTGAAATAGTTGAAAGGGTTGCTCAAATAAACCACTTTATTAACAAAAACAATAACGAACTTTATTCACACTCTTATACAGCTCTCTCTCTCTCTCTCTCTCTCTCTCTCTCTCTCTCTCTCTCTCTCTCTCTCTCTCTCTCTCTCTCTCTCTCTTTCTCTCTCTCTCTCTCTCTCTCGCTCTCTCTCTCTCTCTCTGTACAACCGTCTCGTGAGGAGGACGACATCCGAGTAACGCTCCCGCTCACTCTCGCTGTACCCTTACTACTATACTCACATGATGGCGCTGCGCACACACTTTCTATCTCTCTGATATAAATGTACCTCATATCTTAACACGCCTCTTTACATTTATATCTCCTACAGTTACAACCTTCTCAAATTCAATCTAATAAGCTCCTTAACTTTTCAAATCTAATCCTACCAAGTGCCTTAGTTAATATATCGACTCAATCATTTTCTGAACTAACCTTCGCAATATCAATGAAACCCTTCAAATAATTTTCGTTTACAAAATGATAATGTACTTTGATGTACTTTGATTTCTTGGTAAAATTACCATACTTAGCAACACTAACTGCTTCTGAGTTATCCTCATAAATATTTACAGGTGTCTTAATTTCTACCTTAAAGCTACTTAACAAGTCCTTTATTAATAAGACTTTACTTACTGCTTCCGACAGTGCAATATATGCTGCAGCTGTTGAAGACTTTATCACACTACCCTGTTTTCTTGATTTCCAATGAATCACATTCCCTTACAACTTTATAATATATCCAGTTGTGGACTTCCTGTCTACACAGTCTCATGCCTAATCCGCATAAACGTAACATTCAATAATATCTACTTTACCATTTCTCTTATATCTTAATTTTATATCTTTAGTTAAATACAAATATTTTAAAATTCTCAAAGCATATTGAGAATGTGATTCATTGTAGCAATTCTGAAATCTACTCAAATAATTAACGCTATAACTTACATCTAATCTTGATCCTGAAATTATATACAAAAGTGCTCCTGTCAGGTTTCTATACTTTAACTGATAAAAAATTTTCCATCGGTCTTACAGTCTTACAAATTAAATTAAAGTAATTCATATTTATGGCAGTCAGATTGCCCTTGTTTATAATCACCCCCGCAGAATCTGAAATAAAAACTTAATTAAAACTTGGAAACAAATTTTGTTAGCAAAGGACGATCTGACTGCCGCCCCACCACCAAATTGCCCAACGTTTCGAGCCCGCTCCGGCTCCTCCTCAGGGACTGAAATGAAACCCGCAATACACCTCCTTATATACCCCCAGACCCTCTTCTTTTCATTTACCCCCACCACCATCCACTTTCCCCTCTCCAACTTTCCATTCTCACTTAAATTAATAAAGAATGATAAATGTTATCTAATTTACTTGACTCTATCATTAAATTTACATTATTCCGATTTCATAGAATGTGAATACTTTCAAGGCTTTCCCTCTTATATTTATTCTTAATCCCCTGTTCCAAAATATCCACACTCCCAAAATCGAAAGAATGCAAACTATTTAAACAATGTTCTTTCAAACCCGATGTACAACTTGAGCTGCGTAAACTATATTGATGCTCATATATTCTCTTTTTCAAATATCTACCCGTTTGACCAATATAACAACCATTACAATGCCTACAATTACTTTTATAAACTACTCCCGATTTTAAACATTTATCATCCTTGTCTTTACAATTACTAAATAACCTTTCTAAATTATTATCTTTTCTAAAGATAACTTGAATATTATATTTACTAAAAATCCTTCTAATCCTTTCCGACAAACCTCTAACATATGGTAAACTAAAATATGCGTTCTTTCCATTTCTATTCCTTGTTTGATTATCTACCCGCTGCTTCAATCCACCATTATAAATTTCCCACACTCTCTCATCAATCATTTTATCAATAAATTTTACCGGATAACTATTCTTAACAAATGTTTCTCTAACTAAATTTAAATTCTTTTTCCTAAAATCTTTATGTGACAATTTAATCGCTCTGTCAATGACACCCTTGATCGTACCTGTCTTGTTTCCGAATTGGTGGTGAGAATCAAAATTTAAAAATCTACCTGACCATCTAGGTTTTCTATACCAATCTAATTTCACTCTATTATTATTAACTCTAATGACTCTAATATCTAAACAACTCAATTGATTATCTTTCTCAATTTCTTTTGTGAATTTAATTCTATCATGGATAGAATTAAACACATCCACCATTTCATCCACAAAACATTCAGGTACAATGTCATCAACATATCTTTTAAAAATAATTGACTGAAAGACCAACTTAGACAAAGCAACACTTTCCAATTTTTCCATTACTAAATTCGCTATAACAGGTGACAAATGTGATACCATTGGACATCCATATCTTTGCTCATAGAAACTGTTATCAAAAGAAAAAATTGTGGTTTTAAAAACCAAATTAAGTGCTTTTATAAATTAATCTTTTGTTAAACTAGTATGTATTTTAATTTCTGACTATTTATCTTGTATAATATCATTCAACAACTCTAAGGTATATCATAAAAACTCCAACTATCTTTAATATATGAATTTGTTTTACCCACTATCTTGAACAATATATTAGACAAAAATCTAGCAAGTCTATACGTCGGAAAATTTATCGATGATATTATTATTCTATATGTCAATTGTTCTTTGTGAATCTTAGGAAGCCCATAACATTTAGCTACAGTGCCATTTTAACATTTTAAATATTTAAACATACTATCATTAATATAAGCTTTTGTTTTCCAATGCATCAATAATTCTTTCAATTTATCTTGTAGTCTATTGATATGTGGATTCCTAATTTTCACGTAAGTGGTATCATCATCCAACATAAGTTGAATTTTATTTATATAATCACTTTTATCTGAAACTACAGTTACATTTCCTTTATCTGCTTCTATACTTCAAATTTTCTTTCGATTCTTCCGCAGGTTCTAACTTCAAATTTTGCTCCATTGGAGACTCATATAATTTAGCTCGATCAATCTGATACTTTCTAGCTATCGATTTTATGTACTTTTTCTGATCTAAAGACATCTCATTTTTCTTCTCATCATATTCAATATTAATACCTATATATATACCTACTTTTCCTAAATCTTTCATTTGGAATTTTTCTTTTAACATACTTTTTATCAAATTCAAGTTTTGTCTACTTTTACAATAAATCAAAAGATCATCCACAAATATAATTAAATAAATAATCTCGTCTCTTTTTCTCAAAGTATACAAACAATAATCATGTCAGCTCCTTAAAAATCTTAAAGAACTTAAATAACTATCAAGACACTCCTAACATGCTCTTGGACTCTCACGCAAAGCATACAACGCTTTATTTAGCTTACACACTCTTTCACTATCATCCTCATAGCCCTTAGGCTGTTTTATAAATATTTTTGACATAACTTTTCCATTTAAAAACGCTGCCTCTACGTCCATTTGCTCAATTAACAATCTATTTTGACAATAATAAGATAACAATACTTTTAAAGTTTGTGTTTTCGCAACAGGTAAATAAATATCATCCAGCACATCTTTGTGTTGATAACCTCCCACTACAATTCTAGCTTTATATACATTTTCACTTTTCTTAGTATGAATCCACTTTAAATCCAATACCTTTTCATTCTTTGGTTTTTCAACTAATAGCCACGTTTTGTTTTTCTTTAAACTGTTCATTTCTTTATTCATTGCATCTGTCCAAAAACTAGACTCATCACTTTCAATAGCCTCTTTAAAATTTACTGGACTATCAGCACTACAATAATTTACATATACACATCCACTATATACAAAGTTATCATCAAGAAGCATGGGAGCGCTCCGAAGGCAAGTATCTGCCCAATGTAGAAAAAGCCTGAGTGACGACCGTGCTTCATATACATTGAAATGGGTGCGCAAGAATTTTACTAATTTTTTACGCCTTTCAATTACGTTTTCTAATATATATATGCATATATCAACGGATAGCTGCTTTGATATACTACATGTATAAAATTTTTCAATTAAAAATATGCTACCGTTTTCAAGTTTATTGATAATTAAAAAATTCGAGGGCTTCGAGGGCCGATTTATTTTCCTTTGCGCTTCTTTTCAGACCTACTCGATCAGCTGTTTTGTTACGACCATATATATAGCTATACTTCTCCACAGTCCACAGCTCTGTGAGAGAAAATATACACACACACACAGAGCCATCAAATTGAAGGAGTGTGATGATGATAATATATAGTAGAAAAAGACACGAGAGATAGAGAGAGAGAGAGAGAGAGAGAGAGAGAGAGAGAAATATAAATATGTGACAGTATATGTTTATATAACACAACCTCTACTGTATCTATCTAGTTTTGTTAAAGTTTTATGCAGATATATAGAGAGAATCACTTTCATTTTGTATGAGCAGGTTGTAGCTAGAATGTCTCAACAAATTAGAAGGGATTCAGGTAAGTAGCAAACTTATATTAGAAATAATCCTATTAATGTAAAATCTAAAAGTTCTTGTTACTGTGTGAAAACTTTTTTTATATTACAGAGTATTAGCACGTAAGGATTATTTTGAAAAGTATACATCATTCAACAAATACATAACTTTTAATCAGCTGACGACATTTAAAATAAGGAGGATATTCACTTATTAAAACCCGGAAATACTGAGCTTGATATTTTACATATATACTAAGAGTGTAATAATATGCAGACATGTGAATACATGTGTAAATGTTTCTTGTTGGATGGTGTTATCAAATCATTATGCATTGCAGCCATGAAAAGATTACGTTCAAATCTGTCAAAGCACGTAACCTCCTGTAGTAGAGGCAGAAATACTGTGGCAGATATCCCGCTTGCAGAGCCTCGTTCTACTTTATAGTGTTTCAATTATCAATGCTTCACTGGCCCTAGATTTCTAAAGGTAAACTAGCAATTCTTCCAACGGCAACTCGTCCAAAATTGGTCCAGGACCTGTGACTTCAGTTATGAAGGTGATTATATCCATCTGTCGGATCTAGAAGTGCAAGAATCTTAGAATATTACAATGTAATACTAAGCCAGAACCTGGTTATAATAATTTATAATTATTGAATGTCAGTGTTATTATATCTGTGTAGAATGGAAAAGAACGATGTAATAATAATTTGGCAAAAAAGAAAGAGAAAATGGATGCATAGGAGTGTTTTGTGAAAAAAGTTAGTATTAGGTGCTGTTACGTAAGGGTAGTTAAGATAAGAGCTCAAGTTCTTGGCAAACTTTGACTTACATTTCGTAAAGCCCAGAAGATCAGATGATTTCAGTGAATATAGTAAAAAAGACACGAGAGAGAGAGAGAGAAATAGAGAGAGAGAGAGATAGGGAAATATAAATATGTTACAGTATATGTTTATTATAACATAACCTCTACTCTATCTATCTAGTTTTTGTTAAAGTTTTATGCAGATATATAGAGAGAATCATTTTTTATTTTGTATGAGTAGATTGTAGCTAGAATATCTCAACAAATTGGTAGGGATTCAGATAAGTAGCAAACTTTTATTAGAAATAATCTTATTAATATAAAATATAAAAGTTCTTGTTACTTTGTGAAATCTTTTTTTATATTACACAGTATTAGCACGTAAGGATTATTTTGACAAGTATACATCACTCAACAAAACATAACTTTTAATCCATTTACAACATCTTGGTTTAAAAATGTTCTCGGAAGTAAAAATCATCATCTTCTAAAAAAATTTGTGAAGCATTTGTGACAGCTAACAACATTTAAAATAAGGAGAATATTCACTTATTAAAGCCCGGAAATAGTGAGTTTGATATTTTACATATATACTACCCCAGCGGAAATACGATTTGAAAATAACTGTTACTAACTGCGAATAACTGAAACAAACAGTTAAGTTTCAGACAGTATAATCAGTTTTTAGTAGTTATTAGCAATTATTAACAGTTATTTGCAGTTTTTTACAGTTATTTACAGTTATTTTGCAGTTTTTAAAATAAATGCTGTAGAAATAAAGGTGCTATATCAACAGTTATTAGCAGTTATTTTCAGTTATTTGCAGTTATTTACAGTTATTTACAGTTATAAACAGTTAATTTTTTCACTCTAATAATAACTTTATTTATTATTAACAAAACTGCAAATAACTGCAAATAACTGCAAATAACTGCTAATAACTGCTTATAACCGTTCATAATTGTTTATAACTGTTAGTAACTGTTGATAGCACCTTTATTTCTACAGTTAATATGTAATGAAACTGCAAATAACTGTAAATAACTGTTATTAACTGTTAATAACTGCTAATAACTGCAAAAAACTGAATATACTGTCCAAACCTAACTGTTCATTTCAGTTATTAGCAATTATTTGCCGTTATTAACAGTTATTTGCAGCTTTTAACAGTGATTTACAGTTATTATTTCCGCCTGCGTAAGAGTGTAATAATATGCATACATGTGTAAGTTTTTCTTGTTGGATGGTGTTATCAAATCATTATGCATTGCAGCCACGAAAAGATTACGTTCAAGTCTGTCAAAGCACGCAACGTCCTGTAGTAGAGGCAGAAATACTGTGACAGATATCGCGCTAGCAGAGCCTCATTCTACTTTATAGTGTTTCAATTATCAATGCTTTACTGGCCCTATGATTTCTAAAGGTAAACTAGCTATTCTTCCAAAGGGAACTCGTCCAAAATTGACCCAGGACCTGTGACTTTGGCTATGAAGGCGATTATATCCATCTGCCACACGGAAAAAAAAATAAGACGCGCCTGGTTACAGAAGGTGCGGAACGGATACAGTGCCGTAGTCCGTAACTGTATTGATGACAGAATGAAACGGTCGCGGTACGCTATACTTGCGCGCGGGGCAGTCAAAGGCGCGCAACGCCAGCCGTTGAGTGATGAAACGCCGTTCGTTCCAGTGCGTTGGAACGGCTGCCGTTTTGCAGCCGAGACGCACACGGTTTCGCGCTGAAACGACAGCGCATTGGTAACGTTATGTACGATAGCGTTGCAAGGCCGAACGCGCCCGGTTCGCGTGCTGAACTCGGATGGTTTCGGCACGCTGAAACGACTGCCGTTCCACAGCTGAGACGTGCGCGGTTTTGGGCTGAAACGACAGCGCATCGGTAAAGTTGCGTGCGATGGCGTTACGAGGCCGAACGCGCCCGGTTCGCGCGCTGAACTCGGGTGGTTTCGGCTCGCTGAAGCCCCTGCCATTCCACAGCCGAGACGCGCGCGGTTTCGGGCTCAAACGACAACGCATTGCTAAAGTTGCGTGCGATGGGGTTTCGGTCCGAAACCGCGCGCTTCTTGGCTGGAAAACGGCGGTGGTTTGAGCTTACTTGAACGGAACGAACGGCGTTTTGATGCTGAGACGCGCATGGATTCCATCATGCAGCACATTATTGCTACTTGCAAAACCACTGGACAATTGATCTATATGTGGGGTCTCTTTTTCCTTTTTTTTTTCACGCCAACGAAAGTACTTTCATGAATTTTTCGTTTTAAATTTCGTTCAACTCGACACTTATTGTTTTTCGTCATTTAATAAATAGAGATGCACTTTTGCTCTGTAATCATTAAAGAGATGACCAATACTTGTATATTCCAATGCTTTATTTGAAATTATTGACTACGTAACCTTTTTTTATTACAATAAAACATTTATCACATAAATCAATACTGTTTTTATTAATGAATACAAGATATATTTATCAAAATTGATCAATACTTTGAGCGATACATTTTTCCATTGCCGAATGCGTATTTCTTCAAAATATTTGCCTTTAGCAATACTGAGAGCAAAAAATAAATTTTTGGGCTTTTCTTATTTTCCCTTGCTGAGCGCGCACTGGACGTCAATTTTCACCTCTCACTACAAATTAATAGTTGTTCTCATCGACACGCATTTGAAAATCCTTTATTTTTTGACTTTCTATAGAATTGTCGACCTGACGAGTCATTTGCAATACCGGCTTCAGAAGCAACAATTTTTAATTGGATGGGATGTCTTGCAAGGTAAGTTGGTCCAATTTTTAGCTACATAAAAATTGAATTCGTTTACCATTTGTTTTTGAGCGTAGCATCTAACTATTATGGTATTTTTTTTGTACAAGTCAATAGATGTAAATATATATGTATATATATAATCTTGTTAAAAAATATCGTGTTAAAATGGATCCACGATGTGCTATTATTTTTATAATTATTGGAAAATTGACGATTCCTTCCGTTTTTCGATTGCAAAGAAATTTCGCATCGCAAGGCTGATTGTGGCTTCAGTTCATAGTCGGATTCTGACACATTCAGCGAGTTTTTTAAGAATTTTTAAACACAAATATTTTTCTCTGTACGCACTCGACTGTTTACATGTTACCAATTTACTCTTTCAGACAGTCAATAAATGGAAATTGTTAAATATTGGTCATATTTGTGCAGAATTTTGTAAAATACAGGTCGCTACTGAAAACATACATATTTTGTACAAAATATATACGAAATTTGTCTAAGAATATGTACAAAACTTGTATAAACTTTATATGCATTTTTTCGGTAAATATTTGTAAAAATTTGATACACTTGATACAAATTTTTTATACAATTTATACAAGTTTTATACGTTTTTTGTATGAATTTTACATAAATTTTACACATTCAATTAATTTTTTGCCTTTTTTTAATAGTTAATCATGATTATTATTAGACAAAAATTTTTTCGTACAATAGTAATGAGTAGTCTACTAAAATTGTTATAATATGCATTATTTTACGGGATAGTTTGAATTTCCTTTTACTTTAAAAATTTTGGTTACAAAGCATTGTTATTTTCCAAGATTTATGAAAAATTCAGTATATAGATCGTGGATCTATTCAGTTTCCGGAAATCAAATTATGTAAAAATGTTTGCCATTTATGGAAACAAAATACTATATCTTGTTTTGCAAGTCCATTGACTCGTAAAAAGTAGATACTGCGATGTTATGATTAAAAAGGAATCGAATTTAATTTTCATAGAACTGAAAATTAGACCAACTTACCTGCATTAACTTACCTTATATGATTTTTTTCCTTACTAAAGAAGATACTTTAAGACTCAGATCGTTGTTATTGGTAGATTAAAATGATCTCGTGATGATGGTGTATTGCGAAAGCGCGAACGTTTGAATTTTTGATATAAAAAGTACTTGAATATACATTGAAAGCATTATACATTCTTTTGAAAATTCGTGTATAAATGTTTTATACTGATATCAGTAAAGTTTTATCGAAAATCAGTGTTAGGCAAATCCGAACTTGCGTTACCGCAACATATTTTGCTACACGAATAGCGGCGGTACAAGTAGTGCAACTACAAATAAAATTTATTGTAGTAGTGCTACTTTACAAAAAATTGTACCGTACTCGTGGCATCGATATTTGCGTAGAGCGCTACACGATTTTTAAAAGGTGATAGTACTATTTGCATAAAGTAGTTGCACTACTTTCAAAAACAATGAAATTAAAATTTGTATGGTATGTCTTTTCGAATTAAAAAAATTAGACTCAGCGATAAGAAGTTGTAACGGGATGGCTAGTGGGGGAAAATCCCAACAAGCCACAGGCCAGCGATGCCCTAGAACACGGTGCCGCGGGTGTCAGACTAAAATGACTTGCCCGGGGATCTGCTCCTGGAATCCCGAAAACAACGCGAAGATCGCACACGAACTTCGCTTTCCAACTAATTGGATCGCTGAGTGAAAAGCGCGCGCTCGAAGAGTAAAGCGCGCGGCCGCTATGCTCAGATATGAAAACGACCGGCGGAGTCGTTTTCCCGCGGAGGCGGCGGTATCCGGGAGAAGGACAGGTTGTAAAGAACAACGCGACGAGTAACTAGATATCACAATATATTCACAAGCACTAATCTTTACAAGCACGACGCAAGTGCTGATCAGAACAAAGAGTTAGTTCGCGCGCGACCGTTAATATTCAAACGCGCGAACTACACGGCGCGCGGCGAAGCTGCTAATTTCGCGCGCGGTGTTAAAGTACGGCGGGCTGACACACACCCCCACGTACACGGCACAGAAGGCTTGCACGGGGCGATTTCCGGGCGAGCCTTTACAATAAACCCGCGAGAGGAGGGGAGAAAACTTACGTTAGGAAGGAGCAGCCGGTGCACTCGACTCTCTCTCGCTCCCTGTCGCTCGCACAGCAGTTGCGCTCTCTTTCTCTCTCTCTCTTGCTCGCTGTATCGTGTCGGCAGGCGGGTTGGCTGCCGGCTCGTCGCTCACAGTCTCGTGCGGCTCACGCGGCTCGGGATCGCTCTCTCTCTGTCTCTCTTTCACACGTTCACTATATGCTGCGCCTCCACTACACTCGCTGGGTCTCACAAAGTACAATAGGACGGCGCGGACGAGTAAACTCAGGAGAGACACGGAGGAGATGTTTTACGCGCGACGGCAGACACGAATATGGCTCCCTTTTCTCGCGGGAACCAGTTAGCAGCTTCGCGACGGATGACGGGCATTTTACGCGTCGCGAGACCGATTCGCTACGCGCGGCGCGCCTCGATTCGGCTGCGCAGGAGTTGCGCGCGCGCGCTCACTACCTTCGCGCGGTAAATTAGAATGGCGGCTAGACACGCGTTACACCCCCCCGCCAGACGCTGCTTAGGGGACCGAGAGCAGCTCTGCTAATCATGGCCGTCGTCGTACCTACTAATATGGTAGTAATGATTAGGAGAAGGAGGTTCGGAAAGGAACATTGCAGAATCGGAGTCACCGGTTTTTCTTTTTAATTTTTATTAAAAAATATATAAAAAAAACTTCAGGGCCTCACCCTTCTTCAACTGGCCCGGGAATACGATCGGCGCCCCTTGTGACGAGCTTGGTTGGGGCAATGTTTTGACTTTTTCACCCCAAGCTCGCCACACATAAAGCACCGGGGGATTGCGTTACTGTCGAGCGCATCCCGGGCCGCTCGCTCTTCTTCGAGCGCCCTCCTAAGGCGCTCTTCTTCTTTTTGGAGACGGCGCTGGGCCTCTCCCTTGACCCGGCGCGCCGTCTCCTCCGCCTTTTCCCTGGCTCGCCTGGCCTCTTCCATGCGCTCCTGCGCACGAGCCAGGCGAGCCTCCTCCGCCTTTTGGGAGGCGGTGCGGCGCAGCCTGGCGGCCCTGGCCTCTGCGGCGGCCGCGAGCTCTTCGCGCCGGCCTTGGGCCATTCCGACCCATTTACCGGCTTGCCGCTCGCCGGCCTTACCGTGGCACTGGAGAAAGACCTCCAGTGCGGCCAGGGCAGCGTCCTCCGCAGCGCGCGAGGACTTGCTGAGGCACCGCGCTTCCTCGAGGGCCTTCTCCACTGGGACCCAGGTCGCACCGACTTCATCACTCGGTGCCCACTTGGGGGCCTGGGTCGGAGAACTCTCTTTCCTTTCTTCGTCGGCCCGAGCCGCGCCGGCGTTTCCTTCCGGCGCCATCTCTGAGGCTCGCACCGACGCCTCTTGTGAAAGCCGTTCTTCCCGGCTTTCCTGCTGCTCCTTCGGGGGACGAGGTCGCCGAAGCGGACTGGGACCGGCCTCTGCCCAGGCCGGCTCCGAAGGTCCCTTTCTTGGCTTCGGCGCCTCTATCTCCTCGATCATGACGGTGGAGGGCTCTTCCACTGGCTGGGGTGCCAGTGTCACAGCGTCGATGCCCTCCACGACCTGCTCCAAAAAATCGATGACGGCGGGGTCAGGATTGCACTGGATTAATCCAGCGATCACCTTCTTCGCCGTCTCCGCTATTTCGGGAGTCAGGCCTTGCATGTCCTGAAACAGGTAAATCGATCCCGGGGAGGAGTGAGATTGAGGACTGGAGAATTAAGACGAACACAGGTTAGTACGTACGACACAAGTTGGACGGCACAATTATTGCTTTTTATACGCTCGGGTTCTACGAGGACTAATTAGTCCGGCATCAGCAGGTACGGGCTTCTTCTTCGAACCCTTTGGGCTCCCTGGACCTCGCTTGGGTTCTGTTGGGCCGGCCACACGCATAGGCCGGCCATCGCTCGCACGCTTTCCTGGCCTAACTAATAGCGCGGTCTTACGAGGTGGACCGCGCCTCTTAGCCGTCGCCCGAGGCTGTACATTCCCCTGGCTAACTCTGTGGCCCTCTGACGTATTACGTTCGGCTGAAGAGTCCCTCGCTGGTAGCGCCTGGGCTACTTCTGCTGAGACGTATCTCTTGAGTTGCTGCGCATGGACGGGACGTATCGTTCGACCATCGTCACCTTGGATCTCATAGGTGTTTTCGCCTAGAATATTCACAATCGTGTAGGGCCCCGCGTACTTCGGGGCTAATTTGGCAGAAATCCCCTCAGCTGCTGAGGATAGTACCTTATTCTCTCTCCATACACGATCGCCTAGACAGAAATCTGGAGGTCGACGATGAGCGTCATAATATTTGGCTTGTCTCGCCTGCTCCGCTTGCGCGTCGGCCGCCGCCCGAACGTGCAATTCGCGGAGCTTGTCCATACGTACCACCCAATTGTTTATCGCCTCTTGTTGCCCTTGCTCTTCGGCTAACCTGTCTTCCTCCCGCCTTAGTGTCTTCGGTGGGTCGGGTTGTCGGCCGTAAATGAGCATGGCAGGACTTATCTTTGTGGAGCTGTGTTCGGCAGTATTGTACGCGAACGCCAGCTCATTCAGTTTCTCATCCCAGGACCGGTGATTTTCCTCTGCGTAAGACATAATCATTGTCTTCACCGTTCGATTCACACGCTCGACAGGATTGGCCTGAGGGTGATACGGAGGTGTAAACGTGTGATGCACGTTTCTCTCCTTTAAGAATGCCTCTAATGGTGCATTTTTAAATTCAGTCCCATTGTCTGAGAGAAACACCTCCGGGACTCCGAATCGCAGACATACTCGCTCGTTGAGTCCCTTAATTACCGATTTACCATCTGCCCTTTTTATCGGAATTACTTCAATCCAGCGTGTGAACAAGTCCTGGAATATGAGAATGTATTCGTGGCCGTGCGTGGTTTTTGGGAGGGGCTCCATAATGTCGCTGGCCACAATTTGCCATGGACGCTCTGTAATTCGGCGTCCCATGAATCCTGTTGGAGCGCGCTGTTCGACTTTGCACTGCTGGCAAATTTGGCACTGGCTCACGTATCTGGCTACATCACGAGACATGTGTGGCCAATAATACTTCCGCTTTACTCTTTCTAGCGTTTTCTCGCGGCCCAAGTGCCCAGCAGTTGGAAAGTCATGGCATTCTCTCAGTACTTCGCGTCGCTTTTCGTGAGGGACTGCTAACTTCCATGCATCATCGTCGCCGAGAGACTCGTCTATGACTTCATCAGGTTCGTACTTGTACAGTCTCCCCCCCGCCAGGTTGAACGTGGGGAAGTCTCGCGGCCGCTGTTGAACCTCTTTCACAATTTCGAGGTGCCATTGGTCGTTTGTGTCGCGTTCGAGCTCTAACGCGGCGACCGCTGGCTCCTCTTCCTCGAACATCCGCGAAAGGGCATCTGGGACATTGTTCAAAGAGCCCTTTCGGTGTTCGACTGTGAAACTGTGGTTTTGTAGTTCCAAAGCCCATCTTGCTAACCTGCCTGATGGGTTTCGGAGATCACGGAGCCACTTCAAGCTGCTATGATCCGTGATGACCTTGAAGTCATAGGCCTCTATATACGGACGGAACTTTTTGATTGCCCAGAGAATTGCTAGACACTCTCGTTCCGTCACGCTATAATTCTTCTCGGCCGCGCTCAGAGTTCGACTAGCGAACTCTAGGACTCTTTCGTTGCCGTCTATTATCTGGTATAGCACCGCTCCAAGTCCTGTATCGCTCGCATCAGTTTGCACCACGAACTGTGCGTTAGATACCGGTCTGTGGAGAATCGGTGCAGAAGCAACTAGCGCTTTTAGCTTTTGGAAGGCCTCTTCTTGTGCCGTTGACCACTCGTATTTCCGATCCTTTTTCGTTAGTTCGGTCAGTGGTTCAGCAATTGTGGCGAAGTTTGATAAAAACTTTCTATACCACGAGGCCATTCCTAGGAAGCGTCTCAGCTGACGGAGGTTTTTCGGCACCGGATATTCCATAATGGGCTTTATTTTCTCGGGGTCTGGTTTAAAACCATCCCTATTTACTATGGCCCCGAGATATTGGACCTCATCGCGACAGAAGACACTCTTCTCGCGATAAATTGTGAGGCCCGCGTCCTTTATCCTATCTAGAACTCTTTTTAGAACCTCTTTATGCTCCTCGAATGTTTCTGTGACTATTATTATGTCATCGAGATACGAGTAAGCAAAAGGTTCGAGTTCGGGGCCGATGACTTTGTCAATCAGCCTCTGGAAGGACGCTCCGGCATACGAAAGACCGTAGGGCATTCTTGTAAATTGAAATAACCCTTTGCCTGGCACGGTGAAGGCCGTAGTCTCTTTGGACTCCGGATTTAGTGGTATTTGGTGGTACGCACTACTTAAATCCAACGTGGATATGTATCGCGCTTTCTGCAGTTTGCTTAAGATACTCTCCATGTATGGTAACGGGTATGCGTCTGGCCTTGACGCTGCGTTCACTTTTCTGAAGTCCACACAGAAACGGAACTTCCCGTTGGACTTGCGTACCATTACCACAGGGCTTGACCAGCCGCTTGTCGAAGGTTCTATTATACCCGCGAGTAGCATTTCCTCCACCTGCTTGTGCATCTCTTCTTCGAGTTTTCGAGATACTGGGTAGTACTTCTGTTTTATGGGTCTTGTGGAGCCGACGTCTACTGCATGCTCAACCCACGAAGTACACCCTAATGGTGCCAGGCCGTTTCCCATCAGCTCAGCTACTAAAGCTTCCGCTTCTTTGCGCTGCTCTTCTGTTGGGTCCGCCAACCCTATAGCTGATACGGACACGGTATTATTGGCGGTTATGGAGGCTACTTCTAACTGTACGCTTGCATCATCATCTTTGAGATGCAGCGTATTGTCAGTGGGGTCTAAGACGGCGCTAAACTTCTTAATGAAGTTCACCCCCAAGTAGCACTCCGTGTCTAGGTCTGGCATGATTGCGACGCGCACATCCTTGCACACGCCTGCCACGACCATGGGTAGATACACATAGCCAACCACTGCTATGCTCTGCCCATTAGCTACCCGTGCCGTTAGGCCGCTGGCCGGGATTAATTCTTTTCCGCAGGCTGTAGCGAGCTGTAAGCCGATGGAATTCATCCCAGTCCAGGAAGCTCCAGTATCGAAGAGTGCCCGTAGCCTGTAGCCGGCTACACCTACTTGAAGCCACCATCGCGAGAATGTTTCCTGGTTATCTTCGTTCTGCTGAGTCGCGGGCACTTCTTCGCTCTCTCCTTCAGGCAATTGGACCGAGTTACCCTCGGTCGCTGATGTGAGAGCTGGGGGCGGGCGTGTGGCCGTGTTTACCTGCCCCCTTGGCCGTTTCCCTGCTGGTTTCCGGCAGCATTGGGGTTGCGGTTGCTTCCCCTTTGCTCGTTGCCGTAACCCCTTCGGTACTCTGGCCTTTGTGGAGGTCCATTACTCCTTGGACTTGGCGGCCTAGCCTGGTGGGTCGCGCTACTACCCCCACTAGGCTGATTATTACTTTGCCCGCCTTCCCGCTGCCTGTTCTCCCAATTATTCTTTTTCTTGGGCTTCTTGAACGACTGTGGGTTTGGCGTTTGCCCACTATTTCCGTCGGTGCCTTTCTTTGTCAAGCTTGACAAACACTCGGCCATCACCCGACGGAACATAGCCTCGAGGCTTTCTCGAGGCTCCTGCTGTTGTTGCCCCATCGCCGCCACTCCTGGATTCTGCTTTTTCCGCTGATCCGTGGTTGGCTCTGTAGGTACGTAGGCAAACTCTGGCAAGTAAGTACGCTCTGGCGGTGGTGGCGAGTGATACACCTTATCTGCCGCGAGCGCTAATTCGGCCTCCCGGGCTAAATCCAGGAGCCCTCGGTAATCCGTAATTTGATTACGCATCACCATTTTTTGTAGTTCTGGCCGCATGTTCCGGTGCAACATGTCCAATTGTTGGGGCATGCTAGGCACCGGAACTAACTTGAGAATCAAGGCTTGCAGATTCACTACGTAATCTCTCGTGAGTTCGTTTCTGCCTTGAGTCCTCGCGTTTATCTCCGCTAGGATTCGCTGTTGATGGCCCCTGTCACCGCCATACATGTGTATTATGGCCTCTTGGAAGTCTTGCCAAGATCGCCACGTATGACGGTTACTCCTATACCAGGTGGCCGCTACTCCACTCAGGAGCTCTGACAATGACGAGAGTACTTCGTCGTACGTCAGATTTGCTAGAGCTCGACATTCCTCTACTCTCGTGAGGAATAACTCGACGCTCTGCTCCTTCAAGGACCCAGAGAACTTGATGTGCCATTTCCTTACGATTTGGCCAACATCACGGTTCGCCTGTTGAGGCACGTACGTCTGCCTCGTAGACTGGTCCAGTGTAGCGCTCACCCCCGCCTGACGCTGTGTAGGATTTCTTCCGCTATTCCTCCTAGCGTCCCTTGGCGATTCAGTATTGGGGCTGCTGCTGTCAAAATTCACATATGTGAACGTGTCCTGAAAGTTCACATGTGGTGATCCTCGTCCCCTGCCCGCACTCGGTAGTTGGACTCCCTCCAAGCGCGTGCTTGAGGGTGGGTGTCGAGCTTCTTGGAGTATTCGCACACTCTCTTTGAGCTCTTCCACCTCTTTGACGAGTCTATGGATCACCGACAGCAGCTGTTCTGAGACTACGTTATCTCCCACAGCAATCCCTGCGGTACGCTGTTCCCCCGCACTTGGCCACTCAAAACTCTGTGGCTGCGGTGGACTTCGCGTTTGCTGCCAGAACGCGTGCTGCCCATTTTGTGCGGACAACGACTCTTGTTCTTGACTCCGCCGGAATTGTCGTTGCCTGCGCTGCTCTTCTAGCAACGCCTGCTGTCGCTGCTGCTCTTGATGCTTTCGCTGTTGCTGCCGCTGCTGCTCCTGCTGTTGTTGCTGTTGCTGCCGTCGCTGCTGCTCCATCTGCTGCTGCTGTTGCATTTGTTGCTGCTGCATTTGCTGCTGCTGCATCTGCTGCTGTTGCGGTTGCTGCTGCTGCATTTGCTGCTGCTACATTTGCTGCTGCTGCATTTGCTGCTGCGGCAGTTGTTGCTGTTGAAGCTGTTGCTGTTGGAGCTGTCCCTCGGCTTCGGCTGGAGATGTCCCGGTGGGTGCTGCAGAGCTCAATATCTCTGTCCCGGAACCCTCCTGGCCGTTTGCCTCATCCGCTGGCTCCACCACTGCATTATGTGCTTGTTGTGGAGCGTTCATCCTCCGAGACTTCGAGAGTTTTTGCATCACTATCGGGTCATCAAGGAGCGTAATGAACGGGTGCGGTTGGTCTGGATCAGTATTGGGATCCACAATAGTCGATACAGACTTGTTCATCAACGTTAAGTCGATGAACGCCCTTCGGGACTGCTCGCGTTTAGCAAACGCTTGCTTCTCCGACAGCTCCGGCTCTGGCACAAAATCGGCGGCACTGTAATCGCCCATAAGCCACTTGATCGTTGTCAGCATATTCACTGATTGCAGATCTGACTGCTGCAGACCAAGGGCTTGCATGGCCTCGATAATTTCCTCTTCGGGCTGTGTATACGCCCAATTGAGTATCGCAGATTCCGCAAATTGCGACGATCGGGCCATGGTGTCAATTGGCTGTGCGCTTCCCCACGAACTTATTTTACTAGCGCGAGTAGTATCCGGATTGATGGCAGAGAGAGTTTGCCTTTTCAACCCGTGAGCTAGCTTTTTCAATGCGACCCCGGGTTACTTTCTAAGAGCTACGGCGGTTGCTCTTAACCTCGATACTGCACGAGGATTTCCCGTATGCGGCTCTAAAAAAAATAAAAGCTATTTCTGTAAGTAATTACGATTTGTAATTAATTACGCTCCACTACTCGCACTTGTAATTTTAAAATAAATATATGTGAAAAAAATATATATATATGTGTCAAAACGGACAATATCACCAAAAACACAAAAAAATAAATACAATTCTCACCTAAAAAAAATAAAAACAATTTTTAAGTTCGAGGGGATTTTTGCGCTCGAGTTTTTACTCGGGCGCACAGTCAACTTTTTGTTCCGAGAGTGCTTGCCGACTTTCTCTCGATCTTCTTCTAACTGCACGATAAAAGAAAAAAAAATTTTATTTTTCGTCCAAAAATAATAATTCGTATCGGAAATACGAGAGGACGAGAAGAAAAAAAAATTTTCGAGACGAGAAAAAAATTAATTAAAAAAATTAATTATCGCTAAAAAAAAAATTTTTTTTTTTTTGTCGTTAAAAAAATTAATTGTTATTAAAAAAACTTTAATTGTTAACAATAATTCCTCAACGCTCCAAAAATTCCGCGATCAATATCTCTCCTCGTCGGCACACTAGGTCGAGGGTTATTGGCTATCGCACGCCTAACCTCTCGACCGCACTCTCGCAACAGCACGGCTGTGTCACGCACACGCACACACGCGCCTACGAGCTGCGGCACGAAGAGCCTTTGTTTGCAGCTTACGCTCAGCTACGCTGCTGAGCTTCTTCGCGCCAAGCTTCGCCGCGAATCACGTACGCGTCGCAGGTCCTTCTCCACCCCCAAAACGTTGTGGCGCCAGTTGTAACGGGATGGCTAGTGGGGGAAAATCCCAACAAGCCACAGGCCAGCGATGCCCTAGAACACGGTGCCGCGGGTGTCAGACTAAAATGACTTGCCCGGGGATCTGCTCCTGGAATCCCGAAAACAACGCGAAGATCGCACACGAATTTCGCTTTCCAACTAATTGGATCGCTGAGTGAAAAGCGCGCGCTCGAAGAGTAAAGCGCGCGGCCGCTATGCTCAGATATGAAAACGACCGGCGAAGTCGTTTTCCCGCGGAGGCGGCGGTATCCGGGAGAAGGACAGGTTGTAAAGAACAACGCGACGAGTAACTAGATATCACAATATATTCACAAGCACTAATCTTTACAAGCACGACGCAAGTGCTGATCAGAACAAAGAGTCAGTTCGCGCGCGACCGTTAATATTCAAACGCGCGAACTACAAGGCGCGCGGCGAAGCTGCTAATTTCGCGCGCGGTGTTAAAGTACGGCGGGCTGACACACACCCCCACGTACACGGCACAGAAGGCCTGCACGGGGCGATTTCCGTGCGAGCTTTTACAATAAACCCGCGAGAGGAGAGTAGAAAACTTACGTTACGAAGGAGCAGCCGGTGCACTCGACTCTCTCTCGCTCCCTGTCGCTCGCACAGCAGTTGCGCTCTCTTTCTCTCTCTCTCTTGCTCGCTGTATCGTGTCGGCAGGCGGGTTGGCTGCCGGCTCGTCGCTCACAGTCTCGTGCGGCTCACGCGGCTCGGGATCGCTCTCTCTCTGTCTCTCTTTCGCACGTTCACTATATGCTGCGCCTCCACTACACTCGCGGGGTCTCACAAAGTACGATAGGACGGCGCGGACGAGTAAACTCAGGAGAGACACGGAGGAGATGTTTTACGCGCGATGGCAGACACGAATATGGCTCCCTTTTCTCGCGGGAACCAGTTAGCAGCTTCGCGACGGATGACGGGCATTTTACGCGTCGCGAGACCGATTCGCTACGCGCGGCGCGCCTCGATTCGGCTGCGCAGGAGTTGCGCGCGCGCGCTCACTACCTTCGCGCGGTAAATTAGAATCGCGGCTAGACACGCGTTACAAAGTGGATGATCTGCAAGTCGTAAGTGATGCTTGCGACTTGTACACTCATAAAAACAGTATTTTTGCGGCAAAAATATTTATGTCTTGAGAGCCGTGTAGTCGCACTATTTGATGAAAGCAGTGCCATTATCGTCCAAAAATCGTATAGCGTCACAAGTAGTGTAACGACAATTTTTTGAAAAGTAGCGGCACTCCTGCAGTGCAACTACACTATTTTCTAAAAAAGAAGTAATTATTTATAAAGCGAATATAATGTTAAGATTTTTATGGTTATTCTTTTAATGTGACGAATATAAATTGTTTGATTGAAAATTATTTTTTATGTTTCCATGCAACCGTCTAATAATTTTACAGATAATAATCGATTGTATATAGCGGAATCTGTGAACGAATCAAGGGTGATCTACAAATTACTTTTGGAAACCCTGTTTCACTACATGAGGAGCGACCCGTAGGAAAAAAGTATGCACAAGTTTTGTGCACAAATAAAATTTGTGCATAAATTTGTGCATAATTTAATAATTGTGCATATGTTTATGCACAAATTCGTGCACGGTTTTCGTGTGCACTTGTGCATGCATTTATATACAAATTTATGCACAATTTTTAAATTATGCACAAATTTATGCACAAATTTTATTTGTATACAAAACTTTTTCCTACGGGAAATACTACTAGTATAACGAATTTAGGTTCATACAAGCATTCGGCTATACCATACCAGTACACTGAGTATAAGATTATCTTCCAAATAAAACATTAGAATATACATGTATTGGTCATCTCTTTAATGATTACAGAGCAAAAGCATCTCTGTTTAATGACGAAAAACAATCAGTGTCGAGTTGAACGAAATTTAAAAAGAAAAATTCATGAAAGTACTTTCGTTGACGTGAAAAAAAAGGAAAAAGACTCCCATATATAGATCAATTGTCCAGTGGTTTTGCAAGTAGCAATAATGTGCTGCACGATGGAATCCGTGCGCGTCTCAGCATGAAAATAGTTCAAATCAGTTTTCCAGCCAAGAAGCGCACGGTTTCGGACTGTAACCCCATCGCACGCAACTCTAGCAATGTGCTGTCGTTTGAGCCGGAAACCGCGCGCGTCTCGGCTGTGGAACGGCAGTGGCTTCAGCGAGCCGAAACTACCCGAGTTCAGCGCGCGAACCGGGTGCGTTCGGCCTCGTAACGCCATCGCACACAACTTTACCGATGCGCTGTCGCTTCGGCCCGAAACCGCGCGAGTCTCGGCTGTTTAACAGTAGTGGTTTCAGCGTGCGGAAACCACTCGAGTTCAGCGCGCGAACCGGGCGCGTTCGGCCTCGAAACGCCATCGCACGCAACTTTAGCAATGCGCTGTCGTTTCAGCCCGAAACCGCGTGCGTCTCGGCTGCGAAACGACAGTCGTTCTAGCGCACTGGAACGAGCGACGTTTCATCACTCAACGGCTGGGGTTGCGCGCCTTTGACTGTCCCGCGCGCAAGTATAGCGTACCGCGACCGTTTCATTCTGTCATCAATACAGTTACGGACTTACGGCACTGTATCCGTTCCGCACCTTCTGTAACCAGGCGCGTCTTATTTTTTTCTCCGTGCACAGATCTAGAAGTGCAAGAATCTTAGAATATTACAATGTAATACTAAGCCAGGAGCTGGTTATAATAATTTATAATTATTGAATGTCAGTGTTATTGTATCTGTGTAGAATGCAGAAGGACGATGTAATAATAATTCTTATATCAGTGAAATTTACATTATTTTGTATATTTTGATAAAAGTTTTGTAAAGTGGAAAGCATAAATAATTAAAAGAGAAGGAGTGAATAAATAAGTCAATTAAAAAATGCATTTGGACATATGTTTACTGTGTGATCTATATGGATGTAGGGTCTATATGCAATTGAACCTGGGACACCAGTTTATTATATATTAGCAGACTGTTTAGGCTGTATCTTCTATTATACATAACTAACTTATTGTGCTTAAAGTTAGATTGTTATAATAAAATGCTGAACATATAGTACATATGAATTCGTTACAAATTTTTCTTGTTGGATGGTGTGAATCAAGTCATCATGCATTAAGGCCACCAAAAGATTATGTTCAAGTCTGTGAAACTACACAACCTCCTGTAGTAGAGACAAAAATAAATACTGTTGTAGATATTCCTTTAAAAGTAAACTATAGGACTCTACCAAAGAGTGTTGGCCCCGGACCTGTGAGTTTAGTTATGAAGGAGGTTTTATCAATCTATCGAATAATATAGAAGTGCAAGAATCTTAATAAAAATATTACAATGTAATAACTAACCCAGACCCACCCAGGCAGAAATAAATTCTACACCCAATTGTTAGTAACTAGATATAATTTTTAAGAATTGTTTGCTGTCAGTAACAGTTCTTTACAGTTATTTGTAGTTGTTTACATTCATTGGTTTTCTTTTATTTATCAAATGAAAGTCATGACAAAAAATGTTAATACCAATGATTTGCATTTTTATTGAAAAAAAAATTTATAACAGATATGAATGATTATTATTTATAATTAAATATTAATATTATTGTATAACTTATTTTCGAAAATCGTCTATCACTTATTATTATTATTATTATTTATTACCAGAATAATTGTCGTTACATCAAATATACAGATATATATATCGGACCAACTGACATCCTACAGAGACGCATAATAGTGTCTGTGTGTAGGTCTGGTCAAATAGCGTTACTTACTTACTAACTTATATATAAAAAAAAAAAAATTGCCTAGATACCATAATTTTGAAATTCAATGCAGTGTGTTGACAATATAAGTTTAGTTTTGAAATGGCACATTAAGGTGTGTGTGTGTGTGTGTGTGTGTGTGTGTGTGTGTGTGTGTGTGTGTGTGTGTGTGTGTGTGTGTATTATAACTTTTTTAACAATAAAAATTTTTTAGCCTGAACAGGTTGACGGATTAGTCAACGAAACGTTGCTCATAATACTTAAGAAATAAACTTGTTTTATTTCGTATATTACCCCCGCCTGATCGAGAAAAGCATAATTTCTACATTCGAACGTTTATTTGGAAAAACAATTCTTTCAGGCGCTCCGTATATGTAAATACTATACTCAATTTTTTTTGTTAGTAATTCTATTATTAATTGCAAAAGATAAATACATTCTAAAATTTGTCGGTAAGCACAAATTACCTTAATAAACAATTAATAAAAGTATTCCTTGTAACAAGTGATAAAATATTTATATAAACTTAGTACCTCATATATATAGGACCGGTTCTCTATAAGATCGACCGACCAAAAATTTTTTCTTCCTCAACCATCTTAATTGCTTAGTAACGATCCCATGAGTACTCATGAATTTTTTCAGATTTTTTTCCACATAGTTTTTGAGTGACAGAGGGTTAAAGTTGGTGATTTCAGCATTTTTTGCATTTTTTTGCCTATTTTCAATGAGTTGTAGCACCTCAGGGGTGCATTTTTCATATAGGCACAATACATAGCCTTTTTTGGGAAATTTTCTGAATTTTCCAAAAAAAATATTCACAAGATCATAAAGATTTGTTTAATATGACTCACAATGAGCTTGGGATCCACCAAAGCTCAAGTCCACCGGATTTAAAAATTCATTTGGTTTATTATCGATATAACCGCTTTTATACCAATAGTATTTAAAAAGATTTACGTATCGAGGAGAAGATAACTGATTGTGCACCAGAGAGTGCAATTTAATTACATTATTTCGTACGTGCAAACTTATATCCTTATCCAACAAAATTACACTATCGGAAAAGTGTCTTACAAAATTTTTCCATATACGAAAACCAAACACATCCAGCGGTTGTATTTTTCCAGTTGTACCTTTAGGAATTTTGAAAAGTTTGATGTTTTTATCATCAGGTTTTTCTCCTTCGACTGCTTCTGTGCAATGTCCACTCCAAGAATCTAGCAATAATATACTATTTTTTCCAACATTTGGAAAAAATACATCCCTTAACCATTACCGAAAATGATCTAAAAATAAATTGTAAACAAATAAATTTTGCAGGTCATTATAGTGAACTATTTCTATTTGTATTAATATATATATATATATATATATATATATATATATATATATATATATATATATATATATATATATATATATATCGATTTATTACATGAAATCAAATTAAAAAAAATAAATAATGAAATTCATTGATAATTTACAAGAACTTTTTTATAATTTTCGGAGTTTACGTTAAAATACCTTATTTTAAAAATAATTTACTAATTATTTTAAATCTTTTTTAATATGAGTCTACTGAAATTAAAAGTTTACAAGTAAAATCTTTAAAATAGATATAAGCTGCAAGTTTACGAATACAAGTACACTTTATTTAATTTCACTCACATGATGACATTTTGCCAGATTTAGATGCCATCAAACATACGTTATCTGGCTGAAATAAATTTTTTTTTATTATTGGTCCAAATTCATCTTTAGTCTCTTTTAAAACTATAAATAATGGAGAGAGCAATTTTCCAGCAGCATTAATTGTAGGTAATATTGTATATCTATGTGTTGTTGATGAAACAGATTGCACAACACATTCAACAGTCTTTGTTCCTTCTTCTGCTAATGTACGACCAGTATGTAATTCTAATTGAAATCCACTTTGATCAGCATTGTAGGTATTTTCAGTTCCAACTTCTGAAATCAGTAGTTTGATGTCGGCTACAAATTTACTGGATTCTTGATTTACAGTTTCTTTGTCCTCAAGAGTTTTTTTTGTTATAAATTTGTTGATTTTTCTACTGACAATTCTGTGAGCTTTCTTAAATTTTCGCAGCCAGAAATCACTTGCTTTGAATCTAACATCATTAAATTCTAAATTATTTTTAGCTTCTAAGGCCCACCTACGTATATCAATATCGTGAATAATATGGCCAGCTTCGAGAGATTCTTTGAGATTTTTTAAAACAAATTCAGAAATTTGATATAATTTTTCTTTGTAAGTTCCACCTTTGTTGATTTGACTAGCCCATCGACGCAGTTGCCGTTCTGAATTAACTAATTTAAATCGATGTTTAACACTTTCTATACTGCGATTTCTTTTAGTTTTACCTGATCTCCAATATTCGACTGCTCTTTTTTTATAATCGAAGCTCAACTCTTCATCATCGTATGAACATACATCATAATCTTTTTTTTCATTGAAAATTGCGTCATCTTCAATGGCTTGTACTTCATAATTTTTAAATTGCTCTTGAAAATCTAATGTTTCTTCTTCCATTGTTTCAATCGCATTAAAATTATTCATACTGTCGTATAAAATATTTTTGAATTTTTCAGCTAAATCCATTTCAACAAGATTAACAGGACTTTCTGGTATCTGAAGCCCTGAGAATGCTGCCAATAATAAATTTATGACGTTGATAGGATTTACCTTCATTTTTTCTATTCTTTGATTTTTATGAAATAATTAATTCTATTGTAGGAAAAAAACAAATAGCGGACTCTCGAAAATTTGTATCTCGCAACAGAACCGATAAAAATATACTGACTAGCTAATCCGTTTTTAGGCAGCCGTGGACTCCAAGCTCACTTGCGTCATCTTTGCTTATGCATGTTTACAAGATGGGCTTACAAAAAATCGCTTATTCATATATATAAATAGAAATCAGGAAAATATTTACTTAAAAATAAGTATTTATGAAAAAGTTCAAATGAAATATAATGTGATATGCCTAAATACGCAAACATAAATATTCTAAAATTATAAGTAAACTATAATTATCAAGCAGTGAAATATAAGAAAAAACTAATTGCAAAATATACCATGAAAATAATTTTAATCCTGGCTCAGCTTTTAAAAGCTTTTCTGCATACAAATATTTATGCAGAAATAATAAAAATATAGTCATGTAATTATTTATTCCTCTATTTATCTTATGCTATTATATTTTGAACATTAAAATAACGAAATTGTCAAATTCTTTGTCAGTGATTTTTATTCATTAAATAGAAAATTGAGCCTATAGACAAATCAATTTGCAATAAATAAAATATCCATGATTATTTATTCTGATTATACGCACCATACACCTGAAAATATTTATTTCAAAGGGACTAATTGTAAGTATACGTGCCCAAGGGGCTCCTAAACCCCAATAATGTTGTTATTAGAAAAAATCCTAAAACAAGGCAACTTTGATTTTGAATTTTAATAATAATTATTTGATTTTATTGCAAATATTGTATACAAAAAAAATTAAAAAAAAAATTTTTTCCGAAATAAAATATAAGGGTAGCTAATTTGGCATTTCAAAGAGAAATATTTTTCATTTTGTTTCATTTTAAATTTGAATCTGAACTTGGGATATTCAGATAAAACCTATTTTAGGGGTGATTTTTAGGGGTGCGTTTTACCCCTTTAATAGGAAATTGGGCCCATAGAAAAAATAGCCCAAATAAAAATAAATTATGCATTATATATAACTTAAAATATTAATTTTAATAGTTTGAAAGTATTTTGTGCCTAAAGGGTTGTTTACCCCTGATGACGTGTTTATTTGCAAAAGCCCTGAAACACGTAAACTTTATTTTTTATTTTAAGTCAAAAAATGATTTTTATAATAATTAATTAATTTTATTCCAAATATTATATGCAGAAATAGTTTAAAAAATAAGGTTTTTCTAAAATAAAAAGTAAGGGTTGCCACCCTCGAGGACCAAACTATACTTGATGGTTACATAATTCAAGGAGAAATATTTTCCATTTTGTTTAACTTCAAAATATCGATTAGAACTTAAGATAGTAAAAAAAACCCGTTTTCGGGGGTAAACTTTAAGGGCGATTTTCACCCCTTTAATAAGGGATTGGGCCGATAAAAAAAAATGCGAGTCTCTTATTTTTCGGTCCTCTACAACATATAAAAAATTCAGGAAAATCGGAGGCGGACACCTCGATCGGTTTCCTTGTAAGTCATCGACAGCTGCAGAATATGTTGCACTGTTAGAAGCAGTAAGCGAAGTATTATTGATAAAGGACTTGTTAAATAACTTTAAGGTGAAAATTGAGAAACCTGTAAATATGTATGAGGATAACTCAGGTGCTGTAAGTATTGCGAAATACGGAAATTTCACTAAGAGATCTAAGTACATCGAGGTACATTATCATTTTGTAAATGGGAATTATGAAAAAGGCGTAATTGAAATTGTGAAAGTTAGTTCAGAGAAAAATGTTGCAGATATTTTGACCAAAGCTCTTGGGAGAGTTAGATTCGAAAATTTAAAGAGTTTATTAAATTTGATTTAAAGAATATTGTATTGTGAGAGATATAAATATAAGAAGGCGTGTTAGAATATGAGGTACATTTATATCAGCGTGTGAGGTAGAGACAATGCATACGCAGCGGCATCACGCAAGTACAGTAGTAAGCGTATATGGAGAGAGCGAGCGGGAGCTCACTTGATCGTCACCCTCCGCACAGAGCGGTTGTAAGAGAGAGAGCTGTACTGGAGAAGAAGCTGTTAAATAGAGTTCGTTATTGTTACTGTTCACAGGAGTGGTTATTTGAAGAACCCCATCTGCTCATATTATTCACGAAGAAAACATATAAAAATGTAAGAAAATGTAATAAAACGTATAAAAATGTAAGCAAATGTAAAAAAAACGTATAAAAATGTAAAAAAATGTTAGAAAACGTATAAAAATGTCAGAAAATGTAAGAAAAGGTATAAAAATGTAAGAAAATGTAATAAAGTGTATAAAACCGTAAAAATAATGTCCGAAAACCAATGGTTTTATAGAGTTTTATACATTTTCTTACATTTTATTACAATTATTATTTCTATTATTTCCATACGGATATGTAAGATTTACTTTGCAAATTTCTGCTTTCAATAAATAAATAAATGAAGGTAAACTGATATTGAACTATAAGAATCAAAATTGTGTAACCTTATATAAGTAAACGTTAAAGTAATATCATATTTACAAAAAAAAACTCTTGTGTTACGTATCTGCTATATTTTTTTTAATATGGCAAATTTCCACGTATAAAGAATGCAATGATCTAGCTGATTCTGTTAGTCTTACAGTGTGGTAGAAAATTATGTTACGTCCTGCCAAAAATATTTTTCTTTAAAATAATAAAAATTATTTTATTTCATTATTACATGAATCTCGTAAACCAATATCAGATTTCAGAGAAAAAAAAAAAGAAAAAATCTGGAATTCAAAATATTGTATAATTCCATCATTTTTCTTTTCCTTTATTACTCTGGATTTATTAATAAGAGATTAGAGATCTGATTCTCAATAGTTTTAAAATACAGAAGAGCCCTGTTACCTAAGTACTTTTAGATACCAATCTTTTCGAATTAGAAAAATTGGCATAGTACCTCTTTTCACAATTATTTTGATTTCAACAATATAGAAAAATATATTGGAGCTTGATACAGTTTCCTTTTTTTTCAGAATATAAAAAAAAATATATAAGATCCAGTTTTGTAAATAAAACTTGGAATCTTGTTGTAACCTTTAGTATTGTATGTTTCCTTTTCAAAGTATAAAATTTCGACACTTTACTCTTAGTAGTAAGGCAATGATGTTGTAAAATTTTATCTGGCATTTAAAAAGTGAGATGCCCTTGTATCATTCATTTCAAACGCAATATTTAAGAAATGCTCACTATTTCCTCGCATCCAACAATCATCGGATTAGATCATTTTAGAATTTGTTCATCCTCAAAAATTTTCTTCGTTTAGGGTAATAAAAACTCAGGTCCAAAATTTTCGGCCGCATGAGAAATCGCAAACGCAAACATCTCGAAGTAAGGGTACAACGCTTCCTTCTTCGTCGCGGGTCGTAAAATTTTTTTTTTCGTTTCCTTCCTCTTACGATAGCCTCAGTAAACACTAGCCAGACTCAAACATCTGCAAGCGGTAATTTTTCCGAACCCGAGTACGCGTCGGAATTTCTTAGCCACTCCAAAAACAATAAACTGGGGAAACCCTGTAATTACGCACGACAGCGTCTGTTTCCGTCTCTCACACTTTCCAGCATTTTCTGCTACCCATGCTTATACTGGCTTTTTCTCTTAACATGTTTATAAACAGTGGATGCAATTCTAATTCTTTTAGGTAAAAAAAGCAATAGACAATATGTCCATTCTCATTTTTTTTATTTGAAATAAATCCGGATTTTAAAGAAGGTATTCAAAGAAAATGCGAACCTTTATGAATTTGCTCTTCTTCCATTTTACAGTTATTCACGATTTATAAATCAGAACGCAATGTTAGTAACACCCCTATTAGTATATTTAAATTAGTTTATAAAGTAAATTTTTTATAACGCATTTATTTTAATAAAACCACAAAATTCTCTTTCATTAATTTATAATATTTAAAGTACACGTTTATAGACAGTTAGTAACAAATACAGAGTAAACTAATTTTTCCTCTGTAACTCCAAGGTTAAACATATACCATTTACTTAGTATACCTCTTCCAATTAAGTCCCTGAGGATTTATTAACTCAACAATTCAATAGATTTTAGTTATCTAAGACTAAACTAGGTTATTTCATACCTTTCTATTAAGCTCTTACGTTAGATAATTACCTTCAACATTTTCTATCCATATTAATATTTCTTGACTTTATTTTGTATGTTTATGCAAAATATATAAAAACAAAATCTCTACAAGTTCCAAATTCAATTAAGAATATTTTAAAGTTCAAATACCTTATGAAATCAAGTACTTTCTGTTCTCTTTCCTGAAAAGTTCATAAACTAATACATTTTAATATCTCACCTATTTCCACAATAGGTTATTCTGTTATATATATTATTGTACGTTCTTCTGTATAAGTTTTAGCAGTCACTTTAATTCAATGCCCTAATAATATGAAATGAGTAATAGATTCCAATAAAATATATGTATATTATATTAGTCACATATTAGATTTATGTTGATTTAGATAGCTTATTTTTAAGTTTACATGTTAAGTCTAAATTTGTAGAAGTATAAGATATCTGATATAAGTTATTTTATATTCAAACTTTTGTATTAATTGCATTAGATTTTATACAAATTTAGTTACTTTTATACTTATATTTTAGTTCTAACTTAAGCACTATCGAAACCCGTCATATTTAGTTTTAAGTCTAATTTTACTAATTTTAAGACGTTTATATTTCCTATGTTAAACCATTTCGCTGATAATAACTGTCACTCTTTTATATGCCAAAACAATATTCCTATTCGCGTATTTAATTGATCCTTAACGGTTAATATACAAAATAGGATATTAGATGTATTTATAATTATCCTTTGTACGATTTCGCTACTTAAAAACCTTCTTGTTTGAAAATAAAACTCTTGTACATAAATAAATTACTTCGAGTAATGTTTAATTTACAGATTAATTATAATTTATTATAATATTCATATTATAAATCCTTTCTTTAATTAACTTTTAATTCATTTCCACCTTTTTTGTTAATAAATCTTCATATTTTAACGTAAATTCTTTTTAATTAGTCATGGGACCGCCCAGTTCTTATATGTATTTAAAGTTTCATATTAAAAATTATTTTTTATAAAAAAAACATTATGTCAAAGTGGATTATTTATCTTGATGCTGAATGTAAGACAACAAAAATTCTCTTTTATTGCCTAACAATCAATTCATAGCGTTTATGCATAATGACGCCTCATTATCGAATCCCAGCGCCCGATTTTGAGTGAGGGCTGGTCCCAAAAATCTAAGCGACCAATAACATCCCTCTACGCTTAAGACAGGAGAAAGCGGCTGCGCCCCATCTCAAGCTTAGCTTACTTCGTCACCGCGTCCAACGAAAAACCTCAGTTCTATTTGAGACCCCGACTCGGGTGTTCAATCCTAGCCCCGCCGAGTGTGCGAACACTCGCGGGAGCGATCTTTATATTCTCAGTCACTCACTCTCCAACAAGGTATTCAACACGCGCTCACTAACACGCGCTCAACCACCCTCAAACCGACGAGGTCTCACTCATTTTCACAACCCTCAACCGGAGAGGTCCTTATACTTGCTCAAGCATTTTTCGTTTCAAAATTTTACAAGGTGCGCACCATTTAGTTTTCTCCAACCAAGATTTTGTATTTATAACCAAAGTTACCGTGCAATGGTAACCTATATTTTTCCGTTGAAATAAATTGATTGCATAAAACTACAGATTCTCGTGGTTGTATTTATTTATTGATTTTAAAATCAGTTAAACAACCGACACCTTACATAAAAATACGCAGCAGAGACAACTGACCATCAAAGCCGCTAAGGACCGAGGAAAAATAAAAGTAAGTGTAAAATTTTTTTTGCAATCTTAACTTTTCTACTAGTTAGCCAGAACATTTCCCAAAATATTAACCCTATTTCATGTATTAATTCGTGTTGCCGTAAAGTTTTCCCCTAAAACAAAGTGTTTCTTTCTGCCAGCTATCCATCTTTTTAAAACCGACCCCCTAGATATCCTGAGACTAAAAACTATATTAGGGAATCTATTCCGCAAGTCGCCAGTAACTTGGCCTTTCTTGTGGGTACATTCCCTGATCAAAACAAATCGAACATTTCACATTCGGGGTGAACAAAAACAAATGAGACAAGTATAACCAGAAACACCACTGGTTATCAAATTTTTAAACTTGATTTTTCAACCGCGTCGCGCCCTTTTTGCTGCCCATAACTTACCCTATCCTTCTAGTGCTAGTATCTAGCTCAATCCCGAGCTAGTAGGTTTTCATTAGCCTAGGCTCTAAACTGAGCAAAATAGTTTTTATAAAACTAACATGTTGGGTCTTCTTTGGTAGGCCCGATGTAACAATTATTAGATACGCAAGTCTCGCTGGCTAGTCTGCGAAATACATAATGATTCATTTTAATACAACAGATCTCCTGGGGCGAGTTCTTATACCCTGGCCAAACTTAAAAATTAACCAGCCGAGTTAATCTTACCAGCGACAACTACCTGCCTGTATCGCATTTATCTGCATACACACAGCACTTTTATGATATCCCCCAGTTCCTAATTACCTATTCCCTCACATTCTAAAGCACTTACACTCGAAGATCACTGATGAAGCTGTAAATGCAGCAAAGTGGGGCTGGATGACCCAGACTGGTGCTACTTTATGAATGCCAGTCTGCTCAGGACCATCTAACTAGCAGCCATCTGTTAGGTGAGTAGCTACACCATCTGGAAGGGAAGGACTGGCAGAGACCTTCACTCATCTCTCACTGTCAGAGCCAGCCTCAGTCTACGGATCGACAAAACACATAAGCAGCAGATCAGCCACTACTCTGGGAGCCAAGTGAGGAGAGTTGAACACCTAAAAGCCACATATGACTAATAAATAGATGGTACTAAAAGACATTACCATACAAAAGGAGAATCTACAGCAATGGTTGTCGTTCACTACACTCTCTGCACCAGCTACCTGCAACAAAAAGAAGTATCCTCAGCCCACCTATCAAAGAGGTTAAGAATATAAAAGGGCTTACCAAATCTGCTCTCGTCGTCGACCATGCTGCTTTACTGTCTCCGAGGCACCATCATCAGTCGAAGAATACGACGGGGAAAAAGATATCCAGTGGAACCTCGCATTTGAATAGCCGCTGTCATCATCGAGAACGCCGGGAGTTAGCGACGCAATTGTATACAATCACATATGCGCACAGCAGCGCTTGCGCCAGCCGTCGGGCCGTACTGTGGCAATACCTAAGTTGTACTTCACGCGACCGCTAACACCGAGGCGCGGAGGCCGAAAAAAAAGATAATAGCCAGATTCCTGAGTGTCTTGGTGCTGAGCCCTTTCCTTTTCTTGCTGAATAGAAGATCCTCACAGTCTACCACACGTCGTATGAAGTTAGCGTATTCAGGAATAAGATCTTCAGTTGTCCAAAAAGAAAATACAGAAAAAATATATGTTTATATTTTGTTAGTTTTGATAAAGTGACGGTGGATTTAGATTCTAACAAAAATTTAGATTGATATCATTTAAATTGTATAAAACTGAAAATATACAATAAAAAATATAATGAGAATTTAAAATTTTATAAATGTTAATGTTAATATTTTTCAAAAGATTGTTGCAAATAATTTAAAATCTATATAGATACATAATATAAATATATTACCAGGTGGGATAGTGAGCGGTATCGAATATATAATGCAGTAGCGATCAAAGCAACATCTCTTACTACTACAAGATCCGTAAATGCGATGGGAATCAAACAAGTTAAGGTCAAAAACATTGTGCCGAATTATTACTTATCCGCTACAGGATCTAAGAAGCCAAGTTTGGAAGATGGACATGTCCATGTGCGTGCAATCCATCCATTAGCTAAATCAGAAAGACCAGCAAACCCAAAAAGCCATCAAGCTATTTACAAAGTAATATTTAAAATATTGCATTGTTGCATTATGAATGAAAAATTCAATTTGTGTTAAAATCAAAATTTACTACTTACTTGGTAATCTTGTGGCAATATTAAATATCCTAAACATGGGGTTGATAAAATACGTCCTATGCATACAAAGTTTCGAATAATCAAGATGTTGTCTGTTTCTAAATATAATTTCTTCAAATTTTACTCTTAAACTAGCTTTGATCTCTTTTCTTAGTGTTCAATGCTATCTTTTACATTCTCGCTTCTTGCTGTGTCATCATTGTTAATGCTGTATAGTCTTGGCTTTAATTACCTCTAACACCTTTCTAAAATAAACTTGTTCAACGTTCTACATCAGCTTTAGGATACAAAATAACTCATAGTTAACCACACGCATACAGCACTTTGATGATATCCCCCAGTTCCTAATTACCTATTCCCTCACATTACAAAGCACTCACACTCGAAGATCACTGACGTAGCTACAGAAACAGTAAAGTGGGGCTGGATGTTCCAGGCTGGTGCTACTCTACGGATGCCACTACACAATAATTAATCATGCATGATGTTTATGAACATTTCCATACTGCTATAATCTTATTTTCCGTCGTCGAATAACTGAATTTACACATGTGCCACTCTAGGGGTGGTCGGAGCTGCATGGCGCCCGAGCGAACTCGACCACCCGTAGGGTAACAGCTGCGTACCGACAGGTTCTAATAGCTTCTGTCTTGTTACTGCATACTACAATAACTATTAACGTGGCAATTTTTATTATATAATAAATTTCCAATGTCAGTTGAATTAATTGGACATTATTTATTTTGAATATAAAATAAATATAACCATGTACTCTATTAATTAATTAATTTTCAGTGAATTCATTTACTCGAAATATTCTTAACTGGGTAAACAAATATTATTCAAAATATTATAGTACTTATAAAATCAGTCAGTTGAATCTTATTATTTCTAATCATCGCTAAATTCATACCCGTGCTACTCTACGGGTGGTCAGAGCCGCCCGACACTCGAGCGAGCTCGACCACCCGTAGAGTAGCTGGCCACGGACAGGATCTGTTGATTTCTGTCTTCTGATTGCATACTACATTAATTAATCATGCATGACATTTATAAACATTTCCGCACTGCTATAATCTTATTTTCTGTCGTCGAATAACTGAACTTACACATGTGCCACTCTACGAGTGGTCGGAGCCGCCCGGCGCCCCAGCGAATTCGACCACCCGCAGGGTAACAGCTGCGCACCGACAGGTTCTAATAGCTTGTGTCTTGTTACTGCATACTACAATAACTAATGACGTGGCAATTTTTATTATATACCAAATTTCCAATGTCAGTTGAATCAATTGGACATAGATTATTTTGAATATAAAATAAATATAACCATGTACTGTATTAATTAATTAATTTTCAGTGAACTAATTTACTCGAAATATTCTTAACTGGGTAAACAAATATTATACAAAATATTAGAGTACTTATAAAATCAGTTAGTTGAATCTTATTATATCTAATCGTCGCTAAATTCATACCCGTCCTGCTCTACGGGTGGTCAGAGCCGCCCAACACTGGAGCGAGCTCGACCACCCGTAGTGTAACTGGCCGTCGCCAGGCTCTGTCGGTTTCGGTCTTGTAATTGCGTACTATATAATAACCAATTGCTTAGCACTAATATCGCTAGAATCTTATGCTCTTATCTTATCTTATTCTCCCTAAGAGTTCCTGAGATTTACGGGTATATGAATGGAAATCCATCTATAAAAAAGAGATTGTCACATTACGCTCTATTGCGCGCGCATCTCATGACGAAAGCAATGGTTACTTTTTCCAATTGGATAAGCAGATATACATGGGGAAACAGAAGCGAAAAACTTACGGCGCCTGGGCCAGCCGAAATCGCTAACAGCTGAGAAACGGCTTGCGAGAGGCAAAGAAACTCAGTTCCCAGTTTACGTGGGCGCATATGATAACATAGCACCCAGCGGAGATTCCCAGAATTCTTTCGAGCGCCCCCAGCGCCGTCGAACTAGTGCCCGAGTTGTCGATGTCGAAGTCGTGCCGCTGCACTCCGCACAACACGGCTGGATGTGGCGACAACAGCACGCCGCGGCTGCGCGAGAACAGTGATGGGTAGATACAAACATACACACAACACATACGCGCACAGTCGGAAAGAGTGCACTTCCCGAGGACATCACCGAAGCGAATACGACGGGGAAGCGACGGCGATGGTGCAGTTGGAGGAAATCCACGCTCCTGCGACCGATTTGAGTTAGTACTTTAATTCGAACTTTATTCTGTAGTATATGTAGCATTGCCGAACCTAACCTCCAAATTTCCATCTGTTTGATTTCCTGACGCTAGAAGTTCGATACTGCTCTCCTCATTCCTAATGCTTGACACATTATTAATATATTTTGTTCTGCCTAAAGCGAAGAGCTGCTGTACATGACCACGCGCTTTCACATATTTCTACCCCCCTCGAGAGCGTCCGGTGCAGCTACCACTTCACGAGGACATCACTGAGGCAAGCATGACGGATACGCTTCGGAGATGGTGCGGATGAATGAAGTCCACGCTCCTGTAACCAACTCGAGTAAGTACTTTGGTTCGGTCTGGGACTTTATTATGTAGCATAGATGAACCTAACCTCCAAATTTCTGTCTATCTGCTCTCCTTTTCTTGGCAGTTTGATACTGTTTTCCTCGTTCCAGTAGGGTATTAACTTGACACGTTATTTATATATTTTGTTCTGCCTAAAGTGAACAGTTCCTGCAGATTATGACACGCCTTCATACGATTCTATTCCTCTTGAGGACAGCATTAATACAAATTGGCAATACAATGAAGAAGCGTTGGGGACGCTGTGGCGAGATCGTGTTTTGTTCCATGGTACCTAGCTCTGTAGAGGTTCTCCTGGTGATGTGTAAGTTGCGGAGTGCTTCTGGAGTATTAGTGTGTATAGCTGCCCTACGCTGCAAATAACACAGGGCAAACCTTAGCGAGAAATCTGTGATGTGCATAATTAAAGGCACTGATACTATCACTGACATTTTTGCGATGGATGAAAATGAACTGGCTGCGATATATATGTATAGGGGATATCTGAGTTACTGTTGTGCGAGTGAGTTCTTATCGCTTTTAACATGATGTGGCTAAACCCCTGGGGCCAATGAAGCTTCCCAATAACTGTTGCTGTCTTTTCAGCTGGTGAGTATACTTTCAATGTCATACTATTGGGATTGTTGCTTCAGCCACGTACTCTTCTTTCAGCAGAAGCAGAATGGATTATGAAGAGGTGTGTTTCACGCCTGGCTAGCCTCCAAGAGCGTTTACAGGGCAATTGTGATTGTAACAGCTATCGTTTCAACTACTGTTTATTCTTATTCTTTTATACGCCATGCAATGGGTGATTCTAGTTCAACTAATCCTTTTCTTTATGTTACAGGTACGATATAGTATATGAGAAAGATAAAGTTCTGCAAGGCCCAAGGGGGTGTAAGAGGAGTCGACAAGAGGCCAGCGTCACTACGTCTCAGGCAGCTGAACTCCTATTACCATCTCCTAATAATCGTTGGGGTCTATAGAGAGCTTGCATGCTCTCTATCAACATTCTAATGTTACTAGGAAAATACATTACAAATAAGTCGTTGCGCCTAGAGGGTTGATTTAGGCTGCTCAGAGCCTTCCCTAAATCTGAGCGCTCTGTGTAGATTTTCTAGTCCACACTTCTGTATTATATACGTCGACTCTAAATATATACATTTTCTTTATTGTAACATTAACATGTGATGTTACAACCTTTGCACTCCTGACGTTATTATGTGTACTGTCCTACGCTGCAAACAACACTAGTGAAGGCATTGCTGTAGAGGCTATCCTAGTTGACAGTCTTTACTGCGGTTGTTGAAAGCTAATGGCTGTCTGCTATATCACTTATACACTACAATACTGCAGGAATCGATTTTGTATCGCTCTGTAATCAAATATTATGTTTATGATATTGCATGTTACTGTAAAATACTGTAGTAATTGATAATTTGTTTATCAATTTATAATCAAAGATCGTTTTGCATGTGTACATTATTGCATGATTTTATTCAATACAAAAACAGTAATTGATGATTTCTTCATCAATTAATAATTATCATAATTTTGTATATTATTTATTCTGCAGCAATAGATCACTTCTTTATTGATTTGTAATCAAATATTTTTTATATCTAAATGTACATGTTATTTTATATGTAAATATGTTTCTTTAATCTGCAATCAATTGTTATAGAAATAATTTTGCGTGGTTTTATTTAATATGGCAGTAATTGATTATTTTATCGATCTGCAATGAAATTTGTTTTTATGGTTTTGCATGTTATGAACAACAGCAACGATTGATCATACCATTATAAATTAACAACCAAGGACTGTTTTCCTAATTTTACATGATATTTTATAATCTGAAGTACACGATAATTTCTTTATTTTACAATCAAAAATAGTTATTATAATTTATTATTATTTAATCTGCAGTAGTTGATAATTTTTGTATCAATCTGCAATCAAATATGATTTTTATGATATTGCATCTTACCATAAAATACTGCAGCAATTGATAATTTCTTTATAAATTTGCAATCTGTTTGGGAATTATCATGATTTTGAATTTCCCGCGGTTTACGCATCACATATACAACTCAACAGGCGGTCACGCGACGGCAGCACTCATCAGCTGCTCTCCGGAACAGCTGATCCGCTATACTGATTAGCCGAGTATGGCAAAAATCATGCTGTCTCTCTCTCTTTTACACATGTAAATGAGAGAGACGCTGATTTGACTCACTCCTCGGTGACAACGAGGCGAGGAAGAAGACGGATATCCTCACTCAATTTCTTACCCTTTACTATAACACTCTCTGCAACGCTCTGCCACGTGGAAAGCCTCACAGCACACCGTCGGCGGCTCTCATGTGAGAATCAAGTTTGTTCTCACTCTCTCAGCATGGACATCTCATATGGCGTCGTCTCGAACGGCATATTCTCAGTCAGCAGTATAGTTCACACGCCATAGTCTCACATGGAACTTCTCACATGGCAGTGCGTCTCACAAGGCAGCTTCTTACGCGGCTTCTCCTCACATGGCATATACTCACTCGGCAACTTTGCACGGATTCTCGCTCACATCTGCACTTTCACCAATGTAGCCCGGCAGCAAACTGAAGATCACCGTGATCAATAATATCAACGGGATTTGGGCATGGATTTTCATCAAGGATCATAAAGTGCGGTGTGTGCCTACGCTCTACATTATGCTCTCCACGAGGCTGCATGAACTACCCATGCGGAATGTTCTCATACGGAAGATTCTCACACGGCGTGTTCCCGCTGGCGCTCGATGCGTTTAGCGCGACACAAGGCAACATCTTAACCTAACTGGCTTTCTTAACGGTGGCTTTCTCATTTCGACCATCTCAGCAGACTCAGCAGAATCACTGAGAACCCAGGTAACCCCTCACAGATGCGGCCATTTTATACACAAGTGCGCTGCTGTAATGAACGCATAACCATGCAGTAGAATAGGAAATACTCAATCACGATTAGATCAATAATATCTAATTGTGTCATCGCATTAAAAACTCACCTACGATCAAATCAATAATATTTGATTGTGTTGCTTATTGTATGGTTAGCAATCTCATCAGTGATCCGCAACGTGTCTCAGAAGAACTCATCCATACTCACACAGAAAACTCATTCACATTCAAATTGTCAAACTCATACACTCAAACATAATGTTGTACCACTCATACACTTAACCAATTTGTAACAGTCATACACTCAACATATTTATTGTAACATTTACACATATTTTATCTCAATCGTTTATCAACATTTATCACAACCTTTTATCGACATTTATGTTAATAGTTAATTAATTTTATAGACAGTTTTTATAATATATTATAATTTAATTTTATTCAAATGTTGTTCACATTTATTCCTAACACCCACAGCATGTTACTCACTTATAAATTATGGCAGTCTCAAACATTTGGTCCTTCGAGCCGGATAAAACATGCTGTGGTGTGTATTAGAGTCAGTGAACTTTACTCATTATTCAACTATTTACATGCATTGGATGATGACTGAGGATGCTGAGGTTAAGAAGATTGACAGACTCATGGATGCGATTCTCACCAGTGACTTGGACACTCTCACCATTCAAACGGACAACCTCAAGGAAGTAACGGACAAACTCTTCACTATATGTGGATCACTGTGTGGACGTACAAAGCGCTCAGCGCTGCCTTAGCAGTTAACTCAGCAAGATGCCTCACAGGAATTCTACAAGAACATCTTAACCGAAAGTGATATATTTAATATGTATTACTCATCACATTTGCACCTATTGAAAGTAATCTCACTATTATATTGTGGTGGTCATAATGGTCAACGGATTCATCGAGATGAAGAGATGCAATTACACTTTTCTTACTTTTCTTACAATCATACTGTGCTTGAGGTTTTTGGATTGATGCATCAATAACTGCACTTTGAACATAGGTGCAAGGTCAAGGAACTCTCACTCTATATGGATCATATTCAGAATTACTCAACAATTGGATTTTGGCGCAATCAACACACAAGGTCAACTCAGCTGCAACACTCAGTTACTTAATCATCATTAATTGCAACTACATTTGGAATGATACGACACACCGGTGAGATCTCACAACCTTGGATATTAATCTATTTAATATGAGACTACTCAACGCTCCATAGCAACGCTCATCTCTCCCAATCATTAGAATTTGAGATTAGGATCACTGTTCATCCTATGTCAAGTCTCATCTACAGTGCCCTCAGATCTATATGAACACCTTATTTGGAATTATACAAAACCAAACTTTATTGGCTCATCGTATATTTTAGCAGCCTCAACTTGTGGATGTGCTCATTGTCACTAACGATTATTGTCAGATCATGGAACTTAACCTCAAACAAGATGGCACAATGGAGCCCATATTACATCATGGCAGTGCTCACCCGGATTCGCATTCAACATGATGTATTCTCAATTGACATTACAAGGGTGTATTGTTAAATCAAGGTTTTATTTTAATGTGTAAGTTACACGACATTAGTGCTGACTATTATGGTCAAATTATCAAACCTAACCTCATCAATGGCAGTGTAATCGAACCTATCGCAGAATCATCAATTTTGGGTCGTCATTACTAACATCATTCAAATCAGCTGTTCAATGGAAAAAGGTACATCAAGATCGGATGGCACTTAACGCAGAAGAATTAAGGAACCTACCCACATGCTTCTGAGTTAAGATCCTCAATAACTATAGGCAAACTCAAGAAGGAAGAAGCATTGTGTAAGCAATACTTTCTTCACTCAATGAAAACATCAAGTAAGGTTATCTCAAACCATCAGCTGATGTACTGGACAACACATTTGGTAAAACTGAAACGTGCTTATACAAACGGTTAGTGTTAATTGCACTTATGACAGTATCTACAAAAAGTGATACTACGCATATCGTGGATAAATGAACCGGATCAACTCACATACTTCGTTTAAGCAAAATTTACATATGGAGTTGCATCAAAGGACACACTCATTCACAAGGGCCCTGCAGTTATCAGGGTTCTGCACGGCGCACAGTGGGCTGAAATGGACCTCTTGTTTCAAAATAAAATATCTCAGCCGGGAATCGACCGATTTGGACGATTTTTTTTTTAAATACAGGTAATAAGAAGTACTTTAAAGGAAAACTATAGACAAATTGAATAACAAATTTTTTAGGTCATTTTTTAGATCAAAAGTGATTTTTTGTTTTTTTCAATAACCAATCCCGCGTAAAAATAATTCATATATATATATATATTATATATACTTATATAATTCATATATACATATATATTATATATACTTATATATATTTTATATATATATATATATATATATATATATATATATATATATATATATATATATATATATATATATATATATATATATATATATATTATATATATTCATATAAACTTATATATTATATGTACTTATATATATTTATGTATAATGTTATTATTCAGGACCCCTCTAGGTTTCCTACAATATCGCTGCCACATTAAACCATAAACTATGAAAAGTGACTAAAGAAATAATCCCTCTCTTGTTATTGACTAACGCCACGACGCCTGCGGCGACCCCTTTCGGTTCCGCAGTGTTTTACGTTGATTACGGAAAAAAAATTACGGAAAAAAGGTTGTGAAAGTAACCCTAAAGGTCTCCGAAACTACAGGTCAAGTCCTGGAAACTACCGTTAGACATATATAGTTTCCAGGACCTGTCCCCGAAACTAACAAATGTCCTGGAAACTAACGTTACACATAATGAATGTCCTGGATACTTACGTTAAACAGAAATATTCATATATACTTATATGTGCAATTCCTCCAAAATAGACACAAAAATGGTGTTGAAGAAAGAAAAAAAAATTTTGGGGCACACCTAAAAAAGAATAAAAGTTGAAGAATAAAGCTTTAATTGGAGATGTGAATCGTTAAAATCGGTCGTTTCTGTGCAAAGTTACGTGAATTTTAAAATGGCGAAAAATGACCAAAATTTGAAGAATTACGTGGATATGAAAAAAATCGCTCATTTTTGTCATTTTTCGCCATTTTAAAATTCACGTAACTTTGCACAGAATCGACCGATTTTAACGATTTACATCTCCAATTAAAGCTTTATTCTTCAACTTTTATTCTTTTTTAGGTGTGCCCCAAAATTTGTTTTCCTTCTTCAACACCATTTTTGTATCTGTTTTGGAGGAATTACACATATAAGTATATATGAATATGTATATATATATATATATATATATATATATATATATATATATATATATATATATATATAAATAATATCTCTCTATATTATATAGTCGTAAGCGTTATTTGTGTCACGCAGACCCCCCTCGCCCCCCCAGCCACCCCTCATAATAACGTAAAATTGTGATTTTTTCTACGTTATTTTGAGTATGATAGACCCCCCTCGCCCCCTTCGTCCCCCTCGCCCCCCTCGCCTCCCTCGCCATCCCTCGTACCCCCCTCAGACCTGCCTCATTTAAATGTTCACTTAAAAGTTTATTTTTTCATGTATTTTTCATGTTTTATTAATAAGGTAGTATATACAGACGTAACGTTTAAGAGTAATTTTGAATTCTTAATTTCTGAAATAAAAGAGTAAATTATTGAGTAAATTACATTAATTATATGTAAAAATATATAAAATTAATAATTTATATTTTTCATATGTTTTATTAATAGGGTAGTATATATAGATGTAACGCTTAAGAGTAGTTTTGAATTCTTAATTTCTGAAATAAAAGAGTAAATTATTAAGAAAATTACATTAATTATATATTAAGATATATTTTATTCTATTTTTCCACATCACCTATCACCTTGGAGGTAAATAGAAAGATGCATTTTATTTTTAAGTGGTATCCCCAGTAGGCCTAATCCACAATGAATTGTATCCAAGATTTAAATCTTTAAGAATGTCGATGAAAATTGTTACTCAGAGGTTTTCGGGGTCATAAAAAGGATGCAACCACAGATATGTGAAGCTTACGAAGAAGTTGACGATCTCAAACACAATAAGATGGTCCTTGGATATATACGCAAAGCATATGTAAATAATAGATGGAAAATATCTATAACTGATTTTAATGATACATATAAAGCGAAATTTTAATAATATCAAAGTTGTCGACACTTTCATAACTGCTTTGGATAAACTTTTAGAAGGATATAAATCTATAGTCAGATGCTTTCTTAAGGAAATTTAAATCATCAATCATAATTTAATCTTACTAATATTTAAAGAGGAATATTTAAAGCAAAATTTTAATAATATCAAAGTTGTCGACACTTTCATAACTGCTTTGGATAAACTTTTAGAAGGATATAAATCTATAGTCAGATGCTTTCTTAAGGAAATTTAAATCATCAATTATAATTTAAACTTACTAATATTTAAAGAGGAATATTTAAAGCAAAATTCTAATAATATCAAAGTTATGGACACTTACATAACTGCTTTGGGTAAACTTTTAGAAGGATACAAATCTATAGTCAGATGCTTTCTTAAGGTAATTTAAATCATCAATTATAATTTAAACTTATTATTATTTAAAGAGGAATGTTTAAAGAGGAAATAGAAAAATATAAATTATGAATAATAAGAAAAACCTTTGGCCTTATCCGAAATGTAGTAATTCGAACATGAGGAATTTATGAAAAAGTAAATGATATCAGATACAATAAGATTGTCTTTGAATATATACGTAAAGCATTTATCAACTACAGATACATCTGTGTCTATCTGTGAAGATGTTTGGCAACTTCGTAAGGGGTAAGTAAAATCTTATAATTTCTTAAACAATATAGATTTATAGAAAAAAAAATAATATAAATGAAATATGTATAACTTTTTTTATTTTTTCCACATCACCTTAGAGGTAAATAAAAAGATGCGTTTTATTTTTAAGTGGTATCCCCAGTAGGCCTAATCCACTGTCTATGTGACTATAAAATTTTGAAAGGCATGAAAAGGATAAAAATTATATTATATTAAATAAAATTTTGTAAATTAAATGATTTAAATGTTACCTGATTTATTTTTATATTGTTCAAATTTTTGAATTTTTTTTCATTTTTTATTATAAGTCCAGTCTATGTCACCATAAAATTTGATATATTTAAAACTTAAAATTTTGTATTCATTGTTCAGTCGCATTTGTATTCTGTAAATTAGAAATTTATATTAATTTATGTTAGTCATTTAATTATATATATAAATTGTTTATTTAGTACTTACTTCATTTATTATAATTTCTGAACCTTTCAATAAATTGTCTAATTCCATTTTAGTATCACTGATAATTTTAATATGGTCAATATTAAAAATTTTAAGAATATAACTAATATCTGTAATTTAAACATAATTAATACAATAAACATATATATACTTTTTATATAAGTAAAATAAATTTACCATTTTCTTGAACATCACCAATAATTCCTAATTTTGATCCTCTCTCGAAATTTAAATTTTGATTTTCAATTTTATTAATAATCATATCTAATTTATATTGCCCATCAGTAAGTACACCAAAATATTCCAATTCATTGTTTACATTTTTCTGAACAAAACAGTTTCTTAAAAATCCTTTAATTTCTGTAAATAATGAATACATTTGAGATTTATTTATGTAAAAATATATCTTTAAATTTTTTTTTTAAGTGATATTATTAATTATGTATTACTAATAAATCCTTTTTGCGATTTCAGTTTTTCAAATGAAATTTTGACTGGTTCTACATTTGTTAAATTAAATTCTCCCAAAGATAATATTGTCGAATAATGTTGTAAATTTAACTCAAACAAAGAATTTACTTTAGTATAATATTTAGCTTTGGTGACATAAACATTTTCTAATAATATTTTCTGTAAATTATTATATAATTAAATAATTATATAATATTAAAAAATAATAAATTTAATAATTACTTGATGAAGCTGTAGTTTTTCAGAAAATTTTGAAATGTTTTCATTATAAATATTACATTGCATTCTATAGCCATCATTATTATCCGATTGAAACTTTAAACAATATACGTGAAGGACTACCACCACATAAGTTAAAACTTAAAATAAATACTATTGTAATGTTAATAAGAAATTTAAGTATTAACGATGGATTATGTAATGGAACACGATTAAAAATTACTAAATTATTTAAATACTACATAGAAGCAGAAATAATAACAGGTGAAAACTCTGGAAGCATAGTTTTTATTCCTCGAATTACATTAAACACTGGCAATTCTTCATCATTACCGTTTATTTTATATAGAAAACAATTTCCTTTAACATTATCGTTTACTATGACTATTAATAAATCACAAGGTCAAAGTTTTGATAGTGTTGGAATATATATTAGAAGACCATTATTTTCTCATGGTCAATTATATGTAGCATTATCAAGATGTAAAAACCCAGATAAAATTTTTATTGAAAATAATTCAGAAAATAAAGAAGAAATTATAAATATCGTTTGGAAAGAAATTTTAGATAATTAATTTTGAAATATTTTTCTTTTTAAAATATGTCAACTACACAGAACGAAAGTAAATTATAAAAAACAACAATATATTTATTCGTTATTCAATAATAATAATAAATACATAATAAATTATTAGTTTTAGACTATCTAGAATATGAACAAAATTATATGGAATACATGATTAATTTAGAATCAGATAAAATTATTGAAAAAGATAAATTAAAAAAACTAAATCATCAGTCAAAAAAAACAAGAAAACAACAGAACAATAAAAATACACAACTCAAAATTGGATAACTTAAAGTTGACAAAATTTTAGAAGAATTTAAAAATCTTTCTTTACAATAATTGAATTTTGTTTTTTAGTTAAATTTTTATATAATTATTAATTAATTAATTTTTTTAATTAATTTTTAGTTAATTAAAACAACAATATTTTTTCTTTCATTTAGGACAATGGAATATACAAATAACGTTGGAAAATTTTAAATAGCATATCAGAAAATATCAAATATATAAAAAAAAAAAAAAAAAAACATCGAATAAAACATTTCGAAGAATTTAACTTATTATCAGGTAATTCAAATCATTTAATTATTTAATTTAATTTTACAAAATATATATTATATTATAAAAAAATATACTTTTATTGTAACAATTTTAATGTTTTCTTAAATTTGATAGTGACAAAGACAGTGGATTAGGCCTACTGGGGATACCACTTAAAAATAAAACGCATCTTTCTATTTACCTCCAAGGTGATGTAAAAAAAATAGAATAAAATATATAATTTTCAATATATTTTCTTAATATATAATGAATGTAGCTTTCTCAATAATCCATTCTTTCGTTTCAAAAATTAAGAATTAAGAACGACTCTTAAGTGTTACATTTGTATTAACTAATACCATATTAATACAACATATGAAAAATATCTACGTTGAAAAGAAATAAATTATTTACTTGTCAAAATTGGGGGGTTGACGAGCAGAGCGAGTAGGGGGGTACCCCCCCTAGTAAGTATATATAATCATATGAACATGGACTTATACTGACAGCAATGTATAAGACCACGTGACCCTTCTGCATAAGTGTAATACCGTTTATACAAGTGTCTGCACAAGTCTTGCGTGACTAAAGAAATAATCTCCCAATTTATGCTGACGTCTGCATAAGTCGGTCTCTGTCTGCATAAGTCTATTTCAGTTCCGGAAAGTGTCTGCATTACTAGCATTTCATATATTTATATGAATATATATAATATATATATGAGATATATAAGTATTATGAATATATCTGTGAGGAACGTGACTTATGCAGACAATTTCTGAACTGGTGCGAGACTTATACTGACTTTACGGTACTTATGCGGACGTCCGCATAATTTTTACATGTTAATTTTACATAAACATTAACCCGCGATGTCAACATAAGTCCTGTTTCACAAACATATATATACATATAAATACATATATATTGTAACGCGTGTCTAGCCGCGATTCTAATCTACCGCGCGAAGGTAGTGAGCGCGCGCGCGCAACTCCTGCGCAGCCGAATCGAGGCGCGCCGCGCGTAGCGAATAGGTCTCGCGACGCGTAAAATGCCCGTCATCCATCGCGAAGCTGCTAACCTGTTCCCGCGAGAAAAGGGAGCCATCTTCGTGTCTGCCGTCGCGCAAGTAGCATCTCCTCCGTGTCTTCGTGAGTGACTTCGTCCGCGCCCTCCTATCGTTTTTTTGTAAACGCCGCGTGTATAGTGTTGGTGCCGAGCGAAGTGCATACGCGTATAAGAGGAACAGAGAGAGAGAGAGAGAGCGAACACGAGACAGCGAGAGAGGAGCCGGCAGCCAGCCGCCTGCCGACCCCGTACAGCGAGTAGGAGAGAGAGAGAGACACAGCGCACAAATACTGTGCTAGCGAGCGTGAGCGAGAGAGAGTCGTGTGCACCGACTGCTCCTTAAAGTAAGTCTTATACTCTCATCTCTCGCGTAATTAATGTAAAGGCTCGCACGGAAATCGCCTCGTGCAAGCTTTCTGTACCGTGTACGTGCGGGTATATGTCAGCCCGCCGTACTTTAACACCGCGCGCGATATTAGCAGCTTCGCCGCGCTCTGTAACGTTCGCGCATTTGAATATTAACGGTCGCGCGCGAACTAACAATTTGTCTAATAAGCACGTGCGTTGTGTATGTAAATGTTTATTTGGTTTTAATATATTGTGATATCTAGTTACTCGTTGCGTTGTTCATTACAACCTGTCCTTCTCCCGGATACCGCCGCCTCCGCGGGAAAACGACTCCGCCGGTCGTTTTCATATCTGAGCATAGCGGCCGCGCGCTTTACTCTTCAAGCGCGCGCTTTTCACTCAGCGATCCAAATAGTTGGAAAGCGAAGTTCGCGTGAGAGCTTCGCGTTGTTTTCGGGATTCCAGGAGCAGATCCCCGGGCAAGTCATTTTAGTCTGACACCCGCGGCACCGTGTTCTAGGGCATCGCTGGCCTGTGGCTTGTTGGGATTTTCCCCCACTAGCCATCCCGTTACAATATATAATATATAAGTATATATGAATATATATATATATATATATATAATATATATATGAAATATATAAGTATATATAATATACAAGTATATATGAATTATTTTTACGTGGGATTGGTTATTGAAAAAAACAAAAAATCACTTATGATCTAAAAAATGACATAAATAATTTTTTATTCAATTTGTCTATAGTTTTCCTTTAAAGTACATCTTATTACCTGTATTTAAAAAAAAAATCGTCCAAATCGGTCGATTCCCGGCAGAGATATTTTATTTTGAAACAAGAGGTCCATTTCAGCCCACTGTGCGGCGGGAGGCTATGCATTATCCAAATTGCAAATTCAATTAAGGAGGCTTGCTCATTGCAATCGTAACCAAAAGTACGCAGAGTCGAACGCCGTACGCCTAGCGCTCTCTCGGGTCTCCCCACTCTCAAAATTTCACGCGAGACTGTACACGTACACATGGCGCCGCTTTATCGGTGTGTACATTCATATCGAAGCGCTCCGTCTGTGTAGAACACGCGTAGCGCGTGGGCACGCCATTGGTTTGTTTACACGCACACAAGGACACGCGCGGCCGAAGTTACCTACTTTAAACAACTGTATCTCGAAAACGGTGCTGCTAGGCTTTCTGGATTTTGGAGAGCTTATTTAAAATATCATCATTAGTAAAATATCTCTTTTTCGTTCAATTCTATAGAAAACTTTTGGCGTTATTAATGAAAACGTTAATTTTTTCACGACTTTTTCATAAGACACCGTATTAAATTGTCTAACTTTGATAGCTTATATCTCATGAACGGTGTTGCTAGGCTTTCTGAAGTTTGCAGATGTTGCACATAATAACAATAAGAATCTACCCTGCAAGTTTCATAAGATTCTATAGAAACTCATTTTGTGAGCAAGCGTCCTTAACAGCTGTTTATCAAGAAATTTCCCACAAGTCAACAGTAATTTAAGTGGTTGACTCTGATGATTGCGTCACGAAATTTCTCAGATTATAACGGATTTCACTATCAAATAAATTCACATCAGAATGATATTGCCGCTCACTCAAGTGATAATAACAACTAGACCATTCTCACTCAAAACTCACCACTACTCGATCCCGCATGGACAATCTTATCTGTGGTTATTATTTCAAATCCTGCTCCACGAGCTGTGGCTACTCAAGTACTCATGGGACAAACAAGTTTAACTCAATTGCGGATAATGGCTGCACATTCGGGATGTAATTCAACTGAATTCTATTCCGGAAATTCAGGGCTTTTCGAATGCTTCGCAACAGGCAACGGCTACAGCACCCCATGGTAAACCACATTTCTCACAATTGGCTTATTATTCCTAGTCTCATTAAGAAGCAAGGTGACACTCAACCCATACTCCATATCAAAGTTGGAGTTCAGAGCGGTAATGTTTACTCACAAGGAATGTTGGAAAACTCACAGTTGTCAAACTTCAATGTTCATTTATGGACAGATCAGAATATGGTATGCACACGCATAATCTCACGTGCCTCATTATGGAAGGAATCTGTTAGAACCAGGGTTACACTCAGTCAAAGAGTAATTCCAACAACTAAAAGAAAATAATCATCACGGTTATCTCAAACAGACTCACGAGAAAAGGAACACCTTCCAGAAAGAGGAAGAGGTGACATTCACTGCAGCCACATCACATTCAGAAAATTCATAAGATCTCGTCAATCAACACTCATTACTCAATAGAATACTCAAATTACTGGTTTGGTAATGCTAGCTTGTGATCATTTCAAGGCAAAGGGGAAAATTCAACAGAGACGAGACTCACAGCTGACCTGATCAGCAAAGAAAAAATCTTCTGGATCAAGAAAACTCAGCAAGTTTATTTCCATCCTGAACTCCTTATGCAGAAATATCTTAAGTCCCACGGAATCATCTACTCAATAGATTGACTGCATGTATAGACTCAGAAGAAATCATCAAGGTAGGAGGTCGGTTTTACAAAACTCAACTGGAATATCACTCAACATCCAGCTACATACCAAAGAGCAGTCAACTCATCACTGATCATTCGGCATTCTCACATAACAATATTTCTCGGTAGCATCGAGAAAACTCACTTTGCACACATCAGGCAGGAAATTTGGATTATTGGAAGCAGAGCTCTGGTCAAGTCATTCATTCCGGATTCAGTGACTTGTGCAAGGTATCGGACTCATCGGACTCAGCAACTCATGGGGCAACTATCCAGGGCACTGGACCACTCCTTCGCCACCCTTCACTCACACTGGGATCAATTTATCAGAACCCCCCATGAACTCATCGAAGGGGCGTGAATCCAAATTATACAAGTGCTGGATTTGTATTTGTGTGCACTCACAGCATCATTTGTCATCAGCTGTTATCTATACTTGGTCAGTGACTACTCATCGAATGGTTTTCACTACGGCTTACACATGGTTTACATCAAGAAGAGGCCTACCTTCACAGCATTTCTCAACAAAAACTCAACGTGGTACAACTCACATCAATGATGCCACTCCATGTTACGTGGTCACTTAATAGTCACAGCCTCACTCACTCACAGTTGTATTCGATTTCTGCTGACAAAAAAAAAACTCACTTCTTTGCACGTCTCGAGCGCAGATTGTAACGGTGGTGGTTGACAGGGCGCGTTAAGTCGTCTGCCCGTCTCGCGCTCTCGTCCTTCGTAGGGCGGCCGCGCCGCCGCCGAGGCGGCACGACGACCGCGAAATCCTGGAAGTCGGCAATCAACTTGCAGTGGGGCGGGTGGTAAGGTTCGGTCGGTAACTCCGCGCTCTCAGCTGGTTCGTCATCAGCAGACGTCGGCTCTCCGTTCCTCTCCATCGAGGCTCGTATCAGCGGATTCGTTGACGAAATCTCTCGCTTCGCTGATGCGCTCTCGACTCGTGTCGATAAGGAGGTCGATGCAGTCGGAAAGGCTGTCGGAGACGGCAGCGTGCCCTGAAGGTGATCAGCCTCAGGCAAGGCGCTGGTCGTTTGGAGAGACGGCGTAAAAACGCGTATAGAATCATTTATTGGCGGGGCTGCGTCCACAGTCTCCGCAGGCGGTGGTTGAGGCACCTTTTTCAAGGCGCTTACGTGGAGTTTTATATTGTCTTACCCTGGTCGCTAAATGACGTAAACATCCTCGCTGCATTTTTGCAGAACAGCGAAGGGCCCAATCCACTGTGGGGCAAGTCGGGCGTTGAACCCCTCAGCTGCATTAGACTGGGCGAAGTTTCTAGCAAGGATGAGTTCTCCAACTCGCAATAGGCCTTCGTCGTTCGTCTCCTTGGGTGGTGCAAGCGCAAACTGACCTTGTCGCGCGCAGTCAATGCGCTCTTGCGCCGCCTCATCGTACGAGAAAATCCACTCTCCAGGGCGTGGTAAGTTTCGTCCATGAAGAAACTGGCCCCTCACAGATGCGGCCATTTTATACACAAGTGCGCTGCTGTAATGAACGCATAACCATGCGGTAGAATAGGAAATACTCGGCACGATTAGATCAATAATATCTAATTGTGTCATCGCATTAAAAACTCACATACGATCAAATCAATAATATTTGATTGTGTTGCTTATTGTATGGTTAGCAATCTCATCAGTCATTCGCAACGTGTCTCAGAAGAACTCATCCACACTCACACAGAAAACTCATTCACATTCAAATTGTAAAAGTCATACACTCAAACATAATGTTGTACCACTCATACACTTAACCAATTTGTAACAGTCATACACTCAACATATTTATTGTAACATTTACACACATTTTATCTCAATTGTTTATAACAACCTTTTATCGACATTTATGTAATAGTTAATTAATTTTATAGACATTTTTTATAATATATTATAATTTAATTTTATTCAAATGTTGTTCACATTTATTTCTAACACCCACAGTATGTTAATCACTTATAAATTATAGCATTCTCAAACACAATCATAGATCGTTTTCACAATGTTGCATGGTATCTATATAAGTATTTTTTATTTATCGATTTATAATAAAATATTATGTTTACGATATTGCATGTTATCGTAAAATACTGCCCTCATTGATAATTTCTTTATCAATTTGCAATCTTAGATCGTTTCCATAATGTTGCATGGTATTTATATAACTATTTATTTATTGATCTATGATGAAATATTATATTTACGATATTGCATGTTATCGTAAAATACTACCAAAATTGTAATTTCTTTATCAATTTACAATCATAGATCGTTTACATAACGTTGCATGGTATATAAATAAGTATTTTTTATTTATTGATCTATGATGAAATATTATGTTTACGATATTGTATGTTAACGTTAAATACTGCAAAAATTGATAGTTTCTTTATCGATTTGCAATCATAGATTGTTTGAGAATTCCATAATTTATACTGAGGACATGCTGTGGGTGTTTACAAAATAAATTGAGAGCCAACTTCAATAAATTAAATTTCAATATATTATAAAACTATCTATAAAATTAACTCTATTACATAATTGTCGATATAAAAGTTGTTGCAAGAATGATTATAAAATGTGTGTATAACTGTTACAATATTATTCGTTGAGTGTTTGAGTATTACAATTTGAGTGTATGAGTCTTACAATAATTGGTTGAGTGGGAGTGTTACAATTTGATTGTTTCAGTTTTACTGTGTGAGTGTGGGTGAGTTTGCTGAGACACGTTGCCAATCACTGATGAGAGTTATAACCATGCAATAAGCACCATAATAAAGTATTATTGATTTTATGGTGGTTGAGTTTTCTATGAGATGCTACGATTAGATATTATTTATATAATCGTGGCTGAGTAGTTCCCTCTATACAGCTTGGTTAAGTTTCCGTGTAGCAGCGCACTTTTGTATAAAATGGCCGCATGTGTGAGTGGTTACCTGGGTTTGCAGTGATTGTATTCCTCCGGAATGCGTGAGAGAATCCGATGATGCAGCAGCAGGTGAGTTGCGCCAGATGAGAATTCCAGTTGAGTTTCCTCGCTGATAACAGCCGCCAACATGCAGTATAGGTTGCGTGAGCTGCTGCCTCGTGGTGTGCTCGAAGCATCGAGCGCCGGTGAGAAGATGCCGCTTGGGTATCACCGCCGTGTGGGAAGTTTCCGTGTGAGAGACTGCTGCGTGAACCCTGCCGTGCGAGACGACGCCTTATGAGATGTTGCCGTGCAGCAGTCCATGTTGAGAGAGCCAGAGACACCACACTTGAATGTTTCACTTGAGAATCACCGAATGTGCACAGTGAGTTTCTCCATGAGGCCGTTCGTCGCAGAGACAGACTTTGCGTAGAGTGAGCGAGACCACTCTTGAGAGACGCCGACGTGAGAGTTGACGAACGTGCACACTGATATTTTCCACGTGGTCAATCGTTGCAGTGAGAGAGAGTTTGCCGAGTAATGAGAATGCCGAGTGAGTTGGCCACGCGGCCTCGTGGCGAGCACGCCGCCCAGACGAAGAGAAGCTTTTTGAATGAGTCGAGTGTCGAGCACGCTGTACAACCGAAGAGAGAGAGAGCACATCCGTCTTCTTCCTCGATGATTCTTTCGTCGAGGCGTGAGTCAAATCAGTATCTCTCTCATTTACATGTGTGAAAATGAGAGAGACAGCACGATTTTTGCCATACTCGGCTAGTTAGCGTAGCGCGTCAGCTGTTCCGCCGAGAGCACCACGTACGTGCTGCCGTCGCGCGACCGCCTGCTGAGTTGAACCTACTGTTGCGCAACCGCGGGAAATTCGAACTTGATATTTACCAAACATATATCGTTTTTATAATTTTGCATGGTATTTATATAAGTATTTTTTATTTATCTATCTGCAATCAAATACTATGTTTGTGATATTGCATATTATCGTAAAATACTACAGAAATTGATAATTTCTTTATCAATTTGCAATCACAGATCATCTTCATAATTTTGCATGGTAATTTATATGAGTATTTTTCATTTATCGATCCGCAATCAAATGAAATTGTTACAGCCCTTAATAATTTCTTTATCATTTATCATGAAAATAACGTATAACGTCTTATTCTCGCAAAATTTACTTATAAGAATTGTTGTTTGAAAATAATGTATAAACTTGATATGAATATTTTCATAATTTTTCATGAAAAAAAATTATTGCTTATATTATGCACTCAGAGAACAACATGTTATCTTTGAATTCAAAATTACAATATTGTAACTTACATATTATGTTTGAATACGGAAGAGTTTAAACGGCAAATCTCACATTGTAACTATTACAATATCAATATTGACAGCAATACATTGAAATTGTTAAAAAAAACGTGGTGACTTAACTGTTACAATGCGTATATATCGAAATATTTAAATATACGCATGTTAATAGTTATGAATTTTACGAGGCCATGTTATTATTAAAAAAATGTTCTCAGTACACGCCATCTGTGAGTGTTTTTGTCTACGAGACTTCTCGTATTAGCAAGGCGGCTGCCGGGCGTCAGGGTGCAATCTGACTTATAATCGGAGCGCGCCTGCCTGGTGGTGGGAAGCGCGTTGGTAGGGGTTGCGCCGCAAAGCGGCGCGCACGGTACTAGACACTCGGCGAGGTGGAGCGGCGCGTTTGGCGCGAGATTCAAATTTCCAAGTATACAACTGTGTGGACAGTTTTTACAATGGTTGGTTTTTGAATTATTATTTATTAATAAATAATTATTATTATTATATATCGTCGCTTCCCGGTTAAAAGGCGTTATTTAAAAATCGGCCTGAAAAAGGCGTTATTTGGAAATCGACCTGAAGAAGGCGTTATCTTCTAATCAATCTGAAAAAGGCGTTATCTAGAAATCGTCCTGAAAAAGACGTTATCTAAAAATCGGCCTGAAAAAGGTGTTATCTCGGAATGAACCTGAAGAAGGCGTTATCTCGCACGTAAATTTTTTTACTTTAATTTAAATTGGCAACACTGTCAACATTTTCTTTATTTAATTTCAGAAATATGTTATATGATAATAGTGTACAATTTTTTAAGTTAACTATACAAATGCGGGGCGATAGTAAAATTAATATTTGTTTTTTTTTATTAACGATTTTTTTATACAAACTATATTGATTTTATAATAAATATATAATAAATATTTGTAATAACCAATATTATATAATTTTTTTTAAACACACCTCCCAAACAGATTTTTTCTACTACTTCTTTATACCATAAAGGAACGGAAAGTACTCGTGTACAATCCAAAGCGACATCCCTTTTCTCGACATTGGGAATAAGAAAAGGTTTTTTCTTAATTCCAGAAACAAATGCTAAAAAATTGCCCTTTTTCAAATGCTAACCATTTCCCTTAAAAGTTACGTGAGTTTGAAGATATGTTTAAGATACACCAAAAATGTTAAAAAGCGGTAGAAGCAATATCTCCAAACTCATGTAACTTTCAAGCACGTGTAAATTACCGTACGAGCCGAAGGCGAGGCTGGCAAACATGTGCTTTGGATGGCCCTCTTTATCCCTGTGTTGCGTATATTATTTTTCACCATACCCGGTCCAATCGAGCGTCAATATTCGCGCGTGCATAATTTCCTTCTTTATGCACGCGTAGCGTACACCCTATTTTTCCTCACAAGTTACGGAATTACATTACGCAACGAGTGCGCAAAATAGGTCATTCCCGCACGAGTCGAGTTTGTCGCGCGAGCACAGCACGGGCGATATATAAAAGAGACGAGTGCGGGTGATCTATTGCGCACGTGTGACGTATACTATTTCTCCTAACGAGCTGCGCAGAGTTCGATTTTGCACACTTATAGTTCTGAAATAATTATTTTCGATAAAAGTGCGAAAAAGTGATTTTATCCTTGTTTGGACGTTTGCGCCCTAACGAAGCGGGGGGAAAAGGCCATACAAGGACAAAATTACTTTCTCACTCGTGTATTGAACACTATTTTTTGACACGACGCGTGAGAAGCTTGATTTAGGGCATGCTTTTTTATTAGAGCATGTACGAAATGGAGCGTTACGCACGGAGTGTTAAAAAGTTCGTTTCCGAACGGCAACGCGTTCGGAATAGTATATTACACAACAAGGGAGGTAAAGAGTTGGCCAGTCCAGAGCAGATGTAAATTGCCAGGCGAGCCGAAGGCGAGAGTGGCAAACACGTGCTCTGGGGTGGCCCTCTTTACCTCCATGTTGTGTATACGATTTTTCATCATACCCGAGCCGAAAATATCACATTTGCGTTTCGGAGCCGGGAGCGAAAGTGGTACTTTCAGCCAGGGTATGGTGAAAAAACGAACTTTCCGCACGCCGTGGGGTATGTATTTCTTTACACTTTGTTTATTAGAATAATTATATTAATAAAATTGGGAATAAGAAAAGGTTTTTTTCTTAATTCCAGAAGCAAATGCTAAAAATTACCCTTTTTGAAATGCTAGCCAATTCGGCAGGAAAAATAATACAAAAATAAAAAAAAAGAGATTTAAACTCGAATTAAACTAGAAAGCGAGATCTTTAATTTGCTTTTTATTATTCCTTTAAAAGTTACGTGAGTTTGAAGATATGTTTAAGATACACCAAAAATGTTAAAAAGCGGTAAAAGCGATATCTCCAAATTCATATAACTTTACAAGAAATTAACATTTTTTATTTTTACAAAAAAGTAAATGAAAGCTCTCGCTATCTAGTTTAATTATCTTTTTTGCCTTAAAAACAAGAGCTACTTTTTTATAGATTCACTCATATGTGTGTGTGTGTGTGTGTGAGTGTGTGTGTGTGTGTGTGTGTGTGTGTGTGTGTGTGTGTGGGTGTGTGTGTGTGTGTGGATGTGTGTGTGTGTGTGTGTGTGTGTGTATGTGTGTGTGTTTGTTATAAAATCAATATAGTATTGTATAAAAAAATCGTTAATAAAAAAAAAACAAATATTAATTTTACTATCGCCCCGCATTTGTATAGTTAACTTAAAAAATTGTACACTATTATCATATAACATTACTGAAATTAAATAAAGAAAATGTTGACAGTGTTGCCAACTTAAATTAGAGTAAAAAAAATTTACGCGCGAGATAACGCCTTCTTCAGGTTCATTCAGAGATAACGCCTTTTTCAGGCCGATTTCTAGATAACGTCTTTTTGAGGACGATTTCTAGATAACGCCTTTTTCAGATTGATTACAAGATAACGCCTTCTTCAGGTCGATCTCCAAATAACGCCTTTTTCAGGCCGATTTTTAAATAACGCCTTTTAACCGGGAAGCGACGATATATGCATGTAACTAGCTTTTACCAAAATTGCACCCACTGTGTTGCCAATGAGGAGTAGCGGCGGCGCACAGTGAGCGATTTCGGACAGTTTTGTGACAAAATCAAATATCTCGACAATGGATAGAGCTTTTGCAAAAAAAGAAAATGTTTTACATGTTATGTAATTGGCAATATAAGAAAAACATACTTGAATAGTAACAAATTTTTTTAAGTATTAAAAAACGCTCCTAAGTATACAATTTTTTCACTTTTTTATCTTCTATCCATTATAACAAAAAAAAAAAAAGAAAATTTATTTCTCATAGATATTGGACTGACGAATTCCAATATGCATAAAAAAAATCGATACTTACGGAATTTCCATAAAAAATGCACAAAAAGTTGATTTTTACCGATTTCTGATAAATTCGGTGAAAATTAGTTTTTATCAGAAATCGGCAAACATCAACTTTTTGTGCATTTTTTAAGGAAATTTCGTAGGTATGAATTTTTTTTATGCATTATCCAAAATTGCCCACTGTGATGCGCTGCTTTTCCAGTATCAAGCGAGAGTCATGAACGCATGACTTCAAGCAAACATAGAAAGAGCGTTGAACTAATTTGCTATCGGACAATCACCAGCAAATAACGGTTGCTTTTGTTGCATTCATACCATCCGTTGCGTACTAACATCGTAATCTAAAAGCACGAACGATGAAAGTAATACATTTCATACGAAAGTCGTTAGAAATTTCGTGCCATGTGAGGTGTTCCGGTACTTTAATGACATCCTGTATGTACATATATAATTCTGCAGCAAATAAGATGTCATAGTTTTATAGTTGAATGCAAAGGGTAACCCTAAATGTAAATGTGTTTCGTCAAATAATAATATCCTTTTTTTATCTGGAGTATCAAATAAGCCTTCTTTCATGCCTGCGAGATAGGTAGAAAATCGCGCATTTTGAGCGTGCTTCAAAAAAGCGATACATAATATTATTAGTCCTTAATAGAGCGAAGAATAACATTTATGAACTGTTTATTGCACGAGTCGAAGTGCACAATCATTTATCCTACTTCCGTGCATGAAAAATGACCCTATCATGCCCGTATTGAAGAGAATACGGTGTAAAATACGGGAAGAATAGGAATTTCAGTCACAGGTGGGGTGATTTTAGTAATTCTCTTCGTCTCGCTTTAAATAGCTTATGTTGTCTTCTTGTAGAATGTACTATTATTTTACTTATTTCCTCAATGCACACTTCAGATTTCCCTAATAAAATTAATTTTTACATACTAAACACCCTAAACTCCTTAAACGGTACGTCTTTTGTAGTCGATAAATTTTCTTGAAAAGAGAATTTCAGATACAGCAATCAATTACAATTGTAGAACAATTTTTTAGAAATTTAAAATGCCAGACATAATTAAAATCCAAGAGTTTAAGTTTTAAATATCAATATAAAAAATATCACAGAGTTTGTACAAAGTATAATTTCGTTTATATTGTATATTATAATTTTTATCACATGCAAAATCAAGGACGATTGAGTTAACCTATGCTTAATGGTTTCCTTTAGTCATTTCTTCACAATTACTTTTTACACATCATTCTTTTTGTTTAATCCCTGTTTGAGATAATTTAATTTTCCGAAGAACATATGTGTATCAAAAATAGTTTGCGAATTGTAAGTGACTTACATAATTACAGTTTTGTATTATTTACAGATTTTTGCACAGAATCTTTATGCCATGAAGATGAATGATTCATTTGCAAATAACGACAATGAAATAAGGTAAATATTTTACTTGACACAAATCACAATAATTAAGTTTATATTGTTATATAATAATAAAAAACTGAAACTGTGTTACTCATCGTCAAATGACTCTACGGAACCAAAGAAATAAATACCTGTCATCATCAATGAATGATTATTAATAAAAGTACTAGCTGAATTACCTCGCTAGTTATCGCTGGCTCGGTTCTATTATTTCGCATATTAGATTGTTATACCAAAAATTATTTTTCGCAGAGTATTAAATATAGAATGATAATAAATAGGTTTGAAACAATTTTGATGATCGTAAATTTCTCTTTGATCGCGATTTATTTTTAATAATATTTGTTTATTCGTTTCCAAAAAATCAGAATTTTTAGGAGCCAAAATTATGCTCTTATAAAATTCTTGATTATTAATATCTTTACTTTTGACATATAATTCATCTATAAGATTGTTATTTGACAACATTTCACTAGGAATTTTATTGACGTTCTTTTCATATTCGAATTTTGAAGAAAATTCACCTTTACTAATTGATAAAAGCCATCTTTTAAGTGGACAAGCCTGGGTTAAAGTGATGAAAAGATCGCAATTTTTTTATTGCATATTAGTTTAGAAATTTCTTCAAAAATATGCTTCACAAACCGTTGTTCAAAATTCCATTTCGGTTTTTATTGGGAATAAAAAATGTAAAACAGAAAAAATTGGATTTTGGTGAAAATTTCGTTATTATACATGTTAGATTTAATGCCGTTATATAAGGATGAATAAGCAGTTAGCAGACACGTGAATTGTGACGAAACAATATTTCACTATATTAAGCAAAACACAATAAAGATATTTAATTACAAATTTCAGCACAGTTATTAATCACTTTAATTAGAGAAGTCTTTCAACTAATTTTTGAGTCACTGATGAGCTGAGCCGGGAATTAATCCGCTCAAACGCGGCAAGCACTTGTTACAGCTTTATAAGTTTCCGTTGAGATCATGGCCGAGTCTGGAGAACTAATCAGAGTGAGATATTTCGTTTGAGTCCAGGAAGAAAACCAAGATGATATTTCTTGTCTGGAGTAGCCGATGATAGAGATTTCCTTACATTTTATTATATAAATCAAAACACGAGTTCAGGCTCACAACGGCGTTAGCAAGAGTGAGTCTTCGTAGTTCAGCAAAGAAAAATAAGGCGTGGTGCTGCGTCAACTTGTTGCGCAGTCATGCATGACTATAGCACGAGAGAGCTCAGAGTTTGTGCTGAGTACGCGCGCGGGACTCTATACACTGCGCGCTCAAGATTCAACTTGATAATTACCAAACATTCTCCCTCCACCAACGTCAGAGATGTTCATGTTTAAGTTGAGATAATGGATTTTTTGCCGTAGAGTAGAACCGGAGTGAGAGTGAGCTTTGAGATGGGTCGAGTTAAAGTTATAGATATTTTCTTCAGAGAAACAACTCGGTGAGATTTTCCTTACCGGGATGGAGTTGAGAGACTCTTACCAAGGACCGCTACGTTGGAGGGTGATGTTCTTGGGTGTATTGAGAGAACATAACCTTGAGTGCTTTCTCTGCTCCAATGAATTCCGTTCCGCAGTCAGAGCAGAGGCATGATAGAATGCCGCGTCTTGAGATTAACCGCCGACATGCTGCAAGATAATCCATCCGTGGTATAGTCCGTAACTGCTTAAAGATGGACAGCCGATGTAGAGAAGCAGACGAAAGCACAGATCGATCTTTTAAGAGTTTTGCTTCCCAGTCCTTTCCACGCCTTGAGTGTGAGTGGACTAGCATAATCAATGTCGGTATGAGTCAAGGCTCGAGATGGAGTGATTCGAGGCTCCGGAAACTCGCATGAGTTATTGTGCACGAATGCCTCTTTGACGAGCACACGAAACGCGCCATGAAATAAAGGATCTTACCAGAACTCATCCGCAGATGATCCAATACTCTTAGCGAATGGTTGAGAGGGTGAGTTGAGTACTACCATGAATAGTTTTAAGATGAATCGCCGAATGATTAAGCCCGTGAGTTGAAATTGCCGAGGGAGGATCGCCCGGTGTCTAGAGTTGTAGCTGAGATGAGAGAGATTGAACCGACATCCTACTCGAATAATTCCATCGCTGTCAATGAAGGCGGTAAGTCGAGCAAAAGTATGCCCCTTTAGCAGCGGTGTAGATGAGTTGAGTTGCTTTAACTGCTCGCTGGAGAAGGCTGCTTGGGTGGCACGAATCCAGAAGAGTTTTGCCTCGTTGAGATACTCCGATACCGTTGATGATTGAGATGATGGCTTCCTGCAACGATCAATAAAACAAAGACAGAGAGTGGTGACCTTGTAGAGCTTGTGGCGGAAGGAGAACCGATTAATGAGATCCCAATGAGATCCTGTCCGGTTTATGGCTACATTTAATGAGAGGCCCGGACGTGATTCTATCTCTTTGATGGTTGAAGAGATCTTGGGCTGGACAGGTCACGAGTTCGATGATTGAGTAAACCAGGACAGCCCTGTCCACCACAAAGAGCGCTTAGCCAATTGAGACGTTGACAAAACTCGTGACGTGAAATCCGCTAGATTGAAGGTTCCCGGTACGTGCCTCCATGTAGCTGATGAAACTAGCTCTCGGATTTACGTCACTCGATTTCGAACGAAATCCTTCCACCGTGAACGATGTGAGTTTATCCAGGCTAATGAGACTCGTGAGTCGGTCCACAGATGAGTTTCCGCTATGCTCACCTGCATGAGTTCGTGCACGTGATGGACGAGCTTGCTCAATAAGAGAGCCTCCGCGAGTTCAAGCCATGGAATGGAAAAACGCTTCAAGGGTGCTAGCTTGGTCTTGGAGCAGAGGAGTGTCGTTACAACCTTGCCGATCAGATGATTGAGTGGTGATGTAGACTTCTGACACTACCAGTTGTGATGCATCATAGAGGCCATGGAGATGCATCGTAGTGTCCGTCCTTGTGTTGATCCACCGAGGTATCGAATAGCCATCCACACGCGTGAGATCTTCTCTGATAAGTCGCCGTTTCCGAATAATTTCTTTTGGTAGATGAGCGTTCCAATTGAGTTTCAGCAGCCATAGATATTGAATCAAGATTTTGGTTTATACCAGCACTGGTGAGATAAAGCCCAGAGGGTCGAAGATTTGTGTAATTTCTGAGAGAACACGCCGCTTTAAGAAAATACCGGAAGATGATGGAAGTCTAGAAGTGAAGACAAACTTATCATTGTGTGGAGTCCAACCTAATCCGAGTATTTTGGCAGAGCAGTCGTCAAGTAAGATGGTAGCCTCCTCTCCTTGCTTTGCAGAGACTTCGTTGATTAAGTCCGGTTGCGTTAAATTCCATTTTGCGAGGGGGAATCCTCCTGTGCAGCAAATATCCCTCAGTTGCCGAGCTATGCGAATGAGTTACTCGGTAGAATGCTCGCCGCCGAAGATGTCATCCACGTAGCGTCCAAGAGTAAGAAAAGATACAGTTAGAAGAAAACGATCGTCCTCGTCCTTGACTAGCTGCAACAGAACACGTACAGCCATGAATGGCCTTGAGGCCGTACAGCACGGTTGTGCGATAATATTTCGTGTCCCTTTCTTGAGCATCCATCCAAATGATTCTCTATAAATCCCAGTTAAGAGGATCTACCTTCACCTACCAATACATCTTGGTGATGTCTGTAGCAAACAGGTGATGATGATGCCGAATCGAAATAAGCACATCACTAATGTTTAAGAGTAAACTTTCACCAGCGTGCATGATATCGTTCACCGAAGCTCCAGATGAAGTATGAGCTACTCCATTGAACACCACCCGAAGTTTGGTGGTTGTGCTGTCTGGCTTCAGCACACCATGATGAGGGAGATAGAAAGCTGTACGAGATTGTAGAGCTTCTGGTGGTACCTTGATCATGTGGCCGAGTTCCTCATGCTCCTGCATGAACGATGATATTGCTGAGCTAGAGTTACGTTTCCCGCGGGGCGCCTCTTTAACCGTTGAAATGTGCAGACAGCAGCATTATAAGAATGTCCGAGATTTGATGCAGGAGAATTTAGAGGGATACGCACGACGAATCTTCCGGTTGAGTCTCGGTGAAGTCTTGCACTTCTTCGTCGAACAATACGTGTGTACTGCATGCCTTCCTAAGCAGTTGTAGCAGCGCCGCAAGTCCCGTGCGAGATTGCGCCGGTCCGCGGATAAGAGAAACTTGAATTTTTCCACTTGTCGACTTGTTGCGAAGTCATGCGCGACTATAGCACGAGAGAGCTCAGAGTTAGTGCTAGATGCGGAACTCTATGCACTGAGCTCGCGCAATTCAACTTGATAATTACCAAACAATACCACAAAATTTTTCGAACTCTTTTCAATGTTGAAAATAATCAATCAAATTTTGACTAAGGGTAGATGACCGTTGAAATTGATAAAAATTTAATTATAAGAAAAAATCATGTTCGTACGTAAATTTAATAATATTACATTTTCTTGCATATTTTTCGAAAATTGTATTTATTAATTTTTTTGTCCATTTTACACAATATTTTGCATTATTCTTGAATTCAACGTCCACCGCTAATTTTTAAACCGTTTTATATTTTGACGAGTAATACACTATAAAGTGTACTAGGTAAGTACTACCAACCCAATAAATTCACAATTTATCAGTACGACGCAATATCAATTTGTTTTAGAAGAAGTTGTCAAATTTTAATGATTCAAATTTTAATTTTAAGTTACATGGTTTTCATGTAAAATACTGTAGAAAAGCCCAAAAATTTCGGCCGGTGTATTCTTTACGCGAAGAAAACTTATGTTTACGACAGTCAGTATTACACATAACCATCTCTGTTACACAGTAAACAATCAAGCAGACGAAAGTCCATATATCTGTTTATTGTTTTGGAGTATTTTTACTGTTTCGAAGAGTGCATTCCCTTATTAGACGTTGGCTTCCAGAAAGAGGACGAGCGACCAAGAGAAAGAAAGAAAGGCTCATTAATTAGGGTAATGACCAGAAGAAAAGTGAAGCACTCTAACCTGCCAAGTAAAGAACAGCAAACTGTTGATTACAGCACAGGAAAATTTCTTGTTGCGTATGCATCAATGAGATCAAAACCTGAAGTGCAGTGAGTATGTGGAAGGCTAGAGCTTAGTGTAGAATTTTCTGATGCGATTGGGCACTTCTCGAAACTGAAATTGAAGTATATATCTTGTGGTTGGTTGACTGGAGAGAGTCATTCAAGCCCTCGTACAGAATATTGTTAATATTCTGTTCGTTGAGGTTTTGCTGCTCTAGAGCAACCGTATGTTAACATGAAAATGAACTGCTTGTCCGAGAATCTGTTTCAATTGCAGTTGAAAACACAGCATAAAGAAGACAGTGCCCTCAAGGATATTGTACTTAGCGCTGCTCATCAGCAAGTTCAGAAGGAATAAGACGACTGTTGTCAATGCAGTATCTGAGTACAATAATGGCTTTGTAAATACTATTAAAGCGAGGACTTGAAGAAGCAAAAAGCGACTACAGCTGACAGATGATGGCTCATATGCAAGTGGTGCACATTAACTTCAGTAAGTTTTTGAATGAAATTCGTTTAGAGCAAATATTATCACTAAATCACAATTTAAATCACTGTAATTTGCTTTAGATTTTCATTTCACTTGAGATCAGAACACACTTTGAGGCTATTTCACTGAGGTTCACTTTTTCAATACTATTTAATGGAAGAAATAAGTTTGTTTATGTATATTTGCACTAGATGAAAACAAAATACTAAATTTATTAATAGTGTTATTATTTCTTTCATTTCTCAGCTGTAAATTCTCTAAAAACATTCTTATGGCTTGAAGCAACGCAACACTATGGAACTTAAAGGACCACTGTATAATATGTTATATACTTCTCAATTGCTGACTATAAGATGTAGATGCTGTCAGGAACTTATAATAGACACAGTAGAGGAGACAAGTATACACAAACTGTTTTGCAAACGTTAATGTCAATTATCTCAGAATTAATTTTTTAATAATTTTCAGACACGGCACGTAGCACTACTCTGGAACGCCTTGATAAAATGAGCTAAAATTTAGTGAAGGTCTTCTTTATACAGATTTATACTGATTAAGTCAAGCAGATTTTGAAACGAGACCCTCAATCAATTTTTACATATAGAAATATGCGATACGTATAAGGAAGACTATCACCAAACTTGAGCTCATTTGATCAAGGCATTCCAGTGCAGCGCTGAGGTGATATGAAAAAATGGATACTTCAATCCAGTGGTTATTACAGACTTATAAATCAAAATATTGGAGCCAGGGAGGTAATAAAATATTAAATTTTATGTATATTTTTGAGTTATACAGTTGTTTTTTTAAATAGATTTGAAAAAGTTGTCACGGCCTGCCGTGCCGACGTCGGTAGCAGCGAGGTTATAGTAGCTCACGCTCGCGAACGCGAGATGGCGCGCCGATGCAGAATTTGAGCTGCATCGACGTGAAAATAGTAATTCTCTCGCCCGCGATAAACCAAACGCGATTGTGTCGCTTACGCACAATCTTTTTCGGTATGTTCCCGTACCTGACATCACGTAAGTAGTATATGGGGGAATATAGGAAAAAATGGCGGCCGTTTCCAAGATGGCGCTTGGGGGAATATAGGAAATCCTTCGGGTCGTTTCGTCGGGTTTCGGCGGTGGTCGGGCGCGGTCCCTAATGAGCGTCGCCAGGGGTAATTAGTGGGGGTAATTAGTGATGGTTCCTCGGTGAGCTGAGGCGGTGAGAGATTACATTGGGCGAGCGGGTGGTGGCTGGTGAGCGGCAGGGTGGTTGGTAAGCGGGCTGTGACAGGTTGCATGGGGCGAGGGGGTGGTGGGTGGTGAGTGGGCTGTGAGAGGTTGCATGGGGCGAGCGGTTGGTGGATGGTGAGCGGTCGGGTGGTTGGTGAGCGGGCTGTGAGAGGTTGCATGGGGCGAGCGAGTGGTGAGCGATCGGTGGGTGGCGAGCGGGCGTCGGGTGGATGCATGGGTGCTGAGCGGGTGTGGGGACGCCGCGCGGGTTGGGGTGTGGTCGAGTCCCCTCGGTTGGGTTTGGGCGCGGTCGGTCCCTCGGAGAGCGCCGTCATGGGTAATTAGTGAGGGTCATTAGCGTGGATGTGAGGTTCAGCTAAAAGAAATATATACTTCGAGAAAATACATTTAAATTATTTGTTTTATTGAAAATTTATTTACACACATACATTTCATGTACTTTTTAAGTTGTGAGTTTAGAAATCACATTTTTAACTATTGAGTTTGCGTGTAAACTAATAAGTTCATAAAATACAATATCAAAATAATATGTGGAAAACTCATTATCATTAAATAGAGTTGTAATATTATTTTTATTTTCTCATCGTGAGAGGATAAATATTGTTTTACAAACACATCTTTTTCGGGTAAAAATATATTCTCGTTAAATTTTTACACACATCGGCAATAATATTTTTGTTGCACTTTGAAACTAATGGTAACAGTTTTTCGTTCATTTTTATACAGCTGTCTATGCACTTTGACAGCCTGATGATTCCGTCAAACGATGTTTTTTGCATAACTATGGCTGGTGTATAAAGTTTCCTCTTTTTAGAATATGTTGAATTTTCATCATCTGAATCTAGTAAACTAGTACTCGGTGAGTCTTCTCTATCGAGGACGATAGTTTTTGTACCAAACGTTGCTGTGTATGTTAAATTGATTCCGTTAAATGCTTTTTCTGAGGAGTAGTAGAGCTTTTTGTATTAAAATATTCACTGATATCTTTAAAACAAAACTTGAACGCATCCCAAGCTTCTTTTGTAAACGTGATTCCAAAAATGAATTATTTATAATTTTCACAACACTTGTAAAATCACCGTTTCCTTGAGAGATGAGTCCGGTTAAAATTTTCTTCGTACATGATGCATTTATAGGATGAACTCGTGCATTTATTAAATAATGCACTGCCTCTTCTCTAGAGTTGAACGAAGACATTTTTATGCGTTTAAGATTCGTTGTTTGAGACATTATGTAGAAAAACTGAAATATTGTACGTGTTGTCTTCTTGAAGTATACGATTGAACAAAGGATAGATGTTACGTTAGTCGTAGCACAAACTAATATGTACCTTGTACGATTTTGACTTCTCCTTAAATACTGAGCTATACTAATTAAGGGAAATAGAGAAAGAGAAAAACGTGAGTAATGAAAATAGAAAACTGTTATTTGTAATAGCTTTTAAAATAAATGAATATATGGTTTCTCTCGTGCCATTGATAACATTTTTTTCTCTACTCTACTTGAGAAAATGTAAGAATGTCGATAACGGGGTAACTAATGATTTTATTAGTGTGTGGAATTTAGAAAAACTATATACTATATTCATATAATCACTTTTCTATGATGGTTTACATTAAAAGAAAATTAAAAAGTGGTATTAGCAAGTATACTCATTGGCAGTGACACGGCGGCGGCGCCTACTCGTTACAATCGTTTTATTGCTATTCAAACAAATCATTTGCTGAAACGTTTTCAACTAATGTCATATACCGTTCTAAAATAATTTGGTAAGCGTGGTTGGACCTCTGGCATAAATGAGCCGGAGCTCGTGATTTTTTCATTATTCACAAGTTTTCTGTCGAGCAGTGTACTCGTCTATATCCGTGCACTCTGCCATTCTTTATTTTACTAGTTGCAGAATTTTTTATTTTTAAAAACGTGAAAATGGATTTAGTACCGCGGGTATTCGTCGTTTTCAATGCACTGCTTGATGAAGTACCACGTATGGCATCACCAGCAGCAGCAATTAATCGCTCTCGGGAGAATGATATTATAGAAGCAAGACGTCTGGTATGTATTTTAAGAAGGCGTACATATCAGTTGAGAGATTACGGGCGTGAAAATTGATGCGTCAGAAACTATATATGTGCATTTAGAAATGAAGCAGTGGCTAGCTTCATGGCGTTTGTGGAAACAAGGACTGCCCGATTTTTAAATCGTGCATTTTTAAGAGGAATTTTTAGAGAGCATAGTGAGTTTCTCGAGATGGTCGCAGTGCATCTCCTAGGGCGATGTAATGCTGAGAGGCAGCTGGCACGAGCTTTATTAGCTGCTTACGCGGAACTGTTGCGAGGTAATTTATCAAGATATTTATCTAACAACATTTTTAACATATTAATTTTTAACTTATATAAATTATTTTAAAATTTTCCTTTTTTATAGAACGCTCAATGGAGATCAACGATCTTTTTCAAGAATCAGATGAGCGCCCTCAACACCAGGAGGTGCAGCAACTGGAGCAACCACAACAGCAGCCGCAGGAGCAACAAATCGAGGAACATCCTGACTCGACTGCACCCGAACAACCACAACAGCAGCAACTGGAGCAACCACAACAGCAGCCGCAGGAGCAACAGATCGAGGAGCAGCAGCAGGGAGGAGGAGGAGGATCAAGTATTAACGGTGAGTTTTTCAATGTCCTCGATGAAAGGAAACGGAATATAGTAGATTTTCAACAAGTGCGCGTGAAATAGTTTTAAAATTTAAAAATGAGAATATAACAGGGGACGTCATTACCGACTTAAACGCGTGTATTGAAAATTTATTTCTTTACATAATACGGGAATATGATCCTGAGGATTATATTGGGATTTCCTTATCCACCGTTAGACTACCGTTGGGGCCAATTCATTCGTTTAAAAAATTAAAAAATTATTCTGTTCAAGAAATGTGGGAGTTGATTAGCGCTATTTCGCAAAGCGCGCGCGAGTTTAAAATTGATAATAGTTTTATTATAAAAGTGATACGCGTTAGAGCACCCGTGGGGTTTGGTCGTAGTAGTAGACCGTCTAATATTAATTTAATAAAATCTAAGTCATTAGTCCAAATCAGTAATCATGATAATAAATGTTTATCCCGCGCGTTAGTTGTCGCCCTTGTACATGCGAGGAAACTCGCTGCCGGTGATAATTGCACTCATGAATTATATACCGACTGGGGTAACATTCGAAAATCTGGTAGTAAAATTTAGCGCGAAAGAGCCGATGCTCTTATAAAATCAGCGCGTGTTAATTTCATTCATGAAAACGGTTGGGGAATAAGTGATTTAGAAAAGTTTCAATTTTATTTTAAAAAAGAGGGAATCGCGATTATGGTGTATAAACGCGGTTGTGTCGGTAATGGTGAGCCCCCGTTATTTAATGGGGTATTAATTTTAATAAACGAAAAAATTAAAATTAATTTTACGTTAAACATTTTATTTACCCCTGAAGACCAACATTACGATGTAATAACAAGTATGCTAGGAATCTCGACGTGTGATAATTATTATCAAATTTGTAACGTTGGTATAAAGCGTGTATCAACACATAAATGTCCGAGGCGCTGTGATAAATGCCTACACACAAATTTATGTGATAAGCAAAGTTCGCTGCTTAAGTGTATGAAATGTTTACGTGAGTTTTATGGCGCCGAATGTTTTCGCCAACATGAATTAAGCGATAGTTTTAAAAAAAATGTTAGTGTCTGCGATGCATTAAAAAAATGTAGTATTTGTAGAAAAATTATATCGATAGAGGTTAGTAGACATGCATGCGGGGTTATGTATTGTCAAACATGCGCGCGTGAGCGGCCTTATAATCACCAATGTTTTATGTCTAGCGTAAAAAAAAATAAGCCGTCTCAAGATGTACCCGAACACGCTTTTCTTTTCTATGATTTTGAAACCACACAGGATTTAAAACATGTTGACAGCGCTCAATCGTGCACTTTCCACAATGTTAATTTGTGCGTAGCACAATTATGTTGTGAAAAATGTATAGATTCTGATATGGTGTCGGGGTGTGAGTTCTGTGGCGGTGGGAGAAATTTGTTATTTAAAAATAACTGCTAAAAAATTTTATAGATTTTATTTTGGATGATAAATCACGTTCAAGTAATATTAAAGAATTAATTTGTATTGCTCATAACAGTAAAGGTTTTGACGGGCAGTTTATTTTAAAATATTTAGTAGAGAATATGCAGATAACACCGAAAATAATTTTAAATGGGACAAAAATAATGGTCATGAGTATAGGTAGAAACATTAAATTTTTAGACAGTTTAAATTATTTTCACATGAGACTTTCGGCTCTGCCTAAAGCTTTTGGTTTTGAAGGCCAAAATGCTAAAGGGTGGTTCACACATTTATTCAATAAATCTGAAAATCAACATTATTCGGGTCCTATACCTTCTAGGGAGTCTTATGCTCCAGAGAACATGGATAATGCTGATAGATTAAAATTTGAAGAGTGGTATCTTGATGCTCTCGGTAATAATTATATTTTTAATTTTGAAACAGAAATTTTAAAATATTGTTTAGCTGACGTGGATATTTTAAGAAAAGCGTGTTCGGCATTTCGAAAAAATTTTATAGAGGTGGGAGAAACGTGTCCGTTTACAGAGGCTTCTACAATAGCCAGCGCGTGCTCCAAATTATATCGTAAAAATTTTTTAAAGGATAATGTCATTGGTATTATTCCGCCAGGCGGGTATAGAAAAACAAGTAACCATTCTAGGGTATCTTTAGAATGGTTACTTATTGTTGAAAAAGAAACTGGTCACAACATTATCCACGCTGGGAAAAATCATGAATTCCGGCTAAAAGAAAATATTCTTGTAGACGGATATCATGAAAATGAAAACGGTTTGAAATATGTATATTTATTTCATGGATGTTTCTGGCATGGTTGCGATAAGTGTTTTGTAGGTGAGAAAAGATATAGACAAATTGAAGGTCATGGTGACTCTCATAACGATCGGTTTCATAAAACAATAGAATTATCGAATCGAATTAGATCTTTAGGGTATATTTTAACAGAAATGTGGGAATGTGATTTCAGTAAAAAGAAAAGAGATAACCCTGAAGTAAAAAACTTCGTTAAAATATACCCCGCGATGCTTTTTTCGGAGGGCGCACAGAGAATATTGTAACGAACGTAGAGGTTTATGGTAGCGAAAGCATAAGTTACGTTGATATCTGTTCATTGTATCCGTATATTTGTAAATCCGGTAAATTCCCTATAGGGCATCCACAAATTTATGTTGGAGATGAATGTAAAATATTAACAGGCGCTACTTTTAATTTGAAAAATGTAGAAGGATTCGTTAAATGTACAGTGCTTCCACCAATGCATTTATTTTTACCTGTGTTACCGGTGAAAATACACAACAAATTAATATTCCCGCTGTGCCGGTCTTGTTGTGAAAACTTAAACGTTGGTGAGTGCATGCATGATAATGATTGTGAGAGAGAACTCACAGGTACATGGGTATCTGATGAGTTAAAAAAAGCGGTAGAACTAGGGTACATTGTAACGAATATGTTTGAAATTTGGCAATATAATACATGCCGATACGATCCCTTAGAAGATAGCTCTAACCAAATGAACCGGTTATTTGTAGAGTATATTAATACTTTTTTAAAAATTAAACAGCAAGCTAGTGGATGGCCTAGTGACTGCATTGACGAGCAATCGCGTAGACAGTATATCAGAGAATATGCTGAGAAAGAAAACGTTTACTTGGAAGAAACTAAAATTGAAAAAAACCCTGGTTTACGCTCACTTTCAAAATTATGTTTAAATTCATTTTGGGGTAAGTTTGGTCAACGCGATAATATGGGGACGACTGAGGTCATTCGTGACGGAAATCGGTTACAGACATTAATTTTAAATTCAGCAATCCAGGTTAAAAGCATCTTACCCGTAAATGATGATGTATTTTACGTGAATTGGTGTTTTTCAGGGGATGATTTTACACCCTCCTCTATCACAAACGTGGCAATAGCAGCATATACAACTGCTCAAGCACGCTTAAAATTATACAGTTATTTAGAAAAATTGGGTGATAGGATTTTGTATTATGATACCGATTCATGTATTTATTTAAGTAAGAACATCCCTGGTGAGTACAAAATTCCAACAGGTAGATTTTTAGGTGATATGACAGATGAGTTAGAATGCTACGGGTCAGGTAGTTATATATCACATTTTACGAGTGCAGGACCAAAATTTTATGCATATATTGTTAAGACACCGAACGGTCAAACACATGAGATATGTAAAGTTAAAGGATTAACTTTAAACTCCTCAACCGATAGTAAGGTAAATTATAATAGCATCAAATCGTTAGTTTTAAATAAAGATAAAGTCATAACACATACTTGTAAAACAATACGACGTACGGCCCTACACTCGGTAGTCACTCGTGAGGAAACTAAATCATATAAAGCGACTAGTATGAAAAGAAATTTTATAAGTGAAAATATCTCTTATCCTTATGGGTTTAAAAAAAAAACGTAAAAATTAAAAATAATTATATTTTTATAAAGAATAATGTAAATATAATGTAAATACAATGTAAATATACCGTGCGTATAATGTTAAGTATAGCGTATTAAATTATAACGAATAATATTTATTCATAAAATTATTACTACAAAAATAAATAATAAATAAAACAAAAATATTCTTCTTTTTATTTAGTATATACTTTTTTCGTTTACAGTAGTCAGAGATGAGGACGCCTGGAAACTAGGCACGACGGGAAACGAATGTGTGAATTGTAATGTGCCAACTTGCGAGTTTTTCCCGTCGTATAAAAACTCATTACAAGGTTTATCGTGGCACAAAATAATTCACATGCTGGTAGAATTGAAGAAAAAAGTCATGAAGAATTTCTCAATTTATGGGGATAAGTAATCATATACGCACGAATAAATGATATTAAGGTTTCTTGTCATGTTCTGTATTTGTCAAAATACGAGTTTTGCGGTACGTGTAAGACGATAATTTGTTGTGAGACAGATTGTAATCGACCTATAGATGCGATGTGGTATGAGTCAGTAGAATACCATAAAAATATTAAAATTTCAAAAATATTATATTTCTTAAAAGCGCAGGAAAAAATAAAATCTATATATTTTAGCGTACCAAAACCATGGTATTTAGCCTGTTGGTCTGATAACCCTGTTTGTCCAAAGCATGTTAATGATCAAATGTACAATTATATAGAAAATCGCGGTGGCCCTATTCGTAGAGAAATTTGGACCGGTCACATTAACCATGACTGGGTAGTCAATAATTTTGTTTAGATAGGCGTATATTTAGAGTTTTTACTTTGAGAAAAAAATGTATTAGAAATAAGTAAAATATTAGTAAAAATAAAAAAAAAAAATGTAAATTTTTCATCTATTTTGTTCACACAGTTACACATCCTTTATATTGCTTCTCCTCCTGTAAAATTATTCAGTCTCTTACTACCTATCACACAGTACACTTAAACTACGTAGATAAATTTAAAATGGCCCTTGCTTGGAAACATCCATGGACTTCCATGATTTGTGGTCCTACCGGTTGTGGGAAAACTTATTTTGTAAAAAGATTTTTTCGTTTTATTGATCGTATGTCAGACACTGCTTTTACCCGAAAAATGTTGTACTATTCAGAGTGGCAGGATAGTTATTTAGAATATGGGAAAGATGTAGAATTTCACGAGGGTTTACCACAAAATGAGGATTTTTCATCAGATCCGCGACCAAAGCTGGTTGTAATTGACGATTTAATGCGCGAATCGTCCAATAATACAGTGGCTGATTTATTTACGAAAGGAAGTCATCACAAAAATATTAGTGTTATTTTTATTACACAAAACTTATTTCATCAAGGTCCAAAACAAAGAGATATTTCGCTTAATGCTAACTATATTGTTATTTTTAAAAATCCTAGAGATCGTGCTCAAATACAGCATATGGCTCGACAAGTTTATCCGGAAAACTCAAAATTTTTACAAGAAGCTTATCACGATGCTACATCTAAACCACATGGATATTTATTATTAGACTTGAAACAAAATACACCTGAAAGTTGTAGGGTGCGCACCAGTATATTCCCCGATGATATTCACCAATATGTTTATGTTCCTAAAAATATAAAAAGAGGTAGCGGAGACTCAGAATATCCAGTATTGCGTCGTCAAGAACAAGGAAGACACTCGATCGGAAAACAGCGCATGAGTTACATGCACTGTATCATTTAAACAAACAGCAGAGAAAGACTATTTTAAAATCGGCAAATCATCGTATGATTAAAGGTATTTGCGAGTGTGCATTAAATACATTAAAAGGTACAATTACTCTCACATCAGCCCAAAAGAAAAAATTAATAAAACATAGGCACATACTAAGAAGATTGTGTGATAAAAACTGTCGTTCCTGGAAAAGTAAAAAACGTTTGATTGTGCAGAAAGGTGAGGGTTTTCTCACGGCCTTTCTGGCCCCTGTATTATCAACTGTTTTATCAGTTCTTTTACCTTCTCGTTCTGATAACTAATAATAATAATGGAACACGCCAGGAAAATGGTTCTTGTACCGCAAGATAGTATTGGTAAACTTTTTGGAACAAGTGAAACTGGGAATTTACAAAATGGTAATAAAAAAAAATATGACAACAGTAAAAATATTGAAACAACTCAAACACCTGGCAGCCATTTGACAAGATTGGATTCTGAAATGAGTGAAATTTTGAATTCGAATGAATTTGACGAACGTACAAAGTGGACAAAATATCAACAAACTTTACAACGGTATTTGACTTATTTGGAAAATTTGAGAAATAGTGTTAACACCGTTGAGTCAAAAATTCAACAAGAAACGTTAACCGGTGTAAGTATTGATACAATAACATCATCTGTACCCGTTACGTACAGGCGTAAGGCTGAGTTTTTGATGCAGTACTTAAAAAACCCAGGCATATACTCACGCATTACATGGAACAATAAAGGAATAGTTTCTATAGACAATAAAGTACTCGATGGTTCAAATATTATAGATCTTATAAATGATGTTGTTCGTAGTAGAAAAGGTGTAAAAGCCATAGGTAGAGATCATTTTTCATGGTTTTTTGCGAGACATTGGAATGCCACTAGAATTTATTGGAAATATGAGTTTGTATAAGGAAGCACAAAATTTTAATAATAGATCATCTTCATCACCTCATATGAGTTTTTCAGATTCGCGTTTACATACATCTTCTGCATACATACATAACTCTACGCCATTGCCTAGAAAGCTCATAAGCAATGCATCTCTTGAAAGCGAAGCAGATGACGAGAATACTGTTATAAATAGAGAGGTTACTAGTGATGGGGATAGTTCATTTCTAATGACTAGAAGGAGAACTAGACATAAAAATAAAAAATATGCAAATCAAAAAGGTGGATGGTTAACTTTATCTTTTAATAAAATAAAAAAAAAATCAAAAATCAAAAATCAAAAATAAAACATAAAAAATAAATCAAAAATAAAGAAAATAAAATAAAAAAGAAAATGGCTGATGACGAAAATGGAGAACTTTGTAAAATCTACTATGAACCGTCGAACGAGGTCGGATTTGCAGGTGCACGACGTATTGTACATAAAATAAGAAACAAGGTCGACAAAAATAAAATTTATAAATGGTTACGTGCTCAAGATGCTTATACATTACATAAACCAGTACATCGAAAATTTCAAAGACTTCATTATAGAGTCAATGAAATCGACTCTGTGTGGGAAGGTGATCTTATAAAACTTTGTTCACTGAAATCATATAATGATAAATTTTCATACATACTCGTTGTTATTGACATTTTAAGTAAATACGTATGGGTGGAGCCGTTAAAAGATAAGTCATGCTCACAAGTTACTAAGGCATTCAAAAACATACTTTCTAGAAGTAGTGGACGAGTTCCTCGGTTATTTCAAACTGATAAAGGAAAAGAATTCACAGTTATGCAGCAGTTTTTAAAATCGCAAAATATTCTTCACCGCGTGACCCGTAACCCCGATATTAAGGCGGCGATTGTTGAAAGATTTAATCGTACACTCAAAGAAAAAATGTGGCGATATTTTACATACAAAAATTCAAGACGTTACATAGATGTTTTACAAGATCTTGTTACAGGATACAACAATGCTTATCATTCTACTATAAAGATGGCGCCGTCATGTGTGACAGTTTTTAATGCCTCTACAGCCAAGAAAAATATGGATTCTCGTTACAAAACAATCGAGAGAAAGGCTAAATACGTTGTAGGTAATCTAGTTCGTATCAGTCGAACGAAAGGAACCTTTGAGAAAGGTTATATGGCTAATTGGTCCGAAGAAATTTTTAAAATAATCCGTGTTTTAAAACATAGAAAACCACCTGTTGATGAAATAGAAGACTTGAACGGTGAAACTGTAGATGGAATATTTTATGAAGAAGAACTATCAGTCATTGATAAAAATATATCGAATGCAAGTTATAAAATTGATAAGATTCTAAAAACGACTGGAACTGCTTCGAGAAAAAATATTTTGTTAGCTGGTTGGGATACCCGAGTACATTTAATTCTTGGGTGCTGGCTTCAGACGTGCAAAATATCTAAAAAATGAAAAATCAATTTTATATGGTTCTACCGAGTAACAGTAGCATGAACATATTCCCCGATAATACTACTGCGTGTTATACAACCAAGCTACCTCAAGAAGTTAATTTACCCGGTAATTGGGAAGTGGGTATAACAGAAATTCATTTTCCTCGCTCATTTCTACATATCCGTGAAGAAGAAAGAGACATTGCAGCTACGTATAATTTATCCCCAATATTTAGAGATACACATAATGCCACAAATAATGACATTATTGTGAAAAAATGTAAAATTCCTTATGGGATATACGTAAACATTGTGGAATTTCTACAAGTACTAAACACTGCAATAGACGGAATTCATATTATATTTAGATTTTCAGTAGAACATAATAATACTTTTGTATTTGCCGAGAGAACGTGCACACCTGAAACATGTAGATATGAACATTCGTTAAAAATAAGCCGTGCCATTTTAGATATTCTTGGTTTTGTCGATGTGGAAAGTTATTTAAATGTAGATTCCAATCCGGCTGTAGCTACTCGCCCTGCAAATGTTTTAAATGCTATGCCACGTCAACTATTTATTTATTCGGATATTTGTGAACCTTGTATAGTTGGAGATGTACAATCACCTCTATTACGTATAGCGCCTGTGAATTACAAAGATTATGTTTTTGGCTCCAATCAGCATCATACTTTTACACCTGTGAGTTACGCTCCCGTTATAAGAAATAGTTTTAGAACTGTTTTAATAGATATAAGAGATAACCTTGGCCGTGTTGTACCATTCGAGTGTGGAACTTCAACAGTGACGCTTCATTTTAGACGGGCTCATTGAAGTATCAATAAAAATAAAATTAAAATTAAAAATTAAAAATTTTAAAATGAGTCATTACATAGAATATTACGATGCTCAGGTTGGCAATGGAGGCATTGAACAAGTTTACGCAGGGGCTCCATTTCAGAGAGGACACGGTGGGATAGGTAGATTTCTCGGTGGTCTTTTTCGTAATGTACTCCCTTTTTTAAAACGTGGTGCGCGAGCAGTGGGTAAAGAAGCTCTCCGAGCTGGTATGAATATTATTGACGATGTTAGTTCTCATCAAATACCATTTAAAGAGTCATTACGAAGTAGAGTTCATGAGTCTGGTAATAAGCTGAAACGCAAAGCAGAAGAGAAAATAGAAAGTCTAATGCAGGGATCTGGCTATAAAAGACAGGTACGTAAGCGCAAGAATCAGTCAAAAACCAAACGTCGTAAGAGGCTAACGTTTCGCGTGCATGAGGGCGTAAACCGAAAAATAAAAAAAAAATCGAAGAAAATAAAATCAAAGAAAAATAAAAAGAAACGCCCAGTTAGCGATATTTTCGGACCGGCATAATAACAAAAATGGCTTTTTTACACACCCACTCATGTGAGTGTACAAAATCCGAATTGGATTTGTTCACACTACCACCGACACAAACATCTATAGAATCTACTCAATGGATTGAATACAAACCTGTTACTACAATTTCAGAGGACTCGTATTTAGAATTTCTTATACCTGGAAATTCTGAGGATTACGTTGATTTAGCACATACAATGCTTAGTCTTCGTCTACGACTTGAGCAAAATGGTGAAGAAATAGAAGAGGATACTTTAGTTGCTCCAGTAAACAATTTTTTACACAGTTTATTTAACCAAGTCGACGTATTTTTCAATCAAAAAGCAGTATCTCCTCCAAGTAATGCTTATGCGTATCGCGCATATATTGAGACATTATTAAATTACAGCAATGAGGCTAAAAAATCACATTTAACTTCATCTTTATGGTACGAAGACACACCCGGGCAGATGAACGCACCTTTGACGAAAGTAACCGCAACTTCTCCAAATTTATCCGCTAATATGGGAGCTAAAAAACGTAATAGCTTTATAAAAGGAGGGAAAACTCTAGATTTGCTAGGCCATCTACATTGTGATGTTTTTAATCAAGAAAAATTTCTGCTTAACGGTGTAGAAATGAGAGTCAGGCTTATTCGTTCAAAAGATGTGTTCTGCCTAATCGATTATGAAAATGAGAATGTAAAGGTACGCCTTTTAGAAGCATCATTAAGGGTACGACGAGCTAAGATTAACCCAGGAGTTCTCCTAGCTCATTCTAAAGCACTTACGAGAGGGACCGCTAAATACCCTTTAACGCGTGTAGAAGTTAAATCATTTACACTACACACTAACTCGAGTGGTAAAACGCTAGATAATATAATTTTGGGACAGTTACCTAAACGAATTATAATTGGTTTTGTATCGAATAAGGCTTTTAACGGAGATAAAAAAGAGAATCCATTTAATTTTCAACATTTGGCCTTACTTACCTTGCATTAACTGTCGATGGTATGCAAGTTCCCAGTAAACCCATTCAACCTGAATACCCGACTACGTATTCCGATGCATTCCAGACTTTATTTAGTGGAACAGGTATTCATTTTGCAAACGAAGGAAACAATATTTCAAGAGAATCATACCCACATGGTTATTGCCTATATGCTTTTGATTTAACACCTGATCTTTCGGCAAATAGTAATGCACATTGGAATTTGGTAAAAACTGGCTCTGTACGTTTAGAATTACGATTTGGTAAAGTTTTATCACACTCTGTTAATTGTGTTGTTTATACAGAATATGATAACGTGCTCGAAATAGACTCATCACGTCAAATTATTATGGATTTTTCAGCTTAAATATTTTTGAAAGTTACGTGATTCATAGTTTAAGCTATTTTTCATATTATCAAATTACTGTTAATTACCTTCAAAGAAAAACGTTAGAAAGTTCTGAGTCTATCCTATAAAATGAAAATATCTCGAGCCCATGCAGTGTAGTACGCATTCAGCTTTCAACGTATTCACCTCGTTCGAAGAACCCACTCACGAAAATGGATTATATTATCGAGGTTCTAGGCTTCCGCGACAGTCATAATAAGTTCGTCCTAAAGGAAGTAGCCGTCGTAGCTCTAGGAAAAGAGTACATAGCACACTGGATAGCGGCAGCGCCTCATTCATTCTCTGACTTACCAATTAAAATTCAAGTCTACAATAATTGGCTCACTGGTAATCATCACAGTATAGAATGGTTTGATGGAGACTTACCTCATCGACAGCTTCATGCAAATTTACGTGAGCTAACACGTTCAGCAAGACAAATTTTTGTAAAAGGTGCACAAGAAAGCGCGCTCATTCAGAGTATTACTACACGATATGTTGAAAACTTGGAAAATTATAACTGCCCTCCATTGCATCAATTAAATAAAAGCGACATTTTTTGTTGTTTTCACGGTGCTCAATGTACAGAAGCATTTATGTGCGCATTAAATAATGCAGTAAGAATAAAAATCTGGATTAATAAAAACATCACTCTCATGACAACATTGAATAGTAATCATTATAGACATCACTACGAGAATACAGGGGCAACATCTGTTTACAGAACAGTTGTCGACTGTGCATCGTACAGTACATATGCAGAGCCTGACTCTGATGAGCCTCAGGATTTATCTAATAAACCCACAAAGCCAAGCAGAAAAATAAAGACCAAACCTCCTACACCTCACAACAAAGCAGGCGAGCACATATACGAGAACATCGACGAAAGTACATATTATATTCCAAGAACCATCAAATCACCGTATAAACAACAAAATGAACACCATTCAAATACGGGCTGCTCTTCAGCTATTAAAAGTACAATCACCAGGTGTATTTCCAGCGGACAAGATTCCGAAGGTATTGACGAGACCGACGAGCTGCGTATTTAACACAGATATACACACACAACCAGGATCGCATTGGGTCGCTATGTTCATAGACAAACGAGGACGAGGAGTTTTTTTCGACAGCTACGGTATGCCACCAGTGGTTCCTCAACATTTAAAATCTTTACAACGAAATACTATCTCATACAGATGGAATACACAACAATTACAAAGTTTAAATTCTAAAGTATGTGGACAGTTTTGTATAATGTTTTTAGATTATATGAAAAGAGGATATCCGCTAGAAAAATTTTGTAAATTATTTACATCAAACTATTTAAGAAACGACAGAATTCCAGATCGTTTTTATAAGCGCATTCGCGGCATATCATGTAGAAAAAATTGTAAAAATAAATTTAATTCTCATATAGGTAACGGCTGTAGAAAAAATAAACAACTTTATGTGCAATCATGTAAATCAAAATTATGTTGTTCTTAACTATATGTAATATTTAAATTTTCAATAAAACAAATAATTTAAATGTATTTTCTCGAAGTATATATTTCTTTTAGCTGAACCTCACATCCACGCTAATGACCCTCACTAATTACCCATGACGCCCGCTCGCCACCCACCGATCGCTCACCTACCGCTCGCCTCATGCAACCACCCGACCGCTCACCACCCACCACCCCCTCGCCCCATGCAACCTGTCACAGCGCCAGCTCACCGAGGAACCGTCACTAATTACCCCCACTAATTACCCCTGGCGACGCTCATTAGGGACCGCGCCCGACCACCGCCGAAATCCGACGAAACGACCCGAAGGATTTCCTATATTCCCCCAAGCGCCATCTTGGAAACGGCCGCCATTTTTTCCTATATTCCCCCATATACTACTCACGTACTTACACCGCTGTGCCGCGATTTATTGTGCGATCGTACGACAGGCTAGTTTAACCTGCAGCTAGGCTGAGCTATAAGTTTCGCCAACTAAGGTAAGCGTGCACACATCTACCGCACAGCGATATAGTACCGCGTAACCGCTTGTCCAGGTACGTCGCACCTAGACGACAGCATCGAGTAGGCACTCTAATGCAGAGAGAGCATAGACCCCGGGCTCGCACGCTATCAAAGTCAGACGCAAAGTCGAACCACCGGCTATTTCAAAGACGATGATTGCGCACAACAGTGCGCACACGTGCAGCTCCGCTATCTACACTCTCTCTCGCACTTATACGTGTGTGTGCCGCGCGGCGATTGCGACCGCTCTCTCACTTCGCCGCATTACTCGAGTGGGCGCGTAGGATGCCGTACACGTGAGGCGTATTATAACTCACGTGCGCGGCGTAAATTATCGCGAGCGTGACGTCAGCCTCCGAGACAGCTACCGTCAGAGATAACGTGCTGGCGCATCGTTTAGGTAGGGAATACGCAATTCTAAATTCTATCGAACTTTCTTTATCAACTCAATTATATTACTAAACACTTTTTGGTTCAATAAACAATAGGCTTTTATTCTTAACTTTAACTGCTCGAGTTATCATTTCGCGACCTTAGTCATTCCCCCTTCCCCGCCGCCTCCGCGGTCATTACGTTAGAGAGAACGTATCGTTTTACATCTGAGCAGCTGACACACGAACCAGGGACCTGGTAAGGAGTTCGAGTCCCTGGCAGAAATAAAGCACGTGTCTCTCACTTGCATGTTGCACGGTAAGTAACCAGATTAGGTTTAGCATTGCACGACGTTGTAGCTTCTGCGGCCTAATGTGGCTATTGTGTCTCCGAGAGGTGAACCGAAGGATCGGGAGTTGAACCGGCAACATGTGCAGGTGAAACACGTCTTGGCCATAAGCACTACCCCGTGACAAAATAATGACCTGACTAATTATACTAACATCTATTTTTTCAGGCTTTAACCCAGGCTTACCCCCTTAAGCTCAATAGTTTTTTCAATGACCCGTTTATGATCTTTTAAAGACATAGATCAAAAACTATTCCACAGGGAGCTGTTTTTGACACAATTTTCTATTATTTGTGTTGTATTTCCGTGTCTAAGAATTGGCAACGTTTGTTTGCGAGCATCAATATCGTTTTGATTTAGTTCAAGCCAAACAGTTAGTGCTGTACCAATGTTTTACCTTATAAACTCTTCTTCGTAATTTTCTTTAAACTAAACATTTTGTTGACACTTATTGTGAACAAGGAATCTATTAATAACGTGTGAAAACTCCATCATTTTATATTCTAGTAGATGATTCATTGCTTCAGAAGGGCATAAATATAGTATTTGATTTCGTCATTGAATTTCGGTTTCATTCTCATCAAAATTATTTTCACTATTATGAACCCTATTATTGCTTTCGTAAATATCCTAAAGAAATAAAAGAATTAGCTACAGGCAATTATATGTATTTTAACAATTTCAGTAAAAGCATTAGACAATTTAATAAAGCATTCGCAGGTCTCAGAGCTACGTTTGACAAATTTTTGGTCAAGGACCAACTGTAATACGAATATGTGGAGGAAGTTATCATAATTTCCATGCATTACATGCGAATATTAATGTCAATGGAAACTAGGCTCATATGTATGTTATTATTGTAATAATGAGGAAGCTAATAAATGTCGTATTAATGATGGCTTTACATGGTCAATTGAAGTTTGACACAGATTAGATGCTATTATACGAAAATACAATCTTCATGCAGAAGCTTATAGGATGATCCCCGAAGCCGAAAAAGAAAATATATAATGTTGCTTTACAAACAACCTTATACCAAGCGAAGTTATATTGTTATATTGTTATGTTATATTGGGATTCTGCCTCACTTTCACCTAGATGGCTATAGGCCAAGGTTACTGTGTCTCCACCCTGCGTTGACGTACTTACATAACAATAGACCCTAGAGGGGGGAGGCCCTATAAATAAAAGCAGTTAATAAAAATATCGTAAATGGAATCTAATTTAAAAAGTGATAAGGTGACCGCGCACGCCGTTATGTGTCAGTCAAATTTGATGACACTTCTCGTTTTCATCGCCTTCATGTCTGGCTTTAGGCGAGCCGCGAGGCTAGGCGAGGACAATGGGAACAAGCTGCGCGTGATAGAAAACGTTTTCATCTACGCATCGAAAAGATGAACGTAATGCTAGCTCGCATCTTTGCCAAATTTCATATAAATATAGTGGAAATCAAGAGAAATAATAATAATGGAGAAAATAACTGAAGAATATACATATATTGAAATTAAGCAGCCGCAGCAGTCGCATTGTGGAAAAAGATCAAAAATGTTATCTAATGACAATAAGTACGATAATTTTTGCTCTTTTTAGACACGACTGCTTCTCGGGAGAGCCTTATATTTTCGTCTGGGCCAAAACTGTAACACTTAAAATTCTGAAAATGGACAACATAAAAACTATTTTCGACCCAAAATGAGTTGATTTTAAGCGTTTTTCGAGATGTATGTATGTTTGTACGTATGTATGTAATGAAGAAATCTGTTTATATCAGCGAAGTTTCCATAGATCTAAAGAAGCTTTGGAGAAGACAATTGTCTAATTATGAGTAACGAACAGTTCTCTACCGAGCCAAATCGATCGACAAATAAAAAACCGCAGCCAATACATTGGCACTTAGCTTCCTCAATATAATGTATTTATTCATTTTTTTTTAATTTTTTATAACAATAATTAATTGTATCATACCCAATTTTATTCATGAATATTCGTAATAAATTAATATATATTTTTCGAGAATTCATTCTTGTTACTCTTTTTCTCGTGCGACAATCCGATATTTTTATAAATCAATTTTTTAAAAATATTATCACATGTTCAATTAGTTTTATTTTTAAAACTTAAAAATAAATTCGAACATATTACCAAACTCTGTATTACATATATACATTTATTACATATATGAATGTTTATTATAAAGTCACCAATCAAGTCAATCAGTCAAGAGACTTTCCAAAAAGGTTACAACAAAAATACTGGCATATTCTGCAAGTAAAATGCAAACTTTTTCCCAATCAATGTTCTATACAAAAAATTTCGATATTTTGAGTAAAAAATAAAGATAATCTTTTGAAATTTCAACCAAATATATTCTTCAATGAGTATAATAAGTGGTTAAAACTTGATCGCGCTGTAAATTACCCTCAATAAAAAACAAAAGCAAGTGAACAACACGCACGCATAGCACGTGTTATTTCCATTTTCTAGTATAGATATATCCAAAAAATTCCGATTTGAAAAGAAGGCTAAATCAGTTTTAACCTCGAATATCTCTGAAATTCATAAACGAATTCTTTTACTCTAAAAACGCATATAATAAATAATATACACTCTACATCTCCGCCAAATTAAAAAAAAAATTAAAACAATTTTTCTCTAGTTATCAGGCGACAAACAAAATAACTTTGTAAAATAGGAAAATTTTGAATATCAAAAAGTAATCGTACGATCTTGATGAAAACACATACATAATATCTATATCACATACAAAATTGTCTAGAAATCTGTAGCTGATTCATAGAACCATTCTCGAGAAATTACGATTTAAAAAAAAGTTTAAAAACTTTTAACCTCAAATATCTCTGAAATTTATGGACCAATTATTTTGCCCAAAGACCTCGACCATGAGCTATCCAAAATCTACCTCCACAAGGAATTTTGAAGAAATTACGACAATTTTCCCTCTGGAATCGTTGGAAATACAAAACTCATTTTTTTCATTTTTCATGTTTTACGTTTTTGTTAATAACCAAAGAACCGTAATAGTTAGAAACTTTTTTTCTTTAGAAAATATAGGTATTTTAATTCTCTTTTAAATGCTACCTATCCCATTCTGATAGATACAGCCGTTCTCAAGAAATTACGATTCGAAAAAGAGGTTACAAAAATTTTAACCTCAAAAATCTCTGAAATTTATGAACCAATAATCTATCCCAAAGAAAGGTGCAGGTGGCAACCAAAAATCTACCTCTACAAGGAATTTTGAAGCGATTAACACAATTTTACTCTCGCAAATTGTCGCCACCTAAAACACGTTTTTTTCATTTTTTAATTTTTTTCTCAAAAACTAACCAACAGAATGGATTCAATTTTATACAGATTATAGCTAAGGAATAGGCCGCTAACGGTTCTACTGCCCAGGTTAAAGAATAAAGACAAAACTTATATGTCCAACGTTTCGAACGGTTTTATTCCACCCCTTATCAAGGTCTAAAAAATACAAATAAAACACAAATTTATTCAGGAACAAAGAATACTTAATCTATGACTTCGTATTTTTCGAAACTTACCAAAACTCTATCGTATTAAAGTATACTGTAAGTAGACACTATAAGTGACTAATAGTCAATGTGAAGCAACGTAAGCAGATTCGTCGTATTTATAGTAAAGTATGTACCTGTGTGTGTGTAAGAAAAGTGTGTACTGACAAGCTATTAAGTAACGATGACTAGACCGCGTATGTATAAAAAATATCATTATTCTGATAGTCAAAAATGAATATAACTTATAACAACTTATTGTTATTGATAAAACTTTTATAATCAGCCTTTAAAAAATTAGTGTCAAACTGTCTATTTAAACTATTGTGTTGTGAGTGTATATGAAGCATTTCTGATAACAATCTTTTATTTAAATTTTGTTCTTGATCTAAAATTTTGATATTTTTAAAATCAATTTGATGATTTGTATTCGTAATATGTTCGTGTAAAACTGATTAATCCCTCTTAAATTTGCAGTCGCTCGCATGTTCTTTACTTCTTACAATTAATTTTCGAGAAACGTTGGACATATAAGTTTTGTCTTTATTCTTTAACCTGGGCAGTAGAACCGTTAGTGGCCTATACCTTAGTATATTCTACCATGACTGCCATTAGCTGCAAACAACTACATATACAGATTATAGCTATTCACAATCTCCATTATCATGATTTTTCTAAAAAAAAATTGACCATTTAGTTTGGGAGTTATAAGCATTTAAAAAAAAACACGTTTTTGTTAATAACAAAATAACCGTGATAGCTAGAGAAATTTTTTTTTTTTAATATAGGTTTTTTATGCTCTTTCGAACGCTACCCATCCGATTATAAAATTTAAATCCAATCATTAAAAAAAATCAAAAATAAATTTTTCAAAAATGAAAAATTCGACATAAAACAAAAACGAATCAGTTAGTCCTACAAAATTATTTTTTCCCGAATTCGGAATCAAAAAACAAAAAAAAAAATGAGACCCGTCCGGTTAAAATCGACCGCGTAGATCCGAAAATAAAGCGGTATACATACATACACACACACACACACACACACACACACACACACACACACACGCGCGCGCACGCACGCACGCACGCACGCACGCACGCACACACACACACATCCATCAGACATTTTCTAAAATCATGTGACACAAACTTCTAACACCTTTATTCATGTTTCTAGAGCAATTTAAAGAAAATTAAAATTTTACTATTACAAAGCTTCCTCTATGAGGAAGCAAAATGCCAGAACAAATAAAAATTTGAAAAAATCGATTTTTGAACATACGGTGAATAAAATTAACTTTAAGTCAAAAACCACAATTGCATCTGCTAAGACTAATTAAAACATGATTATTTTACATAGAACATTTTTTTCTACAAACAATATCAAGGTGCGCGGAAGCGCTCCGAAGGCAAGTATAGAAAAAGCCTAAAAGGAGCGACACGTGCTACATATACATTGAAATGGATGTACGAGAAATTCAATCCGCTTATATACCTATGCGTTAGTTTTAACTATATAACGTATCCCTCTTAATCGAAAGCTATTTCATTGCTCTACTCAAATCAAAAGATTTTATTTAAAAAGATTATCTCGTTCAAAAGATATAGACAACTAAATATTTTTATGTTCGTTTTCCTTCCCGAACTTTTCTTCTTGTTATTCCGATATCCGATTTGCAGCTCTTACGACACTTCCGCTTGTCGTCTATCTTACGCTTGTATATCTATATATATCTGGTCGACCTAACCTTACGCATGTTAACATACTAGTTGTTGATAATAATATTTCAAAAAGTATATTTCAAAAAGATCTGAAAAAGTCAACTAATGGTGAGAAGAATTTATCTATCTACACGTGTGTATCAATCAAAATAGGAAAAATAACTTGTATTTATTAGATAAGTATACTTATAATTCAATGGCTAAATGTTAAATTGCTAAACTCATTTTATAAAAATTGATACTTTGTTTGATTTTTTATTTTTAGAAGATATAATAGATCTCTATTATACAATATCTTTTTCAAATCATTTGAAGATATATATACAGATTTGGAGACACACACACACACATATATATATATGAGAGCGTCCAGCAGAAACGGGCCACCGAGCGCGCGCGGTGCCTTTTTTCGCGTAAAAGGCGCTCTGTTTAACTCGCTCATAATCGTATGCTACGTCTTTGAAAAAAAAACCAAGGACCTATATCGATAGATTTTTTTCTGCTCTTTCCAATTGCGCCATTGTTTTTATTACGAAACGCGTTCTTCCGGACGAAAACTCGAGTTGAATATTGAAAGCCATTTTTCTCAAAGTATATCATGTTTTTTTCAAAATAAACTACACCATTGGAAAGTACAACTATTAAGCTTCAAAACCCTATCTTGGAGAAGTTGGAGAAATAAAGGGTTTAAAAGTAACAACATGAAAAAGACAGCACCGAGGGTCCGCGCGAGCCCCTCGCGCTCGTGCGTACGGCACGTTTAACTGCACGCTCTATTCAATTCGCTAATAATCGTGTACCAAGTCTCTGAAAAAAGAACTAAGGACATATATCGATAGATTTTTTCCTGCTCTTTCCAATGGTGCTATTATTTTTATTCCGAAATGCTTCCTTCTAGTTGAAAATTCCATTTGAATGCTTAAACTCTATTTTACAATAAAATATCAGTCTTTTCTTCAAAATAAATTATATTCTTCAAAAGTACAAGTCTTAAACTATAAAATATTATATTTTTAAGTTGAAACATGAAAAGTTCAAAAATAGTAAGATCAAAAAGACAGCGGCTGCCCGAACTTTTTACGCTATGCTCAAGGGCGGATTAATACACGCGATGTGCTATTTCGCCCTTTCTTTTTTGTAAATATAAAATGTTTTGTAACTTACAATCCCAATACGTGGACATAATTTTGTGGATCTAGTTGTAACAGGTAATAATATTTTATAGTTTAAGACTTGTACTTTTGAAGAATATAATTCATTTTGAAGAAAAAACTGATATTTTATTGAAAAAATAGAGTTTAAACATTCAAATGGAATTTTCAACTAGAAGGAAGCATTTCGGAATAAAAATAATAGCACCATTGGAAAGAGCAGGAAAAAATCTATCGATATATGTCCTTAGTTCTTTTTTCAGAGACTTGGTACACGATTATTAGCGAATTGAATAGAGCGTGCACTTAAACGTGCCGTACGCACGGGCGCGAGGGGCTCGCGCGGACCCTCGGCGCTGTCTTTTTCAATTTGTTACTTTTAAACCCTTTATTTTTCCAACTTCTCCAAGATAGGGTTTTGAAGCTTAAGAGTTGTACTTTCCAATGGTGTAGTTTATTTTGAAAAAAAAAAACATGATATACTTTGAGAAAAATGGCTTTCAATATTCAACCCGAGTTATCGTCCGGAAGAAAGCGTTTCGCAATAAAAACGATCACACCGTTGGAAAGAGCAGGAAAAAATCTATCGATATAGGTCCTTGGTTTTTTTTTCAAAGACGCAGCATACGATTATGAACGAGTTAAACAGAGCGCCTTTTACGCGAAAAAAGGCACCGCGCGACCTCGGTGGCCCGTTTCTGCTGGACGCTCCCATATATACATTTTATCTGATCTTTGTTGTATATATACATATACATTTTATCTGATCTTTAATGATATGAATATTTATATGAAAATGGTCATGTCTTACACCTTGAACTGCAAACTGTCAGGCCCGCAAAGTATGTATGGGAGATCGGAGGACCACCCCTGCTAGAGCAGCTCTAGACTTCTCTTTTCCTCCCAAGGTGCGTAATATTATAGAAAGTTCAAAATTGAGAAAGAATCATGAAAAATAGTGATGTGTTGGTAACTATGTAATTTTTTATATAGGCTTTGACTTTTCTGTGAATATCTAAAAAAATTCTTATGAATTTTAGAAATAAAGAGAAGGCATTATATAATAAAAATAATTTTCACCTACACGGGCGTAAAGTGCGTAGGTTCTATAAAGTTTTGGAAGAGTGTGAGCTATTGGGCCTCTTGGGCGCTAAGTAGTATTTTATGCCCGCTGGCTGAATAATTTTGAAGTTATAACGTGGGCGTAAAATGTAATTTTACACGCTAGATACGAAAAGTTCTATTATGTCAGTCAAGTTAACTTATGGCCGGTACTTGACTACAATAAATTGATTTCAGTACTTTCTTGTCTTTAATTTGTATAGCTCAGAAAGATGAACAAATTTGAATATATTTCTGAGAATAGTCATACAGTAGTTCCCGAGAGTTGTTTGCATTACTTGACTATCGATAATTTATTTCACAACTTTCGTTTGTTTGATTTGCAGTGAACAATTTGAATGTACTTACTTACATATAATTTGTTCAGCATACAATAACTCAAAGAATTAAAAGACGTTTTCATTCGTATTTATTTGATTTCTTTTACAAAATCATAAATATTATTATTTTATAGATTATTTGTACAGTCATGAAAAAAATTATTACCAGTTGTAGAGAGTGCTTATTGAATAGATGAGATTCGAAGAAATAAAAGTACTAGACAAATTGTGTTGTTTTTTATAGATTATCAAGAAAAAACGTCTATACTTGCCTTATTTTCTACTTTCGTAGAAAGTTTTATATTAGCAATATTATTATTTGTACAGTCATGAAAAAAATTATTACCATTTGTACATACAACCTGTGAATGGTGGTACAAAAGTAATTGCAAAAAATCCAAAAATGATCTTTATTTGCCCTACCAATACTGTCGAAATAGGTAGAATTATACAAAACCTTAAAAAAATGCCGGAGGTGTTGATGTTATCAATTCCAAAACTTTAAATATAATTGCGCCATGTATCTTAGAAACATTACAGCACATTTTTAATACCTCGATTGAACACGCGATATGGCCAGATGCACTAAAAAGTGCTGAAGTTGTACCAATACACAAAGCGGGAGATAAATCTAATATATCTAATTATAGGCCTATCTCGCCAATCTCAAACATAGCAAAAATTTTTGAAAAGATAATTTACAATAGATTATATAGTTTTCTTAAAGGCAGTAACATTTTATCAGAATCACAATTTGGTTTCGTTAAAGGTAAAGGTACGACCAATGCACTTAATATAATCACAGATATTATATATAAATACTTAGATAAGAGTAAACCGTTAATAATCACCTTTTTGGATCTTGCAAAGGCTTTTGAAAAGGCTTTTGACACTATCAACCATAAAATCCTAATAGAAAAACTTAATCGTCATGGAATAAGAGGTAAAACTCTAGACTTAATGTATAGCTATCTTTCTAATAGAAGTCAAATAATGAAAATAGACAATAAAAGAAGTACTGAACAAATAATAGAAACAGGAGTTCCGCAAGGAACAATACTTGGCCCACTGTTATTTATACTATACATTAATGACCTACTGGTAGATATGCCGAGTAATACAGTTCTTTCCTATGCGGATGACACTGCTGTCATATCGGGTGACAACACGTGGTCACGGGCACAGGATAAAATGAACAGTTTTTAGACAAAATAGCGAATTGGTTAGCGGTGAACAGACTGTCTTTAAATACGAGCAAAACTGTCTTTATGACGTTAGGAAATTATTGTGACAGTGTGCCAAATAGAATTAAAATTGAAATACATAAGCAGGAAATTAAAAGAGTTTCAACGTACAAGTATCTTGGAATAGTTTTTGATTATAATATGAAATGGGACCAACATATTAAATATATCATAAATAAAACTAAATATCTAATTTTTATCTTTGCCAAAGTAAAAAATTATATGGATATAAAATCATTAATAATTGGACGATCGAGCGAGCCCGCCGAAGGCGGGCGAAGCTCGATCATAATTATGCAGAGGGTCTCGTTCGAGAAGATCACTAGGTAGTAGTACCGCCAGTGTACACAGATGTCGCCACAAACTTCAGCTATCCCCACTTCTAAAACTCGGCTGCTGGCTCGCCTCGCCAGGCCGGCCGGTCTCTCTCGTCATATAGTTTACAGTTGCTATGTTGTCCATATGTTATCAATGGGTGGGAACGTTCTTAAGATAATGTTAAATGAATAATATATGTTATTATATGTATTTTTATGTTATAAATTTTTATTAAAATTTATTTAAGGGTGGGATGTGATCTTCTCGAACGAGACCCTCTGCATAATTATGATCGAGCTTCGCCCGCCTTCGGCGGGCTCGCTCGATCGTCCAATTATGCTTCGTGTCTCGTTCTCGAGATCACTAGGTAGATGTTCAGAGTGACTATTCAGTCTTTTATTTCAGCAATTCTAAATTCTAGACAATTACGAACTTCGTTTGAAAAAGAAAATTATTTAACTTAAGTACTTTAAGTATCAGAATCAGCTACTGGGCTAGCTTTATCAGAATCTACCACATGTAATAGTTATGTTTATAAAATCGAACTACATCCCACTGTTTATCTTAATAATTAAATCATTTGAACTAAAACACTTTCAAACCTAACATTTTAGTTTCTAGGTTTTGACTGTGATATTATAACATAGATACGATATTGAGGAGACTGAAAATTAGTCGTTGACACATTGAAATCTCAATGTACAAGCGATAATCAAACGCGCTTCGCGCGTACTTTTCTGTTTTGAGGTTATGTATGCTATCTTCATTACGTTTTACTTTTAACGTATTTAAGTATTTTTTCAAATTCAGAACTTAATCATTTTTATACTACCCTAAATGTAAAAATTCCATTAAAAAATTCAAACATTAAATTCCAGACAGTAAATTTTTCGCGCCTTCTTCTTATCGACCAATCAAAATCAAGCCTTTTGATGCTTCAACATGGCCGCTCATCATTTTAAGAAGGGATATTGTGTATTTCTTATGTTTTTATGTAATTTTCTCGTATTGAAAAAGATGTTATTATTATACGCAATGTTCTAAAACTTTTTAAATCTTTTACATATACAGTAAACGACTATTATTATTATTCAATCACTAGAGTCTCTCAAAACTTGTTGTTATTATTATTATTATTATTATTATTATTATTATTATTATTATTATTATTATTATTATTATTATTATTATTATTATTCACTTAATAATTTGATTAACCCAACTGAAATCAACCATACCTCATACTCTTGTAGAATATCTTTGTTCTCTAAGACTATGTACGATATTTCTTTAGAATTTTGTAATAAAAAAAAAGAATTATAATTATGTTAAATTATTACAACAAACTCGCGAGATTTTTTCTTATATAAATATATATTGATTAAATACACAAAATACTAAGTATTTAGTAATACTAAAGTCAGATTACGGATAGACACTACTATCGTTCTATTTTACTTGAATAAGAAGGAAAAGTTCCAATTCAAATATTAAATGAAGAGAATTATAATATAATATTAAGACAATCATTATATATATTTGAATTAATGAGTCGTGTAATAACTTCAATGACGCCTCAATTCTTTCAATTACTTTTTCTTTCAATAAAATGTATTTAAATGATTCAATTGGAAATTTTTTTTTTTTTTCAGTGTATAAACGAATAATCTACGGTAATTCACCTGATATTTTACCTTTATAGAAAAATTTAGACGCACTAAAGCATCGAAATAAAATTTTGATATAGATTTGGTGTTGACTGAGACCACCAGTTACTTGATTCAAATAATAGTTTATCCATATCACTTTGTAAGAATCGTGAAGGGGTTGTTAAAAACGCCTTTATAAGACCTAGACATCAACTACAATTGAATATTCATCGATTACTCGAACCCATATCATAGGTCAGTAAGAAATTAGGCAGTATATATACTTTAAGTAGCGTAACAAATACTTAAAGTCAAAAATTTAAGATTATGATACCTTGGTTGATTAATAAATATGAAAAATATATAAATAACCTTAAATGTATATAGCCTTAGCTAATGAGTAATAAATATGATCTAAGTTGTTAATCGTATTCACGGTCGACAAATCCGTCGACGAAACGTCGCAAATATTTAACATCTTGAGAGATTTATTTTCTTCCTCGCTCCCAACGGATCTAGTCAGAATTGACTAAAAACATTATCAGTAATACATATGAGTAAAGAATAAATTATACTCTTTATAATAATATAATTATTATTTGTAAGTTGATAATTGCGTTGACAAAATTTAGTAACAGAAATGTTTGAATTCGATATCTCGTAATTCTTGAAGAGTAACTTTTATACCCGCAAGAAATCCATATTGAAAGACTCGAAATCAAACCACGATAATTATCGTTAATTAACTTAAAATTAAAATTTTGACATATTTTGATTTACATATGTACGACCAGTATAATAACCAACGAACGTCAGCCTGTTTTCAAAACGTTCTAAAGAATCTGATGCTATGCATTTACAATTACCTTTTTATTACAATATTATAATCATAGTAATTATTATATAATTTTGCGTTAATTGGAGTGCTATGCACACAAATGTTTATTTATTTATTTATTTATTTTTTGTTTTCAATAATTTATTTCGCAATCGATTGATATAATCTTGAATCGTACTATTTTATGAAAAAAAGAATTAACGATCATCAAAAACATGACAGCGCACTGCTTGGCAATATATATAAGAAATTGAAAAGGAAGTGAGCGGGGTCGCAAAGCACCCTTTATACTTTATTCTATCAATTCTTTGATCAGGCTAGAAAGATCCATGCACGCTTCACGCGCCAATGTTTCTCTTGCCAAATGCTTTCAAATTAGAAATAAAATTTTCTTTAGACGAACCAGTCCTTACGGCTTGTCTTTTTTTTTTTTTTTTTTTTTTTTTTTTTTTTATAATGGCTAACGTTAACTGGCGCGCTACGCACACCTGTGTTTGTCTTTTTCCTCGAAAATTTTATTCGATTGCTTACATGATCGATAAGACGACAGTCCAAGAATAGCATTTTTATATTTCTATATATTTTTATATATTAAGAATATGCTTTAAAATGTAACACTCCAATGGCGCAGCATTAAGGTTAAACTTCATGACCATTCAGTACATGAGTTATATAGCACTAGCTGCATGCGCCTATCGTTCGTATTCAGCGAGACAAACAGTAGATCGAGAACTGTGTATTGCTGCAGTAAAATCGATCCTGATTTGGGAAACGAACCTGCTCTCTCTGGTGCAGGGACTTTTTCCTCCCATCGCCTTTATGTATCTCGCTTGAGATGGTTCTCGGCCTCTTACTCATTGAGGAAATTAGGAGGAAGATTATATTCCTTTAATCGTACATTCCGGCATAGCCATCTAAGTGCGCTTAAGCGAAAAAACCGTCGAAATGTTCGGCAGTTTCTTCCTTGAATAAGTTGGCAATGTAATCGCATAAAACCGATAGTCTTTTACTCAATGAAAAAGCCTATCATTTATTTTTACTCATTATAAATGAGATAAGGAAAATTACCGGTAACTAAATTCCGAGCATTTCCTTGTTTTTCTGAAAATTAATTTGTCTTTTCAGACTCTGTCTCTACCAGATTCTTGTAAGCATAAGCTGCATTAGCGTTGCGAGATTGTGATTCTTGTTTACCCCGCCGCCATCTATCAACTCACTTGCGAATCTGGAAGAGCAATATGCAGATCTAGGTTATGTGCTGTCTGTAGCCAGACGCATTACATTACTCTAGTCAAATTGTACAGTTTGTCTCACCTCTCGTGTGAGCTCACTGCCAACAAAAGATCATGTTAATACAGGTTATGTACAGTTTGTCTCACCTCTCGTGTGAGCTCACTGCCAAACAAAGGATTATGTAGTCATGATAATACAGGTTATGTCAAACATACGACCTGTTTCTTCACCTCTCGTGTGAGCTCGCCGTAAAACGAAGACTACAACCCAAACCGTCTAACGGCTTAAAAGAACACAATAAAGATCTATAGTTTATGCAGTTTATAAGAGAAGTATATTTTTTCTTTTCTCTTACACATGCATAATTACAGTCCATTGAGATTTGGGCGGCATGTCTATAACTTCTCGTGTTAACACGCCGCCGCACAAAAACGTCCTGGAACGTATACTTACTTATTAATCCAAATAATGCCGATTCTGAATCTGAGACATCGTCCGAAAGGTTAAGCACTATTTATCTGTTTCCACAGTTGAATACGGCGGTCGGGAAATCTTCATCAATAATCCTTCCGTAAAGGATGAAAAACGAAGGCTTCTCTTCTACCGCCATGTAGCTAAAGCGTGGCACACTCTACGCGCACAAAAAGCGTTATGACGAGAGAGACCGGCCGGCCTGGCGAGGCGAGCCAGCAGCCGAGTTTTAGAAGTGGGGATAGCTGAAGTTTGTGGCGACATCTGTGTACACTGGCGGTACTACTACCTAGTGATCTCGAGAACGAGACACGAAGCATAATTATGTATTATGCATTCTTTCATAGTCATATAAATTATGGTATTATTGCATGGGGAGGGGCTTACAAAAATAGCATGAACCTACTGCAAAATATACAATCAAGAATACTAAAAATTATACAGAGGAACTCCTGCGTGAGTAATATACCGTTAAATATAAGACAGGTCTTTACTTTAGAGTCTTTAGTTTATCTTTGAAAGATACTTATGGATCAGGATGGGGCTTTTTTAATACAAAAAAAGAGACTTGATCTTTTTTTCTATAAATGCTTCAAAGCGACGTTTCGTCGGCTTGGTCTGCCGACCTCTTCAGGCTAGATGTTTATTAAATAAAAATACAGAATTACAAATCACGTATAACATTCGGTAAAAAAACCAATGATATATAAAAAAAGGAAACGAACCCTATTTACCTTAAACGTTGGCACAAGTCAACGAGTCAAAATTTATAACGATGTACAGTCATATTAACACTTACGGCTAGTGGCAAAGAACATTAACGTACATATCAATTTATACACAACGCTATCAAAATAGACGAAAGTATTGAAGTAGTCAATCATAACAAAAACAATCATGACGTTAGCAGTTAAAATTTCGAACGTAAAGGAAAATAAATGCGGTTAAGTGTATAAATATCCTCTTTCTTGTTTATACTGTGTTTGTTACATTTTATGTGTATCATTTCCGATAAGAGTCTTTTTTTATAATTCCGCTCAATGTCTATAATTTTTGTGTCGTCCCAATTAAATTCATGATTCAAACTATTTTTGTGGGTGTGTACTACGGACTCGATGTTTTTGTTTTTCTTATGTTCATTGATTCTTGTTTTTAAAGAACGTTTGGTTTCACCAATGTACGTAGCTGGGCAATTTTTACAAGTAAATTTGTACACCACACCTGTTTGATCCCATTTGTCAGACTTATCTTTCCCCAATTTAATCACGGAGTTCATACTTTTATTCACTGTGGGAATCGTGGTAATATTGTATTGCTTAAAAATTGAAGAAATTCTTTCGTAATTGTTAGTGAACGGTAATTGAATCTTAGGCATTTTTTGGAACATTGATTTTTTATGTGTGTTTTTGTTGATGAATTTTGATTTATATTTTAGATACTGTAGACGTGTTTTAATATTTTTATCAATGAAAGTAGAAGGATACTCATTAAGAATTAACATATTTTTAATTTTTTTCAAATTCTCGAAATGAAATCGCTTGTCTGAAAGTACAATCGCTCTGTCAGTTAAGTTATAGATGATATTTCTTTTTTGCTGGATTGGATGTTTTGAAAGAAAATTAATTACTCTACTTGAAGAAGTTGGCTTTTGATACCAATTTGTACTAATTCTATTGTTTTCTTTAATTAATGTCATATCTAAAAAGCTAATACTATTATTATTTTCTATTTCATATGTGAATTGTAAACTTTTGTGGTATGAATTAAAAATGGAAACTACCAGATCAATGTGTTCTCTTTTTATGCACATAATAGTGTCATCAACATATCTATAATAAAAAAGTGGTACACAATTATATTTATTCTTCAAGGTTTGTAAACACATTTTTTCCAAATCATCATTTTGGATATTTTTTTATATATCATTGGTTTTTTTACCGAATGTTATACGTGATTTGTAATTCTGTATTTTTATTTAATAAACATCTAGCCTGAAGAGGTCGGCAGACCAAGCCGACGAAACGTCGCTTTGAAGCATTTATAGAAAAAAAGATCAAGTCTCTTTTTTTGTATTAAAAAAGCCCCATCCTGATCCATAAGTATCTTTCAAACATGAATAATATGGAGGGCGATAAATTCACATCTCTTTAGTTTATCATTACTCAGACCTCAAAGAAATTTATGAAAAAAGCACATCTGTTACCCGATCTAAAAGTATTCAATTGCCAGAAGTACAAAAGGCTGTTAGTGATAAAAACAGTTTTAGGGTAGCAATTAAAACCTTTAATTGCTTACCTAATGATCTAAAAAAACTCTATTTCAAAAGTGTTAATAGGAAACATGTACTAAAAAATAAACTAAAAAAATATATATAATAAACAAATGGATACATATTGTTTTTCTTGCGTTAAGTTTTGAAAATTCTATTGACAATATTAAATGTTTAAGGTTTAAATATTTAATACCTAGTGTATAAGCTGTAGTGTATAAGTATAGTCTTAAGTATTCATGTACCAGCCCTTGTACAGGTAGTTTATATCTACCTCTGAGGACTTTACTCTATGTAATTTTGTTCTGGTTTAATAAATAAAATAAAAAAGTAAAGAGTGCTTATTGAATAGAAGAGAGTAGAAGAATTAAAAGGACTAGACAAATTATGTTGTTATAGAATGTACTTCAAAAATTAGCTTTTAAAAAACGTGTTGATTGTTTAAAAAAAAAAATATTTAAGCTCTCATTAAAGTTTTTGCTACTCAGGTTGACGGATGTTGAGAGAGAGGGAGAGAGAGGGGAGGGGAAGAGAGAGAGAGAGCGAGAGAGAGAGAGAGAGAGAGAGAGAGAGAGAGAGAGAGAGAGAGAGAGAGAGGGTGGGAGGGTGGGAGAGACCCATGCTTGTCTTAAACTTTTGTAAAATGTTATTTAGATATATTTCACAACTTTTTAAGAGAAAATAATAATTACGCAGTGTGATAACATTATAAGCGTTTATTATAGTATAGTATATTTTTAATATCATTAGTAAATGATAGTATTGTTATTCACAAAAGTTTTAAATTTGAATGTTTCTTCAAGGAGCTCGAAAAATGATTACATTAGTAAAATTTTTTGAAATAATATAATCAAACGCGTATATTCTTAGCTATGATGATAATTTAACAATACTATTAATTATTGTATAGTCATATGAAAATATCATTCTTTTTATGTTTTCAGTTTGCAGGAAAAACTTATATACATACCTTATTTTATACTTTCAAAGATTATTATTAAGAAGACAAATTACATAAATACTAAAGGGATCGATATTTTTTTGAACAAATTAGATCTTAAAACGAAGCTTTTAGTTCATATTTTTATAATTTCTTTTTAGAGCATATTATAAGTATTTTCATTTTTTGGTACTAGAAATTGATTATTAAAGCCTTAAATTAGTTCTACTATAAGACTGCTATATGATAATATTAATTATTTTTGTAGCTTTGCAATTAATTATTGGCACCATGAGCCAATAATTAATTATATTATTCTCAACACTTGTATTTGTTGAAATTATCACTAGAACCCGGTCAAAAATATCCAGCTAGGAAACCCAGTTGGATCCATGTCACATGGGAAATCCAGCTGGATCTGGGTGGATTTACACAGATTTCAGTAGATTAGATTAGACCACTTGTATTAATAACCCATCATTGCTACACGACTTGTAAAATGTGAGAAAAAAAGCTTTCTCGATATTCTTTTATAGTAGAAATATAAGTTCTTGAAATTATTATTGAAACTACTTATATTAATAACCCATCATTGCTACACATAATCTTGTAAAATTAAAAATACAACCAGTTTATGAACTAACAATCACTGAGAATAAAAGCTTTCTTGACATTCTTGTATAGATAAAACTTTTTGAAATTACTATCTGAATCTTGCCTAGAAAAATATTTACTAAGAACTCTGAAACATTTTGATGTCTCCCATGGTGAGAAATCATATATTAGATTAACTGAGCACTTTTATTCGTTGAAATTTTCACAATAACATATCATTTTTACTTTTTTCAGTATTCCCATATTCATTAGGTATAATCTTTTTATTGGCACTTGAATAAATATGTACAACAGCACAGCACGGATATCGACTAAGTTTTTTGAAGATGACAGGTGCTTTTTAAACCAAGGCTCAGACCAATATTTCAAATCGGCATCATAAATTATTTTGTATATTTATAACCTCACATGTCACTCAGCAATATTTTCTTCTATGCAAAAACTTATTATGAAAATTATGAGCCTCATAACACATAATTATTCAATAAACACTTGTTCTATTCTCAAAACATTTGAAACTGATTTTTAATAGAAGTTTTAAAATTTGATTATAAACACTTCATGTCACACGTCATACTATATTTTATTTATTATTACACAAAACACTGTAAATTATATTGTATATTTATAACCTCGTGTATCACTCAGCAATATTTTCTTCTATACAAAAGCGTATTATGAAGTTTATGAACCTCATAACACGTAATTATTTATTAATACATACTTGAGCTATTTTGAAAACATTTCAAACTGATTTTAAGTAGAAGTTTTAAAATTTGTTATAACACTTCATGCAACACATTTTACCGGTATTTTATTTTTTTATATTACGCAAAACACTGATTAGATGCCATTTTTTAATCACTATGTTATTTATTATCTATAACATTTGATTACATGTGCACTTCATGCACCACATCATACTGGTATTTTATTTTATTAAACAGAAAACACTGATTACATGCCATTTTTTAATCACTATGTTATTTGTTATCAATAAAATTTGATTATATATGCACTTCATGCAACACATCATATTGGTATTTTATTTTATTTATTACACAAAACACTGATTAGATGTCATTTTCTAATAATCACAACATTTTTATTATCAATATAATTTTCAACTAGATAGACGATCTATGAAAATCACAATTTTCTTTTCTTATTTTGAAAAACTTACTTCAAAACATAATACTTCTTTTGTACTTTGAGTTCAATACTGTCTAAATAAACATCTTAGTTATTGTTTGTTTTATGTGTGATTCATTGAAAGCAATGAAACTGTCATTTTCTTCATTGACATCCACGTACTCAATTTGCCCTGTCAAATATGAATACAAATTTTTAACATTCTCCTAAAATTATATCTCATATGAAAAATTTTCATGTTGAGTATATATAGATACATCTTGAAAAATATTGTGTCGTAAATAGTATTTGCCTGCTCTTCCATAATAATATTGGTTTGGTTTTTCTTTCTTGAGTAGTACTATATTCTTACTATCTTCTTTAATATAAATTATTCTATCTTAAGCGTCTGTTCTTGTATTAAAATAACTTTTTCTTATCGATTAATAATAAAATAACCACCAGGATCATGAGGGCACTAGTTCATTTTTGCTAATTCAAAATTAAATTTTTCAGACAGTACACAATTAGAACTCAACATTATTGGCTATATTACATATATCTCCATATTTCCAAAATGACTCGAAAAATCTTCTGGTATAATAGCTGTAAGATAATAATTAATGAATTTTTCTTTGCTAAAAACTATTTTTTAACAGTGATCTATTCCCTTGGTAATATCCTTATATTTTCTGATATACTCTGTAAAAATAAAAACAAGATTTCACAAAGTAACAATACTTATTATAAACTTTATTGATTTATAACTTGATAATAAAAGTTTGCTACTTATCTGATTATAATATATTGCTATTGCCCATTGATATTCACAGCTGCTTACATAGGTTATTTTCCAAACCACTTGAAGATTTAAAAATTTCTTGAGACTCATGGACATACAGAAGATTCGGTTAGCCTACTCTACTTTTTCGATGAACTTGAATAATTAATAATAATTAATGAACTCTTCTTTGTTAAAAACTATTTTGCTTCCTCCTAGAGGAAGCTTTGTGATAGTAATTTTTTTAATTGTTTTAAAAACATGTTACAAGTGTTATTGGAGGTGTTAGGAACCAAAATACATGATTTTTGAAAAATTTCTGTATGGATGTATGTGTGTGTGTGTGTGTGTGTGTGTGTGTGTGTGTGTGTGTGTGTGTGTGTATAGCTGGATCTCAGCATCTGCTCGATCGATTTTAATCAGACAGGTCTCATTTTTTTTGTTCTTTTTGTGTGATGGCGGGTCAAAAATAGGTTTTCGATTGGGGTTTTCGATTGGGCTGATTCGTTTTTGTATTATTTCGAATTTTCAATATTCCAAAATTTATTTTTGATTTTTTTTAATGATCGGATTTAAATTTTTTAATCGGATGGGTAGCATTCGAAAGAGCGTAAAAAAATCTATAATTTAAAAAAAAAAATTCTCTAGCTATCACGGTTCTCTTGTTATTGATAAAAATGTGTTTTTTTTTTTAAAGCCTGTAACTCACAAACTAAACGGTCCATTTTTTTGAGAAAAATCGCGATAATGTACAACATAAATAGCTATAATCTGTAAAATTTTGAATCCATTTCTTTGATTAGTTTTTGAGAAAAAAATTGAAAAATGAAAAAAAACGCTTTCTCTATGCCCGACGTTTACGGAAGTAAAATTGACTTAATCGCTTCAAAATTCCTTGTAGAGGTAGATTCTGTATAGTTCTCGGTCAAGTTCTTTGGGCAAAATATTTGGTGTAAAAATTTCAGAGATATTTGAGGTTAAAATTTTTTTAACCTTTTTTTCAAATCGTAATTTCTCGAGAATGGCTCTATGTATCTGGATGGGATGGGTAGCATTCAAAAGATAATTAAAATAACTATATTTAAAAAGAAAATTTTACTCCTAGCTTGTAGCGGTTCGTTTGTTATTAACAAAAACAAAAACCTGCTTTTTTAAAAAAAAGGTTATAACTTCCTAATCCTATCAGTGATCTTAACAAATAATGGATTAGTTATGATATCAATTTATTCGTGATTTGATTGGTGGGAGTAATGGGTTGCTAGGTTAAAAAAAAAGTGGTGCAGTTTTGATAAAATTACAGCATGCTAAGCGCGCTTAGAGGTTCTAACATATAAAACCTTATTTTCAGAAAATATAAACGCATAAATTAATTTTCGTAATACTATGCGTAAAATAAGCGAATATATTTATGATCTACGGGCATAAAGTTGAAATTTACGCTTAGTTGGAGTAAATTAAAAATATTAAAATATTTATTTACGTACTATAAGCGTAAAATTAAATTTTTCATCAGCAACCCATACACATATTCGCGTTTTACTTTATGTTTATGTCTAATATAACGAAAAATAATGCTCGCAAAACGAGCGTAAAGCGGACGTAAAGTTCAACTTTACGCTCTTGTAACAAAAACTAATATTAATCTCAGAATACAAAAGCTTTACATTTTCTTTAAAAAAACGCGCCATGATATCTACCGTTGATAGGTTGTTTGTATGTGTAATGAAACACGTGGATCCATTTGAGCAATTAAGTATTAATGGCTAAGTATTAATATTAAGGACAAAAAAACTCATACAAAAATGGAAAAGCAGAGGTGTGTGTGATATGGAATCCAGTTTTGACATTTTAACTGATAAATTGGATCATTCTGTACTTTCACGAGCGTACGGCTTGATAAAGATTCATAAAAAGAATATGCCGGCTAGAATCATTGTATCGACGATAAACTCTCCAACACATGCTCTGGATAAAGCTATTTGCACATTTTTTACAAAATATTTAGCTCGGCCTAAATCGTCTTTGAAAAATAGTTCTGAATTAATTGATATTAGCTCAGATATTCATGACCCGGATAATTACAGATTATGTTCATTTGACGTCGTATCTCTATTTACAAATATAAATATCGATCTTGTTTTAACTGGTATCCGTAACAAACGGAAATATTTAAGAAACAGAACTAATCTGACGATGAACGAATTTTTGGATGGCATTATCTTTTTAATGAATTCTACTTATTTCTCTTTTGACAATAGTTACTATAAACAAACACATGGCGCGCCAATGGGCGGATGCTCCAGTCCGTGGTTTGGGGAACTGGCTTTGGAGTGTCTCGAGAACCATTGCCTCAATGTTATGAAATCGGATATTGTTTTATATAAGAGATATGTCGATGATTATTGATTGTAAAGGATGATGCAATTGACAGATGCCTAAGTACTTTTAATAAGTTTAACCATTATTTACAATTTACGATAGAAAATGAAGACCAGGAGAAAAAATCAATTAACTTTTTAGACATGACATTATTTCGCACTGATGAAAACAATATAATTACGAATTGGTATCGTAAAAGTACTTATTCCGGACGATTTATTCATTTCGATTCGCATCATCCTATTCAAAATAAAAGAGCAATTGTTTACAATCTTGTAGATTGTGCACATACAAAATTTCATAGACAAAATCTAGATATTGCAACTCAGTTTCTTAAAAATAATGGATATCCTATGAAATTTATCTCTGAAAATATGAGACATAGGATTTTCCAGTTAAATAGCAATCATGATAATTCAAAAAATAATCGTTCACTGACAAAGAATACAGTTGCCAACAACAACAAAATTATAGTTTTACCATTTATTAAAGATTTAAGCTTTAAACTAAAATCTATATTATCTAGTCATAGTTACAGGGTTGTAAACAAACCAATTAACAAGTTATCGAGATTCATCACGTTAGGTAAAGATAGATTAAATAGTTTGCAGCAGAGTAACCTTGTTTATGAGATAGGTTGTTCTGATTTTTATCTAACATATGTTGGACAAACTAGCAGAAAACTCAAAATTCGCATGAATGAGCATAAATTGAGTGTAAAAAATAGCGATACTAAATCTGCACTAGCCGTACACGCCACAGAAACACGTCACAGAATTAATTTTGTAAAGATTAAAGTTTTGGATAAAGAAATTAAGAAAGGTAAAAGAGAATTTTCAGAAATGATCCACATTTATAATACAAAAAATAATATGAATAGAATCACTGATACTATTAAGTTGAAACATGATTATGAGGCTTCAATAGATATTATCAATAACGTAATTAAAGATAGAAAAAACAGTTAGTTCCTAGAAGGTCGAGTTCTCGTATTCTGAGAAGTCGGGGTAGCACGACGGTATGAGCGATGTTGAGGTTGCACTACTTAGTTCCTGCTTATACGCATGTGTGTGCGGCGAAGAGGAGCGCCAGGAGCCTCTCGACTCGCTATGTTTCTTGGATGCTTTGTAGTAGCGGGGCGATCAACGGACACTGTGAGCGGCGCACCGCTTGTACTGTCGTGTCCCCCTACTCGATTTTTGGGTATAAATAATCCCCTGCGATGTCACCTATCCGCAGTCCTTCTTTGATAGCTCTGTTGGCTACCATCCGGGGAAAACTAATAGCTTGACAACGGGTCAATGTACCACAGTTCCTGTCAGTTTTTAATTTTCCAAACATGGTTTCGTTTTTGATTTAGTAAGTTCATTTCATAATTCGTGCAGTTCATGATTATTTGAAATTCACATTCAGCTTTCTAATCATAATTTTTTCGATTTAATTGCAGTGCAAATATGACGTGCGTTAGAAAGAAAATGTTGAGAGAGCTACGTGTTCAATTTTTTTGTATTGACGAGCAACTACATTGCTATGAAATTGGGCGTATGTGTTAGTTAATTTAATTAATTAGGTAAGATTTGTGCTGTGTATTGTTTGTCATTATAGTGACGCAATTAGATCATACGAATTAAGTTACATCGTTGTTTTCTAGTCTCTGGAAAAGGGAATCCTAATAAAATACTTAATTGCTCAAAAGGATCCACGTCTTTCATTACACATACAAACAACCTATCAAAGTTGAATTGCGAGCAGTCTGAAAGGACAAAAAACTCATTTGATGATATATACCGCTAGGTGGTGTGGAAATGATATCAAAACAATAAATAGATGATAATAACGTATATTTTCCATGCGTATGTTTCTAAGCCGAAGGCGATGACGAACGATGAGCGTTGAATTTTTGATTAATAAATGGAAAATAAATGGAAAATTCTCAAAGACAAATAAATTTTTTTAACTTTGAAAATTTTTTAATCAAAGCTATAACAAAATTTTCTGCTTTTTTCTAATAAAAACACAAGTTTTTTTTAAATAACTTTTTTATCAAAAGAAATAAAGGTAATCTCTTGAAAATTTAACTAAATAATAATATATTGTAATAAATAATTGTAATAATTGGTTAAAATTTCAAATCGATCAAATATTCTCTGAGATATCAGTATTAAAAAACATTAAAAAAAAATTTTTAATCTCAAATATCTGGTCGTGATGATCATTTTTTTGTTTTTTTAATATATATAAAATTGTTTTTTATAAAATATAAAATTGTATAATAATAATTGCTTTTTAATGATAAAAAATAGAAAGAGTCAAAATAGAAAGTCACAAACCATTTAACATAGTCTCACCGCACAAAATAAAGTATTAAATTTTAAATATTGGAATTAAAAATAAATTAAAGGAATCAGTAAATTAAGTTTGTGGAAGCTACGTGCCAATGAATTGGCAGCGGTTTTTTAACAGTGATCGATTTACTTGATAATAATCCTTACATTTTCTCATATACTCTGTAAAAATAAAAACAAGATTTCACAAAGTAAAAATACTTATTATAAACTTTATTGATTTATAACTTTATAATAAAAGTTTGCTACTTATCTGATTATAACATATTGCTATTGCCCATTGATATTTACAGCTGCTTATATAGGTTATATTTTTCCAATCAAATCCAAAATGAAATAATCTGTATATGTATCTGTATGTATATATATAATAAGTACTTATATAACTAATAAAACTTATTTTCCCCGTTGATTGATACACACAATTCTTCTCATAATTAGTTGATTTCTTGAGATCTTTGAAATATATTATTATTAACTAACTCACTAACTGATAATATTTGTATATAAAAATACTGACATGTTATATGTAAGGTTAGGCGTCGACCAGATACGGGTGTGTATATGTACTATATATATATATATATATATATATATATATATATATATATATATATATATATATATATATATATATATATATATATATATATATATATATATATATATATATATATATATATATATATATATATAGATATACAGGCGTAAAATAGACGACAACCGGAAGTGTTGTAAGAGCTGCAAACCGGATATCGGAATAAGGAGAAGAAAATTTCGGAAAGGAAACAGCACATACAAAAATTCAGCTCTCTATATCTTTTGAACGAGATAATATTTTTAAATAAAATCTTTTGATTTGAGTAGAGCAATGAAATGGCTTTCGATTAAGAGGGATATGTTGTATAGTAAAAACTAACGCAATGTACGCAAAAGGGCATTGAATTTTTCGTTCACCCATTTCAATGTATATGTAGCACGGGTCGCTCCTTTAGGCTTCTATATTTGCCTTCGGAGCGCTCCTGCGCTCCCTGATATAAGTGTAAAAGAAATCGAGAAGGCTAAGCAAGCAAAAATCGAAGATATTATGATACCTATTTTTGATGATGTAAATTATGCAAGTTGGAAGATACGATTAATGACTTTGCTAGAATATAAAGAATGCAAAGAACAAACAACAGGAAATATAAGTACTGAACATAAATAAATAGATGTCTGGAAGAAAAAAGATTTAAAAGTGAGAAATATATTGATGAGTGCTGTTACAGATAAACAACTAGAATATATTGGAGAGTGTAAGACAGTATATGAAATGATAATAAAGTTTGATAAAATATTTTTAACAAAATCTACAGCAATGCAAATAATATGCATAGGAAAAATAGAAGAAGTTAAATTGAAAAATTATGACAAAGTAGAAAATTTCTTTGTGGATTTTGAAACGGCTGTAAATGAATTTAATACAGCTCGTGGAAAATTGAATGAAGCTGAGAAAATGAGGTATCTTATCAAAAGTCTACCACCAAGTTATCGTCATATTGGAGATTTTATAAATGTTAGTCCTGAAGAAGAGCGCACAGTGGAATATGTTAAGTTAAAGACAAAAGAAAAAAAGTATGAATAAAATGGACAATGACAAGAAAAGTAATGTAAGTACTTTTTCAAGAACTTTTTCAAGATATGTGGGAAAGTTGGTCATCGCGAGAAGGACTGTTGGCAAGGCACAGACCACATAGTGAAGTGATAAATTTTTTGATAAATATGTAAAGCTAATAAATCCAATCGGTGTAAAATTACCATGGAAAATTGTTAAAAGCGACCAAGATAGGAACTACGGAATTGTATTTTAAAAATTATTATAATGTAAAGAAAGTAGATTTAAGCAATATATACTACGTCGAAGGTATTAAACAAAATCTGTTAAGTTTCTCGAAGATAGCAGAATGTTGTACAATTATAGCAAAAAATGATAATGCAAAAATTTACAATTATTCCAGAGAATTAATAGCTGTTGCTAAACAAATAGAAAATTTATATTATATGAAAAGTTATGTAACAAAAAGGAATAATAATTATACTTATGTAAATAGTGTCAAGTTACCTGATAAAAAAATGGCATAGGACTTTAGGACGTGTAAATTTGCAATATCTAAATAAATTAGAGAATAATAAATTAGTGGTAGGTTTGCCAGATAACATCGAGAGTATTGAAATGAAATGTGCAAATTGCATAGAGAGTAAAATAGCAAATGTACCATTTAAAAATAATAGATGAGAAAGAAAGGAAATTTTGGAATTAATTCATACTGATTTGAATGGGCCACATAAGACACTAGCTTATGGCGGCTAAAAGTATTTTGTAACTTTTATTGATGATTATAGCACACTAGAATTTTTTGTATTAAAATAAAGCAGAAACGAGTTGAAAATATTTGTAATAGAAGGATAAAAAAAATTACAATGTGATAACGGTAAAGAATATTGGAATCGAGAAATTTATGATTTTGTGAAAAGTAAAGGAATACAATTATTACCATGTCCACCCTACGTTCACGAGTTAAACCGAGTAGTGGAAAGGTATAATAGGTCGGCTATGGACATTGGTAGATGCTTAATTAGAGAGGCTAAGATACATAGAAGGTACTGACCAGAGATTATAAAAACAGTAACTTAGTTAAAAAATCGTACAATTGCGAATACTCAGGAGAATAAAACTCCCTATGAAATATTTTTTGGACCTAATGTTGAACATCTAAAAATCTATGGAAGTAGAGTCTTTGTAAGATTTCCAGAAGCTTTAAGAAAAAGTAAATGGTACGAAAAAGCTAAAGGAGGCGCATTAGTATGTTACACTGAAAATGGTCGATGTTCAAAAGGATACAGAATTTAATGAAACTGAATCTGAAAATGAACATATACAAAATGAAATATATGATAGTGAATCTGAAATAAACGAAAATGATGTAGATGAAAATGAAACTAATCAATTATCTTCTATGTCGACTTTCGAGTCAAATAGAGATAACAAAACAAATTTTGATAATGTTATAAACGACAAAGTAAACGATAATGCAAAGGATACAGAAAATAAAAGTAGAGACAATTCAACGATACAAAGAAAATCTAATGGAAAGAAAAGTCCGGTAAATAGATACGGAAATCCTGTAACTCACTTTATATATGTCATTTATATGAATGCAAATGTACCAAATACATACGATGAGGCGATAAATTGTAATGAATCCAAAGAATGGCAGAAGGCAATACAGAGATAAAAAGTCTAAAGAAAAATGATACTTGGCAAATAGTTGAAAAACCAAAAGATAAAAAGATTATAGATGTAAAATGGATTTATAAGAATAAGAATGATAATACGTATAAAGCTAGATTAGTTGTTAGAGGTTTCCAGCAAAGAGATTATATCGAAAATGTATATTCATGAGTAGCTAAAATGCAAACTTTGAAAATTTTATTGTCATACTGTTGTAAAAATAATTTGTTTGTAGATCAAATGCATGTAGAGACCGTATTTTTGAATGGTTATGTAAAATGTAAAGTATATGTTAATGAACCTAAATGTTCTGAAACAGGTGACAGTAAAGTTTACAAATTGAGAAAAGCACTCTATGGTTTAAGAGAAATTCCGAAAGCATCGTATTGTTATGATCGGGAAATCGAACGTGTGCGCGGTTCGAACATTGTGAACTGCGCACATAACAACGGCGGATCAGCTGTTGTTTATTGTTTGTAAATAGTTTAGTTTTGATTTTAGTTTGACCTTGACGGATGGGTTGAAGTAAAATAAAGTTTCAATGTATTTTTGTAATCGTGTGTTACATACTTATTTATTACCCGAACCCGGATCTAACATTTTTGGGGATTCATCCGGGATATTTTCATCACGTGAAATAATATTGAAGAAAGTTTTTGTGACTATACAACATCATCATGATTCGATCTCCGATAAGAACAAGATTAGCATCACCTCAAAATAATGAGATGTAAACACAAAGAGATACTCAGCCCAGTCTCCAGTTAGCACCACAAGAATTAGCTTCGAAAAATAAAGAACTTAATGCTATTCGTGGAGAACATTTACACCTTCAACAGAAATTGCAATCTGCTTTCCAAGAAAATAGAGATCTCGAGACCCAACTACAACAGAGAAGTGAAGAAGAAATGCAGTTTTCAGCCACTCTTAAAGTTCGTGATAATGAATTGATGGAACAATGGCGGCTTAACGAACAACAAAAAGCTGAACGACTGACGCTGTTACAAAAAATTAAGGACCTCCAAAATGAGCTAAGTCAATTAAAAAATACTCATATACATACACATAATACTTCTAACTCACATACATTAAGACAATTAGTACAGGAAATACCAAAGTAAATCCCGTAGCTGCCAGTAATACTAACTTGACTCAACTAGGGCTAGGTTTAGAAACAAATATTTTAACCTCTAACATTCCACGTAGATTAGATACAAATATTGAAACAGGGTTAGATACATCAAGAGTTTCTGCAGGGTTAATATATAAATTAAAATTTTATAGAACTATAAATTAAAACCAGATGTCTACGATGGAATGACGTTTCTAACAGAATTTTTGAATCCATTTAATCTGATAGCTAGAGCAAATAGTTGGGATAAAAATCAAAAGATGATCGCACTCGCTGTCAATTTGCGTGGAAAAGCAAGAGTAGTTTTAGATAATTTGTCAAATAATGAAGATTTGGATTTTGAAAAATTAATATCGAAACTTGAATTACGTTTTGGTGACAAACATTTATCACCCACGTATTATTCTCAATTCCAAAAAAAAGACAGAAGTCTGGTGAAGATTTTTCAACAGTTGCAAATGACCTCGAAAAATTAGCAGACTTGACATGTTCTGAGTGCTCCGAAGAAACATAAGATAAAATTTCATATGCTCAATTTATTGTAGCAATATTTGACACATCAATTAAGGAAATTCTTCAATTAGAAAGAATCACTTCAATGAAAATTGCTCTTGCACGAGCTATGGAGATAAAAGTTATTCGTCATCAAAAGAAAAAGATACATTTTGCCCGAACAAATAATGTATTCTGAATACTCAAAATTCTAGACAAGATCTTCGAGTTATTCAAAATACATAAGACACAAGCTCAAACATGAAGAAAGATTCAAGACCAAAACAAGATTTAATAGAAATAAGCAAACAGATTTTAGAGAAATAAAATGCTGGCAATGTGGACAAAAAGGACATATTAGAGCATATTGTCAGAATCAATTAAATGTACAGGGAAACTAGGTTATGTTGAACTTAAGGGAACGAGTTCAACAAATTGCTACAAAGCTGCTACAAATTCAAATAATCAATTTTCTCGTTTTTCTGATTTTAATGTTGGAAGAATTAATGGAAATTCAAATAGATTTTACTTTAAAGGTTTTGTGAATGATAAATTTTGCAATTTTAAAATAGATTCAGGATCAGATGTAACTATTGTAAATTAAAAATTTATAAAATCTGAAAATATACGAATTCCTCTTAATACTGAGACTTTGAGGTACCCTACTAGAGAAAAGGTTCCAATAATGTTTAAAACATCAGTTAAAATTCATATAGGAAAATATTCTGTCGATATAATTGTATATATATTGTATAAGAGTCCCTGAGGAGGAGCCGGAGCGGGCTCGAAACGTTGGGCAATTGGGCAATTTGGTGGTGATGGGCAGTCAGATAGTCCTTTGCTAATAAAGTTTTTTTTCCAGGTTTTAATCAAGTTTTTATTTCAGATTCTGTAGGGATGATTATAAACAAGGGCAATCTGACTGCCATAAATATTAATTATTTTAATTTAATTTATAAGACTTTAAGACCGATGGAAAACTTCTCATCAGTTGATAGTAAGTTGCAGCCGACATAAGTAATATATTTTTAATGATATAATTGTATTTATAGGAAACATAACTGATGATTGCATACTTGGTAACGAGTTTTTACATAAAGTTGGTGTTTCAAATTTAATTTATAAACTTTTTGTTGATGTACCAAGTTCAATCAACACTATTACAGATTTTCAAGTATGTGCAAGAATCGTTAATCCAGAAGACAACATTCCTGAAACACTAAAGGAAATCTTCGACAAAAATTCAATTGGACTTGATTCGGCACAAAAGGAGAAATTTGCCCAATTATTAATTAAATTTCAAGACATTTTTGATGACACAAATGTCATCAGAAAATGTGACTTAATTCAACACAACATTGAACTTAATGATCTCCAACCAATAAAACAACCATTACGAAGAGTTCCTTTACATTTGCAAAATGAAGTTGACAAGTTAATTTTAGAAATAAAAGAACAACCCGGATCTAACAGTATGATTGTTTTCATAAATTTATGAAAAAAATGAAATTTACAAGAAGTAAATATGATTATTTATATATTTAAACAACCCAAGCGACGATCCAATATACATGCTAGTTTTTGTAGATTATCTTTCAATTTGATGCAAAAATAAAAATAACGTACATAAAGTAAAAACAAGTTCAATGAAAAGATTTTCAATGAAAGATTTATATGATTCTCCAATGGAAGCAAATTTAAAAATAGAACAAGCTAATGAAATGGACGAAAGAATAAAATACAGAAATTTAATCGGCGAATTATTATACATTAGTGCAGGCACAAGTCCAGATATAACATATAGTGTCAATTATTTAAGTCGATACCAAAGTTGCTATGACCAAATACATTATAAATATGCAATGAGAATTTGAAATATTTATTTAAGACTAAAGATTTAAAACTAACATACTACGGTAATGTAAACAGCGAAGTATTAGACTGTATGGTAGATTCTGATTATACAGGTGATAATGTAGATAGAAAATCTACAACAGGTTTTGTAATTAGATTATATGGAAATTTAATTTTTTGGAAAACGCATAAACAAAGTACGGTGACTAAATGTTCAACCTTTGCAGAACATACTGCTATGTCAGAAGCAGTGAGAGAGATCATGTTTATTCGAAATTGTTTAGTCACACGGAAAACGATCGGGGCAGCAGCACTCTGGGCGCTGAGAGCGCAGCGCTCTCATCAGTTCGGGAATACAGCGACCACACCTCCGACGCAAGTAGTATAACCAACACTATGGGCCGTCACAACAAACTTGACCTCATTCGCAGGCGCCAGCTGGGTTCAAGGTCAAGAAGGCACATACAGACACTGGTGTGTGTGTGTATACGTGTGTGTATGTTTCAGTCGGTTAGTTGATATACATACGTAATCAAATTACATATTGCGTCAGCATATTAAAAAAATTAAAGAGTATCTAATTTCAACTAATTTTTAGACTTTTAATTAAATAATTTAAAACAAAATACTTTTTCAAAAAGTATCCAAATGTAAGCTAGCTTCATTTTGTGGAATAAAATTTAATTTTTCTAAATTACAATTCAGAAATGTAAATTAAAAATTAATGTCTTTAAAAATATAATATGTTGGGATAAGAGAAAGGCAAGGAAGACAAAAAGAAATGTATAGTAAATATATTCAAATTTTTCTATTTATTATCAAATAATATAATATTTAATACATCAACAATTCTTGGTATGTGTAATGATACAAACTGATACAATAAATCAGCAACATCGGACTTAGATAAAGACGCTTGATCTTTTTCTTTACATCGCCTTTCTACGCTAGAAACTATTTCGTGTATTACATCATCATAGACTAAATTTACAATGTTTTTTACAATACTAGTTGTATACAGTTACAGTTGTGCTTCATGCATGAGACTACTTTTAGTTTTAATAAACTCCATAACGTCGCAGGTAAGATATTGTACACTAGTCGCAAAAGAATTCAAATATTTCAGACGAGTATCGATGTACTTTACAAAAAATTCCAATAAATTCTTGGAGACAATCAAATGTTACCTTTTTCATTACTAAACTATGACGAAACCGCTTGATTCGACCAACACCAGGCCTCCTATCTTCTTCAATTTCGATTGCTTTGTCCGGGTGACTTGTGGTGAATTTTAAAGTCCAACCGTTGCCCTAAATTTTCTGGTCCTTTAAACTATTATCAAGTACATGAAAATATTTATCAATGTCGTCGAAACTTATTTTGAATTCTTATCAGTCACCGTATAAAAACGTAACACCTTCAAAGTCATTCGATAATAGTCGAACCACAGTTTTATAGTACTCGTTGCCGAACTTGTCGACGCGCTCGTCGTATTCCTAACCAACAAATACCTTCTTGGTGAACGATTTATTTAAGGCGTACAATATACAAAAGACTTGATGTGGGTGTTGTGCAGCACGTGGTAGGGCCGCCATAGAGATCCGCGTATCTTTACCAGTAGAAAGCGGCTGGTGCCAAAGACTCTGCAGCGATCCTTTAAATACAGCTCTTCCAACCACACACACGGTTAAAAAAGTGCAGACGTTTAAGAAGTAGAGAATGGGACGAGCAAGATTAAACAATGACGCACATGTAGTTGAAACGGTTAAATTTCCATGACACACGTTGATCGTCTTACATTATAACTTCTTTCGCGTGATAATAGAAATGCTGACAATTATAACAAGGTTTTGTGAACATCTGACGAAGCATCCACCGTTACCAATGAAATTTCCGTCAACTTTTTTATAGTGCACATAGCGTCTAACCACGTTATCATTTTTCACCAAGTTGACAGAAAAATTATCCAGAAACTTCTTGCAACCTAAGCCATTACTCATATAACTTAACATAATACAATATTGACCACATACATTGGATGCGTCATTTTGAAATTGTATTGCGTTCCAACGAAATGTTTTACAATTTTTTCGCAAACGGCTTATGTTGGCGGGTACTATAGGCGCTAATTCAAAACTGTCAAAGTATAGACCGTTAGAAGATCTACCGACGTAGGACGCGACCCAATGCATATCAGCTTTGGTATGATCGTCAGCGTTTACCATGAACGACGTCGGTTTGGTCCACACCGGCGGGATTTGATCGGCTGGATTTCCCTCCGCTTTTCTAAATTTGTATGCGTAAAATTTTGGACATCCGGATAAAAACGAGGTTATGTACGTATCGTTTCCATTACTAGCCAATTCGTCCGTGAATTTACCTACCACGCCTGTTAAAGCCACGCCTGTTGTTAAATCGTGCTCGCCACATAAAGAGTTTAGGCATAGTTTTGCGATGATCTTAGACCGGCGTTGTGTTGTATCGTGTCTTTATTTAAACTAATACCTTCGTTGACCTCCAATTCTTTTACGTATTCATCTTTATCCTGGTTGGTCAGACAGCCAGGTGGAAAACCAGACGCCATAGTTTTTTGCGCGAAAAACTCATTAATATATTCGGCAAATATTCCACCGTTGCGTTCTTTTTGATTATATTGCGTCATCTCGTATTGCCAGATCTCGTAAATGCGCTGAATTTTATATCCCAGTTTGACAGTCTCTTTAACCTCCTCAGGCACCCACGTCCTCCGTAAAATACGATTGTTCGGGTCTTAATACGGGCAATATTCTTGGATCATTTGTTCACAACAATGTGCGATATAATGGAAATATTATTTATCATGCATTCTTACCGGTAATAAGGGGTGGTACAGATTTTTCGATGGAAGCACACCACACATTAGTAAGCCGTTCACTCCAGAGATGTCTTCGTATGTTCCTGAGAACTGACGGCAATCTTCTTCACCAACGTATATCGTGAGATGACCAACGGGAAATTTATCTCGATTACAGATATACGGGTACAACGAACATACATCGACGTACTTAATTTTTTCTTCACCTTTGCAATTGAACATTTTAACGGTGTTACCTGTACGCCCACCGGAAAAAGCATCACGCGCATCCAAATGTTTTCGTTTCACGTTAACGACGTTTTCTCGAATAAAGCGCTGAAGCTGATCATCTTAGATGAGTTCAGTGTTAAACTCGTATTCCGATTTCTCAATTAATTTATAATTATTTGATCTTATCTTATCGTTAATAGCTACTGTTCTTTCGTATCTAGCGTCCATCAAATCTCCACTCATCAAAGCTGTATCTCTATTGATCCTGAAACAACGAGGGCATCCGCGCCAAAAACAGCCGTTGAATTGAAGTAGTATGCCCCTGTGATTTTCATTGGCTCGCGGTTGACTGTAGCCATCTACAACTAGACCTTCGGGTAACCTTCTCTTTCCCTCTCGAATGTCCTGCATGTTCGATAAAGCGCCGAAGTATGCGTTTTTCCATGCAGCATAGTCAATGCACCGCTTTTTGAAACTGCTTTTTGCACCATCTATAACCGCGAGGTGGAACGATACCTATTTGATTCTTTTTTAAGAATTTTTTGCGAAACACGCGCATACAAGTCGAAGCCATAGTTGTGCATTCAGCAAATGGATCCACACAAAATTTCGTAAAAGTTTTTAAAAAGGCTAAGCAAGTTAATCTTAAAATTGTTACGTTCTGTTTACAATACTTCACAATTTCGCTTTGAAAATTAAACTCACATCTGTTCGTTGATTGCTCATTATACCACTCCAAAAAACGTTCTCTTTCATTTATGTTCAAACTGTCTGATGAATACACGTCCAAAGGAAGGAGTGGCCCTTCGTATGATTGATTTTTAGATGTGTTAAACAATTGTGGAAAAACACCTTTTTCGATTTCATGTAACCCATAGGCTTTTGGTAAACTACTTAATGGTATGTAAAAATAATTTAGACTGTCTATAAATTTTATATTCGCGATCTCCATTAAGATAATCTTTGATCCATTCATTATAACGGTTGGATCCACGCGTATACTTTGTATTGTTTGACAATGTATTTGAATATAAACTGCGCGTCAAATCCTTGTGCGTTGTGAGCAATGCAAACTATTTTTTTAAGTTGTCGTCTTGGAGATGAAGCAAGATTAATCAACTGCTTCATTGGTTCATCTTTGAATACGTATTCACGAAAGTCACAATGATTGCATCTAATAGAAACGTGATTGATATCAAGAAAATGAGTACACGTTTGCTGCACAACGCACAAATTTGGAACATGGATTTTTCTTTCTTCATCACCTAACACAGGCATCCTCAAAATCGTAGAATAAGAATAAAACATCTCTCACTGTTTCGTTCAATTTAATAGGCTGAATGTAACACAGATGTCCAAGCGGTAACCTTAATTTGCATGTGTCACAATACAATACACCACACTCGTGTTTTACGCTTCGGCGATTTTTTTAGAGAACAATTTTAAAACACTTTTGACATCATTTTATTTTATCACACACTATTATTCTTATTATACGATCCTCTCTTTAAATGATTTTCAACACAATCTTCGCTGAAATAAGTCCTACAGCGCACGGTACACTTTCTAATATTTCCGAACGCAGTGCACGGCGGCGACATCAAACATTTAGAACACTTATTTGTGCATCGATGGTCTTCGAAATACCAGTAACTGTTATTACACAGTATGGAATAACCATTAGTTCAACTAGCTCCAACCAAATTCAGAATAGGTTGATGGTGATTGGAATGTTCGTAGTACATAATTCGTAAAGTGTTAGTAATGCAACCGCATGTGTCCATAACAAAGCGCGTACCATCGTAGAGAGGTGGATAACCGCGGGTAAAATTTCTAAAAGAGTTCACCACTAGAGCTGTAGCACGTATAGCAAAAAGATTTGAAAATGATGAATTTCTTCGAGACCGCAACCTCTTATTGGTACCTGAACATTTGCTAAGTTTAAAAGCTCATCGGTTGCTCCCTTTTGAACGGATCCGTTGTTTCGACGAATAAGGTTCTAATATTCATACAATCTCCCCGTTCGTATTTGACCTCTGATGACATAAGCATAGGCAGTGGCCAAAGTTCGTGGCAAACAAAGATTATCGTCATTTTTAATAGATAAGATGGACTTTTTCTTGACATTTTTCTGACAAGGAAGGTACCCCAAGTGTAAGTCGCCGATTTGGACGATATTGCAATATGTTGTAGTACATTAAAAAATAAGAGACACGTATGTTTTTTACGTGCTGATAGACACTTTAAGGGGGTGAAATCTACCCCTAAAGTTCACCCGCAAAAACAGTTTTTTTCAAATATTTCAAAAACGAATAAAGCTAGTTTAAATGAAACCGACGCCAAAAGTTGTAGAATAAAAAAGACTTAAAAACAGCATTACTTTCAATTTTAAGGGTAGCAACCCCTATTTTTTTTTCAAGAAAACTAAGCTTTTCTCATCAATTTTCAGCTATAAAAATTACAATAAATTATATATCGCCTCAAAACAGAATTCATTTAAAAGAAAATTAAAAAATAAAGTTGACGTGTCTCGTGGTTTTGTCAAAATTATTTTTTAGGGGGTAACTACCCCTTATTTATATTTTGTTCATTATTTCAGAAATAAATAAAGACATCTTAATAAAACCAACGCTAAAAATTTTAAAATAAGAAAGACTTCAAAACAGCATTACTTTCAATTTTAAGGGTAGCAACCCCTATTTTTTTTCAAGACAACTAAGCTTTTTTCATCATTTTTCAGTTATAAAAATTATAATAAATTATATATCGCCTTAAAACTGATTCCATTTAAAAGAAAATTAAAAAATAAAGTTCACCTGTCCCGTGGTTTTAACCAAAATTATTTTTTAGGGGTAACTACCCCTTATTTTTATTTTGTTCATTATTTCAGAAATAAATAAAGATACCTTAATAAAACTAACGCTAAAAATCTTAAAATTAAAAAGGCCATAAATCTGCATAACTTTCAATTTTAAGGGTAGCAACCCCTATTTTTTTAAAGGAAATTAAGTTTTCTATCAATTTTCAGCTATAAAAATTACAATAAATATATCTCTTTAAAAACCATTCCATTGAAAAGATTGACCATAAAATTTTGACCAATAACACAGACAAACGCTATGTAATTTTAGCGCTTTCGGGCAATACGAAATAATAATTTATCATTAATTTTGCAAAATTAGCTTCGTTAAACTACCTGTTTAAACGGATTATTGTAAAGCTTTTTCGAAAAACCAATTTTGACTTGAATTCCACAAGAAAAGTAACATATTTATTTAAACTTTTATATGTTGTAGTTAACCAAAAAACGAAAAATATTTATATTTTTTATCTGTGAATAATACATTTTAAAGGGGTGCAAATCATCCCCGGAAGTTCATTATGTTCTTACTTCCCTTTATTATATTTTATGTATTATTATAAATAGTTCGTCAAAGGCAATCGTACCGTTTTGATACGTGATAAATAAAGCATTAAAAAAAATTAATGTGTGTGTGCGTGTGTGTACGTGGATGTAAGTGATTTTTATGCAGTAAATAAGAGTAATCGCTGATTGTGAATGAGAAAATAATATCTTATTTTTATGTTATTATGAGGCGGATATTTATAGATTGGTGATTTAAATCGTAGTTTCATATATTGGTGGCAAACATTGTATTTATAAATCGGTAGAGTTCCAGTCGTGCAGTGTTGTTTTGTGAAAGTGGTTATTTCTACAATATTGTGGCTGTAATATTGCATCAATTCATTTTTTTTAATGTCAGTAAGACTACAAAACTACAGGTAAATGTCTATTTATATATATGGTCTAATGCATTAATTGTAAGAATTTCGTATCTGTATATAGGCTTTAATAAAATTATAACAGCTTTTCAAAAAAAATTATATTTTGCGTTATTTTTAATGAACATATTAGAAAGTATGTAATTTCGTACATTGTTACATTTTTTGGAGATACATTTGACGTTATAGAGCACAAATAGTTTAAATTGATTTTTCTTTAATTTTAAAGATTTAAAAAATCCTGATTTATAAGTGCATAAAGTATTTTTAATATTTTTACGAAAATTGAAAAATGTATTAAAATATACTTTATTGTGTATACTGTATTGTTTACTTTCTGTTATTAACCAAATTATATACTCCTGATTCAATTTTTAGCCAAAATTGTATACGGTTCCTTTACTATTAGATGTTTTACAAATAATAAATTTTACATACAAATAATAATTTTAAATAACTAAATCTTAATTTTAATAAATCTAAATTAACAGGCATTGTGCAATACATCTTATCGATTACTGTTTACAAATTTTAAAAAAAACTCGAGATTACCTTCTTTTCATTTTAATCAAGCGCTTTAGTAACGAAATATACAGATACGATATTATTAATAGATTCTTAACAGGATGGCCCAAAGTATAAATATTTGTTTTATTTGTATGTGTCGCCTTTTTAAATGCAATATTATTATCTTGTGAAAATATGGTATTTTTTTAATATTTAAACAAATATTTCCCGGTAAAAAGACATTGGTCGCATGATGGCGCACATCAGTAAAAGCGTACAACGTACAACGTACAAAGCTTCCTCATCGAGAAATAGCTATGTTCTCGCAACATAGTAATGTAACATTTAGAGGGGTGACGCATACAAATTAAAAAAATGTTTTTATTTTCAGCATTCTATATATGTGTGTTGTAAAGATACTATTTCTGTATGCAATTATTCTTATAAATGTTTGATTATTTTAGCACTCAAAATGAAAATTAATCCTCTGAATGTTATTAATTTGCTGCTTGCCTATTTCCAAACACTTGATATTGAAGATAGCCCTTATAATATTAAAGAAATAGAAATAAAAGACCATTTCCAAATGATACTGTTAGATTTAATGGAATCGTCTAATAGCATAGATGTTATAATGGAAAAATCGTTGGATTTTCAAGAAGAATATAAAGAAACAGATGCACGTATTGTGGAAGATGTTGATTTACATACACTTCCTTACTATCCTGAATTACCTACGGATCAATGTACGGGACATGAAGAACCATTGAGTTTTGAATACAAAAAAAGGGCTGTAAAATATTGGAGAAGTGGAAAAACAAAAAAGAATTTATCGCTTAAAACAGTTCAAAATAGGTTCAGGAAAGTCAGTTCTGAAACACAGTTACATCGCTGGGCTCACCAAATCAATCAAGGTGGAACTTACCGAGAAAAAATTGTAAGAATTTGCGATTTCACACTAGAAAATTTTAAAGCTGCTACTGAAGCTGGATTAATAATTCATGACAACGATTTAAGAAGATGGGCTCTACAAGCACGAAAATTAATCGGAAATGAGGACGTAAGATTTACAGCTTCAAAACATTGGCTTTCAAAATTTAAAAACACCCATAGAATTGTTTCTCGAAAAATTAATAAATTTATCACAACAAAAAGTATAGAAAATAGCAATGATTTGCATAACAAAGAAGTAGAATTCGTAACAGAAGTCAAACAATTGATTAATCAAATAGGCGCTGACAATACATATAATTCAGACCAGTCTGGTTTTCAGTTGGAAATGCATTCTGGTCGATCTCTTGCTTTTGAAGGAGAAAAGAAATTATAGTGCCTTGTACAGTCGGTCACATCAACAACTCATAGCTATACTGTACAGCCGACAATTTCAGCCACAGGAAAGTTACTATCACCATTATTTTTAGTATTAAAGAAACGAAGCGGAGAATTTGGACCAATTGTCTCACAAAATTTGTTTGTGCCTACAAACGTATATGTTACATCCTCGACATCTGGAAAACTTAATTCAGGTAAAATCACGTTCTATTAATTTCTAAAAATAAAACGTTAATTATTTCGGAAGACACATTTAAATAAAATCAAAATTTGTAGAACTCTTTAAGGCGTGGTTAAAAGAGGTATATTTTCCTAAAGTTGGACCTAGAAGCATGCTGCTAATTGATTCGTGGAGTGGTCATTGTCCAACGATTGTACAGGAAGTTACGCCACACGATAAAACACTACATCTCAAAATGATACCTACAGGAACGACTGGAAACATACAGCCGTTAGATGTATATGGATTCCGCACATGGAAGAACTATGTTAAACATTTTTCAGACCATGTTTTGCTCATAGACGAAGACTTAAATTTACATTTGAGAAATAATATAATTAAATTACAGTCTTTGGTTCATAACCAATTTTCATCTCCACGATATGAAAATCTATTTAAATATTCGTGGTATAAAAGTGGGTATCTTGTGAATCGACCAGGAGATTTCGATGACCCCGTAAGTTTTAGTTTCGGAGATTCCTGTGCAACGCATTGTGAGATCAATGGTTGTAATAATGTTGCAATTGTTAGATGTTCGTGGTGTAAAAAATCTTTATGCTTAAAACACTTTTTTGAAGAATATCATTATTGTACAACTTACAATCCATAATGCCTCGAGCTATTCGACAAACAATTACTTTTTTGAGAATACTTTAAATTTTTTGAAGTAATAGTAATAATAAAACTTGTGTTGTTAAAACAAAAACCATATTTACATTAGTTATCATTTCATTTTGTATTTTTCTGCAACACGTAACTTTAATTTTTATTATTTTTTTGAAAAAAAATTAGTCTCACTAAATTTTGATTATTTACGCAATTTTTTCAGAAAAAAATAATAAACACATTTACCCTCCCTGCTAGACAAAGTTAGTAGAAGTCGATAAAAATCGATAAGTTTCACCATTGAAGTCAATAAAGTCTCTTAATTTCCTTAAAAAGAGAAAAATAGGGGTTCCTACCCTTAAAATTGAAAGTGATGCAGATTTGTGGCCTTTTTAATTTTAAGATTTTTAGCGTTAGTTTTATTAAGGTAGTTACCCCCTAAAAAATAATTTTGGTTAAAACCACGGGACAGGTCAACTTTATTTTCTTAATTTTCTTTTAAATGGAATCAGTTTTAAGGCGATATATAATTTATTATAATTTTTATAGCTGTAAATTGATGAAAAAAGCTTAGTTTTCTTGAAATAAAATAGGGGTTGCTACCCTTAAAATTGAAAATAATGCTGTTTTGAAGCCTTTCTTATTTAAAATTTTTAGCGTTGGTTTTATTAAGGTATCTTTATTTATTTCTGAAATAATGAACAAAATATAAATAAGGGGTAGTTACCCCCTAAAAAATAATTTTGGCCAAAACCACGAGACAGGTCAACTTTATTTTTGAATTTTCTTTTAAATGGAATCAGTTTTGAGGCAATATATAATTTATTGTAATTTTTATAGCTGAAAATTGATGAAAAAAACTTAGTTTTCTTGAAAAAAAAATAGGGGTTGCTACCCTTAAAATTGAAAGTAATGCTGTTTTGAAGCCTTTCCTATTTTAAAATTTTTAGCATTGGTTTTATTAAGGTATCTTTATTTATTTATGAAATAATGAACAAAATATAAATAAGGGGTAGTTACCCCCTAAAAAATAATTTTGGCCAAAACTACGAGACAGGTCAACTTTATTTTTTAATTTTCTTTTAAATGGAATCAGTTTTGAGGCGATATATAATTTATTGTAATTTTTATAGCTGAAAATTGATGAAAAAAGCTTAGTTTTCTTGATAAAAAATAGGGGTTCCTACCCTTAAAATTGAAAGTGATACAGATTTGTGGCCTTTTTAATTTTAAGATTTTTAGCGTTAGTTTTATTAAGGTAGTTACCCCCTAAAAAATAATTTTGGTTAAAACCACGGGACAGGTCAACTTTATTTTTTTAATTTTCTTTTAAATGGAATCAGTTTTAAGGCGATATATAATTTATTATAATTTTTATAGCTGTAAATTGATGAAAAAAGCTTAGTTTTCTTGAAAAAAAATAGGGGTTGCTACCCTTAAAATTGAAAATAATGCTGTTTTGAAGCCTTTCTTATTTAAAATTTTTAGCGTTGGTTTTATTAAGGTATCTTTATTTATTTCTGAAATAATGAACAAAAAATAAATAAGGGGTAGTTACCCCTACAAAATAATTTTGGCCAAAACCACGAGACAGGTCAACTTTATTTTTTAATTTTCTTTTAAATGGAATCAGTTTTGAGGCAATATATAATTTATTGTAATTTTTATAGCTGAAAATTGATAAAAAAAACTTAGTTTTCTTGAAAAAAAGAAATAGGGGTTGCTACCCTTAAAATTGAAAGTAATGCTGTTTTGAAGCCTTTCCTATTTTAAAATTGTTAGCATTGGTTTTATTAAGGTATCTTTATTTATTTATGAAATAATGAACAAAATATAAATAAGGGGTAGTTACCCCCTAAAAAATAATTTTGGCCAAAACCACGAGACAGGTCAACTTTATTTTTTAATTTTCTTTTAAATGGAATCAGTTTTGAGGCGATATATAATTTATTGTAATTTTTATAGCTGAAAATTGATGAAAAAAGCTTAGTTTTCTTGATAAAAAATAGGGGTTGCTACCCTTAAAATTGAAAGTAATGCTATTTGAAGGCTTTTTTATTCCACAACTTTTGGCGTCGGTTTCATTAAGTTAGCTTTATTCGTTTTTGAAATATTTGAAAAAAACTGTTTTTGAGGGTGAACTTTAGGGGTAGATTTCAGCTCCTTAAAGTGTCTATCAGCACGTAAAAAGAATACGTGTCTCTTATTTTTTAATGTACTACAACATATTGCAATATCGTCCAAATCGACGACTTACACTTGGGGTACCTTCCTTGTGAGTTAGCTGTGTGCGACCACGTCCTACTACACCTCTCACAGTTGCACAGCTAACTGACAATCTATCACGAATATCAAAATTATTTTCACTTCGAATTGCATTTCATAGCAGTCCCCAAGGTCTTCTACATTGAAATCTTTAATCGGTCTAAATGAAAGCCATAAAGGACCATGATTGAATCGTTCACTATTTATCGTTACTCCTATAATATCGATAGCCTCCCTGCGACTACAGACTTGTCTATGTAAATCCTTTAAACAACCTTCGAACCACATATAAATGTTCTCGTTTGTCGGTGGGCCGGCTAGTCTTCCTCGTATCTCCCGTCCTTCATAACAAAAGCGTTGATAGTGTCGTGTTGTTTCGCTTTCCACGATAAAGCATGGCCTCGATCCTTCACCATGCTGTAAGTAATTAGCTGTGAAATAATTATTTTCATTTTTTATTTTTTCATCTTTATATTTTATTTTTTATTTTTTGAAAATAATTAAAAATGTTATATACCCTTACTAGAGTCAGAATCATACCCTTCCTAGACACATTCGTCGTCTGATGTTAAACTATCCGGCTTACGCTCAAAATGAACGTCCGCAGAGTAGCGGCCGTGAACGCGACAATTAATAAAGAATGTCATAGTCAGGAGCTTTTAGCACGTGAGTGTAATTCTATAAATTGAAAACATAATGGTCCACATGACAAGATGCGATTTCGACGACTGTAAGTTATGACTAATTCGAGGTAAGACGATATAATGCGACAGCAGAGAGCCCACGTGCGATGAGATCATCCTTGGCAAAGTCGGCCGGTCGGCTGTCAGTCGTGAATATTGTCTTGTGACGTGAACATCTCTGCCGCAAAGTATCATAAGTGTATTGTGGAGATTCTGAAGTGCGCCATGTGCCTCTTTTGTGCCCCATGCAAATGCTGTGCGCGAGTACGTTATGTAGATAGTGGTTCAATACAAAAATTCGAGTATACAGTTCCACGAAAGTGTCGCGAAAGTGTAATCTATGATGAAGTGGTCTTATGGGATGTCCATGAAGTTACGGTTTTTCCATTTTTCTAAACCGTGCACGCATGAGTAGACACTGCGCGAGGGCATTGGTCCCTCGCTGCGCAGTACAGAGGGGCTATATACAACAATTGCAAAAAAAACCATAAAAACCCCATGGATCTGAAAATTTTTTATGTAGGTACACTTGCCATGATACAGAGAGGCTATACACAAAAGTTATAAAATACACCATAAAAACCCCATAGACGCTCCATAAGACGATATATTCATGAATCATGTATCATTAGCTTCCAAAATCCGATAAAATATCGAAAAATCCCATGAATCTGAAAATTTTTGTGTAGGTGCACTTGCCATGGTACAGAGAGGCTATATGCAAAAGTTATGAAATACAACATAAAAACGCCAAAGACACCACATAAGACCATATAAGACCATATATTCATGAATCATGTACCATTAGCTTTCACATAACTACTCTCTCCCTCTCTCTCTCTCCTCTCTGTCGCTCACGCTCTCGCTCTCTCTCTCTTTCTCTCTCTCTAATATGCTTGTGCGCGCGTGTGCACATAAACACACCCACACACAAACACACACGTAGTATGGATTTCGCTGATGCAGCGCTATGGGCCGTGTCGTGTGTCTGTGTGTGTATATCTGCGCGTGTGTGTGTGTGTGTGTGCCTTTCTCAGCGCTATGCGTCGTCGTGACTTTGACCTTGACCCCAGCTGGCGCCGGCGGTTGGGATCACGTTTATTGCGACGGCCCATAGCGCTGGGTATACTACTGGCGTACTTTCATCCCGAGTTGGGACTGCTTCTATCCCGGTCACGTATTTCTAATGCATGAGGCTGCTGTTCTGCCGGATTGAGGCAGCAGCGCTTCCGAATTGGAAGCACTGCTTTCCCAATCGAAGTGTAGCAGAAGTCCACTCGTTTGACACTGCAGCTGTCTCTATAGAGAGCGCTGCAGTCCCAACGGTTTTTCCGTGTATTTATGATGTATGAAGATATAGCTCAGGTGCAATTGCGATTGCAAAATTCGGTAACTTTACAAAAAATTCAAAGCACATCGAAGTGCAGCATCACTACATTAATCAAAACTATGAAAATGGAATAATCGTTGTTCTAAAAATTGACTTACAATTTAATTTAGCAGATATGTTAACTAAAAGTTAATAAACTAGATAAATAAACTAGATAAATAGTATATTACGTACCTCGGCCGGGAAATAGGATATTACATTCGCGGGTAGATTGCCACGCGAAAATGATATTCTATTTTCCGACCGAGGTGCATATACTATTTTTCTTCATACTCTGGCTCGAAAGTTCACCAAAAACAGACACGTTTTGCGGCAGGAAAATTTCAGGTTATAGTCACGTCATATACTGAAAACACGCGACTGTAATATGCAACTTTCGGGCCGCAAAACGCGCATGTTTTGGCGAACTTTCGGCCGGGGTATGTTAAAAACAAAATTTTTGAAAAATAGAAAAGCGTTGAGAGCGATTTAAATAACAATATATGCGAATCCGAAAGTCGTAATTTTGACAAAATTGTTTTTATAAAAGATCAAGATTACAGATTTAAGGAGGCGTGTTGGATATAGTAGTAAATGTTATATCTTGATTCACTGGTATCAAATCCTCTGCAACTCGAAGTGAAATTCAGAGTGTGGAGGTCAGGTAGAATTATAATATATTACAAATTATTTATATATATTAATTTATTTATTTATTATAAAAGTGCGCCTTAGGGAACGATCCCTTTACTAGAAACCGCACATACAACCACACTCTGAAATACACACTCAAGCGAGTGTAAAGAAGACTTGAAGCGGAACGAGAATCCAAAATGGCGCAGAATTTAGAAGAAGTTATCAGAAATTGGTGCCAATGTTTGACGGCAAAAGAAGTAGATGATCATCTTACAGACACTGTATATGAAAACCAGTGGCTCCTAGTTTATCAAGATGAACAGAATGTCGCAGTGGCCACTTATACGAACCGGAGGATTTTTAAATGGAAGAAGGGCAGAACGAATATTCCCTGCTCATAAAGAGAGAAAACCTCAGGGTTACGTCCTTCCAAAAAAACAGCACAGAAGACATTCTACCAGTATAGGAGAACATAACAGGTGAATCCCTGGATGAACCACACCTGTTAACCATGTTGGCAGAAGACGATGCGACAAAAGCCAACCTTGAGGCAATAAGGTTGGCAATAAAAGAAACCGTGCCGCCACAGCAGACAGAAAAAGAGACAACAGGCGGAAAAACTACAGAAAAACCGAACCAGCAGGACTCTGGCAACTTAGTAAACCAGAGTTCCGTGGTAGATGACACGACGCTTGCACAGTTTTCCGAACCGATGGCAGCGATGACATCTGCATCCGGCATGAAGTTTCTGGTGCCAGAAGCCTTTTTAGAGTTCTGCGGTAAAATGATACAGGAAAACAGAACCTTGCGTGCAATCGTCGCAACGCAAGGAGCAGCATATAGCACCAGGATAGAAGACGACCGGTCGAGACCAAAGTGGGAACATGTGCGCCTACAAGACACATACACGTGTCAGTACCATGTCGATCCGAATCGGGACGGAGCATCAACCCCCGGGCGCATTTAGGTGACAGGGCCCAGCCACTGTTCTCGAGGAATGAAACCTCCGAGATCCTCGGCGCCAGTGGAGTCGAAGATTCGTCGTTAAGAAGGCGAATCTTCCCCATTGTTAACGTCGGACTCACTGTCCGAAAGTGGAACGTGTCTTACGCAGGCGAAAGAGGCCAGAGTATAGAAGTTTTCTTAGAAAAAGTGGAAACGTGTCGTGGATCAACCAGCCTGACGAAAGCTGAGGTGTTTCAAGCTCTGTCTGAGCTCTTGAAAGGAGTTGCAGCCATGTGGTACCAAGTCGAAAAACACAGATGGAACACATGGTCAGACATTGGTTCAGCAGCTCGTCGTTGGTATGGAACCGGAAGAGGTTATCAACAGCGGTTATTAGCCGAAGCGATAGCCAGGACGCAAGAAGATGAATTGCCGAAAGACTTAATAACTTGCCTCCTGGTAATAATCAGGAAGATGGAGCCAATTCCGAGCCAGAAAATGCAGCTCGATATGCTGCACCGGAATTTAAGGCTGGAACTCCAGAAGCTGGTGAGTAGAGCTGTCTCCCGTGACATCAACGAGTTATAAGAGATGGCACGCGCAGCAAAGGTGACTCTCGAAACGGAAAGGCTTTTCCGACCTCCATCGCCTCCGGATTTAACTATGTTACCAGAGGCGGCGTACAAAGCAGAAGCCTCAAAACCTGTGAAGCCAAAACTCTCCAGTGTGGGAACCGGAGTGTATGATAGTTTCGCAGGCCAGGAAACGACTCCAGATCTGTCGATACTGGCGGGGATTTCGAGGTTAGAAGCTGGATTGAATGAGATGAGAAGCAAATAGAACCCTCTCCAGTTCGGCAGCAATCCTAGAAGGAAAGGCGATCATCGCCAAGATAAGGGAAAATCGCCACCGGCAAAACCTATCGAGGGGAAATGCGAAGGGAAACGACCCTCATCCGGTGGCGGCAAGAGAAATGAAGGTGGCAGAGAGACGAGCAACAAAACCAGCGGACCTGCCGAGCCGATTAAGTGCTGGGGCTGCGGCAGGATAGGATATCGCCGCTCGTTTTGCCCCGAGTGTTCGGGAAATGAGAACCGGCTCGATTAAATGGGTCCGAATCCGCCGAGACCATGAAAGAGGCCCCGAAAGTGTCAAGTAAGAAGGTAGAGCGACCAACTAATCTGGTAGTGACCAATAGCCAGCTGAAGACCGAGCAATGCTCAGACGAAGTGAAAGTCGAGCAGAGGAACACTTCCGTGAAGGAGCTCGAACCCAGCTCCAATCAGATCCCAGTACAACCCGACGAGTGGCGCACAGTGTGGCATTTCGACTTGATTTGTGTCAAAATCATCTAACTTTTTAAAAAATAGATAAAAATATTAGATAAAAGGGATTTGACAGATAATGTAAATACTTAATACAGGAATATTAAGTAATAATATTGTTAATAATAATTAATATTGTGGTCCATAAAAAAGTTTTTTGACCTTGAAAATGTAGGTCAAACTTCCGATTTTTCGGACAAAATTTGTTTATCACAGTCTACAGCTTGATGAACATTAATTTTTCAAATACTCTACATGTTTTTAAATATAAGGTGGACGGGAAATCTATACTCAAATTTGGTAAGGTCCTATTTTGCGAACTTCAATGAAATATATCTTTGAGAAATAAATTCTTCGGCAAAATATTAAGATAAAAGTATCATACTTCGAAAATAGAAATTGACGGCGACCTTGACTTGCTATTTATTGTTACTAATATAAAGAAGAACAAAATTTTAATTTCATATATATGGTTACAATCATTAGACGAATGCATTTCTCAAGGTCATTTAATGTATCCTTTTTTTGCTTCTCCTTAGAGGAAGCTTTGTGATAGTAATTTTTTGAATTATTGTAATAACATGTTATAATTGTTTTTTGAAGTGTTAGGAATCAAAATACATAGTTTTTGAAGAATATCTGTTATATGGATGAATGTGAGTGCGTGCGTGTGTGTGTATCTGTGTGTGTGTGTGTGTGTGCGTGAGTGTATTTGTGAGTGTCTGTATCTGCATAAGTGTGTGTGCGTGCGTGCATGCGTGCGTGTTTATGTGTCTGAACGCTTGGATCTCAGCTTCTACTGAACGAATTTTAATCGTTCGCGGCTCATCTTTTTGATTTTTGATTGCAGGTCGAAAATCCATTTTGTGTTTCGTAGATTCGTTTTTGTTTTATGTTGAATTGTCGATTTTCGAACAATTAATTTTTGCGTGTTTTTAATGATAGGATTGAGATATTGAAATCGGATGAAAAGCGTTTTAAGAAGCATAAAAATACCTATATTTTCCAAAAAAAATTTACATTGACTATTACGGGTCATTTTTTATTAACAAAAACTAGTTTTTTTTTCAAACTTATAACTCCCAAACTAAATGGTTAATTTTTTCCAAAAAACCATGATAATGCAGAATATGAATAGCTACAATCTTTAAAAATTTAAATTGATTTTATCGACTAGTTTTTTAGTGAAAAATTAAACATTGAAAAAAATAAGTTTTCCATGTTGTACGATTACGGGAGTAAAATTGACTTAATCGCTTTGAAATTTAAATATTAATGAATTTTCAAATCATTGAAAAAATATGTAAAATGAATAAACATATTTTCTTTTTGAACTATATACTATACATATAGGAACGATAAATTAATTTGGAGAAAGCTAAGTGCCAATGAATTGGTAGCGATTTTGATTTTTTTAAACCATTTTCGATTTGACGCTATTTTCTAGGTTGATAAGATTACTTTTTTAAACCTTTTTCTTTGCTAGAATCAATATGAAAAATTTACTAAAAGTGATTCTAAAAATGTAACAATTTTTATTTATTAAGTTTAATAAAAGCTTCTTTAAGTATTAATATTTTTTAAGGTTACTATAATTCTTTTCTATTTTAAAACGTAACTATCGTATATTATGTGTGTACATGGATATCAAATGAAAATAAATGAAACAATGAGAATAAAATATTTTTTTGTATAAAAAGATATACGTATTACACATATTTCATGTTTGGCAACAGCGCCAACACCTCAGCGCCAAACTAACACAAAGAAGAAGAAGAAGATACTTCATGATAAGATATTATTTTTTGTGTCCATATACAATATTTAATTTACAGCTTCCAAAGGTGAATAAACATTTTATAATACATGAAAATCAAAGAAGAAAAAAGACATTTAATTTGAGTTAATGATTGTTATTTTTATTAGTAAAAAATAACAATATATTAGGGTATCCGTTATTTACCAATTTTAATTTTAGTCACATACCTGTTGAGAAGTCATTTCTTTTATAAAAAAATGAATTTGACGCCCGCCAGAGTTTGATTCATTAAAAATTCGCGTGCCTCTGAGTACTTATTGTTTTCCCATGTTATTTAAATGGAAATGTGGTCATTTTAGTGTTTTCTTACCTTCTAAAATTTTGTATACCAAAATCTATATTTTCGACTATTTAAAATGATTCTAAAATGGCATATTTGAATGTACAAATTTATATATATAAGGAATATAAAGTTTTGAAAATTTTGAATCGATTATTGCAATCCAAATTCACATTTTTTAAAAGAATTTTCATGTTATTTTCTTCTTTTATCGCTTTATATATTTTGTTATAACAACAAAATATTATTTGCTTTTTTTCATCTTAAGTCTAATTACTACTAAATACTAATAGAAAAATAAAGACTTTTCGATACTAGTGCGAGAGAGATAATTCTTGTTTGTCGCCCGAGCGAAGCTAGGATGACAATTACATGAGTCGAGAATCACCTCTCGCATGTGTATTGAAAAATATTTTTAAAACAACGGTTGGAAAGTTTGAATTTGCGCAAGCAACAGTAGGTAAATTGGATAATTTACATAGTTAAGATTTCTCTAAAGCTCGCTAGTTCACATCATTCAGGTGTTTTTCAATGATATCTTGGAGAAATAAGATTTATAGCTGAATTTTGGAAGTCTTTTAAGAAGACAGACTAACAATATTGAAATAATATTGAAACAGTATTGTCATAATATTATAAAAAGTAAACTTTTTAGACAATTATAATTATGTGTAAAAATAATAATATTGATCATAATAATAAAATCATTTCAACCGGTTTGCTTCGTAAATATTAATAACTTAGTTATTATTTGAAATATTATTTGAAAAATCGAATATTTGAAATTGAATAGTTTTATTTAATGTTACTATTCATGACTTTTTCAAAATTAATAAATTACTTGTAACTGAAATGTAAAAACAGAAAAAATCCGCTTTTTCGCCGTCGCGACGAAAATATTTAATAATATTGATTTTGATCAAAGCAGCTAGTTTTTGTTAGGGTTTAATTGTTATAAAAATGGCAAAACTGTGACTCAGATATTAATTTTTTTAGTTCATTTAGTCAGTGAAGGATTCTTCTTAGTATAAGCAGCATCGACATGGCTTCAAAACAGCAGCAAAATTTATATTTAATTAATAACATTATAACACACATTAGTGGTAATAAGTTACCGACTAATAAGGAAATTCTGCAATTACTTTTTTATCACAATCGTAATTTAAATAAGAATATACAGAATAGTATGACTGATGTATTCAACGAAGTACGGACATTTTGGGATAGGGCAAAAATTCCAATTATTACAAGGACTAACTGCGTTGCCAAAATAGATAGATTATACAATGAATATCGTCAATTACAAAAAAACAGAAATAAAGTTTGTATCAAGGAAATTGAAAATGATTTTGTTTTGAGATTGAATATGCTTTTTGATATTGCTGCAAAAGATGTTATAGAAAAACTTGATGAGCCTTCAAAGATTTTTTTGTTAGGCCAACGATCAGCACATCGTTTTGGTTTTCTTCCGTTGAAATCGCAAGGAGTTTCTACAAAATTAGGTAAGAAGGATAATCAAATGAAGTAAAAAATAAAGTGGCAGTTCTTAACCAAAAGGTTATGTTTATAAGAGTCCAAATTAAATACTTATGAAAAACCTATAAAACTAATGTAAGCAAACAGAATCCATTCTTACAATAATTAACACTGAATATCGAATTTGCTTATTCTATTAAACTTTATCTTTATTTTTATTAATTTTTTTACATTTTTACCAATAATTTTTTTATATTTTATATTTTGATAGACTTTAAATAATTGTATTGGCTTTTTAGTGAAATATTTATTAGTAAAATATTTTTTCTGATAATTTTGGCATCGAAGGTTTATACCTCTAAGACTCCCTTAAAGAAATATATTATTGTAATTTCATAAGTATAAAAATTAAATTATTTTATATACAACTTTTTTGATTATAACAGATGAAAACGATGAGGAAGGTGAAACTAATTTAAATTTACTGACTGAGGAGGTTCCTCATTGTTCACAAAGACATTTCAAATCAGCTACAGATGAAAGCGATTTGTCCCAGTCATCTTGTAAGTTACTTAACTCATTACTAATCATTATGGTATTTGATATTCGTTTATTATACAAAATAATCTTTTTAACTGATGGTTATTCAGGTAGAAGTGAGCAGCCGACTTCAATTGAAAAAAATTGTAGTGAATCACAGTTTAATGAAGGATCCTTTATATTGGAACTGCCCGTTATTATGAGTCACAAAACTTTCGAGGTTCAATTGACGTAATGACAGAGAAAGTTGTATCTGTTCTAGATACCTGTCAAATTTCTTATGGAAAATCAGTACATTTGATTAGTACCATAGCTGAGAGTTTAGGCCATAATAATGATGAATTAATATTGAACAAATCTTCTTTTCATGAAAAGCGAAAAAAAATTCGCGAGGAAACTGCAAAAAAAATTAAAATACTTTTTGATTATACCCAAATAAATGCTGGCATAGTACACTGGGACGGAAAAATAATACCAGACTCGATATCCTGCAAACGCATCGATAGATTGCCTATAATTGTGAGTAGTGATGAATGCGAGAAAATAATAGATGTACCTGCCTTAGAAAATGGAAAGGGAGTAACTATAGCAAAAGCGGTTTATAAGGCATTATATGATTGGGGCTTTACTGATTCCATAAAAGCATTATGTTGTGATACAACCGCGTCAAACTTAGGCTGTTTGAATGGGGCTGCAGTTATTTTGGAACAATTACTGAATGATAGTTTCTTATATTTACCTTGTCGACATCATATTTACGAACTTATATTAGCTGAAGAATTTGCGCAAAAACTTCCAGGTACAAATGGTCCCAATGTTCTTTTATTCAAAAGATTTCACGACTCTTGGGAATAAATCAACAAAAGTAAATATAATAACGGATTGGCAGATATAGATCCAAATCTCTCAGGTAAATTAGATGAAGTTACAGGATTCATTGATACTTGCCTAAAACAGTCTTTACCTCGTGATGACTATAAAGAATTACTACTATTAAGTAAAATTTTTCTTGGTAAATCATGTACGGAAGTCAAATTTTACAAACCCGGAGCATACCACCATGCCTGCTGGATGGCTAAGGCCATATATGGGAACGTCCAGCAGAAACAGGCCACCGAGCGCGCGCGGTGCCTTTTTTCGCGTAAAAGGCGCTCTGTTTAACTCGCTCATAATCGTATGCTGCGTCTTCGAAAAAAAAATCAAGGACCTATATCGATAGATTTTTTTCTACTCTTTCCAATTGCGCCATTGTTTTTATTGCGAAACGCGTTCTTCCGGACGAAAACTCAAGTTGAATATTGAAAGCCATTTTTCTCAAAGTATATCATGTTTTTTTCAAAATAAACTACACCATTGGAAAGTACAACTCTTAAGCTTCAAAACCCTATCTTGGAGAAGTTGGAGAAATAAAGGGTTTAAAAGTAACAACATGAAAAAGACAGCGCCGAGGGTCCGCGCGAGCCCCTCGCGCCCGTGCGTACGGCACGTTTAAGTGCACGCTCTATTCAATTCGCTAATAATCGTGTACCAAGTCTCTGAAAAAAGAACTAAGCACATATATCGATAGATTTTTTCCTGCTCTTTCCAATGGTGCTATTATTTTTATTCCGAAATGCTTCCTTCTAGTTGAAAATTCCATTTGAATGTTTAAACTCTATTTTTACAATAAAATATCAGTCTTTTCTTCAAAATGAATTATATTCTTCAAAAGTACAAGTCTTAAACTATAAAATATTATATTTTTAAGTTGAATCATGAAAAGTTCAAAAATAGTAAGATCAAAAAGACAGCGGCTGCCCGAACTTTTTACGCTATGCTCAAGGGCGGATTAATACACGCGATGTGCTATTTCGCCCTTTCTTTTTTGTAAATATAAAATGTTTTGTAACTTACAATGCCAATGCGTGGACATAATTTTGTGGATCTAGTTGTAACAGTTAGTATAATATTACAATGAACTTTGTTCATTTATATAACAAAATTTGAAAAACATAATATATTAAACATAAAGATATCCATGAACGCACTGAAAGCAGTGAAATTCGGAATAAAAATAATAGCACCATTGGGAAGAGCAGGAAAAAATCTATCGATATATGTCCTTAGTTCTTTTTTCAGAGACTTGGTACACGATTATTAGCGAATTGAATAGAGCGTGCACTTAAACGTGCCGTTTTCATGTTGTTACTTTTAAACCCTTTATTTCTCCAACTTCTCCAAGATAGTGTTTTGAAGCTTAAGAGTTGTACTTTCCAATGGTGTAGTTTATTTTGAAAAAAAACATGATATACTTTGAGAAAAATGGCTTTCAATATTCAACTCGAGTTTTCGTCCGGAAGAAAGCGTTTCGCAATAAAAACAATGGCACCATTGGAAAGAGCAGGAAAGAATCTATCGATATAGGTCCTTGGTTTTTTTTTCAAAGACGCAGCATACGATTATAAATGAGTTAAACAGAGCGCCTTTTACGCGAAAAAAGGCACCGCGCGCGCTCGGTGGCCCGTTTCTGCTGAACGCTCCCATAATCAATAAAAATTTATTTTTTTAGAAAACAGTTTCAGCTTACAGGCCGGGAAAAATGTTGCCTTTTATCTGTTTGTTTATTCGTTATTTTTGTTTATATTACAAATTGGTTTACTGCTCCACTTGCTGTAAAAGCACCGATTAATGATTTACAGTTTGTAAAAGAACTTTATGACTATAAAAATCTTGATCAACAAATAGCAGAAGCGACTTTACGAAAAATAAAAAATCATTTATCGTATTTAAATCCAGAAATATGCACTATTTCGTTTTTTGATGAAGAAATTTCCGTAGGTACAAAGTTGATAATGTTTGATGCAGTAAAGCGTAACGTAGAGACTACCAGTGAAATTCCTAAGCGATTTTTTATTAACAGTATTCTTGATGCTTACAAGTAATGTTTTAATCGATAAATATATAAATTTCTTACCCTTGAATCATTCTTTTATTCCTTATATTCTTTATGATTTGATATTCATTCTATCACTTACATCAGAATGTGAATAAATAAAGTGGAGATTTATTCATTCAAATTATTAATTCGGCTTACAGCATGTTTTTCAATATTATTCGGGTAATGAGATAATACACAAAATTGTGCTCTACACTGTTTGATGCAGAATGATACAATATAGAAAACTTTTTAAAAACTTATCTCATAACTGCATTCCGGCCATGGAGCAATATTTTCTGTATGTGCCTCTTATTATTAAGAGTGTCCTATATTGCTGCATATATATTATCACACTATTTTACTTGACTTTTCTTGACTTTTGTGTTTACTTTTTCAGAATTTCATACACTATTGAAATATATATTTGTAAATATATTGTCTTCTTGTAGACAAACAGTATAAATAGAAACTATGACATTGCCTCAGCTTCTGCTTCTGCTACTGTTGACAGTTGAAATATTAAAAATTATGGGGTGATTCTGCAATGAAACCCTATGTAAAACTTTAATTGTGATAACACCGATTCTTTCTAGAAATACATTTACAGCTGCTTCTACAATGCCTATTTAAAAGTAATATATAAAAATAATTTGAATATTTCGGTTCATTCTAATTATGTGATTAAAAAGTTTGTCTATATTCTTAATTCATGCTGATACTTATGAAAATATTAGAGAAACGTTAAAACAATGATTATACCATTGTCATTAGTTTTTATAAGAAAAAAATAAATGTCTGTAGACAATATAAAAATGTAATTCAAGCATTTTCTAATGTCTTTTTGTTTGAATTAGCTGCCACAAATCGATTTACCTTGCTCTTATTTTTATGTCATAACTATGACAATTTTTATTTGTACACAAAAATAGACTCGCAACATAACAAGCCGAGGTGTACCAAAATATAATAATTTTGAAAGTGTATCTTGGTGTCAATAATCTTTAATTTAAATTATTGTGTAATGCGGTTTTTTGTATTTGACATATAATTGATAATGCCATTAATGACTTGCTTTTTTGTCCATTACATGGTACAAACTACAGGTTATTCTCTGCCAACAGACAGGTGTAAGCTGTGACTTGGTGCTTCCCAGTCACTGAAGAAGACGCGCGAACGTACACATACACGTGTCTATCTCGCGCTCTAATACCCTTCCCCTCCGCCCGCGCCCATATACAGGTAAAGTTGCGGCCAGCAGCCGCGGATACACGGACTTAGTCCGCGCGCCAAACATCGCCGTCGCTGCGCGCGGTTGCCGCTGCCGCCTACGTCGGAGCCTGCGCAGTATTGGCAGTACCGCTGCTGCGCACGACACTGCGAGCCCCAATCGCCTGCGTAGCCGTAAGCGAGAGCAGCTGAGCGCCGACGAACCAACCCGAGGTTACCGACGCGCTTGCCGGTCGACTGCCGGCCGGCACTTATCTCGCCGCGCGCGTGCTATCGACAACTCCCCGCGTGCAACAGGAATGCCGTTGTGCCGTTCAGGTGTCAAGTGTGCAGATGTAAGAGAGAGAGAGAGAGAGGGGGGAGCGTGCGTGCGTGCGTGCGTGCGTGTGTGAGTGAGTGTGTGCGTGTGCGTGTGCGTGAGCGTGTGCGTGCGTGCGTGCGTGCGTGTGTGTGTGTGTGTGTGCGTGTGTGTGTGTGTGTGTGTGTGTGCGTGTGTGTGTGTAACGCAATGTTCAGGGACCATTCAGGGCGGTTTTGATATAGGGAGATTATTTCTTTAGACACTTCTTCCGCAACTTTGGTACTAAAAGCGGGCGCCGTAGGCGTCGTGGTGTTCGTCAATACCCTGAGAGACGTTTGTAATGTAAACAATGGCGGCGCTTAGCGCCGCCCTTACCTCCTTATACTGCGGAACAACTTCTATACAGACAAACCCTAAAAAATCCCAGAATATTGCACAATGCATATATATATACTAGGGGGGCTCCCCCCTTCTCGCTCCGCTCGCCAACCCCCATTCTTAGTGTGAGTTGTTAAAAAAAATATTATAGCAAAAGCTAATACAACTGAAAATCGTTTTCTAAAATATGTGTAAACTGAATTTTGTTTTTAAAAATGGTTTTTCTCTAAATTTGCTAGATAAGCTCGAATAATTGTGTGGAGGGATCGGTGGAAGGGGCGTGGACGGGACGTGGATGGGACGTGGAGGGGGGTGGAGGAAGGTGGTGGGAGTTGGAGGGGGTGATGGGGCAGACACCCTTCAAAATAACGTAAAATTTGAAAGAATTTCACCGTAAAAAGTGGAGGGGAAGTGGAGGGGAAGTGGTGGGGAAGTGGAGGGGGTGGAGAGGGGTGGGGAAAGTATAGGGAGTGGTGGGGGGTGGATGGGGTAGGTACCCATTTTGAGCCTTACAGCTATATAGTATAGCAGGGAGGTTTATGGCGTCCAACACTGTATATTAGTACCTACAGCCCAGAGTTCCACAGTATAAGTGGGTAAAGGCGGCGCTGCACGCCGCCATTATCTACAATAATACCATCTCTCAGGGTATTGACTAGCACCACGACGCCTGCGGCACCCCCTTCAGATTCCGCAGAATTTTTCCGGAAATTTTGTTTGAACTCTCAAAGTCGGAACTCTAGGTCGGGCGGCATAAACCCCTATATTATAGAAATTTATGTCACCTGGTGACCATAAACCTACGCGGTTGTCTTAAACCCCGATATATATAAAAAAGGTTACCATAACACGGTTAAAAGAAATTTATAAATGTGTGTATATATATATATATATATATATATACACAAAAAAATGTATAAAAATGCTCAGGTTCCGATCTAAATGGTCAAAAAGAATATTAAAAATACACTTTTTGAGATATAAGACGTTTTGTACTTTTTGAAGGTGAAAATGGAAAATTTCCGAAAGACTACCTATGCCATTGGAAAGCTGAGGAAAAAATACGTCGGAGACGCTTATGAAACAATTTTTTTAGTTACATTTTAGTATATATATATATATATACACATTTATAAATTTTTTTTAACCGCGTTATGATATAACTCATCTTTATCATACTAAAATGTAAATAAAAAAATTGTTTCATAAGCGTCTCCGACGTATTTTTTCCGACGTATCAGCTTTCCAATGGCATAGGTAGTCTTTCCGAAATTTTCCATTTTCACCTTCAAAAAGTACAAAACGTCTTATATCTCAAAAAGTGTATTTTTAATATTTTTTTTGACCATTTAGATCGGAACCTGAGCATTTTTTACATAGGTAATGATTTTTTCATAATTTTCTCAGGATGTTTTCTTCGAGAAATAGAACGCGAAAGAGTAGCGCAACGGCTCTCCTGCGCGCGGGACGTCGCGCGGCACCACATGATTCATTTTTCTTTCGATAGATGGCTTTCATATCGGGATTTTCTGTCGTATGTGGATCGTCACGTCGGAAGTAGATAATTGCAATGACTTTTCATCTTATTCCCCTTCGAAATTTTTTCGAATTTCTGTCAATACAATCAAACTTGGGTTTCGTAGTGTCTTTCGTGTATTTGATGATTAAATCATCGGTAACTCTTTGTTTCGTTATTTCTTTCGTTTATTGTAGCAGCTAAAATAGATTCAACTTGGAAATTAAAATGCACAAATCCTTTAAATAAAAATGATTACCCTTCATATAAAATAAAAGATTTGATCGACTTTCCAACACTTTTAGGAAGCGAATATCCCTTAGTACCAGAAAAAGCAAAAATTTGTTCTAACTGTTAACGCCAAATTTACAAACATAAATGAAGTTTACCTCCAGCTGATGCTAAAAAAGCTAAAATAGTGTATAACGATGAGTATCACAAAGCTGGTGTTGCAGTTCTTGAACAAATAAAAAAAAAATTTCAGAATCAACAAATAAGCAAGAGAGAATTCAGTTACTAACTCTTGTGCCTGAGTTTTGGTCTCGTAGGGACTTCATGCGAGAATTCGCTTGCACTGAACGGGAAGCTCGCGAAGCAAAAAATTTAGTAGCTAAAAGTGGAATTTTTTCAATACCTGCTAATAGAAGTGGCAAACTACTTTCAGCTGAAACTATAAATTCAGTGAAAACATTTTATGAAAAAGATGATGTAAGCCGAATTATGCCAGGTTTAAAAGATTACATATCTGTTAAGCAGAGCAACGGTAAAAGAGAACATGTTCAAAAAATATTACTGCTTGGTAATTTAAATGAACTGTATAGTTCATATAAAAAAGAAAATGAACACGTTAATATTGGTTTTACTAAATTTACATAATTGAGGCCACCACATTGTGTTTTAGCTGGAATTAGTGGTATGCAAAATGTATGCGGGTGTGTACATCACGAAAACGTATAGCTCATGCTAAGTGCTATGGATTTAGAAAATTTAACAAAAGATAATAGATTGCCTCTTACAAACTACCACGACTGCATCCAAGCAATTATGTGTAATGATGCACACGATAGATGCTATTTGGGTGACTGTTTAGATTGCCCCAATATGTCCATATTACGTAAAAATTTGCTTGAATGTTTTGATAAAATTGATATTTTTCAAATAGAGTATGAATCATGGTTTCAAACAGATCGGTGTACAATAGCTTCTAAAACTGTAAATGTTCATGAATTTATGGACATACTGGGAGAAAAATTGGTAAAATTAAAATCTCACGATTTCTTTGGTAAGAATTAATCACTTTTTGTAAGTGACTTAAAAAACAACCTTCAACAAGGAGAATTTCTTGTGTGTTGTGATTTTGTCGAAAATTATGCGTTTGTTATACAAAGTTCTACACAATCGTTCCACTGGAGCAACATATCAGAAGCCCCCAAATAACTAGGGACGTTGACTCAAACGAAAATATTTTAAACAGAAAAATAAATAACTTAAATAGAAAAAGTGATAAAGAAAATTCAGAAGATGAAATCAGACACGCATTTATAGCCACAATGAATAAAGACCCAATAGCATACTCAGCAGCCATGGCGTCAGAAGATAAAGAAAAGTGGTCAGAAGCAATAAACGAGGAAATTAAATCAATGGAAGAAAACAGAGTATTGCAATTTGTTGATAGACCCTCCAAAACAAAAGATGGCAGAAAGCTTCACATAATAGACTCGAAATGGATTTTTAAAATAGAAAACAGGAGAAACAGGAGAAAATGTGTATAAAGGAAGGTTCGTAATTAGATGATTTAAAGACAGAAATGAATATGAACTGGAAGAGGCATACACAACAGTATCCAAATTAGCGATAATCAGAGCGGCTTTAGCCATAATAAATAAATACGATTTAGAGGTATGTCAGATTGACGTCAAAATCGCTTTTCTGAATGGGATACTAGAAGAGGGAATATACATGGAAATTCCAGATGGTATAAACTGTGATGTAGAAATCAGAAGAACAAAAGTATGCAAACTACAGAAATCTTCATACGGCTTGGGAATCAGTCCATAAAGATGAAATGTAAAGTTTTCAGAAGAAGCACTAAAATTAGAACTGAAAAAAGATGTAAATGAACCATATCTGTTTACCTGGAGAAAAGATGGAAAAGTAGTTATGTTAATTCTATATGTAGATGACATACTGCTAGTAGGTAATGACAAACTTAAATTAGAAGAAATCAGAGAAAAATTATTGTCAATAAGTCTTGTATTTAAAATGAAAGACATAGGAGAACCAGAAAACTTCTTAGGAATGAGAATTATCAGAGACAAACAAAATAAAATCTTGGCATTTTAGAACAGACGGAATGTATAGAGAAAATCTTGGAAAGATTTAACGTGACAGAAAGTATAACTCAGAGCCATGGTTATAAGGCAAGTTAAAAACAGAGAACTCAGAAGTGAAGAGAACTTGAACGAATCAGAAGAATCAAAGATAAAAACCAAAGCACCATACAGATAAGCCGTTGGAAGTTTGTTGTATCTGCCAGGAGCCACGAGACCAGATATTGCATTTGCAGTCAACTATTTATCTCAGAGGAACTGACCTTGGGTTGACATACAGAGCCAAAGACGAAAATCTAATATTTATAAGTTCTAATATTTATAAATCTAATATTTATAAGAACAGATGCAAGCTATAGAGATTTTTCGGATTCATCATCCTCAGGTGGCTTTATAATAAAACTATTTGGTGATCCAATAATGTGGAGAAGTCTTAAACAAACGTATGTGACACTCAACCTGCCAAGCAGAGTATCTCGCCATGACCGAAGCATGTCAAGAACTTGTATCGCTAGATAGAGCCATCAGAGACATAACAGGTAAAACTATGTATCCAGTAAATATTTGGTGCGATAATAAGTCAGCTGGTGTTTGCGCTCAGATGGATGGCAGCCACAAACTTAAAAACTTCGATGACAATTTAGACTCAATCAGAAGGAATATAGAAAACAGAGAAAAGACAGGAGGTGAAAGTCATATGGCAGTCACTCACGATGACTATATAAAATCATGTGTCTTAGAAGGAAAAGTAACAGTCAAATGGGTTTTTACTAAAGAAAATGAAGCAGATGTAATGACCAAACGACTTTCCTTTGATACGCATAAATATTTAAGAGATAAAATCATGAATTCAGAATAGTATAAAAATGAGAGAAATAGCACTATACACTAATACACATAATAGCCAATAATAAACATAAAATCAAATGGTTATATACATAAATGTGTATTACTTTATATCAGAGATGACTCGCAACAACCCCAGTGGAGATCAAACCAGCTAGATTAATTTTTGTTAATACCAGATGTTTATTTTTTATATTTAATATATTTAATGTAAACAAAATTCAGAGACCTACCCACAGTAACTAATTTATTTATTTAGAATGAATTTAATAACTACAAATGTACATATATATAAGACCCAGAGGATGAACCGACAAGATAGTCAGAAGACACATATACGAGAATCAGAAGTTGCGTACCCTCAAAGGGAGGGAGTGTAAGAAGCATGTGGGCTTCGAGTCCACGCAACACAACGAGTCAACCCTGCGCTATACGCAGCACTATGCAGCGCCCAGATAGCACCACTCGACAGCAGAGGAACGCAGTGGATGAACTGCAACCTCCCACTCTACTCCTCTCCTACAACGTGTGAGCATCAGCGACGGCGCTCTCTCACTCATGTGCCGAACGCCGACTACGAAGGACGCATCGCGTCACTACTCCCTTGTGCCCGCATTTATCAGAGCTTCAATAAAGAGTTTTATTGCTTTACATAAAGTGTTATAGCCTCCTTAATTTATACCCATCTGACAATATTGACAAATTTTTTATTTTTTCTCTGTAGGTACCACTTTTATTAATTGTATGAGCCCAGCCATTCAGCTGACTGATGGATTTAACTTTTCTAAGTCTATTCTGTACTGTGTTAAGATTTAAGTTTATCACTTTTTTGTCACTCCTCCAAAATTCTACGGCTCCTTGCTTATATTCAAAACTCAATTATTCATCATCTATTATTCTCTGATCTGTGGGGGCTTCTGAAAGATCAGGAATGTGATGTCTTACTTCATCCTCGATTATTATTGCACATGTGTTTGAAGTTTGCAACGTTGGGATCAAACGAAAAATGGATTTTTGTAAAAACGGTTTTCTTCACTTGGACTCGGTTTTTTACAACAAAACATGATTAAATACCTATAAAAAACCAAAAAACATCAAATACCAAACTACCCCCATCCCCCAAAACGAAGATTATATAGGGGAGGAAGGCGAAAAACAATCGTTACATCGTTGCTTTAGGTACTGCTCTTAATTTTATGGCGGATTATCAAATCTAACGATAAAATAGACCTAGAAAAAAATTACGAACAAAATCGATTGCCCAGAACACCCCCAAATGGTCGATTATAGGGGGGTTGGAGGAAAAAAAATCGCACTTCGTTGTTTTAGGTATTGCTATTAATTTTATGGCGGATTATTAAATCTAACGATAAAAGAGACCTAGAAAAAAATTACGAACAAAATCGGTTCCCCGGAACACCCCCAAATGGACCATTATAGGGGGATTGAACGCGAAAAAAAAATCTCACGTCGTTGCTTCAGTTATTGCTATTAATTTTATGACGGATTATCAAATCTAACGATAAAACAAGCCCAGAAAAAATGACGAACAAAATCGATTCCCGGAACACCCCCAAATGGACCATTATAGGGGGATTGAACGCGAAAAAAAAATCTCACGTCGTTGCTTCAGTTATTGCTATTAATTTTATGACGGATTATCAAATCTAACGATAAAACAAGCCCAGAAAAAAATGAGGAACGAAATCGATACCCCGGATCACCCCTGAATCGTCCATTATAGGGGGGTTGAAGGCGAAAAAAAATCTCACTTCGTTGGTTTAGGCATTGCTATTGATTTTATTGCGGATTATCAAATCTAACGATAAAACAAGCCCAGAAAAAAATGAGGAACGAAATCGATACCCCGGATCACCCTTGAATCGTCCATTATAGGGGGGTTGAAGGAGAGAAAAAAAATCTCTCTTCGTTGGTTTAAGTATTGCTATTAATTTTATGGTGAATTATCAAATCCAACAATAAAATAGACATAGAAAAAAATTACGAACAAAATCGACTCTCCAGAACACCCACAAATGGACGATTCTAGGGGGGTTCAAGGCGAAAAAAAAATCTCACTTAGGTCCTTTAGGTATTGCTATCAATTTTATGGCGGATTATCAAATATACAGATAAACTAGAACTAGAAAAAAATCACGAACACATTCGATTCCCCGGAATACTCACAAACGGACGATTATAAGGGGGTTGAAGGCTGAAAAAAAAAATCTCACTTCGTTCCTTTAGGTACTGCTATCAATTTTATGATGGATTGTCAAATCTAACGATAAAGCAAGCCCAGAAAAAAATTAGGAACAAAATCAGTCCCCTGGATCAGCCCCAAATGGACGATTATAGGGCAGTTGAACGCGAAAAAAAAATCTCATGTCGTTGCTTTAGTTATTGCTATTAATTTTATGACGGATTATCAAATCTAACGATAAAACAAGCTCAGAAAAAATTACAAACAAAATCGATTCCCCGGAACACCCCCAAATGGACGATTATAGTGGCGCGAAAGGCGAAAATAAATCTCATTTCGTTCATTTAGGTATTCCTATTAATTTTATGGGGGATTATCAAATCCAACGATAAAATAGACATACAAAAAAATTACGAACAAAATCGGTTACCCGGAACACCCTCAAATGGACGATTATAGGGGGGTTGAAGGCGAAAAAAAAATCTCATTTCGTTGCTTTGCGTATTGCTATTAATTTCATGACGGATTATCAAATCTAACGATAAAATAAGCCCAGAAAAAAACTACGAACGAAATCGATCCCCCGGATCACCCCTGAATCGTCGATTATAGGGGGGTTGAATGCGAAAAAAAAATCTCACTTCCTTGGTTTAGGCATTGCTATTAATTTTATTGCGGATTATCAAATCTAACGATAAAATAGACCTAGAAAAGAATTACGAAAAAATCGGTTACCCGGAACACCCTCAAATGGACGATTATAGGGGGGTTGAGGTCGAAAGAAAATCTCACTTCGTTGCTTTAGGTATTGCTATTAATTTTCTGCCGGATTATCAAATCTAACGACAAAACTAGCCCAGAAAAAAATTAGGAACGTAATCGATTCCCCGGATCACCCCCGAATAGTCGACTATAGGGGGGTTGAAGGCGAAAAAAAAACCCACTGCGTTTGTTTAGGCATTGCTATTAATTTTACGGCGTATTATCAAATCCAACGGGAAAATAGACCTAGGAAAAATTACGAACAAAATCGTTTCCCCGGAACAACCCCAAATGGATCACTATATGGGGGTTGAAGGTGAGAAAAAAATCTCACCTCGTTCCTTTAGGTATTGCTATCAATTTTATGGCGGATTATCAAATCTACTGATAATATAGAACTAGAAAAAAATCACGAACACATTCGATTCCCCGGAATACCCACAAACCGACGATTATAAGGGGGTTGACTGCTAAAAAAAAAATCACACTTCGTTCCTTCAGGTATTGCTATCAATTTTATGGCCGATTGTCAAATCTAACGATAAAGCAAGACCAGAAAAAAATTAGATACAATATCAGTCCCCTGGATCAGCCCTAAATGGACGATTATAGGGTGGTTGAAGGCGAAAAAAAAATCTCATTTCGTTGGTTTAGGATTTGCTATTCATTTTATTGCGGATTATCAAATCTAACGATAAAATAGACCTAGAAAAGAATTAACAAAATCGATTACCCGGAACACCCCGAAATGGACGATTATAGGGGGGTTGAATGCAAAAAAAAAATCTCACATTATTGCTTTAGGTTTGGCTATTAATTTTGTGGCGGATTATCAAATCTAAAGATAAAATAGACCTAGAAAAAAATTATGAACAAAATCGATTCCCCGAAATACCCTCAAATCGACGATTATAGGGGGGTTGAAGGCGAAAAAAAAATCTTATTTCGTTGCTTTGCGTATTGCTATTAATTTCATGACGGATTATCAAATCTAACGATAAAATAAGCCCAGAAAAAAACTACGAACGAAATCGATCCCCCGGATCACCCCTGAATCGTCGATTATAGGGGGGTTGAAGGCGAAAAAAAAATCTCACTTCCTTGGTTTAGGCATTGCTATTAATTTTATTGCGGATTATCAAATCTAACGATAAAATAGACCTAGAAATGAATTACGAAAAAATCGGTTACCCGGAACACCCTCAAATGGACGATTATAGGGGGGTTGAGGTCGAAAAAAATCTCACTTCGTTGCTTTAGGTATTGCTATTAATTTTCTGCCGGATTATCAAATCTAACGACAAAACTAGCCCAGAAAAAAATTAGGAACGTAATCGATTCCCCGGATCACCCCCGAATAGTCGACTATAGGGGGTTGAAGGCGAAAAAAAAACCCACTGCGTTTGTTTAGGCATTGCTATTAATTTTACGGCGTATTATCAAATCCAACGGGAAAATAGACCTAGGAAAAATTACGAACAAAATCGTTTCCCCGGAACAACCCCAAATGGATCACTATATGGGGGTTGAAGGAGAGAAAAAAATCTCACCTCGTTCCTTTAGGTATTGCTATCAATTTTATGGCGGATTATCAAATCTACTGATAATATAGAACTAGAAAAAAATCACGAACACATTCGATTCCCCGGAATACCCACAAACGGACGATTATAAGGGTGTTGAAGGCTAAAAAAAAAATCACACTTCGTTCCTTCAGGTATTGCTATCAATTTTATGGCCGATTGTCAAATCTAACGATAAAGCAAGACCAGAAAAAAATTAGATACAATATCAGTCCCCTGGATCAGCCCTAAATGGACGATTATAGGGTGGTTGAAGGCGAAAAAAAAATCTCATTTCGTTGGTTTAGGATTTGCTATTCATTTTATTGCGGATTATCAAATCTAACGATAAAATAGACCTAGAAAAGAATTAACAAAATCGATTACCCGGAACACCCCGAAATGGACGATTATAGGGGGGTTGAAGGCAAAAAAAAAATCTCACATTATTGCTTTAGGTTTGGCTATTAATTTTGTGGCGGATTATCAAATCTAAAGATAAAATAGACCTAGAAAAAAATTATGAACAAAATTGATTCCCCGAAATACCCTCAAATCGACGATTATAGGGGGGTTGAAGGCGAAAAAAAAATCTTATTTCGTTGCTTTGCGTATTGCTATTAATTTCATGACGGATTATCAAATCTAACGATAAAATAAGCCCAGAAAAAAACTACGAACGAAATCGATCCCCCGGATCACCCCTGAATCGTCGATTATAGGGGGGTTGAAGGCGAAAAAAAAATCTCACTTCCTTGGTTTAGGCATTGCTATTAATTTTATTGCGGATTATCAAATCTAACGATAAAATAGACCTAGAAATGAATTACGAAAAAATCGGTTACCCGGAACACCCTCAAATGGACGATTATAGGGGGGTTGAGGTCGAAAAAAAATCTCACTTCGTTGCTTTAGGTATTGCTATTAATTTTCTGCCGGATTATCAAATCTAACGACAAAACTAGCCCAGAAAAAAATTAGGAACGTAATCGATTCCCCGGATCACCCCCGAATAGTCGACTATAGGGGTTGAAGGCGAAAAAAAAACCCACTGCGTTTGTTTAGGCATTGCTATTAATTTTACGGCGTATTATCAAATCCAACGGGAAAATAGACCTAGGAAAAATTACGAACAAAATCGTTTCCCCGGAACAACCCCAAATGGATCACTATATGGGGGTTGAAGAGAAAAAAATCTCACCTCGTTCCTTTAGGTATTGCTATCAATTTTATGGCGGATTATCAAATCTACTGATAATATAGAACTAGAAAAAAATCACGAACACATTCGATTCCCCGGAATACCCACAAACGGACGATTATAAGGGTGTTGAAGGCTAAAAAAAAAATCACACTTCGTTCCTTCAGGTATTGCTATCAATTTTATGGCCGATTGTCAAATCTAACGATAAAGCAAGACCAGAAAAAAATTAGATACAATATCAGTCCCCTGGATCAGCCCTAAATGGACGATTATAGGGTGGTTGAAAGCGAAAAAAAAATCTCATTTCTTTGGTTTAGGCATTGCTATTCATTTTATTGCGGATTATCAAATCTAACGATAAAATAGACATAGAAAAGAATTACGAACAAAATCGATTACCCGGAACACCCCGAAATGGACGATTATAGGGGGGTTGAAGGCAAAAAAAAAATCTCACATTGTTGCTTTAGGTTTGGCTATTAATTTTGTGGCGGATTATCAAATATACAGATAAACTAGAACTAGAAAAAAATCACGAACACATTCGATTCCTCGGAATACCCACAAATGGACGATTATAAGGGGGTTGAAGGCTGAAAAAAAAAATCTCACTTCGTTCCTTTAGGTACTGCTATTAATTTTATTGCGGATTATCAAATCTAACGATAAAACAAGCCCAGAAAAAAATGAGGAACGAAATCGATACCCCGGATCACCCTTGAATCGTCCATTATAGGAGGGTTGAAGGAGAGAAAAAAAATCTCTCTTCGTTGGTTTAGGTATTGCTATTAATTTTATGGTGAATTATCAAATCCAACAATAAAATAGACATAGAAAAAAATTACGAACAAAATCGACTCTCCAGAACACCCACAAATGGACGATTCTAGGGGGGGTTCAAGGCGAAAAAAAAATCTCACTTAGTTCCTTTAGGTATTGCTATCAATTTTATGGCGGATTATCAAATATACAGATAAACTAGAACTAGAAAAAAATCATGAACACATTCGATTCCCCGGAATACCCACAAACGGACGATTATAAGGGGGTTTAAGGCTGAAAAAAAAAATCTCACTTCATTCCTTTAGGTACTGCTATCAATTTTATGACGGATTGTCAAATCTAACGATAAAGCAAGCCCAGAAAAAAATTAGGAACAAAATCAGTCCCCTGGATCAGCCCCAAATGGACGATTATAGGGCGGTTGAACGCGAAAAAAAAATCTCATGTCGTTGCTTTAGTTATTGCTATTAATTTTATGACGGATTATCAAATCTAACGATAAAACAAGCTCAGAAAAAATTACAAACAAAATCGATTCCCCGGAACACCCCCAAATGGACGATTATAGTGGCGCGAAAGGCGAAAATAAATCTCATTTCGTTCATTTAGGTATTCCTATTAATTTTATGGGGGATTATCAAATCCAACGATAAAATAGACCTAGAAAAGAATTACGAAAAAATCGATTACCCCAAACTCCCCCAGATGGACGATTATAGGGGGGTTGAAGACAAAAAAAATCTCCATTCGTTGCTTTAGGTATTGCTATTAATTTTATGGCGTATTATCAAATCTAACGATAAAACAAGCCCAGAAAAAAATTACGAACAAAATCGATTACCCGAAACACCCACAAATGGACGCTTGTAGGGGGTTGTAGGCGAAAAAAAAATCTCAGTTCGTTGCTATAGGTATTGCTATTAATTTTATGATGGATTATCAAATCTAACGATAAAATAGACCTAGAAAAAAATTACCAAGAAAGTCGATTCCCCGAAACTCCCCCAAATGGACGATTATAGGGGGGTTGAAGGCAAAAAAAAATCTCACTTCGTTGCTTCAGGTATTGCTATTAATTTTATGACGGATTATCAAATCTAACGATAAAACAAGCCCAGAAAAAAATTAGGAACGAAATCGATTCCCCGGATCACTTCTGAATCGTTGATTATAGGGGGGTTGAAGGCAAAAAAAAATCTCACTTCTTTGGTTTAGGTATTGCTATTAATTTTATGGCGGATTATCAAATTTAACAATAAAATAGACCTAGAAAAAAATTACGAACTAAATCGATTCCCCGGATCACCCCCAAATGGACGATTATAGGGGGGTTGAAGGTGAAAAAAAAATCTCACATTGTTGCTTTAGGTTTGGCTATTAATTTTGTGGCAGATTATCAAATCTAAAGATAAAATAGACCTAGAAAAAAATTACGAACAAAATCGATTCCCCGGAATACCCTCAAATGGACGATTATAGGGGGGTAAATGGCGAAAAAGAATTCTCACTTCGTTGCTTTGCGTATTCATATTAATTTAAATAATTTTATAGTACATGAGCTGTTAGTTTGCAGACTCAAGCACTTTCATAATTTTTTGCTTCCTCATAGAGGAAGCTTTGTAACGGTGAAAAAATTTTTCGAAAAAAAAAATGTTGAAAAAGATGTTTTATGGCGATTATCTGTATATTAGTTGTTTTTGATCATTTTTGTTTTCGTGGGTGTATATGTATATGTGTATGTGTGTGTGTGTGTGTGTGTGTATATTTGAACCTTCCATATCTCCGAAACGAATCGACCGATTTTCGTCGGGTAAAGCTTATTCTCTTCGTCTCGCGGGAAAAGAAAGGTTCCTTGATGGATTTAAGTTTTTATTGATTTTCTTTAGTTTTATAACCAAAAAGCGATTCTAAATTTTTAGTTTTTTTGATTTTTTCATATCTTACAGTCATTATTAAATAATATAATAAAAATCTTGAATGGTATTTAAATTACCTATATTTTCCTTTTTTAAAATTAAAAATATCTTCACTCTGTCAATTGTTATTAAGGAAAACTTTTTTATATTTCATAAACTAATTTCTCAAAAAATAATTTATTTATGGACTTGAAATAAATAACCAGTTATTACACTAATTGAAGACTATATGTGGTTAAAATTTCAAGAGATTATCTTCATTCGTTTTTTAGAAAAAAAATTATTTTCCAAAAAGGAATTTTGAATTTTTAGTTTTTTTGATTTTTTCATATCTTATAGCCATTATTACATAATATAATAAACTTTTCTTGAAAGGTATTTAAATTACCAATATTTTCCTGTTTTAAAATTTAAAATATCTTCACTCTGTCATTTTTTATTAAGGAAAACTTTTTTATATTTCATAAATTAATTTCTCAAAAAATACTTTATTTATCGACTTGAAATTTTAACAAGTTTTTACACTAATTTAAGACTATATGTGGTTAAAATTTCAAGAGATTATCTTCATTTGTTTTTTAGAAAAAAATTATTTTAGAAACAATTTGCGTTTTCGTTGTCGCGCGATAACTACAGCAAAAATTATCCAATCGTCCTGAAATTTGGCACAGATGTAGCTTTTATATTTCTTCAGATCGGGTTCGTTGCCCAAAAAATCGGTCCATTACGAAAAAAGATATTTGGGTTAAAAATTTTTTTTTTAAATTTTCGAATCGCATTTTCTCAAAAAATACTTGATTTTTTGACTTAAAATTTTAACCACTTATTAAATTTATAGAAGACTATATTTGGTTAAAATTTCAAGAGCATATCTTCATTTGTTTTTTAGAAAAAAATTATTTTAGAAAAACTTTGCGTTTTCTTTGTCGCACGATAACAAGAGCAAAAATTACCCAATCGTCCTGAAATTTGGCACCGATGTAGTTTTTATATATCTTCAGATCAAGTTCGTTGCCCAAAAAAATCGGTCCATTACGAAAAAAGATATAACGAAGCGTTTAAGCTGAATCTGGACCTTCTCCTACTTAGTCTAACCGTACAAGATAAAGTATTAAATTTTAAATATTAGAAGTAAAAATTAATTGAAGGGATCAATAAATTAAGTTTGAGGAAGCTACGTGCCATTGAATTGGCAGCGGTTTTTCTTGGATTTCAGTATTCTATGCAATAAAAAACTGCAGAATAATACAAGAAATGTCTAAAATAACAATTCCCGAACATTCCCATACACAAAACAACCCTTAAATAAGAGATTGAGGCGAAACGTGAGCATACAGAGTATGCGTGAACCTACAGGATGATCTATCGAAAACTATTTCCAAAACGAAGTCTTATACCCCGCCAAATTTTTAATATGTTTTTTAGTATAACAATACAAGCTTAAAGAATAATTAGCAAGAAAATCGTATGTCCGGAAAACCCTGCTTGGAAGGGGTAATTGGTGCGATACGAGCGCATAGCGAGTATACGTGAACACCTAAAGGATGATCTATCGAAAATTCTATCTCGAAAACGAGATCTTATACCCCACCTAGTTTTTAATATCTTTTTTAGTGTAATAAGACAGGCTTAAAAAAAAAATTGGCAGCAAAATTGTATGTCCGGAAAACCCGGGTTTGAAGGGGAGATTGGAGTGATACGAGCGCATACGGAGTATTGTCTTGTAGATGTTTCTTCAAAGCTAAATTCCTTTTTTATGTTTTGTCATTTAAAAAAAGATGTCATTTCCGTAAATTCTTAAGCCACAAAATTACAATCTGAAGTTTTATCCAGATCTGTGAAAAAGTCTGAAGTTTGCATCGTTGGAATGCAACGAAATAATTTTATACGATTGATTAAAGCTATTAAACAACGGAAATTTTATCTAAACCTTTGATTTAAAGTTATTTTATATACTATAAAACACTAAATCTACACGCAAAATTAATATTATTTCGTATAAACGTGAAGTAAAATGAATCTTTTTTGTTTATTTCGTTGCATTCTAACGTTGCAAACTTCAGAGCCATATTTGTGATCCAGACGTGTGAAACTTCCCTCGTGAGTTTCGGACTGATTTGTCATTATTTATTATTGTTACTTCTATTTTTTTTATTGAATGGCAATAATTTCGAGCTTTGGTTCATTTGCCTGCTATTTTCGAGTTCCCAAAAAGTTAAGAGTTGCTGAGATTTACTCGTATATTAATGTGAATTATTTATAATATAGAGTATATTTAACTATGCACATCCTTTTTTGATGGAAAACAATAAGTAATGGTAATAATTTTTACTTGATGTTTAATTTTGTGGTTTTCATTAAAATCTCTCAAATACTGAAAATTAATATTTAAAAATTTATAAATCTTTATAACTCTTTGGTTTTTTGTAGATGATGAAAGGATCATTTTAATCTTAAAGTTGTCTTAATTTCCAAGAAAGAATTATTCTGTTCGCAAAAGACTGTTTTTATTTGTATAAACAAATGCATTTAAATGAAGGTTCTTGCAATTTTGTTAAATTGTTACATCTAAATTTATATTCTACGAATCAAAAACTATAAAAAGCGATGATTAGTTTTTCCAATTGCATCAGCAGGTTGCTACATGGGGAGACAGAAGCGACAAATTTTCCGGCGCCTGGGACATAGAGAATCGCTGTGGAAACTGAAAAACGGCTCGTGAACGGCGCAGACAATCAGTCCTCGCGCGCTCATATTATAACATTGCAGCCAGCGGCAATTCGACGAATCCTTCCGAGCCCCTCCGAGCACCGCCGAGGCGCGTCGGCGTCGCCGATGCAGCATCCGCGCAGCCGCATTATGTTCAAGCGCTTGAGGATTCGACCAAACCGAGCTGATGATCCCCCTCCCCACTCTCCGATGTCCACAGAGGCAGTGTCAAACGTCTAATAGTTCGAGCACATCGTGGATTTACGCAAGCCAGCGCGGCCAAGCCGCACCTTCGATTTCCCCCCTCTGCAACAATTTGTGGAACTGATCGCGCGTTGTACACCTAGAATAGACCTAGAAAAAAATTACGAACAAAATCGATTGCCCAGAACACCCCCAAATGGTCGATTATAGGGGGGTTGGAGGAAAAAAAATCGCACTTCGTTGTTTTAGGTATTGCTATTAATTTTATGGCGGATTATTAAATCTAACGATAAAAGAGACCTAGAAAAAAATTACGAACAAAATCGGTTCCCCGGAACACTCCCAAATGGACCATTATAGGGGGATTGAACGCGAAAAAAAAATCTCACGTCGTTGCTTCAGTTATTGCTATTAATTTTATGACGGATTATCAAATCTAACGATAAAACAAGCCCAGAAAAAATGACGAACAAAATTGATTCCCGGAACACCCCCAAATGGACCATTATAGGGGGATTGAACGCGAAAAAAAAATCTCACGTCGTTGCTTCAGTTATTGCTATTAATTTTATGACGGATTATCAAATCTAACGATAAAACAAGCCCAGAAAAAAATGAGGAACGAAATCGATACCCCGGATCACCCCTGAATCGTCCATTATAGGGGGGTTGAAGGCGAAAAAAAATCTCACTTCGTTGGTTTAGGCATTGCTATTAATTTTATTGCGGATTATCAAATCTAACGATAAAAAAAGCCCAGAAAAAAATGAGGAACGAAATCGATACGCCGGATCACCCTTGAATCGTCCATTATACGGGGGTTGAAGGAGAGAAAAAATCTCTCTTCGTTGGTTTAGGTATTGCTATTAATTTTATGGTGAATTATCAAATCCAACAATAAAATAGACATAGAAAAAAATTACGAACAAAATCGACTCTCCAGAACACCCACAAATGGACGATTCTAGGGGGGCTTCAAGGCGAAAAAAAAATCTCACTTCGTTCCTTTAGGTATTGCTATCAATTTTATGGCGGATTATCAAATGTACAGATAAACTAGAACTAGAAAAAAATCACGAACACATTCGATTCCCCGGAATACCCACAAACGGACGATTATAAGGGGGTTGAAGGCTGAAAGAAAAAAATCTCACTTCGTTCCTTTAGGTACTGCTATCAATTTTATGGCCGATTGTCAAATCTAACGATAAAGCAAGACCAGAAAAAAATTAGATACAATATCAGTCCCATGGATCAGCCCTAAATGGACGATTATAGGGCGGTTGAAGGCGAAAAAAAAATCTCATTTCGTTGGTTTAGGCATTGCTATTCATTTTATTGCGGATTATCAAATCTAACGATAAAATAGACCTAGAAAAGAATTACGAACAAAATCGATTACCCGTAACACCCCCAAATGGACGATTATAGGGGGGTTGAAGGCAAAAAAAAAATCTCACATTGTTGCTTTAGGTTTGGCTATTAATTTTGTGGCGGATTATCAAATCTAAAGATAAAATCGACCTAGAAAAAAATTACGAACAAAATCGACTCCCCGAAATACCCTCAAATGGACGATTATAGGGGGGTTGAAGGCGAAAAAAAAATCTCATTTCGTTGCTTTGCATATTGCTATTAATTTCATGACGGATTATCAAATCTAACGATAAAATTAGCCGAGAAAAAAACTACGAACGAAATCGATCCCCCGGATCACCCCTGAATCGTCGATTATAGGGGGGTTGAAGGCAAAAAAAAATGTCCATTCGTTGCTTTAGGTATTGCTATTAATTTTATGGCGTATTATCAAATCTAACGATAAAACAAGCCCGGAAAAAAATTACGAACAAAATCGATTACCCGAAACACCCACAAATGGACGCTTGTAGGGGGTTGTAGGCGAAAAAAAAAATCTCACTTCGTTGCTATAGGTATTGCTATTAATTTTATGACGGATTATCAAATCTAACGATAAAATAGACCTAGAAAAAAATTACCAAGAAAGTCGATTCCCCGAAACTCCCCCAAATGGACGATTATAGGGGGGTTGCAGGCAAAAAAAAATCTCACTTCGTTGCTTCAGTTATTGCTATTAATTTTATGACGGATAGTGAAATCTAACGATAAAACATGCCCAGAAAAAAATTACGAACAATATTGGTTCCCCGGAACATCCCCAAATGGACGATAATAGGGGGGTTGAAGGCGAAAAAAAAATCTCACTTCGATGCTTTAGGTATTGCTATTAATTTTATGACGGATTATCAAATCTAACGATGAAACAAGCCCAGAAAAAAATTAGGAACGAAATCGATTCCCCGGATCACTTCTGAATCGTCGATTATAGGGGGGTTGATGGCAAAAAAAAAATCTCACTTCTTTGGTTTAGGTATTGCTATTAATTTTATGGCGGATTATCAAATTTAACAATAAAATAGACCTAGAAAAAAATTACGAACTAAATCGATTCCCCGGAACACCCCCAAATGGACGATTATAGGGGGGTTGAAGGTGAAAAAAAAATCTCACATTGTTGCTTTAGGTTTGGCTATTAATTTTGTGGCAGATTATCAAATCTAAAGATAAAATAGACCTAGAAAAAAATTACGAACAAAATCGATTTCCCGAAATACCCTCAAATGGACGATTATAGGGGGGTTGAAGGCGAAAAAAAAATCTCATTTCGTTGCTTTGCGTATTGCTATTAATTTCATGGCGGATTATCAAATCTAACGATAAAATTAGCCCAGCAAAAACTACGAACGAAATCGATCCCCCGGATCACACCTGAATCGTCGATTATAGGGGGGTTGAAGGCGAAATAAAAATCTCACTTCCTTGATTTAGGCATTGCTATTAATTTTATTGCGGATTATCAAATCTAACGATAAAACAAGCCCAGAAAAAAATTACGAACAAAATCGATTACCCGAAACACCCACAAATGGACGCTTGTAGGGGGTTGTAGGCGAAAAAAAAAATCTCACTTCGTTGCTATAGGTATTGCTATTAATTTTATGACGGATTATCAAATCTAACGATAAAATAGACCTAGAAAAAAATTACCAAGAAAGTCGATTCCCCGAAACTCCCCCAAATGGACGATTATAGGGGGGTTGAAGGCAAAAAAAAATCTCACTTCGTTGCTTCAGTTATTGCTATTAATTTTATGACGGATTGTGAAATCTAACGATAAAACATGCCCAGAAAAAAATTACGAACAATATTGGTTCCCCGGAACATCCCCAAATGGACGATAATAGGGGGGTTGAAGGCGAAAAAAAAATCTCACTTCTTTGGTTTAGGTATTGCTATTAATTTTATGGCGGATTATCAAATTTAACAATAAAATAGACCTAGAAAAAAATTACGAACTAAATCGATTCCCCGGAACACCCCCAAATGGACGATTATAGGGGGGTTGAAGTTGAAATAAAATCTCACATTGTTGCTTTAGGTTTGGCTATTAATTTTGTGGCAGATTATCAAATCTAAAGATAAAATAGACCTAGAAAAGAATTACGAAAAAATCGATTGCCCCAAACTCCCCCAGATGGACGATTATAGGGGCGTTGAAGGCAAAAAAAAATGTCCATTCGTTGCTTTAGGTATTGCTATTAATTTTATGGCGTATTATCAAATCTAACGATAAAACATGCCCAGAAAAAAATTACGAACAATATTAGTTCTCCGGAACATCCCCAAATGGACGATAATAGGGGGGTTGAAGGAGAAAAAAAAATCTCACTTCGATGCTTTAGGTATTGCTATTAATTTTATGACGGATTATCAAATCTAACGATGAAACAAGCCCAGAAAAAAATTAGGAACGAAATCGATTCCCCGGATCACTTCTGAATCGTCGATTATAGGGGGGTTGATGGCAAAAAGAAAATCTCACTTCTTTAGTTTAGGTATTGCTATTAATTTTATGGCGGATTATCAAATTTAACAATAAAATAGACATAGAAAAAAATTACGAACTAAATCGATTCCCCGGAACACCCCCAAATGGACGATTATAGGGGGGTTGAAGGTGAAAAAAAAATCTCACATTGTTGCTTTAGGTTTGGCTATTAATTTTCTGGCAGATTATCAAATCTAAAGATAAAATAGACCTAGAAAAAAATTACGAACAAAATCGATTCCCCGAAATACCCTCAAATGGACGATTATAGGGGGGTTGAAGGCGAAAAAAAAATCTCATTTCGTTGCTTTGCGTATTGCTATTAATTTCATGACGGATTATCAAATCTAACGATAAAATTAGCCCAGAAAAAAACTACGAACGAAATCGATCCCCCGGATCACACCTGAATCGTCGATTATAGGGGGGTTGAAGGCGAAATTAAAATCTCACTTCCTTGATTTAGGCATTGCTATTAATTTTATTGCGGATTATCAAATCTAACGATAAAACAAGCCCAGAAAAAAATTACGAACAAAATCGATTACCCGAAACACCCACAAATGGACGCTTGTAGGGGGTTGTAGGCGAAAAAAAAAATCTCACTTCGTTGCTATAGGTATTGCTATTAATTTTATGACGGATTATCAAATCTAGCGATAAAATAGACCTAGAAAAAAATTACCAAGAAAGTCGATTCCCCGAAACTCCCCCAAATGGACGATTATAGGGGGGTTGAAGGCAAAAAAAAATCTCACTTCGTTGCTTCAGTTATTGCTATTAATTTTATGACGGATTGTGAAATCTAACGATAAAACATGCCCAGAAAAAAATTACGAACAATATTGGTTCCCCGGAACATCCCCAAATGGACGATAATAGGGGGGTTGAAGGCGAAAAAAAAATCTCACTTCGATGCTTTAGGTATTGCTATTAATTTTATGACGGATTATCAAATCTAACGATGAAACAAGCCCAGAAAAAAATTAGGAACGAAATCGATTCCCCGGATCACTTCTGAATCGTCGATTATAGGGGGGTTGAAGGCGAAATAAAAATCTCACTTCCTTGATTTAGGCATTGCTATTAATTTTATTGCGGATTATCAAATCTAACGATAAAATAGACCTAGAAAAGATTTACGAAAAAATCGATTGCCCCAAACTCCCCCAGATGGACGATTATAGGGGGGTTGAAGGCAAAAAGAAATGTCCATTCGTTGCTTTAGGTATTGCTATTAATTTTATGGCGTATTATCAAATCTAACGATAAAACAAGCCCAGAAAAAAATTACGAACAAAATCGATTACCCGAAACACCCACAAATGGACGCTTGTAGGGAGTTGTAGGCGAAAAAAAAAATCTCACTTCGTTGCTATAGGTATTGCTATTAATTTTATGACGGATTATCAAATCTAACGATAAAATAGACCTAGAAAAAAATTACCAAGAAAGTCGATTCCCCGAAACTCCCCCAAATGGACGATTATAGGGGGGTTGAAGGCAAAAAAAAATCTCATTTCGTTGCTTCAGTTATTGCTATTAATTTTATGACGGATTGTGAAATCTAACGATAAATCATGCCCAAAAAAAAATTACGAACAATATTGGTTCCCCGGAACATCCCCAAATGGACGATAATAGGGGGGTTGAAGGCGAAAAAAAAATCTCACTTCGATGCTTTAGGTATTGCTATTAATTTTATGACGGATTATCAAATCTAACGATGAAACAAGCCCAGAAAAAAATTAGGAATGAAATCGATTCCCCGGATCACTTCTGAATCGTCGATTATAGGGGGGTTGATGGCAAAAAAAAATCTCACTTCTTTGGTTTAGGTATTGCTATTAATTTTATGGCGGATTATCAAATTTAACAATAAAATAGACCTAGAAAAAAATTACGAACTAAATCGATTCCCCGGAACACCCCCAAATGGACGATTATAGGGGGGTTGAAGGTGAAAAAAAATCTCACATTGTTGCTTTAGGTTTGGCTATTAATTTTGTGGCAGATTATCAAATCTAAAGATAAAATAGACCTAGAAAAATATTACGAACAAAATCGATTCCCCGAAATACCTTCAAATGGACGATTATAGGGGGGTTGAAGGCGAAAAGAAAATCTCATTTCGTTGCTTTGCGTATTGCTATTAATTTCATGACGGATTATCAAATCTAACGATAAAATTAGCCCAGAAAAAAACTACGAACGAAATCGATCCCCCGGATCACCCCTGAATCGTCGATTATAGGGGGGTTGAAGGCGAAAAAAAAATCTCACTTCCTTGGTTTAGGCATTGCTATTAATTTTATTGCGGATTATCAAATCTAACGATAAAATAGACCTAGAAAAGAATTACGAAAGAATCGATTGCCCCAAACTCCCCCAGATGGACGATTATAGGGGGGTTGAAGGCAAAAAAAAAATCTCCATTCGTTGCTTTAGGTATTGCTATTAATTTTATGGCGTATTATCAAATCTAACGATAAAACAAGCCCAGAAAAAAATTACGAACAAAATCGATTACCCGAAACACCCACAAATGGGCGCTTGTAGGGGGTTGTAGGCGAAAAAAAAAATCTCACTTCGTTGCTTCAGTTATTGCTATTAATTTTATGACGGATTGTGAAATCTAACGATAAAACATGCCCAGACAAAAATTACGAACAATATTGGTTCCCCGGAACATCCCCAAATGGACGCTAATAGGGGGGTTGAAGGCGAAAAAAAAATCTCACTTCGATGCTTTAGGTATTGCTATTAATTTTATGACGGATTATCAAATCTAACGATGAAACAAGCCCAGAAAAAAATTAGGAACGAAATCGATTCCCCGGATCACTTCTGAATCGTCGATTATAGGGGGGTTGATGGCAAAAAAAAAATCTCACTTCCTTGGTTTAGGCATTGCTATTAATTTTATTGCGGATTATCAAATCTAACGATAAAATAGACCTAGAAAAGAATTACGAAAGAATCGATTGCCCCAAACTCCCCCAGATGGACGATTATAGGGGGGTTGAAGGCAAAAAAAAAATCTCCATTCGTTGCTTTAGGTATTGCTATTAATTTTATGGCGTATTATCAAATCTAACGATAAAACAAGCCCAGAAAAAAATTACGAACAAAATCGATTACCCGAAACACCCACAAATGGGCGCTTGTAGGGGGTTGTAGGCGAAAAAAAAAATCTCACTTCGTTGCTTCAGTTATTGCTATTAATTTTATGACGGATTGTGAAATCTAACGATAAAACATGCCCAGAAAAAATTACGAACTATATTGGTTCCCCGGAACATCCCCAAATGGACGATAATAGGGGGGTTGAAGGCGAAAAAAAAATCTCACTTCGATGCTTTAGGTATTGCTATTAATTTTATGACGAATTATCAAATCTAACGATGAAACAAGCCCAGAAAAAAATTAGGAACGAAATCGATTCCCCGGATCACTTCTGAATCGTCGATTATAGGGGGGTTGATGGCAAAAAAAAAATCTCACTTCTTTGGTTTAGGTATTGCTATTAATTTTATGGCGGATTATCAAAGTTAACAATAAAATAGACCTAGAAAAAAATTACGAACTAAATCGATTCCCCGGAACACCCCCAAATAGACGATTATAGGGGGGTTGAAGGCAAAAAAAAAATCTCCATTCGTTGCTTTAGGTATTGCTATTAATTTTATGGCGTATTATCAAATCTAACGATAAAACAAGCCCAGAAAAAAATTACGAACAAAATCGATTACCCGAAACACCCACAAATGGGCGCTTGTAGGGGGTTGTAGGCGAAAAAAAAAATCTCACTTCGTTGCTATAGGTATTGCTATTAATTTTATGACGGATTATCAAATCTAACGATAAAATAGACCTAGAAAAAAATTACCAAGAAAGTCGAGTCCCCGAAACTCCCCCAAATGGACGATTATAGGGGGGTTGAAGGCAAAAAAAATCTCACTTCGTTGCTTCAGGTATTGCTATTAATTTTATGACGGATTGTGAAATCTAACGATAAAACATGCCCAGAAAAAATTACGAACTATATTGGTTCCCCGGAACATCCCCAAATGGACGATTGTAGGGGGGTTGAAGGCAAAAAAAAATCTCACATTGTTGCTTTGCGTATTGCTATTAATTTCATGACGGATTATCAAATCTAACGATAAAATTAGCCCAGAAAAAAACTACGAACGAAATCGATCCCCTGGATCACCCCTGAATCGTCGATTATAGGGGGGTTGTAGGCGAAAAAAAAATCTCACTTCCTTGGTTTAGGCATTGCTATTAATTTTATTGCGGATTATCAAATCTAACGATAAAATAGACCTAGAAAAGAATTACGAAAAAATCGATTGCCCCAAACTCCCCCAGATGGACGATTATAGGGGGGCTGAAGGCAAAAAAAAAATCTCCATTCGTTGCTTTAGGTATTGCTATTAATTTTATGGCGTATTATCAAATCTAACGATAAAACAAGCCCAGAAAAAAATTACGAACAAAATCGATTACCCGAAACACCCACAAATGGACGCTTGTAGGGGGTTGTAGGCGAAAAAAAAAATCTCACTTCGTTGCTATAGGTATTGCTATTAATTTTATGACGGATTATCAAATCTAACGATAAAATAGACCTAGAAAAAAATTACCAAGAAAGTCGATTCCCCGAAACTCCCCCAAATGGACGATTATAGGGGGGTTGAAGGCAAAAAAAAATCTCACTTCGTTGCTTCAGGTATTGCTATTAATTTTATGGCGGATTGTGAAATCTAACGATAAAACATGCCCAGAAAAAAATTACGAACAATATTGGTTCCCCGGAACATCCCTAAATGGACGATAATAGGGGGGTTGAAGGCGAAAAAAAAATCTCACTTCGATGCTTTAGGTATTGCTATTAATTTTATGGCGGATTATCAAATTTAACAATAAAATAGACCTAGAAAAAAATTACGAACAAAATCGATTCCCCGGAATACCCTCAAATGGGCGATTATAGGGGGGTAAATGGCGAAAAAGAATTGTCACTTCGTTGCTTTGCGTATTCATATTAATTTAAATAATTTTATAGTACATGAGCTGTTAGTTTGCAGACTCGAGCACTTTCATAATTTTTTGCTTCCTCATAGAGGAAGCTTTGTAACGGTGAAAAAATTTTTCGAAAAAAAAATGTTGAAAAAGATGTTTTATGGCGATTATCTGTATATTAGTTGTTTTTGATCATTTTTGTTTTCGTGGGTGTATATGTATATGTGTATGTGTGTGTGTGTGTGTGTGTGTGTGTGTGTATTTGAACCTTCCATATCTCCGAAACGAATCGACCGATTTTCGTCGGGTAAAGCTTATTCTCTTCGTCTCGCGGGAAAAGAAAGGTTCCTTAATGGATTTGAGTTTTTATTGATTTTCTTTAGTTTTATAACCAAAAAGCGATTCTAAATTTTTAGTTTTTTTGATTTTTTCATATCTTACAGTCATTATTAAATAATATAATAAAAATCTTGAATGGTATTTAAATTACCTATATTTTCCTTTTTTAAAATTAAAAATATCTTCACTCTGTCAATTGTTATTAAGGAAAACTTTTGTATATTTCACAAATTAATTTCTCAAAAAATAATTTATTTATGGACTTGAAATAAATAACCAGTTATTACACTAATTGAAGACTATATGTGGTTAAAATTTCAAGAGATTATCTTCATTTGTTTTTTAGAAAAAAAATTATTTTCCAAAAAGGAATTTTGAATTTTTAGTTTTTTTGATTTTTTCATATCTTATAGCCATTATTACATAATATAATAAACTTTTCTTGAAAGGTATTTAAATTACCAATATTTTCCTGTTTTAAAATTTAAAATATCTTGACTCTGTCATTTTTTATTAAGGAAAACTTTTTTATAATTCATAAATTAATTTCTCAAAAAATACTTTATTTATCGACTTGAAATTTTAACAAGTTTTTACACTAATTTAAGACTATATGTGATTAAAATTTCAAGAGATTATCTTCATTTGTTTTTTAGAAAAAAATTATTTTAGAAACAATTTGCGTTTTCGTTGTCGCGCGATAACTACAGCAAAAATTATCCAATCGTCCTGAAATTTGGCACAGATGTAGCTTTTATATTTCTTCAGATCGGGTTCGTTGCCCAAAAAATCGGTCCATTACGAAAAAAGATATTTGGGTTAAAAATTTTTTTTTTAAATTTTCGAATCGCATTTTCTCAAAAAATACTTGATTTTTTGACTTAAAATTTTAACCACTTATTAAATTTATAGAAGACTATATTTGGTTAAAATTTCAAGAGCATATCTTCATTTGTTTTTTAGAAAAAAATTATTTTAGAAAAACTTTGCGTTTTCTTTGTCGCACGATAACAAGAGCAAAAATTACCCAATCGTCCTGAAATTTGGCACCGATGTAGTTTTTATATATCTTCAGATCAAGTTCGTTGCCCAAAAAAATCGGTCCATTACGAAAAAAGATATAACGCAGAGTTTAAGCTGAATCTGGGCCTTCTCCTACTTAGTCTAACCGTACAAGATAAAGTATTAAATTTTAAATATTAGAAGTAAAAATTAATTGAAGGGATCAATAAATTAAGTTTGAGGAAGCTACGTGCCATTGAATTGGCAGCGGTTTTTTTTTGGATTTCAGTATTCTATGCAATAAAAAACCGCAGAATAATACAAGAAATGTCTAAAATAACAATTCCCGAACATACCCATACACAAAACAACCCTTAAATAAGAGATTGAGGCGAAACGTGAGCATACAGAGTATGCGTGAACCTACAGGATGATCTATCGAAAACTATTTCCAAAACGAAGTCTTATACCCCGCCAAATTTTTAATATGTTTTTTAGTATAACAATACAAGCTTAAAGAATAATTAGCAAGAAAATCGTATTTCCGGAAAACCCTGCTTGGAAGGGGTAATTGGTGCGATACGAGCGCATAGCGAGTATACGTGAACACCTAAAGGATGATCTATCGAAAATTCTATCTCGAAAACGAGATCTTATACCCCACCTAGTTTTTAATATCTTTTTTAGTGTAATAAGACAGGCTTAAAAAAAAAAATTGGCAGCAAAATTGTATGTCCGGAAAACCCGGGTTTGAAGGGGAGATTGGAGTGATACGAGCGCATACGGAGTATTGTCTTGTAGATGTTTCTTCAAAGCTAAATTCCTTTTTTATGTTTTGTCATTTAAAAAAAGAGGTTATTTCCGTGAATTCTTAAGCCATAAAATTACAATCTGAAGTTTTATCCAGATCTGTGAAAAAGTCTGAAGTTTGCATCGTTGGAATGCAAAGAAATAATTTTATACGATTGATTAAAGCTATTAAACAACGGAAATTTTATCTAAACCTTTGATTTAAAGTTATTTTATATACTATAAAACACTAAATCTACACGCAAAATTAATATTATTTCATATAAACGTGAAGTAAAATGAATCTTTTTTGTTTATTTCGTTGCATTCTAACGTTGCAAACTTCAGAGCCATATTTGTGATCCAGACGTGTGAAACTTCCCTCGTGAGTTTCGAACTGATTTGTCATTATTTATTATTGTTACTTCTATTTTTTTTATTGAATGGCAATAATTTCGAGCTTTGGTTCATTTGCCTGCTATTTTCGAGTTCCCAAAAAGTTAAGAGTTGCTGAGATTTACTCGTATATTAATGTGAATTATTTATAATATAGAGTATATTTAACTATGCACATCCTTTTTTGATGGAAAACAATAAGTAATGGTAATAATTTTTACTTGATGTTTAATTTTGTGGTTTTCATTAAAATCTCTCAAATACTGAAAATTAATATTTAAAAATTTATAAATCTTTATAACTCTTTGGTTTTTTGTAGATGATGAAAGGATCATTTTAATCTTAAAGTTGTCTTAATTTCCAAGAAAGAATTATTCTGTTCGCTAAAGACTGTTTTTATTTGTATAAACAAATGCATTTAAATGAAGGTTCTTGCAATTTTGTTAAATTGTTACATCTAAATTTATATTCTACGAATCAAAAACTATAAAAAGCGATGATTAGTTTTTCCAATTGCATCAGCAGGTTGCTACATGGGGAGACAGAAGCGACAAATTTTCCGGCGCCTGGGACATAGAGAATCGCTGTAGAAACTGAAAAACGGCTCGTGAACGGCGCAGACAATCAGTCCCCGCGCGCTCATATTATAACATTGCAGCCAGCGGCAATTCGACGAATCCTTCCGAGCCCCTCCGAGCACCGCCGAGGCGCGTCGGCGTCGCCGATGCAGCATCCGCGCGACCGCATTATGTTCAAGCGCTTGAGGATTCGACCAAACCGAGCTGTTGATCCCCCTCCCCACTCTCCGATGTCCACAGAGGCAGTGTCAAACGTCTAATAGTTCGAGCACATCGTGGATTTACTCGACCCAGCGCGGCCAAGCCGCACCTTCGATTTCCCCCGCTCTGCAACAATTTGTGGAACTGATCGCGCGTTGTACACAGTCTTCTACCGATTCCCCCACTCCGCCCCGACGCAACGCACTGATCGCACGGTACATCTATATGTATATATTTCTTCGAGCGTAGCAGTCGCGCGAGCGGCGCGGTCCCTCTTTTGCCGATTCTCTAACTTGCTCCTAGTATGGGCACTTTCATAGCTCGTATAAGGTAAAAGTACCAGTTATGGAACGAGTTTGGAGGGGTTTTCAGTTTTTTCATAATCATCGCCTTAAACCATGTTTCGACCAAAAAATCTTTTTGCTATATCTTAACCACGTCTTTCCGTATATAAAATCAATTTACTGAATGTGTTTTAATGTTTAAATTTAATTTAATTATCTTATATTAATGGGGTAGTACAGTTAACATTTTTTTTGATCCACCTAAAAAATAAAAGTTTTATATATATATTTTATTATATATAAGTTCTATTATATATATACACTAGGGGGGGATACCCCCTACTCGCTCCGCTCGTTAATCCCCCAATTTTGACAAGTAAATAATTTATTTATTTTCAACGTAGATATTTTTCATATTTTGTATGGATGATAGTTTATACAAATGTAACACTTAAGAGTAGTTCTTAATTCTTAATTTCTGAAACGAAATAATAGATTATTGAGATTTTTCATATTTTTTATGGATGATAGTTAATACAAATGTAACACTTAAGAGTCGTTCTTAATTCTTAATTTCTGAAACGAAAGAATGGATTATTGAGAAAACTACATTAATTATATATTAAGAAAATATATTGAAAATTATATATTTTATTCTATTTTTTCCACATCACCTTGGAGGTAAATAGAAAGATGCGTTTTAGTAGGCCCAATCTACTGTCTTTGTCACTATAAAATTTCAGAAAACATTAAAATTGTTACAATAAAAGTATATTTTTTTATAATATAATATATATTTTATAAAATTAAATTTAATAATTAAATGATTTGAATTACCTGATAATAAGTTAAATTCTTCGAAATGTTTTATTCAATTTTTTTTTTTTTTTTTTTTTTTTTTTTTTTTTTATATTTAATATTTTCTGCCCCCCAAAATATAGTTTATTTTTTGCATGTATTGCTTCCTCCTAGAGGAAGCTTTGTGATAGTAAAAAAAAAAGTTTATGAGATAATGTGTTAGAAATGTTATTTAGCAAATTTGGAATCGAAATACACTAATTTTAGAAAATGTCCGTGTTACGTGACAGATAAAAATTTTGCTCTTTTATTTTATTTCTATAGATTATTTTCCTTTCCGTTTTTTACTTGCCATAACGAATTGAGGAATGCGTTCCTTGTGAGCGTTTCCGACTACGTAAGTAGTGCATTCTTTCGAGCATACCATTTAAGAAATGTAACACCCTCGTCCGGTCGTGCTCGTGGGGGAGGTAGCCGAGCTGCTCGTGCGATGCTGACCACGCAGCAACAGCTAGCGCTGCACGTGTTTGAAAAACCGCTTGATGCGGCCGTAACTTCACCGGGGGCAGCACTTACCAGGCGCAGGCCGGTTACCGACACTCCTGAGCACACGAGTGCGAGAGAGAAGGACGCGCAGGGGAAGCCATGCATTGGCGCTTAACTTCAGCCGCGCGGCAGTGCGAGCCGATTCGAAAAACGAAGAGTACACACGGTATCTGATGCTCGCATAAGTGCGAAGCCAAATACTTTGTCTAAGTATAAATAATAATATAATACAAAGGAAAAAATAATAAATACAGCGTATAGGACTAGAAGTGTTGAATTAATGATATAGATATAACAATTTTGTGAAAGTGTGAAGTTATACAGTAGTAGACAGAAATATAAGCGAGAGAAATCTACGAAATCCAAATCAGCAAATCTCGAGAATATCGAGAATCAATATCAGGCACTAAGCAATTGCATTTTTGGAAATTCAGGGGAAGGACCTATAATCACACTAAAAAAACGAAGGGATAACAAAAGGAGAAATTCAAAGGTATCATTTACTATATTATAGCACTATAAGAATCGTAATTGTCTTAACATTGTATATATATATATATATATATATATATATATATATAGCCATCATTATTAGGCGCATATTGTTACGGGTCGATAGGAGTAGACATATATGTGTAGGTATACCTTAACATGTGAATATATATAGTTTCTATAAGTTCGAGCCAAAATAAATAATTCGTTACTGCTAAAATAATAGTTGAAAAAATGTTTATATATATATATATATATATATATATATATATATATATATATATATATATATATATATATATATATATATATATATATACGTATGTGTGCGTGCATATTCATATCTTAAGATATACGTACATATACTCCTAATTTTTACATTTTGCGTTACTATTAATGTAAAAATACATGCATGCTATTGTATAATTCAGCGGGATTAATCATTCTATAATCCGAAAATTGCATAAAATTCTAACAGTAGGTTTAGGGGGGGAAATTTTGGTTTTCCATTTTTCCTTAGCATTTAAGTATTAAGTTGGATTCGCAAGTCAAATTAATATTAACCCTTTTTGGAAGTATCCGAAATTGACGCTTTGCAAATTTAGGTTTGACAAGTTTCACTAAGGGGAAATAAAAATAGTTTTCTTTCTTTTCTTCGACGCTATTTTAGATTAAGCAATAATCTAAAAAGAAATAAATAATTTGGGTTTACACTTTTCTGGTTTTTGTCATCTTTGACAATTTTTATATGTTGTACGGCGAAATATTGTTAATAAAAATCTTGTAGTTGGGGAATCAATATCATGTAAAAGGGGCAAGCACCTTTTTCTCTCAAAACATCGAAGAATTCTCTGTCTCCCGATTATATACTTTAACTGTTTTGTGAATTGCGATACGTGATTCCTAGAACGATCGTCTGCGGTAGTTTTAGTTACTATTAAGTTGTGACGATGTATTTTCGCCCCAATGTCTCTTCTTCTCGCTGGACTCGCGGCGCACCGATTCAGGCGGCCGAATGTTAACTGAATAATTCGAAAGCTAACGGGGGGGGCGGGGGCATATTCTTTATTTGTTCCCGGGTTTTGACAACTTGCGAGACCATGAGAGATGACAACGATAGCGAAATGCTCCGTGGTGCAGAAGAAGGTAAGAGAGACAGACAGAGAGAGAGAGAGAGAGAGAGAGAGAGAGAGAGAGAGAAAGTGTAGAGAGGTAGAGTGGAGCATGAGGCGAGTTTGAATCTCGCGCGCGCGTGAGCGGTGCATCGGCGAGGTGCGAGATACCAGCACCTCACGGGCGGCAGTGGCGTAGTCGCAATCAGGCCCCTAGTGCCGGGCTGATGCAACCCGCCGTTCTGCTGCGCGTGCGCGGAGGGAGGCTGCACGGCGCGAGCGGAAAATCGGCAGTGTCGAGACGGCAGCGAAGGCCACAAGGGCGAAACGAGCCGGGATTACCAGTGTGCGCGAGAGGAAGAGGAGGGAGAGCAGCGAGAGAGGTCGAGATGACGACGACGAGCAGCGGTAGCGAGGAGAGAGGGAACTGGAGAGAGAGAGATGACGGGGGAGCCGCGGCGAGTGGAGAGAAAGAGAGTATCTGGAAAGCGAGAGGAAGCAGCTGGGAGATCGGCGGTCCAATCCCTCAACCAGGGCAAGGCTTCCTGCGACGGAAGGTACGTGGACAGCGGGCCCGAGAGCGGAGAGTGACGCGTGGCGAGAGCGGAGAGTGACGCGTGGCGAGAGCGGAGAGAGAGAGAGAGAGAGAGAGAGAGAGAGAGAGAGAGAGAGAGAGAGAGAGAGAGAGAGAGAGAGAGAGAGAGAGAGAGGGGTTCCCGGACGCGACGATTCTTTGAATCGCGCTGCGGCGGTTTTTGGCTGGCGCGCTTCCCGCGCAGCGTCGTGCGCGGCAAGAAAGTGTAGGGAGCGAGGTTCAAACGTGCGGCGATTCTCGAAATCGCGTCGCGGGAATTTTACCATTTCGCGTGGAGAAAGAGAGTAGAGAGAGAAAGAGAGAGAAAGTGAGTCGCGGTTAACAACCGAGCATCGCGCGGCGAAGCTTGTTGAGAGTGCGCGCGTCTAACGTCGGTGGAGAGAGAGAGAGAGAGAAAAGAGTGTCGCGGTTGACAACCGAGCATCGCGCGGCGATGCTTCTTGAGAGTACGCGCGTCTAGCGACGGTGGAGAGAGAGAGAGAAAAGAGTGTCGCGGCCAAGAATCACGCATCGCGCGGCGATGCTTCTTGAGTGTGCGCGCGTCTAACGCCGAGAGAGAGAGGGAGAGAGCGAGAGAGAGAGAGAGAGAGAGAGAGAGAGAGAGAGAGAGAGGAAGAGAATTCGCGCGTGGCGTTTCCGGGAATCGCATTGCGGCGATCCCTTAAGTTCGCGCACATGATTTTCGCGGCGATTTAGAACGTGGAGATTGGAGAGAATGAGAGAGAGAGAGCGAGAGTGAATTTGCGCGTAGCCTTCGGGAAATGGCGCCGAGGCAATTGTCGTAGTGTGTGTGAGCGCTCTGACCTTTTAGCTAATTGTAGTTAGGGTTTTTAGCTTAATAAATTGAGATTTTAACTGGAACGAGTGTTTTGGAGTATTTATTTAGCGCAATACCCTTCCCAACCTTTTTCAGCATCGTAGCTCGCCCAGGCGTACGACATCACAGCGGAATCTCCTTTTGGATGGTAAGTGTCGCGAGAAAGTGGGAGGAAGAGGGAGGAGGTTAACAATCGTTTTTTATATGCGGATGTTCGGGCTCGGCGATTCGTCGCTTAAGTACACCATCGCAAATTGGCATCCCTTGTGGGGAGTTCTGCTGTGATAAAGGTTGGGAAGTGCGTATAGTGTAGAGAAATAGAGTGAGAGTAAGTGTGAGTGTTGCGGCAGAGTCGTGGCGAGTTAGCGGTAATTGCGGCGTAGCGATAGTAAAGCGTGCGAATAATAAATATATATATTGAATATTTAAATTATTTGTTCTCCCTGATATTATATATAATACTTGATTTTGAATATTTATTGTGGAGAGTTGGCGGCGTAATTGCTAGTCGCACAGGCGGAAGCCGTGCGTTCAGAGGTAATTTGTGGAGTCAGAGAGAGTGTAGACGGAGTAAAGAGTGAGAGAGAGAGTTGGACTACTCGGCTTTCGTAAGCGAGTAATAGTCGTGGAGAAGCGGACGCGAGCCATGGGCGAGCACGCTGCGAGAATGAAGGAGCTGGCGCAATCTCGTGCGGCCAGGCGCTGGATCCGAACTGTGGCCCAGTTGCAGCCGGCAGAATTGGTGGCGGAACTCGAGAAACGGAGGGCGAATAGCCGCGGTAACTTGGAGAGTTTGCGAGATCGCTTATTGCGTGCGATCTTGCGCGAGGAAGTGCCGGGAGTTGAGGTCCCCTGGTACATCTGCGACGAGGCAGAGTCTGAAGCCATTGAAGAGATTATAGGGGTGGATGTGGAGAGAGGCGAGGAGAAAGGTGAGAAAATTCAACGGATGAAGACTTTGAAGAAGAAAGAAGCGGCCCGGTCTCGGGCTAGAACGAGTAGTGAAGGCTCGCTGCGGGCGAGCGACGAGGATGTGGAGAGAGGAAGAGAGCAGCTGGTGGAGGTGATGGTGCACCAGCAGGAGGGGCCTACGCCAGTGACGGTGACTGTCACTAGCTCGCCGAGAGCCACTAGGAGTAACGCGGGTTCGGTCCTGCGGACGACAGGGGCATAACCGGCCGTGACTACCTCGGTCTCAGTTCTGAGTGCGCCCAGGGTGACAGCCACGTTTGATAGTAACCGATTCGTACCTCCCGTGGCATCGACGTGGGAATACTATTCAGCTCGATTATATCGGGGGCTACCGCCTACTGAACCGTTGCCGCCGCCTTCAGCTCTGCCGGCTCGGACACCGCTTAGAGCACCGCCAGCTCTCGTTCAGAGGGAGACTGCAGCGAGGAAAAAGGGGTTGCCCGAAAGGGAGTGGTACACTCCAGGCCAGAACTGGGACGAGATACGCCGGATGTATGACGTGGAGTCGAGTAGTGGAGAGGCGAGTGACGTGGAGGCAGAAATAGAGTTGAAAAGGGAGAAGGATCGAAGCCTTCGCTCGTCATATTCGGAGAGAGGAGGCAGCGGCACGACGTACCGGCCTCTAAAGAATCCTCAACCGGCTGGTACTTTGGGCTACGAGGAAAGCAAGCCACTACTGAGAAGGAAGACATCAGGGCGTCCTCGTCAGAGACCTATCGATCCTTCCCTCATGGAGCGGTTAAGTGATGAGGAAGAAATAGAAAATCGCCAGGAAAACATATCGAAGAGGCCTGGTACACTCGATAAGGGAGTGCGAGAACCGAAGCGGGCTGGGAAATTCGCAAGAGAAAGGAAGTCGGCGGTACGCAGCATCACGATATCAAGCAGTAGTGAGAGTGGAGGAAACTCAGAGAGGAGCAGCCTGGCCCACCGCAGACGTCGAGACCTCAGCGAGACGGAGGATGACGGTGAAGTGGAGCCGAGAAGACGGTGGAGAGCGACACCTGCAGCGGAGCAGAAGGCTCGCGCAGTCAAGCTATTAAAGAGTTGGGGCATCAAATTCAGTGGAGACGAGAAGGAGGACCCCGAGGAGTTTTTAGAGCAGTTAAAAGACTGCCGCGAGGGAGCAGGGTTACGTGATCGAGAGCTGCTCGGTGCCTTCCCCTGTATCTTAACTAAGAGAGCTGGCAGGTGGTTCAGAAATATCAAGCTGGATACGCCCTCTTGGTTGGGATTTCGCAAGGCTTTCAAACATCAGTTCGTCACAGAATACGACTGTGAAGATCTGTTGGATGATTTGAGACGAAGGACGCAGGCTAGGGGCGAGAAGATTGCCACGTACCTCTCCAATTTCAATTACATCGTCTCTCGGTTTAAACGGCCGCCGTCGGAGAGGCAGCTGGTGGAAACAGCCTACCGGAATATCTTCCCCGAGTACAGGAAGGCGATGTCTGACAAAATTGTGGAGACAATGGAAGATTTGGAGAAATACGAACGTAGTTGGGAGAGGCAGAAGGAATTAGATAGTCGCTATCTTCCGCCGCCTCCTGCTGACAAGATGAGGGTGCCCGGAGCAGCGTTTACGGGTACTACTGGTCGCCAGAAAGCCGTGGCAGCTGTGGAGAAGGGAGTGGAGAGTGAAAACGTGTCGCCAAAGCCCACTAAACTGAGCCAAACGAAAGCGGCGAAGAAGGCGGCCAAAACCAACGTTCAGCCCTCCGCCAAGGCGAGTGACGGAGAGCCGAAGCCGGAGACTGCGCCACCGAAGATGTCGAATGCGCAGATAATGGAGAAGGAGGAGGCAAAGACGTACGCGGCAGTGGTGCAAGGGGGACCTGGTGTTCAGTGGGGTCAGGGAAACCCCAGGCCTCCCTACGGTGCAGGACGCGGCTATGGAGGTGACCCGTGCAGAGGAGCTACGGCTCAGAGTTCGGGTTCAGGAGAGTCGCGAGCCGATCCTCCAAGAGGCAGTTATGGGCGTCCAGCTGGACTTGGTCAAGCCCCGCTTACCGGAGGAGAGGAGAGGCCGTTCATGGGGGTCTGCAACCTCTGCCAGGCGGTGGGCCATAAGGCTTCTGTTTGTCCTGAAGTGGTCTGTTTCTGGTGTAGGCGAAAGGGGCATACGCTGCGAAACTGCACCATCCGTAATCAGCCTGCTCAGCCTCCACGAGTGAGCTGCCGAAACTGTGACGCGCCGAATGTCACCTTCAAGACGTGTTCTAACTGTGCCCCCTTACTAGCGAAGTTGGGAAACGGGCAGGCTGGGGGACAGGTATCTTAAGTGTGCTTGTTCCCCAGGGACCCTGGCGGAAGGCCGCAAAATCCAGTGGAGACGGAGAAAGTGGAGAAGAGAAAGGGAGGGAGAAGAAGATAGAGGGAGATATAGAAGTAGAAGTAAGAGGCGAGGTGAGACCAGTGGAGAAGAAGGGTGAAGAGAAGAAGAGTGAAGGGAAGAAGGGCGAAGAGAAGAAGAGTGAAGTGAAGAAGGGTGAAGAGAAGAAGAGTGACGGGAACCAACGAGACTTAGAACCTCCAGTCCATCTGCCAGCAGAGGGGTGGGGTGAGGAGTCTAGTGACGATGAATGGTTAGAGGAGATAATGGACGATTTGGTCGGTAAAAAGGTCAAAGAGGAGGAAACACCCGTGGGGGTGATATCATCGAAGGAGCCCAGGAAGATTGATGTGGAGAGGGAAGAGGAAAAGAAAGTGGAGAAAGGAAAGGAAGAAGAGAGACCAGATATTAGTGGAGAGAAGGAGTCCAAGGAAGACCCCGATGCAGTCGCAGGATTGTGCGGGGAGAATTGTCATTTCGTCATGGTGAAGCTTGGGGGGCACTCCTACAAAGCCTTATTCGATCCGGGGGCAATGCTATCACTGGTAGGCCCCAGCGTGGCCGAACGATTCCAAGAGAGGTTGCAGGAAAGCGCCACGGCGGTGCGGAACGTCACCGGAGGAATTACCAAAGTCATGGGAGTGTTGAACGTGATGCTTGAAATCGATCATCACTCAGCGCCTCTTCCCATGAAGGCTTTACATAACCTCGACCAGGAGATTATACTGGGCATGGATTTCTGCAAATTATTTAATGTGGATGCGCAACTAGGTAAAGGAGTGTGGAGAGTGAGAGAGGGGCGTTGGAGACCTTTCGCCAAGACGGACGAGGAGAGAAACGCCGTCATTCACGAAGAGTGCGCGGGGATCTCCGAGTTAGAGGAGGAGGAACGAGAAAGGGTGGAGAGATTGGTGGATCGCTTGTTGATCTACCCCGAAGGAGGGAAGCGAAAGGGGGTGACGACGGTGACGGAACATACGATAGATGTGCAAGGGACGAAACCCTTTAAGCACGATCCCCGCCGGACGTCGCCAAAGATGCAACAAGTGGCGATAGAGGAAGTGGAGCGGATGTTTAATGAGGGGATAATCGAGAGGTCAGCCAGTGATTACAGCAGCGCCCCGGTGATGATCAAGAAATCCAATGGTACTTATCGGTTTTGTGTCGATTACCGGGACTTGAATAAGGTGACGCGTCGAGATGCGTATTCTATTCCCAATATGGATACAATCCTGGACAAGTTGAGACAGGCGAAGTACCTAACGAAGATCTACCTCAGACAAGCGTACTACCAGATCCCCTTGGCTAAGGCGAGTAGGAAATATACCGCCTTCTCGGTGCCGGGATCAGGACTGTGGCAGTTCACCCGGATGCCTTTCGGGTTGATGAACGCGCCGAGTACGTTTCAGCGGCTTATTGATTCACTGTTCGGTCCCGAGATGCAACCGAATGTCTTCGGCTATCTCAACGACATAATCATAGCCACTGAATCGTTTGAGGATCATCTCTACTGGGTTGAAGTGGTGCTGAAGGAGTTAGTGGGAGCAGGGTTAGAAGTTAACCGAGAGAAGTGTGAGTTTTGTTGTTCGCAAGTCACCTACTTGAGGTTTCTGCTCGACCGAGAGGGTTTGAGACCGGATCCCGAAAAGGTGGCACCGGTGGCTGACTACCCCGCCCCCAAGAACGTCAGGCAATTGCGCCGGTTTTTGGGGATGCTGGGGTGGTATTCTCGCTTTATTAAGGATGAGTCGGGGTTAAAAATACCGCTGGTGAAGTTGTTGAGAAAGGGGAGAGAGTGGAGTTGGGGAGATGAGCAAGAAGAGGCGTTTGAGCGACTGAAGAGAGCGCTTGCGTCGGCTCCGGTCTTGGCGCGACCAGATTTCAGTAAACCTTTCAAGGTGCAGTGTGATGCCAGTGGTTACGCATTAGGGGCTGTTCTAACCCAGGAAAGTGAAGACGGAGAGCATCCTATCATCTACGTTAGTGGCGTAGTGACCTCGGCCGAGAAGAATTATACCACAACCGAGAAGGAGTGCCTGGCCATGGTGTGGGCAATTAAGAAGCTGAGACCGTATCTGGAGGGCTACAAGTTTACCGTGGTGACGGATCATAGTGCATTGAAGTGGCTATGTAATCTCAAAGAGCCGACAGGAAGGTTGGCACGCTGGGCATTGCAGCTGCAACAATGGGATTTTGACATAGTTCACCGCAAGGGTACGCTTCACCAGGTGCCAGATGCTCTATCACGAGCGCAAGAGCCAGATGAGGCGGAGATAGCAGGGTTCGATGAGATTAAAGACCCCTGGTATTTCAAGATGATGGAAGAAGTGGAGAAATTTCCGGCCAAATATCAGCAGTGGAGAGTGGAGAATGGGTGTTTGTTTAGATTTAGGACGGATCCATTACTGGATCCCGTGGAGTTCCGAGAACAGAGATGGAGATTGGTTGTGCCGGTGGAGCACCGAGCAAGAGTGATGGAAGATGCTCACTGCGCCCCATCCTCGGGCCATCTTGGCGTTGAAAAGACGTATGATCGGGTGGCCCGGGAATATTACTGGAAAGGAGTCTATCATGACGTGCGGACCTTCGTCAGGGAATGCGAGTCCTGTCAGAAGTTTAAGGGTCTCCAAACGGGACCTCAGGGTCTAATGGGCACGCGAATCGTGGAGAAACCGTGGGCGGTGGTCCCGGTAGACACAATGGAGTTTCCGCCGAGCAAGAGCCAGCATCGTTATCTTTTGGTTTCCCAGGACTTGTTCACTCGCTGGATCGAGGTGAAATCTCTCCGCAAGGCGGACGGAAGGTCTGTAGCAAGAGCCACCGAGGAGCTGATCCTGTTCCGCTGGGAAACTCCCGATTACTTGCTGAGTGACAATGGCAAAGAGTTCGACAATAAGTTCTTTAAGGGGATGCTGGAGGAGTATGGGGTAAAGCATGTGACCACGCCCCCGTACCACCCTCAGGCAAACCCTGTGGAACGTAGCAACCGAACCCTTAAAGCCATCATCTCAGCATTCGTGGGAGCGGACCATCGGAACTGGGACCAGCACGTCCATGAGTTCAGGCACGCGGTAAATACGGCGGTGCAGTCGAGTACCAAGGTGTCGCCCGCGTTCCTGAACTTCGGACGACATCCGCGCCCGGTTAAGAGTCTGCGACGAGAGGTGGAGAGTGAGAGACTAGTGGAGAGAATCGACCCGGGAGAATGGGAGGATAGAATGAAGCGTTTGGATGCGTTGAGGGATTTAGTAGGCCGCCACATCGATAGCGCTAGAGAAATACAGGAGAAACATTATAATAAGGGAAGGAAAGAGGTGCAGTTCGTAGTGGGAGATAGGGTGTTGAGGAAGGCGCATCATGTATCGGATGCGGCGAAGAAATTCAACGCAAAGCTAGCGCCGAAATATGAAGGCCCGTTTGAAGTGGTCGAGATACTTTCTCCTACCGTTTATGTATTAGGACAAGGGGAAGCAGCGAACCGCCGGATCGCGAAAGTGCATGTTTCCAAACTAAAGCGTTATGTTCCGAGACGAACTGCTGGGGTCCCGGCGCGACTGAAAGACTAATCCCTTGGTGTTGTTTCAGATGAGAGCCAGGAGAGGGTGGCCAAAGAGGGATGGGTTGGGAGCGCTGCGCTCCCCGTACCCGGACTTCCACGAGCACCCGGAGACGTCACGAGCGACGTCTACCGGGGAGATCGTGGACATGGGGACGTGTCGAGTGCAGTCTTTTGTACCGCCCCGGCTTTTGCCCCGTTTGAACTGGGCTGAGGAAGTGGAGAGAGAGGAAGTGGAGAGAGAGAAAGTGGAGAGGGAATTAGCGGAGAGAGAGAGCGAGAGTGGAGAGCGAGAGGAGAGAGCATGAAAGGAGAGAGAATGAGAGGAAAGAGAGAGAAAGAGTTGAGAGGGAGGAGCGGGAGAAGGAGAGAAAGGAGAATGAGAGCAGGGAGAGAGAAAGAATTGAGGATGAAAGACGACAGAGTGAGCGAGCTGAAAGTGAGAGGAGGAAGAGGGAAGGAGATGAAAGAATGCGGTTGGAGGCAGAGCGGGTGGAGAGAGTCAGAGTGGAGATCAAGCGAGGGGTGCAGCCCCCCGGTAAGTCAAAAACTCCATACGCGAAGCTGTTTGGACCGGAGCGCTGCGAGAGGAGCGAGACAGACGAGATTAACGAAACGGAATCTCGGGGAGTATTCCGCCTTAGGGAGGGGGAGATTGTGACGATGTATTTTCGCCCCAATGCCTCTTCTTCTCGCTGGACTCGCGGCGCACCGATTCAGGCGGCCGAATGTTAATTGAATAATTCGAAAGCTAACGGGGGGGAATATTCTTTATTTGTTCCCGGGTTTTGACAACTTGCGAGACCATGAGAGATGACAACGATAGCGGAATGCTCCGTAGTGCAGAAGAAGGTAAGAGGGAGAGAGAGAGAGAGAGAGAGAGAGAGAGAGAGAGAGAGAGAGAGAGAGAGAGAGAGAGAGAGAGAGAGAGAGAGAGAGAGAGAGAGAGAGAGAGAGAGAGAGAGAGAGAGAGGGAAAGTGTAGAGAGGTAGAGTGGAGCATGAGGCGAGTTTGAATCTCGCGCGCGCGTGAGCGGTGCAGCGGCGAGGTGCGAGATGGCAGCACCTCACGGGCGGCAGTGGCGTAGTCGCAATCAGGCCCCTCGTGCCGGGCTGATGCAACCCGCCGTTCTGCTGCGCATGCGCGGAGGGAGGCTGCACGGCGAGAGCGGAAAATCGGCAGTGTCGAGACGAGAGCGAAGGCGACAAGGGCGAAACGAGCCGGGATTACCAGTGTGCGCGAGAGGAAGAGGACGGAGAGCAGCGAGAGAGGTCGAGGTGACGACGACGAGCAGCGGTGGCGAGGAGAGAGAGAAATGGAGAGAGAGAGAGGACGGGGAAGCCGCGGCGAGTGGTGAGAAAAGAGTATCTGGAGAGCGAGAGGAAGCAGCTGGGAGATCGGCGGTCCAACCCCCCAACTAGGGCAACGCTTCGTGCGACGGAAGGTAGGTGGAGAGCGGGCCCGAGAGCGGAGAGTGGCGCGTGGCGAGAGTGGAGAGAGAGAGAGAGAGAGAGAGAGGTTCGCGGACGCGGCGATTCTTTGAATCGCGCTGCGGCGGTTTTTGGCTGGCGCGCTTCCCGCGCAGCCTCGTGCGCGGCAAGTAAGTGTAGGGAGCGAGGTTCAAACGTGCGGCGATTCTCGGAATCGCGTCGCGGGAATTTTACCATTTCGCGTGGAGAAAGAGAGTAGAGAGAGAGAGAGAGAAAGTGAGTCGCGGTTAACAACCGAGCATCGCGCGGCGAAGCTTGTTGAGAGTGCGCGCGTCTAACGTCGGTGGAGAGAGAGAGAGAAAAGAGTGTCGCGGTTGACAACCGAGCATCGCGCGGCGATGCTTTTTGAGAGTGCGCGCGTCTAGCGACGGTGGAGAGAGAGAGAGAAAAGAGTGTCGCGGCCAAGAATCACGCATCGCGCGGCGATGCTTGTTGAGGGTGCGCGCGTCTAACGCCGAGAGAGAGAGAGAAAGGGAGAGAGCGAGAGAGAAAGAGAGAGAGAGAGGAAGAGAATTCGCCCGTGGCGTTTCCGGGAATCGCATTGCGGCGATCCCTTAAGTTCGCGCACATGATTTTCGCGGCGATTTAGAACGTGGAGATTGGAGAGAGTGAGAGAGAGAGAGAGCGAGATTGAATTTGCGCGTAGCCTTCGGGAAATGGCGTCGAGGCAATTGTCGTAGTATGTGTGAGCGCTCAGACCTTTTAGCTAATTGTAGTTAGGGTTTTTAGCTTAATAAATTGAGAGTTTAACTGGAGCGAGTGTTTTGGAGTATTTATTTAGCGCAATACCCTTCCCAACCTTTTTCAGCATCGTAGCTCGCCCAGGCGTACGACATCACAGCGGAATCTCTTTTTGGACGGTAAGTGTCGCGAGAAAGCGAGAGGAAGAGGGAGGAGGTTAACAATCGTTTTTTATTTGCGGGTGTTCGGGCTCGGCGTTTCGTCGCTTAAGTACACCATCGCAAAGTATTAGCGATTAAGTATAACCCATCGTGCCATACCCCAGGGAAGTGTGTGCGCCCTAATCGAAAATATCATTTTCCCGTTATTTTTGTGCGACGCGTCTTAAGAGGATAATACAATATATATATACATGCATTTTTCAAACAGCGCTACGTGACGAATACGCGACCGCTGAATAGTCCTTGTAGTTTGGGAGGTCTCTCTCTCCAGAGATTGAACCGGGGTTCGGGCCCCATTATAACTATTGTAAAACCAAGAGCATCGATCGAATCACTGCGTATCTTTGAGGGTCATCTCCCTTCCATTGAGTCTTTCCCTTATATTCACATCTTCTTCTTTCTTCCCCGTCAGGGTAAAGCAAGTGGCTGAACAGCAAGCACGAGTTATCGGTCTCTCCGTTTTGTGCGGGTCTTCTGCGGAGCCGCTCTCTCTCTCCTATAGGAGTTGCGCCACTATAGTAGCGCACAAGCAGTTATCGGCCTCTCGGCTTTGTGTGGATCTTCACACGGCCCGCTCGCCACTACAGCAGCGCGCTGCAGCCGTCGCCGCCTCTAATTGGAAAAGTGTATCGGGACGGGGCGCGCTAACAGTTATCGGCTGCTCCGCTTTGTGCGGATCTTCGCACGGCCCGCTCATCACTTAACTTCGGCGCGCGGCGAACCCAGGCCCCTCCACGGAACACTGTCTTATAAAGCTCTCCCGCCTCAAGATTGTCTTAAAGCTCGCTTGCGCTTTCTTACGTCGGGATTGGAGACGAGCACGGGAGCTCGCGGCAAAATACCCAAGACATAGTAGACCCGCTCGTAGCCAGGTACAGACGGCCCTTCCCTCACTGGTCCTCATCATTACAATCCGAGCAAATCCGTCCGTTTCCCATCGAACGCAGTCGACCCTTAACGGTGCGAGGTCGCAATCTTCTGCAGTCACGAGCCAAGGTTGTGTCACAGGCACCCGGTGATATCTTTTTTTGGTTTTCTTTGCCTTACTGACGCTCGTGAAGGGCTTAATTAACTATCTAGTGACTCTCAACGGCACGAGTCGTACCCTGGCGCTGATTGCAATATCGTGATCACCCAACCTACCTAGTTTATCAGAATAGGCGTAGAACTAGATACGCTTAGATTTGTATTGAATAAGACTATAGAAATAAATTACGCTTTGAATTTGAAGGTAGTATATTTGCTTTCTCCCCACCTCCCGTATATAAAAAGATACCGAAATTAATAATCATAAGAGAGTAGATGCCGCACTCTTACTCGTATGGGAGTGTAAGAGTGACCAGGATAGCGGCCAGGTTCCTGCCAGGTAAGGGTGAATTGATACCCTTAGGGGATCAACCGAAATATTTAAAACATTAAACAAGTCGCGTGACAACCTTTATTAGTTGTCACGTAACATTCCGTATGGATGTGTGTGTGTGTGTGTGTGTGTGTGTGTGTGTGTGTGTGTGTGTGTGTGTATGTCCGTATACGCTGATATCTCATGATCTACTCGACCGATTTTAATGGGAGAGTGATCATTTTTTTAGATTTTGCTTCCACAATTGGGGTCAATATTCTATTTTTGTAAAATTTAATTTTTTTTTATAGCCATTTTTTAATTTTCAAAATTTTTATTTTCGATTTTTTTAATATTTAGAACAAATATTGTTTATATATCATGAATTCTCTGTATGTAGGATAAAATTATCTACAATTTAAAAAAAAAAAAAGTCGGTAGCTATATTTCGTCATAAGTTATTGATGAAAACGTAATTTTTTGTAAATAGGTTATATTTCGAAATTAAAAAAAGATATTAACATGAATATTTTTTTGGTTATAAAGGATATTATGTACTATAATCTACTAAATTTTTAGGTTTTTTTATTCATTATTTTTTGAGAAAAAAAATAATTTATAAAAAAAGTGATTTTTTTTTGTCGTTCAATAACTATAGTAAAATTGGCTTAATCACTTTGAAATTCGTTGTAGGGGTAGATTTTGTATACCAATCGAGTGAGTTCTTTGGGCAAAAGGATTCATCCATAAATTTCGGAGATATTTGAGGTTAAAATTTTTTTCAATTTTTTTTTAAATCGTAATTTCTCGAGACCGGCTCTACGTATCTAAATGGGGTGGGCGGCATTCGAAAGAGAATTAAATTACCTATATTTTCTAAATAAAATTAATTCTCTAGCTATCACTGTTCTTTTGTTATTAACAAAAACGTAAAAATTGAAAAATGAAAAAAATGAGTTTTATATATTCAACTATTACAAGAGTAAAATTGTCTTATTCACTTCAAAATTCATTGTAGAGGTATATTATTGATAGTTCTCAGATGAGTTCTTTTGGCAAAATGATTAGTTCATAAATTTCAGAGATATTTGAGGTTAAAATTTTTCTAGATATTTTTAAAATGTATTTCTTTAGGATGGCTCTGTGTATCTGAATGGGATGGATAGCATTTGAAAGAGAATTAAAATATTTATATTTTCTAAAAAGAACAATTTTTTAGTTATCACGGTTTTTTATTATTAACAAAAATGTAAAACTTGAAAATTTGGAAAATGAAAAAACAATCTGTCTTAATCAAATTTTTTAAAATACATCCCCTCACATTATAACAGCCTTTGCACATAACGCATTCAATATAATACATGTAGTTTTTATATATCTTCAGATCGAGTTCGTTGCCCAAAAAAATCGGTCCATTACGAAAAAAGATATTTGAGGAAAAAAATTTTTTTTTAAATTTTCGAATTGAGTTTTCTAAAAAAATACTTGATTTATCGACTTAAAATTTTAACCACTTATTATACTATATTTGGTTAAAATTTCAGGAGATCTTCATTTGTTTTTTAGAAAAAAATTATTTTAGAAAAAATTTGCGTTTTCGTTGTTGCACGATAACAAGAGCAAAAATTACCCAATCGTCCTGAAATTTGGCATAGATGTAGCTTTTATATATCTTCAGATCAAGTTCGTTGCCCAAAAAAATCAGTTCATTACGAAATAAGATATAACGCAGAGTTTAAGCTGAATCCGGACCCATGACCCTCTCCTAGTTACTCTAACCGTACAAGATAAAGTATTAAATTTTAAATATTAGAAGTAAAAATTAATTGAAGGGATCAATAAATTAAGTTTGTGGAAGCTACGTGTCAATGAATTGGTAGCGGTTTTTTTCATATGTTTTATTAATAAGGTAGTATATACAGATGTAACGTTTAAGAGTAATTTTGAATTCTTAATTTCTGAAATAAAAGAGTAAATTATTGAGAAAATTATATTAATTATATAGAAAAATATATTTTATGTATATTTCATATATTATATAAAATTAATAATTTATATTTTTCATGTTTTATTAATAGGGTAATATTTATAGATGTAACGCTTAAGAGTAGTTTTGAATTCTTAATTTCTGAAATAAAAGAGTAAATTATTAAGAAAACTACATTAATTATATATCAAGATATATTTTATTCTATTTTTTCCGCATCACCTTGGAGGTAAATAGAAAGATGCGTTTTATTTTTAAGTGGCCTAATCCACTGTCTTTGTCACTATAAAATTTCAGAAAACATTAAAATTGTTACAATAAAAGTATATTTTTTTATAATATAATATATATTTTGTAAAATTAAATTTAATAATTAAATGATTTGAATTATCTGATAATAAGTTAAATTCTTCGAAATGTTTTATTCAATTTTTGAATTGTTTTTTCTTTTTTTTATATTTAATATTTTCTGATATGCTATTTAAAATTTTCCAAAGTTATTTGTATATTCCATTGTCATAAATGAAAGAAAAAATATTGTTGTTTTAATTAACTAAAACTTAATTCAAAAAATTAATTAATTAATAATTATATAAAAATTTACCTAAAAAACAAAATTCAATTATTGTAAAGAAAGATTTTTAAATTCTTCTAAAATTTTGTCAACTTTAAGTTTTCCAATTTTGAGTTTTGTATTTTTATTGTTCTGTTGTTTTCTTGTTTTTTTTGACTGATGATTTAGTTTTTAATTTATTATCTTTTTCAATAATTTTATCTGATTCTAAATTAATCATGTATTCCATATAATTTTGTTCATATTCTAAATAGTCTAAAACTAATAATTTATTATGTATTTATTATTATTATTGAATAATGAATAAATATATTGTTGTTTTTTACAATTTACTTTCGTTCTGTGTAGTCGACATATTCTAAAAAGAGAAATATTCGAAATTAATTATCTAAAATTTCTTTCCATACGATATTTATAATTTCTTCTTTATTTTCTGAATTATTTTCAATAAAAATTTTATCTGGGTTTTTACATCTTGATAATGTTACATATAATTGACCATGAGAAAATAATGGTCTTCTAATATATATTCCAACACTATCAAAACTTTGACCTTGTGATTTATTAATAGTCATAGTAAACGCTAATATTAAAGGAAATTATTTTCTATATAAAATAAATGGTAATGATGAAGAATTGCCAGTGTTTAATGTAATTTGAGGAATAAAAACTATGTTTCCAGAGTTTTCACCTGTTATTATTTCTGCTTCTATGTTGTATTTAAATAATTTAGTAATTTTTAATCGTGTTCCATTACATAATCCATAGTTAATACTTAAATTTCTTATTAACATTACAATAGTATTTATTTTAAATTTTAATTTATGTGGTGGTAGTCATTCACGTATATTGTTTAAAGTTTCAATCGGCTAATTAATATGGATGTTATCATCAAATAAATCTACATCTTTATGAGTAGCATAATCTAAACTATAATACGTATTTTCTTCAGTATTTAATAGTTTTTAAATTTTATTATTTAAAATATTTGCATCTTCATTATGTGATGTTAATATAACTCTATTTATTGATATACTACAATTTATATTTTCATATATTTTAAAACATCAGGTATAACAAATGAATTAACCATTAATACCATTTTGGAAAAAATATTATCTCTAACTTTAACTCTTTGACTAAGATGATGAAAAAATTGACGGCATCCGAAAGTAAACTTAAATTCTTACTGAAGTGCAGGAGATTTGACATTTTCCCTCGCCACATCACTAACCTATGTAAGTCTATAAATAACCTATCCTTCCATAGCAATTTCATCAGCAAAAAAGTAAAACATTTATTACATTACACAAAAAAGAAACTTCTAAATTCAGAAATTCGAGATCTAAACATACACATAAAATTTCTTGACAATAGTATTAAGAGTTCACTTATCAAATTATAATCATCCACCTCAGATATAATAACAGAAGAATTTCTTAAATACTATGACAAATCTCTTACATACATAAAACAAAAACATTCGACTATACACACCAAGAAGTTCAACAACCTTTTGCAGTACTATAACATCCAAGATTCAAAGACTTATTTACATACAGACATTGACTTTCAAAACAATAACAAAGACGCCGCAGAAATAAAAAAGACTAAAGACAAGTGGCTGATTAATTTGACTAACACACAAATTCCTGCTCCTGTTAAAGACACTCTTAGCTTAGGTGAGAAATTTAACTTCCTAATTAATCCGGATAAACGCACAATGTTCGAATGCCTAAAAAACATAGAGATTGGTACTAGAAATATAGACGACATCAACTCAAACATAAAAGATGGCATACTAACAGTAGTAAACAATTACATAAAGAAAAACAAAACACAATACATCAATATAGACGACAGAATTATTAATTCCAATTTAATATTAACTAAAAAATTCTTAAGAGACAATCCAGAGATTTTTATCACAAAAGCAGACAAGGGGAATGTCACGGTCATTATGAAAAACACAGAATACGTCGAAAAAGTAGAAACGGCCCTATCAGATAAAAAATACTATGCAATCATAAAAAAGTCCCCCTTACGTATTTTACAAAATAGAATAAAACATCTTATCAAAGATTGGGAGCAGAAAGGTGTCTTTGACTTAGATACGTGTTTTTCACGTGTGTCGCACGCAGAAATAGACAACACTAACCTTGCCCGTGCCTATGCATTGGTAAAAATACATAAAGCAAATAACCCCATTCGGATCATAGTATCAGCAATAGGCAGCCCAACATAGAGTTTCGATAAAAGTCTCTCCACCCTTTTTAATAAACACTTCCCTCGTCCTAAATCCTCTATAAAAAATAGCACAGAACTTAAAGAAATAGTCGATAACATTACAGTTCCTGATGGTTTTGAACTAGTCTCTTTTGATGTAGTCTCTCTCTTTACAAACATTCCCACCGACTTAATCCTTCTTGCAATAGATAACCGTTGGAAATACCTAAAAAAGAAAATAAATCTCTCCAAAATTGAATTCTTAGAAGGCATCAAACTACTTTTAGACTCAAGTTTCCTCCAATTAGCAATAAATACTACAAATTATGGGCGCTCCTATGGGCTTTTGTACTAGTCCATGGTTTGCTGACATAGCTCTGGAAATTTTAGAAACTAATTGCTTAAAAAATTATAGTAAAGATATCCTTTTATATAAAAGATACGTAGATGATTGCTTACTAATAGTAAAAAACAAAAAAATCGAAGAAATACTGTCCTCCTTTAATAACTATAATAACAATTTACAATTTACAATAGAAAGAGAATCCAATAACAGTATTAATTTCTTAGATATGACACTCATTAGAAATAACAATAAAATCACGACTAACTGGTTCAGAAAAAATACAGCCTCTGGACGCTATATAAATTATCTTTCCCACCACCCTGACACACAAAAAATAGCCATAATATATAGTTTAGTAGATAAAGCCATAAAACTCTCAGATCCATAGTTCCACAAAGAAAACCTAAAAACTGTCAAACACTACTTACTTTGCAATAATTATCCACCTAACATTATCAATAGATATATTTCGAAACGTACCGCAACTATCACTAACAGCATGCATACTAAAGAAAAAACTCCACGTTCCGTATTTCTAAAAAACAAAATAGTCCTTCCCTTCATTAAACACCTCACTCCAAAAATTAACCACATCTTACACAAACATAACATAATCCCCATACTCCAATCCGTAAACAAATTTAATAATCTAATAACTTTAGGCAAAGACCGTTTAGATAAAATGCACACTAGTGGCATTGTTTACCATATCAAATGTCAGGACTGTACTTCCTCATACATAGGTATGAGCAAACGTAAACTAAAGACTCGGACTAATGAGCATATCAGAGCCGTAAAACAATGCTCGGAAAAATCTGCTTTAGCGACACATGTGGAAAATACGGGTCACAAAATCGACTTTGAAAAAGTGAACATCTTAGATACAGAAAAGAATTTTTATAAACGCTCGTTCTCAGAAATGCTTAACATTTACTACCACGACAATACTCTCAACTGCATTCAAGATCTAAATTTCCTAAAAAACTCATATAAAAAAACAATAGATATTATAAAACAATTTTGCAATGGCTAACTAATTGCTTATAATTTTCCGTTTATTCAATTTCAAATTTTATTCGATGAGATTCGCTTTCATAGTTTCCTTCTTACTTTCTCTCTCTACTCTCTTCTCTCCCCCCACCTTCCGTTCTGTCAATAATTCCTTTATCTCGTCAGACTTTTGCGATTTCCCTTCAGTATTGTTCTGCACGCTGATTAATTCAGATATAAGTAGCGGAACAATGATGAACGGAAAAGACAGAGTCTGGCGTAAGTATAAATTGCACATATATTAAAAAAATCTTTTTCTAGTTTCAATAGATTTTAACTAAATTCAATACCCGTACATTTTTTCACAGATTGGCCTTCTTTTTTCCACTTCCACGTTGTTCATTTCTTTCAATACTTTGACGAACTCCTATGAGACGAAACCTTAATTAATGGTATTCTATTATTTATAAATTTTTGTAAAAAGTTTTCACAATTTGTCCATTATTTAATGATTTGTTAAATTACTTTGTAGCCCTGAAGAGGGGAGTAATAAATAAAACTCCCGAAACGTCGGCGAAATAAAGGTCGAAAACACATTAGTTCGTTAGAGTCCGTTTATTTACTACCTTAAACAAATGAATTAAATTTACCTTCTCCAATATCTAATAAAAATGAAGCAAACATGATATCTTTTGAACGGATTGTTTTCAAATACATTATATTAAATAATGACCAAAGATTTGAATATTTTATTGTTTCTTGAATTATTGTGCTTCTACAACCATTTTTAACAACAGGGAGAATTTATCTAAAGTCACCTCCTAAAATTAATAATTTTCCTCCGAATGGTAGATTATTATTACAAACATCTTGTAAAGTTTTATCATCAATTTCTAAAGCTTTACGTGGAATCATTGACGCTTCATCCCAAATAATCGCAAAAACTTCACGAAATTTTTTTTTATTTGATTCAAATTTAAAAAATGCACTTTCAATATTGTTTAAATCTAAAGGTAATCTAAAAGTTTTATGACTGGTTATACCTTTTGGTAATAGTATAGATGCTATACCAGACATTGATATAATTTTTTTCTATTGACAAAAAAAAAAAAATTAAAGTTTTATATAAAAACGTTTTACCTGAACCTCCAGGACCATCAATAAAGTTAATTTTATGTTCATTATTTAATATTTGTGTAAAAATTGTTTTTTGATCTGTGTTTAATTGACTATAGTAATTATTAAACATTTGTTTACAGAATAATATATTTTCTTTATTATTTTCATTATTTGTTATAACGGGATGGCTAGTGGGGGAAAATCCCAACAAGCCACAGGCCAGCGATGCCCTAGAACACGGTGCCGCGGGTGTCAGACTAAAATGACTTGCCCGGGGATCTGCTCCTGGAATCCCGAAAACAACGCGAAGATCGCACACGAGCTTCGCTTTCCAACTAATTGGATCGCTGAGTGAAAAGCGCGTGCTCGAAGAGTAAAGCGCGCGGCCGCTATACTCAGATATGAAAACGACCGGCGGAGTCGTTTTCCCGCGGAGGCGGCGGTATCCGGGAGAAGGACAGGTTGCAATGAACAACGCGACGAGTAACTAGATATCACAGTATATTTAAATCACTAATAACTACAAGCACAACGCACGTGCTGATTAGAACAAATATGAGTTAGTTCGCACGCGACCGTTAAGATTCAAACGCGCGAACGATACGGCGCGCGGCGAAGCTGCTAATTTCGAGCGCGGTGTTAAAGTACGGCGGGCTGACACACACCCGCACGTACACGGCACAGAAAGCTTGCATGGGGCGATTTCCGTGCGAGAATTTACAATAAACCCGCGAGAGGAGAATAGAAAACTTACGTTAAGAAGGAGCAGCCGGTGCACTCGGCTCTCTCTCGCTCTCCGTCGCTCGCACAGCAGTTGGGCTCTCTTTCTCTCTCTCTCTCTTGCTCGCTGTATTGGGTCGGCAGGCGGGCTGGCTGCCGGCTCCTCGCTCGCAGTCTCGTGCGGCTCACGCGGCTCGGGATCGCTCTCTCTCTCTCTGTCTCTCTTTCGCACGTACACACTCTACTCGGCGCCTCCACTACACTCGCGGTAACTATAAAAAGCTAGGACGGCGCTGACGAGGTAATTTTTGAGAGACCCGCTGGAGAGAAGTTCTCGGCACGATGGCAGACACGAAGATGGCTGCCGTGACTCGCATAAAGCCGTAGCAGCTTCGCGGGTATGCGACGGGCATATTACGCGTCGCGAGACCGTTCTAATCCGATCAGGATGCTCGCGCGCTCGCGCCCCGGTGAGCATTTCTAATTTACTCTTTTATTTCAGAAATTAAGAATTCAAAATTACTCTTAAACGTTACATCTGTATATACTACCTTATTAATAAAAGATATGAAAAATACATGAAAAAAATAAACTTTTAAGTGAACATTCGATTTGGGAAAGGTATTACGACTAACTGTAAGAGAATTTGCTCGTGGAGATCAATTTAGCCATTTTATAGAACTATATTATTACGAGCGTATAATAGTACATTTTGATACTAGTGCGAGGATTTGATTTTCCCCTCGTGTGACTGTTTGCACCCGAGCGAAGCGAGGGTGAATAGGTCACACGAGGAGAAAATCAACTTCTCACACAAGTGTCGAACCGTATTTTTTGACACGACGTGCGAGAAGTGAGATTTTTGCACGCATCGTTTAACGCAGCGTGCGAGAAATCGAACTTCTCGCACGGAGTTTCAAAAAATTTATTAAGAAACTTAAACGGCATTGGATCACAAACATGCCTAAATTTTATTTATATCTGTATCTTTGTTACTTTATCCACCAGGTGGCTGCCACTTCTTGGCTTCCACAAATAAAATCACTTTCCAACTTCCTTAAATAAATCCAAGTAACATTTATTTTCGGCGTCGAAGATAAGTCTACCGGGATCTTCCTGATGAGTCCACCCGGTACGACTAAGGACGAAACGCATTTCAGTTCCCTGTATTTTGTAAATTTCTAATTTTTATTAAAGTATTTTCTATACTTCTCTTACCAGTGTCGTCGTGTCCTAAAATTTTCTATCAAATAGTGCGGGCTATAAAAATGTAGCACACTATTTCGATTTGGGAAAGGTATTACGACTAACTGTAAGAGAATTTGATCGTGGAGATCAATTTAGCCATTTTATAGAAATATATACATATTTACTTATATAACTAATTATTTTTTTTAATTATCAAGAATTTCTTCCCAAACAATATTTTCAATTTCTAATGAATTTTCTAAATTATTTTGTATATATGAGGCGTTTCACGTCAGCTCTCCAGGCGCGGCGCGCGAGCGCGAAATCATGCTGTTTTCAGCTTGTGTTTGAAGGGCTAAGATGTATCTAAAAAAATAATCCCCAAGTGATTTCGATGTATTTTTTCCTCAGCTTTCCGATGGTACTATTAGTTTCTCAAAAATGTTCAATTCTAAGTATTTCTTGAATAATATCTCGAAAAAATCAAAAAACCCCTATGTAGAAAAAGGCTATATCCATGTAAAATTTCCTCCTCTTTCGATCTAGCAGGTCAAAAAAAATATTAAAAATATAGTTTTTGAGATATAACACGTTTTATGTTTTTGAGGTTAGAATTGAAAATTTTTGAGAAACTAATAGCACCATCGGAAAGCTGAGGAAAAAATACATCGAAATCACTTGGGGATTATTTTTTTTAGATACATCTTAGCCCTTCAAACACAAGCTGAAAACAGCATGATTTCGCGCTCGCGCGCCGCGCCGCGCCTGGAGAGCTGACGTGAAACGCCTCATATTGTTATCTGGATTTCTACATCGTGATAAAGCAACATATAATTGACCGTGCGAGAATAATTGCCTTTTGATGTGTAACCCTACATAATCAAAACTTTGTCCCTGAGATTTATTAATGGTCATGCAAAATGCTAATGTTAATGAAAACTGTTTTCTATAAAGAATAAACGGTAATGAAGAAGATTCTCCTGTATTTAATGTAATTCTTGGAATAAAAAATCTATTACCTACTTTTTCTCCTGTTAATATTTCTGCTTCAATATTATATCTAAATAATTTGGTTATTTTAAGTCTAGTACCGTTACACAAACCTTCGTGTATACTCAAATTTCTAATTAACATAACAATAGCATTAACTTTTAAATCTTATTTATGAGGTGGCAAACCTTCATAAATATTGTTTAATGTTTCTATTGGAAAAAGTAGATGAATGTTGTCATCACTTTGATCAACACCTTTATGAGTCGCATAATCTGTACTATAATAAGTCTTCTTATCACCATTTAATAACATTAAAATTTTTTTATTAAAAAATTTAATGTCTTCATTATGAGGTGCTAAAATAACACGATCATAATCATTTATTTTATTAATATTTTTATAAATTTGTAAGCAAACATCGTTAGTTCTCCAATTATTAGGAATTATAAAAGGATTTATATACCGTCTCCAATTTGTAATAATAATTTTGAGAATTCATTATTCTGAGAACGAATATTACGTTTTAATTTGAAAATTTTAAATAAATGCCAAAGTTCAGAATATTTAATAGTGTCTTCAATTATAGCACTTCTAAATCCGTTTATCATTACTGGGAGTATTTGCCGAAAATCACCTCCTAAAATTATTAATTTTCCCCCAAAAGGTAAATCGTTTGTACATAAATCTCTTAAAGTTCTGCCAATAATTTCTAAAGCTTTTTTGGGTATCATAGATGCTTCATCCACATTATGACTTCTGTTTCTCTTAATTTCTTTTTATCTGATTCTAATTTTAAAAAAGAATTTTCAATACTATTTAAATCTAATGGTAATCTAAAGGTTCTATGAGTAGTTATTCCTTTGGGTAATAGAATAGACGCTATACCAGTCCGAGTCATTGATATAATATTTCTTGCTTTTGATAGAAAATAATAAATTAAAATTTTATATAAAAATGTTTTACCCGAACCTCCAGGACCGTCTATAAAATTTATTTTATTTATATTTTTTATAAGTTGTTTGAAAATAAATTGTTGATCTTCATTTAATTTTGTAAACATATTTTCGAATATTTCCTTACTAATTGAAATTATTTTACTATCGTATTTTATATCATTTATGATGGGATCAGATTCAGGTAATCCAAAATCTGTACAAGATAAATGTTCCAAAAATAATAATTTATTTATATGATCTAAAGCTAAGTTATCTTTATTTTCATGAAAATCTTCACCAAAGTATTTTTTAAAATTTTCCCAAATAATATTGGCTTGAATATTTTCTGTTAGTAGAAACGAAGTAAAAAATTTACGTAATTGAAAAGGTAACATGATACGACATGCTTCTTGAAAAATTTTTATAATTTGTAAATCGTTTTCTATTAAATACATTACAGTCGCAGCTTCTTTATGAGTATTATACGTTACATTTTTATATGTACGTAAATCTTTAAAGGAAGTAGCGCCTTTTATACAACTTAATATTAATTTTAAAGCGAATCTTTCAGAATCTTTTGGAGATACTATATTTAATCGTCCAATAGCATATTGTTTTTGTTCACGTTCACGTTTTACCCAAACATTTTTTGCGTTAAATATATAATAATGTGGTATATTAACGTATTTTATATTATTTGCAAATTTATCATTTTTATTCAAGTCAAACCGCGCTGTTAAAGTTGTTTTCCAATCATCAAGAGCATCTATTTCATAATTTTCTTCCAAAACAATTTTTTGTTGATTTTCTGTATGAACTGCTAAATGGATAACAGTATGGCTCCTTCCACATAAGGGAAATTTTTGTAACCGCCATGCTGCTTCCATTGGGCTCAAGTACCGGCCATCAATATATTCAGTAATTTCATCAGATATTCCATTTCTTTTATCATCATTTCTTTTAATGTACAAAAAGCTCTATCACAACCTTTATGTATATAATCAAAAATATATTTGATGCTTTGAATTGAAGTACAATATTCAACATTAATATGACATTTATATTTTTCTAATAAAAATGTATTGTAAGGAACTACCGTTGAATTATCTACTGGAATAATTTTTTTACTTCTTTTAAATTGATATGTGTAATTATCAGAAGAATTATTTGTTCGTTTATATTGAGGATGACCATTTTTTTTAAATGTTGTTGACGATTGAGAAGGTTTAGGAAAATTTTTTTTACAAACGTCTTTACATTTATCGTAAGACGGAGAATTTTCACTATGTGGTCCATGTAACATATGTTTTATAACTAATTTTTGTAATTTTTTATCATTATTAGAAGGTATCTCAGCAAAAATGTGCTTATTAATAGCTTCTGGTGTCATTAATTTATTTTTATGATCTAATGTTACTACAAGATGTGCATGCGGTAATCCTCTTTTCTGAAATTCAATAGTATACACATAAGTTAAAGCATTTCCAAAAATTTGATGGTTTTCGATATCATTAAGTAAACACTTAAATTTTGTATAAAATAATCTAATTGTAATATTTGGTATATCATTGGGCGTAGTTCCGATTGGAAATGTCGTTAATACATTTTTTAATTCTTTCCACTTAGGATTACACGTCATAATTATAAATAAATCAGATCGACCAATATTTCTTACTATTGCCATTCCATCTTGATAATGTTGCTGCATATATCTAGGACTACCTATATAAGTTGTTGGTAGTACAAAAATATTTCCTAATCTTTCTTTTTTTTCAAAATTTTCTGATATATTTAATGCACTATTTATAACATGATCCCTCAAACCTTGATAACATTCAGTACGTAATTTTTTTTGTTTCTGCCTAAAATAATTCATTCTATTGTTTTCTATCATAATATAGGCATGTAAAACGAATTGTTGGGTTAGTCTCCCTCCAAATAAAAGTGGATTGAAATTTTCTGAATTTGGTCTGTAAGCTAATCTATAAGAATAGTGCTGTAATATTGTTAGAAAGTTTTCTTTTGAATCATATGGTTTTTTAGTATAACCAATACCCCAGCCTAAATCTCCTGAAGGAAAAAATAATGGAAATACCATTGGGTCAACTTGATGTGATAATTTACTTAAATATATGTATTCTTTTTCATTAGAACTATTTTTCGGATAAACGCATAGATCATAATTATGAGGGATTCCTGATTTGGAAATAATTATAGCTGCACATTCCGACGTTAATGGTTTAGTATAATTATGTTTTTGATTATTATTCTTACGAACAAAATATAATTTATAATTTGAAAGTTTCTCTGTATTAGTTATTTCGTGTAAATATTTATACTGTTTAGCATAAGGATTACTATTTAAAATTTCAGTCAATAATATTAAATGTTCTTGAGTTAAATCTTTATGACTCTTTATTTTCATTTCAATTGCAGTATTGTCATCATATGTATATAATTGACTACACGAAGATTCTGTATTTTTTTTTTGGTAATAAAGTATTCGGCGTTATATGACAAACTTGTCTTCGAATTTTTAAATTATAAATAGCTTTTTTCTTATCGTATTTTCCGTTTGCACTAAATGTAGCAAAGCAAATTAAGTTATTATAATATCTGATTAATGTTCGAAAATTATTATGATATAATAATAGATTCTTTGGTGTTGTATTATATATACTTAGCGGAGACAAAATTATTTTACCCTTACTACAACAAATTGATTTATTATTTTCTTCTCTCCCAGATACTGCCGAACAAAATTTACAAACATAACCCATATTACCAAAATATGATTCATACACTAAATTTTTATTTTTATTTTGCTACCTAAAGCAACGAAGTTAGATTTTTTTTTACTTCAACCCCCCTATAATCGTCCATTTGGGGGTGTTCCGGATTTTGTTCGTATTTTTTTCTAGGTCTCTTTTATCGTTAGATTTGATAATCTGCAATAAAATTAATAGCAATGCCTAAACGAACGAAGTGAGATTTTTTTTCGCCTTCAACCCCCCTATAATCAACTACTCAGGGGTGTTCCGGCCAATCGATTTCGTTCCTAATTTTTTTCTGGGCTTGTTTTTTTGTTAGATTTGATAATCCGTCATAAAATTAATAGCAATACCTATAGCAACGAACTGAAGTTTTTTTTGTTTGCCTTCAACCCCCCTATAATTGTCCATTTGGGGGTGTTCCGGGGAATCGATTTTGTTCGTAATTTTTTTCATGGTCTATTTTATCATTAGATTTGATAATGCGCCATAAAATTTATAGCAATACCTAAAGCAACAAAGTGAGATTTTTTTTTGCCTTCAACCCCCCTATAATCGTCCATTTTAGGGTGTTTCGGGGGAATGGATTTTGTTCGTAATTTTTTTCTTGTTCTATTTTATCGTTAGAGTTGATAATGCGCCATAAAATTAATAGCAATACCTAAAGCAACGAAGTGAGATTTTTTTTTGCCTTCAACTCCCCTATAATCGTCCATTTGTGGGTGTTCTGGGGAATCGATTTTATTCCTAATTTTTATTGGGTGATTTTGTTCGTAATTTTTTCTCGGTCAATTTTATCGTTAGATTTGATAATTCACCATAAAATTAATAGCAATACCTAAAGCAACGAAGTGAGATTTTTTTTTCACCTTCAACCGCCCTATAATCGTCTATTTGGGAGTGTTCCGTGGAATCGACTTTGTTCGTAATTTTTTTATAGGTCTATATTATAGTTAAATTTGATAATCCGTCATAAAATTAATAGCAATAACTAAAGTAACGAAGTGAGATTTTTTTTTGCCTTTAACGCCCTACAATCGTCCATTTTGGGGTGGTCCGGGGAATCGATTTTGTTCCTAATTTTTTTCTGGTCCTGGTTTATCATTGGATTTGATTATCCGTCATAAAATTAATAGGAATAACTAAAGTAACGAAGGGACATATCTGTTTCGCCTTAAACCCCCCTATAATTGTCCATTTGGAAGTGTACCGGGGAATCGATTTTGTTCATAATTTTTTTCTGGGCTTCTTTTATCGTCAGATTTGATAATTCGTCATAAAATTAATAGCAATACCTAAAGCAACGAAGGGAGATTTTTTTTCGCCTTCAACCCCCTATAATCGTCCATTTGGGGGTGTTCCGGGCATTCGATTTTGTTCGTAATGTTTTTCTAGGTCTATTTTATCGTTAGATTTGATAATCCGCCATAAAATTAATAGCAATAACTGAAGCAATAAAGTGAGATTTTTTTTTGCCTTCAACCCCCCTATAATAGTTCATTTGGGGGTGTTCCGGGGAATCGATTTTGTTCGTAATTTTTTTCTAGGTCTATTTTATCGTTAGATTTGATAATCCGTCATAAAATTAATAGCAATACCTAAAGCAACGACGGGAGATTTTTTTTAGCCTTCAAGCCCACTATAATCAACTATTCGTGGGTGATCCGGGGAATCGATTTCATTCCTAATTATTTTCTCGAATTATTTTATCCTTAGATTTGGTAATTCGTCATAGAATTAATAGCAATACCTAAAGCAACAAAGTGAGATTTTTTTTTTGCCTTCAACCCCCCTATAATCGTCCATTTAAGGGTGTTCCGGGGAATCGACTTTCTTCGTAATTTTTTTCTAGGTCTATTTTATCGTTAGATTTGATAATCCGTCATAAAATTAATAGCAATACCTATAGCAACGAAGTGAGATTTTTTTTTGCCTTCAACCCCCCTATAATCGTCCATTTGGGGGTGTTCCGGATTTTGTTCGTAATTTTTTTCTAGGTCTATTTTATCGTTAGATTTGATAATCTGCAATAAAATTAATAGCAATGCCTAAACGAACGAAGTGAGATTTTTTTTCGCCTTCAATCCCCCTATAATCTACTATTCAGGGGTCATTCGGGGAATCGATTTTGTTCGTAACTTTTTTCTAGGTCTATTATATCGTTAGATTTGACAAGCCGCAATAAAATTAATAGCAATGCCTAAACCAACGAAGTGGGATTTTTTTTCGCCTTCAATCCCCCTATAATCTTCCATTTGGGGGTGTTCCGGGGAATCGATTTTGTTCGTAATTTTTTTCTTGGTCTATTTTATCGTTAGATTTGATAATGAGCCATAAAATTAATAGCAATACCTAGAGCAACGAAGTGATATTTTTTTTTGCCTTCAACCCCCCTATAATCGTCCATTTGGGGGTGTTCCGGGGAATGGATTTTGTTCGTAATGTTTTTTTTGTGCGATTTTTTTCGTAATTTTTTTCTCAGTCTATTTTATCGTTAGATTTGATAATTCACCATAAAATTAATAGCAATACCTAAAGCAACGAATTGAGTTCTTTTTTTGCCTTCAACCCCCTTATAATCGTACATTTGAGATGTTCCGGGGATTCAATTTTGTTCGTAATTTTTTTCTAGGTCTATTTTATCGTTAGATTTGATATTCCGCCATAGAATTAATATCAATACCTAAAGCAACGATGTGAGAAATTTGTTCGCCTTCCTCCCCTATATAATCTTCGTTTGGGGGATGATGTTAGCTTGTTATTTGATGTTTTTTTGGTTTTTTATATGTATTTAATTAAGGTTTGTTTGAGAAAAACCGAATCCAAGTGAAAAAAATCGTTTTTACAAAAATCGATTTTTCGTTGGATCCCAACGTTGCAAACTTCAAACACATTTTTGCATCATGATCTTTGTACCCTTCTTGAAAATCCAATGATTTTTTATAGTATTCTCTTATATTTCTAATGTTTGGAAATATGCTAATAATAAGTTTATAACATTCGACGGTTTATTTTCATTTTTTAAATCTAAAATAAAAAATAATGTATTAATATGGATAACGATTTTATATTGAAGAATTAAAAAATAATAAATAAGTTATCACAATAAATGTAAAACATTTTATTATGCAGTGGTTTCTCAAAATATCGGTCAATATGGTTCTTTTTGCAATATTTCAAAAATAGAAATTCAGAATTTTTTTTCTTTCTTAATATTTACTTTCAATTTATGATTTGTTCCTATATAATAGATCATAAATGCGCTTAATAGTTGCTTGAATATCCTAGATATAATTTGTTAAACATTGTGAATAGTTATACCCTCGCCATGGCCCATCATAACAAACTAGATACATATATACTACGTATGTTTACGGATGTGCAAATTATTTAAATTTGGATTTTATTGATAATCTGTCAATGGCGTTGGATTCTTCGTGTCGAAATACGTATAGATTTCGGAAATGGCGTGAATAAGTTGAAAATTAATGTTTAAAAAATTATAAATATTTATAACCTAAATCTGTAATTGTCGGAGTATTCGGCGATTTTCAAACTCTATGCATATAAGGTGACGACAAATACAACTGAAATATTGGATTAACATAAAAGTAGAAATTCATGAATGATTTATAACAGTAAAATTGTCTTAACTACGAATATGATAACGATGTAGCAGCTGATGCCTTATATTTTCAGCCGAAAGAAATGACTCATTTACGAATTTTAAAATTTTTCCATTTGGATTTTTTTGTTAATCTGTCTATCCAAAGTTGAATTTGTCATAAGCAAAATACAAAATACTGATAAATACAAAATGTAAATAACTAGTAAAATATAAATATTTAGAAGTATTTATTTCTCGCGCAATTTACAATAATAAGGAAAGAGATGTTTCGCGGTCTGATGCTTAATGCTTTCTGCTCACTCACATATTCGGTCAGTCTTTTCCGTAAGCTTACTCATTCATTATTTTTAGCTTTATTTTGTATTCACGTATTATTTGTAGACGGGCATCTGTTTTGCATAACAGGAAAACAATTATTATTTTTGTAACTTCATCCAATAATGGTGATATGTACATAAACACATATGTGCGTGTGTGTAAGTGTGTATATATGTATAAATTTATTTAGAATTTGCTTCTTTACTGTTTGATTAAAACGATATAAACGTATAATTCGGCGCCTATTTTTAAGGAGGATATTGCACGATGAATTACGGTTCGCATACACAGAAGTTTTCTTTGTGACTAGAGGAACATAATATGAATATATTTAACATGTGTAGCTATTACATATAATTTCTCACAATTATGTAACCAAGCAGTACTAAAATATGCAGGCAAAGAGCGTGACGATAATAATAATTGGCATTTTGTGCATGTAGTTTTCAAATCTTTATCTCGTGCCATCTCACTTTTCTCGAAATGCAATATAACCTATGATACTCAAAAATAACGAACTAAATAATACATGAGGAAATCCACGGAACCTTTAACTGTTTTGATACTTTTTTCTTAAAGTAATTTATTGCTGCTATTAGTTGAGCATGCGAAGCACATAAACGAGACAAGGTTTGTAATCTTCAATTTTTACCTAGAAAACCAGTCCGGTAATTCATATTAGTGTGCCACGCATGCTTAAGTCTGGGGATGTAAAAAACTGTCGAAAAAAGTCCACTTTTGTAAAAAGTGGAAAAAGTGAACTTGTTTCAAAAGTGACTTGTATGTGCTTAGCACGCTCAACTAATAGCAGCAATAAATTACTTTAAGAAAAAAGTATCAAAACAGTTAAAGGTTCCGTGGATTTCCTCATATAGTAAGTTATATATTATGTATTTTAAGTAATTTGTTTAGATAGTTCAGAAGGTAGGAAGATATAAGGAATATATCTTATAAAAACGTCAAACTCATAACTCTCCCCGCGGCTCGCCATAGACGTGTAAGAAAAATGGTTTCGACCACAAATGTAAACCTTTAAAAACGGCTACGCTTTATTTAAACTACTTACAAATTATTCATATTTTTATATAGAAATTCCGATTCTATTCATTACAAAACATTGATAGAATATTAGAATACAAAATGTACTAAAAAGTCCGTTTCCAGGTCTGAATTTTAAGGGTAACTTTCACCAATTTCATATTTTTCCCATAAAGATTTAATATTTTTTGTTTTTAATCTATTACTTATAACACGAATAATTCCAATTATGCTTCGTGTCTCGTTCTCGAGATCACTAGGTAGTACCGCCAGTGTACACCGATGTCGTCACAAACTTCAGCTATCCCCACTTCTAAAACTCGGCTGCTGGCTCGCCTCGCCAGGCCGGCCGGTCTCTCTCGTCATAACGCTTTTTGTGCGCGTAGAGTGTGCCACGCTTTAGCTACATGGCGGTAGAAGAGAAGCTTTCGTTTTTCATCCTTTACGGAAGGATTATTGATGAAGATTTCCCGACCGCTGTATTCAACTGTGGAAACAGATAAATAGTGCTTAACCTTTCGGACGATGTCTCAGATTCAGAATCGGCATTATTTGGATTAATAAGTAAGTATACGTTCCAAGACGTTTTTGTGCGGCGGCGTGTTAACACGAGAAGTTATAGACATGCCGCCCAAATCTCAATGGACTGTAATTATGCATGTGTAAGAGAAAAGAAAAAATATACTTCTCTTATAAACTGCATAAACTATAGATCTTTATTGTGTTCTTTTTAAGCCGTTAGACGGTTTGGGTTGTAGTCTTCGTTTTACGGCAAGCTCACACGAGAGGTGAGACAGGTCGTATGTTTGACATAACCTGTATTATCATGACTACATAATCCTTTGTTTGGCAGTGAGCTCACACGAGAGGTGAGACAAACTGTACATAACCTGTATTAACATGATCTTTTGTTGGCAGTGAGCTCACACGAGAGGTGAGACAAACTGTACAATTTGACTAGAGTGATGTAATGCGTCTGGCTACAGACAGCACATAACCTAGATCTGCATATTGCTCTTCCAGATTCGCAAGTGAGTTGATAGATGGCGGCGGGGTTAACAAGAATCACAATCTCGCAACGCTAATGCAGCTTATGCTTACAAGAATCTGGTAGAGACAGAGTCTGAAAAGACAAATTAATTTTCAGAAAAACAAGGAAATGCTCGGAATTTAGTTACCGGTAATTTTCCTTATCTCATTTATAATGAGTAAAAATAAATGATAGGCTTTTTCATTGAGTAAAAGACTATCGGTTTTATGCGATTACATTGCCAACTTATTCAAGGAAGAAACTGCCGAACATTTCGACGGTTTTTTCGCTTAAGCGCACTTAGATGGCTATGCCCGAATGTACGATTAAAGGAATATAATCTTCCTCCTAATTTCCTCAATGAGTAAGAGGCCGAGAACCATCTCAAGCGAGATACATAAGGGCGATGGGAGGAAAAAGTCCCTGCACCAGAGAGAGCAGGTTCGTTTCCCAAATCAGGATCGATTTTACTGCAGCAATACACAGTTCTCGATCTACTGTTTGTCTCGCTGAATACGAACGATAGGCGCATGCAGCTAGTGCTATATAACTCATGTACTGAATGGTCATGAAGTTTAACCTTAATGCTGCGCCATTGAGTGTTACATTTTAAAGCATATTCTTAATATATAAAAATATATAGAAATATAAAAATGCTATTCTTGGACTGTCGTCTTATCGATCATGTAAGCAATCGAATAAAATTTTCGAGGAAAAGACAAACACAGGTGTGCGTAGCGCGCCAGTTAACGTTAGCCATTATAAAAAAAAAAAAAAAAAAAAAAAAGACAAGCCGTAAGGACTGGTTCGTCTAAAGAAAATTTTATTTCTAATTTGAAAGCATTTGGCAAGAGAAACATTGGCGCGTGAAGCGTGCATGAATCTTTCTAGCCTGATCAAAGAATTGATAGAATAAAGTTAAAGGGTGCTTTGCGACCCCGCTCACTTCCTTTTCAATTTCTTATATATATTGCCAAGCAGTGCGCTGTCATGTTTTTGATGATCGTTAATTCTTTTTTTCATAAAATAGTACGATTCAAGATTATATCAATCGATTGCGAAATAAATTATTGAAAACAAAAAATAAATAAATAAATAAATAAACATTTGTGTGCATAGCACTCCAATTAACGCAAAATTATATAATAATTACTATGATTATAATATTGTAATAAAAAGGTAATTGTAAATGCATAGCATCAGATTCTTTAGAACGTTTTGAAAACAGGCTGACGTTCGTTGGTTATTATACTGGTCGTATATATGTAAATCAAAATATGTCAAAATTTTAATTTTAAGTTAATTAACGATAATTATCGTGGTTTGATTTCGAGTCTTTCAATATGGATTTCTTGCGGGTATAAAAGTTACTCTTCAAGAATTACGAGATATCGAATTCAAACATTTCTGTTACTAAATTTTGTCAACGCAATTATCAACGTACAAATAATAATTATATTATTATAAAGAGTATAATTTATTCTTTACTCATATGTATTACTGATAATGTTTTTAGTCAATTCTGACTAGATCCGTTGGGAGCGAGGAAGAAAATAAATCTCTCAAGATGTTAAATATTTGCGACGTTTCGTCGACGGATTTGTCGACCGTGAATACGATTAACAACTTAGATCATATTTATTACTCATTAACTAAGGCTATATACATTTAAGGTTATTTATATATTTTTCATATTTATTAATCAACCAAGGTATCATAATCTTAAATTTTTGACTTTAAGTATTTGTTACGCTACTTAAAGTATATATACTGCCTAATTTCTTACTGACCTATGATATGGGTTCGAGTAATCGATGAATATTCAATTGTAGTTGATGTCTAGGTCTTATAAAGGCGTTTTTAACAACCCCTTCACGATTCTTACAAAGTGATGTGGATAAACTATTATTTGAATCAAGTAACTGGTGGTCTCAGTCAACACCAAATCTATATCAAAATTTTATTTCGATGCTTTAGTGCGTCTAAATTTTTCTATAAAGGTAAAATATCAGGTGAATTACCGTAGATTATTCGTTTATACACTGAAAAAAAAAAAAATTTCCTATTGAATCATTTAAATACATTTTATTGAAAGAAAAAGTAATTGAAAGAATTGAGGCGTCATTGAAGTTATTACACGACTCATTAATTCAAATATATATAATGATTGTCTTAATATTATATTATAATTCTCTTCATTTAATATTTGAATTGGAACTTTTCCTTCTTATTCAAGTAAAATAGAACGATAGTAGTGTCTATCCGTAATCTGACTTTAGTATTACTAAATACTTAGTATTTTGTGTATTTAATCAATATATATTTATATAAGAAAAAATCTCGCGAGTTTGTTGTGATAATTTAACATAATTATAATTCTTTTTTTTTTTATTACAAAATTCTAAAGAAATATCGTACATAGTCTTAGAGAACAAAGATATTCTACAAGAGTATGAGGTATGGTTGATTTCAGTTGGGTTAATCAAATTATTAAGTGAATAATAATAATAATAATAATAATAATAACAACAAGTTTTGAGAGACTCTAGTGATTGAATAATAATAATAGTCGTTTACTGTATATGTAAAAGATTTAAAAAGTTTTAAAACATTGCGTATAATAATAACATCTTTTTCAATACGAGAAAATTACATAAAAACATAAGAAATACACAATATCCCTTCTTAAAGTGATGAGCGGCCATGTTGAAGCATCAAAAGGCTTGATTTTGATTGGTCGATAAGAAGAAGGCGCGAAAAATTGACTGTCTGGAATTTAATGTTTGAATTTTTTAATGGAATTTTTACATTTAGGGTAGTATAAAAATGATTAAGTTCTGAATTTGAAAAAATACTTAAATACGTTAAAAGTAAAACGTAATGAAGATAGCATACATAACCTCAAAACAGAAATACGCGCGAAGCGCGTTTGATTATCGCTTGTACATTGAGATTTCAATGTGTCAACGACTAATTTTCAGTCTCCTCAATATCGTATCTATGTTATAATATCACAGTCAAAACCTAGAAACTAAAATGTTAGGTTTGAAAGTGTTTTAGTTCAAATGATTTAATTATTAAGATAAACAGTGGGATGTAGTTCGATTTTATAAACATAACTATTACATGTGGTAGATTCTGATAAAGCTAGTCCAGTAGCTGATTCTGATACTTAAAGTACTTAAGTTAAATAGTTTTCTTTTTCAAACGAAGTTCGTAATTGTCTAGAATTTAGAATTGCTGAAATAAAAGACTGAATAGTCACTCTGAACATCTACCTAGTGATCTCGAGAACGAGACACGAAGCATAATTGGACGATCGAGCGAGCCCGCCGAAGGCGGGCGAAGCTCGATCATAATTATGCAGAGGGTCTCGTTCGAGAAGATCACATCCCACCCTTAAATAAATTTTAATAAAAATTTATAACATAAAAATACATATAATAACATATATTATTCATTTAACATTATCTTAAGAACGTTCCCACCCATTGATAACATATGGACAACATAGCAACTGTAAACTATATGACGAGAGAGACCGGCCGGCCTGGCGAGGCGAGCCAGCAGCCGAGTTTTAGAAGTGGGGATAGCTGAAGTTTGTGACGACATCGGTGTACACTGGCGGTACTACCTAGTGATCTTCTCGAACGAGACCCTCTGCATAATTATGATCGAGCTTCGCCCGCCTTCGGCGGGCTCGCTCGATCGTCCAATTTTTATGATATAAATATGGTTTCAATAAAAAGACGATTTTAATTTGTCTCGTAGCAGAATATTAATTAGAAATCAAGATATATTAAAAATATATCTTTCCGAGGGTGATATTTGGGGGTAGTTATCGTTAATTCAATATTTTTCTCTGCAAAACTGCGCTACTTTTCTTTTTTCAATTCATAATTACCAGCATAAATTTCATGCATAAGAATAATTCAAAAAATATTTATATTACATTGCACATATAAAAACAGCCTAATGATTTAATGGAAATTTTATTTAATACACAGAAATATTTTTTTCTCATTCCATAAGATTATTTTGTAGTTTTTGTGAAAAAAATATGTTTAAAAAAATATTTTTTTAAATAATTTTCACTCCATTAATGTGCTTATTAGCAGTAAAAAAAATACGTGTTACTTATTTTTTAATGTACTACAGAATATCCAAAAATTATTGAAATCAGAGCGTTCTGGTTGGGATATGCTAGCAATTTCTGTATGATAAAAAATGTTTAAAAAGTCACAATAACCCTTACCAAATTAGGAATTGCAACTCCTTAGCATTAAATTCACGACCACGTGAGCGTCTTTTAATAAGGAATAAACTGACGTTTATTTCATTAAGACATTCCAATCTCTGCCCGAGATATTGAAAAAACTGTTTTTGGGGTAAGTGATCCTTTGCGCTGAATTTCTTCAAAAATTCAAAAACACATGAATTTAGTAAATACTAAAATTTTATCGATTAAATTAAAAAATTTACTTGATAACAGTACAACTTATAATCAATTTCAGAAACTTTAATAATTTCTATGCCAAAATGAACGTTAAAAAATCACATACACCCTTATAAAAAATAAGAGTTGCAACCCCTTAGCATAACGTGCATGCCCATATAAGTGTATTTTTATAACAAATAAACTGACGTTTGATGCATCAGAAAATTCCAATTCGTTCCGGAGTTATAAAAAAACGGTTTTTGGAAGCAAGTCACCTCTTGCAATGAATTTCTTCAAAAATTCAACAACACATGAATTTAGTTCATTAATTTACTTGATAATAGTACAACTTTTAATCAATTTCAGAACCTTTAATGATTTCTATGTCAAAAAAAATCGTTAAAAAAATTTAATTCACTCTTATAAGAAATAAGGGTTGCATCCCCTTAGCATAAAGTTCACGTCTATATAAGCATCTTTTTATAATAAATAATCGCGTTTCGTTCATCAAAAAATTCGAATTCGTTCCGGAGATATAAAAAAACAGTTTTTGTAGATAAACTTTAAGGGTGATTTTCACCCCTTTAATCGACGAATTAGCAGATAAAAAATATGTGTCACTTACTTTTTAAAGTACTACAACATATCCAAATATTACTGGAATTCGAAGGTTCGGGATGGGGTACCTTCCTTGTAAGAAGACCAAAAGTTTAATTACATATAACGCTTACTAGAAACTTTTGAAATTCATTCCAAGAAGCACCCTCTGGAAGTTCCTGTTGATCTTTGAGGAAAGCTTTCATGGAAGATTCTTGCAAGTATTCTCACAAGGTTCCTGACATATAAAAACAACTGGCCTTAAGTTATAACGGAAGCTTCAAAATGGATTCCGGCGTAAACTTTTTGGGCAGCTTCCAGAAAGTTTTAGGATAGACTAACAAAAAGGTTCCAAAAGTGCAACTGCGAAATGTAACTTGAAATGTACGGGATGCCTTAAGAAAGCTTGCATGAAATCTTACATGAAATCTTACAGATCAGCACTGGAACATTTTGTGGAAGCTAACAAGAAGCTCTTATGAAGACTAAATATTAGTTTTTATATAAACCTTATGGAAAGCATTTAAAAATATTTCAGTATGCTGTGGCCTCTGTGGGACTCGATTAGGCTTTAAGGAAACCTATCATGAAAAGATTGGCCGAAGCATTCAAGAGCGGTTGTTGACATATGATAAAACAGCTGGCCTAAAGTTATAATGGAAGCTTCGGAGTAGATTTCGGCGTAACCTTTTTAGAGAGCTTCCAGAATGTTTTTGGAAAGACTTACAAAAAGATTCCGAAAGTGCAATGGTTAAATGTTACTGAAAACTTACGAGAAAGCTTCCAGGAAGCTTACATAAACGATTACTGAAAATCAGTCCTGGCAGCTTTCACAAAAGTCTTTTGGAAGCTAATAAAAAGTTTTTGGAAGACCAAAAGTTAAATTACACATAACACTTAATAGAAGATTTTGAAATACATTCAAAGAAGTATCTTGAATGTATTTCAATTGATTCTCTTGAAGTTTCAATTGAACTTTTTGGGGTAGCTTTTATAAAAGATTCGAGGAAGGGTAACGAAAGATTCTGCATGAATGCCGGCGTAACCTTCCTGGGAAGCTCTGAGAAAAGTTTAGAGAAGGCTGACAAAGCGGTCCCAAACGTGCTACGGTGAAATGTAACTTGAAATTTACGAAAAAGCTTTCAGAAATCTTACCTGAAAGCGTACTCAAAATCAACACTGGAAGCTTTTGTGGAAGGCTCTGGGAAGCTAAGAGGAAGCTTCTACAAAGGTCAAACATACGTTAGATTACGTTAGATTACATATAAATCTTATGGGAACTATTGAAATTATATTTCAGTAAGCTTCCTCTGAAGGATTCGATTGGACTTTGAGGAAAACTGTCACGAAAGATTGGACTAAGCATTCCAGAAGAGTTGCTGACATATAATTAAACAGCTGACCTAAAAATATATAATGGAAGCTTCCAAAAGGGTTCCAGAATAGCATTTCTAGGAAACTTTCAAAACGTTTTAGGGAAGTCTAATAAAAAGATTCCAAGTGTGCTACACATAGCATGAAAGATTCCAGCAGAAAGTTTGGAGAAAGCTTGCAACAGAAGATTCTGCAATCTTTCAGGATGCAAAATAAAACTTTCAATAAAGTTACATTGGCAATGTTTCAAGAAACCTTCCCGAGTATTTTACGGAAGAAAAAATTAAAGATTCAAAATACCTGACTTTGGAATATGATTTGAAAGCTTTAGGGAAGATTGCAGAAATCACACGAGTAATACTACAATAATCAATTCTCGAATCTTTAATGGAAGCATCACGAAAGATTACATAAAGCTCATTGAAAGTTATAATTGTTACTGTACATAACAAGCTTACGGAAAGCTTCTAAAACATCTTCCAACATGCTTCCCATAAAATATTCCATTAAATGTTGGTGTAACCTTTCCACCAAGATTGTGGAAAGCATTCAAAAAAGATTTTTGATTTATTACAAAATACCTTTACGAAAGTCATAACGCAAGTATGTTGGAGTATTCTATATTAATATTTCAAGAAAGCTTCCTGAGAGATTCGGGAAAGAATAGAAAAATGATTTCAATTACTCGAATGTGAAATATATGAAACCTTTAGGGAAGATTGCAGAAATCTCATGAGTATTATCACAATAATCAGTGCTGGAATTTTTCATGAAAGCTTCATGAAAGTTTACATATAGCTCTTTCAAAGTTACATACATAGCGTGAAAGCTTTCAGCGGAACGTTTTGAGAAAGCTTGTAGTGGACGATTGCTTCAACCATGTAGGAAGCAAAATGCAACAATCATTAAAGCTACATTGGCAATATTTCAAGAAAGGTTCCCGTAAGTTTTATGAAAGGTAACAAAAAAGATTCATAATACCCTACTTTTTAATATTATATGAAAATTTGAGGGAAGTTTGCAGGAATCTCACAAGTAATATTAAAAAAAAACTTTGCTGGAATCTTACATGGAAGTTTACGAAAGATTGCATTGAGCTCTTTGAAAGTGATAACTGTTACTGTTCGTAATACGCTTACAGAAAGTTTCCAAATTATCTTTCAACAAGCTTCCCGTGAAATATTTCACTGAACCTTACGACACCTTTCTAAAAAAACTGCAAGAAACATTCTAGTAATATTTTAGATTGATTACAGAAAACCTATGATGAAGTTAAAACAGAAGCTTGCATGAGGACTCTAAATCCATATTTTAAGATAGCTTCCTGACAGTTTTACGAAAGGTAATAAAATTGATTCAGCATAATCCACTTTGAAAGATTGTGTAAAAGCTCGACAAGAAGCTTGTAGAAATCTTATAAGTAATTTAGAAAACGGAGGCTTGCAGAAGTACCCCAAATCGATATTTTAAGAAAGCTTTCTGAGAGTTTTTATGAAAGGTAACAAAAAAGATTCAAAATATCCGTCTTTAAAAGATTATACGAAGCTAGATGGGAAGAATGCAGGAATCTCACAAGTAATATAGAGAAACTTTTCTGGAATCTTACATGGAAGCTTTACGAATGATTGCATGAAGCTCTTTGAAAGTTATAATTTTTATTTTGCGTAATAAGCTGACGGAAAGCTTCTGAAACATCCTCCAACGTCCTCCTCGTGAGATATTCCATTCCATGTATCCTTTCCAGCAAGTTTGTGGAAGAGATTCCAATTACTCGACTGTGAAATTGACATACAAGTTTTAGGGAAGATTACGAGAATATCACGCGTAATATTATAAAAATGAGTGCTGAAATTTTTCATGGAAGCTTAACGAAACGTTAAATAAAACTCTTTGAATGATATAACTGTTATTTAACCCCACATAGCATGAAAGCTTGACAACAATGATTCATGAAATGTTACAACGTAAAGTCCGGCAATCCTTTTTCTAGGTAACTGAAACTTTTAGAAAGATTGCACTGGAAGACTCCATAAAAGCTTCCTGCAAGATTCATGGAATATTACTAACAAGATTTCAAATGTGCAACCGTGAAATATTACACGGAAACTTCCAGGAATGTTGCGGACACCTTACATGAAATATCCCAGAAACTACTACCGGTACCTTCCGTAAAAGGCAACAGAAAGATTCCAGTAAGCTTTTCGTAGGAAGACAAAATTATTGCACTGACTGAACCGCATACGGGAAGCTTTCAAAACAGATTCCAGAATCATTCCATGAAATATTGCACTGAAGATTCACAGAACTTTCATGAAAGATCTAAATTCGTTTAGAGAATACATTTTGATTTACTATAAAAAAAGTTTTCTTTGTGATTTTTTTTCAACCTAAGTCATTAAACTAAAAACCAGGAGGAATAATATGGTATAATTTTCAACATAGTAAGCCGTATTAATTTCAGAGACATAACAGCATAAAGGAAAACTCCATTTTATTTGTATATCTATATATAGTCACACAGTGTAAGTGGTATTTATTTCAAATATCGTTTAAACACCTTTTTTCTTACACCGTCATTTTTTATTAATTTTGGAGTAGTGTATAGAGTAGTGTATATACTCATGAAGGATTTCCATCATAAATATTATTTTTAGATCACAATTTTGGCGATATTCATGATGTTGAGTCGGAGAACGTCCTTATGAAAATGTGGGATACCGACATCATCTTCCAACGAGTATACTTTATCAAATTATTAATAGAATGGCTTTAAAGAAATTCTTTGTATAGTATTTACATACACGGAGGGCGTATAAAATTATGTTTTTCCAAAAGACTGTTCAGAAATTTTTTAATTAAAAAAAGTTGTAATATTGATAAGTAGGAATCTGCATTTTTGTCATTTTAATCCAATTTTTCAACAAGTATATTTCATGATAGTACTAATAGAATCGATAAAAAAATTCTGAGTACAGTATTTACATATAGGTAGGACGTGTGTTTTTCCAAATGAATGTTTAAATGTTAATTTATTAAATAAAAAAATGGGGTGGATTTTGTACTCCACATGGTCTCAAGAAAGTCGACCTTGCAAGTCGAAGGATTGATAAGCTATAATAAAAAAATATTTATACTATATATTTCTTATTAAATTATTTTTTTAATCAACATAATGAAATGACAAGTTTAAAAAAATATTTATTCAAAGTAATAATTAAAGTTAATATTTTCTTTATTTTAAATTGTTAATAGCAGCAAATGGTAGATTTTTTTCTAATTTTTTACGTGTCTGCAGCTTATGGCCAATCTTCTACCAAGGTCAAAAGGTATTTTACTCAATAAATTTTGATAACAAACACCTTTTTATTAATTTGATCTTTAATTCAACGTTTCGGACATTTGGCTATGTCCTTCTTCAGGAATCTAATGAGAATTCAATATACACGTTTAATAAACCAATAATTAAACAAATTACAATTAAAAATTAGAAGTTACGTACAAACTTACAAATAAATACATTATTGTAGTCAACGTTGTTTTGCGGGCAACAATCCGCTCGTCAGTAACGCTATATTACAATGTTCTCGCTTATATACTAAAATTTTTTGTATGTGAGTATCAGTGTATCACACAGACTACTATCCTGGGAAAAAGTTGCAGCCAGTTTTGCAAAAATTTAACATCTCAAAAGCTTAAGGTTTGGTAAAAATACACAAAACTGGTTTCCCCGTAAGACCAATAATTTCTACAGTTAATTCTCCTACATATTCCTTATCAAAGTTTTTTGCAAAATTTCTACAAAAAAATTTAAAGACTCCTGTTTCTCATATTGATAATAGTTTAAAATTAAAAGAAAAAATAGATAATATCCAAATTCCGTTGGATCACGAGATTATTAATTTGGATGTTGTTAGTTTGTTTACTAATGTTCCGGAATATCTAGTTTGTAATGCTATAGAAAAGAGATGGCACCAATTACATAATAAGATAAATATTAATTGTTCTAAATTTCTTCATGTTATAAAGTGCATTTTAAATAATAATTATTTGCAATTTAATGAAAAATTTTACAGACAAACTTTTGGATCAGCCATGGGTAATCCCATTAGTCCGATTCTGTCGGATATAGTTATGGAAGATCTAGAATCTTATTGTATTAGCCAATTACAATCAAAACCGATATTTTACTTTCGATATGTAGATGACATTGTGTTGTGTATTAATAAGAATAACATAGAGGACACACTTAATATCTTTAATTCCTATGACACGAACTTACAATTCACTGTCGAGAGATCGCAAAATAATAGTATTAGTTTTCTAGATCTAGAAATTATTGAGAACCAACACAGGAAGATTATCACAAATTGGTATAGAAAATCAACCTTTTCAGGACGATACTTGAATTACAATTCACACCGTGCTCTAAATAATAAAATAGCCATTGTTTACTGCCTCGTTGATCGAGCAATAATGTTATTACATAGTAGTTTCCATAAATCCAATATTTCTTTTATAAAAAAAGTCCTACAGCAGAATGACTACCCACACGACACAATAGATTTTCATATAAAAAAACGGTTAGAAAAGATAAAATTTTATAACAATAGGTTGCAAATAAACAGTTACAATGAAAAATGATACATAAAGGTGTACCGTTTGTTAAAGAACTTGAAGTTTTCATAAGATGTTTTTTTAAGAAATGTAATACAAATGTCGTTTTTAGTACAACTAATAAATTAAATAATATTATAATATTAGGGAACGATAAAAACCAAAAATGTAATAATGCGAATGTTGTTTACAGAATTAAATGTAACAATTGTAATGCGTCATATGGAGACCAAAATTCTTCATTATTTATACACACTATTGATAATAATCATACAATAAATTTCCAGAACATTCAGATATTAGACACCGAAAGCAACAGAGGAAAACGACTTTTCTCTGAAGCATTATTTATTCATACTCAACAAAATTTTATTAATAAACAATTTGAAATAAACAGACTGCAAAATGAATATAATACCTTGATAAAGAATTGCGAATTTCTGGTCTATATCTGATATGATGTCAAGGTATCGATGTGAAGAGGTATTAGGAACGCACGTGTGGTGAAAGTCTAACGACGCCTCGCATAGATATACACTACTCATATACAAGTTCATCTAGTCAAGATTATTGGTGCCACTTCCTCCAAGACGTGATTTCCTGCAACCTCTCCCCGCTCTCGGACGTTCCCAATGTGTTTTACCCCACTCCGAATCTGAGGATAGTAGTCTGTGTGATACACTGATACTCACATACAAAAAATTTTAGTATATGAGCGTGAACATTGTAATATAGCGTTACTGACGAGCGGATTGTTACCCGCAAAACAACGTTGACTACAATAATGTATTTATTTGTAACTTTGTACGTAACTTTTAATTTTTAATTGTAATTTGTTTAATTATTGGTTTAATAAACGTGTGTATTGAATTGTCATTAAATTCCTGAAGAGGGACATAGCCAAATGTCCGAAACGTTGAATTAAAGATCAAATTAATAAAAAGGTGTTTGTTATCAAAATTTATTGAGTAAAATACCTTTTGACCTTGGTAGAAGATTGGCCATAAGCTGCAGACACGTCAAACATTTTCTTTATTTTGAAAAATATCAAGGAGCGCGGGAGCGCTCCGAAGGCAATTATAGAAGAAGCCTAAAGGAGCGACCTGTGCTACATATACATTGAAATGTGTGTACGAAAAATTCAATGCGCTTTTACGTATATTGCGTTAGTTTTTACTATATAACATATCACTCTTAATCGAAAGCCATTTCATGGCTCTACTCAAATCAAAAGATTTTATTTAAAAAGATTATCTCCTTCAAAAGATATAGAGAGCTGAATCTTTTTATGTGCTGTTTCCTTTCCGAACTTTTCCTCTCCTTTTCAGATATCCGGTTTGCAGCTCTTACGACACTTCCGGTTGTCGTCTATTTTACGCCTGTATATCTATATATATTTATATATATAGTATATATACACACCCGTATCTGGTCGACGCCTAACCTTACATATAACATGTTAGTATTTTTATATACAAATGTTATCATATAGTGAGTTAGTTAATAATAATATTTGAAAGATCTCAAGAAGTCAACTAATTATCAGAAGAATTATGTGTATCAATCAACGGGGAAAATAACTTTTATTAATTAGATAAGTACTTATTTAATGGCTAAATGTTAAATGGCTAAAATCATTTTTAAAAAATTGATACTTTGTGTGATTTTTTATTTTTACAGATATTATACAAGATTTTTTTGGAGTCATTTTGGAGACCTTCATGACCTACAGAAAATAGAAAATAGATTTTCTAAAATAGTTGCTGATAAGATATTATTATATTTAGAAAAATAACACAAATGAGAACGAATATTAAAAAATATATATTCTATCTATCTACTTTTTAGCTTGTGAATGTGGATTTTTTGAATCACTTTTCGTAGTCCCCTTAAATACAAGTTTTCAACTTCATTTTTATGGATCACGTTAATTGGCTAATTTGCATTTCATGCTAATGCTGTTTGTTGGCAGTAGAAATATTATAAACAACTGCCTGAAGAAATGGAAATCTACAAGTGTCATCTGCAAGAAAATAACATAGAAATATCCTGATTTGATTCTTCAATGTGTACACAAGATCCAAATGATTCTCAAAATGTGACAAAAGCTGTTATAGGAAGCAACATCTAAGATGTTTATTTAGACAGTATTGCACTCAAAGTATGAAAAAAGTATTATGTTTTGAAGTTAGTTCTCCAAAATAAAAAAAGAAAATTGTGATTTTAATACATCATCTATCTAGTTGAAAATTTTGTTGATAACAAATAATGTAGTGATTAATTAAAAAGTGACATCTAATCAGCGATTTGTGTAATAAATAAAATAAAATAACGGTATCCTGTGTTATAATAACATGAAGCCTTTATAATCATACCACTTCTATTTAAAATCAGTTTGAAATGTTTAGCTCAAGTGTGTATTAATCAACAACAAAAATAATCAGATACGTATTAAATGACTAAATATCTATTTTTAAAATATAAAATGTTGGTTATAAGAATGCACATTGGCACTTTGTGTTGATTTTTTATATTTTTTTAGATTGTATGAGAAATTTCTCACGGTGGAAGACGTCAAAATGTTTCAGAGGAGTTCTTAGTAATTTTTTTGCATACTATAAACAATGGCCTGAAGAAATGGAAATCTACAAGCGTCCTGTACAAGAAAATAACTTAGAAATATATGATTCTCCAATGTGTATTATAAGATTCAATCTATTCTCAAAATGTGACAAGAGCTGTTAGGAACCAACAACTAAGATGTTTTAGATATTATTGCTCAAAAAGTACGAAAAAAGTATTAACTTTTGAACTTAATTCTTCAAATTAAAATAAGGTAATTGCGATTTTCATAGATCATCCATCTAGTTGAAGATCATGTTCAAGCTGGTGGATTTTTTGAAGACTTATGGAATAAGCTTAACCCGATACAAATATTTTATTGTATTCTTAAAAAGTGATCATAAATATAATATAATTATAGTGAAGTCAGTACAAGTTTTCAGATCAGATATAATAAAATGTTTGGTATAATAAATTAAATACAGTAGCAGTATGATGTGTTAAATGAAGTGTTTATAACAAATTTAAAACCTCTACTTAAAATCAGAATTTAAAATATTGGTCAGATGTTAGAGCCTTGGTTAAAAAATAGCATTTTTTGTCTATACTCCAAGAAACTTAGTTGATATTAGTGCTGTGCTCTTGTACATATTTACTTAAACACGAATTAAAAGGTTATGCCAAATGAACATTAAAATACAGAAAAAAGCAAAAATGATCTGTTATTGTTGTGAAAATTTCAACGAATAAAAGTGCTCAGTTAATCTAATTTTATAATTTTCTCACGGTCGGAGACTTCAAAATGTTTCAGAGGATTTCTGAGTAAATATTTTTCTACACAAGATTCAGATAACTACAAGATTTCTTGTGTATATCAACAATAAAAATAATCAGATACGTATTAAATCACTAAATATCTATTTATAAAATATAAAATGTTGGTTATAAGAATGAACATTGACAATTTGTGTTGATTTTTTATATTTTTTTTAGATTGTATGAGGAATTTCTTACGGTGGAAGACGTCAAAATGTTTCAGAGGAGTTCTTAGTAATTTTTGCATATACTATAAACAACGGCCTGAAGAAATGGAAATCTACAAGCGTCCTGTACAAGAAAATAACTTAGAAATATCCTGATATCATTCTCCAATGTGTATTTAAAATTCAATCTATTCTCAAAATGTGACAAGAGCTGCTAGGGACTAACAACTAAGATGTTTTAGACAGTATTGCTCAAAAAGTACAAAAAATGTATTATGTTTTGAAGTTAATTCTTCAAAATAAAATAAGGTAATTGCTAATTTCATAGATCATCCATCTACTTGAAGATCATATTCAAGCTGATGGACTTTTTTGATGACTTATGGAACAAGCTTAACCCGATACAAATATTTTATTGTATTCTTAAAAAGTGATCATAAATATAATATAATTATAGTGAAGTCAGTACAAGTTTTCAGATCAGATATAATAAAATGTTTGGTATAATAAATAAAATACAGTAGCAGTATGATGTGTTAAATGAAGTGTTTATAACAAATTTAGAACCTCTACTTAAAATCAGAATTTAAAATATTGGTCAGACGTTAGAGCCTTGGTTAAAAAAAAGCATTTTTTGTCTATACTTCAAGAAACTCAGTTAATCTAATTTTATAATTTTCTGACGGTGGGAGACGTCAAAATGTTTCAGAGGATTTCTCAGTAAATATTTTTCTACACAAGCTTAAGATAATTATTTGAAAAAGCATACAAGAATGTTAAGAAAGCTTTTATTATCAGTAATTCTTAGTTCATAAACTAATTGTTTTTAATTTTACAAGATGTGTGGGAATCATGAGTTATTAAGTTAAGATGTTTTATATTTTCTACAATAAAAGAATATCGAGAAAGCTTTTTTCTCCAAATGATTCTTAGTTCATAAACTTTTGTTTTAAATTTTGCAAGATGTGTCTCATAGGTTACTAATTCAAGTAGTTTCTAGTGAAAACTTCAACGAATGCAAGTGTTGAAAATAATGTAATAAATGATTGGCTTATGGTGAGGGGCGCCAAATGTTTCAGAGGAGCCATTTGTTCTGTGAATATACAGTACATGAAACCATATTATAAATTACTGTAATGGCTACTTTTTGAATCTGCAACCAACATTTTAATTTGCTAGCTGATTGTCATGCAGTAGTATGATTATTAGATCTAGTACCCTTGCAAGTCTTTGATAAAATATTATGAAAAAGAAATATGTGGATACCAAAATAATGAAACGAATTCCAGCTAAAGAATGTGCAATAGAATGCTAAAGGTAACTTTTAGCACAATTTTAATAATGTAATAATAATTTGTCAAAAAAACAAAAGCAAAGGATGCATAAGAGTGTTTTGTGAAAAAACTTAGTATCAGGTGCTGTTACGCAAGGGTAGTTAACTTGGCAAACTTTGAGCTTCGCATTTTGTAAAGGCTAGAGGATTAGGTGTTTTCAGAGAAATAGATGCGAAAGAGTAGTTTTTAAAAAACTTTGTACCGCCTGCTGCTATGGAAATGGCAGTTGACATGAGAACTCAACTTCTCAGCCAACTCTGAGTTTCGAGTTTTATAAAAGTAAGAGAATCAGGTGATACAGAGATTCGAATTGTAATACTGAGAACTTGTACTTTTTTCTTTTATTCTTTGCGATAGCTACAAAGAAAAAATATATTATTGTTATGTTTTTTAACAACTTTAAATTCTCTGTTTAATAAAAGTTTAATGTTTTTATTCAAACAATCTTGCTCTCAACAACTGCCCAACTCTCTACAAAGAACTTGACTGAAAGCTTAAATGTTTTTTTGAAATAATTATAATAAACACTTTTAAAAACTATTTTCTATTTGTAACGGTATGCCTCCGCCCCCTGTCAGACGCTCAATAGTTTTCCAGAGTCCATTAGTGGGGGGGGGGGGAATAAGGAGGTTCAGGTGGCTTGAATGAAATTACAAGATATTATTTTAGCAAAAAGAAATAACAAAATATAGGTTTATTTGCGAAGTGATAAAGTATAAACAGTGTAAACAATAATCGGTAACAATAATAACAATAGTGTTTAGGTTGTCTGCCACGCCGTCGATTAAGCCATCTGAAACACACAAGACCAGAAAACGCACTTACTACGGATCGTTATTACAGTTCGCAGGCTAACGCCCTCTCGCGGTGGGCGGTTTTCCCGACGTTAGATATCGAGCGCAGGGTGGTTACAAGGTGCGATCTGGAGATAGTCGGGGAGAACGGTGTTTGTAGCGTCAGTACGTCAGTAGCGAGGGTGTTCCGTGTTCCGCCGTCTAGGAACGGGTTAGTTACTCGCCTAAACACGTGTGTGCACGAGGCCAAGGCCAGGATTCATCCAGGAGCCAGTTCGTTCCTGCCTCGTGTGTGCACGATGGCAGGGACGCAGCTGGTTCCGGTGTTCCGCTGTTAAGGAACGATGTCACTCTCCTAGGGACGTGTGTGCACGAACTCTGGGTGAGTTAACCCCGGGGATCTCGTATGTTCCTACTCCGTGTGTGCACGGCGGTAGGGAAGGAATGAGTCTTAGTCCTTCAACGTTCCTGTTCCGGATAGTCTTGGAATCCCCAGGTACATGTGTGTGCACGTTGTATCTGGTGTTCGTATTACGGGAGTCACTCTGACTCTGGCAACGTGTGTGCTCGACGTTAGAGTCAGCGGCAATTCCGGAGAGAGTCGGTCAGTCTAGGTTCGTCGTATTGTTCGTGGATCACTGGCGTAAGCTCGTCTAGGTACCGGATAGTTCGTGGCGGAGAGGATAGACATGTGCTCCGGACGTTCTAAGGCGATGATCGACGTCGGAGACGGATTGATCTTCGCACTTGGAAACACTGCCGCAAGGAAAACTGGGAACGGAGTGTTTGGACGAATTTGCCTGTGTGTGCACAGTGCCAAGCGGTTAATTAGGGAGGATGATGACTGGAGAACGGTCGGTAAAGGTCTGTCTCACACTGGAGAGTGCCGGATTTATATACGCTAATTTTCCCGCGCAAAGCTGCGTGCGCGGCTGTGTCGGCAGTATGGTCGTTTCTGCGCGAGTCGCTGTGCGCATCGAGGTTGTGGCGCGCCTGCGCGAAGCAGGCGGTGTGCTCTTTTAGCAGGAAATCATTTGCTGCTAAAAAAACTATATAGATTACCTTGTTTTCGGTACTGCTGCTTCCCAGCCCGTCGTCTTCTTCGCGCCAGCGTAGGCGTTCTGCCGTTGTTTCCTTTGCATTCTAGCTTCCCTTCGTTGTTTGGGATTGCCGTTGACTAGTAGGCGAGAGCCGGTTCGGGGCAGAAAGTCCATCCCGAGGACTATGGGCAGTACCTGGTCGGAGATGACTACCCAGGGTTGACGGAATCGGCCCCCTTTGGCGGTGAAGTCGGCCCAGACGGTGTAGGGCGAGTGGAGCGGTTTCGGTTTGACCCCTCTGGATCTTAAGTGGAGATCGGCAACCAGCATCTCCTTACACATGTAAATGGGGTCGTTTTGGAGCAAGATTTCGCCCACCTCGGGTGACACCGTGGTGATGAGATGAGCCGTGTTGACAATGGCCTCGAACCTCTGACCGTGAACGTTTTGAGAGCATGTGGAGCTCGTAGGTATTGCGAGTCGGCGGCATCTTAGTGAATACTGACGGATCGCGATGTGTCGACGTAGTTTATAGCTTTGGTTTGCCCCTCTCCTGGCCCATCGTCTTCCTCTTCTTCGTCATTTCTCCGGTATGGCTTTAAGTCTCGCACATGAATGTGTTTGAGAATTTTTCCACTAGAGGCTTTGAGATCGAAGATCACCGGCGACCTCTTTCGGTGAAAGAAGAAGGGCCCCTCGTATATCGGGGCCATCTTGGCGTCGAAGCTGGCAGCCTTGACCGACAACATATGCTGCTTCATGAGAATTTCGTCGCCCTTGGTAGGGGCCCAATCACGGCGCCTTAGATTATAATGTTTTTGCTGTCTCTGGAAACTCTGCGCCATCTTCGTTCCGGCGAGTTCCAGAGCTTCCTGAATCCGTCGAAGGCGGTCGGTTAGGGGGGTATCGGATCTCTTCCCCTCTTCCTAGTGGAGACTTCCCGGGAGTATCAATTCTCGGCCGAAATTCAGATAGGCTGGAGAGTATCCAGTACTTCCACTTGTGGCTGTGTTATATGCGAAGGTCAGCTCTGGGAGAAGCAAATCCCACTTTTTCTGGGACTTCTCGAGGTACTGGCTTATGGCGGTTTTTAGCACCTTGTTTGTTCGTTCCACGGGGTTGCATTGGGGCGTATACGGTGGCGTCCTTCGGTGTTCAATCTTGTATTCCTCCAGCAAGTGGATGAATTCTTTCCCAATGAATTGTCGGCTGTTGTCGCCAACGACGGCTCGAGGGGTGCCAAAGCGTAAGATGATTTGCTCTTTGAATGCCCGAGCTACGGCTGCACTGGTGGCCTTGCTGAGGGCTTTTACCTCCACCCATTTGAGTAACAGTCTTGCATGACAAGCTGCCAGGTATTACCTCTATCGGAGCGTGGTTTGGGATCCATTAAGTCCACGGAGACCATTTCCCAGGGTTGGGTGACGGTGGTCGCATGCATGGTTCCTGGAGGCGGTTGGTGTGAGGCCTTGTGTTTTTGACAGGTGCGGCAATTGCGGACATGACTTGCTCCCTCTCGCAGTATGCCTGGCCAGTAATAATATCGGGCTAGACGGTTGAGGGTTTTAGCGATTCCAAGATGTCCTGCGGTAGGGTTGTCGTGGGCTTCTCGTAGTACGCGTACTTTGTCTCCAGCCGGGATGCATAGTTTCCAAGCTTCGTTTTCAGAGTATTCATTAAAGTCTAGAGTATGTAATATATGCCTAAACAAACGGCTGTATGCAATACTCCGGGAAGCTCTGAGGGATGGTTCGCGCCCCGGCAAGAGTGTTTGTATACCACGATCCGTGGTGTCTCGATGTTAAGGTACACAAAGAGAGCGGTTGGCGTGACAGTGCGTCGGCGATATGATTCTCGGAGCCGCGTCTATAATGTACAACCCCCCCAAATCCCACTGACTTAATTCAATGGCCCATCTGGCAAGACGTCCGGAGGGGTTATCAATCTTCTGAAGCCATTTTAAGGACTGGTGGTCAGTAAGGACGGTAAAATGATAACCGTCCAAATATTCTCTCATTTTCCAGATGCCTCATTTCACTGCCAGACACTCTTTCTTCGTTGCGGAGTAATTTCGCTCTGGTCTAGTCAAGGAACGACTGGCATACGCGATCAGTCGTTCTTTGTCGTCTACAGTCTGGGTCAGCATTGCCCTTAACCCTTTATCACTCGCATCGGTTTGCAATACAAAAGGTTTAGAAAAATCCGGGCAGGCTAAGACGGGTGCATGCGTGAGTTTATACTTTAATTCTTCAAAGGCTTTCTGCTGTTCTTCCCCCCAGTGCCATTTGGCCTTTTTCTGTGTTAATTTATTCAATGGAGCAGCTATAGTGGAGGCATTGGAAATAAAACGTCTGTACCAGAATACTATCCCCGTGCACCGTCTTAGCTCCCGCACATTTCTAGGTTCGGTCAGAGCCTTAAGGGCTGCGGTCTTTTCAGGATCCGTACATATCCCTTTGCGGTCTATCATGTGCCCTAAGTATTTTAACTGAGTTCGGCCGAATTGATATTTATACCAATTGGGTTTCAACTTTGCTTCTCGAAGTCTTCCCAAGACTTCCCACAACAATCGTTCGTGCTCTTCGAAGGTCGATGTGACGATGATGATGTCATCGAGGTAGCAGAAGACGTTGGGCTTCAATTCGGGTGTGATGATGCTGTCGATAAGGCGTTGAAATGCAACAGGGGCCGAGTGCAAACCGAATGGCATGACCTTAAATTGCATCAAGCCGCGATTCGGTACGGTGAAGGCGGTAAGTGGTTTGCTGTCCTCGGTGAGGGGTATCTGCCAATACCCATTTTTTAGATCGATGGTGGACAGATATCGGGCCCGCGCAACTTGTCTAGCATCGCATTGACTTGTGGCAGCGGATACGCATCCTTCTCAGTTACCTGATACAATTTCACTATATGCAGAACCGATACTTCCCTTCCTTCTTCTTAGCCAACACTACTGGTGAACTCCAGGGGCTGTCTGACGGTTCAATTGCGCCTTCCTCTAACATCCGGTTGACCTCCTCGTCGATGATCTGCTGCATTGCCGGATTACGGGGACGGTAGCGTTGCTTGATTGGTGTAGGATCCTTCAGCTTGATTCGGTACGAGGTGAGGTGAGTGGGCCCCGTGAGGGCGTCGAATCTCACTTTCTCGCTGATGATTAATTCCTCGATATGTGCACGTTCATCTTCAGAGAGCTCGACAATCCCTCTGAATGAGTCGATAGTGCACAAACTACACCCCGGGGCTGGTAAAGTGGGTGTAAGTACTTGTCCATCGAGGAATAATTTCACTCCCATCATCTGCAGAGTATCCATCACAAGAATGACTTCAAGGCCGAGGCGTTGCATTGTTAGAAAAGTGCAGGTCATTTCTTTCCCGGCTATCATGCAAGTGCCGGTCACGCTGTGATCAAGTTGGGTTTCCGTGTTGTCTGCCATGGTAGCCACGATCTGCGTCGAGCGCTTCTCTCAGCCACAGGCGACGCACCAGTTCGAAATGCACGGGTGTATGAAAGAACTGACTGCACCTATATCGATCAAAGCGTTGAAGATTTGTCCGTTCACATCAACGAGGAGGTAGCGGCGAGGGTCGGTTGGTTCTGGGCTCGGTCTCCGGCCGCTGGTGGGTCGAGCCGACTCTCGTTTCCCGCTGGCAGGCCATGACAGTTCCGGATGAAGACTCCATCCTTCCCACATACGGAGCAGAACAAGCGTGGCGCATTGCGACACTCTCGGCGGGTGTGCCCACGTTGTTTGCACCGCCAACAGTGTTCGCGACGATCGTATCGAACTGGCTCTCCGGCGGCCATGACAGGAATGGTGGGGTTAACGGTGACCCCGAACTTCTCCTTTTTACGGACCTCCTACAGGATAGCGTCATGTTCCTCGACCAACTGCACCAGGCTAGCGACGTCTTGCACTTGCTGTCGGCGTATGTGCAATCGGTACTCGGGCAGCATTCCATAATATAAATTGTCCATCTGTTCATCTTGAGAATAACCCCAGCGCCTTCTCATTAACGTCTGCAGGGCGGTGACGTAGGAGCGGACAGATTCATGGAGTTTCTGGATACGCTAAGTAGCAGGAGACTCGCATGATGGCGACGAGCGATTTTCTACGAGCTTACAATCTGGACTTATTCACTAGCTTACAAATAATGGACAGAACCTTACAACTATGTACAATACTTAAATTCAAGGGCTGACAGGATTCTCTTTATTTCGAGCCCATACAAACTTAAATCTAGTTTACAGGAATATAAAAATACCACTGATAACAAACAAAGCGGAATAGACTTAGTTCTAGAGTCGCAAGGTACAGATTCGCGGGCATTGCGCTATTCGATACGGTTAAATGCGTTCTCTGGTAAGACAAAACGGTCCCTGTTCGGGCGTCATTTAACGGTATGACTCCGCCCCCTGCCGGCCACTCAATAGTTTTCGAGAGTCCACTGGTGGAGGGAATATGGAGGTTCAGGTGGCTTGAATGAAGTTACAAGATATTATTTTAGCAAAAAGAAATAACAAAATATAGGTTTATTTGCGAAGTGATAATGTATAAATAGTGTAAACAATAATTGGTAACAATAATAACAATAGTGTTTAGATCGTCTGCCACGCTTTAGATTAAGCCATCTGAAACACACAAGACCAAAAAACGCACTTACTACGGATCGTTATTACAGTTCGCACGCTAACGCCCTCTCGCGGTGGGCGGTTTTCCCGACGATAGGTATCGAGCGCAGGGTGGTTACAAGGTGCGATCTGGAGATAGTCGGGGAGAACGGTGTTTGTAGCGTCAGTACGTCAGTAGCGAGGGTGTTCCGTGTTCCGCCGTCTAGGAACGGATTAGTTACTCGCCTAGACACGTGTGTGCACGAGGCCAAGGCGAGGATTCATCCAGGAGCCAGTTCGTTCCTGCCCCGTGTGTGCACGACGGCAGGGACGCGGCTGGTTCCGGTGTTCCGCTGTCTACGAACGGTGTCACTCTCCTAGGGATGTGTGTGCACGAACCCTGGGTGATTTAACCCCGGGGAAGTCCTATGTTCCTACTCCGTGTGTGCACGGCGGTAGGGACACCGGCGGTGTTCCGGTGTTCCTGGAGATTGCAGATCTGGATAGGTTCGCGTTCGCCTGGTGCCATGTGTGCACGATCACCAGGGGGGTTGCTCTTCAATGATATACGATAAAATGTTTATCACCGCGTAATACAGGTATGTTTTTATGACGAATAGTACAATTTAGAACAAAATTTTGATTTGATGTAACGTATACTGTGGTAAAACGATTATGTCGAATCGCAACGCATATCGCTAAAGGTAATTTTATATTACGCCATAGCGACAATTTTTGTTTGTGTGTACTTATATCGAAACGTTATGCAATAAAAAATTCTTCGCTATGGGGCAATATAAAATTACCCTTAGCGATATGCGTTGCGATGCAACATAATCGTTTTACCACAGTATATTCTCTGAAGTTGAATTAGTGAAAATTGCTCCACCCATTAAATTAGTAGAAAAAAATAATAATTTATTAGTGAATGTTCGCATTTCATTAGTAGACTTTAAAAAAACTACTAATGAAATAGTGAATATTCACTAATAAATTAGTAGTTTTCTCTACTAATGTAATGGGTTAAAAAACTACTAATGAAATAGTGAATATTCACTAATAAATTAGTAGTTTCTTCTACTAATTTAATGGGAGGAGCAATTTTCACTAATTCAACTTTAGAGAGTATACTGTGGTCAAACGATTATGTTGCATGGCAATGCATATCGCTAAGATTAATTTTGTATTGCCCCATAGCGAAGAATTTTTTATTGCACAACGTTTCCACATACAAAGTGTACAAACAAACAAAACTTATCGCTATGGCGTAATATAAAACTACCCTTAGCGATATGCGTTGCGATGCGACATAATCGTTTTACCACAGTATCAAAATTTTGTTCTAAATTGTACTATTCGTCCTAAAAACATACCTGTATTACGCGGTGATAAACATTTTATCGTATATCATTGAAAAGCAACTCCCCAGTGAAACAGCACCGTTCCGGGACTACCCTGACCTACTCCGTGTGTGCACGATCGTAGGGAAGGAATTAGTCCTAGTCCTTCAAGGTTCCTGTTCCGGATAGTCTAGGAACCTCCACGTACACGTGTGTGCACGTCGTATCTGGTGCTCGTATTCCAGGAGTCACTCTGACTCTAGCGACGTGTGTGCACAACGTTAGAGTCAGCGGTAATTCCGGAGAAAGTCGGTCAGTCTAGGTTCGTCGTATAGTTCGTGGATCACTGGCGTAAGCTCATCTAGGTACCGGATATTCCGTGGCAGAGAGGATAGACGTGTGCTCCGGACGTTCTAAGGCGATGATCGACGTTGGAGACGGATCGATCGTCGCACTTGGAAACGCTGCCGCAAGGAAATACTGGAACCGGAGTGTTTGGACGAATTAGCCTGTGTGTGCACAGTGCCAAGCGGTTAATTAGGGAGGATGATGACTGGAGAACGGTCGGTAAAGGTCTGTCTCATACTGGAGAGTGCCGGAATTATATACGCTAATTTTTCCGCGCAAAGCTGCGCGCGCGACTGTGGCGGCGGTATGGTCGTTTCTGCGCGACTTGCTGCGCGCGTCGAGGTTGTGGCGCGCCTGCGCGAAGCAAGCCGTGTGCGCCCGCGCGCGAGTCAATTACTAACCTAAACGACACCTATGACTCGGCGACTTTTCGCCGTGCGAAACTAACCTACCATGACGCGGTGATTTCGCAACGAAGGAGCGGAGCCTTCGTTGCATATTTCTCAAAATACTGATTTTTGTTATTAGCAGTAATTATTCCCATTTTTAAATTATCTCTTTATATCTTTACAATATTTCTTTGTATGTATTTGCTATGAAAATGTTCTCTTTTTATTACAAAAATCATTTTTCTTAACTGTAGTAGTACTCATTAAATTAAAGTCGAGTACTTTTAATAACAGAATCGTTTCTGTAAATTATTCATTATTATATTTCCTCTACAAAATATCTCCAAAAGTGGTCCATCAGTACATCTTTTAAAAAATCCATTAATAAATTATTTTACAAAACTTCTACAATCCTTTACAAACTTTTGCAAGCAACGAGAAATTCTTTTCCAAAACCTTTACAATCACTTTACAAATCTTTTACAAACGATAAGAATTTTTTCAGAAACCATAAGAATTATTTTTCGAAAGCTATACAATATCCTAAAAAATTATTTACGTTTTATTCTATGAAAAGGAATTCTACAAATAAATAATAAATTTTTACGTTCTAAAGTCGAAATAAATATCTTTCACGCGGATACTGAAAGTCAAACCCAAAAAAGTTGTGAAATCAATTAAAGTGCAGTTTTATACTTTGTGACGGGGCATTCCGTCAGCGCCGTTATCCGTCGGCCGCGTCGCACGCACACAGCCTTTTCCCGCTTCCTGAAGCCTTCCCCTTCGCCCGTAGTTCCCCTTGCGCGATAGGCCAAAGGTTCGCGCGTCGGAGGATCATCGTCTCTGCACGTGGCGGCCGCTGCGCATACAACAGAGCCTGCGCGGTGTTGCCAGCGCGACGCCTGTGAGAGAGACGCTGTGCTGATCGGCCCCCGGCCCTCACTTGTCTTGCCGCGTGCGTGTTAGCGACACCTTTTGTTTCTCAAGTGCCGTCGTGCCGTGTTCGGTGAGCGAGAACTGTGTGCTTCGGATCGAGTGAGAGTGAGAGAGTGCCAGCTGCCCCTGGAGTCCTCGACGTGTTACCCTTCCTCTGCCGTCGAGCCGTATCGGAAGGAGCCGAGACCCGGGGCGAGCGAGCTCGAGGAGCGAGAAAGAGAGAGATTCTGCACGGCAGCTCAACTGGCCGCTACTAATGTAAGTCTCCATTCACTTCCTTCCCCGCCGATATCCCCGCGTGTGTGTGCGCGCGCGTGTCCGCGATAACGTCGACGAACCCCCCGTTCATTGTTACTGTAGCTGAAGCTACAAGAGTCCCCTGCCTAGTGCGAGTAGTTAGTGTAGGGCCTCGACGGAGGTAGTTTGCGAGTAGCTGAAGCTACCATAGTATAGTTTAGACCGGAGCACCTCATGCTCATTTACGCGCTAGCCGGATTTAATCCGAGTAGTTTGGTACGAAGCGCGCGTACCTGGCGCCCTGAACCTTTGTAATTGTTTTTCTACAACTAAGCTTAGTAGAATTGGTTTCTTTGTTGAATTAAATAAATTGTATTCCTATTCTTTACACCTGTTTCTGCATTCGCTTAATGGTATGAGAGAGTGAGTGCGTGCAGAGTGCTTTAGCTGTAGATAAGAGACGAAACCTAGTTTGTTAAAAATAAAAGTCACTTGGAGGAAACTGATGTCGAGCAGGTTTCCCATTCGCGTTTGCCCTGATCCCCAGCATTCGTGATAACTTAACATTATTTATAATGTACTTTTACTCTTAAAAAGTTGTGAAATCCCTCTAAAAATTTTTTTTACAAAAGTAAAAACTTATAGCCAAGAATAAGTTTGGTAACTATTCTACATAGTTTTATACTTAACAAACATTATTTACTAAACTCTCCCACCCTCTCTTTCTTCCCCCTCTCTCTCTCGCTCTATACCAAAAACTTTAACGAGAGCTTAAATATTTTTTCAAAACAATCAACACGTTCTTCAAAAAACTAATTTTTTATATATATTCTAACAACATAATTTATCTATATAGTCCTCTTATTTATTCTGATCGCATCTATTCAATAAGCACTCTCTACAAATCGTAATAATTTTTTTCATGACTGTACAAATAATAATATTCTGAATAAAACCTTCTACGAAAGTATAAAATAAGGCAAGTATAGAAGTTTTTTCTGTATAACCTATAAAATAATATTCATGATTTTTTAAAAGAAGTCAAATAAATACTATAGTAAAAAAGTCTTTTACTTCTTTGAGTCAATGTATGCTCAACGAATTATATGTAAGTACTGTCACGGCCTGCCGTACCGACGCCGGTATTTAGTAAGTTCGTGGTAGCGAACGCTAGAGGGCGCGTCGATGCAGAATTGGAGCTGCATCGACGAGACGAGGAGCGAGCCGGCGCGAGAGAGCCCGGCATCCATCTTGTTGTTGTCACGCGTGAGATAGAGACGCGCTCGAGTTCGCGCGACTTTATAATTGCAATTTACACGATGAAGAATTGGTCTTTTCATCCATCCAACCTCAGGAGTGAACAGGTGTAGATCCCTGATGCTATTTCTCCACCGGAGAACTGTGACTTCTCGTACTTACATGGAAAGTATGTGAAGTGTTCCAAGACTGTGCGACAGGCTGATTATACCTGCCGTAATATCAATACAAGTATTCCTCGAGCAGAAGACCGGCTCGCCTGGTATTGCTACAGTCCAAGATATCATGAGGGATCGAGTTACGAAGCCAGTCGAGTCGCGAGGATACAGACCAAGAAGCTAGGCCACCAAGTTACGTCCACCTAAGATCTAACATGGTAAGCGTGCACTCATCATCCGCGACACGAGTTATTACTCGCATAACCACCCGTCCAGGTTCGTCGTTCCTGGACAGCGGCTTCGAATAGGCGTTCTCGTGCGGAGAGAGCGAGCGCAGAGAGAGCGCAGGCCCGGATCATCAGTTATCCAAGGTCACCAGCAAAGTTTAACTTGCGGGCAGTTTCGTAACCGACAAGTGCGCAGATTATATAACCTTCTCTCTCTCTCTCTCTCTCTCTCTCTCGCGCGCGCGCTCTGTCACGTGTGTGTGTGTGTGTGTGTGTGTCGCGCGGCGAGCGCGACCGGTCTCTCACCCGCGTATTCAACGATGAATGCGCGACGTACAATACCGTGTAAATGTTTACTTGCAATTTATTATTAAAAAACTTACTCCAAAACAAGCAATTTAGGGGTTAGGCACGTTCCGTTGCGTACACAACACGGGCATAAGAGGAATAAGCGGAGCATAGGTACATTATGTCCCCCTTATGCCCTCTTATTCCTTATTCCTTTGCGTTATGCTTTTAGCGTGCAAAGGCCCTAAGATCTCACACGATATATGCGCTGTCTGAAATCATATGAGATCTTATATGATATCTACATGGGAGAAAAGGATATAACATATATTGCTTATAAAACGGTTAGTAAAATGTAAAGGACTTTTGAGCAGGCTATAAATTTATATGAATTTTTTATTTTGTTCTCATTTAAAAAGGACGGACACAAGAAAGAATATGTTTAGTAATGCAATATAAATCACGATTCTGCACATAAACGGATATGTTGTACTTAACGGCATCAATTAAAAATTAGAGCCAATGCAATTATTTATGGTGGACTTATAGATTTAAATATTATTAATGAATTTATGCAAAAATTTTACTGATTTCAAGTACGAAATTCCGACGTGTTTTCGGAATTGACTCCCATCAAGTCCGAAATTCCGACGTCTTTTCGAAATTGACTCCGATCAAGTCCGAAAACACGTTGCACTTCCGGACTTCAAGATGCAAGAAGTCCAAATTCCGAATAATTTTTTTTCTCAGACTCTTTTCGAGCATTAATTTAATTAAATCTCAGGGTACCAAGGGGGTTTTCGACCCGCTGAGCAAGTTTTTGAGGTCTACTTCGGTATATGACTACACCCTCAGGCCCAGGAGATGGTTTCCACGCAATGTAATGGTACCTGGGGGGTTTTTAGACCCGCTAAGAACGTTTTTGAGGACTATTTCGGTGTACAGTGACACCGTGATGCCCGGAAGATGATTTCCTGGCGAATTATAGACTGTAGCGCGAAATTTATCGTACCTGGGGGTTTCTCGACCTGCTGAGCACGTTTTTGAGGACTATTTTGTGGTACAACACGCCGGGGCCCGAGAGATGATTTCCTTGCGAATTATAGCCTGTAGTGCGAATTTTATCGTACCTGGGGGGTTTTTCGATCTACTGAGCATGTTTTTGAGAACTGTTTCGGTGTACGACGACCGGGTGATGCCCAGGAGATGATTTCCTCGCCAATTATAGTCTGTAGCGCGAAATTTATCGTACCTACGGGTTTTTCGACCTGCTGAGCACGTTTTTTGGACTATTTTCGGGTACGACGTAACGCTGAGGCCCAGGAGATGATTTCCTCGCCAATTATAGCCTGTAGTGCGAATTTTATCGTACCTGGGGGGTTTTTCGATTTGCTTAGCTCGTTTTTGAGGACTATTTCGGTGTACGACGACACCGTGATGCCCAGGAGATGATTTCCTCGCGAATTATAGCCTGTAGCGCGAAATTGATCGTATCTGGGAGTTTTTCGACCTGCTGAGCACGTTTTCGTGGACTATTTTCGGGTACGACGTAACGCTGAGGCCCAAGAGATGATTTCCTCGCCAATTATAGCCGTAGTGCGAAATTGATCGTACCTGGGGGTTTTTCGACCCGCTGAGCAAGTTTTTGAGGTCTACTTCGGTATATGACTACACCCTCAGGCCCAGGAGATGGTTTCCACGCAATGTAATGGTACCTGGGGGGTTTTTAGACCCGCTAAGAACGTTTTTGAGGACTATTTCGGTGTACAGTGACACCGTGATGCCCGGGAGATGATTTCCTGGCGAATTATAGACTGTAGCGCGAAATTTATCGTACCTGGGGGTTTCTCGACCTGCTGAGCACGTTTTTGAGGACTATTTTGTGGTACAACACGCCGGGGCCCGAGAGATGATTTCCTTGCGAATTATAGCCTGTAGTGCGAATTTTATCGTACCTGGGGGGTTTTTCGATCTACTGAGCATGTTTTTGAGAACTGTTTCGGTGTACGACGACCGGGTGATGCCCAGGAGATGATTTCCTCGCCAATTATAGTCTGTAGCGCGAAATTTATCGTACCTACGGGTTTTTCGACCTGCTGAGCACGTTTTTGTGGACTATTTTCGGGTACGACGTAACGCTGAGGCCCAGGAGATGATTTCCTCGCCAATTATAGCCTGTAGTGCGAAATTGATCGTACCTGGGGGTTTTTCGTCCCGCTGAGCACGTTTTTGCGGACTATTTTGGGTACGACGACACGCTGAAGCCCAGGAGATGATTTCCTTGCGAATTATAGCCTGTAGTGCGAATTTTATCGTACCTGGGGGGTTTTTCGATTTGCTTAGCTCGTTTTTGAGGACTATTTCGGTGTACGACGACACCGTGATGCCCAGGAGATGATTTCCTCGCGAATTATAGCCTGTAGCGCGAAATTGATCGTATCTGGGAGTTTTTCGACCTGCTGAGCACGTTTTCGTGGACTATTTTCGGGTACGACGTAACGCTGAGGCCCAAGAGATGATTTCCTCGCCAATTATAGCCGTAGTGCGAAATTGATCGTACCTGGGGGTTTTTCGTCCCGCTGAGCACGTTTTTGCGGACTATTTTGGGTACGACGACACGCTGAAGCCCAGGAGATGATTTCCTTGCGAATTATAGCCTGTAGTGCGAATTTTATCGTACCTGGGGGGTTTTTCGATTTGCTTAGCTCGTTTTTGAGGACTATTTCGGTGTACGACGACACCGTGATGCCCAGGAGATGATTTCCTCGCGAATTATAGCCTGTAGTGCGAAACTTATCATACCTGGGTGTTTTTCAGACTGCTGAGCACGTTTTGAGCACTATTTTGTGGTACAACGACACGCTGAGGCCCAGGAGATGATTTCCTCGCGAATTATAGCCTCTAGTGCGAATTTTATCGTACCTGTAGGGGTCATGCGATCTGCTGAGCACGGTTTTGAGGACTATTTCGGTGTACGACGACACGGTGATGATTTCCTCGTGAATTATAGCCTGTAGCGCGAAATTGATCGTACCTGAGAGTTTTTCGACCCGCTGAGCACATTTTTGAGGACTATTTCGGTGATCGACGACACCGTGATGCCCAGGAGATGATTTCCTCGCGAATTATAGCCTGTAGCGCGAAATTGATCGTATCTGGAATTTTTTCGACCCGCTGAGCATGTATTTGAGAACTATTTTGGGGTACGACGACACGCTGAGGCCCAGAGATGATTTCCTCGCGAATTATAGCCTGTAGTGCGATATTGATCGTACCTGGGAGTTTTTCGACCTGCTGAGCATGTTTTCGAGGACTATTTTGTGGTACAACGACACTCTGAGGCCCAGGAGATGATTTCCTCGCGAATTATAGCCTGTAGTGTTATGTCGAGATTACACACCTTATAATTAAATTATTTGAATAGGCACTGAGCAAGCCCATGCGTATTCGGATTCCTGTCTTTTCGCCAACGCCCGAAAGCGCTATGCGTAACCAGGATGCGGAATCCCGGAATAAACAGAAATTTTATAAAAATGTATAGAACAATGATTTTATTCAATCCGCGACGAAATACATTTTGAGTACAATTTTAATTAATAATACCTTGGGATTCGCACCCCGCTTTGCTGGTTGAGATCGGTGGTTCAGCTCCTCTTCCAGTGCGTGATGATCGACCCTCTTCAGTTCTCTACTCTTGCAACAGGTGCGATGATTGTTGCCTCGTAGACCGGCGACGATGAATGTGGTGAAGGCTCAGTTGGTGGGCGCAGCGAGAGAGCTTCTTTTTCTATGTCTATGTAGCTGAACTCCTTCTACGTTCCGTCGGAGGTCTCGAGCAGAGATTCGCCCTCTTCAAATTGCTGTGGTGGACTGCGCGCCGTGCTCTCATTATTCGGCCTTTTTATACCCGAATTTTCACGTACACAGAAGCTTCTCGACTATTATCTATAAAAAGCTCCTGTGCTATGCATAGATCCATATACAGCATAGTCGTGGTTGGTCTATAGGGTTAAAAACAAAGCCATAAAGATGTCTCCTGAATTTCTTTGGAGACCCCGCGCCGTTCCCGAGAAAAGCTTCCCGCAAAGGTCAAATGGCCTAGATCGAGCCTCTTCCAATGTATCTATTTACACACACATTTGGTAGGTATCCGATCGCTCCCACCAGCCGAAAAGTGCGGCTGTCACCTTTCCCTTAGCTGGACTCATAATTTTGGCTCTTTACGATCTGTCAGCTTTTTCGCCTCCGTACGGGAAAATCGGAGCCGCGTTGGTCTTGACAAACGCCAGACCTCTCTCACGCATGCGCCGCTTTTCTTGCTCTCACGTTGTGCCTTCCCTCTCGCTGTCTCTCTCTCTTTCTCTCTCGGCTCTAGGAAACAGATTGGGTATGGCGTTTTACTCGCTCCTCCCTTCCTCCGGTCTCCTCTTCGCTGTGCTCTTGAATTCGGCGTTCTCAGTGCGCGTTTAATTTTTATAAACTGCCTCGGCGTGGATGTTCATTGTCATATTTACTATTGCGAATACTATAATCTTATTCTTCATAAAAAGACGAATCCATTGATATAATTTTCATCCCTCGTACTCTTCTAGTTTTCTGGCTTTTGCACTTGGCGTTCGGTATCGGCGTTTTTCCAGTTCGCGCGCGTGCCCAAAGGTTTACAAACATCACCGCTTGGATTGATTTTATTTTACAAATCTTTTTATAATTATTTTAAGTAAATGGACGAAAAACTCATCCATTACAGTAGTGCGAATTTTATCGTACCTGCGCGGTTTTTCGATCTACTGAGCATGTTTTTGAGAACTGTTTCGGTGTACGACGACCGGGTAATGCCCAGGAGATGATTTCCTCGCCAATTATAGTCTGTAGCGCGAAATTTATCGTACCTAGGGGTTTTTCGACCCGCTGAGCACGTTTTTGAGGACTATTTTCGGGTACGACGTAACGCTGAGGCCCAGGAGATGATTTCCTCGCGAATTATAGCCTGTAGTGGGAAATTAATCGTACCTGGGGGTTTTTCGTCCCGCTGAGCACGTATTTGCGGACTATTTTGGGTACGACGACACGCTGAGGCCCAGGAGATGATTTCCTCGCAAATTATAGCCTGTAGTGCGAATTTTATCGTACCTGGGGGGTTTTTCGATCTGCTTAGCTCATTTTTGAGGACTATTTCGGTGTACGACGACACCGTGATGCCCAGGAGATGATTTCCTCGCGAATTATAGCCTGTAGCGCGAAATTGATCGTATCTGGGAGTTTTTCGACCCGCTGAGCATGTATTTGAGGACTATTTTGGGGTACGACGACACGTTGAGGCCCAGAGATGATTTCCTCGCGAATTATAGCCTGTAGTGCGATATTGATCGTACCTGGGAGTTTTTCGACCTTCTGAGCATGTTTTTGAGAACTGTTTCGGTGTACGACGACCGGGTGATGCCCAGGAGATGATTTCCTCGCCGATTATAGTCTGTAGTGCGAATTTTATCGTACTTGGGGGGTTTTCCGAACTGCCTAGCACGTTTTTGAGGACTATTTCGGTATACGACGACACCGTGATGCCCAGGAAATTATTTCCTCGCGAATTATAGCCTGCAGCGCGAAATTTATCATATCTGGGGGTTTTTCGACCTGCTGAGCAGATTTTTGAGGACTATTTTTGGGTACAACGACACGCTGAGGCTCAGGAGATGATTTTCTCGCGAATTATACCCTGCAATGCGAATTTTATCGCATCTGGGAGGTTAATCGATCTACTGAGCACGTATTTGAGGACCATTTCGGTGTATGACGACACGATGATGCAAAGGAGATGATTTCCTCGCGAGTTATAGTTGTACCTAGATAAAAATATTTTATAAGTTCTTACGTAAGAACTTACGTAAGAGCTTATGCAAGATCTTATGTAAGTTCTTACGTTCAAATTTGAAAATTAAAAAAAATTATTTTTTTAAAGTATGAATGAATGAATATAAACTCAGTATGAGAAATTCTACTTCTCATGTCTCTTATGAGTGTACGAAGTGCCCGGGTTGTACAATTTTGGTGCCAGTGCACGAAGTGATGTACTTCTCATCACTCGGTGTGCATATAAGTAAATTAAAAATTAAAAAATAAAGACATGTAACATACCTATATATAGGAATAAGATTATCATAAATGATATTGTTCTTAATATGCAGAAAGGATAAATGATGTTTAACGAGCCTCGTACTCGCGCTACTCGACAACGACCTGTGATAGCAAATTCACACGAGGCCGGAGCCGAGCGCGCCCACGTGTACTCGATTATTAGCAGCTACCATGAATAGTTGGTACGACGTCTGCGACAGCGCGAGAAGTCGACATCTTGATAGTGCATTTAAAAGAAATAGCTCAAAATTTTAAAATCGTTTATGCTTTGTCAGTTAACTAATATTTTTTATTCAACAAAATTTTGTCTGATTCTTTATTAAAAAGAATCTCTTTTGTAAAGAATTGTATATTTTTTAAATACCAATAGAAACCAGTAATTTGTATTTATGACAACAAGATGCATTTGAGATTTTAATGTTATTCATATATCTAATGTCATGGATCTTGTCGCTGAATTTTCTCAAAGCATAAAAAATACATTAAACATCTAGTTTAAACAATATTTGAAGAAGGCTTATAAGTAATAACATTTATATTTACTTTCCTAAATTTTCAATGGGAGCCGCTTACACTGGTAATGCACTCTATTTGTAATCTTCATATATATTCGAAATTGAATTTCATAAGTAATCTATCATTATGTGTGCCAAAGCGAAAAGTAAATTGCTATAAAAAAGTTGAAATCAAAGTAGTTGAAAGACAATTATCAATTGTATATTCCGATGCACAGACAAATACTTCTTACTCAATAATTTTCAAATAAAATGTGGTGTTCTTATTAAGTCTTCGCTTCATGAAATTTCATAAACTATGTAATCTACAATCTTACAAATCATTAACATTCATAATTAAATTATTTAATTTTAAACTTACAGTGAATAGTTTATGAAATTACATGAAGCGAAAGCTTGATAAGAACACCATATTATATTGGACTATTATTGAGTAAAAAGTATTTGTCTGTGCATCGGAATATACAATTGCTAAATTGTCTTTCAACTACTTTGATTTAAACTTTTTTATAGTAATTTACTTTTAGCTTTGACACATAATAATAGATTACTTGTCAAATTAAGTTTTGAGTAGATATGAAGAATGCAAATAGAGTGTATTAACAGTTGTAAGCGGCTCCCATTGAAAATTTAAAAAAGTAAATATAAATATTATTACTTATAAGCCTATCAAAAATATTGTTGAAAATATATATTTAATGTATTTTTCATTCTTTGGCAAAATTCAGCAACAAGATCCATGACATAAGATATATGAAAAATATCAAGTTATCAAATCGATCGAGTTATCAAAAACAAAATTACAATTCTTTTCAAGTAAGTTTGCCAACATCGATTGAGGGCTCAGTTTAAAGGCTTTTTAATAAAGACTCAAAACAAATTTTGTCGAATGAAAAACATTCTGCCGGACTATTTTCTTTTTTTCAAATGAAGGTATACTAATAAGTAACCAATCTAAGACTCTTCAAATGGATCATGAAATAAATATAAACACATTCTACAAATAAAAATCAAATTTCCTCCCAATCAAGGTTTATACAAAGAGTTGAGTATGCAACAAAAATTGCAAAAAATAGCTATTTTTCATGTCACATAACTTTTGTAATTATTAAAGTACTGGTGTAAAAATCTAAGAAAAATTTTTTTTACCAAAAACAATTATTTCTCGAAGTAGCATAAACGGTTTTAAAAGGTCCCCGCACACAATGTATGGAAAATAATCATTCTGTCAAATTGGATCAAACTTGGGAAAAGATAGATCTTGAGGTCCTGAACAAAAGTTCTCATGGGCAAAACCCCCCAAAATTTGACCGAATGATTTTTTCCCATACATTGTGTGCGGGGTCCTGTTGTGCCGCTGACTTCGTGTAAAATCTATTAAGTGGAAATTCAAGACTTAAATTTTATCTGGTTTTGATGAGATCAATCCAGGTTTTCGTCATTCCTGGATTGTGCTATCTGCCCAGAATGATCTCAGCAGCGGCCAGACGACGGACCAGTAGTTACACCATCCACTGGAGGTAAAGGCCAGGTCGAGGCCCTTATTTGTAATACAACGGTTGATAAGAGCCTCAGCCTGATTGTTGACAAGTGCGCAGATTACATTGCGCGGTATAACCTGCTCTCTCTCTCTGTCGCGCGCTCTGTCACGTGTGTGTGTGTGTGTGTCGCGCAGCGAGCGCGACCGGTCTCTCACCCGCGTATTCAACGATGAATGTGTGACGTAGAATACCGTGTACGCGTGGCATATGTTACCACGCATACTCGGCGTATATTACTGCGAGCGTCACGTCAGCCTCCGAGACAGCTGACGTCTTTAGCGTTGCGCTGGCGCACCGTTAGGATAGATTATTCAACGAATCAATTTAACCCGTTCCGTCAATATCTAAATTAATTTCTTTTATATTATTACTCTTTTACCAAACCATCATATTTCATTCAATAAACAATAGTCATTTGTTATTAACTTTAACCACTCGAGTTATCATTTCGCGACCTTGGTCATTCCCCGTTCTCCGCCACCTCCGCGATCATTACGTTAGAGAGAACGTATGGTTTACATCTGAGCAGCTGGCACACGAACCAGGGATCCTGTGAGGAGTTCGAGTCCCTGGCAGAAATAAAGCACGAGTCTTCGACTTGCGTGTTGCACGGTAAGTAACCAGATTAGGTTTAGCATTGCACGACGTTGTAGCGTCCGCTGCCTAATCTGGCTATTGGGTCTCCGAGAGTTAAACCGGAGGATCCAGAGGTTCACAACTAAGACGCGCGGGAGAAACGCATCATAGCCCAAATAACCACCCCGTGACAGTACATTAAAATTGTTGAGTGCAAATCAAACAAACGAAAGTTGTGAAATCAGTTATCGATAGTCAACTAATGCAAACCATTCTCCGAAAAACTGTATGACTATGTTTTCAGCAATGTATTCAAGTTTCTTCATTCTTCTATACAAATTAAACACAAGAAAGTACTGAAATCAATTAATTGTAGTACAAGTACCGGCCATAAGAACTTTTCGTACCTCCCGTGTAAAATTACATTTTAGGCCCACATTGTAACTTCAAAATTATTCAGCCAGCAGGCATAAAGTACTACATAACGCCCAAGAGGTCCAAAGCTCACACACTCCTACAATTTTGAACTTTCTATAATATTACGCATCTTGGGAGGACAAGAGAAGTCTAGAGCTACTCTAGCAGGGGTGGTTCTCCGATCTCCCAAACATACTTGGCGGGCCCGACGGTTTGCAGTTACGTGGGCTACGTAAATGTAGAATATGAAATGTTTGCATAAATTCATTGACAATATTTAAACCTATAAGTCCACCATAAATAATTACATTGGCTCTAATTTTTAATTGATGCCGTTAAGTACAACATATTCGTTTATGTGCAGAATCGTGATTTATATTTCATTACTAAACATATTTTTCCTTGACCCCGTTCTTTTTAAATGAGAAAAAAATAAAAAATTCATATAAATTTATAGCCTGCTCAAAAGTCATTTACATTTTACTAACCGTTTTATAAGCAACATATGTTACATCCTTTCCTCCCATGTAGATATCATATAAGATCTCATATGATTTCAGACAGCGCATATGTCGTGTGAGACCTTATATTATAATATGACATATGTTATGCGCTGTCTGAATTCTCGTCAAGCTCGCGGTAATATACGCCGAGCACGCGCAGTAACATATGCCGCGCGTACACGGTATTCTACGTCGCGCATTTATCGTTGAATACGCGGGTGAGAGGCCGGTCGCGCTCGCTGCGCGAGACACACACACACACACACACGCGTGACAGAGCGAGAGAGAGAGAGTGAGAGAGAGAGCAGGTTATACCGCGCAATATAACCTGCGCACTTGTCGGTTACGAAACTGCCCGCAAGTTAAACTTTGCTGGTGACCTTCGATAACTGATGATCCGGGCCTGCGCTCTCTCTGCGCTCGCTCTCTCCGCACGAGAACGCCTATTCGAAGCCGCTGTCCAGGAACGACGAACCTGGACGGGCGGTTACGCGCTATTACTCGCGTCGCGGATGATGCGTGCACACTTACCATGTTAGATCTTAGGTGGACGTAACTTGGTGGCCTAGCTTCTTGGTGTGTATCCGCGCGACTCGACTGACTTCGTAGCTCGATCCCTCATGGTATCTTGGACTGTAGCAATACCAGGCGAGCCGGTCTTCTGCTCGAGGAAGTCGCTTTGTATTCATAGTACGGCAGGTAGAATCAGCCTGCTGTATGGCAGGCCGTGACAGTACTTACATATAATTTGTTGAGCATACATTGACTCAAAGAAGTAAAAGACTTTTTTACTATAGTATTTATTTGCCTTCTTTTAAAAAATCATAAATATTATTTTATAGATTATACAGAAAACCGCTGCAAATAAATTGGCACTTAGCTTCCTCAAAATAATGTATTTATTCATTTTTTTTTAATTTTTTATAACAATAATTAATTGTATCATACCCAATTTTCTTTATGAATATTCGTAATATATTAATATGTATTTTTCGAAAATTCATTCTTGTTACTCTTTTTCTCGTGCGACAACCCGATATTTTTATAAATCAATTTTTCAAAATATTATCACATGTTCAATTAGTATTATTTTAAACCTCAAATATCTTTCGTCGTAATAGTTCGATTTTATTGGGCAACTTTGGGTAATATTTTATATCCATAATATTTTGAAAACTTAAAAATAAATTCGAACAAATTACCAAACTCTGTATTACATATATTCGTTTATTACACATATGAATGTTTATTATAAAGTCACCAATCAAGTCAATCAGTCAAGAGATTTTCCAAAAAGGTTATAACAAAAATACTGTCATATTCTGCAAGTAAAATGCAAACTTTTTCCCAATCAATGTTCTATACAAAAAATTTCGATATTTTGAGTAAAAAATAAAGATAATCTTTTGAAATTTCAACCAAATATATTCTTTAATGAGTATAATAAGTGGTTAAAATTTGATCGCACTGTAAATTACCCTCAATAAAAAACAAAAGCAAGTGAACAACACGCACGCATAGCACGTTTTATTTCCATTTTCTAGTATAGATATATCCCAAAAATTACGATTTGAAAAGAAGGCTAAATCAGTTTTAACCTCGAATATCTCTGAAATTCATAAACGAATTCTTTTATTCTGAAAACGCATATAATAAATAATATACACTCTACATCTCCACCAAATTAAAAAAAAAATTAATGAAAGTTTTCTCTAACTAGAGGCGACTATATAACTATCAGGCGACTATATATAACTATCAGGCGACAAATAAAATAACTTTGTAAAATAGGAAAATTTTGAATATCAAAAAGTAATCGTACGATCTTGCTGAAAATTCACACACATAATATCTATACCACATACAAAATTGCCTAGAAATCTGTAGTTGATTCATAGAACCGTTCTCAAGAAATTACGATTTAAAAAAAAGTTTAAAAAATTTTAACCTCAAACATCTCTGAAATTGATGGAACAATTATTTTGCCCAAAGAACTCGACCAAGAGCTATCCAAAATCTACCTCCACAAGGAATTTTGAAGAAATTACGACAATTTTCCCTCACACACACACACACACACACACACACACACACACACACACACACACACACACACACACACACACACACACACACACACGCGCGCCCGCGCGCGCACACATCCATACAGACATTTTCTAAAATCATGTGACACAAACTTCTAACACCTTTATTCATGTTTCTAGAGCAATTTAAAGAAAATTAAAATTTTACTATTACAAAGCTTCCTCTATGAGGAAGCAATTCTATACTTGCCTTATTTTATACTTTCGTAGAAAGTTTTATTCACAATATTATTATTTGTACAATCGTGAAAAAAATTATTACCATTTGTAGAGAGTGCTTATTGAATAGATGCGATCAGTATAAATAAAAGGACTGTATAGACAAATTATGTTGTTAGAATATATTTAAAAAATTAGTTTTTTTAAGAACGTGTTGATTGTTTTAAAAAAATATTTAAGCTCTCATTAAAGTTTTTGGTATAGAGGAAGAGAGAGGGGGAAGAAAAAGAGGGTGGGAGAGTTTAGTAAATAATGTTTGTTAAGTATAAAACTATGTAGAATAGTAACCAAACTTATTCTTGCCTATAAGTTTTTACTTTTGTAAAAAAATTTTTTAGTGTGATTTTACAACTTTTTAAGATTAAAAGTACATTATAAATAATGTTTGTTAAGTATAAAACTGCACTTTAATTGATTTCACAACTTTTTTGGGTTTGACTTTCAGTATCCGCGTGAAAGATATTTATTTCGACTTTAGAACGCAAAAATTTATTATTTATTCGTAGGATTCCTTTTCATAAAACGTAAATAATTTTGTAGGCTATTGTATAGGTTTCACCTTTACAAAATGCGAAGCTCAAAGTTTGCCAAGTTAACTACCCTTACGTAACAGCACCTGATACTAAGTTTTTTCACAAAACACTCTTATGCATCCATTTGCTTTTGTTTTTTTGACAAATTATTATGACATTATTAAATTTGTGCTAAAATTTACCTTTAGCCTTCTATTGCACATTCTTTAGCTGGAATTCGTTTCATTATTTTGGTATCCACATATTTCTTTTTCATAATATTTCATCAAAGACTTGCAAGAGTTATTCAATACACTGATTTTATTTCTACCCTACCGACACTATATTTTTTTAATTTATCGAATTAAATAAATAATTTTTAAATGCCATTAATATTTAAGATACAATAATCAAAATAATAACATTTGAATAATCGTGGAAACTGCACCTTATTGAGACGAAAATGTCTGAACTCCTTCAATACGCTGCGTGCGTAGTAACCTATGGATTGTGGGTTCGATTTCCGGTCAGGTCGAAAAATTTTATGTAAAATTTTTTCTGCCATAATAAAATTGCGATTAATATAGAAATAAGTTACAAAAAATATAATGCGAGAATTGTAATACTGAGAACTGTAATATTATGTATAGCTTTATGTAACTCTTTCAAGATATTGAAAAAATGTTTCTGGAAAGATTACTAAAATGTTTCATGGAAGCTTTCTGCCAATAATTTGCCCCATAAATTTTGATCTTCCAGGAATCTTTCATGAGAGGTTTCTGAAAGATTTTAATGAATATTTCTGATAAGTTACAGAAATCCGGTCACCTACGTTACGGAAGTCTGGTTGAAACATTTCCTGAAAGATTACGGTTTTCTTTTATGAAAGCTTCTTGTAATATTCCCAAGTCGTTTACGAATCTTTCAGCAACTTTTTCGAAAACTTGAAAAAAGTTCCCTGAAAGGTTTCTTAAATGATTATTAGAATCTTGAATGGAAGCCTTCTGACAGAGATTTGCCTTAGACATTTTGATCATCCAGCAATCTTTCACGTAAGCTTTCTGAAAGATTACGAATCTTTCTTGTAAACTTTCAGAAAGATTACGAATCTTTCTTGTAAACTTTCAGAAAGCTTCTAATTATCTTTCTAAAAACTTTAAAGAAACATTCCCGGAAGGTTTTCTGACAGGTGACTTCAATCTTTCAAGGAATATTTATGTGAGTAATTTGTCCCAGACATTCTGAACTTTCGCGGAGATTTCATGAAAGCTTCCTGAAAGACTGTAAAACTTTCATGCAAGCTTGTAGACGGCTTTAAGCAATCTTTCTTAAATCCATTCGTAAGTTTATATAAATCGATTCTGAAGTCTTGTAGGAAGTATTTTTGAAAGCTTTCTACATTCGTTCGGGGAAGATTACTGGGAGATTCTCACAGACGACATGAAGCTTCCAGTAACTTTTCGAAAGCTTCCTGAAAAGTTCCTGGAAGGTTTTTGTCATGAATTTAACCTAGACATTATGCGCTTTTAGGAAGATTTCATGGAAGCCTTCCGGAAGCATACGAAATTTTTATGAAAGCGTCCAGGAAGCTTCTAGTACAAATGCTATGTGGGTGTCAACTGTTCAGCTCAAAATTTTAAAATTGCTCCAAATTTTTTTAATGGTTCCAAATTAGCCCCAAAACAGAATCCTAGAGTTTGGGAGCAAAATATTCAATCGTTCAAAAGTTACAATCAATTGAAAATTTGAAAATTTTGAATTTTTTCATAAATCTTCAATATTTATGATTTTTTAAATCAAAAACTTTAAACTTTTTGTATAGCACATTAAATGGAAAAAAGTTTCCAAATTGTAAATAGAACAAATTGTAGAATTGTAATTGTACTGATAATTTTTCCAGATCGATGCCAATTATTTTTGCTAATTTATACTTGACAGAAGACCATTCAAAATATGCTTAAGGCGAATGCGATCACCAAAGGCTACAAAATGTGTAAAAAATGTTACCTTTAAAACATGACCTAGATAAAGATGGAAATAGATCACGAGCAATTGAAATTGTCAAAAGAGTGAAAAATTTTTGTTTAAAAAAACACATGACCATCGGATACAACTTTAGTTATTCATCCTTTCATGTTGATTCCATACAATTTTGCTTGGGTGTTGCTCCTTCAATATAATATACACCACAGATGTAAAATATAATTATAAAAAATATTTATTGCATTAATAATAAAAAACTATTACATGTAGCACACGTAACATGTTGCAAGAACTTGTCTGTTGACAAATTTATTCTCTACTACTTTAAGCGTATAATTCTTTTTTCAACACCACCTAAAGTAAAAATTTAACCACTAAAAAGTATTTTTATTGTATAATAATTATAAATGAGTAGAATATCTGTCATGATGCAATAATAATAAAGAATATACCTATTCTCGTGTCACCTCTCGCTTCGCTCAATATATTTACACTAAAAATTAGATAATTAAATTAAATAAATTAATAGCTAAATATTAAATAATTACAGCTAATTAATAAATAATTACACAAAGCTACAGAAACTCTAATACTTTTAGATATTAGATTTAGTAATACAAGTACCGTCAACACAAATGACTATAAAGTTATAATTTAGATTATATAGTACAATAATTTACTGTGACAATAGCTATAGCATTTAAAAAAGTAAAAGAACATTTTTTAGCCTTTTGCACAAATTGAAATCGCTTAATACCATCAATAATTACTAATTTGAATTGTTTATTTATAAACTTTAGCAGATTTTTGTAAAATTATAGTCTTTTAGAAAATTAACACGTTCAGTACAAATAATGAGAAAAAATACATTTAGTTTACAAAGAATAAAATAGAATCAAAAATATTTTCAGTTTTAGTTATTCCTAATGAAGTCTATTATTATATCTGATCTTTAGATGTTTTTCGTTTCACAGCAAACTAAAGTATGGCAAAGTTCATAAGTTATACTCGCAGTCAATCCAATTTTAATCTCAGCAGTGGCAAGTCAATATCATCAAGGAGCGCGGGAGCGCTCCGAAGGCAAGTTATCCAATATAGAAATGCCGTAGGGCCGACCGTGCTATTCATACATTGAAATGGGCTATGCCGATCTTTAGTTGTTTGTATCTTTTCAATGTATCACTTAAACACATATATATTTAGTTTGATTAAAAGCTATTTAATTGTACTACACAAATAAAAAATTTGCATTCGAAAAGAATATCTCAATGTAAAGATATTGGACATAGAAAAATTTTTACGGTCATTTACGATTCCCAAGTTTTTCTTCGCTCTTTTCTTCAGACACACATCCGTTCTACTAAAAGTCACTTCCGGACATTCTAAATGGCTATTGGCTAATACCTATTACTTTACTATATATATATATATATATATATATATATATATATATATATATATATATATATATATATATATATATATATATATATTGTAACGGGGTAAAAGCTGTCCTCGGTGCGCTATATCTCAACGCGGACTTGCCGATGAACGGCGCAGCAATTGACAGGCGCGAGCACTTACTCGTGCCAACCCTCGACGATTAGCGGCCCGTCAGCTCCGTGCTGTTGCTCGCCGTCGGCTGCTTTCAGCAGCAGCCGCGCCTTTTCGACCCGTTGCAACGCGCGACTTCGTCGTCGCGCTCTCTCTCGAGCGTGCTGCCCCAGCTGCTCAGTTATAACGCGAGTACTCCGTACTCGCGACCGCGCAGGCCGGCGGTATTCTTCACCGTGCCACCGAATAGGGAATTGAAAGTGGGATGCGTAAAATAATACGCGAACAAGTAAAAGCAACGAATTATCTTTATTGCCTCTGGAGGCTGTTCACTATTTACACGCGCGGCGCGTACTCTAGGTACGCGCCGATTCGGGTGGTGCGCCCGTGCACGCGAAGTACGTGTGTGCGCGGTCGCACACACGTACGCGCAAAAGCGGCTCGCGCCGACGTCGGCCGATCGCCGCGCGCGATCGACTTTCGCGCGCGCGTCGGCGGCCTCACTCACTCGCGCGGGTCTCGCTCCCCGGACGCTCGTCGTCCTCGGGGGGAGGCACGCGATCGCCTGGCCAGGACTTACCTCCATCGCCTATAGTCAGGGCTTGATCGGATCCTCTCGGCGGTATCGGCTGCCGTGTGCTGCGGCGTCTCTCTCTCTCTCTCTCTCCCCTCTTCTCTCGGCCGCGGGGCTCTCGCTCTCTCTCTCGCTCCCGCAAGTCGGCTCGGCCGTAGCTGGCTTCAGCCGCGATGCTCCCTTCCTCTCTCACTTGCGCTCTCGGCCGCGGTTGAGCGTGGCTCTCTCTCCCTCTCTCTCAACCACGAGGGAACGCGGCTCTCGGCGCCGTGCTGCGTCTCTCTCTCCTTCGCTGCACTATTGCACCGCTCGTTGCGGCGTCTCTCTCTCTCCCTCTCGTGCACTACACTCTGACTCTCCAAGTCTTCGCGCACGGGGGACGAGCAGCTGCCTTAGCTACGGCAGAAGCGATACTGCCGGGCTCTGTCTCTCGCTCTCCTTCTCCCTCGCGCAAGGTTGTCGCGAGTTTTCATTTCGGGGCTCATTTGTGTCGTAGTTGCGCTCGATACTTTTCGCACAGCTACACGTGCGAGCAAGTACACACACACACACACGCAAGCCCCCGGAGTCATACGAGGACAAGCCCGACTCTACTTGCGAATCTTCATGCCGCAATTGTCGGCCTTGCTTTCTCCAAGGCCGCGGTATGTTTATGTTTTCGGTCAACTACCTGTGTATATACCGTACGTCGGAGATCGGCTCGATCCGAGCTCCGTGTTCGCGCACATACACACACACAGACGCGCCGGCCGTTGCAATATATATATATATATATATATATATATATCATTATACGGTATTTTGAGGATTTCATAAAGAATTTGTACAATAGTGGTGACACAAATATAAACATTGTTATAAACAACCAATAAACAAACGCGTGACTAAAGAAATAATGACCCTAAGGTTATTGACTAACACCACGACGTCTGCGGCGCCCGCTTTTACGGAAAAATATCACGGAATTTCCGAAATCGATGTATTAACACACTATTGTGGAAACCGCTGAAAAATCCTCAAAATGCCTCTCGAGTGCTTTGGACTTTTGAGGAGACTCCTCAAAATGCCTACAAAATCCTCAAAATTCGGTATATATGACTTATATAATCCTCAAAATGCGTCCCAGATGTGAATATATATATATATATATATATATATATATATATATATATATATATATATATATATATATATATATATATATATATTTTTTTTAACAGATTTATGGAGGCCTTTTATACACATGAGCATATTTATGGAGCCCGTTTTCTTTTATGGAGCCCGGGTCCCATAAAATATTTTTCTCGGGCGTTTATGGAGCCCGATCTAGAGTCTATAACTCCAGGGTCCATTATTTCTTTAGTCACTCGCCATAGGGATCTCTGGGCTGTAGGTACTAATATACAGGGATGGGCTCCATAAACGGATGGGGGGATAATTATATATATATATATATGTGACATGCGTGCCTGGCGCTGGTGCATGTATAGTGCGTGTATGTGTGTAAGAAATATAACAACACAAAAAAGTTTTTTGTGATTACAAAATAACCTCGAAATATCGACTTAAGGGGTATATTTTATAAATTTATATATATGTACAATATCACGAATCATCATGCGTTAGAGATGTTTATAATATTCGTTTAAATAATTAAAGAATCTCAAGAAGTCGACTGATGAAAAGAATTTATTCACGAGCATCGATGGGGCAATAACTAAATAATAACTGTTTTTAGATAAGTAAAAAATGCCTAAATATTAAATGGTCATTTTAAAAGACTTGATACTTTGTGAGAATTTTTTATCTGCAGATAGTCAAGAAGATTATTTTGGAGTAAGTAAAACAAATTTGATGAGGTGAAGATCATTATTCACTGCTTGTCAATTTCAATATAATTATATCTCTAGAAGCTGAAGACAGTAAGAATGTCACTGAATCAAGAATCTTACATACTCGACTCGAAAAGAAAAAGACAGAGAGAGAGAGAGAGTGAGAGAGAGAGAGAGAGAGAGAGAGAGAGAGAGAGAGAGAGAGAGAGAGAGAGAGAGAGAGAGAGAGAGAGAGAGAGAGAGAGAGAGAGAGAGAGAGAGAGAGAGAGAGAGAGAGAGAGAGAGAGAGAGAGAGAGAGAGAGAGAGAGAGAGAGAGAGCGAGAGAAGATATAATAAAACGAACAACAACAATTGTAAGTCTAAAATAACTTCGACATATGGTATGGTTATGTATTTTTATAATTCAAATCAGCTGATGGCATGGCATCATATACTTTTATATATAAAGTATTATTCTTTTATACTAGAAGATATATCATGTAAAATATAATGATGATGAAAGTGTATATTTTATTGATTTAATATATTTAAAGATCTAAGAAAGTCAACTAATAAGAATTTACCTACATGCATCAAAGAGGCGAATAACATTTATTAGATAAGTATTGAACAGCTAAATGTTAAATGGCTACAATCATTTTAAAAAAATTGATACTTTGTGTGAATTTTTTTATATTTACACACGGAGAGAAATTTTGTAGTGAAAATTACAAATATTCGAGACAAAATTACCAGTTTCTATGGTAATGGATGGACAGACTGACAATTTCAAACTTTTTACCAAAGTACCTTGGTAAAATTTTTTTTTAGTTAATTTAAATTTAAAAAATTAACTTATTTTATCCATATTGATGGATATATATAGTATTTTAATATAATAGAAATAGAAACAGAAACAAGGATGAAAAAACATTAAACTGAAAAAAAACTTTTACGGAAGCGGGATTCGATCGGACGATCTTTAGGTTGAGAGTCCGACGTTCTACCGATTGCGCCACGGAAGCTGTTAGCAACAGTCAGTTAAATCGCCATTATTACTTACTGAAAATATGTGTATTGTTTTCATTTTAACGTCGCGCACGCCTCTAGTATCAATCTTCTGAAACACAATAATGCGCAGTGCGCATGCGCGAGTAGACAAATACCAGGTTATTTGGTAAAATTTATCAGTTTTCTTAGTAAAAATTCCTAGGTAACCTTGTAAAAATGACTAGATCTCAATTTTTACCAGTGTGCTGGTAATTTTTATTCAGATAATTTGGTATTTCTTAAAAGTGGTTATGGTAGTTTTTCCTGGAAAACTTATAAATTGTATTAGAAACCTGGGAATATCACGGCTTTTGACAGTCTGTCCATGCGCTACCAAGGCACCTTAGATACTTTTATTCTAAAATTTCTCTCCGTGCAGATTATGCAAGATTTTTACAGTCATTGAAATTCAATTTTTCATTGACTTGGATGGTTGTACAACGTAGACAAATGCTGAAAGCCTTATTCATTCTATTTTGAATATGTAATATAGCCAATAATGTTGAGGACTTCTAATTGTGTATTGTCTGAAAAATCTAATTTTGAATTAGCAAAAATGAATGAGTGCCCTCATGACCCTGCTGGTTATTTTATTATTAATGGACAAGAAAATGTTATTTTAATACAAGAACAGACGCTTAGGAATAGAATTATATTAAAGAAGATAGTGAGAATATAGTACTACTCAAGAAAGAAAAACCAAACCAATATTAGACAATGGAAGAGCAGGCAAATACTATTTACGACATAATATTTTTGAAGATGTATCTATATATCCTCAACATGAAAATTTCTCATGAGATATAATTTTAGAAGAATATTAAAAATTTGTCTTCATATTTGACAGGACAAATAGAGGACTTGGATGTCAATGATGAAAATGACAGTTTCATTAAATTCAATGAATAACACATAAAACAAACAACAAATAAGATGTTTATTTAGACAGTATTGGACTCAAAGTACGAAAAAAGTATTATTTTTTTAAGCAAGTTTTTCAAAATAAGAAAAGAAAATTGTGATTTTCATAGTTTCTCTATCTAGTTGAAAATTATATTGATAATAAAAATGTTGTGATTATTAAAAAATGACATCTAATTAGTGTTTTGTGTAATAAATAAAATAAAATACCGGTATAATGTGTTGCATGAAGTGCATATATAATCAAATATTATTGATAACAAATAACATAGTGATTAAAAAATGACATCTAATCAGTGTTTTGTGTAATATAAAAAAAATAAAATACTGGTAAAATGTGCTGCATGAAGTGTTATATCAAATTTTAAAACATCTACTTAAAATCAGTTTTAAATGTTTTAAGAATAGAACAAGTGTGTATTAATAAATAATTACGTGTTATGAGGTTCATAAAGTTGATAATAAGCTTTTGCATAGAAGAAAATATTGCTGAGTGACACATCAGATTATATTATAAATATATAATATAACTTTCAGTGTTTTGTGTAATAATAAATAAAATATAGTACTGGTATGACGTGTTACATGAAGTGTTTATAATCAAATTTTGAAACTTCTATTAAGTGTGTTTGCGATGTGTGAATTGATTAAGGTAGAGAAAGATAATTTTATTGATATGACGGATAAACTATGGCTCGAGCGAAAAACTATACGTGTGCGCGCTCGTCTCCCTAAATGCAAACTAAAAACTCGGAGGATCAGCGCATAGCTCGCGAGCAAAATTTCCACTACTCTCCCCCTCCCCGCGAAGATGCCAAAACTGCGTCGCTGCTAGTCGCGCGGTCCATGAAATTGTTTACCTTGCGTATACGAGTACAGAGATGCTCAACTTGAGAAGTGTTTCACTAATTTATATCGACGGTACGTAAAATTACAGCTGCAATTAGAACTACAATTACAGCTAATTCCTGATTCTACAGCTGACTACGCTGCAGGAATAGCTGCATTTACTGCCAGTAGGAATTTTGATGCCGCACAGTCATCGCAGTGGATCATCAGCTGATTCACAGTGAACGTTAACGGACGCATTCAACATTGCATCTTAGGAGCATACTAGCATAAGTATAATATTATAACGTAGATTAAGATTTGGTTGCTATTCCTTGATCAAAATCTTATTCTATTATCACCTTCGGGGAATAATAGCATAACTCACGCGGTCAGCCAGGTTAAATTGTCAAGTTAGTTGCTAATCTAATTACTTTTGATCTCAAAATGGAGGAGTTACACCATAAGCAGATATTGCTTCAAACTAAAATCGTCAATTCATTTCAGAATTTCAAATCTAAAGGTAAAGACTATGGGTAATGTCGAGACGTGACTAGCCGGTCTTGAGAAATATTACACTACCTTTCAAGTGACACATGAGAAAATTTTGCTTCTCAAGGATCTTGATAAGAAACATGCCTATTTAACAAGTGGTCTTTCTGACCTAGTTGAAGATAGTTTTTTTGACCGCAAAGGTGAGCCTCTTGATTTCCTTGAAAACCTTAGCGAAGTTAACTAGTGAAGTTAGCTAGTGTGGTTACTCCAACTTCTGCTCAGTCAACGAATGTTTCATTTCAATCATTGCCAAAAATATATTTACCAAAATTTTCAATTAAATTCTCTGATTGAGAAAATTTTAGGGATGTTTTTCGCTCTGTCATTCATCGCCGCAAGGACTTATCGTCCGTCATGAAGTTGTATTATCTTCGCACTCACCTTACAGGTGATGCCCTTGAGAAAATGAAATGTCTTCCCATTTCGGGTGATAATTATGAACGAGCATGGATAGCCTTAATCGAATATTACGAAAATCAACGTCGTATTGTTAGCTCTCACATATCAGAAATCTTCTCGGTCAAATGTATGAAGTCAGATATGTCATCTGAAATCAAGCGTATTTATAGGAAAATTTTCAATCCCATGGCTAGTCTGACCTCTCTTGATAGAGCTAATTCGTTAAGTAGTGTTTTAATCATCCACTTTACGCTAAATCGGCTTGATTTAAATACACGTAAAGAATAGGAAAGACACCTAGGTGATAGTGTCGACTCACCCACAATGGAGCAACTTCAAGCGTTTCTTCGAAGTCAAAACTTCAATCTAGAGGCCATTGAAGCCAGTGATAAATCTTCGAACAATAACCCTAAAACTCAATCTACTAATTCATAATCTTGAAAGCCAGAACATGACAATGCTCATACGGCTTATTCTCACCAAGCATCGCCTCAATATACGAAAAGCAATCAGAAAAGGAAATGTTTGCTATGTAATGAACCGCATTATATAAATCGATGTGAACAATTTCTCAATAAGACGATTCTCGAGGAGAAAGAGCTCTTAAGTCGTCTAATTTTTGTTTTAATTGTTTAGGGAAGCACCATATAAAAATTGTATTTCCTCGTATCGATGCTTTCTTTGCAAACCTAAGCATCACATGCTAGTGTACACTGATGGATATTTGTCTAATCAGCCGAATAATTCGACAACATCTGATCAAGTAGCCTTAGTGACAAATTCTTCAAGCTCTAATTGTGGCAACCTTGTCGTTTCTAATGACATTCAACCTCGGGCTTTAACGAGATAAACGATATCTCGAAAGTTGACAGAAAAAGTCGGATTAATCGAGATAAAAATGAACATGGTAGCGTTTCTGTGACGGTCACTAGCTTGTCACAAAGGAATCATGGTACGAAGTGCCGACAGCACGAAATTCAAATATTAAGAGTAGAAACTGCAAATGTTTTAAAAAGTAGCATCAATAGAATAAATAATTATAACAGATTAAATAAATAAACTATCATTAAGGTCGTTTGACAGAGTTCTAGATGGTGTGGTGCGGTTATAGATTATGTCAATAAAGCATTAGCAAAAAATTATTCATGAAATTTGTTTCGATTGATCTATTCCTTAATAATTTATATGTGTTGAGGTTTGGATAATTAATAGTGTTGAGGTTTGTGATAAATTAATAGTCCATTGTTTAATAGAGAGAGATAAATATAAAGACTTTATTTAGGTGGCAAGAAAGCCAGTCGGCACGTCCGACTTACATCGCAGTTGGAATAGCAAGAAGGTAAGAAACATTCCAACTGCGCTACACTGCTCTCGCGTGTCACGCAACTCTCATACAGACATACTGGAGTGGGGAGACACTCATGTGTGTGTTACGTCCGCCGTCGCTCGGCAGACGCGCATACCATTGTACCTATCCTCGCGTACAGCGCGCCGAATGTTGAAACATTCACATATTCCAACACGCCTCCTTGAATTTTCAACATTATAATTAAATGTTCATTGTTTCATTCATTCATACAGTAATTTTAAGTATCATAGCGTTAATAGATTTCTTTTATTTCAAATCACTCCCAACGCTTTTCTATTTTTCAAAAACTTCGTCTTTTCTAAACTCTTTGTTAATATATCTGCTAGATTAAATTCTGAGTCTATTTTTACAATGTCAATTATTCCATTTTCGTAGTTTTCATTAACGTAGTGATACTGCACTTCAATGTGCTTTGAGTTTTTTGTAAAGTTACCAAATTTTGCGATTGCAATTGCGCCTGAGTTATCTTCATACATTTTAATTGGTTTATCAAATTTTACTTTAAATGATTCGCATAATAAATTTTTAATGAACAAGATTTCTGTCACTGCTTCGGACATAGCAGTATATTCTGCAAAAGTAGAACATTTTGTTACTGTACTTTGTTTATGCGTTTTCCAAAAAATTAAGTTTCCATATAATCTAATTACAAAACCTGTTGTAGATTTTCTATCTACATTATCTCCTGCATAGTCAGAATCTACCATACAATCTAATACTTCGCTGTTAACATTATCGTAGTACGTTAACTTTAAATCTTTAGTCTTAAATAAGTATTTCAAAATTCTCAATGCATATTTAAAGTGTCTTTGGTCATAACAACTTTGGTAACGACTTAAATAATTAACGCTATATGTTGTATCTGGCCTTGTGCCTGTACTGATATATAATAATTCGCCGATTAAATTTCTGTATTTTATTCTTTCATCTGTTTCATATGCTTGTTCTAATTTTAGATTACTCTCCATTGGAGTATCGTATAATTTTGCATTTTCAAGGTTGTATTTTATAGCCAAAGATTCGATATATTTCGTTTGACTTAAAGTCATTTTACCTCTGTCTTCACTATATTCAATATCGATGCCAATATATTGGTTAATTTTGCCCAAATATTTCATTTTAAATCTTTCCATTAAACTTGCTTTTACTTTGTTTATTTTATTTTTGTCTTTGCAACAAATCAAGAGATCATCTACAAAGACTAGTATATATATTGAATCTTTGCTTGTATTATTTACATATAGACAGTAATCATAGTTACTTCTTACAAAATTTAATTTCTCGACATATTCGCTGAAACAATCATACCATGCTCTAGGACTTTCTCTGAGACCATACAGAGCCTTTTGCAATTTGCAAACTTTATTGTCTCCAGTTTCGTAACCTTTTGGTTCATTAATGTATACTTCTGATTTTACATTGCCATTTAAAAATGCCGTTTCAACATCCATTTGTTCTATAAACAAATTATTTTTACAACTGTAAGACAATAAAATTTTCAACGTTTGCATTTTACCTACAGGTGAATAAACATTTTCAACATATTCTTTTTGTTGGAATCCTCTTACAACTAATCTCGCTTTATAAGTATCGTTATTTTTCTTTTTATAAACCCATTTAACGTCAATGACTTTTTAATCTTTTGGCCTTTCAACAATTTGCCATGTGTGATTTTTCTTTAAACTGTTTATTTCGGAATCCATTGCTAGTTGCCATTGTTTATATTCGCTGGAGTTTATCGCCTCCTCAAATGTATTTGGTACATTTGCATCAATATAATTTACATAAATAAAATGAGTAACTGGATTTCCGTATCTATTTACTGGACTTTTCTTTCTTTGAGATTTTCGCGGTATTGTTAGTCTATCTCTGTTTTTGTTGTCTTCGTTATCAGATTCGTTATCGTTTACGTTATTCGCATCGATTAATTCAATTTGCTCTCCTCTACTTTCCCCGAAGGTCGTAGTAGAGTGAGAAGGATATTCAGAACCGCTGTTGTTCGTTTCATTTAATTCTACGTTAATTTCAGAATCACTATTTTCGCTTTCTAAACAGATTAACTTTATGCTTTCTTCTATTACATCAACATGCCTTGCAGTAATTACTTTATTATTAACTAAGACTTTATAACCGTTTTCAACGTATCCTACTAATACACCTAGTTGTGCCTTATTATCCCACTTACTTTTCCTTAGAGCTTCCGGAACTTTTACGAAGACTCTACTTCCGTAAATTTTTTAATTTTTGACATTCGGCTTTATCCCAAAAAATATTTCATAAGGAGTTTTATTCTCTGACGTGTTTGCAATTGTTCGATTTTTTAAATAAGCTACCGTTTTCATTATTTCCGGCCAATATCTTCTATGAATTTTTGCTTCCCTCATTAAGCATCTACCTATATCCATTGCTGATCTATTATATCTCTCCGCTACTCTATTTAATTCGTGGACGTAGGGTGGACATGTCAATAATTCTATTCCTTTTGATTTTATAAAATCGAGAATTTCGCGATTTAGATATTCTCTACCGTTATCACATTGCACCCTTTTAATTCTCTTATTTAATTTATTTTCTACTAAATTTACAAATTCAATAAAACAACTTGCAGTTTCTGACTTATTCTTAATGCAAAAGATTCTGGTACATTTGCTATAATCATCAATAAATGTAAGAAAATATTTTTCTCCACCATAGCCAGTAGTACTATGTGGACCATTTAAATCAGTGTGTATTAATTCTAGGATTTCTTTCGTTTTTGTTCGATTATTTTCAAACGATATATTTGCCATTTTACTTTGTATGCAATTTGCACATTTCATATCTATTTTTTCCAGTTTATCTGGTAAACCTTCAACTAATTTATTATTTACTATTTTATTCAAATAATTAAAATTTACATGGCCAAGTACTCTATGCCATTTATCTTTATCTGATAATCTTACTGAATTTACATATTTATCTTTATTTTTATTCGTTAATGCATAACTTTTTAAAGAATACAAATTATCAATTTTATTGGCAATAGCTACTAATTCTCCCGATTTATTGTAAATTTTGGCATTACTGTCTCGTGCAGTTATTGTAGCATTTTTAGTTATTCTGGAAAAGCTTAACAAATTTTGCTCAATTCCTTCTACATAATATACATTACTCAAATCAATTTGTTTTTCATTATAATAATTTCTAACTTTGATTTTTATATTACCGACTTTCGTCGCTTTTAACATTTTACCGTCTGGTAATTTTACATTTACCGGATCTTTTAAAACTATATACTTCTCAAAATATTTATCGCTTTTAATAATATGGTCTGTGGAACCACTGTCCAATAACCAATTTATTTCGTTACCTTCGCATCCTCTATTTACGCTATAACCTGTTATGTCCTTTACTTCTGGGCCGCATACTTGTGTTGACCACGTCTCGGATGATGAACCCTGCTGCTCGTCCGTTGACTTGTTTTGATTTGAACTGCGTCCGCGTCCTCTGCCTCGATTGTAGCTTCGTTAGTTTCCACGTTGTCCTCTCGATGATTGGGCACCTCTGCCTCTGCCGCCTTGTTGGCCTTTCCAACAATCCTTTTGATAATGTCCGACTTTGCCGCAAGTAAAGCACTGTCTGTTTGTCTTTGTTGAGAACGTGCTTGCATTACTCTTCTTTTCTGAATTAATTTTAACTAAATTCTTTTCTTTGACTTTTGATTTTACGTAATCTACTGTCCTTTCTCCTTCTGGAATGACGTCGATAAAGTCACCAATATAGCTATAACTTGCTGGTAATGCTTTAAGTATCGCATTTTCTCAGTTTCATCTATCTTTCCTCCGGCTGCTTTAAATTCGTTCACCGCTTTCTCAAATTCTACGAAGAATTCTTCAACATTTTCATAATTCTTTAATTTAATATCTTCAATTTTTCCTCGGCATATTATTTGTAATGACGTGGATTTCATCACATATAATTTATCCAAATTTGCAATCATTTCATAAGCTGATTTGCACTCACAAACATATTCTAATTGCTTATCTGAAATAATGCTAATTAATATATTTCTTGCTTTTAAATCTTTTTTCTTCCATTCATCTACTTTATCTGTCTCAGCCCGTTCTCTTTTGGCTTGCTCTTTGCACTCTTTATATTCTAATAGAGTCATTAAGCGAAATTTCCAACTTGTATAATTTGCACCATAAAAAATGGGAATTACTATATCTTCAATTTTTGCTTGCTTAGCCATCTCGACCTTTTTTAATTTAATATCTTCGTACACTTTTATTACTTTATTTAGCGTAATTACTTTCTGCACTATTTTCACAAAACGTTTTTCAGCATTCTTTTCCTCAATTATTTCTCCGCTTTCATCTTCAACGTCATATAGTATTACTTCTTCTTTGGTTTTTACTTTTCCTTTAGTGTCCATTTACCACATGTATAACCTCAAATTTCCACGTGCTCTATTCTTGCACCGTGCAGCGTGCTTCACACAAGAAATCTAATCTGCTCGCATCGGCTTGAAATATTCATAAATTTTTCAAAATTCTTTCTTCTATCACTTATAGACATATTTCACTATGTATTCACACTTGTATTTTTCTTACTTTTGCACTTTTCCTTCAATATTTTTCACAGTTAATTTTTCGCGAGCCATGTGCCTTTTTATTTCTACGGCAAGGCTGCCCCAATACTCGCCGAGGCTTGTATTGAGTCAGAGTCTTTTTTCTTTTTTACTTACTAACCACGCTCGGCTACCATGTTGAGGTTTGGATAATTAATAGTGTTGAGGTTTGTGATAAATTAATAGTCCATTGTTTAATAGAGAGAGATAAATATAAAGACTTTATTTAGGTGGCAAGAAAGCCAGTCGGCACGTCCGACTTACATCGCAGTTGGAATAGCAAGAAGGTAAGAAACATTCCAACTGCGCTACACTGCTCTCGCGTCTCACGCAACTCTCATACAGACATACTGGAGTGGGGAGACACTCATGTGTGTGTTACGTCCGCCGTCGCTCGGCAGACGCGCATACCATTGTACCTATCCTCGCGTACAGCGCGCCGCATGTTGAAACATTCACATATTCCAACAATATGGCTACATTGTTTTCGCTCAATCACGCTCGCTCAATGTATTTTTACATTCTTTATACAAGAAGATGCATGAAGTCAGTATGCGTGGTTGGATGTTTAAGAATAGATGTGCATGGTTTTATTTATAAGAGGAACCTATTAGAAGAAAATCGAAATCCGGAAATCTGAAGACTCGGAGATGTCAAATATTAAATAACCTAATGTAGATTCCATAATATACTTCTTTTTTAGTTCTTAATAAGAACAAATATAAATAAAATTAGTAGTAATTTTGAAGGGAAAAATTTTCTTTGAGTAGAATGTTAAGAAGGAAAAATAATATACACCTATCCAATTGAAACATATAACACTTTATTGATTTACCGGTTTAATAGAAACTTATGCATGTTATTTCTATAAAAATGATTTTGTATAGTACTATAATTCTCTTTTAGAGTCTTTTATCTTGAGCTTATTACTTTCTAGATCAATATATATGATACTTTATAATGTAATTTCAAAAACGCTCTTATCACTCTCTAAACCATAATAAAAAGATATAAATATGTCGATATATATATATCTTATAATCTTGTAATCTAGTAGTTAATCACAAAATCATATAAAATACATTTGTGAAATAATAAGTCATATTCATCGACATCACAAGTTTACAGAAATAATAATGTCTTTTTATATATATATGGCATTCTGTAAAGCACTTGAAATTAAGCAGTTGTATGAGTAAGAAACGCATTATATAATATCATACGTATATCATAAACTTCGAATAAAAACGTGTTTTTACATATTTTGAATCTTTTAAGCTTTTAACATAAAAATATTTTGTATTATGGATTTAAAAAATAACCATACACTAAGAAACATTCGCTTGTAGCTGTTAACAAACTATTAATAATAAATTTAACGATTGTGTGCCTATATTCTAGCCTCCCTAAATCATTAGACGCAACAATTTGACCTAAATAAATTATATCTGAAACATGAGAAATTCATTCGCCAAATAATTACCAAGATAAAATTGCCATACATTCATAAACAAATTTAAACTTTGACACATTATTTTTCTTTATTATTGGCCTCTGCTGCTGCTGCACAATAATTCTAATTTGTTATTATTATATTTTTCTTTTTTTCAAATGATCTTCCATTGAGGAACATTTTTTGTTACTTGTTTCTTATAAGGCTTTTAATTAATTGATTAATGCTCTAACACAATTTGTATTCTTTTCTATGGCTTGATACGTCTGCTCAGTTTTTGCAACCAATGAGAGACTTTCAAAACGGGTCATAAAATAAATATGGCCACATTCTACAACTGAAATGCAAACTTTTTTCCAATGAATGGGCAATACAAAATTTTCGGGATTTTGAGTAAATAATGATAAATATTAACTTTTCATCATAAATTGCAAAAAATAACAATTTGTCATGTAGAATAACTTTTGTATTTATTAAAATATTAGTCTAAAATTCTAGGAACATTTTTTTAGGCCAAAAACTATTAACTCACCAAACCTAAGCGATTTTAAAATTTTGAGCTGCTGACTTCATGTGAAATATCGCATATATATACATACATTCATACATACATACATTTTTTAAAAACCTATTACCCTGACCCAGAAACATCGAAATTCATCGAAATATTTGATTCGAAAATTTTCTCCGTTACTAAGCTTTCTCTTTGAGAAAGCCAAATTCTTAAATCCAAGCCGCCGGGGATTGCCAGGTCCACACATATAAGTGAGTTACGTAGACGTATGACATCGGACAAGACGATTATTTGAATAATTTTTAAACTGATGTAGCCGGGGACTCAAGGTTTTTGCCTATATAGAAGTTACGTAGACATGCGACACTGAGCAATACAATTATTAAAAAAATTCTTAAACCCAGATAGCTAGGGGACGCGAGTCTCACGCGTATAAGGGAGTTATGTAGACGCGCGACGCTGAGCATGGCGATTATTGAATCAGTTTATATACCCAAGTAGCCAGGGGAAGCAAGGTCCTCCTATACAGGAGTTACGTAGACGTGTAACACTAGGCAAGACAATTATTAAAAAAATTTTTAAACCCAAGAAGCCGGGAGAGGCAAGGCACTCACGTATACAGAAGTTACGTAGATGTGCGAAACTAAGCAAGATCATTATTAAAAAAATTCTTAAACACAATTAGCCAGGGAACGCGGGGTCCAAACAAATAAGGGTGTTACGTAGACGTGCGACAGTGAGCGGAATAATTATTAAAATAATTTTTAAACTCAAGTAGGCGGGGGTCAAGAAGTTTACCCGTATAAGGGAGTTGCGTAGACGTGCGACACTAGGCAAGAGAATAATTAAAAAAATTATTAAAACTAAGTTGCCAACGAACGCCAGGTCCACGCATGTAAGGAAGTTACGTGGACGTGCATCACTGAGCAAAGCTATTATTTAAATAACTTTGGAACTCAAGTTACCTGGGGACTCAGGTACACGCATGTAAGGGGGGTAAGTGGACGTGCGTCATTGAGCAAGGCTCAATTATTATTTGAATAATTTTTAAACCCAAGTAGCTGGGAAGCATGGTCCACGCATATAAGGAAGGTATGTATACGTGCACAATAAGCAAGACTATTATTTAGAAACTCCGAGAACCTCGCCACCCCCGACTACTTAGGTATAAAAATTTTTTAAATAATCGTCTTGCTTACTGTTGCACGTTAATCCCATATATACGCATATCCAAAGATTTTTAACTTACGATATAATAAAGGAGATTCGAAAATTTTTAACTTCAAATATCTTTTATCGTAATGGACCGATTTTTCTGGGCAACGAACTCAATCTGAAGGTGTATAAAAGCTATGCCTGAACAAAATTTCAGGACGATTGAATAATTTGTACTCTTTTTATAGTGCGACAACAAAAACGAAAATTTTATCCAAAATAATTTTTGTTAAAAACAAATACAGATAATCTCTTAAAATTCCAACGAAATATAGTCTTCAATGAGTGTCATAAGTGGTTAAAATTTCAAGTCGATAAACCATGTATTCTCTGAAAAAATGCGATTCCAAAATTAAAAAAAAGAATATCTAAACTCAAATATCTATTTTCGTAATGGACATATTTTTTTGTGCAACAAACTCGATCTGAAGATATATGAAAGCTACATTTCAACAAAATTTCGGAACGATTGGATAATTTTTACTCTTGTTATCGTGCGACAATGAAAACACAAATTTTTTCTAAAATAATTTTTTTCTAAAAAACAAATCAGATAACCTCTTAATATTTGAACCAAATATAGACTTCAATGGGAGTAATAAGTGGATAAAATTTCAAGTCAATAAACCAACTATTCTCTGAGAATACGCGATTCGAAAATTAAAAAAAAAAATTTTAAACTCAAATACCTTTTTTCGTAATGGACCGATTTGTTTGTGTAACGAACTCGATCTGAAGATATATAAAGGTTACACCTGTACCAAATTTCAGAACGATTGGATAATTTTTACTTTTGTTTTATCCTGCTACAACGAAAACGCAAATTTTTTCTAGCATAATTTTTTTCTAAAAAAGAAATGTAGATAATCTCTTACAATTTCAATCAAATATAGTCTCCAATGAGTGTAATAAGTTGTTAGAATTTCAAGTTGTTAACCCAAGTATTCAATGAGATAACGCGACTCAAAAAATTTTTAAAAAATTTCTAACCTCAAATAACTTTTTTCGTAATATACCGATTTTTTTGTTCAACAAACTCGATCTGAAGATATATAAAAGCTACATTTCAACCAAGTTTCAGAACGATTGTTGTTTGAGAATTCCATAATTTATAATGAGGACATGCTGTGGGTGTTTACAAAATAAATTGAGAGTCAACTTCAGTAAATTAAATTTCAATATATTATAAAACTGTCTATAAAATTAACTCTATTACATAATTGTCGATATAAAGTTGTTGCAAGAATGATTATAAACTGTGTGTATAACTGTTACAATATTATTCGTTGAGTGTTTGAGTATTACAATTTGAGTGTATGAGTCTTACAATAAGTGGTTGAGTGTGTGAGTGTTACAATTTGAGTGTTTGAGTTTTACTGTGTGAGTGTGGGTGAGTTTGCTGAGACACGTTGCCAATCACTGATGAGAGTTATAACCATGCAATAAGCACCACAATATAGTATTATTGATTTTATGGTGGTTGAGTTTTCTATGAGATGCCACGATTAGATATTATTGATATAATCGTGGCTGAGTAGTTCCCTCTATACAGCTTAGTTAAGCTTCCGTGTAGCAGCGCACTTTTGTATAAAATGGCCGCATGTGTGAGTGGTTACCTGGGTTTGCAGTGATTGTATTCCTCCGGAATGCGTGAGAGAATCCGATGACGCCGCAGCAGGTGAGTTGCGCCAGATGAGAAAATTCCAGTTGAGTTTCCTCGCTGATAGCAGCCGCCAACATGCAGTATAGGTTGCGTGAGCTGCTGCCTCGTGGTGTGCTCAAAGCATCGAGCGCCGGTGAGAACATGCCGCTTGAGTATCACCGCCGTGTGGGAAGTTTCCGTGTGAGAGACTGCTGCGTGAACCCTGCTGTGCGAGACGACGCCTTATGAGATGTTGCCGTGCAGCAGTCCATGTTGAGAGAGCCAGAGACACCACACTTGAATGTTTCACTTGAGAATCACCGAATGTGCACAGTGAGTTTCTCCATGAGGCCGTTCGTCGCAGAGACAGACTTTGCGTAGAGTGAGCGAGACCACACTTGAGAGACTCCGACGTGAGAGTTGCCGAACGTGCACACTGATATTTTCCACGTGGTCAACCGTTGCAGTGAGAGAGAGTTTGCCGAGTAATGAGAATGCCGGGTGAGTTGGCCACGCGGCCTCGTGACGAGCATGCCGTCCAGACGAAGAGAAGTTTTTTGAATGAGTCGAGTGTCGAGCACGCTGTACAACCGAAGAGAGAGAGCTCCATCATATGAGAATCGCCGGCACAGTAGATTTCCCTCGTGGTAGACCATTACTGAGAGAGACTTTTATTGAGAGGTTTTGAGTGTATCCACTGAGAGCCAAAGTACCGTAAGTTTTTCCACAAGGCGAACCATTACATGGATACTAACTGAGTAAGAGCACATCCGTCTTCTTCCTCGATGATTCTTCCGTCGAGGCGTGAGTCAAATCAGTATCTCTCTCATTTACATGTGTGAAAATGAGAGAGACAGCATGATTTTTGCCATACTCGGCTAGTCAGCGTAGCGCGTTAGCTGTTCCACCGAGAGCAGCACGTACGTGCTGCCGTCGCGCGACCGCCTGCTGAGTTGAACCTACTGTTGCGCCACCGCGGGAAATTCGAACTTGATATTTTCCAAACAATTGTATAATTTTTACGCTTGTTATCGTGCGACAATGAAAACACAAATGTTTACTAAAATAATTTTTTTCTAAAAAAAATGAAGATAATCTCTTAAAATTTAAACCAAATATAGTCTTCAATGAGTGTAATAAGTGGTTAAAATTTTAAGTCGATAAACCAATTATTTTGTGAGAAAACGCGATTCGAAAATTTAAAAAAAAATGTTAAATTAAAATACCTTTTTTCGTAATGGACCGATTTCTTTGGGCAACGAACTTGATCTGAAGCAATTTGAAAGCTACAGTTGTGGCAAATTTCAGAACGATAGGATAATTTTTACTCTTGTTATCGTACGACAATGGAAACGCAAATTTTTCTATAACAATTTTTTCCAAAAAAACCAATGAAGTTAACCTCTTAAAACATTAACCAAATATAGTCTTCAATGATTGTAATAAGTGGTTAAAATTTCAAGTCGATAAACAATTTAAGGCCAAATCCATCTCAAATCAGACAGCCCGCGTATGCCTATTTCACCTATCATGTTGAAATAAAAATATTTATGTTCTACTCGAAAAAATATTTTACACGTGTTTTTTTATTTTTTTGTTTCATCAAAATTTCATGCGTTCAGCGATGCCGAAAAATTCCGAGAAAATTCTTTCATTGAGAAAAAAAATTTTCAATGTGATTTTCAGACTGCTATTGTTTCAGCAGTTTTTCGAGCTTTTAAACGTGTAACACACAATTTCACTCAGTTTTGAGCCCTCTTTAACGGCCTTAATGTCATTTTCAAAAAAATAAAAAATCCACGAGCTATGCACTTTTTACTGAAAATTTCATTTTTAGGGAAGTGCCTTTTTCTCGAAAACCCCATGTTTTTTTGCACAATTTTTGTTGTCGTGATAGAGGACGGTAATGCCTAGCTAGACGTATTTGTGAGATTCGGTACTTTTTCCCTGGGATAGCGATCACTAATGAGATAACACACAAACAAATTTTTCACGCCTAATGCTTATATATAGTCAATGATATTAGAGTCAATGTAAAGGTATTTGTCTTTGTGTGTATGTAATATACAGGTACACATAACTATGTATTTATTTGTTATTTGCGTCTTTTTGATTTTTTATTTTTATACCTTTTTTTCATTTGTATACCTATTTTACTACCTTTGTTTTTCTGCTTCATTGTTCTTAATTCAGTAAGCGGACGATCAGCGGTCTTTGCTGTCAAACAATGTATTTTATCGTCACATGTTTTTTAACCCATATATGAGTTTTTTGAATTCCAGGATACTTTGGAGTTGTAAGCCAATCAATATTTTTTCTTTTCTGAATTGTTCTATTTCAGCATCTTGTAAATGTATTATTTTAATAGCATCAGTATATTTTTGAACATGTATTGCAAAATCATTTGCGTTTTGAATAGCTTCTTCAAGGGGCTCTCGAAGATTATGCGAAGTAGCATAATGCTTTATAAGTCCACCCACACCATCTACAGCTCCTTTGCCGTGCCCAGTAGCAGAGAACAACCATTTTATATCACACGGTGCTCGTTTTAGTTCATCTAATTGAAAGCGATTTTTAAACTGACTCGCAGCGCCGTCTGATACGATGGTAATTTTTTTAATTGAATCACAACAATTTTCTTTCAAGAATTTTATAATTTTTTGTACTGCTAGCAAAGCATACGCTGAATCATGTTTTCGGTCATCACTTATAACTGCGAAACTTTGTGTCGAATCCCCTTGATAAGAGACTGCTGTGAAAATAGAAATTTGATCATTAACCCAATGATTTCCTTGAACAGCTTTATTATGAATCACAGCCCAGTTTTCAGCGAAGTCTATTTGAAGAACTAAATGATGTGAGTCTTTTTAGCACTTTCTCTTTCTGTTTTTATAGCTTTGCCTTGTATATCTTTTAGATACATGTGAGTACTAACCCTCATGGTCCAAACCGAAAGTTCATCTTTAAAAGCAGAAATTGATAGTGTCTTTTTAATCAGGTTTCCATTATCCCACAAAGCATATGTAATTTCTTCTGTGCCTTCTACATCTTGCAGTTTTAAAACATGAAACGTAATTCCCTTAATCCCTGGACATAGTTTACATTCTTGTAAATAACATAAATCAGATGGCTCAGAACACGTTGTTGCATTTATTATTTGTGACCGACTTTCATCCAACTCTGTGACGTTACTCCCTCTAAAATTAATTAAGCTCGTAAGAAATAAATCATAATTTGCGCAATAGATACAGAGACAAACTTCTTTGATGGGGCTAAGTAAGACATACTTTGGTCGCAAACTATAAAATTTCGATTTTCCAATTCTCAATTCTGGATAATCATTTTTAAATACTTTATACGTCTCTTTTAAACTTCGAGTAAGAAAACGCTTAACTTTTTTCTCTTTTTTATTGTTAACTTTAATTGTAACAACGTCACATTTATTAGGACTTTGTCTTGAACAATTAAAATCATCATTTAAATAATATTCCATAACAATTTTTTCCATGTTTTCATCAATCGGATGGCCTGAATATGCATCTGGTTCTGAATAAATTCCTTTTTCTTTAACAAGATTTCTCGATTTGTTGATCAACAAATGTTATTTCTGGAAATAAAGATAAAATTTCATGTTTTGTAAAGGATGAAGGTAGCAAAGTCAGAATTTTTATTTTTTCTGATACCGTAGAACACTTTTGCAAGGCTAGACCAAGATTTTGTATCCATTCTGTACAATGGCATACAGTTGATTCATTTGCTGTTATAGAAACGTCATAAACATTGTTCAACTTCACATCAAGGGTATTAGACAATGTTGAAAGTATTTTTTTTTTCTTCTTTGTTACGTAATTTTCAATTGATTTTTCATGTATAAGATTTTTTCTTTTAAGAGGCGATACAGAACCTAAGAAAGATGTACTTATTTCATTATTAAATTCTTCAATGCGTTCTGGAGTACTTGGTAAAAAATCTTCATCTCTATCAACTACGTTATCGGTAACTTCATTATCCGTTATAAATTCATTGTCAGTACTACTCACCAATTCTAAAGCACGATTGTAACAATGTTGACACAGATATGTAGAAGGTGTCAAAGGTAAATGAGGATAGAGGTGCTTCAATGGATGAGCAAGATTCTCAAGTTGTTTTAAACGTACGGAACTAGATTTGTAAATAATTTGTTTGTGTTTGTCTAAAAAGTCTGCACATTTGATTCTCTCTGTTGAGTAATATTGAGACATCGTAGTTGAGTTGATAAGGTGTAAATATGTAATAATTTTCCAAAAGATGATGGTTTTAAATAAGACGAGATGTGTGATATATAGCAGAAACCGAACTTTTCTTTGTAAATGTTAAGTCAAACCATATCCATCTAGCGGACAAATGTACTAGTACATATACTCCTATAAGTAGGCGCACGTACATGTATATTACATACGCACAAAGATAAATACCTTTACATTGACTCTAATATCATTGACTATATATAAGCGTTAAGCGTGAAAAATTTGTTTGTGTGTTATCTCATTAGTGATCGCTATCCCAGGGAAAAAGTACCGAATCTCACAAATACGTCTAGCTAGGCATTACCGTCCTCTATCACGACAACAAAAATTGTGCAAAAAAAACATGGGGTTTTCGAGAAAAAGGCACTTCTCTAAAAAATGAATTTTTCAGTAAAAAGTGCATAGCTCGTGGATTTTTTATTTTTTTTTGAAAATGACATTAAGGCCGTTAAAGAGGGCTCAAAACTGAGTGAAATTATGTGTTACACGTTTAAAAGCTTGAAAAACTGCTGAAACAATAGCAGTCTGAAAATCACATTGAAAATTTTTTTTCTCAATGAAAGAATTTTCTCAGAATTTTTCGGTATCGCTGAACGCATGAAATTTTGATGAAACAAAAAAATAAAAAAACACGTGTAAAATATTTTTTCGAGTAGAACATAAATATTTTTATTTCAACATGATAGGTGAAATAGGCATACGCGGGCTGTCTGATTTGAGATGGATTCGGCCTTAAGTATTCTCTGAGAAAATACGATTCGAAAAATTAAAACAAAAGTTTTACCCTCAAATATCTTTTTCCATAATGGACCGATATTTTTGGGCCACCAACTCAATCTGAAGCTATTTGAAAAAGCTGCATCTGTGCCAAAATGCAGAACGATTGGATAATTTTTACTCTTGTTATCGTGCGACAACGAAAACACAAATTTTTTCTAAAATAATTTTTTTCTAAAAAACAGATGAAGATAATCTCTTAAACTTTAACCAAATATAGTTTTCAATGAGTGTAATAAGTGGTTAAAATTTTAAGTCGATAAACCAATTATTTTGTGAGAAAACGCGATTCGAAAATTTAAAAAAAAATGTTAAATTAAAATACCTTTTTTCGTAATGGACCGATTTCTTTGGGCAACGAACTTGATCTGAAGCAATTTGAAAGCTGCAGTTGTGGCAAATTTCAGAACGATAGGATAATTTTTACTCTTGTTATCGTACGACAATGGAAACGCAAATTTTTCTATAACAATTTTTTCCAAAAAAACCAATGAAGTTAACCTCTTAAAACATTAACCAAATATAGTCTTCAATGATTGTAATAAGTGGTTAAAATTTCAAGTCGATAAACAATTCAAGTATTCTCTGAGAAAATACGATTCGAAAAATTAAAACAAAAGTTTTACCCTCAAATATCTTTTTCCATAATGGACCGATATTTTTGGGCCACGAACTCAATCTGAAGCTATTTGAAAAAGCTGCATCTGTGCCAAATTGCAGAACGATTGGATAATTTTTACTCTTGTTATCGTGCGACAACGAAAACACAAATTTTTTTCTAAAATAATTTTTTTCTAAAAAACAGATGAAGATAATCTCTTAAACTTTAACCAAATATAGTTTTCAATGAGTGTAATAAGTGGTTCAAATTCCAAGTCGATAAACAATTGAAGCATTCTCTGAGAAAACGCGATTCGAAAATTCAAAAAAAAAATTTTTAACCTCAAATATCTTTTTTCGTAATGGATCGATCTTTTTGGGCAACGAACTCAATCTGAATGTGTATAAAAGCTACATCTGAACAACATTTCAGGACGATTGAATAATTTGTACTCTTGTTATCGTGTGAGAACAAAAACGAAAATTTTATCGAAAAGAATTTTTTTTTAAAACAAATGAAGATAATCTCTTAAAATTTACCAAATATAGTCTTCAATGAGTGTAATAAGTGATTAAAATTTCAAATGAATGTACCATGTATTCTCCGAGAAAACGGGATTCGAAAATAAAAAAAAAAAATATCTAAACTCAAATATCTATTTTCGTAATGGACAGATTTTTGTGTGCAACAAACTCGCTCTCAAGATATATAAAAGCTACATTTCAACTAAATTTCAGAACGATTGGATAATTTTTACGCCTGTTATCGTGCGACAACGAAAACACAAATTTTTTCTAAAAAAATTTTTTTCTAAAAAACAAATAAAGATAACCTCTTAAAATTTCAACCAAACATAGACTTAAATGAATGTAATAAGTGGTTAAAATTTCACGTCGATAAACCACGTATTCTCTCAGATTACGTGGTTCGAAAATCAAAAAAAATTTTAAACTCAAATATCTTTTTTCGTAATGGACCGATTTGTTTGTGCAACGAACTTGAGCTGACGATATATAGAAGCTACATCTGTGGGAAATTTCACGATGACTGGATCATTTTTCGAGGTATAAAGAATTTATACACAGACACACACATACACAGACACACACACATAAAGACACACACACACACACACACACACACACACACAGACACCCACACACATAAAGAGACACACACATACACACACAGACACACACGCACACTCACACATGCACGCACACACACATACACACACAAACAAGCACGCACACACACACACGCACAACACATACATACCTCCACGAAAACCAATTTTCTCAAAATCAACAAATATCGACATATATCGCCTTAAAATACCTTTTTGAACAATGTTTTGTCTCGAAAATTGTTTTCACCGTTACAAAGCTTCCTCTATCAGGAAGCAATAAAATTATTAATTATTGTTTAGAGAAAGAGAGTTAATTATTTACAGTAAATAGATATCATTATGGCTACTAATATTAATCAAATGGATTGTCACCAAGTAAAAAAGCTGCTTTATGAATTATATTGCCAAGGACAAGTTTCAGCTCTGGCATCTATGTTAACAAAAGCCAGTGAAATTAAATCGGGCAGAAGAAAAGTGACTTTCAAGTATGCATATCCTGCATTGGCCAGACAGCATCACTTGAAAAAATGTCACTAGACATTAGCAAAAATATATGTTTATACGGTATGTGCAATTTACAACATAATCGTTCGCATCGCCGAATATCAAACTATAACTGGAACAAAATGAAAAACTTAACTCATGAAGTTGACAATACTATCATGAAAAAAGCAAATAAAATAATCAGTACATGGCTTCTCAAATCTGCTGCTAATTGAAATAAAATAGAATCAATCGACGTAACTGACACCATAGGCACCGGAAGTTATTCTGAGAAAAAGGAATATAAAAGAAATTTTCTACGCTAAAATGCGACCAATGTGATTATCCCAGACCTTCAGGAGCAAAACCACAATCACGGAAGACAAGAGGAAACACAATAAACCAAATTTAGCATCCATTGAGTCAGTTTTCTTCAAGATTGACAAAATGGCAGAAGAAAATAGCGTGTTGGCAAAATTAAGAGGGTGCGGTACTCATGTACTCTATTTTACTGGCAGAACACGGTAAATTTTATATTATTAAAATAAATATATCGAATTACGTCTTATAAAGAGATAGTTGCCCTGCGCAATGTAATAACCTACCAGCCTACGCAGTTTTGAGCTCAAATGTCAACGGCACCCTAAAAAATTTTGCGAACAAAAATAACCGAAATTTCGTTCGCAAAATTTTTTAGGGTGCCGTTGATATTTGGGCTCAAAACTACGCAGGCTGGTAGATTATTACATTGCACAGGGCAACTATCTCTTTATAAGATGTAATTCGATATATTTAATTTAATAATATAGAATTCGCCGAGTTCTTCCGGTAAAACAGAGTGCATGAGTATCACACCCCCTTAAAGAGAGTATTGGATGCGCCGGGGAAACCGATACTATAATCGAACAGTCATCATATGACCTAGTGTGACCTAAACTACCTAGGATCTAACAAGGCTATTTTTTACTTTGACAGAGGGATAAGAGGCAACCAAATTTTCACCAACTCCATGTATCCTCTGGAACAACAACCTCAATATAAGGACGTTGTGCTTATTGACAATATAGTATTTACTTCTTCCTGTAAATGTAATACAGCCAATCAACACAAGGAGATGTTTCCTCATTACAGATTAACTTGCGCGTTTGGGCTTAACTGCTCAGCTAGATTGAACAACATCGAGAAAATGATATATGCTAGGGATAGTAATGTCTCCTCAGAGAAATTCATATCCGCTAGATCAATGTTAGTCAGATTTTGGTGAAGTTTACGGAAATGTAGAATAAAAGTGAATAGTATTTAAATTTTTACAATGAATGAAAATATTAATTATTAAATATTGTTAAATTTGATACCACTACCAAAAATTAAGAATGGGCTTTCCTAGGAATATTTAAGCAGTAGCAAATCCTATAGCTACTATAAAACGGTAATCTACTAACCAAATTAATTCTGATTTTAATTTAGTTTTAAGTAGGCCTGATCAGCGAACAGGAAAATATTTTTCGTCATACTAGACGTAAAGTACGCGAATACGCTTATGCGTTACGGGCGTAAAGTGAAAAATAAAAAAATATTTCTTTACTTTACGCACACTAAGCGTAAAATTCAACTTTTCCTTCGCAACCCATACACATTTTCGCGTTTTATTTTACGCCTAATATAACGAAAAATAATGTTCGCAACACGAGTGTAAAGCTTTACGCTCTTGTAACGAAATAGTGAATTGTGTGCGAAGGGCGTAAAGTGGGTCTTTTTAGACAGAGCGTGGGGTTGCAGTACGAGTCGAAGGTGAGCTAGTACGAGCCGAATGCGAGTGCGTTTGCGAACCGAAGACGAGTACTGTAACCACACGAGGTCAAAAAACACACTTAGCCCTTGGTGCACACCATATTTTTTGTACCGTAAGTACAGATTTTTGCGTTTTTTCAAAATATCGATGATTTTCTTAAACAATCTTGAAAACTCCATTCAAAAACGACAGCAGGCGCTTTTCGATTTTTTATCGCCCGCTACTGCGAGCAGCGGACGCTTTACGATTTTTACCGCCCGCTACTGCGAGCAGCGGGCGCTTTTCGATTTTTACCGCTCGCTACAGCGAGCAGCGGGCGCTTTTCAGTTTTTACCGCCCGCTGGTCGACAAGCGGTCGCTTTCGGCTCTATTAATAGGTTCAAAAAACGCGAAAATCGTGCTTGCGGTACAAAAACTACTATTCCTCTGTTGGATTACTTTTGTAATGTAAGCTATGTATAATGGTTGCGAAATTTGTAATTTATTGTACTTTACTCTGGTTAAATAAGTAAATGAATAAAGAAATCTCGGTTACTTCATTTCGAGAATCCACATCAAAAGAAAGTTGAAAGAACAAGAAATATTAATCAATGTATAAATGAAAGTATTTTTAATTTAATTACAAGACTTAACAGATTATACAAAAAAAATGTTCCACGGAAAAAAAATTTGTTTTATTCTAATCTACAACTTTTACATTTCACATACTTGTATAAAGTCAAATTCAGTAAAGTTATAGACGAAATTCGTCCATTTTATGTATAATTAGGCGTTTAAACTCGATTTTATCGAATTAGCTCAATAGGAATTGATTGTACAAAAAAATGTTCACTGAAAAAAAAATTTGTTTTATTATAATATACAGCATTTACACTTAACATACTTGTGTAAAATTAAATCCTGTCAATTTATACCCAGAAATCGTCCATTTTTTTACTTTTTAGCAGTTTTTCGCAATTGTGTTAGCAAATATTGCTCGTAGCAAAATATGCCCAACAGAAAAAAGGTGTCTTTTAATTATTTTTAGCAGATAGATGTACAGATATTAACTTAAACTTTTTGTAGACATTATGGCTAAAAATCGATTTATTGGCATTTTTCTTTGTGCTCATATTCCTGAAGTTTTTCATAGGTCTTTCTCAGTAGAAGATCATCGGGTAGGTAAAATTAATGGAGTATTATCTAGAAAATTCGATGGAATCAATCTGAAAATCATCGAGATAATCTGGTAACTTGATTACATACGAACATACACACATACATACATCACGGAAAGTGATTAAAATCGACTCTGGATGGGAGGAATGAACATCTCACAAAAAATAGCTTTTTACTTCGTACCAATATGTATATATAAAGCATTAAAAAAAAAGTTTGAAGACATGATATGATCGAGAAGTTTATTAATATTATGTCGAAGTTATGGTTTACTATAATTAGTTTTTGGAAGTTCCAAATTGTACTTACCTTCAGAGCCCTACCGCAACCTTTAATATTTTATTTCAGTAAATAAAACTTGTCTCTTAGACGATGCAAAAGTGAATCTCAAAATCAACGAGTTTGATAAATAGATCATTTTGTGCTACTTCATTAATCAATCTTAAATAATAAGTTCATTCAAACTATGCACATATGTAGCACTGAGATATTATAATTATATTTAAAAATCTGGATAATTATTTCATTAAAAAGTTTATTACTTTATATTTTGGATAATATTTTAAATTAAAAAAATTATTTCAGTTTGGGTACATCAAAATCATTTATCAAAGTGAATAGTCAAACTGGAGTGCAGAAATCAAAGAAGTTTGACAGATTAGATTCATTACGAGGTTCTACAACTGATTCACAAGTAGATGATACTTTTGGACCGCTGAGTAATGTTCGGTAAGTAAGTGAAACTGATCAAGATTTATATGTCTGCTTCTATATTTTGACTAAGTTCATCTAAAATAGAATGACCCAATTACGTCTATACTTCGCATTATTTTGGAATTCAAGTATGTTAATCTTTTTTCTAAATTATTTCACACATCTTTTAACATTTTTTTAGAATCTTTGGTTTCAAATTTAATTGTATGAGGTTATACAAATAGATGGGTGATATCTAGCAATCTAGTTGGAAAAAGCTCTAGCTGAGAATTCAGATGAAAATTGCGTTATCCGGGAATCCCATTTTAGAACGTGTTATTTCACAGTTTAGTCGAAGAAGGCGTTGTCTTGGACAACAATGTTTTTGCTTCTCGGTATTATTGCTACCTCAAAGAGGAAGCTTTGTAACGGTGAAAAAAATGTTTGAAACAAAAAATGTTCAAAAACATGTCTTAAGAATTTTGGCGCTAAAATCCGTTGTTTTTGATAAAAAAACTTTGCGTGTCTGTGTGTATGTGTGTCTGTGTGTGTGTATACAGGCGATAACTTTTGAACCTATCGACCGATTTACATCTGACAAAGCTTATTCTTTTCGTTTTGGAGGAGAATAGAGAGAGCATAACCTACTTTTTGATGTTATCAAGTCTCTTTTTTTTATAACCAAAAAACGATTTTAAATTTTTCGTTTATTCGATTTTATAATTTGTTACAGCCAGTATTACTTAATAAAATAAATTTTTCTTAAAAGGTTGTTAAATTACCTACAATTTCTTTTTTTTTTTTTTAATTTAAATTATCTTTAGCTTGTCATTTGTTATTATTAAAAATATGGTTTCTAATTTTTTAATTAATATTTCAAAAATATTTTCATTTATGCACTCAAAATTTTTACCGATTATTACACTTATCGAGTACAACATTATGTTAAAATTTTAAGAGGTTATGTTGATTTGATATTACAAAATTAGAAAAAAAATAGAATGTTATTTATAGTAATAAAATTAATAATTAAGTAGGGCACTTACCTAAAATCTCTCTCTCTCTCTCTCTCTCTCTCTCTCTCTCTCTCTCTCTCTCTCTCTCTCTCTCTCTCTCTCTCTCTCTCTCTCTCTCTCTCTCTGCTCTTCTAGGAGTCTTTGATGACATCCGTCATGCCGTTGATATGCGTATGCTCACTTTCCTTATTCTTTTCGATTTCTCAAAGGCCTTTGACTCAATTCCTCACGCCGCCTTGCTAATTAAACTAAGATCCATTAATTTTACCACTCATGCCATGCGGTGGTTTTTCTCATACCTGGCTGATAGGCTTCAGGCCGTCATCGATTCTGGTGGCAAGATCTCGGACTGGCTTCGTGCGGCGTCTGGTGTCCCACAAGGGAGCGTTCCTGGCCCACTACTTTTCGCCATCTACATAAATGATCTCTCGGTTGTGGTTCGTTTCTCTAGGGTCATGATCTTTGCCGACGACACGCAGCTTTACCATCATTTTTTTCCATCTAATTTTCATCGTGCTCTGGATGGTGTTACCCGAGACGCCCAAGCGGTCGCAGATTGGGCCCGTGAAAACGGCCTGGCCCTAAATACTAGCAAAACAAAGGTTATGATCCTGGGCAGCGAAGCCTACACTCGGGAGCTTGGTCTTGAAACCTTGGTCCGCGTCGCTATTGACGGCACCAGCCTCCCGTACGTGACGGAGGCGTGGAGTCTCGGAGTCACGTTTTCCAATTCTCTCAACTGGCAAGCTCATGTCAAGCATGTTACACGCAAAGTTTTTGGCTCGCTTTATACTCTGCACTTCTTCCGCCATGCTCTATCAAAAGACCTTAAGAAGAACCTCGCCGAAACGCTTGTCTTCCCCCAGTTTAATTATGCCACCCCTGTATACAACCATCTTGACAAGGAACGTGCGAATAAGCTTGAGAAAGCTCTCAAAGCCTGCGTGCGATTCGTGGTTGGGAGCATTCCGCGCCGCGATCACATCACACCTTACAGGCTTGCTCTTGGCTGGTTGTCCGCTCACCGAAGGCGCCAATACCTCATCGGCATCCAGGCCTTCAAGATAGTTGCCAATACGTACCCAGTGTACCTTGCCGATCGGTTCAACTGTCGGCAAAGCGTTGACCTAGACCTACGCCGCTCTGAACGCCATCCGCCACGACCGTTTCAACCACCTCCGCGGCGAACAGAGGCGTTTAAGCACTCTTTCGCTCTCGAAGCAATAGACTTGTTAAACACCATTCACGTCACCGATTTTTCCCCTGCCTCCTTCCTGTCCTTCAAAAATACCCTTCGAGATGCCCTCTTTAGCCGTGATGTATACTACAATCTACTCATCACTGCGTCTACCCTTACCTGCGTTTCTTTGCGTTCCATAATGTACCGTCTTATATTTTTTCAAACTTATATCTGCGCTCTCCATTTACTGTCGCTTAATTTGTTTTTTGACTTGTATTCTATTCGCTCTGTATTACTATTCTGTTCTACTAATTACTCTATGTATATCGCTAAAAGCGCCAGACGGGGTTTCACCCCATGGTGTCAATAAAGACCAATCTCTCTCTCTCTCTCTCTCTCTCTCTCTCTCTCTCTCTCTCTCTCTCTCTCTCTCTCTCTCTCTCTCTCTCTCTCTCTCTCTCTCTCTCTCTCTCTCTCTCTCTCTCTCTCTCTCTCTCTCTCTCTCTCTCTCTCTCTCTCTCTCTCTCTCTCTCTCTCTCTCTCTCTCTCTCTCTCTCTCTCTCTCTCTCTCTCTCTCTCTCTCTCTCTCTCTCTCTCTCTCTCTCTCTCTCTCTCTCTCTCTCTCTCTCTCTCTCTCTTTCTCTCTCTCTCTCTCTCTCCCTCTGTCTTTCTCTCTTCCCCCCCCTCTCTGTCTTCCCATCTGTATCTCTCACTATCTCTCTCTCTCTCTGTCCCTCTCTTTCTGTCTCGTTACTGTTTCTTTCACTATTTATATTCCTGCGTGATAAGGATAATTCCTTCTGTCTATCTCTGATGTTCTTGCTCTGTCCATCCATCTCTCTTTCTCTCTCCCTCCTATCTCTTTCCTTTTCTCTTTCTCTTTAAATTATCTGTTTTTTATTATCTATCACTTTCTCACTTTAGTAGTCTTCAATATCCTCGAACAATACTTTTATTGCTTGTATTATAAATCTAATATTGCCAGTTGCAGTTTCATACATGGAATGTTATCTGGTAATGTTTAGAAACAAAACGTATCGATGGTAACGATAAACAGCACACACATATATATATATATATATATATATATATATATATATATATATATATATATATATATATATATATATATATATTATAGATGTTAGCGTTATTTATGAACATCAGCCCTCTCTCACCCGCCCCGCCACTCCACCCTCCGCCCCCCCTCAAAATAACGTAAAAATCAGCGTATTTCTATGATTTTTTTATGTTCAAATAGCCTCCGATACCCCCTCACCGCTCCTCAGACGCCCCCCGCCCCCCTTGCCACCCATCATGCCCACCCTTTTCTTTAATCGTAGTTATCATCTCGGTACACATGCGACAAACATCTTTTTTTCTCACACCACGTGTAAAGTATTGTGTTTACACCCGGATAAATTCGAAAAAACCTTAGTTATTTCTCAAAATTGGAATACAAGTGTTTCTGAAGTCGCTGATCCAGATTTTGCTATTTGACTATCGAAAATCAAAACGGCGCATCCAATATGGCGATTGAAAGTTGTAAAAGTGCTTAGAGTTGGCTGAAAATTGGTATGCAGAGGGTTTCGGGGTCACTGATCAAGATTTTACTATTATACTTTCGAAAATCAAAATGACGGATCCAATATTGCGGTTAAAAATTCGAAAAAAAGTTTAGCTTCTGTTTTACTTTGGTATACAGAGGTTTTCGAGGTCGCTGATCATTTTTTTCAATTAGACTTTCGAAATACAAAATAGCGGATCCAATATGACTACCAAAATTTTAGGAGGAAGCTTAGATTCTGCTTAAAGTTTGTATACGGGAGTTTTGGAGGTCGCTGATCACGATTTTGCTATTACACTTCAAAATTATTAATGATGGACCCAATATGGCGGTTAAAATTTCGAAAGAAGCTTAGGTTTTTCTCAAAATGGGAATTCAGAGGTTCCGAAGTGTTTGATCACGATTTTGCTATCAGACTTTCGACAATCAAAATTGCTGGTCCAATATGGCGGTTAAAAATGCGAAAGAGATTTAGCTCAAACACATGGATTTTCGAGGTCGCTAGTCACGTTCTTGCTATCAGACTTTCGAAATTCAAAATGGTGGTATCAAGTTCGAAGGAAGCTTAAATTTTACTTAAAATTTGTATACTAAGGTTTTCACAACACTGATCACGATCTTACAATCAGAGTTTCAAAATTCGAAATGGTAGATCCAATATGGCGATTGAAAGTTCGAAAAAACTTTAGATTTTGCTGAAAATTGGTATGCAGGGCCTTTTGATGTCGTTGATCAAGATCTTGTTATCAGACATCCGATATTCAAAAGGCCTGTCAAAAGTTCGAAGGAAGCTTATATTTCGCTTAAAATTTGTTGTAACAGTCCAGCTCTTACATATAACGCGTGAAGGGATATCACGCGTGAGCATGCGTACAACTATAGCGAAAGAGAGAGGACGAGACAAAGCGACTGGCAGCATTCCTACTACTCAGCATGAAGGCGTGAGGAGGGGGGCGGCGCGCGGCTTCTCTGCGCGTTCCGCACACATAGCCTATTCAGCTAGCGCTCCCCTCTCCTCGACTCTCTTTCTTCTTCTTCGCGAGCGAGCGACCGCCTGTACAGTGTGAGCTTGGAGAGGCACTCTCGTTTCGGCAGTCCTACAGCCTACACGCATCGACCCACCGCTGCGCAACGCAAGGCGCTCAGCGAACGGTCAAGCGTCTCCTCTCCTATCCTATTGCCGACTTGAGGCCAAAGAGGAATAGATGAGCTCCGCCGGTGCACAACGCAAGGCGTGTAGCGAACGGGCGACTCTTTCTTAATAACCAATATTTGCCTCCATCCTCCCCCCAGAGCCAAGTCCGCGGCATATAAGTGCAAGGCGCACCTATGAGCAACGACGACGCTTGGGGGATCCTCCTGACGAAATTCGTGTACAACGAAGTAAGATAATTCTATTAAGGATGAATAATATTAAGATGTATTAAAACTAAAAAACTAACAAATAAAAAAACTAAAAAGCACAAAATTTATACAAAAAAAAAATTATGAGAAAGATTAGAGTAACTTGTATACATAGAAAGCTAAATTTCATTAGTATTGACAAGTAGAAATAATATTCTATCACGGGTAAAATTTTGAAACGAAATTAAAATTTAGATAGGAAATATCAGCGTAAACAAATTCCTGTGATATATTGCGTGATAATATGCTCCGCGAGCGTAGGTCATGATCACAACAAACGCACGCTACCTTCTTCTACTTGCTGTGTGATGATAAATACTAGGTGTTGTGCACATTTGTAAGCGGCCTTAAGCTAATTACCCATTGTGTCTATCATTTTTCATACTTAATAATTTTTTTTTTTTATTTTAATACTTTTCTGAAATGAAGTAACACAAATAAGCTTATTCCGTATGTGGACGACGGCACCTGGTAATGCGGATGACCTTAAGGGAGACGTCCGTACACGTGCCGAAATTCCCGAGATGTGGACGACCGCACCGGGTAATGCGAACCACCTTAAGGGAGACGTCCGTACAGGTGCCGAAATTCCCGATAATGCGGACTGACCGAGGCAGGGGCGCCTTCTGACGTCGAATGCCCGTACGGGTGGTTTCGCGAGCACCGGTAATGCGGACTGGTGAGACGTCATCGAAGTCCGTTCGGTGCTTGAATCTTTGAAGTCACGAGTTATGATTTATTCTTTATTCCAAGAACTAATTTTATTTCCTTTAGTTTACAGCCACTGTTAGCCGAACTAGTATCTCGATGTCCGTTCCAGAGGAACGAGAGAGAAACGGCGGCACAATCGATAGCGCATGCGCACGCGAGCGGCGTCACGCGCCGCCAAGGAAGAGAAGGGAGAGGGAGGCTTAACACGCGGCAGCGGCTGCAGCAGCGGCAGATCGAGTCAGTACTCGCTCGAGCGTCGCCCGAGCAACACCCGAGCTTATTTATATATACGCTGTTTATTTACATATATATACGTGTGTGTATTTTCTGTTTGTGAATAAATATAAGATTGTTTTTGCTTCTTTGTTAGAGCCTCAACACCGTCCTTCACTGACTCCTTAACAAACTGGTGCCGAAACCCGGGAACCTTTATCGGGTATAGGAGAGCAGTGTTGAGAGATCGGCATTGAAGGCTTGATAAATGACGGACTTTAATAAGTTTAGACGGTTGGGAAGTGAAGTGAAGTGAAGTGAAGTGGTGAAGTTTGGGAGTTAAGTGAAGTGGTTAGCGATCGATCTACGATGATACGAAGACCACGAGGTCGTCCACCAGGTGCGCGCCGTGGCGCACGCGGCGATGTCGGGCGCGGTGCGGTTCAAAGCGGGCGCTGTGTGATGCCGTCGTCGTCCACGGGTGAATTCCAGAGCGTGTCAGGGAGCGATGCACCTTCTGTTGGGCAAGATTCCGCCGCCCAAGGGCAAAACGCGCCGTCACCGGGCAGCAATAGCGAGGTAAGTCGTCACGAATCTGTGCTTTCGGCAAACCGAAAAAGACGCCTAGAGTTGCAGGCAGAGGAGCAACGTATAGCGATAAAAAACGGCGATCGCTGAGCGCGAAAAATTAAAGCTAGACCTCGTCGACCGGCGGTTGGCGTTTGAGCTCGCCGAAGGCTCGGAGCCCGGAGTTCGAATCACGACCACCCCAAGGGCGTGATGATGTCAGTATCAGAAATTGGCTACAAACAGTTGAATACCATGATGCAGCCCACGTCGCGGCGCCAGGACACCAACGCGATTCGGCCTCAGCGGGAGCGAACGACCAAAAGGGCGTTGCATTGATGACGCCTTGCATTCCATTTGTCAACAGACTGACGAATAAAAACCTCCCGCATTAATGTGGCGAACCCCTGGAGTGGTTGCGGTTCAAACATACGTTCGAATTGTCCAGGCGGCTGGACAAGTACACGGATGAGGAGAACATCAGCCGTTTGCATGATTGTTTACGAGGTAAAGCAGAAGAAGCGGTTTCTTCCCTGTTGATCACCGCGAATAGATCACGGCGAATTATCGAAGTTCTTAAAACACGCTTCGGATGCCCTAATATAATTATCAACGAAGTTGTAAGTGAAATAAAGACTTTACCTCGACTGGGCTCAGGAAAAATCGACCTCGCCACCCTTGCTACGAAGGTACAAAATGGCGTCGCCGCCATGCAAGCGTTACAAGACGTAGGACACCTTCACAGCCCAGAGTTTTGCGACGAGGTTATGGCTAAACTCCCGATCTCTATGATGCCGTTTGTTTACCGATCATTGTCCGCGGCCTCAAAAGGCGAACCGCGCCTCGTATCCATCGCGAAATTTTTGGAAGCGGAGGCCGAAATGGTTTGCAAGACGGGAACCTCTTTCCGTCCAGCCAGTACTTCAGTGGCGTCGGGAGTGTCCAGAACCGGCTGAACGCTTGGAGCGCCGTCGCGCACCGCGAAACGAAGCAGCAATCCTCACGATAAGCGAAGCTGAGGCTCCATGCGAAGGGTTCCTGAAGACTCCAATTCTGGAGCGCTGGAATTGGGCAAGGACCGCGAAAGTCTGCTTCAACTGTCTAATAAAGGGCCATCGAGCAACTAAGTGCCAAAAGGGAAAATGTGATATAGATCAGTGTGGGAAGAGACGCCATTATATGCTACACAATCAGAACAGTCAGGCTTCGGAAAGGAGCATAACGAACGTATCTCGCGCATCCGGAACAAAAAGGAGTTGACTATCTGAGGGAAGTAGAGTGATACTAAAAATCGTCCCAGTAACTATTTTCGGAACAGCGAATGCGTCTGTAAAAGTGTACTGTTTACGTGCCTAACGACACGAGCCGTACACGTGGAGTTAGCAGCCTCGTTAAGCACGGACGCCGCAATAATGGCTTTAAGGAGGATGACCGCTAGAAGAGGACAACCATTGGAGATTTACAGCGACAATGCCACGAATCTACGGGGAGCCGCCGCAGAACTACGAACAGCCATACGCGACATGAATGAGCTTGAACTCCACGACCACGCCGCAAATATCGGAGTTGTATGGAAATTTATACCCCCAGCAGCTCCGCACATGGGTGGCAGCTGGGAGAGATTAGTACAAAGCATAAAGAGGGCGCTGAAACTGACACTGACCTCGCAGTCTCCGAAAGAAGAGGTCTTACTCACGCTAATGGCGAAGGCCGAATACACGGTTAATTGTCGCCCCTTAACGCATATCCCGGTAAGCATTACGGATCCAGAGGCTCTTACATTCAACCACTTCCTGCTGGGTTCCTCGGCGGGAAATCCTTGCGCCGACAAGTCCGATCAGAGTAGCTTTTGCTCGAAGAAGCAATGGCAACATGCGCAATTCATGGCAGACGCCTTTTGGAAGCGATGGGTTACAGAATACCTTCCCCTCCTAATCCCGCGAAGCGTTTGGCAAGAGGATACTAGGGCACTTAAGGTAGACGATCTGGTGCTTATGGTCGATCCAACGCTTCCAAGAAACACTTGGCTGAGAGGCAAAGTTAAGGAGGTTTTTCCCGGCAAGGACTCCAGAGTAAGATCGGCTAAAATCCAAACGGCCCGGGGCATGTATATACGCCCGAGCTCTAAGCTGGTACAATTAGCGGTCGACAAAGACTCGAAGAGGTACAGAGTAGCACCCGTGTACTAGGAGAGAGAATGTAGACGACCGCACTTGGTAATGCGGATGACCATAAGGGAGACGTCCGCATAGGTGCCGAAATTCCCGAGATGTGAACGACCGCACCGGGTAATGCGGATGACTTTAAGGGAAACGTCCGTACAGGTGCCGCAATTCCCGATAATGCGGACTGACCGAGGAAGGTACACTTTCTGACGCCGAATGCCCGTACCGGTAGTTTCGCGAGCACCGGTAATGCGGACTGGTGAGACGTCATCGAAGTCCGTTCGGTGCTTGAATCTTTGAAGTCACGAGTTATGATTTATTCTTTGTTCCAAAAACTAATTTTATTTCCTTTAGTTTACCGGGGCCTGATTCTAAATATGTCTCGGCCTCAAGACAACTGCTTTTCCTTTTAAAGGAGCACCCTGATTGGTCTACAGCTTCGGATTTGGTGTGTCTCGACGTCGAGACAAATTTAGAATCAGGCCCTAGCCACTGTTAGCCAAACTAGTATCTCGATGTCCGTTCCAGAGGAACGAGAGAGAAACGGCGGCACAATCGATGCGCGGGCGAGCGGCGTCGCGCGCCGCCAAGGAAGAGAAAGGAGAGGGAGGCTTGACACGCGGCCGCGGCTGCAGCAGCGGCAGGTCGAGTCAGTACTCGCTCGAGCGTCGCCCGAACAACACCCGAGCTTATTTATATATACGCTGTTTATTTATATATACGTGTGTGTATTTTCTGTTTGTGAATAAATATA